>JAUPFR010000005.1:50876533-52324866 GCA_036925125.1 Oreortyx pictus | reverse complement strand
AACAATGATTAACATGCATTATATATACACACACACAACATATATAGATGTATATACATGGAATTACTGACTGCACTCCCCCAACATCAAATTCCCCTGTGGTACACACTGAACATCCCCATTCTTCTGCATCACCCACCAAGTGGACCCAGGTCCCTGAGCAAAGACAGTTCCACGGAGAGGTTTGCCCTTTCCAGAAGCTGGAAAGACCCAAACCGCTTTCCCCAACATGCCCTACATGTTGTTATGATGTGGAATACCAATACCAAAAATCATAAAACCATGACAGTCTTCCTGGCTGAAATTCTTCCTTCATGCATCAGTTTCATTGATTGACTTATACTGCCATGCACTGAAAGGTATAAAAAGCAGATCTACAATGAACGTATATTCCTGTACAGAAGTATTTTATGAGAAGTGATGGTTCAGGAAAACAGATCACAGTGGAATAGTTTTTGCTCTCAGCCTTTTCTTTCCTAAACATACACCATCAAAGACAGAATGTTCCTTTCCCGTTTCTTTTCTGAATTCTCAGTTTTGCTAAAAGGAACATATTCATTCAAAAAACAGATAACAATTTAATTTCAAAAGGCTATTTTGAAACTTTAAACCAAATTAGAAATGCATAAAATGTGAAAATTAGTGCTTTGAAATGTGTGCCTCTGGTCAGGCTTGTGGGTATTGAAAAAGTGTATATTCAACTTTAATGAAGTCCCAGCTGAGCCAAGTTGTCGTGGGAGGAGAGGTGGAGGGACAGAAAACAGTGCTTTTGTTAAGTGATACAAAAATGTAGCAACTTCACAGTCTCTATTTTAGATATGACTACACTTTTCTTGGGCGGTTTAATACTTGGTGTAGTAAACAGCTCAGATTCTTATAAACTCTAAACCAATTTGCATTATTAAACTAAATGAATTAGAGTAAATTAAATTAATCATGTAATTTAAGTTAGCCTTCCTTGTATTCACTGGACTTCTTCCAGACATTCTAAAGGGAGTATGGACTGGTCTTTCAGATTTGCTGTATCATCACTTGACCTATTTATTTCACTGGCACTGAGATGGTACTGAAGTATGTAACAACGATGGTAGGTGTTGAGAAGCAGTGACTATTTATCCATGGTAAAATGCAAAAGTAAAGAAGACCTGTACTTACAAGGCAAATCTGATCTAAATACTTGATTTTGAGTCTTATTAGTTGTGATGTTTTTGTCTCCACTTTATTTTTTTTTATTCTATTTTTAATCTTGATATGAAACAAATCATTTCTACTTGCAAAAGTATTTAACTGTATCTTGTACTGAAACCTTCTGGAGTTTCATTTGTTTACTTATTGAAAGTGCCTGTCATATTAATTTACTCAAGATCAACCTTGTCTAGCAGAGAGAAAGTGAACATTTCTTTAATTAAACAGAACATGAAAGCCCTAGAGTCTATGTGGAGCATGAGAATGAAAAAAATAACAGCTGAGCTGCTTTGTGCTGTATTGTGACTGAGAGCCAGTCAGTGGAGTAATACCTTCAAAAATCACCATACTGAATGTGAAACAGGGATGAATTTCCCTTCTTACTTAGCAATGAAAAAGAGAAGGAAGAAAAATATTTCAGTTTAATATGAGTTTTCATCAGGATAAATTTTGTACAAAGGAATGTGCATATGAATGATGTGGTTTGGGTAATTTCAGCACTGGCGAGATAGCTTTTTGAAATCTGCAACTAATTAAATCTGCATAATTTTATAATTAGATTCAATTAAGGAGAAATATATCCAGAATTGACAACTTTCAAAACAAAGTTTTCCCAAATTACCATTTTTGTGATTAGTTATTTCAGTTCACAAACTGGCAAATTGACTATATTGTGTTTCGGATTTTTTTTTTTTTTTTTTATTAACACTAGATACTAATTCAACTAAATTACCTGCAATTTCAAATTAAACAATGTATATCAGAAAGGCTGTCAAATTTTAACATTTAGGTCATGATTTACATAGAATTATAGAATTGTTAAGTTTGTAAAAGACCTCAATGATCATCTAGTCCAACTGTCAACCCATCACCACTATGTCCATTGAACCATTTCCCTGAGTACCACATCTACGTGCTACTGGCTCATGTTCAGCCAGTTGTAGACTAATACCCCCAAGATCCTTTTACAGTTTTCCAGCATCTCTGCACCATGTCTCTAGCAATGCATGGTGTTTTTGTAACCAATTGTACGGGAACCGCTAGTCACAGCCTGAACCACTGATTGAGCACCTGGGGAAAAGACCCAGTCAGGCCTGGGAGCACACATGAAGGCAGTTCACCTGGGTGACCAGAAGGGGTGGAGCCAGGCTCCACCTCTATTAGACCTCATTTAAGGCTGAGTTGCACTGAGGAAGGATCTTTTGTTGGAGGTTTTTCTGTGAAGTTTTTCTTTAGAGTTGAGATCCTTAGAGACAGGTGAGCATTCTGTTTTCTTCTCTCTTTGTAACATCTCATTGTATTGGTCCTGTTGCTGTTGTACCTATATTCAAGACCTGACACTTAATCATGTTAAAGCTCGTATTACTAACATCAGCCCATCAATTTAGCCTATCCAGATGCTTCTGCAGTGTCTCCCTCACCTCAGACAGATCATCACTTTTTTATATATGGTGTTACCTGCAAACTCACTGAGGGTGCGCTCAATTGCCTCATCCAGATCATCAGTAAGGGTAGATGAATTGTCTATTTTGTGAATCTGTTCCATATTTCTTTGCTTTTAAAATTGCGCTGAATTAGTATGTATTTTTATTTCTTACTTAATATGCTGTGCTGAAATACGGAGGTCTTTAAGCTATTATTGGGAAGGAGGGGGATGTGTTCAATAAGTAAGAAATAATATTGAAGTGTTAGGATTTCAGGTAATATCTTAGTCGCAGTGGATAAACAGTTATGTTAGAATGATACTCCACCTTTCACACTCTCTGTTTTCTAAAGGTATGGTGCCTATTTAGCCTTTCACTCAACAATACGCAGTGACAGCAAAAAGGATAAAATATTTGAATGTATTTATCAACCTTGACGCTCGTAATGAAATTTATGGCATCATATTCTGGAGTCCTCAGCTCCATGTACATGTGTTCCATCTTCCACGGAGTCAGCATAGGGTCAATGATTTTCGAGCTATTCTGTTAAATAATACTGAACTTTGCCAAAATTGTCATCCTGTTGAAGTCTCATACCGTAAGATTTTGTTTTGCTGATAAACGCATTCTGGGGCTTGAATAGTAGTAGGCAAAATGTGGCAAGACTGTTAGCAGGTCTGGAAGAACCAAATGTTTGTTTTCTTGGCCTGTGATATAAGTTGTCAAAGAAGTCGTAACGATGGTATGGAGAAGATGCTCTGATGTTCTTACAAATTAAATGAATAAAATCATAAAGGTATCATCAATTATGAATGCAGAAGTGTTCGTTACTGTAGTAGCGTGACAGAGGGACTCAGGCCATAACTATGGGAAACCTATTTTCAAAGGAAAATAAAATGTAATTTTTCATGGTTTTATTTAAGTATTGATCTTCTGGAATTTGTTGCCAGTGCAGAAAATGGATAGTAGTGTGGAGATTCACAAAGAATTAGTCTAACCTGTGGCTGTAGATCCACAATAGACGCTAGGAATGTGAAGCTTTTTCCACCACATATCCCTGAGTTAGTTCTTGGGAATGGAAGAACTGCAGATATTGGTCTTCTAAATAGTTTTCTTTGCCTGCTCCAGTCATTATGGAGAGAAACATTACTGGTCTAAGACGCAGGTCCTGGATGGTGTTTCTTACACTCCTAATATGTATGCTGTTTGAAAAATATCCACAAAATTATAGTTAAGTGTTGCTGAGTAAGAATTGTAACTGGGCTAGTTTCCTGTTTCATAGTTTTCTTCTGCCATTATCTTTGTTCTCACAAACTCTCTTCTCATAAGTTCTGCAGATACAAAGTAAGAAGAGGATTTAACTCACTATCTCATATTTCCTCTACTCTTGCTCTGAGTGTGTTGACACAATTTTAGTCTTGCTATATAAAGACGTGTACAGCATGCGTATGCATCAAGTCTTGCACAAATCTAAATCATTTTGTAATTTTGTGCTATAATCCTTGTAGTGTTATTCCAGACAAATAATAAATTCCAGAAATGCTGCCTGCTGCTGACTCAACTGTAGAGCATGGTAAGTGTGTGGTCCATCTTGCTGTAAAAAAAAATGGCTGGAGCTTAACTTCGGAAGAAAAGAAAATGACAACCCTTTAATAATGCCTCCCCTTATTGCTTATAACTGCCAATATGAAATGACATTTTCAATAATAATTGCTAGTGGATTTCAGCTATGATTCTCTGCTGCTGTGATTATGAAAATAAAACCAACAAAAGCTACTTTACTCCTACACTCCTGTAATTAGTATCACATAGTAATTATTGGGCTTTGGCTAGTTCAAATTCTCTGCATGATTTTTGTTAAACTCTGCAGGAAAGTAAAAATGAAGACAAGTGTACAGCTTTCATAGCTAAGTAATAAGATAGGGAATTTGGATTCTTTGCAGGGGACTTGGGGGCAGTGACTGAAGAAATATTACACAGTTCATTTTGCATTGGCTTATACTTGCACACTATTGACTGTTTTTCATCTGTATATCTGAAATCATTACCAGTGAGAAGAGAAAATTTAGGATGGAAAGATCCAGAAATATCCTGCTACAGGATGAAATATGACACACCCTCAAATGAGACGAAACTTCAGAACCTGTTGGTAATACTGAGATCTAGAGCAAAATTCTATGTAAAAGAGAAGAACAAAGGGTAGATGGATAGCTTCAATGCTCAATTATGACAAAGTTTCTTGAATCAAGAAGAAACTCATTGTGTGTAATCAAATACGTTATTTTATGGTTTATTTAGTGAATAAGTGACTAGTGTACTGCTTGTTATTGGATAGCCAAGATATGTGCCACCCATATTCCTGCCTCTGTACATTTGCAAAAAGCACATGGACAGAAGGATTTATTATTTTTAATGAGGTGTTAAGCAATTTCTGAGTCAGCTGTTGTAAGTGAGAAGAAAGAAACTATGTTTTGTAGTATATCTTATGTGGTGGAGAGTATTTCTAGTTGAATGTTGTGTGTGTGTGTCTAATCCCATAGACTAGAGTGATAAAATTCCGACTTAATAGAGTACACAGGGCTACAGGTATGCTTTAGATATTATGTACACACCCAGAGATATTGTTAGAACATAAAAACATTAAGTTCATGAATTAGCATGGTAT
Source organism: Oreortyx pictus (assembly GCA_036925125.1). NCBI lineage: Eukaryota > Metazoa > Chordata > Aves > Galliformes > Odontophoridae > Oreortyx > Oreortyx pictus. The sequence continues at coordinate 52,319,592 of JAUPFR010000005.1, read as the reverse complement.
TAGTAATCCTCTGTCCACTTCAACGAGTATGCTTCATTCACACAAATAACCTGTGTAAGCAACTGATAAGCTTATAGCACTGAAAAATACAAAGATCTCCAAGTATATACTGTATTTTTACAGGTGGACTACTGAGTAAGGAAAAAGGACCCCATATTCTGTGAGATGTAACAGTAACAACCCCAGTCACACTCGTACCTTTATTTCTAGATCTTGGGCTCTTTGATCCTCAAATCAAAATTAAGGATAGAAAAACTTGAATGTAAGCACTGCACACGGTCAGTAGAATATAATGCTTTAAGTACAATTCAGTGATGTAAGTACAACTTCCTGAGGATAATCAGTGTTGGCTTGGTGTAGGAATTTGGTGGAACACCCTAATCCAGTTCATCCTCTTGCATGTCTGGAGAGATTAAAGTATCCCATTACCGTTACACGCTTCCTTTCATTAGGATTAGGGTTGTGCTCCTCCAATGGGAAAGAACAGTGTCATGTCACTCATCTTGACATGAGCAACAATGTGATACCTAAATAAACCAAGCAGCAAATACTCAGTGCTGTGTAAATGAGCTCTGCATAGAAGTTTCTCTCTAAGCAAGTAAAATCCTACTTTAAGTGCATTTAGAGGAAATTAAAATAGGATCTAATCCAAAGCCCACTAAAATTAATAGAGGAGTTCATGCTTACTACAGTTCTGTGTTAATGAACATTCAGATAAACAGATGTGCTTATAAGTATTTTCCTAAATAGAACAATAATATGCATTTGCTTTGAGTTATTAACTCTGACCGTAGCCTGAATGATTTTCTCAAAATGATGCATGAAATTATCAATAGATCAAACAGGAAGTTTTTACTGAGAGTCTGGCAGAGGTTTTTTTTTGAAATTATGAGTGTTCATGTAGAGATCAGCTCTTGCACACCTTACTGACAAAGTGGAAAGCTTTGCCAATAGTCAGAACTTATTAAGGGCATAATTGCTGATGAATGGCAAGACATTTCACTTGGAATTCAAAGCATGCCTCACACATCAGCTTGAATCTTTTAACTGTTCTGGAGAATTTAATAGAGAATTAAATCCCTCCTGTCAGTTCTAGAGAATTTTAAAAAGAATCTGTAGGAAAGTTTATCACAATTTAATCATTCAGCTATAGTATCTGTACAAGCTTTTTTATTTTATTTTATTTTTTATTATGTTTGCCTCCTTGCAGAGCCCAGCTGTCATAGGGCTATTTTGTATCAGATTCATCAACTAGATTTCAAGCAAATGTTGTTACTATGATATGAAATGAACTGTTATTAGTACAAGTGTTGTCAAATGCTGAAAGATGTTATGGGTTGGGATTTTTTTTGTTTGTTTTAAATGGGCAAACACAAATAAATATTTCTAGGAAACATCAATTATTTTTAGGACCAGTTATGTTTATCTCGTATTTGAAAATAGGAGAAGGATGGATTAAAAAAATTTTTGCTGATGGCAAAACCAAAATTTGGCTGGTGATGATAACTGAGGTTTTTGTTTTGTGTCGTTAAATTCTGAGCACTGGGAGAAGGCAGTACTGGATTATTGGATAATTTTACTAGTTTAGAGCCATAAAATGTAAAGGGTAGTGAATCTGAGATCCAGAAGTAGAGCTACACACATTGCAATGGGGAAAGGGAAAGCAATGCTAACTTTAATTTTGCAAAACTTTTTGTGGATGATTCAGTTGACACAGAAAAAGCAGTTCTTCACGTGGGCTTGAAAATAAACAATTGTTTATAATTCATTTCAAATTATTTTTGACATAAGTTGAAGAAATAATAAAATTGCATTTGGAATAATTTATACACTCTCGGTGACCTTATAATAAGTAGGACATTGCTGATATTAGGTTGCAGCAGAGACCTCTAATTTACAGTCTGCAAGATGTGAAAGATTAGCCAAATTTGATCTAGGAAGCTCTAGGGGGAATAGAATGAGGAGGGTATCATCACGGTATATAAAACTCTGGGAGAAAGAAGACAGGAGTGATGCTAATACACTATTATTAGAGATAAGTGATTTAAACCAGCAAGATAGCTAAGAATTTGTGGAGTGAGAAAAAATTAATTCATAAGAAATTGAATAATTTTCTCTAAGCAGAGAATAGGCGGAAAACAGACCCAATGTTCTGAGTCAGCATTCAGTAAATTGGTCCAGGAGGGAGCTGAGGGAGGTTTTGAAAACATTAGCTTACAGACAAATTTGGTTTTGTACAGATGTTTGCTACTTATCCAGGTTTTGTAAAAAAAAAGGAAACTGATGGACAGCTGTCACCTGAGCACTACTGGCAGAAACAGAAACTTCCATATTGTCTGGGGGGACAATGTTCACTTAGCTAAATACCTTTTTCTTTCCTAGCTGAGACAATGCATCTGCATGCCTCTTGGCAAATGGTGATGGAAAGGGAGTGCCTGCATTGCCTGGAGGGTTTGCAGTGGCTACTAGCTGGTTCACCGTTTACATTTATGTCTGTAGAAGGCATGCTTTTGTTGGTGGAAAACATGGATCAGAAAATCCCAGCACAACTTATTTTACTATATTTGAAAATAAGTGAAGCAGAGGGACACTGTCCAGTGTCTTTGTAAAGCTTTGCTCAGCAGACAGCATCCACTTGCAGAATATTCAACGTTTCCTTGCACCCCTCCCCAGTGTTAAAAAATGTAAATGTAAATTCACAAAGACAGTGAATTCTTTAGGGGCTGCTAACAGGTAATAAAACTAGCGGTAATGCTGTTACTGGAAGTGTTGCTTCCTCAAAAGGAGCTGTTCTGCACTGAGCAGATTCCAAGTCTAGTGTGGGCTTCAGCTCTAGCAGGTAGCAGATAGGTGGCAGGGAATGCATCAAGGACTGGACTGCTCTCCTAGACAACTAGGAAGAAATTATGTTACATCATTGGCTCAGGCATAATTACACTTATATTTGAGATCCCTTTTAGCATTTATCAATTTTATAGCAATTGTGGCCTTTTTTCTGTTTTCCGTGAAGCGTCATTCATTTCTTTTTCTTTTTTTTCCTCATTAGAAATCTGTGTAATTTTTCCCAAAGCAGAGCTGCATGTCTTCTAGCTCTAATAAAATTTCTTTTCCTTGCGACTTGCTTCCAGAGCAGGGCCTTCTGGCATACTCTGCAGCACAGAAGATAAAATAATCAATAAGCCTGGATCTGAAAATGAAATGCAACATTTGTTTTGTGACTGAACTCTCTACACAGTCTAAAACAGATGGCTTTGTGATGAGGCTTTGTGTGTGTTCATAAGGATTTTTGTGTTGTGTAAGATTTTTATTATGACTTATATTTTAAAATATAAATTGAATGAATGACTACTCTCACAATGACACTGCATCTATTATCCCCCTTCAAGATCAAGAATTGCAACTGATGAATAATTAGAGTAACACTTAATAGAACTCTTGAAATTAAAAGGTAGCATATTCAATGCATACTACTCTCTTGCTTTTAGTACTGGAAAATGTTGTAGTCTGTCACTGCTTGTGAGTCTGCTTGCCTATGTTGGTCTATGTTTCTCAGCTTATACTCTGGAAATAGTGAATGTTTGCGCATCAGAATGGTTGATTGTTTATCTGATGGTGGCAGGCATGGGACAAAATGCATGGGTTCTTGGGTACATTTTCATTCTTTATATGTTGCTCTAATTAGTTTTTCTTGCCACGGCACATTGTTATAATCCTGTTTTTTAGATGCAGAGTGCTACTTTAAAATAAGGAGAAAGAGCATGTTTTACTGTTCTATAAGCAAAGAGGTAGTGTTTGTGTAAGAGATCCTTTATCTGACTTGAGACTTGCTCTCTTATTCCTGGGCATTCAGGGAGAGCGGCATTGTTATGGCAGTATTCCAGATACTGTCATTTTTAAGGTGGATAAGAAGGATAGTCAGAACATGTTTGTGCATACTGTTTGATATTTCTAATTGGCAAGAACTGAAATTTCTGGTAATCATTCCCCTCTATGTCCACGTGTCTCCAGTGACTTTTACTCACTCATAAGGCAGCAGTTAGCTGTGTTGCTGCTAGCACAGGCATATGGCCATCTCCTCCTTATTAGGGCACAGACAGAGGCAGATGACAGAAATGTAATAACTGATGCACATGGCCTCAGACAGTCCAAACGGATCTGAAGCTCTTCCATTGCCTAAGAATCTACATAGAATTTTCTCAATTGAAACACAGGAATCTTAAAAAGTACATACATGCACACACCTTACTTAGACTAATTGGTAATCAATTGAATTTATGGCAGAGTAGAATTTTTTTAAACAGTTGATGTGCAGAATGACTGGTGGATCAATTGCTTTTCCAAAGGGAAGCATTTTTAAGCAGATCCGGCATTTTTTTGCAGGTACAAACTCACAAGGAAGGAGATTTGTGGGCCTTTTTTGTTTGAAAAACTCATTTTCTTTGCAATACGCTTCAGGATGCAATGTTAGCTTAAATGCATATGAGGAATGCAGACCTCCATCTGAAGATGACATGCTCTTGTCACAGTTAAGACGGCCAAATGAAACAAAGTATCAGCAATCTTTGAAATACTCTCTGTAGATCAGATGCAAAGCATTTGAATAATTCAGCTAGTAAAATCTTTTTACATTACCAAATAACAATGATACAAAAAAAAAATTGTCTTCAAGATTTTTGTCTGCTTTGACAGGCAGAGATTCTTGTAGTTTGCCATCTACAGAGTAGGTGGCAACTTCATTTCTGTTGAATATAAGTATGAATAATCAGGGAAGAAATCCTTTCAAAAACAGCAGACTTCAAAAGCTGAAATAATGTTTATAAAGCCAAGGGTCAACTGATCAGTCAGTTACTTTCAGGAAGCCATGGAAGTTCCATCCATGCCAAGGGTTTAATCACAGACTAGATCCATTTCTAGAGTGGAAAAATGTGCTCTAATTGCAAGCTGTGGGAAATGAGTGCTCTAGCACTTGGCCAGAGTCCGTAAGTGCTACTGCTTTGGGATGGAGGCACCGAAAAGAACTTCTAGGAGCAAGGACAACTTTGAAATACCTTAAGAGCCATTTGTTCTTTTACAGTCTAATACCTCAAGGTCATGTCAGTACTTGGTAAAGGAATAGAGTAGCTTGCATATAGCTAAATGCATTTCAATATTTAGGTGTAAGTTTCTGAATGTTGTTTTATTTTACCTCAGCCTGAACATCAAATCCAGCCTGTAGAATTACAGAAACACAACATGCCTGAATCAAACATAAATGGGAGGGAGATAGCACATTTACATCTTCCTAATAAACTATTTCCATACATAAAAATGGTCAACTTTTTTGCATCCTGAGTAAGAAACAGTTCTTAGCAGGCTTCTGAGTCACAAAAACTGAGCTATCTGAGGCAAATACAGTGGACTTGATTAATTTATGGCAGAGTTCTGTAGAAAGTACTGAGAAAATAAGGGTGTCTCATTGCAACATCTTATATTTGCTTTAAGAACGTAGATGTTAATTAACATCTGTAGATGTTAATCATGACAGTTTCATTGTGGAATGCAGCTTTCATAGAATTGTTTGAGTTGGAAGAGATCATTAAAGGTCATCTAATCCAACTCCTGTGCAATGAAAAGGTACACCGACAGCTAGATGAGGTTTCTCAGAGCCCAATCCAACCTGACCTTGAATGTCTCCAGGGATGGGGTATCCACCAACCCTTTAGGCAATCTATTCCAGTACCTAAATATCCTAACTTACTTTTTTTTTTTTTTTATATCTAATCTAAATCTTATCTCTCTTAGTTTGAAACCATTTCACCTCATACTATCACAGTAGACCCTGCTAAGAAAATTTTCATACTCAGTGCTCTAAAATTTCTTTTGTAGGTGGGGGATTTGCTTCAAGTTTTGCTACTGAATGATTTCATAATTGTTTTATTGTGTTTGTCCTACATTTCACTGATATTGCAGAGATGTCTGCTGCCAGCAATTCATCTGCTTATGCCACCAGTGTTCTTTTTGCCTTACCACTTAAGAATGTACATTGCCCTAGAAGTGATCTGTGTGTCTGTGCTAAAAGTGTTTTCTGTTCTGTGATTCCAACTTAATGAACCAATGGATTATAATAATTTCTTAAATATATTCAAGCCATTATAAAGCATTATTTGAATTACACTTCAAAAAATACTTTGATGGTTCTTCCATTTTATGTAATCTCACAAGATTATTGCTTGGATATCACAGAAAGTATGGAAGTTAACACAGTTAAATAGAATATACACAATAAAATGTAGTTTCCACTGACATCCACTGGAGTAATGTTGGAAATGCATATCATTTCTGAATCTATGAAGGCAGCTGAGCCATGGGGATTCAGTTTACAAAGATAATGTGTAATATTGTTTTGCTCACATTAACTGCTTCATCACAAAAGAAGAAACTTAAATTTACAAACAGTAGGGTTTTTAGCAGTTCTGTGAATAAGTTACCCTGGCCATACTCACTTCTTTTGTCTAGCAGGAGCTATGGAGACTTGTATTGGGTGTACTAATGAGGGACAAAGCTTTATTTTCTTTCCAGCAAAAGTTTAGGAATTTGTGGTCCTAATTGTAATGCAGGTATGTTGTATCCAGTTTTAAGATTTAGAAAAACAGAGTATTCATTTCTATTGCTGAATAAACCAGCTCACTCATTGGTTAGTAGAACTTCATAAACACGAGTTCTGGATCCCTCTTGAGTAGAAACTGTTGTCATGATTTAAAAGAACTAAAACTTAAGATGCTGAACTCCATGAAAGTGTTTTCTAGCCACAAAAATATGAGAGCTGTCTTCTTCCATTATCCCCTTTGAAGCCATCTCCTTTAAACAAGGAGATTTAAAAAAAAGAAAGTCGTCAGGAGATTTGCAGATCAAATGGCACTGCGAATGATTTCTAATGAAGTCATCCAGATTTTCGAGCTGTCAGTCATAATTCCTTTCTCTTAGTATGCACCTGACTTGCTAGTTGTTGTGGAACAGTGTTTGTTGGCAAGCATATTTTCTGTCTCTTTTTCCCCATTTTAATAGTATGTCCAAGGTAAGCCAGTTCAAATATCACTGGAAATGATTTCTGGTTTTACAACAGAGGTTGGAACGTTTGGAATAATATACAATCTCTCTGCCAGTCTTTAAACATTATCATTTTTATAAGAATATACAAGTTAACTCTCAGAGTTCACCAGCTCAGAAAATAGCTGATGTATCCCAAGGCAGGATGACAACCCTTAAGTATGGTGATGTCCATTCTGCGCAGGCATCTTCATCTTGCAGAGACCTCCATGAGTTTTTGGCAAAGATAAAATTTTGTCTCAAACAATTTTTAGCTTCTTTGTCCACCTTGTCTGAAAGACAAGTGGATTAGTGATTAGTGAATTAGCAAGGTATGTCTACAAGAGAATGTCTTTGACATTCTTGTTGTGTCAGTAATCTCATGCCACTAAGAGATAAGGTACCGCATCAGTTGGCATCATTTTTTTTTTTTTTTTTTTTTGATGGACAATATAGAGCCATGTTGTGCACTTGTTAGTTCCAACTCTAGGAATTACCTTACTGATGTTGCATTGTTATAGAGGTTTTTTTAATCTATAACACATCTTCCCAAAGATATTAAGTAATTGTTGGATCCAGTAAAGTTGCTGGGGGGGGAAAGGTCTTGATGAAAATCCATTTAGAGTGCTATTTTTTTTTTTTTTAAGTAGCTAAGGATAGAGACTTGATTAATGGCTCTGCTTGATAATCTGTCCTGTATCCACTGTCTCTCTTCTTCTCCTTCAAATCCTTTATTAGTTTGATATTTTAACTGAGATTTTTTTTTTTTTTTTGTACAATAAATAACTGAAGGTATAGCTTGTACTCTAATCATACTTCTTGTAGAGGCAGAACAATAAGCTTCTGGTTATCATTTATGATTGAAGTGTGGTAGATAGCCTGAAATTATCTGTAGCCATGGGAGAAAACATTAGTTCCCATCTTCAGCTCATCAAGGTTGATGTTACAAAGAACGTATTCCAGAATTCTACCTTATGAAATCAGTCAGCAAGATCTTTGAATAAATGAAGAGAAAATCCCCCTATCTTATGTAACTTTAATTCAGGGGAGAACAAAAGCAGTGAAGAAAATACAACTGAGCAATATCCTTAAGTTATCGTTTTGTCTTGATAATTGATATTTCATTGCAAAGGCATAGAGTTAAAAGAAAAACAAAACAAAACAAATGAAATAAAAAGCAAAGTAGATTATTCTTTTTCAAAGTAGATTATTCCAAGCTCCTTTCCTCTATCACCAGCATCTGAGTTTTCCTGCATAATGAAAAACGATTTGTCTGAATTTGTTTTTCCCAAGCTATACCAACTTAGTCTTTTATCCTCAACAAATACATTGGTAGAGAGGCTAATGAGTATCTAATTAATTGCTCCTGTAATTAATTCACTTTGAGAAGTTAAGATTCATTTTTTCATAAACATTTAATTACAGAATATGGGCAAAAGTAACTTTATTGTAACTCTAAAGAAGTAGAGTAGCTCGATGCAGAATTTTACAAATGAACACAGATGTTTGGAGACCTATAAAAATAAACAGAAGGGTTTCAAATGGAAATCTGATGAAATGTCGCTTCAGTTCTAATTTCTTTTTCCATAAACTACTGAAATACCTAATCATTCAAAACTGATCAAAAACATAAATAATTTATAACCTAATCAGCAACTATCTGAAAAACAAACATAAAAATACTTAAGGTCATATTTTTAAGCTCAAGAAAGAAGGGGAGGTAAAGGTAAGTACTTATTGGAATGTATTTCATTGTTGCTTTTCAGTTTGGTTTGGAATACTGTTATTGGGAGCATTGGGGAATGAAAGAATATTAAAGAAACAGTAAATATGTAGGCTTTCCTCACATAAATGCAGCCACTTATTGGCAGCACAAGAAGCTGGGTGTTAATAATATATTGTGACAATGTAAGGTTGGAAATAAAGAATAATATCGTGCCTAGTGAAACTTGCCAATGCAATTTATGCAGGTAGGACCTGATTGCCCAAACTGGATTACAGCCAGCCATGAAAGTGTTTATGCTATCTGTTTCCGGAAATTGAATGAGTACATCTGTCATAACAAGCAGGAATTTCATCAAGATACTTGCACATCCAAACTCTAATTCTTTGTATGAAAAATCTGAAGGATATGTATATTGTTACCATCAAGGTATTTTGTGATTTTAACATGGTTGCACACAGAAGAGTGAGGCTGCTTTTCCCCAGAATCTTTAAAAATTAAAAAATCAAAACAAAATGAAAAATCTTCCTGTTATATACTGTTCTAGGCATTTTGTCACTCAGTGTATTTAAAGGATTTATATAGTTTGAGCAGATTTAAAATTCATGATTTACCAGATTTGCTTTTTAAAAAAGACTGCTGTGGGAGTATGTTCAGATTAAAAAGAGAATGTTGTAGACTTGTTCCAAATTTTTCTGAGGAACCCAAACAGTATATAAACACAGAGTAAATTGCTCTAGAACTTTTTTTTATTTTTCCTGAAATTTGCAGTATTGTATATACTAGGCTATGGTGATTTTATTCATATCAAGCTGAGTGTAGGATTGATATGAAAAGTTATGTGATTCAGAACTTGGACTGTAATATAACAATGAAGCTCAATCTATCAAAATGTCATGTATATGCCCTTGAGCCATAAAAATGAAATCAAAAAGAGCAAAAGAAACAAAACAAAACACATGCAGATAGAGTAGAAGGCAGCTCTCCACTTTTCTTTTTGTATTCTTTATCTAACTGTTTTATCTCTTTCTGCTGACTGTATTGTCAGCAGGGGATTAGATGACTTGTATCACTGATATGTGAATGTGAATAAACCAAAATTGATTTTTGTATTTGATTGGAGACTTGAACACATAGATATAAACTTTTCAGATTTTTTGTGTGCTTATTTAGGCTTGCTTTAAATTCACTTCTGAATATCACTCTATGAGTGACTGTTAGTTTTGATTTATATAATTAAAATATATTCTATAATCTTCAGCTTGGTTTGAAGTTTAATTAAAATCACTGGGACCTACAGATTGTTGCCTGAAGAGATTGTAATCCTAACATCACGATTCTGAATTACACCGATTTCAGTAGTGCATTTTTGATGTGTTCTTCCAGCCATACAAGAAAAAAAAAAGAAAAACACTGAACTTCCTTTATTGTTTAGTAAATATTTACTTTACCTTGGTTTGGCCAAACCATAGAGTTTGTTACTGGAATGGCGCTTTGGAGAAATGCCTTGTAGAAACAAATTATTCTGAACTAAGTTTAAACTATTCTTAACTATGCTTTTTAAATCCTGTAATGAAAGACTAAGTACTGCTGAACTGTATTTTGGAATTTCTCCACTTGTGTTTTTCTTCATCTTCATCATAAAGGTTTGCATTCTACCTTTTCTGCAATATGGAAAACATGTGTTCTCGTTTTCTTCTGTAACATCCATTCATGGTATCATTTGGATGCTGATGCTTTCTTTCTGGGATTTCTCAAGGTGATTTCATGAGCCTTGCTATTTCTAAGGAACAAAATGAGTTTAGCTTTAGCTGATGCTCAAGCCTTCCAGCAGTTCTTAGATTTTACTGTCAGTATTGTGCTTACTTAGGAAGAGTTGATTAAAAAGACGAGGAAAACCAGGTAGTAGCAGTGACAATAGCAGTACAGTATGCTATCAAAGAACATAAGTTTCAGATGTTCCAAGTAAGCTATCAGCGTTTGACAATCTATTTGTACCTTTAGATGCCCTTTGCAGTAAAGATAACTTTTCCAGGGAAAACATAGTCATCTGCTTGCCAGTGTAAGCAGAAGAGAAATCCTTGTTCATTTCACTTTGAGAGTTTCTCAATCCTCTTTTTTCTTCCTTTGCCTGCTTTACCTGCCTTCCTGCAGCCCAGGAACAGATCCAAATGCTTTTCCTTCTCTCTGCTGGAGATGTGGCTGTCTAAATGCAGATATAATGGGAGAAATTAGGAACAGAACAGGAAGAAATAGTGTCAAAGTAAATAAATACAAAGGGTACTGTCACTGTTGTCAGCTACTGAGCCAGCTTACATGAGTAGCCGTCACATACTCCAGTGAGTTCACTTTTTCTCCAAAATTTAGGGTAACAGTGAAAATGCCCTTTGAGAATGACCACTGGAAAACTCATCCTCATAGTTAGCCACCAGGAATTTTAACCGATCTTTTTCTTCTCTCTTTCCCTAAGTCTGTTCATTTTTGTTGCCACAAAATACAACATCATAAGTATTTTGGGACTCAAAGATAAATTCAGATTTGTCTGTCTTTGGAGGCATATTCGTGTGCCTTGAACCTATTTATGCTATCTTGTATGTACTCATACCAACTATAAGAATATTCAGGGTGCTGATGTTATGTTCCTGATTTTCTGGTGTCAATTACCATTTGAGTAATCTAATGAAGAAATAAAACCACTCTAGCCATCCAAAAAATTCTTCCCAAATAATTGATGGCATTTTGTTTGCTTGACTGTAGATGTGTAAGGTATGCCTTAGGAATTTAAATAATATTTTGTTGAAAAAGAGGACAATATCTTTTTCATATTCAAGCACATTTTTTAATTTAGCTACTTAGTTCTGATTTTAATCCAAGGGAACTGGATATATAAACATCTTTGAAGATCTGAAAATACATCTGGGAAGACTGTTAAAAATGGAAGGCTATGAGGTACCTCAATCCAGTGGGTAAAATAAATCAGAGATGTTTCTTAAAAAATTCATGCTATGTTGTTGTATGCCTCCACAGTTATAGAAAGGGTAGTGAGTTTTTGATCCATGCTTTATATTTTTTAATTCATTGTAAATGTATTACTTCAAGTAACAAAAAATATATAGCCTGGTGAATTAACTTGCATCAGATGAGAATTGCCAGAAATTAGTATTTTGCCAACAGATGTCTACTGTCAAATATGTATTTAAGATCTTTTATTTAACTGAAGATGCCCCGAATTTGCTTTGGAATAGATAATTATCTTTCATTGTCTTTACATTTAAGTCAGTTGAAGTTCTTTCAGCTCTTTCACTTTTAAGTCTTATAATTAACTTTTGTTATGAAATTTGAAGATAGAAAACCTAGGAGTTTCCTAGCTCCAGAACTTGAAGAGTGACTAATTAGCAGGAAGAGTGGAAGAGACTGAAAACTTTACCCACACCCTTAGTATTATTGATGAAAGTATCATTGGGAATTGAGGTCATGATTCTTCTAGAGCTGTTCATGTATAGCAAGGCTCACAGGTCTAAAGACTTTCATGCTCTTTCTCTTATGTTCTTCCAAATACAATAAACATGAACGTCAAAGAAATTTCTTTCTAAAATTAGTTTCTAGAATAAAGTTCTAATTATTTTCCTTCTATTCTTTTTTGAGAGTAAAATATTTACAGTGGAATACTAATGTTCCCTAAAAGCATGTATAAATGTTGCAGTGAGTTAGTGGGAATTAATTAAAACAAAGAAGACAAGTGATAACTTTTAACATCAAGGTTATGGATAACAGAATAATGATAAATAATACTGGGATTGTGTATTTCTGAGACCGTAGTTAAGCTTTTTGAAGAGGGCCATCTAAGTACAATTAGAGAATACTGACGAGCACAGAAATAATTTATTCAAGGGTTCAGGGAAAGCTGTTATTTTCCAAATTGACATATTCTTTTCATTTCAGCTTTCTAATGCATGGGCCTTGTGTATTCTGTTCGTCTTATAAAGAGATTCATATTTTGCATGTAGAGAACACAAATACTTTTATGAAATAAAGATTGTAATGAAAGAAATTACATAGGAAACTTGCACAATCCTATGTCAGTATACAAGAGTATAGAAACTCTCTCTGTCATTGTCTAAATATTTCCTTGCTTCCAGTGTTGTGTCACTTACATGCTTGGAAGCCATATTAGCACATCTTCAAACCGTTGGAGATGGTGTGTATGTGTTGGAGGACGCAGAGCTCCTCCAAGAAATTGGTGAAGTATTGCTTAGTGGTGTTCAGTCTTGATGTTTTCAGAAATCTAAGAAAAAGGATTACAACAGTAAGAGGAGAATCCAGTTTATGCATGTGCTTATTCACTGCGATGTCAGGTTCTTTAGAGAAAGAGGAATACAGCTGATATAGTGTTTTGTGTTCACAATATGGCAAGGTACAAGTCCAAGTCCTAGAAGAGCAGATTATCTTTGTTGAAGAAGTCTTCCATCAGGGATTGTTTGTAAAGGTAAATCTTTGTAATTGTTTGAAAATACAGCAAATGGACGTTCTAGGCACCATTTTAGTTCATCTAAATGCTTCTGCTCTAGTTGCATAAGTGACACTCCTTTCAGACAATCAGAGTACCTCCATCTAATAGGGGATAGCTTGCAAATGTACTTTCATAAATAGGAAACTAACCATGCTTCAGGTATTGGCACAAACGCAGGAATAAAATAGTGGAAGCTATTACTAACTGACCTATTTTGTGAATGTGTTAACTCTTTGAAAATAAGTTGATGTAACACAATACTTACTGTGAGGGGAATTCTGTAGATATTTACAAAAAAAAAAAAAAAAACAGCATTCTGTATGGGCTACTATTTCAGCATCACTGGTAAACTCAAATGTATTTCAAGATTTCATTGCAAAAAGTCTGTCAAATGTCTGACAGTATTTTTGGATCTGTCTTGACCAGAGTAAAGAGTTATTTACAAAGCAGAATTCGGAAAATAATTCAGAAACTATCAAATGTTTAAATTCACTAATACCTAATTTCATGGTTTGCTTCTGCCTAGTGCAGACATGGGTTACCACTACTTGTACAGTATAGGCAAAATGTTCTCCAGCTCTTTCAAGATTGTTTGCATGTCGTTTGCTTGTTTTTTTTCTAAGAGATGTATTTGAAAATGAAACAAACAGTGAAAATGCTGGTATTTTTTTGACCAGTGGACTGTACTATGGTAAATGTTACCCAGTTATTCTATCATATATGGTTGTCATTCAAGTCCTTCTTGGCCGCAACATACATTTTAAATTACTTATTTTTCAAGTTTGAATTTCAACAGCAACAGAAGTCCAAAATTATGACTTTGAACTAGTATAAACTGTTGTGGCTCCATTAAAATCTCGAGGCCTACACTGATTTATGTCACTTGAGTTTATCAAAGGGATTTTTGATGGTCTGGTGAACTTGTTCCTACAATAAATAAATGAAAGATGATAGCTATAAGATGATAAAGCAGCATCTGATTGCTGCTACAGAACAGACTCTTCCAGAAGTCATTTTTTGAGTCAGTGCATTGTATCTAATACAGGTCTTTCTGCTTGCAAACTTTGCCTGTAACTCCAAAGTACTTGGGTGTTACAGCCGTGTAATGCTAATTAAATGAACTGCTTACCCATTCAGGTTTTTAAAATGTAGCATTCATCAAGATATCTGGATACCTTTCACAATTGCTAAGATGATTAATGCATGAAGTCATAGAGAAACTTGTTAGGGCTGTGGGCATCACTGTTCGTTGCTATGCCTTAGTAACCTGGTGTGATCCTGGTGTGAGCAAGGCTTGGGCAGCATTTATTGAGATCTGTATTGGGACTGATGGGAGCTCTTGCTTCCAGCGCAAACAGTTTCTATGCCAACTAGCTCCCATTCATAATTTTTAAAGAATAAAGCCTAAATCAGTTTTCAAGTTTATTTCATGCTTACCTCAAATTACTGGTGCACATAAAAATGATAGTTATTTGTACAATTACAGTGTTGCTGGGTTGTTTTTTTTCCTAGTGTTCTGCTCACTCTGTGTTGCTCTTTCTTTCTACTTACTGCATACTGTATGTGAGATGTATGGTGGTGGCAAAATAGATGAGTTCTGTTAATTCCCTGGTGTGAATGAAGTCCAGAATATTGGTGATCGCTCCTACTCTGAATGGGAGAAATCTCTAATGTGAAGAAACAAGGAAATAAAAAGAGCAACCTTCTGACATGTACAATTCTATTTCTTTTTTTCTCCACCTTCTCTTTGGCTCTCCACTTTGCACAAACAGAGTGTCACTTTGCCTCATATGCTTGTGGCTCATGTGTCTTATCCCTCACTTAATAAGCAGAGATACCTGCTGTCTACTTTTTAAACTTGCCCTTTTATGTTAACTATGTTTAATGCAGACTTTTTTTTTCCTGTTGTCCTTCAGCTACTTCTTGCAAGGAAAAGTAATCCTATACATAACCTTCATGTTCTCCTTCATTTCTTACACAGATGTTGAGGATTATCTGGCTGGGCTGTTCTCTTGCATTTCATCACTAATCTTTTTTGTCAGCTCGTCCATTCTTCAGATGTTATCAATTCTTTTGAAGTTGTTCACTTCTGTCCCTTGTATTCACTGAAGGAACAATGACAAAAGATCATTGAAAATAGCAGCATAATTTACATATTTTAGACTAATGCTTAATATACAGAGTTATGCCCTTCCTTGTCACTTCTCATTGTTTCATATCTAGGAATTATTACGACCTTATTGATCAATAAGGAATAAAAATTATAGCTTGTAGGACGTGTCTGTGGTTGAAAATATTAATGTTTGACTCTCAATCATGATGGATCACTCTGTTCCTTTCATATATTTTTCTTCTTATTAACTCTCCCACATCAGCTGTCCTTAGTACAAAGGCAGGCAGATGTCTGGTGACAGCTGTATTTAGAAATAAAAGTACTTTCCAGGTTTGAATCCAGGATCCAAAATTTCGAGATCAAGGCACAGGTACTGTGGAGGTGAGAAAGTGTGGTTTTCAGCAGGGTTTTCTTCTGAGTGCCACATTGATCTATCCTTCTAAACAGTGTTTCATCATGTTCCTATCCTATGAAAATAGCAGCAGGCAAAATTGCACTAGTTCACAGAAGCTGAGGAAGTGAATATTTATTTTTTGAGGAGATGCGTATTTTCAAGGAATACAATACAAATACATCAGACTGATGGTGTAGTAATCCTCATCTCTGAGGAAGCCCACCCAGGAGGAATGTTAAACTGGTTTCACGTGCTTCCAGCATTAATTAGTGCTCCAGGTAGATTACTGGGAGTCAGAGCCCTGAGATTGCACCAGCATGCTAGCACAATTCAGAGCTGTGTAGCCATAGCAAAATTTCTAATTATGTGTTTTGTTTCTCTACCTTTGGCTCTTGTAGTCAAATATCTGTCAACCAAGTCAGTCAGAAAAGCTGAATATATTTATAAAGGCCTGGAGATGTTTTTCCAGGTGGAACCACGCACTTTTTGGTGTCATATTTTGGAATGGAAAAAAGAGATTTTCTTTTATTATCATTCATATGCTACAATATTTGCACTGCAGCATTTGGATATAAGAGAGGTTCCTGCATTTCTCATAATGATTGGGAGGCAAGGTGGGAAATAAGTCGTTCCTGATTTTAATTTATACTATAATGTGAGAAATCAAAATGGTTCCTTGAGTGGATTGACCCTGCAGCAGCCACACATCCACCCAACTGCTTGCTCAGTCTCCTCTCCTATAGGACAGAGGTAAAAAGACTGAGGAGGTATCAAGATTAAGGTAGCTGAGTGAGAAAAGCAATCAAGCAAATCAAAGCAAAACACAGAATTTACTCACAACTTCCCTTAGGGAGACAGGTCTCCAGCTACTTCCTGGGAGGTAGAGCCTAAGCATGCCGTGTGTGTGTTTGCAAATAAAACAGCAGTAACCACAGATGTCTTTCATACCTGCTTCAATCCTTGAACTTTTATTGGTGAGCATGATGCTATATGGTATTAAATATCAGTTTGGTCAGTTTAGGTCCGCAGTGTCCTTTTCAATTCCCCATGTCTTAGGGGATATCTTTTACCACTGCTTTTTGGTGTCCAGCAGCAGCAGGCAGTGTGCTTCTTCAGCTAAACCGGTCAAAGATTTTTGAATCGCTGGCACTAAGAGGTCAAATTTGGTGTTCCTTACTTCCAGAGGACAACACCTATCCCCCAAACAGTGCAACCCACCTCCTCAGCCATCTGCTCAGAGCTCTCACATAGTGACAAAACTTCTAACTGCTCCCAAGCATAGCCTTTGCCTTAGAAATCACCACTCAATTCATGGCGTGTTATTGTTGTGTCATGGTTCATTGAGCCATATAGTACTTCTGAATGCATCACCATTTCCTCTCGTAGTATAAGTGCTTGGCATGCAGAGGTGATATGATAGCAAAGGTCTCTTAGTGTTAAAAGACGGGTATGAAAAAAACTGTCATAATGTCTTAGTTATATTGTATATTTGTGATGTATTTGAGTTTCCTGTGGGAAAACTAAAACCCAAACTCTTTATACGTCAATTTTTAAAACCATATTGGTTTTTCTAAGATTAAGATACCTTTAGATTAAGATACCTTTAAGATTAAGTTACCTTTAAACATTTTATAAGATGCAAGTAAAATAAAAACTGCTTTATTTGTGGTAGTGTTTTCTTCTGTCAAACCTATTGAAATTGTCAAAAATGTCAAAAATGTCCCAAACCCCTAGACAAAATCTGTAAGTCTTCCAATATGTTATTTTAAATAAATGAATAACTGTCATGGCCAATGAGTTGATGTTGAGTATGTTAAATTCATAGATTCTACCATTTCTCAGATGAGATTCTTAACTTTGCAACACTAATGTTAATTCTTGTAAAATCCATTAAATTATTAAACTAAAAAATGTATCTTGAATCTTGTATTTTCTGTTGTTCAGAAGCAACACCAATCCTGCTCTGAAGATCATTCCCCCTCTCCTCCTCCACTCACTAGAAGTAGTAAATCTATGATATAATAGCGACACTTTACTTTTAAAAGTCTGGATGATGTTTGTTCTATCGCTTCAGTCCTTTCACATCACTGCTTCCCCTTTCCTAATACTTTCCAATAGCTTCATAGCCTTTTGTTTTCAGTATAGCACCGTTTCTTCTTAATTTTAGTTTGCCTGAATTCCAGCTCTTCACCTTGTTCCTGACGATGCTTTGGATACTGGGGTTTTGGTTTC
Source organism: Oreortyx pictus (assembly GCA_036925125.1). NCBI lineage: Eukaryota > Metazoa > Chordata > Aves > Galliformes > Odontophoridae > Oreortyx > Oreortyx pictus. The sequence goes on along the minus strand of JAUPFR010000005.1, from coordinate 52,301,555 downwards.
CATAATTTTATGGGGTTTAATCTTCTTCAATCAATACCCTAGATGTCTTTTTTTTTTTTTTCCTCACTGTTTCATAAAACTGTCTCATTTTACTTGTTCTTCAGTGTATGTAAAAGGGTTGCTCTGAAAGTAATGTCCCCTGCTTTATTATGCTGATCTGCAACATCAGAGGCAGACAGTGGTGGCATGGCAGTAGAGGTTAAACTTTCCCACCCATTTTCTGTTACATTGTATTGCCATGCAACCATGGCAGCAGAGGGACAGTCTGACAAAGTGGGGTCTGACATAGCATCCTAGAACATCCCAAGTTGGAAGGCGGCATCCAGGTTACTGGGTCTAACTCCTGATTCCACACAGAACCACCCAAAATATAGACCATATGTTTGAATGTGTTGTCCAGATTCTTCTTGAACTATGTGAATCTCGAGGCTGTGACCACTTCACTGGGGAGACAGTTCAGTGCCTGACCACATATTCTCCCTGAATAATTTTCTGTTGATATCCAGCATGAATCTCCCCTGCCATAGCTCTATGCCACTCCCTCAAGTCCCGTCCCTGTCACAGAGTCACAGAATTACAAGGGTTGGAAGGGATCTCAAGAGAACACCATTCAACCTCCCTGCTAAAGCAAGTTCCCTACAGTAGGTGCATGTCCAAATTAATGTCTTAAATATCTCTATAGAAAGAAACTTCTCAGCCTTTCTGGGCAACTTTGCCACATCTGGCTGTATATCCTGCAGGTTCTACCTCAGCAAACCCTTTTGCAGAAGAAGGGAAGACCTTGACCTGGACTTTCTGCTTGCTGTGATACTCAACGCTTGTCCAGCATCTGGTTCTGGCCCATACCCCAAGCTTCCAGTAGCCATATCAGGCTCTGAAGCTAGCAGGCAGGAGCAAGCCATGCATATTTACAGCAAAAGGTCTCTGAGAGAGGAGATAAGCACTGCCCCTCTGCTCCCCCTTGTGGGGTGCTGTAGGCTACTATGAGGTTTCCCTTCTTGTGTGGGATAAACAAATCAAGAAACTTCAGCTGCTCCCCAGATGTCTTCCCCTCTAGAACCTTCACCGTATTTATACCCCTTCTTTGGGCACTCTCTAATAGTTTTTTGTCCTCTTTGTATTGTGCCCCCCAAAACTGCTCACAGTACTTGAGGCCGCACTAATACAACATAGGGCAGGACAGTAACTTCTCTCACTTGGCTAGTAAAGCTGTGCTTGAAGCACCACAGGGTACAGTTGGCCTTCCTGGCTGCTTGGGTACATGGTTTACTCATGTTCAACTTGCTGTCAACCAGATCCATTTCAGTGAGGCTGTTCAGCATTCTCTCTGATAATCACTTTCTTTTGCTTATCATTCACTCTCTGTGCCATGTCATTTATATGTTTGTTTAGCCCACATTTCTTCTTTGCTTCTGGCTTTAAAAGAAAGTATGTTGTCGTGGAGGAGGGCTTGTTATGCCAGTCTCCAAGTCCTGTGCATAAAATGAAGAGATTACATATATATGCATTTCCCACTCTAAATGAAAGCAGAGCTTGCTCCATACTACAGTCTGGACAACAGTCAAACATTTATAAACACATTTCTCATTTTTGGAGAGTCTAAGAAGAATGTATTTTTTGGTATTCATGTTTAATTCTATGTCAAATTACGTGGAAAACTGCTGAAAAAGAAGTAGGAAAAAATCAGATGGGCTTTATTGACTCTGATTACAGTAAGCAAGGAATTTTCATCAAGAAAAAGTAATGACATAAATAACATATTTTGGGCAAACAGGGCCAGCATTTGCTTCTGTTTATATTTTATATACTCATTAAATATAGATTGAGGTTGCATGAGCTGTTCAGAAATTATAAAATATTCAGCTGGTACTCTAAAGTGAGTTTGTATTCACAGTCCCCATGTGTATAGTGGGATGCAGTATTACAATATTAGTTCTGAAGTCCAAAAAGGAGATGTGATGATAGACAGTTCTCATGCACCAAAGTTCTCCTTAAAATTGGCACTGGAATATCATACACAGCCTATGCCATTTCCATATGGTCTAAAGTCTGTTTGCATGGGCAAACATACACGGCAAAAACAAGAATAACAAATACATGACTGATTGATGACACCCAAGTCTTTATTACACTCAGCAATTGTTTGTGACAGCTACCTAACACATTTCCTAAGTTCAGTCTGTAGTCAGCATGATTCCTTGCAAGACTTAATTTAGAACAATAATTCCAGCAACATTTCCTGAAGAGCTGTAGGTTTTTGTTGTTGATACCAAAATCATTTTGCCCTAAGGACAGAAAAATTCAGTCAAGAGGTATATATTGCTGTTGTTCTGATTTCAGTTTGCCTCTGGCTTGTTGAAAGAAAGCAGCTTAATTAGCCCTCTCTGGCTATCAAATTCCAGCCAAATGATTGTGTAAGCAGGTAGCAGAAGAATGGTTCAGCTGAAATGTGGAAGCAGTGGCCCAAGCTCTGAGGAGCATGGAGATGAGGAGGTGAGACAAGATAAGTGGGTGAGATTAGGTTCCTGCTATTAGGAAGGTGATATACATAGTGATTTTTTCTGTGGATGACTGGATGAACTGCAGGAAAGGAGCCAAAGAGAGCTGTTGAAGTTTGGAGCTATTTACATGCTGGAAAAGTTGAAATTCACACTTAAATTTCATTTGGACAGGCAAAGCAACATGGATGCCAGAGAAGGCCCAGGTGGGAGGAGCTGGCAATAATCTCAATTTATACTGATGAAAGCATAAATGAGAATATTAATTAAATGGAAAGGCAGAGGAAAGGTGTACTCCAGGCCAATACTTAACAGAATCATCCAATGCTGATTGTTGGGGTTTTTTTCTTACTAAGTCCCTATCCTGAGCCCACATTTTCTCCTACTTTCCATATTAATAAAGTACCCATCCAGATAACTGTCAGTGTAAAGACAGCTACATTGAGTTAAGGCTTTGGGAAAGGAAAAGGTACTCTTTTGCTGTGTTAAGTTCAAATTGATGGTGAATCTTCCTGGAAGACATATCAGAGATAAACTTGATGCAGTCAATCCTGTGCATTCGGTTGTAATAATTGGACAGGCACAAGAAATGCTTTTTGTTTGCTGCTTCCCTTGACATCTATTCTTTTGGTTTAATCTTTTCCTGGGTATATTTTCAAGATTCTATCTATAGGTACAGTATTGAAAAGTTTGTGGTGAAAGTATCTAGTTGTGAATTTCCTTACCCCTTTGATTCTAAAGCAGTAACAAAGTTGAAATTCAAGTGTAATTATGCAGATAACTAAGGGCATACTTAGAACACCCACATACCTTTTTAATACTGTCCAAACACTATTGGAGATATATTTAGATACATGTGTTCTCTTTTTTAATAGAACTGAATAGTTTTAAATGCAGACTATTCTACTGAAGCTGCTGGTTAATGTGCCTCTGTCATGTTCAACATTTCAGGGATCATATTTCAAAGAGAATTTATTTTTAAATTGCATTTTAGTCTCTGATATGGTGTCTGCAGTTTGGAAAAAATCAGCAAATGGGGCTAAGTAAATGCAATCACTTTTATCCTGTCAGTAGTAATTTGCCACACAATATTTAGAATGATTTCATATTCTGTTTAGAAGAAATCTCAGTTCTCTCAGTGAAAAGGTAGCATGGTTTTTGAGTACACACATTGCCTGTTTTACCTGTGTGCTGTTAATACCTGCTTGCTGTACAGAGTCATAACTGGGCATAAAGCTGATTTTATTTGAGCAGATTTTTACTTCTAGTTCCTCCACAGAGAAGCCTGGAGAGGCAATATTTGCTAGTTATGCTGCAAGTCATTCCTAAAGCAGCTTCAGATTTAGAAGTGGAAATGGAAAGTGTTGTTGTCACTGTTTCACTTGCAAGACACATGAATAAAGGAGCTTGTTCAAGGAAATAGTTAGATTGAATTATATAACTTTCAGTGGATTTAATTATTTTAAAATAGTAATAATAAAAAACAGATTTTTTATATAGTATTAATATATAGTATTATACATAATACTATATTTTCCATGGCTAAGGCTAACATAATTGTCTCAGTTCAGCACAATATTCATATACTTTAGCCAGTCTTCACTGTAGTGTAAGTGTCATGCTTTGAGATTTGACTAGAATCATGGAATAGGAGGAAAGAAACAAGGCCTCACTATATGTGCTAAATAAGATGGGGCTATAGAAAGAGTAGTAGAAACAAACAGATTTTGCTTGTTTAATCAATCAATAAGTGTAAGAAAGGTATTAAAAAAAAAAAAAAGGCCACACACCTGACTAGTGTGATGCACTTCTCATGGAGTCAGCAATAAATTGGGTAATGCTATGGTGTGGCTCCTAATGGTGTAATCACATGGAAGCTTCTTGGGCATTTCTTGGATCGAGCAGCTAGGCAGCTCTTTCACCCAGCATCTCAGGCTTGTCTAAGTCACATTTAGTGTAAAATGGAGTGCATGTCTAACAGGGAAGGAGATCTTGTTTGGGAGTATAAATGTCTCTGAGATTCATTTGCTGTATCTGTAGAAAAGAAACAATTCAAACATGTTGTTAGGGCACTGTAAAATGAATGACATTGTCATTCTCCACAGGGTGGCCAGCGGGAAGGATACTGTTTACACAGTAATATTTATGTATTGTGTTTTCTTCTGTTGCTGGTGGCATTTTCTGATGAGAATTTTTTTCTCTTTCTCCTTTTGCCATTGTATAATTTATATAGCCTAAAGAGTTGGAGTTCTCTGTTTCTGTACAAATTGTGTCCAGTTCTATATTGAGGAATACCTTTCCTTTTATCCTCTTTATGAAGGAGGTCAAAAAATGAAAAAGAGCTTCAGAGAGGCTGTGGGATTTCCATCCCTGGAGGTTATCCAAACCCAACAGGATGATGCCCTGAGAAACCAGATCGCATTTTGAGGTTAGCCTTGCTCTGAGCAAGGAGTTGAACCGATGTGGCCTCAAAAGGCCTTCCAACAGAAGATTTTCTGCATTTCTGTGGTACAGAAACTGAGCTGTACTTTTCTTGAGGTAATTGTAAAGGCAGCTTTAGATATCCCAGAGACTGATTTTTCTGGGCAATGGAGTGGTGGGAGTATAACATTATTTTATAGAACAAGTTTTTATGACCATTCTTAAGTACATAACCAAAGAATACAACTTACATACAAATCAAGGGATAGGATGGCTCGGTACTAAAACTAGTATGACTAATGTTTATGAAGAAGGAGCAGCTGTCTCCAGTACTAGAAATCTCTGCCACATAGTGTTTATTTTTTTCTGCCAACACAGAGAAATTGGTAATTATGATAATTGTTCAGCTTAAATCTTGCTTACAACGCTTCTGTGTTAATGTATTTTGATGTTGCTTCTAATTTGCAAGTATACAGTATTGTTGTAATTTAACTTTTGGATAACAGTTTATCATTCTTCTTAAAATACAGTGAGTGTAATGCTCTATTTGCACCTATCCTTTCGTAATGCCTAATATAGGTGATTTGCGAAGAGGGTGATGAGACAGTACTACAGAACCGCAATTCAAGTTATGACTTGATTGTTTTGTGGACTAGAAAAATGACTGAGGAAATTAACTTCTAGTCACCCTTTCAAAAAAGAAAAAAAAGAATCCACTGTTGCAGAGGAGCACATATATACACAATTTTCTTCTATTTTATCACCCTAAAAATGCTTTTAGTTTGTTATTAACTAATAAGTGGAGAAAGCATTGAAAAAATAAGTAGTATAGTAATACTTATGTTTTAGAACCTTTTGTTGAAGATAGCATGTTAAGATGATCTCTGGTTCTAGAATTCCATGGTACTAACACCATGAAGTTAGAGTTAGAGCTCAAAGCTTTAAAGCAGGAAGCTAGTCCTCCAGATAAGAAATGCAATTGCCACCACTGATCTTTAATTTTTACAGTCTGTAAAAATCTGGACTTCCATAATTTAATGTAAGAGAGTGGAGAAGTATTCCACAGAGCCCCAAGGACTGTATTTTATAGCAATTGCTCCACACTGCGAGACATGTGGGAGTTCCTTTGCAAAATTTTTCCTTCCTTTACCATTGCAACCATTCTGCAAGTTATCAGCAGGGGAAGTGAAGGGAAGATATGAGCTAGAAACCAGACTTGATGAGTACATTTCTGTGGGATTTCTGGTCCTTTTCCAGAAATGCAGCTCAGTTAGTCATCTAGTAAATGGTATCCCTGAATTCACTTTGCTTAAGTTTGAAGGTTCCTTTGTTGTACTTAACTACTGTACTTTGTAACTTAGCTACCACAGAGAATCGGGAAGAGAGGAACAAAACCAAGTAAGTTTGAAAAGAAAAGGAATCAAATTTATGTAACTTAAAAAACTGAACATAGTAACAACGTTTACTGATGTTAAAAATCACCGGAGGAACGCAAGAACAAAAAATGCTCTGAATCTACTTAGGGCAAGAAATATGGAAGCAGGGGAGCCTGAGGTTAGCTATTAAGTAACATTTTGAACCATAAAGATTGCGAAGCATTGAAATGAATTGCCTGCAGGGACTGTGTTACTTATAACTTTTGAAGGTTTTTAAGAATAGATAAGACAAATATCTGACAGGAATTGCTTATATATAGTCAATCCTGCTGTGGAGACTTAAATGACCTCTTAAGACCCATTCCAGCTCTTTTTTTTTTTTTTTCTGGTTCTTTGTAAATAGGGTGAATTTTGCTGACTTCTTAAGATGTGCATTGAAAACCAATTTTTCTACATTATCTTTGTTGCCAGTTCTACACAACCAAGTACTTTATGTTTTAAAATGCAGTAGATTGTGTATTATGTTTGATCATATTATGATTGGTCATTATGTTTGCTGTTGGATGAATAATGCTAATTCTTGCTCAACACTAACAGTCAGGAAGTTTAATGCAGGGAAAGCATAATTTAATATCTCCCAGGAATATAAAGGAATGGGCTGATTGTGTCAAAAGAAATTTACAATGGGAAATATTACAGAAAAATAAATCTATGTGACAGTTGATTCCATTTAAATTCCAATGTTTACATTTTTAATTGTAACAGAATACCTCTTGTTTATGCTACAAGTAGAATACTTAAGAAATTAATAGTGGAAGCTAATAAATACGAACAAAAAGGATTTTAACAGTTATATCGGTTATTTATTTACTTACTACATTATTTAGAAAGCTTTCATTTAAGTGTTAGTTGTTTGTTTGTTTTCTTACTGGCCCATGAGAATTACTGCCCTGCAGTTTTTTGTTTTTGTTTTTTTTGTTGTTTGTTTGTTTTTTGTTTTTTTTTCTGTAGCTCATTAGTGTAGCTACACCCCTTAATCTGACTTTAAACATTATCACCTGTGTCTATGAGGATCTGAGTTATATTAGGAAGCAAAGCAAATAAATAAATTGCTTCTTCACAACACAGCTTTCTTTTGCCATTTGGAACTAAGGTTCCTACAGGAACAAGTTGACTTTAGACTTGCTCATCTATATCAGACAGATTTCTCAGAAGTAAGTGAATATAAAGGTATTATTAATAAATAATCTGTACTGTGGATTTCCTACTGTAATGAAATGAAGTCATGAATAATGTAATGTAATTGGTTTAAGAAATTTCAGGAAGATTTGAATGTGAGTGAACTAACATATGTTTTACATGTTTAGCAAAACATGTTAGTGTCTACCATGGTAAGTAAATAGTTATACTCTGTTAAACAAAAGAAAAAACAAATTCATTGTGAAAGTATTGTAATATAAATTAGAAAATATCTCCTAAGTTACTGGAGAGAACTGAATTACAAATGAAACAATAAATAATGAAGAAGTTAGAGAGTGTTTTTGGTTTAGGTGAGAAATGCCAGGACAACTATTAGTTAAAAGCATCTTAGATCTTTCAATCTGAAGTGAGAATCTAAATTTCAGTAAATTATGAGAAAATAAAGAGTCCAGTTGCCTAAGCACAGTGTGCTGTATCTTCAAATTTCTAAGTGACTGTGTCAATGCGTGATCACAGAATATGTACGGACAGGTATTGCCTTTACAGCAGTGATAGAAATTCAGGTTCAGTAGCAGCTGTTGTTAAGAGAGCACTAACATAAGTTATTCAGACTAGACCACTCTGGGCAGTCGGACTGAAGCAGAAATGAGGAATCCGTTTCTGATGAACCCATTTTTGCAGGAGCAGAATGGTTTTTCCAGCTCTGGAAGGGCCATATGCAGGGCACAGACTGGAACTGCAGCGCTCATCTCTGTGTCAATAAGGGCGTCAAAGGAGATTTTTTTTTTTTTTTGGTTAACTATTGGGTGAAATAGTCTTTCCAGTCTCAACTGGCATCTATCTTGCAGTCATCAAATTGTGGCATGTAATGTAGGCATAGTGGTTCCCTCATTCACTGTCTATAATTGTCTGGTGGATATTTTTGGATATTTATTATTATTGTCTTAAGCAGTAGGATAAAAAGAATGATCAGAAGGGCGTAATCAAATACCAAAATGCACAGTTTATCTGTAGCTGTGTAGGTTACCTTTTCTAAGTTCTGCTAGCTTAAAACTCAGTGTAATTAGAAGAATAATTCTAGAGGGCTGTTCTAAAAGTTATTCCTCCTATGTTATTCTGTTGCCCGATGGTGGCAGCGATGGTGTGGTAGCAGAGAATGAACTTTCCCACCAGTATTCCATTATATTTTGTTGATGTGTGACAGATGGTAGCAGAAGAGCAGTCTGACAAAAGGACAGTTGACGTGGAAGTGCATATGAGGCCAAGGTGTATCACTGACTTCCTCCATGTGGAAAAAAATTGCACCCAGTGACGTCCATTGATGCTTGCTGAACATTTATGGGACTCAGCAGTAGATGTGAGCACAGTGAAGTCGTGGGTGGTACATTTCAGTAGTTGCAACAGTTACAGTGGGTCACCTCTGCTGGCGCAGATTTTTACAGGCATTATTTTCAAAGGGACCTGCATACAAGGGAAAGAGGGAATGCTTTGTTTGTTCGTTTGTTTTAAATTTATTTCTCTGATATGGATTTACTTTGCTCTATATTTCTTAGAGTTGGGATCTTGATTTTAGGGCAAAACAAAAGCTATTTTCATTGTTACTGGCTATAATGAAATACCTCTGGCATTCCTAAATAATGAGATCTATATAGGTCCCTGCTGTAGCGCCAGCACAGATCTGAGCCTGATTGGTGGTGAAAACTGAGCAACCTCTGCCATTGCCTCCCTGAGAGTGGGTACAGCAGAGCTGTACTTCTGGATGGCGAGATTGGGAGTGTCTGAAGACTGATTCCTTAAGAAATCATGTGTTGAGTAAAGAGGGCCTTTAGAAATACACGATTACACTGTAAAGTGAAACTCTTGTTTGTCTAATTGTGACTTGATTTTTTTGGGATATATTTGCATGTATTCTATATATTGGTTATAGCAAAACCTTTTTGTCAGCAAACAGAAGAAATGTAGCTTTGGTCTTCTTTTCCTAATAGTTTTGAGGACCAGGGATACTCTTACTTATAGTCTGACTTTGTTTTAGGGATTTTTCCTTACAAAATGAGTATTTCATCTTTTAGTTTGTAAGTATCTTCTTATATAAATGCTTCTCATAACATAGTTTATTGACATAAGAGAGATAAACTCTTCTGAAACCTTCCATATTAGTTCATTTAAGGTACTTGATCTCACACATCAAATCAGAATATTTTAGAAAGATCAAATATTTGAAGAAGAGAGAAAAAAAAATCATTAGACCATAAAATCTGTTTTTCTGCTGGCTTAGACATAGATAGGTAAATCTGATCTCACCATAATCTTAGCCAAAGGGTTTAAACTTTATAGTAACCCAATTTTTGAACCTTTCAGTAGGGTTTTAAATGATCATTGCATCCATCTGTAAAACAACTATTACCAGCAGCTTTCTGAATCACAAATATGTGTTTTCCAAGTGGTTTTATTTTAATGACGTTCTGGGAGAGTATTCTTGTATTGTGCATGAAAATGAAAAGGTCATTTGAGAAGACAGATGCCTTTTTTTCAGGTTCTATTTCATCGTCCAGATTTACAAAACATAAAATTAATGTTTATGCAAAATAATTGAGGCAAAAGCACAATTACAGTGTGGTAATGAAAAAAACAGAAGGGAAAGTGTGCATATGGAATTATGTAAAACGAGATATCTGGTTTATTTAATGTGCGTGGGGTACACGGGTTACGATCAACACATTCAAATAAAATGTAGCATCTGGCTGATTGCCAAGCAGTACATTGGGCAGGTGCACGATTGTTTTAGCACTGCAGCTACACCAGATTTAATTATCTTTGTATGCCCCATTTAGTTATCAAACAGGAGCATTTGTGAGAACTTTTAGCAAATTAATTTCTGGAGAGAAACTGGGTTTTAGGAGTTTGTAGATTCTGATCATTTTTGCTCTGCGGTGTTACTACTGTGTAGTGTTCCTAAGCTAAAAAAAGATCAGTGTCTTTGTGGGTATAGCTGTAAGAAATCCCTTTTAAAAAAAAAAAAAAAAAAAAAGAGTAAATGGGGATTTTTGTGAGCCTACATAACTGTGTGGGCCCACAGTAACACATCTCTCATTGACCTTCCCAGCGAGCAGAGTTGCGCTACAAGCTGTGCCTGAGCTGTGTATGGTCTCGTTGTCTTCTGTGGTAAAAAGGCACAATTGTTTCTGATGCAGAGTGGCAGAATCTTGCCACTAGGAATGAAATCAGTATCATCTCTTCTTTGCTTGCTGTACTATTCCCTTTGATACTCATCTTTGTGCTTTAACTGCTGCAGGAAAATGGCAAAGGCTAGGGCAGGAGGAAATGTCCAACTGCTACGTAGCAAACCTGGATGTGTGACATGGGTGAAACAGAGCACCTCAGCTCTTAACTCCCCTATTTCACTCCCCAAGGAGGATGGTAACTTGGGGGCCTTGCTGAACTGTGAATGTTCTAAAAGCACCAGGGGAGGGAGGAAGAACTGCTCCATCAGTGCTGAGTCAGATAGAGGAGTTTGACTTCCTATGCTCAGTATAATCTGAAACATGAAGCCAGGTCTGCCTTTGGTTGATTTTTATTTTTCTTTGTGAGAGTCTATTGACACATTTTAGATTGCCTGGTAAATATAGAAAGACGGAAAATGAGTAATTCTGCAGGGCTTTTGCTTTCCTTCTGTCAGCTCTGACCACTGCATCTCCAGTCTCACAGGTATAATAGCGAGATGTCTTACCAAACTCAGTTGTCTAAAAAAAAAATTATTTATTATTATTCCATAGCAGTGCTGAAAACCAACTTGTTTTGGCTCTTTTCTGAAGCAGCAAAGATTGGCTTGGAAACCATATTTCTCTGGTCCTTATCCTACTTCTTTCTAAGCCATTTATCTTGCAACTGACAGCTTGCAAGGAAAGAAGAATATGATGGGTGGGATGTGAGGGCAAGAGAACCTGGAGGTGTGAAGGGGGTCTGACTTGAGATACCAGGGGTGGGAAAAAAAGCAACACTAGTGCTGAGATAGAGCTCTAGATGGATGTATTGTTTCAGGACACTTAGTCTGATAATGAGGGAATTCTTTTAAGGTCATTTGAATGTTTAATTTAGTGGATTATTTTATTAAGTTGCTCATTAGCAGGTTCCGACTTCAAAACAGGGCTGGCTACAAATAATGATATGCGGCAAAAAAAAAAAAAAAAAACAGATCAGAAGAAATACTTGTATTTTGATCTGTTTGAGAGTCTGTCAGTGGTCTCATCCGAAGTGGAAGGTGTAAACATCTTTTGAGCTGCTCTGGTAGCTTTCAGGCAGCCTACTCAGGAAACTGGTTCCACAGGGTTTTTGTTACTTTGAATCGCATCTGATTTCAAACTCCCTTATTTTATTTTATTTCTTGTAAGGCTTTGTAAATATGTCTTCTGGCTTGGACTTTGAGCTGGAAATTAAAATGCAATGCTTATTCTTTGAAAAATTGATGGAGGGCTGAGAGTGATATCTCTTCAATTTAAACATGAAAACTTTTTTTTTTGTCTGGATCCTCAGGATGTTTTGTTTCTGGAGCACTAGAACTGAAATGTTTTGTTTTGTTTTTTTTTTTAACTAATTTTCTGACACTTTTCAGCAGTTACATCTTTAATACCAGCAAGAAATTGAGTGGAAAACACCAGTGAAAACTGAAAACTTGTTATCTAGGCATCTAGCCCAGCTCAGGGTAAAACAGATCACTTTCTACAGCTCACACCTCCAGAAAGATGCAGCTAGAGGAAAACAGCAAAAAAAACGACAGTGTGTATGAGGGATTTGTAGAAAGATTTCAGACGTCTCTTGTCTTTGTCTTCAGTAGCAGAAACATGAGCCCACTAGCTTTTCTGTCTATCTTGCAATCTTTCACTCCGTGTGTGTATTCACGTTTAACTGTATTGTTTCGGTTTATTGATGACTTCCTGTTAGTTTAATTCATTTCTGATCTTCACTAACCGGGTAAAGGTACGTTTTGTTCCCATGACTATCAGTAATGTTAACATGCTGTTTTCATGTTTAGTGTTTTAACTTACGCAATTATTTTGGAATGTGCTTTGTCTACAAAGCAGTGAAGTTACTGACTTCTTGCTAGGGAGCTACTGTTCATTGTGATTAAATGGGGGAAATCCTTTTTATAGATAGTTCAATAGAATGTACAATCCATAACAGCAGTATACAAATGCAATGGGGTTCAGCTGAGGTTTTGTGTCTGACTTTTCAAACACAGCAGTATTAGAAAGATGTTCAGCAAATCTGGATTTCAGCTGACTTCTGGAATTTTTCAGGCACAAAGTATTTAAATAGAATTGAGTTCTTGAGGAGGAACACGATTGTGTTGTAAAACAAGAAAGAGAGGTATAAATAAGATGAATAATGTATTATTTATTCACTCACTTTCTCACAGGGGAGATGTTCATGGAAATGTCTGAGTGTCTAAAGTAACAAAAGAGCACTGTATGGACAGTGGGACTTATTGCCCCTGGGACATTGTTCAAAAAGTGGGGCTTCTTTACACTCATTTTGGTGTTCTCCCTGCTGTCTGGATGGAAAGCAGCTCAGGGAAAAAGCAGATAAATCTGAACATTAGGTGGGGAAGTGGGGAGTAAGTTAATGCTTTTATCCAATTTATATGCTATAATCAGATCCAAATTGTCTAGCATGTTTTCCAGTGGAGTGTACTAATGCCTCTTCGAAATCCATTCAGAAATCTAGTTGGAGACCAGTGAGGCATAAGATGGCAGGTCTACTACCAGCAAGTGTGCTCAGTAGATATTGCATAATCTGAATGAATTTGCAAGAAAGGGAACTGTATTATCAGAGGGTCTATGTGTATGTGTGGTACATGTCTGTGAGCCACACTGCCTGTTTTCCTCAGGTAGAGCCCCATAGCCGTCATCCAGCATAAATGGTGCTTTTCTTTGCCTGGTTACTCCTCCAGGGGACAAAGGAATACTGTTTGTCAGAGTGGCAAAATCTAGTTCCTTGAATCCAAACCAGTGACATATCTCATTCATGTTATCACTACTTCCTTTTATAATCAATTTGAAAATTCAGCTGTTGCAGAAAAGTGATGAATGGTCTGTGCCCGGTATCTGTGGAAGTTATCTAGGAGCTTTTGTAAAGACTGGTGAGGCTGTTGCTGGTACAGATGTAATCTTATGAATGGCAGAGCAATTGCAATTTTAGAGACAGAATGGAGATCTTAAAAGAAAAAAGAAAAGAAAAAAAAAAAGACATTGGGAATGCCTGATGAAATCAGATAAACCCATTCTTTAGTGCACATGGAAAAAATAAGATACCTTTGTGTTTGGCTGTGGGTTTGCCAAGCACTTTCAAACCAACACTCATGTGTTTTTGTGTTTTTGTTTTTTTTTTTTTGGTGGGGGGGGGGGTTGGGCTTGTGTTTCTCAAGTCGTGTCTAAAATTAGAAGTATTGTATTATTCCTCCTTCCTGTCTTCTTACAGCACTGAAGGAAATATAAATGATGGTGCAAAACAGGAATGTTTTAATTTTACCCTAAGTTCAAATTGATCTTCTGAGAATGAAAATTTATACAAATTGTTTCCTAAACATCCAGAAGCAATGTGAAAAATTTGGTCCTTGAATTATTAAAATAAAGGAGATGTCAAATGAAGGTAAACTCAGGCCATGTGATCACCGAGTGTGGAATCATGGTCTTAATTTAACCTAAGTAGTTTCAGCTCTAAAAGGTTATGGAAAAGGAATAATAATCTATATATAGCTGGCAAAACCCATTTTCTCAAGTGAAGAGCAGATTGTGTAGTGGTATTAAAGTTATTCTCCCAAAACGGTGAGAAAGCAGGGGAGTCACTAGATGAAGAAAAACCCAACAGCAACAAAAACAGCTGTGGGGTGGGTGCTCTCTAAAAAACAAAGCTGCTTTGAATGCATGCAGAGAAAACAGAAAATGGACCACTGCTGCCAAGCCACTGTTTTCTGTGTTTCTGGTAGGTTCCTAGCTGGAAGTTCCTAAAGTTACAGGTGGGATCAGTGGGCTTCTGCAGCCTGATCATTCTATATTATCAGACATCGCCAAATGAGGAAGGTCTGAGTTAGGCCCATGGGGAAGCAGTGGGCACCAATTCTGTTCAAGTAAGCTTTAAACACTTCTAAGCCTTGCTCAGAGCTCTCCTATAGCTTACTTCATTCTCTTGAAATTACATGCTGTTTTGCATCTGTGGCACTAGGATAATAGAGAAACATCAATACCTCACTAGATATTTAGAATTAACCACTAATTCTGAAAAGTTCTAGAGTATTAAGTGATTGCTATCAAAAATAGCGCATTTTTTAATGTAGTGTACTGTGGATTTGTTTGTATGATGATTGCCAGGGAGGTGAGATTTTTAAACAAAATATAGCCTGAACCCTGTCTTTGAATGTGTCCTCAAATGTACAGGTCTTTCAGCAGAGCAGCGTTATGCTTCTGGTTCTTTGAACTTAAAACTATGTTCACAACAACAACAAATAAAGCCACATATTCCAAACTGTCATCATGGATTTTTCAGCATCTTAAAATACATCATTGATAATTATATTGAATTTTTGTAAAATAAAATAATTTTATTTATAAATAAAGCCCTCCTCTGGGTAAAACTAAATTAGATGAGTCTTTCTACTGGTACAGGACACTGAGGAGACATGTTTTATTCATATAGCAAGCTGCTATTTTATACTGATGCAAATAAGGCAACATGTGAACTAACAGCTGCTCTCAAACAGATTGCTGCATGTCACAATCTGCTAAGGGAGCACAGCTGGAGAAATCTGCAGAACATGCTTAACTGTAAATCAAACATAAACTAGAAAAGCATTAAGTACCGTACATATAATAGCACTGATGTTTACAAAGGGTTTCCCCACGCTGTACACGGGGAGAGTGGCTTCTAGGCTGCTGTAGATGAAGTATCCAGTCAAACCATATTTTCCAAGGTATTCGTTTCTATCTCAGGCACTCTCTTTACTGACTGTTGGTACTGTGCAGATGTTTCAACTGGCTGTTCAGGCTCACGTTTTCTGCCAAAATGTTCAAATCGTTCTGACTAGAACTTCCATGGTGTGCTTCCTTTGAATAAGACTTTGGTCTAAGAAACCAATAGGCACAAGTCTTCTTATCAATACGGGAAGCTGCTTCTGACTCAGGTGAACACAAATCTGTCCGGCAGGTTTGTTGTTGGTTTCGTTGCTCGAGAAAACCACCTCTTTCCCTTGGTACATACTTCACACCCCTAAATCAAGCAATGGTCGCAGGCTCTGTTTCTAAAGGGATGAAGAAGAGAGTTAACATCAGCCTAAGCAAAACAAGTACAACCCGGTAATCACTGTTCTTTCATACGTAGATTAGTAAATACAGAAGTGTACTATCTTCGTATTTTCTGCTCAAAGCAAGTCGTTTGTTGTGTTCCCCGAAGGGAGGCGAAACCCAAGAATTTACCATTCTTGACCCTAGCTACATTTTAGCGTTGCCATCTTTTGGCTGACAGGGGCTAGCTGACGAGCATAGACGGGAGCCACAGTGGGAAATGCTGAAAAAGGAAGCACCTGAGGTGGTCGTTTAAACCTGTAAACTTCCAAGGGCATTGGGCTAGTAACCAAAAGTGAAATCGCTGTACTATGTCTTTGTGGTCTGGGCATTTAATGAACGAATGTCTGTAGAGTTGCTGAAAGCAGAACGGCCTTGAGTGTACCGACGTATCAACCCTTAAAAAAGCACTTAGCTGTTTCTCTGAGATGGAGACTTCATCAAGTTACACCATAGGAGCAGAACACAGAACCATTTGCATGTAAGATATGGCGTAAAAGAAATGTAAAGTGTTTTGAAGTGTTGTAAAGCGCTTCATTGTTTAGACGACTCCATGGCAGGTAATTGGCTATGCATAAATATTTAAGTAGCTTTCAGCAACAGTTAAGACTTCTGAGTCGAAGAAAATTGCTTGTGCTTTTAAAGATTTACCTTTGTAGGGTGTTGGGTTTTTTTCTTTGTTTTTTTGATTCTGTAATGTATCAAAGTAACATTTGGTTCTTCATAACTTCAGATGCTTGTTTTCTTTTTATAGATCAGTGCTGTAAGAGACTGTGAGTGCTAAAAAGGGCCTGATTCAGCAGGGCATCTTTACAGGTACATCTAAGTTTGCTGCATCAGGAATTCTGCATAGAGAACTGCAATTCTGTTTGCTATGTGGGCTATCCTCCAAAAGTGGATTATATACATGGCTGCTTGTAGCCTAAGAGTACTCCTGCCATGTCAATTAGAATGGAAGCCTGTTTTCAACTAAAAAAATGCCATTAATAATTCAGAAGGTGATTATCTGAAGTCAGTGCCTGATGTGTAGGTTCCCTTTTTCTCCCTCGAGCAAGAAATTGTTTCTTTTTACATTAACCTGTAAAACAATTGTATTTGCACTTTGTATTTCTATTAGTGGTCTTAATGGTGTAGCATTTCATTCACTCCATCTTTGGCATGCTTTAACTGTATGAGACATTTATTTACGTCCATCCCTCATAGATTTCGTCTGAGTTTCCCGGTTAGGTATTGAGATGCACATTCTTTTCAATGGCAATAGCTGACAACAGCTCAATTAGGTTATGTAATGACAAATTCTGAAACCTAAAGAACTGGGATAGGTCAAGAAATCTTGTAAATGAAGAAAAATTTTTCAATGAAATGAAAGTTAAAATGTCTTCTAATGTCTTCTTTGAATGTGAGAGTTTGTTGGGTTTTTTGAGGAGTGGGGAGGCGGCTTTTTTTGACCTGTTATTGGAGTCTTTGTGCTTTTCTAACTTGCTTAGCTTGTAATGAAAATTTTGTTTTCATTGCTTAAATACTGCTTTAATTTTCTTCTTAAAAAAAGTAACTGGTTGTAATGGCTGTAATGAAGCATTGTGTAGAAGGAGTGATAGTGAATGATAAATTCCTAATTTTAGAGACACTACAACTTAATTTTTTATTTTACTGTTCCATGCTTTTATCTGCATGAAAAACAATCTGATCCATACTGTTTAATATTTAGGTATTAATTCCTGAATAAAAGTCTGGTTTTGTTACTTAAGAGAACAGTTGAAGCATATAAATAAGAAACCCAGAAAGACAATCACAATGGAAAAAGGTTACCACCTTCTGTGGGCACGTTAAACAAGATTTATTATTACTTTGTTTTTCCCCCCACATAGCTTAGAGCTCTATTCTGAGGGCATACGAGCACAAGAGGAAACAAACTAGTGGTAATTATGGAGTAAATCAAAGCCATTTAATTGACCAAAACTTCTCTTATGATAATGACATATCCCTAAACTCTACTTCTGTAATGAATAATTCCACCCAAAGGGTTTACAAAAATGTCTAGAAAAAAAATCATTTCAGTACATTGTATTTGTTTAACCAGAATTACTTAGGATATTTATGTTGCAGTTGGCTATTCTTATAGTAGCTCTGAACTTGTAGAAAAGACTTTTTTTTTAATTGATTCTAATATTGTGTTGATTATTGGCTGTGTCTTGGTTATCAAAAGAAATATATTTTCTTGCCATTTAGGATCTGGGAGGGGGGAATGGGGGAATGATGTCTGATATGGAAGTAGCTTCTGGCTGCGGGAGAAAAGAAAATATTTTGAAGTTCAATTAAGTAAATGTCAAAGGTAGTTTTAGAACTGAATATTTTGGGTTTTAGAACTGAATATTTTGGGTGTTGGGTTGTTGTTGTTTTTTCTTTCTTTCTTTTTTGAACTTGGCTTCATAATCAGGCCTGGAGTAATGCTGCAGTTGTATCTTAAGTATTTCAGTATCATCTCTTCTTTTGCACTGGAAAATTGACTACTGCACCACCTTCCTTTACATTTCACAATCTGAACAATGGATACATTATTTTCAAAACAATTCATTTAATGCAGATTACTCTTAGAGGATCAAGTTAATTTCATGTTGGAATTGCAGAGTTGTGCTTGAACAGAAAGCAACGTAAACTTTTATCAATCTAGCCCTTTGCTTTTAAAATGACGTTTTCTTTCAACAGAAAAATTGAAGGCTGTTAGATTAGAAGAGTAACTTTTGATAGGGAAAGCAAAACTGTTTCAGGAGCTAGAATTGAAGATATAGACCAATTAGCACCAAGATAATTATTACAAAAAATATATTTTAATATATATTTGCCTAAATGTCAGAAGTTATTATTTACTAAATTCATTTTGTAGTGTTTCAAGGCCATGAGGATTAAAAACATTCTGTTTTAAGATGTAGGATGTTCACAGCCAGACTTTAGAGAGAAAATAAAGTATCCTTTTAATAAATAAGTGAATTAGGAAGAAATTAATATTTATGTGAGATCTAAGTTCAGCTACCTGGAAAGGGCACAATATAGCAATATAGTAAAACAATTTTATTTTTAAATGAAAATGATTGTTTTTCTTCTGTTACCTCCTAAAGAATGCACAGAAAGTGAATCATTGACATTTATTTTGTGTTACGTGTATTAATTCCTGTGTTATTAAAAAGTTGAGACATTTCTACAGGAAAGATGTCATAATATAGCACTGACAAAAATGAAGATTTGTTCTAAATGCATCCCCAATTTTAACTCATCAAAGAGAGAACAAAATCTTCAGCTGAGGTAAATGATGCATTCTTAATATCTGACTTGTAAAATATGAAAGGTAGCTGTTCCATACATAACTGAAGTTTTCAGAAGTTTATCTTAAACATTAGTAATCAAATGAAGTGTGGGTTAGTCTTTCTGTAGAAGACTAAGTCTTCAGGTAGTGCTGAGCTTCATTAAGTCAAATGTTTAAAAAATAAAATAAAAAAAAAAAACCCAAAAATTTCCACCACAATTTCTCAGACAAGAAAACAAATCAGAAGCTTGTCTGCCTCAAACTTATGGGGTAGGGATGCAAGGTGATGTAAGGTAGATCCTAGGTACTGTGTGTTCAGGGCACAAGTAAATTGCCAGACGTTATTTTCCAATTGAAACTTCCAGTGATTTGCAGAATGCAGTGCATGTTATGATTCTTCCCTCCAGCTTTTTTTTTTTTTTTTTTTTTTCAACATAACTCCTCTGTACTCTCAGAAGGCTGTTTTCAGAAGTTGTATAGCAACAGAATGGTAAAAGATGCTGTAAGAATTGGGTATGCACTGCATGTCATGTTCAGAAGAGCATAAAATGCACAGTGCTAGCAGAGGCTTGCAAACAACTGCATGCAAACCTGATTTAAAACATGAGACCTATAAAAAGAGTGTCTGGTTTTGGTTTTGAAAGGCTGCATTAAGCTGTATTGGAAGTAAAAACTAAGAGCAACAACAACAACCATTCTATAAAATATATTAGTGTAATTCAAGGACATAATTATAAGTATACAATGCAGTAAACAAGAACAGAGAAAAAAGAGCTAATGGGCTCTCCAGAAACAGCGTTGGCATAATTATGGGTACAGACATCGTGTTTTATTGTGGTTAATGTTCTTGGAAGAGAAGAATCATGGACAATAAGAGGACAGTCTGCCCACGTTTATTTTGTGATTATCATTTCTGAGACAGGTGAAATGTTTTAGTATTTTTTTTATTTATTGTGATTATTTATTTATTTAGGTGATGGAACAGTTTTTCTGGTTGCAATTGGAAGAGAGTTATCAGGAGTAGTCGGCATGGGTTCACCGAGGGAAGTTCATGGTGGTGTGGAGTCCAGTTGGAGACCTGTACTTAGCGGTGTTCCTCAGGGGTTGGTGCTGGGTCTGGTCCTTTTCAACATCTTCATCAATGACCTTAATGAGGGGATAGAGTCCTCAGCAGGTTAAGAATTAGGAATGTCTCAGAATGAAGTTCATTTATAAGGGGAATGTGGTGTGTTTTGATTTTGCCTTCTCCCAAGTGTGAGTGGTAGCATCCTTTGTGACATACTTTGTATCAGTGAAATGCATTTATTAGAGATGGGACATCTCTGATGAGGTTGATTTGACTTAACAAGTGAATGAAAATGACTGTGGCTTAACTGAAACATTTTTACTAAAAATTCCACTTGTGTTCAACAAATGCTAAGGAGTAGAAGAGTGATTTACTAAGTCTTATATCTTCAGCCATTTAATATAGTTTTCAGGGGAAGTTGAAAGGATTTTTTTAAAGTATTGTTTTTATTTACTTTCTTACAGAATCGTAGAATTATCTGAGTTGGGAGCAATCTGTAAGACCATCTAGTTCCAAGCCCCCTCCCGTAGGGAGGAGCACTTCCTACTAGACCAGATTGCTCAAAGCCCCATCCACCCTGGTGATTATTTGCAATCATGTACTTTGACAAATTGACTCAGATCGAATGGGAGGAGCCACGAAGGGGACTGTTCATATGAGTTTTCCTGTTCGTCTCTGGAAATTCCTCTGACTCTTAACCTTTCAGCCTCTTTGAACAGGTCAGTGAGACCTTTCTAGAGACATTTAATAAGAAGACAATAATATAATTTTACTAGATGTTGAATTTGAAAAGTTGTACTGTATTGCAGTTGTACTGATTGCAGATGTGCTGCTTGTAGAATCTGAATGAGTGGTTATTTCTCCCTAGAAAGAGAGCCCTTGAATGATGCTGAGAATGGCACACCAGCACATTAGCCGCTTCTGTTAGTCTTTGGGTGTGTAGAAAATATTTGTAGTCTGGTTCATGTGTCCTAGGGAAGTACATGTGTTCTGAAACTGAATGGGGCCAGGAATGTTGAAGGGAATAGAGCAAGAAGTACAATGCTTCCTCTGGTCAAGGACTGACTTGCCTGTTCCCACAGCAACGGAGCTTAGTGCTTTGCTTAGGCAGCTGCTGATTACACTTTGAATTTTATTTGCATTCATGATTAAGGAGAAGTATAAAAGAACTGAGGTAAAGAATTAAAAAAGCTATAAGAGGATAAAAGACCTTTCTATCAATGCCCCTTAGAAGCTTTAATTAAAAAAAGTAGAAAGAAGGGGAAGGAAAGAAATGAATGGAAAATGATGGCAAAATTTTAGAAAATTGTATTTAATCAACAAATTATTATTGCCAGACTATTAGAAGGATTGCTAGTGTCACCATGATGAATTACTTATATTTCATAGTTTTGTGCTGTGTAAAAATATTTATTTGTTATAGAGAAGACTACCATGTGTCAGTATGGAAAAAATAATTCTATCTGAGACTGCATTTAAGACAAGTATATACATTATGTTAAAACATCTGAGGTTTTCCAGATGTGGCTCTGTACTTGTCATAAAGCTACTCTGATAGTGTGAACTACCTTGGCTTTTAAATCTGTTTTATTGTGTCTTGCATTATTAACAATTATCAGAGGTTTTCATATAAGTACATAGCAAGTCTATACTACGTGTTTATGTGTGTATAATACATATGTATATATTCTACCCACATAAAGAGAACCTGACACTGAAGTTCAGAATCTTAAAAGCCTCTTCTACCTTTAAAAGCTAGTGTACTTCTTAGTCAAATTACAGATGCCATGTCATTGACGTAAAATTGAATTTGGTCTTTCTGTACTTTGGAGTTAATGATTGTGAACATTTCTTACGTGCCTTCTAATAAAATCAAAGCTGAAAAGTCTAACAGTGATCAAATAATCCCTTGCTTTCTTGGATTGTTGGTAGGAATAGTACAAAGCAGGTGAGTTCTGCCCTCACCCTCAGTTGAACAGTTTTCACTGTGGATCTTTATCTTCTTCAGCCAGACCAGAGCAGACCAGATTGGGAAACAATTTTTAATTACATTTGATGCACAGTTACTTTTGTGGCTCTGTATTCCCTGTACCAAATTGAAGTGATGCCAGGGAAGTGATATATTTCTCTTTCCAAACCAAACATGCATGGAGAGTCAAGTGATTAGACTCTGAGGCAGCTGAAAGTACTCACGTTTAAGAATGGAAATTGGAACCTTTGTACTCATCTCAACCTCCAGCTTGAGAGGAATTTGACCAGGATATTGCTTATAGCCTTGTCTCTATTTCTAATATACTCTGTATTTGTTACTCTGTTGAAAGGTTCTAGACAGCAGTTTTCATTTTCTGTGAAAGGACTTGTGAATGTTTGGTTAAGTGAATATGATTAGCCGGAGTTCATCATATCTGGTATATAGCAGCAATTTTTTAACCTTATTTGACAGCTAGTGGAAATGTTCTTTTGAATGATGTATGTTAAGGAAAACATAAGCTAACAGAAATCTATATTTAACGCTGTATGTAAATATAAGTGCAGTGAACTATATACGTAATATACATAGAATGAGAAGAGTGTACAGAACGAAAAGGGGGCTCCTAAGATTATATCCTCAGCACTCAAGAGGTACTTGTAAACACTGAAGAAAATATAATATATAGCTTTCTAGTGGAAGATATTTCAGTATTTTAACAGATATTTGAAACATTTCACCTGTAAAAATACTTTTCCTGAAAAGCTGTTTAATGTTTCAACCATTATCTATCTTCAACAAGCAAAGATAACTCGATCTGGCAGAGACATCCCACCTGTGGAATAGTTTTTCCCTTCTCCAGTAGCATTTAAAGTTTTAATCCTGCAAGCTCTAATATTTCTTTATTGAACCACTAGCCTGTCTGTTATGTCAGATGATGATTCAAACTTCTGAAGAGTACTCAGTGGGGATTACTGAATAAAATAGATATTGAGAAAATGAGTGAGAAAAATCACAGAGGTTATCATTTGTCACTGTTGAAGATCATTGCTGATGTGAAAGAGTTCTGTGAAGATTCTAGAAAATGTCAGAATCATGTTTGAGATTTGTAATATTACATGTGATGAAAATGACTGCTTACTGTCACTGTGCTGTGTTAAATCTGATGCTACCAGGAAGCACGCTAAATATATCCCTTGAGCAGTGACCATTGCTCCTTGTCTTCTCCCTTAGGATAGCAAATGTTCACTTTGAATGCTTTGATAATGTGCATATTGTTGTTCCTCTGAGCAAGTGACACTGCTGCTTCCACCACTGCTTTAAAAATCTCTGTTAAGATTACAGGACTAACTCTGAGGGAAAAATGGTGCCTTGAATATTGGAAATAGGCAAAGTAAGTTGTAACTTGCAATTCTGATCTATGTTCATTTTATGTTATCTTACCCACCAAAGCTAGACATAGTAAACAGTTCAAGAGCACGCAACTTATAACACTTCTTGCCTTTTTAGTCTGGTTTAAATGACCAAACTTAACCTATGTAATAGCAGATATTTTGAGATGTAGAGGTTATGCTACTACTTTCTTGCTTCCCTGAATTTAATTTTTGGAATTAGGAAAAACAAACTGAAGATTGGGAACCCTGTCCTCCTCCATGCTATTATCTCAGTGCTTGTCCTTTTCGATATTCCCTTGCTTGTCTACATGCTAACTAACTTCTCGCAGCTTCAATTGGCTTCATTTGACATCCCTCCTCTCGATCACCTCCTAGCAGACATACAAATTGATGCGTTTGCATAACTGATGTCCAGTTTACATAACTGATGTCCAGTGCAATTACTGCTACTATTCATGGAATGGAGTGGCCTCCTCAGGGCAGACATTTATTTCATTAGCAGCTAGAGTTTCCCTGAGACTAAACAACAGAAACTGATTACTAACAGTGCTCTGAATTCAGAATCCCAGTGCCAAGTGGGAAAATAGGTATATATTATTTTCTTGTCTTTTTCAGTTGACCCTAAGCTTTTTCCAACTGTGGTGTTAGTTTTTCTTCATGTTCATCAGTGGACACTGGCAAACAAGTATTCAGGTCTGTGTTTTCTCCGTTGTCGTTGCTAAATTAAGTAATGGAACTGGGTAGTTTTTTATGCGTAATGTCACATAAATCATTCAGTGTAGTAGGTTCTGGTAATACAACTTTCAGTAATGGGAAAGAGTTTTAGTGAAGAGAAGTTCTTGCATGTTCAAGTGCTAACAAGTACCTTTCTGGTGCTATCTTTGTATTTAGTTCATTCTTCAGTCTAGGAAGTGTGTGAGGAAACTGCTATGCCAAGAAAATAAATTCAGTTCAGCTGTACAGTTTTCATGGAATCTTAAATTGTCTCATGGAAATAATCTGACTCTTACCCTGTATTTCTCCCTTGAATTAAATTTGTATAAGAAAATGAACCTGGATTGATAGCATCTGTGAAGTAGTCTGCTTACAGAAACCAACGCATATTAAACTAATGAAATTCCTAATTAAGCTAAAGAATAAACACAGAGGGCCTTAAAGCTTTTGAGGTAATATTTCCTGTTACTGAACAAGAAATGCTTTTGATGCATACATTTGTGTTGTGAACATAGTGTTCTATGCTTTAAATGCTTTAAAATTGATTTGGTCTGAATAATTTGAGATGTATACTTGCATGCATGAATGTGATAAAAATAGCCAAATAGAGTGCTTGAGTAATGCATGTTGTAATTGTAATGCCTAGCTTTAGCGCTTCCAAAGTGATTGCAATACACATGAACGGAAGGACATATTTTTGATACTGTAGCCAAAATGGACTATAGTCAATTTGAGCTTGCTAAAGCATTTGGAAAGAGTTCAGGTAGTTGGCAAGGCATGAGCTGACTGGTAATGAATGCAGGATATGCTGCCATCATCTTCTGGGCATGTGGCAATTTCTTTCTGTACTTTGATTTTAGTGAAGTTCTTTGATTATATATATCTCTACATAGTCATATTCTGATTAAAAAAAAAAAAGCAAAGAATTGCTGTTTTTACTTTTGTTTTTAAATAAAAAAATATCTGTCCCTCTGTCTAGAAAGAGTCCTATTACATGTTTAACATCATAGTGGATGTGGCATGTGGTTTTAAAATTGTTTATTTATGTGAGTTAGGACAAATTGGCATGGCACCAGTTTTTAATTTAATTTCTTCCACACTAGACGTTATGAGAATGTATAATCTAGTTACTCCTCCTTCTAGGAAATCTGTTATTCTGAATAGAAAATATATCTTATGTGCTGGAATGTTCGACATCTTGACAAATCATCACACCTGATTAACAAGGCTGTCTATGTCTTCTGTGAGCCACTGAGGAGCTGCAATCCTCAAGGTCTCTGGTTCCAACATCATTTTTTGTTTTTCTAACTCTTACATTGGAAAATGTAGTATGGTGGGGAACTAATGCCTCTATCAGAGCTGCTTTTACTTAAATTATAATGGATTGATTGACGTGTGTTTAGGCCAACATCCGATTTCACAAGTCGCTACTTTTACCACTTTTGCCAGATGAACTCACAGATCATTCATAATGAATAAGTATTTACATGGATTTTTTTTTTCCTCTTAGATAACCTAAAAATCAGTGCAGCAGTCTGAAGGGATTCTTTCTGAGGGGATGTAAAACCTGTTGTTTGCTTTTTCTGTGATAACGTAACTGCAGTGCTCACAGTCAAACATCAGTCCCTCTTTTCAACAGACAAATCCTATAGATTTTGCTTGTGAAGTTAGAGTTAGCACACCGTGACCATTCACCTTGCGGCCAGTGTGCTAGCAGGAGTAGTTATGGTGTATGCTCTGCAGAAGGCTGTTATCTTGTGAGATCACCTTTGCTCATCACTTCTTTGTAGCACCAAAAATAGTTTCTAACTGGAAGACCTATTTTTATGTTCACTTCTGGCTATAAACAATGCAATATCTTCTGTCTGTGTTTTGGTTTTTATTTGACAGCTTCTTAGCACTTTCCAGCTGATGACTCAGCTCCCCGTTTCCAGGATGTTTAGTCAGTGTGATGGCTCTCGGTAGCTGCTGATGTGGGCTGTCACTGTGATCTGACATTTCCTTGGTGGAGCTAACAGGAAGTCTGCTTCTTTAAAGGCCATGAAATTTAGGGCCTCCTGCTTGTTTTCTCATAAATCTTAGAATATTGATTCCTACAAATCTTCTCTACAAATGCCAAGGGGAGGGGAAAAATAAACGTTTTCTTCACCGCTTCACTTTTCTCTTATCTGAGTTTCTCTCAATCTGCTGAAGATGTTTCAGATACGTGCATTCTAGCGGGGCTTTATTTGTAAATCTTTGAGATGTTAAGAAACAAAATGTGGCACTGCCTTGCAAATGTTTTAGGAATCATCACAAAAAAAAAAAAAGCAATCCTTTTTTTCTTTTCCCTTTTTCTCATTTTTCCCCTTTTTTCATTCTATCCTTTTGTTCTTTTTCTTCTCTTCTCCCCCCCCTCCTTATTTTATTTTTATTTTTTTTTTTAACTTGAAATATCCTGTGTGGGTTAAACAAGCAGGAAAGTGTCCTTGATGTTTTTATCTGCTTCCTAAGGGATAACAGAGTGAAACCTGACTGTTAGGATTAGCAGCAGTATTGCCTCCAGAAATCTAATGCGATTCTCGTGATGCTTTTTCTTAAAGTGTGAGTAGACTACATCCCAGTTGATACAGAGCAGCCCTATCAATTACATTTAGTAGTTCACTAATCTTTCTAGCAAGTATTATGGGATAAGTCAGCTTTCCCTTAGAAAAAGTGGTATCAAAGAAATAGAGGGGAAATGAGAGCACAGTGGACTTTTTTTTTCTTGAGACATTGTTTAACAGCAGTTCGTTTTAGCTTGTATGAGGTTTGAATTTGACTTGATTTTCCCACTCTGCCCAAATTAATTACTGCTAATGAGAGTTACAGCGAGACTTCATTTTTCCATTATGTGTAAAAATTGAGCTATTGTGCATGTTCCAGCAGGACTTATTTGAAAATGTTTATGTTGATCCACTATTTACTTATTTATTATCCCAGAGTAAACATACAAGTTAGCAGAATGTAGACTGTTTGCCTTCCCATTTGTGTTTTCAGTGATTTGGGACAGCGTGTGGAGCTTTTGCTTTCCTCCTTATCCCAAAAGAATGCCATGAACATTAACTTCTTTATGTATGACTCTAGTTTGCTCTTTCCTGTTGCAGCAGACTCTGCTTGCCAAAAATAATTACTTGTTTTCTTTCACCAGAATTCTTTCACTTAGTGTAGTCAAGGTTTGAAGGTTGGTCATTGTCGTCTCTGCAATATTTTTTATCTCAGTGTTTTATGCATCTTGGATTTCTTCAGATGCAAAGGAATGAGGATTACTGAAATCTCAAAATATATGTACGCAAGGTAAATGTTTTCCCATGTAACCCTACATTTAGTATTCATTACCAGTGTCTCATGAAAAAAAAAAAGTCTGTTCATTTGTTGTCCCACAGAATAGATTTCCAAGTTCAGGGAAGAGTAAAATCAAAGTGGAATTAGAGAGTGCAGAATGGATCCCTGCAAGTGCCTAAAATTAAGTTTCTTATTTTTAGGTATTGAGAGAACTGTCCCTAATGGAACGGTAGCAAATGTTTTCAAGTGTAATCATTGAAGCACTGTATATTTTCAGTTTCTCCTATGTTCAGACATTTTATTATTTTATTTGCATTTTGTTTTGCTTGTGAGGTTTTGGTCAGAAAAATAAAAGACAGTGCCCTCTTAGACAAGCAATCCTTTTTTTTTTTTTTTTTTTCCCTGTTAATAAAATGAAAAATGGAAAAATCCTGGTTAAACATCACATCCTGTTGTGTGTTTTCTTTAATTTCACTATGTCATCTATCCGTAATTAAATGCTGTACATATATATTTCAAAATCCACCACAGTGTTCTTGTGCTTATATTGTTGGATTGGACAAATTCTATCTTTTTCAGCTTTTGCAAACATGAATTTCAGAGAGATGTCTCATTTTCATTTGAAAAGAAGATTACAAGGCTATGACAAAAAGGGTGGTATTGGATTGCAGGTTAGAGTGTAAGTTTTGATTTTATCAAACACTTTGCAAGCATCTGAAGTAAAAGGGGTTAAGTTACCTCTGTTCTCATAGGTCATAACAGGGTAAGATTAAATATATGCTTTTCAATGGCAGCACTGTGCATTTACCCTGTCTCACCTGAGTGTCATATCATTCGTGCTTAAGAGGAGTGAGATTATTGTAATTCCTTTCCTGTAAAATGCCTGCTGGATACATGTTCCACATACCTTCTCAGCAGTACACTAAAGTCAGCTTGGATGATGTGAGATTAGACTTCTTGATTTGGCTTTGAGAAGGAAGAGATTTAAAGACTAGAATAAAATGAAAAGTTTATTCCTGTAGATGAGAAGTGTCTTTCTACTCAAGACAAAATGGTTTGCCTGAAGTTTTTGTCGGATGCTGCAAGTGAGGTTAGAGTCTACGTTCACAGAACTCCTAAGGGAAAATATTTTCTTCTTTTATGCGATAGCTGAGTGATTTCTGCATGCTGTCAGGCGATAGAAGGCGTAAATTTTCTTCTTCCACAAGGGATTTCAACTTCTCTCTCTCATAATCATTGTGCTATAAGGACACGGTCTCTGATGGGGAAAAAAAAAAGGCTGTTAGTTCCTTGGATTACAGTCCTTGTAACTCAAGTCCTACAGCTTGCTTGAAATGCAGTGGTCAAAGAAGCAGTCTTGGGGTTCAGCACGCAATGTGTTTCTGTCTGAGGTATAGCAGGCCCATGAGATATTGTTAAAAGGGAAAGAGAAAGACTGCATCCTGAATGACTACTTTAATTGCCTATTGGATGATTAAATTGAGCATCATTCACAAGTGATAAATCTCTCCCAGATAAACAGGGCAACAAAGATAGTGTTTTCCAGCAAGTTTTTAGTTAAAGGAGTAAATACTTTCAGTACTGCAGGCCCTCAATATATGTCTGCATTTGGATTGTAAGGGACACATCACAAAGAAGCGATTCAGCACTGTGGCACAGAAAATGGTTGAAGAGAAGGGTTTACAAGCCTAGATTCGGGCGAACTGATTTAATTCTGGAATTTGAAGATGTCAGCAGCATTCTGGATGAAAAACTAGCGACCTTTGTTTGCAAATACAACTGCTGGTAAGAGTTATGAAGAGGTCCTGATATAAGTTTTCTGAAACACTGTTTGTGACATGATAGTAAAATCCTGCAGCAGTCTTTCTGTGCTGGAGGTTTTACACATCCTGACCAAAACAACTCTACTCAGTGATAAAAGATTTCCCAATAAGATAAAGTCAAAGCTTTTGATTCCACTTCTAGTTGTATAGCCTAAAATGCATCTTTACTGAATGACCCAAACTGGTGGAAATCGTATGCAATTGTAATGAACTATAATTGACCTTCTTTTAACATTATAAACATAATAGTACTGTGTGCCTGTGTTGACTGGACTAATTGATTTTTTTCCCCTGTAGTTTAGCTTGGTTTAGGGAGTTGTTAATTGCTTGATTTGTAAGACAAGACTTTTAATTTGTTTAAATGGCCACAATTTACAATATGTCTGACAATATTCCTGTCCTGTTCTTGGTAAAACAAATGGAACTGTAAATGCTTAATGGATGAGAAATGTACAATGGTGAAAGGAATAGTTTCCCATGGTTGATGTTCTAAATGATCGTGGAAAAGATGATAGACAAAAAACAGTCTTTACTAGCTTTTCTTATCTGATGATGTCTTCCTGGACAGTGCCAGACTTTTAACTTGATCTCATTTGTCCAGGCTTGCTTAACATCCCAAGTCCATGCTATTTAAATCCATATGCTTTAAGTGAGCAGGTCTTGAATGCATAGAATTACTAGCCCCCTTTTGTTCAACTGTGTTTTAGATCATCACCCTTGTAATTTTATCCTCCTTCACGTGAGCGTTAGCATAAGGCCTTTGGTTTTCAGATGCTCTCTCTCTCCCACTGTATTTGATTTATTAGCTTCAATTCCAATTAAATTGTACTGTGTTATTTTGTATTCTGATATCTTATTTAGTAAATTAGCTTTCCTCCTCAGATTGTTGCCACTGTTTTGTTTTTAGGCCCGTCTCCCTTTTCATTTTCCCCTTTCCCTCTTCCCCTTTCCTGAGGCATGGGTCCATGGGTCTCCAGTCCTCAACCATCATGGAACTGAACCAGCCTCTAAACCATTGACAGTAGCGTTCTTTCTAAAAGGCATTGTTTGTCCAATCTATTTTTCATAACTATTTTTCAGTACTGTTAACAATTCCCATTGCAGCTGTATCTATTAAAAATAAAACAAAGGTATCAGTCCACTGAAATGGCATTATGTGATATAGTCTCTTTGTGATAGAAGGAAACCATTTACAAATAAGAGCCGTACCTAGCTCTGTAACAGGATGTGTTAGCTTGAATCCCTGAGCCTATGCCATATCTTACTAATGGCAAAAAGACAATAATAAAAGGCAACAGACAGTTTACATATTCTGCAGCCAGAAGGAACTTCTATTTTTGTAATACTCCCAGGTATAAAAAAATTTGCATGTAAAGAAAGCTGTCCTTTAGCTGATAGAAACACATGACACAGTGACATTTCACTGTGTGTGTGTGATAACAAGGTGCTAGGATGTGATATATTGGGGATTGTATCTCCAAGCAAACCATGGTTTGTTGATTTTGAGAAATGTCTGAATCAGAACCTACAACATCTGAAGTGTGAGGATGATGGTTGAGGTCTGCACCCTCTAAAGCTTCTGCCAGCTTTTATAAAAGCTTTTATGGTACCCTTAATTGTTCTCCAGTGACACTGGCAAACATGGTTTTAGGTGACATACGAAGCTTTGGGAAGTTCTTCAGTCTAAGTACGTAAGCTCCAAGACTCCCCTGTGGAAGCTCATGTTGAGGACTTAAATTGGAACTAACCATGGGAATAGCTCTTTAGCTAATTGTTCACATTGCAAGCTTCAAAAATGAGATGAGCGCAAGTTGCATAGTAAAACTGTGGCTGTGGTCTGTTCTGCTGTAGAGGTGTTGATATTGTTGATGTATGTTGGCAAAATGCGTGCTCACCAAAGCAGTTCATTTAGGCCTCTTCTAGGCTGTAAATCTGCAACTGCTTTGAAGGGAAATTGTGTTTTAGGGAAAGAAGACTTCCCAGGGTGGATTTAGGATGGGATACGTGGGATGCCAGATCTGGGTGACGTTTCCCAGTTTGTAAAAGTAGTTGAAATCGCAATTTTAGATCTCCACCAAAACAGTCTGAAGATGCCAGCTTGTTGTGTTTTTGTTTGTTTGTTTTTACCATTCTTTAATGTACCTGGGCTTTAACAGTGTTTGGTTTGGGATCTAGAAACGTCACTGATACTAAGAATAAGAATTAGTATGTCTTTTCTGTCTGCTCTTTTATTTCTTACTTGGAGGAGCTGACAATCTTTATATGTGTTTCAAACTTCTGCGCAAATCATATTCTGTGATATGTTATTGTTCATACTATAAAGCGAGGAATGAAAGCTGCATTAATTCAAATGTCAATTCCAGGCTAGGAAAGGCTTTCATTTTGTATTGTGGGGGCAAAATCACTGGATTTTGGATCATCTCTTGCACTAATACTAAATATATATTTGTGTTAATTGAAGCCTTACTAACTGACCTTTTCCTACAGTTGGATGACTTGAAGGCTTAGAAATGCAGGCAGCAAACATAAGTGATGGAGACTGGGGAAAAAAAGATACCATTCATAAAGTAGAAGTCTGTTTCTTTCTCTTGGGTTTACATTTGGCCTATGGAGAATATTGATATGCACAAGATGAAGCTGGAGATAACTCTGTGATATTTTCTGCGTGTTTATTTATGTTTTTGTGTGAACACATGCTACAGATATACATTCAATAAATGGTTTTATCTAGTTCCTAAAACAAAACAAATTCTGCTGTATTGAATTCCTATTAAAAATAAGCTAGTATCAAAAGCTACAATGGGGAGAGAATGAAAGAAAAAAGCATGCAAATTGGTAGTGTCTTAATATATAAATCTCCTTTTGACAAAGAAAAATAAATGATTGCGCGGAAGTTGGGAAAAGTGTGGTGTGTAGTTTGCTCTCTCCTCAATAATTCATTAGTTAAAATCAGGAAAAGTCATTAAACTTCACAACTTGTAAGATCACTGAAAGGAGATCAGTGCTGGGCTATTTGCTAAGCTTAAACCCTCCTATTTTGTGTAAGATCTGCAGAAACAGATGTATAGACAATAAAATAATGTACTAGAATTATGCAAACTCATGCATTACAATGCATTTTAATATTATTTACTCTGGGCAGCTAGTCGTCTGTAATTAAATTTCTGAAAATTGACCTTCCTTCTTTTCATTTATTTATTTTATTTATTTATTTATTTTTGCAGCAGACCTCTTGCTGCACACTAATGAGATGCTGAGGGAAACTTAGACAGCGTTTGCTCTTTGATCAGACCAGCCAGTGGCAGAAAGACCATGTAGGCATTACCACAATGCCCTTGGCAGCACTTAAGTTACTAAGAAATCTTTGCTGTGCTCAGTCCTAAAGAAACATTTCTGAAACTTCAGCACTGTTTCCCCTTGCATGCAGGATTCAAACTGCAGAGTTCGGCATTTAGAGTGACACACATAGACGTACCCATCTCTCAATGCTTACTTGAGAACTGGGCTGAGAAATATTTGTTTCGTAACTCCAGTTTTGTGTGTGTGTGCTGCTTAATCTGCTATATGCTTCCTGTATCACGATGGCATAGGAATTGCTATACTTTCTTACTTTCTTACTTCCTTAAAAGCATCAAATATGTTTGAATGAAAAGAATGTGATTTGTTCCAAGTCTTTTCACTTCTTTGCCTCTCACTTCTCTTACTGCATGATGCATATTGTACTGTGGTAAGTGGTATTCTAGTTTAGTTCTAGTATTGTAGAATCATTAAGGGTGGGAAAACTAAAATAATTTAGTCCAACTATCAGCCTATCTCATTTCAAGGCATCCTTGCAAGCTCTGTGTGCTAGATGATGGGGCGGCCTTTTTTCCCGCTGGCATCAAATTCAGTACTAGAGCTAAGCGCCATAAGTTCAATATAGCAGATGCATTTGACATCTGAAGCAACCATCCCTGAATTTTGTGCCTCCTATCAGGAGACTGCATAGAGAAATCGGGCTGAAAGTAATGCTGCTGCTTGTAATCCACAACCAGGAACTCTTGATATACATGGTAGGCCTCATTCACTCCTCAGTGAAGTCCAACAATGACTCAACAACTTACTTGAAACTTGAGAAGCGATACCAATGAAAAGTGTGCAAATGTGCCTGTAGTGGATATGATTCTCCCATTGTATAGAGGTGTTGTAGCATCTCTGTGAAAGAACTGAATAAAGAGGAGAAAGCTGCTGCAAGAAGTACTGCACCCAGAAGTCGGAGGACAGCAATGAAAGAATAAATCTTCTCCTATCTGAAGTAACTCAGTAAGCACTGGGACTTCTATCCAATAGTCATTAAACTTTCTAAAAAGACCTTATAAGAAAGTCATAACTCGCATCTAAAGCAAAAGTGAGCAAGTAAACTCAACTGGTCCACTGCTTTTCTTCTCATGGGGTTCCTGTACATGGCGTTGATGTCTCTCAGTAGGTAGACTGGCTGTGGCAAACCACATTTCCTCCAGTTTTGTAAGCTGGGATGCTTTGTTTTTTCCACCCCATACCATTCTGTGTTTGTCAGGGAGGGATACAGTTCTAAAACGCAACTTCAACAGGATCTGTGTCAGTTTTTTCTGATTGTGATTTCCAACGCAGAAATGTCTTGTGTTGGATATGTGCCCCTTTGTTGTCAGAGGAGGCTTTTAAATCTGGCACTGATGGGAGTTCATGGTTTGTGTGGTTCAGATCAGCTGTTGCTTCCAGCTAAGGTTAAGTGTTTAGTGTAACCTAAATGCTCCTTATTGTCAATGTTTATTTTCCATTTTAAAGTTAAGCGAATTTCTTTTTCTGTGACACTGGGAAAAGTGGAGGGAAAAGAAAAGCTGCATTACCATCATATCTTGACATCTCTTGCAACCACTAAAGTCAAAGTAATCTCAGTAAAAGGTTGCAACTGGCACCAAAGGAACATGGCACAATTATTCCTGGAGTAAGAGCTCAAAAACAAACTCTCAAAGTTATGCGTGTTTTGTCTTTCTTCACCTTCCCTTCACATGGTGAGGCTGCAGCCAAGCGCTGCTGCTGCTTCTCCTATAACGTGCACTCAGTTGATGCCTCAGTGCCCTTTCAACTGACACATTTGTCAATGCACTGGCAGTCTACTCCTTTGGCTGTTTCAGTGTCACAGTTGCTGGCTTTCCTGCTGTATCTCCTCTTCCATTATTCCCATATTGCAGCAGCCTAGATCCTGCTCCTTGATGTATACATAGATTTATTATTTCCCAACTGCAAGTCTTACTGTCTGATTACTTACTGTCTTAAATTTAACAGCGTTCTCTGTGACATCAAAGCCATGATTACATCCCTTTGCTCTTTGAATTCCATTATTGTTGTTCTATGTGGGTTCTTTATTTTATTTTATTTTTTTTCCCATGTCCTCTATTAGTTCTGCTATAACACTTCTGAATTTGTGCATCTCTACACAAGTACTCTGCCCTTAGCACCAATCAAGTGCACTCGTCTGTAACCATCTGACGTGGTTGCTAATGAACACAGGTGAGATGTGTGAGGTTCTTAGGACCAGTTATGCTGCATATCGGATTTGAAATAATGTTGTGGATATTTGTAAGTAATATATGCTCAGAGACTGGACTTCTCTGTCACTGGTACTGGATGCCTAATCTGAAAAAGTCTGTCATTCTTCAAAATGCTTGAACATTACAGTAGATTTCCCATGCAGTTGTCCTTAGCCTTATATTTCAATACCGTACGATTGTGTCCGTAATTTTCTTTGTGAAATGCTTACTTCTTAAAATGCTTCTGCTTATTGTATGTTCCCCACATCTGTCGTTTCGTTATCCTCCAAGTCTTCATCTCCCACCTACCTCTCTGCTTTTATTTATTTCATTCACTTCCCATTGCATACTTGCTTGACTCTCAGTGTTGGGATATGTGCTTCACCTTCCTCATAACCAAGAGTGTGCTTGCTCTGGGGTCACTGCACACCTGGGAATCTTTGTCAATTATTTCCATTGTTGTAGGCCATGTTGCTTTGCCTTTCAAATTGTTCATTTTCATAAAGCTTAATTATATAAGGCTCAGAACATAAAATGCTTTTAGTTGAGCACTAATGCTCAAAGAAAACAATGAAAAGCTGCAACAAAAGACTTTGTTTTCAGTCTTCGTGCATGTTTTAGCTTGGCATGGAAAATGGTTTCCTTGGTTTGCTTTCTGACCTTGGGCAAGTAATTCCCTTTGGCACATCTGTTTTATTCTGTGAAATAGAGACGAAGATGCTGAGAATCTTTGCAAAGGATTTTCAGAGTTACAAATAAAAAGCATTCTATGAGAGGCAGTTGATATTTTTATTCTTAACATGATTGTTATTCTGTGTGTCAGTCAGAGAAATAAGTACAATGTCTATTCTTAGCAAGTAATAATGGTGATAGTTGTTTTGACTCGTCTGAGGTTTTCTTGAGTGGCTAAGTTGCTAATGGAAGTGATGTTCTGAACTCCTACAGGCTTCTCAGGTTTTTCGCACCCATGTATTTTTTGCAACTGATGTAGCGGCTTCCTCGCTTTCTTTTTATTCTCATAAAAAATCTTTTATTGTGATGTAGAATCTGTTTCTCTCTTTCAAGGCAAATGCAAGATCTATCCATAGTATTATTTGGTCTTCAAATTGCACTGCTCAATTTACTTGTCTAGTAGAATAGCCTATTTTTCATTAGATTTCATTTAAAAAATTAATTGCGTGTCTCTTTTGCATTTTTTCCTCTCTTTTTTTGGTTTATGAAAATAGCTTTCTCTGCAATGTCACCCCCCCCCCCCCCCCCCCCCGTCCCTCCTGCGCACACACACGTGAAAAAAGTTACTGTACTGTCCCCTTTCTGTCCCCTTTGCTGTTTGAACTGAAGGAAAGAATACTCCCAAACTCCCAGATTGCTATTCACAGATTTCCTTTCCTTTGGGGGTGGCCTTATTTTGGGCAGTATTGTTCAGTAATATCTGTGCTTGGGAGAATGCCAAGCTCATCCAGGGCAGCGCAGGCAGCTCTTTCCATTGTAGGGCTTCCAATCAGACTAATGCTACCAGCTGTGTGTTCTTTTGTCCGCCCTGGACTAGGTTGTGCTATTGTGCTTCACACTGCATCTCTGCAGCAGAGCCTGTTGTCTCCATACTAATAGTTCAGGCAAGAAAGGAGAGTTATGAAACATTTGAACTCACAAGAGGGGAGATGTAAAGGAACTTTGCAGAATGTAAATTATACTAAGAAATGGCTTTTCTAACCTTGGAAAAGGTTGTTGGTGGCGCGAAGGGATGATTGTAATCCTTTCTATTTAGATAATCCGAAAGTGTTTTACATAGGTGTCGTGGTATTATAATCCACTCATAATCCTGAGAAATCATATTTCTCATCCAAAAAAAGTCATGCCACAAAGTGATGGCAGAGGCGGGAACAAGATCTGAACCTTTAGATTCTCAGCCTGATGCCAAAGCTTCTACATCTACTGTTTTGTTCTTGGAGAAGATGGGTTGAAGTAGGTGGGGGGCGGAAAAAAAAAAACAGACAAAAAGGGTACGGAGGAGGATACATGAAGAGCACATGGCTTTGGCTGTAGCAGATGCTAAAGAGAGAGGGAGAACAGGACTAGGGAGAATGAAAAAGAGTTAAGCAGTACTTTGGGAACGAAAAAGCAGATAAGAGTGAGAAGCTGGATCTGAGATGAAAAGATTGGAAGGAAGAACTGCCTGACAATCTGACTGATCGGTGGCAAGGAAAAGGTGTTTTTGGTCAAATGTCTTTAGAAGATGTTTTATTCCCTTAAAAGAATTTTGCCCTGACTTGTTTTGAGCAACTCCATAAAATAAGAATTGTTAATGATCAGAGTTTAAACATGTTTTGTTGTTAATGGATTTTCCCCTAATACTTCTACATGGACTTTCAGAGAACACAGAAGTAGACTAAATCCCTAAGATCTTATCTTTTGATAAATTTGTCTTTAATTTTATATTAAGCTTCTTTAAGTCTCAGTCTTTTTGTTTCCATATAATTGCTGCTATGCAGCAATTGTCTGCTCTGCAGCAGGCAACTAGCTATTAAAAAGAGTATCAGACACTACGTGATGCTTAATAACTTCTCAAATAGTGCTGGTAAGGAAAATTAAAAGATTCAGCAACAGTAGAGGGGCGAAGATGAAGAAAGTAAGAATGGAGGAAGTTGCACAGTAGACTGTAGTAATATGTGCTTCATCATTAAATTAGGTAATGAACTATAATCTTCCAAGGGCTGTGCATGAAATAAAAAGTTTTCGTTTCCTTTAATGGATGAATGGAAATTGCTCATACAACAGCTTGAACAAAGATGACAGCAGTACATGGGATTTGACTCATGCTAGCAAGGAATCAGCATGCAAAAAAGGGAGGTTTTTGGAGTTTCTGTACATTTCCTAGTTTTCAGTCAGCTAAATGAACTTTGCAGATAGTCATCCTTGTTGGGATGTCAGGTTTAAGACTAATTTTGTGGTATCTCTAGCCCTTTCTCCAGTGCAAGTCACTGCCTGACTTTAATTGGTTTTACCTCCTCCTTTCTCTGCTTCTCTTCAATTAGTGCTCATACTGAGCGTTGATATAGCACCACTGTACCCTAAAAAGCAGTGGTGCTTCAAGCTACTTATCCTCTCATGGTAGAGGATATGGTGGCAAAAGCCATTATTTGGCTAAGGATTTGCAGCCATGTAAATTCTTTGGAATGCTATTTTTAAATGTATTTCAGGGCTTCTGAGTGTGAGGAGCCATCACTCCTCTCAGCCAAAGTGTGGGTGCAACAGTTGAGTACCAGGTGAAAACAGATTTGAGAAATGTTAACCTTTAAAGATAGTTCAGTTGTTTATTTGCTTGTTGTAGTAATTTGTCAAAGCAAGTGCCCTATGCGTCTCTCTAGAATGGAACAGAAAATCTGCAGGTTGACTTGGAGGCAAAATAATCTGAATTTTAGGCCAAAAAGGGATATTGTTTGAGTGTTCCATTTAGTAGCAGCCTTTGTAATTTGGCTCTACAAGATGAACTCGCTTGAAGCTCTAACTGCATCCCGCAAAGAATGGCCTCAAAATGACATTTTTGTAGAGGTCTTACATCCCCCCGTACTTGCGAGATTTCTAGTTTATTTTTCAAGGCTCGGATGGATGATTACATTTTACTGTGATGGATCTAATGTTACTGTAATTAGTAGAGCCTTTGTATAGAAGGGAATCTGACCCAAAGGAAGACTTCACAACAGGCTTGTCAGTAAAAAACATCCAAAATCAGTTGCACAACAGAAATGCAAATGCTCTTTCTGATAATGTTTTCTACCCTTGTAATGTTTCTTTAGAAACGATTATTTTGGATTATTTTTCCTAAAGAAACTACAAGACTTAGGAAGCTCATCTGCTAAAACTTACATATGAGTTAGTTTGTTTTGCCTGTAAAAAACAAATTTTCATATGCGTAAATTACAAGTGAATTTCAAATACTGCTAGCAGTCTGAGCTGTGTAGTGGAGAGGACAGCTGGTTGGTTTACAGAGAAAATGTAGATGAAGTGGCTTTCTATAGCCATATCAGAAAAAAAAAAAAAAAAAGAATCTTTTAAATCAAGTGAATAATGCTTATATTTTTTCCCCACATCTTACTCTTATTTCCTTCTGAGTAGTTTTCAGGATATATTAAAAATGTGCTGTCACTCATTTTTAAATAATCCATTTCTAAAACTGAGATGAACTGCTTTTTTATGAAGGAAGAATAATTTTCTAGAGCAGAACTGCTATCTGAAAGTATCCATAAAGCTTTACTGAAAATTTGAGACAGAACTCTAGGATTGTGAAGACCAGAGAGAACTACACTTTATCTGTTGAATCTCATGTAATTTTTCATGGCTTCTTTTTTCCATGTGAGCACATTTTTGCAATGAATTCATGAATGTTTAGGGACGGTTTGTAGATAACAGGTAGGCAAAAAAACTACTTCTATGATTAGTGTGGCCACTTGCTGGAGGAAGGAGAACACCTCAATATAAGAAATCCAAACATTATCATTATTACTTAGTCTTCACAAGGAGGAATTTGCACACTATGGCTGCTCAGCCTTCATCAGAGTTCTTAAACTGAGTAAAAATTTCTAGGACAGTCATCAGCATATTATTCTGAGAGTAAACAAGGAATTAACAGCTTACAGTAACTGCATAGAAGTTCTGATAGCTTAAAATATGTTTTTCAGGTGTTCTAGTCACCCAGTGTTGAATTTTGCCCTTTGAATCAGGTGTTTATCCTTTTTGAGATATGAATTATTACAAACAGGGTGATGGAAGGGTTGATTAATTTTCTGACTGCATCAATAAATCTGTAAGTACTTTTCTTGTGCAATGTATGGGGCAAATTCTCAGGTTCTCATGGGATAGATATTTTCTCTCTGACCTCTGAGTGGATGTTTCCTGGCTGTTGAGTTGAAATGGGGAGAAAACTGAGCATCCATTTACATAAGTAGCGATCAATCTGGCAGTTTCTTTTGTTTAATCAGCAAGTCAAATGGGAATAAAGTTACTGAAGCCATTACTGAAGAGATTTCCTGATAACTTTTTCACTTTGGCTTGTCACTTTGTTATGTGTGTGACTGATACGTTATGATTTATTATCAGGAAAGAACAGTGGAAAATGAGTAAGAAAACTGTCACGTAAATTGCAGGAACTAAATCTCAATAGGCTTTTTATTATTTTTTATATATATTTATGCATCTGTTTTCAAGCTTGCTCTTAATTGCAGGAGTTTATTATTTTCCTGACTGCAGCAATCAGTAGTTATTTCTAAAACAGAAACAATTGTCAGTTCTTAGAGGAAACACTGAAAAGACATATTTAAATAGGTATAGTTACAAATTCTGCTTTTCTGGAAGTGCTTATATAAGCTAATAGGCTACAAGTAATTTATTTTAAATTGCATTGGCTGTAGTCTTCAAAAAAAAATCATACTGGACACAAAATTATGTTTTTACTTTCTCTATATGCCATGCTGTAATGCTATAATACAATGGAAAGTATAGCAGTACTAGCAGGGTAGAAAAATCCTAGGCTGTAGCAGGTGAGGATAATCCCAAATACATCAGCCGTGGGCACAGAAACAAAGGTTCAACAAGACCAAGTACCAGGTCCTGCGCTTTGGCCCTGGCATGTGTCCAGAAAAGGGCAACAAAGCTGCTGAGGGGTCTGGAGCACAAGCCATAGGAAGAACGGCTGAGGGAGCTGGGATTATTCAGTCTGGAGAAGAGGAAGCTCAGGGATGACCTTATTGTCCTCTTTAACTACCTGAAGGGAGGTTGTAGTGATCTGGGGTTGGCCTCTCATGTAGCTAGCGATAGGATGAGAGGAAATGGCTTTAAGTTACGCCAGGGGCAATTCAGACTGGATATCAGGAAGTATTTCTTTCTCAAAAGAGCGGTCAGGCACTGGAACGAGCTGCCCAGGGAAGCAGTGGATTCACTAATCTTGGAGGTGTTCAAGGAACATTTAGATATTGTGTTGAGGAATGTGATTTAGTGAGAACAACTGATGACAGGTGGACGGTTGGACTGTATGATCTCAGAGGACCCTTCCAACATTAGTGATACTATAATGAAAGCTGATTACCCTTAGAAGGATTTAGGTATGCAGAGATCTACAACAAGATACCCTAGCCTAAACTGCCAACCCTTAAAAGAGGTCTGGGAACAGGTGGATCCTGGCCCCACCTCTTCTGGTCACTTAGGTACAATCTTTAGGCTCATAAGTAATTTTATTTGTAGCTGTTTTGAAAGGCAAACTATCATTTCAGTAATTTTGTATGTGTGTGTGTTTGTACATTATATTTTTTAACACAAGTGGTATCGAATAGAACTTGAATATTTGAGGTTCAAAAAGAAGTGCAAACAGGGTTTGGAATTTGTTTGAACTAGAGCTTTTAATCAGTTGTTAAGATACAGTGGCAAGATTTGAATGACTAGGAGAAGGATTCAACTAAGCTTTTGTTAGTGTAGAACTCAGACTCACATTTTACCAAGGTGCTCTTCTGCTGGAGTCAATAGAATTTCTGCTTATATTATATGGATATTGTACATGATAGTATAACATTTGTGATTCTCTGATAAGGTGTAGGCTTTACTTTCCGTGTGTATGTATTATAGAAATATGTTTCTGTTCAAAAAATAATGTTGTCATGGTCTGACTTAGAGGTGATCTCTGCAACTCATCGACTCATTTTCTAGAAAAACTGTTTCTGAGATAGCAACCCTTTTTCCAGCATCTAACTCTGTGTATTAAATAGTCTCTAAGTGTAAAGGAAAAAGTTCAATTTGCAATCGTAATTAAGCGCATAGTACCCCAACCCCAACGTGTACAATTCTCACAAACATATCCTGGAAGAAAGGGCTAAATGGGCAGCTTCAGTCCTGAGGCTATTGAAACAAACAAACATAGCTCAGCGTCAAGAGAGAAGGTGTTAAGCCTTTATACAGTTTATTTGCTGATATTAGCATTTGGCCCTGTGGAGCTAAACGTTTCCTGCCGCTTTCTTCCCCTTCATGTTTCAGTAACGTTTCCCACTACCTGGTGTTACAGTGAGTGCACTGAGTATTCTCAGTCTGAAAGTGTGTGCCTGTAAATGTACACATCTCCAAGCTATTTTTGCAATGTGAGCTGACTCAGATATATTTTTAAATATCACGTCTGAGAGACAGGAATGTTGCACTCAGTATTTTATTTAATTGTGTGGTATCAGGACTTACTAGTACTACATTTTTGTTGAAATAAAGCAGACATCTGCAAAATCTAGCATTGATTCTGTTTATCAATATTTAACTGGAAAGATATCTATTGAAATGTAAGTAGCTCTTGGTATTTATTGATGGATAGATCCATATATATATATATATATATATATATATTCCTCAAGCAGTAGCATTTTCATCAGAATATGCAACATAAAAATTGCAGTACTCTACAGGAAAACTATGTCAGTAAGGAATGTCCAAAAATACCTAAACACAACTTGACAAACTGTTTACTTTCCTGAAAGTGAGGATGATGAGAAACGTAAGCCAGCAGCATACTAGGTGAACAGCTAATGAGAACTGTAAGTTGTTCTGAATATTACAAATTTGTGATATACTGATAATTTTTTTTAATAATTTTCTAGAAAAGATTAATTGTTTCCTTTAACCTAAAGCCAGCAGCTGGCCAAAAGCTGTGGTATTCACAGAGCTAATACAAAGTAACACTCTATTCTAACGCAAAACCCACGGAAAGCTTTGCAGAGCAGTCATCCTATTTGCATGAGGTGCTTGTAACAGTTAGAGCCTCTGTGGTATCATGTTTCAGATCTCAGTATCTTAATGAGAATC
The DNA here is from genome assembly GCA_036925125.1 of Oreortyx pictus. NCBI lineage: Eukaryota > Metazoa > Chordata > Aves > Galliformes > Odontophoridae > Oreortyx > Oreortyx pictus. Next base: position 52,258,778 of record JAUPFR010000005.1, on the reverse strand, counting down.
ACCTGCTGTCTTTCTAAATGGGTGTTTCCTGGCATTTAAGACCTCCAATGCCATCCTTTGGCTAGAAAGTCATGCTCTTCACGAGCCTGACTGCAGGTACTCCATTTAAGCTGAATCATTCCTTATGCTGTAAATATTCATGTTTCAATCAGTAAGAGTTTGTGGAATAAAACGTTACTCATTTTGAGCAAGAGCCTTATGATATAAGACAACAGGTATGCCACGGGAGTATGTTTTTATATTTTTAGGGGTATGTATTCTCACACGTGGATTTCCTGCTTTTTGCTTGTACCTGTTGTGTGCATGGAATATTCCTGAATGGTAATTGCACAGTTAATATTGGTTGTGTGTAGGTAAATGCATGCTACGATTTGATGATTCTCTTTACTATATCATTGTATAATTTCCACATGTGTATACAGATTAAGTGTATATGCACCTTTGCTTGCGGCAAACTGAGCATTTCAGAATTTGGCTTTGGGTATACTCTGGGGAATTATGCTACAAGCTTCTATTGCTTCCTCATTCAAGCTCTCAATTCTATTAGAAGCCCAACATAAACACTTGACTCTGCTTTGTTTCACAGGGTAATTCTGCAAAATTACAGGCCTAATCATTGTTAATTCTTTTGGTATTTATTGATTGCATTAACATTAATCATGATAAACATCTCTGGTATTAATATGATTGTCATTTATATAGTACTTCAGTTTGTCTGCTTGTAAATCAGCCATCATTAACTGAACAATTAGTTACAGGGTGTTTTTTTGTGTAAGCAACACTGTGTCTTTCTTAAGGAAGACAAAAAAATGTTCTCTGTGTTTTGCAAGCATTCTATTTATTTTAATATTTATTAATTTATTTTTTTAATTTAAGGAGAAGAAGAAAAAGCTTATGAAAAGGATAAGTTACTTAAGATTATTGCATACATCTTATTTAAAACCCAATAGCAACTCCATTTTTGCTTAGATAAGTTGATGTACCTAACCCTATTCTGCTGTTTCTCAAAGTTGATGGTGAGACTGAGCTGTTATTCCTTCAGATTTTCTTTGTATAATACAAAGATGTTACTCATAGAGCTGTTGTGCTAGACAGAAGAGTGATTAACTTCTTGGGAAGTCATGCTGATTCAGTAGCTGGAATTTGCTTTTAATGTTCCTCCAAAGGTCCGGGAGTTAGGTTCCATTTCGAAGACATAATTCACTTCTGGGCTAGGTGAAAGAGGCAGTCATTCAGCTTTTACCACAAGACAGCACACGTGGAATAGAGAAACCTAATTACCTTCATGAATTATCCAATGTACAAAATTTTATCCATATTTCACTTGATTGAAACTGTTGTACTTCACTGTCAAGTGTCTGTATTTGAACAGCAAAATTAGGCCCTGTACAATGAGCTGCTCTCATCTCGAACTTTACCGTACTTTCTTACAGCCTGTGACCTGATGAACCAAGGAATCCTGGCCCTTGTGAGCTCCATTGGTTGCACGTCAGCAGGTTCCTTGCAGTCACTGGCAGATGCCATGCACATCCCTCACCTTTTCATACAGCGCTCAACAGGAGGAACGCCAAGAAGCAGCTGTGGGCTCACCAGAAGCAACCGCAATGATGACTACACGCTCTCTGTCCGCCCCCCTGTCTACTTAAATGATGTCATCTTGAGAGTGATCACAGAATACGCCTGGCAGAAATTCATCATCTTTTATGATAATGATTATGGTGAGTAGGTCACTGGGTAATTTCTGTCAAATCCTTAATTCTGTGGAAAGCAGTCGTTCTATGTCTTTACTGACTTCTACTATGTTGTTTTCCTTCTGAACATTTATGGTTCTGCCAATATTTCATGTTCCTTGAGAGGTTCTAAAATACTTTGATGTTTACAGGTTAATCTGATGATTTCTATGTTAGTTAGCTTATAAATGGAGCAATTACCTGGCTTTCTCAAGAGTAAAAAATTAGCAATCTTGCTGGGTTGTTTTTTTTTTTTTTTGTTTGTTTGTTTGTTTTTTTTTTTTAAGAGATGTCAATTCAAGAGGTAACAGGTAAGATTTCATATTCTGTATAATTGTTTCTTGTGTTGTGAATATCTCATCTTTTATAAGCTTTCATTTGATAAACAGAAGCTGAGGTAGTAGTGAATGTAGGACAGATACCTTAGCAAGAATGGGCTGCTATTTGTAAATGTGAAACGTACAGAGAGAACTTCTGTAGTGTGAAGCACTTGAGGAGGAGGAGGACTAGAAAGGCAATATTCCTTCTTTTTTGGTGCATTCAGTGTTCCTGAATCATGCTGGGTTCACAGTGGATGTGTAAATGCAACACTAACGATGGCATCAGAAGTCAGACAGTGCCGTCCTGTTTGGTGATTCAGCCAGTTTTAGTACAGATATCTTCTGCAGCTGAGAGCTAAACAGATTGTTGCAGAAGAGATGCATTATCTAACAAATTTTGTGATCTTCTCCTATGGAAAATTGCTTTGAAACAAGACTTGTTTTCTTCAGACACATCCATTATTCATAAGTAATCATGATTGGTTTAGATGAACATCTTAAAACTTATTTTCAAAGTTAAATCTTCAAGTTGTTGAAAAATGCAAACTTCAGCGATTTGCAGAGCATAATAACTGGTTCATTTGGGTCAGGTGTTATTGATTTTTTTTGTTCCATGACTACCTAATAAATTCTTAAATTAGAACTATAGAAAATGATGAATAGGAGAATTGCTATTTATAACAAAGAAGCGTCTAAAAGTGCAGCCATAGGATCAGGAACATGGGCATAAACACTGACCCAAAAACCTTGCAGCAGAGTAATTTTGTTCAAGTTTTCTCAGTTTATGCAACTGAGTACCTGTGTAGTTATGAAGAGTACTGTAGTCTTGCCAACAAAATGATACCTTTTTGCATGCATTTGTTTTAAAAATCAAAATTTATTGAATGGTTTTTTTCATAATTGTATTCATAAATACTAGTTTTAAATTATTCAGGTTACATTACTTGATGTGAGCATGAAATTCAGGCAGCATATCATTTCGTCCTTGATTTCTGGGTAGAAGTCTCATTATAGTGTAACTTCTGTAATGCAGATGCCAGAATAAGTTTCAGACCAGGAACTAATTCAGTAACACATCAACCCCAGATATGATTTGTGGCAGTCACTGTCTTCCCTCATCTTCTTTCTTTAGTAGACTACAAGTAATGCTGCGTTGAACTAGACAAATTGGTAAAGTGACTCTGCTGAGTGACCAATATCACATATATGAGAAAAAGATGCAAAAAGACCCCTGCATTTAATATGTACTAAGCAGTCCGTCCATTTTCTAACGCTCTTCTATTTAGGTAGAATCATCAAGCTTGACACAGTATTTTGCTTACGCTTAATTCTCTTAGCCAGTTTTAAATCTATAGCAGTAGTTTTCCTTTTACCAGTGTCTGCATGATTCTCACAGCAGTCCCTAATGATCAATCTTGCCAGGAGCTTATTATAAATATTAAAAAAAAAAAAAATGTTGCTCTCTCCCCTTTTCCTGTCATTGTGTTGTTCTGTTCCAAGCTTTTCTAGTATGTTAGCACTGTTTTTCCTTCGAGCTTTGTATTGACCAAAGAAGGGTTTGCACAGAGGGCAGGATGGAGAAAGCAAAGGGATAAAAGACATGAAATGATGAGCTGGGATCACTTATTTAATTGATCATAGAGTGGAAAAATCTGAACCTGCTTCAAGCAGGAGGTGGGACTTGGTGACCTCCAGAAGACCCATCCAACTCAATTATTCAGTGATTGTGAGGTTTGAGAAAGTAGTTTATTTGGATGGGCCTTTAGATGCAAATTACTAATACTAACTAAAAAACAAACAAAAAAAAAAGCCTATCAGTTTGAGTTTTATGCCCACAGGTTGGCCTAAGAACTCCGTAGGAGCATATATAATGAGGCATTGGCTTCTGTTCCTATTTTAGAAGGAAATCAAGACTGGGCATTCAGCCCCAGGACAAGGCATCCTAGTGCTCAATGCATCAGTGTAGCAAAGTGTGGTTGCAATTCCCTGTGGAAGCCAACATTCTTGTTCCTCAACATGTCTGAGAGGATCTGAGGCAGTATGTCATTTATTTATTCTCTCACCTCATACAGATCTGGGCTCAAATGCAGGTTGGAAGCTTTGCTCCCTGGAACTGCTTGCAGCAGTTAATATAACATTTAGTATTAAAGTAGAAGGTAGATCAGCACTTACATTAGTATTAAATTCATACCATTTAACAAGGAAGGTATTATTTGTTTAAAGCAAAACGTATTCAGACCTCTGAAGAACTCACACTTGTGCAAACATAGCTATTTACTACCCCAGTATTTTTTTGATCTTTCTTTCTTTTTCAAGATTGATATTGTATTAAGTGTTATTTACATAGCACTAAATCACATTTGAAAATTAATGGAAATATAGATTTTGCTGTGTTCATTATTTGTTTTTTTTCTGTTGTTGTTGTAGAGAATATGGAAAAGCTGTCAGAGTGGTTTTGGCAGTGAGAAGAGTTTTATTAAATTAAATCTCTGAGAAGAAATTTCTTAAAGATTTAGTAAAAATACTGTAGTTGTATTCCTGAAATTGTTCCAGGGAATATTTTTATATGTGAAAAAGTGCCTTTTGTATTTGCAGTAATTTTCCTACAGTAAACTTAGGCTCATATCCAAAGTAAACACTATGCTAAACCAGATCCTTTGCACCTTTTAAAGGTTGCAATCATTCGTGTGTCAATTTATAAATAGCATCGTTTTTTAATCCCATGAACTAAACTGTTTTTGATTTTTAACTTGCAATCTATCATAGATTCTTTTTCATTATCAGAGAATGAAGGAATTATTTATAGCTGGAAATGTGTCTTTCTGCAGGGCAGAGAGCTATTTGCTGGATGCTATCCTTTTGTAAAAATGACAGATCTCTTTTGAATAGAAGAAGACAAGTATATTCAATTGTAACGTTTTAACACTTCTTCCAGCTTAATGCTAGAAGATTTGAGTCTACTTAAAGCGCATTCATCAGCTGAGAAAGTTACTATTTGAAGGAAGTAATTATTTTAGTGACTTACAGAGATGGGTGTTAATGAAGGTGTGAAGAAATGCAATTCTGGAAAAACCGATGTACAAATTTTAACTGCTAGCTACTTTCTCAAGTAAAATTTTAACTAGGTTGGCTTCTGAAACAAACAAAATGACATATACATTTTGGTAATAATAATAATAATAAAGATTTTTTAATTGTTGTTGAAGATGTAGTTAAACTAACCAAAAGAACGTATCAAATCTTTGCCCTTTTGTGATAGAGATTTACTGGTAACAACGAAGGCACAGTAGTATGGTTAGGGGTGTAGGGGTGAGAGAGGAGAACATTTTAATTTGAGCATACTTAAGTGGTTTTTGTGTTTCATTTGCTCCTTTACTTTAGCGTATAAACTGAGATGAACTTCTAAAATCATAATGAGACTCCTTCCCCTCATCCTTGCTTTCTGCTTGGGATGATAAAAGTCAAACTCCCAGTGAATTTAATGCAGAGACACCTTTTATTCAGCATGTATTGTTCCTTAAGATAAAACAAGATAAAATCCTACTGAAAACATGAAACCTGATTTTGTTGAAGAAAATTTCATATGAGGATATTAAAAGTGTTCCAGGACAATGCTGTGCTTCTGCAAACACCGTTAAAGATGGCTTTTTTGCACAGTTAAAGAGTAGGTGGCATGAAACACAACAAAATTATCCAGTGGAATAATGCCTTTCTCAGCCTGCTATGAAAAGTGCTATCTACACAGTATATAGAAACCAAATTTACTTCAGATCAGCTCCTAGACTTTTTATTCTTGAGCACTCAGCTGAAGCAGTAGGATCACTGTGCTTCAGAGGACAGCTCTATGTCTTCCTTTAAGCCTTCCCTAAGATGCTGATCTTGTCCTTTGGATTATCAGCAGTTTGTTCAGTGAAGTCACTTCCAGGCTGGATAATGGAAATGTAAAACCTATATCTGTGGAAGTCACTAAGTTTTGGTTAGTGAGAAAAGCCACTGACTTACGTAAATACTTTTGAACAAGCTTAACCAAGTTATTTCACCTTTACTTAGTGATCTCAGGTACAAAATGCAGTTTGTAACAGTAAATAATTCAAATCCTTACACACTTTGGACCAACATCTGACCACGGCCAGTCCTCAAATACTGACCAAAAAACCCACCTCTTAATACATGTAAGAAAAACAGAATGGTTTGGGTTGGAAGGTACCTTTAACCTCATCTAGTTCAAACCCACCTCCTGTAGGCAGGGACACCTCGCACTGTACCAGGTTGCTCAAAGCCTCATCTAGTTTGGCCTTGAATGTCTCCACAGGGGGGACATCCACAGTGTCTCTGGGCAGAATTTAAAACAGGGAGGAAAAGAAATGAAATAATAATTTGAGATCTGAATGTGAGCACCCAGGCTACATAAGGATAGTAATTGACATAGAATGTATGTGTATATGTTACTATTTTTATCTCTATGGTGTACCGACAAGATGCAAGCTTTTGCAATTCATATCTTCTTTTTCAGGCAGTGTGCAACTCGCTATATTTTCCAGGAGTATGTAGATACTTTCCCGCAGTTGTAAATTTTTTATGAACAAACCAATCAATCACTGCAAGAACATAATTGTGAATTTTGTGCCATTTACAGTGTAGGTATTTCTGAGTTTGAGATGAAACGGAGAAAGTCTAGCTGCTTGGAAACATTTATTTTTAATGTTTTGTTGGTACCGAAGCAGATAAACTGTGTGATCCTTCTATCTAGAAATGTTAAGGGAGTAAGATTGTTACTGGAGAATGAATTTTGCCCTAGTTCCTATTCTCTTTTCAACTAGTGGTAGTAATATTTTAAAATCTTAATGCATTTTATAAGCAAATAAAAAAAGAAGTTTAGAAATCCCACTTCTCTGTCCAAATTTCTGGCTTAACCTTTTGTTTTTCAAACCAGTATGCCTTTAATATGCAAGCATTGTTGTTGAAGTTAATATTTACTGATTCCAGAATTAATACACCTTTGCTTGTGTTTTTTTCACCTTCCTACTTATACGTTCATACTAATGCATAATACAGTGGATATTCACCAGTCAGTTGAGTTTTTATTTAATTATAAAAAAAATTTATTATAAAATTTATATGTATTTATTTATAATATTTATCATATATATAACTTATTTAATTATAAAAAATGAGGCTGCTGTGAGCAGGTTTTACTGTGTGAAGCAGAAGGAGGTAGTCTCATTGCAAATTGAGGTTGAATAAATTATTGAAAACTTCATTGGAAAGGAAAGGTGGAGTTTAGCAACTGTAAAGATGTATAGGCAGCTCTTGCAGGAACTTCCATTTGGATTTAACTCTCAGCATAGACAGGGGTTTCAAGTTATTTGTGCACTGGGGAAGGATTAAAGCAGTGGTGAACTGCTTGCTTGCAAGGACGGGAAAGAGGTGTCCTGATCTAACAGTGGATCTGGGGGAGGATGCAAAGTATTAAAAAAAAAAAAAAAAAATAGTTCAAGGTGGAGAGTAATGAGGTCCGCAGATATATGAATTTAAAAGACGTTATCTCTGTCTGGCAGCTTCCAAATAAACTGGGTGCAATGTGTTAGCATGGGAGTACAGTTCTTTAAAAATGATGGAAAAGAGGAGCTAATGCTTGAAACTCAGAATGCAGAATTCTTTGCAGAAAGAGCTGTAAAAGGATTTATACTCGTAGCTGATGCCCACCTGTGAGTACAGGCCCGACTCCCTGTATCTCCTTTCAAAACAGAGTAAAGCAAATAATTCCATTGACGCTTGCCTGCATAAATATTTTCAGGAAGGAAATGCGTGATGGCCATAGACAAAGATGTGCTAGAAACCATAACATTTTTAAAGCATTTGAAGTTTTAATGCAGGTTTAATAAAGTTCCATAAAAGAATCATACTCTCTAATCAATTGCAAATGCTCATAATTACCCCTAGGCTGTTTTCAGCTGCCTGATAACTATAATATTCACAAATCTAGCTCCAGACAGCCTTAAATATGTTTATTACTCATCTGGTTCTTTGCCAACTTTCTCTACTCATTTACATCACTGCGCCTTAATAAACATACAATTAATTCAGGCTTCTTATTGAACCATTCTGTTTTTTCATTAGTATGTGTTACATCATCTAGACAAGGAAAGGAACATGTATATTTCATCTGTAGAGCTGTACTGTGTCAATTACATTGCAAATTGACAGCTGTTTTTGAGAACTTTAATATTAAATTGCTTTTGCTTGTTGACGTACCACTGCAAATTGAATATATATTGTGGCTACCCCCTAAAATTATTCAATTCCGAGGCAAATAGACTGCTATCTTATATTTTTCCAGTGGAACAGTGACCACGCCTCTGCTTTCTACCTTGATGCTGTTAGGGAAATTCATTCCAGGAGCTATGTGTCATTATGTAGAATGGTCAGAGAATAATACCCTTTGTTCAAGTAGACCTTCTCAAAAATGCAATTGATCAAGTTTTTGAAGGTTTGGTCTGTGCACCTGAGTTAGTAAAAATGGAATATCAAATTTTCTAGAACTACAAAATTGAGGTGAAAATCAAGCTGTAGATACTTTCCTGATACCTGTGTAATTATAATCTCTGGAATGGAGATATTATCTTGATGTTTTGCTTATACCTGGGATTTCATTTTTCATGGGCAAACTGCAAGCCTCAAAAGAGAAGTGGCTGATCCTTGTACTGATCTACATTGTTGTTATTTAAGTGCTCTTCAAATTTTAATATGATTTTAGTAACTTTTCAGCACTATTGAAGTTTAGATTTTAAATTATTATTTTGGCAGCTAGATGAGTGGACAGTTGCTAAAACAGGGAACTGTTGAACAAAGTACTTTTCATGTTGTTTTGAAAAAATTATACCACTAATGGAAATGAGGTGTGAGTTGATTTGATCCTACTATTGCCATAAATGTCATATAGTTTTCATAAATAAAAGAAAACTTTGATAGTTTCTATCAGTCAAGAAAAAGAGAGACGGGAAAAAGTGAGAAATTATTCACTGCAGTATTTATTAATCAGCGCTTGACTGTGTAATCTTCAAAGTTTGCACTCTTCACATCACCAATCCACTCATATAACGTTCTTGTTCCTAAAGTGCACCACTGTAATCAAGCGAAAAATTTGCTGAGGGACAGATTGAGGTACACTCAGAGAAAAATTTGTCTTGAGTAAGATGATCACGTACACTGTTGTGCTTATTCTACTACCACAGTGGGCTGTAAGTACAGTTTCCCCGCAACAAATGGCATTAGGTATTGAGCTGTTTTGGACAACTATATGGGAATGAAGTATGATTTTTCATGAATGGCATAATTTTTAAGAAAATAAATGCTGAAGATAAATAGTTCTCAGTTCTAAACTGTTATCTGAGTCAACAGAGAAAAATTTATTGCCCTGCAAGATGCTGCTTTAGTCAAAGGAAGCTACTAGAGACCTTCCAAAAATCTCTAAGGTGAAGTGTGGTCAAAAAGAAATAGATTGAAGAGGTTTAAAGCAGGTTATGCAGCCAAAAACATGCCATTGTAGACTGCACTGGCTTGTCAGCCTCTGTGGGTGAGGGGTGATCACAATCTGACTTCCTTTCTATTTTCAAAAACCTAAAGTAACAGCTGATACTCAAGGATTAGTTCTAGCTTCATTTTTATTTATCTTTTTTTATCTTTTGCTTTTGCTTTTTTTTCCTTTCTTCTCTGCTGAGAAACTCAAATGAAAAATCTTGTATGAATCACCAGCGTGGCTGGAAATTTAAGTCTTGCAGAATTTGAAAACTGCAGAAGTTGGTAATATCTTTCCTGCAATATTGGTTCAGTTCCTCAGATTATCAGTATTAATTTTCCTTATTTAGAGGGTAATCTCTAATAAGCATGTAGCGAGATGAAAATAAGCTAATGGGAATGAAATATTCAGAGGATCTTTTAAAGAAGGGTTTTTCTACACATTTCAGTAGTACTGCAATGTTCAGACCAAACAACACAAGTGAAGTTACATGCTTTTTTTGTGATCTGAAGTGGAAATGTCTTCAGATAAATATGGAGAGAGAGAGAGAGATGTATTGTTTATTTTACTTCTATTTTCCCAACGGGGTGATCATAAGAAATTTCAGACGTTTTTAAAAACTTTTTATTTAATGTGTGAAGCCTCAAAAAGTTGCGTGTGAAGAATGAAGAAAGTCAGCCTTATCATTTACAAGTTTTAGTTTCACCTGAGAAAAAGCATATTCGTTTGCTAGGTTCCACAAATTTTGAAATTATAAATGAGATTCCAGCTGTAATTAAGGGTTTGAGCTTAAATATTTTTATAATGTTTCGAAACAAATTTTCAGTTTCCAAGTACTGATAAGAAGCAACAACAAGAATGTATGTAGGTGTGGAGCTATGCATTTTTGTTGGTGCTATCGTTTTTCCCTTGGTGTTTGTTTTTGTTTTTAACTTTGGAGGTTCACTGAATTACATATAAAATTACTAAAGAGAGGAAATCCCACTGCGTGCAAGTAGGATGAAGAACTGTTACTGAATCATCACGCTAAATTGTTGTTTTCCTTAGTTTAGATCTTAACCGTGTTAATAAACATCAGCACACGCACAGGAATGTGAATGCTTTGCTCAAGGCTCTAAGCAGAACCATAGCACTGTCAGATTCCAGCCAGAGCTGCATATCTCCCCTGTGTGCAGTGCATTTCCATAACTAATAGTTGCTGTCATGTTAGCCATCGTTGTGTAAGGAAGAATCACTGTGCTAGTCTTAAAAAGCTTTCTTGATAATAATTTGGACAGTGTCATTTGTTATACAATGGCTTTTCTCATCAACTGTACAAATAAAGTGGTCTTTTGTGTAAATCACCCAGTGAATATTTATGACAGGTGCATTCACCTTTACTGCCACAGCTGAATCAGTTGGTATTTATCATTTGTATACTACAAGAAAAATGTTCTCAGATCTAAAATGGTAACAGAGGGAGGATGAGCTAATGACTGTAAACCAGCTTTGAGGTAACCAGAGTGCTCAGTAACAGTGAGTACCTTGTAATTTAGATGAAATACAATAAGGGTGGACAGATAAATTTATTGCTGTTGGTGAATACTGCCATCTTTCTCTTTTTCTAGCCATAGTGTGATCTGTGAACTTATTTTAAAATGTTTCCTAGAATCACCAAGGTTGGAGGAAGAAGAGATTTTTCCAAACATCCACCCTAAGTCTCCCCTGGCGCAAGCTGGGGCCATTTCCTCTAGTTCTGTCACTTGTTACGTGGGAGAAAAGGCAGACCCCCACCTTGCCACAACGTTCTTTCAGTTAGTTGTGGGGAGCAATAACGTCTCCCTTGAGCCTTCTCTAGCCTAAGCAATCCCAGTTCTCTCAGCTGCTCCCCATAAGACTTGCACTCCAGACCCCTCACCAGTTTTGTGATTCTCTGCAAGCGCTCCAGGGCCTTGATGTCTTTCTTGTAGAGATAGTCCCAAAAATGAACACAGTACTCAAGTTGCCTCCTCACCTGTGCTGAGTACAGATGGATGATCTCTTCCCTGCTCCTGCTAGCAACACTATTTCTGTTACAAGTCAGGATATCGTGTTCAGCTGAGTGTCTACCAACCTCCCCAGGTCCACAGTCTTCCAACCACTTTGCCCCAAGCCTGTAGTATTGCATGAGGTTGTTGTGGCTGAAGTGGAGGACCTGGCACTTGGTCTTTTCGAATTTCATCCCATTGGCCTCAGCCCAGTGATCCCTCTGTAGAACCATCCTAACCCCAGATAGCTAAATACCTCCTCCCAGCTTGGTGTCATTTGCAAACTTACTGAGGATGCGCTCAGCACCCTCATCCAGATTATCACTAAAGTTATTGAACAGGACAGGTCCCAGTACCAAACCCTGGGGAACACCGCTAGTGACCAGTCTCTATCTTGGATTTAACTCCATTCACCACCACTCTTTGGGCCTGCCATCTAGCCAGTCCTTTACCCAGCAAAGAGCATACGTGTCTAAGCCATGGACTGCCATCTTCTCCAGGAGAATACTGTGGGAAACAGTGTAGAAGAATTCTGCACCTACTTCTAGCTTATTGTAGTAAGAGTGTGTAAGATGTACTTGGAGTATGAGATGTTTGCTGTTCATTTTGCATGGATTATAAAAGCTTCACTGAATATATGTACAAACTGCTTTTGCTGCACCAGGTGTGTTAGCCCCAGCCTATCTCAATCTAGGATGCCCTAAGCATTATGCTTTCCCCAAGACTGAGCAGAATGTTTGATCCCTATGATTTTTTTCCTTGGCATAGAAGGAGAAATGTGAGAGGAAAGTCACACACAACTAGAAAGAAATAAAACTAAGGTCCACATCTGTGGTAAGGAAAATTATGGGAGGAGTAATGATTTTTTTTGTTGTTTTGTTTTTAAGATCAGGCAGTGGAAATCAAGTATCTAGACGTTCTATGTGTATCATATATATTCTCTAGCAACTTCAGTAAAAAGTGAGCTATCACAACTCTTTAAATCTTGTGTCAAGGAAAACTGTGGGCTTTAAATTATCATGATCTATTGAAAATATTGTCTCCCTATCCACTTTCCTGTACATATTTTCTACCATAAAGCTGGTGAGATTTACACTGAAGTGCTACTACTGTTTTTCTTAGGTGAGGTCTGAGCCTTTCTGCCAGGCTGGCCAGTTGAGGGTATCTAGATATCAGACCCATTGTTCAAAGGATAATTTAGTTCTGTTTGCCCTGAGCATGTTCTTCGGTATCTTGTCCGTAACTTGTGGTCTCTCTCAAGTACGGATAAGATGTTTAATGAACAGACTATGGGGTTTTAGGTGTTTGCATTTCATTTGCGCTGTATTCTCGTAGGTACTGATACAGTAATGACAAGACTATAGCAAAGCTGACATCTGAATTTACATCTCAACCATACTCATATCAAGCTACATTTGAATATACCTGTCACGTCTTTGGAGTTTAGGGGGCTTGTAGGCCTTGCGCTCAACTGCAGAGGATGCTCTGCAGCTGCAGTTAAGCATAGCATGGTTGCAGCCCATCAGGTGTCCCAGGGTTGGACTTTCTGTGCCCTACCAGCACCTAGCATAGGCCCTTCAACCTGCCTTGCTGTGTTGTGTTTGTGTAATCTGGAATACTGTTTCCAGGCCTGGGAACGCCAGCACAAGAAAGATGCAGAGCTTTTGGTATCGGTCCAGAGGAGGGCCACTAAAGGGGAGACCTTATTGTGGCTTTCCAATACTTGATGGGAGCATAAAAACAGGAGGGGGAATGACTGTTTACATGGGTTGACAGTGATAGGATAAAAGGGAAAGGTTTTAAATTAAGACAGGGGAGATTTAGGTTACATATTAGGAGGAAGTTTTTAACTCAGAGTGTGGTGACACACTGGAACGTGTTGCCCAGAGAGGGTGTGGATACCCCATCCCTGGAGGCATTCAAGGCAAGGCTGAATGTGGCTCTGGGCAGCCTGATCTAGTGGTTGGCAGCCCTGCCCATGGCAGAGGGGTTGAAACTGGATGATCTTTGACGCCCTTTTCAACCCACACCATTCTATGAATCTACGATCAAGGATGGGTGTTTCCAGAAGAGTCCTGGATAAAAGTTACTTCTCTGATCCTTGTTTTTTAAACTTTCCGTGTCAACTTACAGTGTCTTCAACCAAACGCAATTTTGGTTGAAAAGAGAGTATTTGCTAACTTTTAAAATTTCCACGCTGCTTTAATTCTATAACTGCTGGTGAATCTTTGACTGTAGAAGGGTACCTTGTTTTCTTCTATGCATGTGTAAAGTGATGACTGTACAGTAAAAATCAGAAAAGATAATATTAACTAAGAGCGTGAGATGAGAGAGGAGGTAGTATGTAGCCTTGGTTTTAGCATGAGTCTGTCTCTGCATGGTGATATCAACTTTCATCAATAAAAAAAAATAATACTGCTGATCATGGGCAGTGTTTCTGGAAATGACTGTGACTCATCTGATTTACATAGAAAATAGAAATGCATCTCCTGGCTGGGCAACAGGTTGGCTAGCAAATCCAGGGTGAAAAGCACCTGTGTTCCAGACATGAACAGTTCTGGGTCTCTGCATCAGAGCCATCTGTGCCACAGGTTGCTTGCCAGATTTTCCCGCAGAAGGAGTTTATCTATTAGAAAGATGATTCCACAGCGCAGTGTGGAAATGTGCCACTTTCAGACAATCCACGCAGGAAAGATAATGCTGCCCATTCACTGGTAGCATCTGTTCTTTGGCATTCACTTTGAATATGATGATTACTAGTGACTTGCTGCTGAAATACTGGAAGCACCATCATGATTTAAATAGCATTTCAATAGCAGGATGTGTTTTTGTGTGCTCTCTCCCATTTTTCAGTGGCAGGTGAGCACCACCACCATCTCAGTTTTTCTGCTGGGTAGGCTGAGATAGAAGCAGAGTCAGCGTTTATTTCCCATCCTTCACTTTGCATTGCATCATTGCTAATGACAGAAGTAGTAAAGAAGTTTTATGCACCATAGTTTGGTGTCTAGTAGAACGGTGCTGTTTTCCTAGAAGTGATTCGCACTGACATCATAGCGTGTTGGCACGGTCACCTAATAAATGCAGAACTGTAGAATTATACTGGACTCACATCCCTTTTGTCTTTTCCTCTGGTGAAAGTTCTTAGAGTTGTCTCATTTATAGTTGCAGATAGTGATGGCAAATTGACCAATAATCTAGTTCCTGGGACAGAGCAGATTATATAGACTATCAGACAATAATTCCAGTATATTTTTAAATTCTGGTAAATTGAAATTATGTTTTTACTTTGGAAGGATAAATAAAACTTCAGCGGTACCTGCATTTCTAATTCTGGTGTCCAAGAGGAATATATGGCTATATGCTATAGAATTTCAAGTTTCAGAAGAACTTTCCCAGTTGAAGTCAATTTTTCCCCATGATGTTTTGATAGTACACCTAGGTTCGTCTTAACATTTTCATTGTGCTTTGGTAAGTGGGATTCCAGCTTGTAAGTTTTTATGCAGATCTCAATGCATTTGACTGGACGTGGGATAATTCAAAGAGGGTAATCCTCTGGAACTTCAGAATGAAGGAGTTAATATTATTTTACCATTTGGATAAAGCTAAGCGTACTTGTAGCAGTTCAGACAATCTTGTTGCACCTTAAATTGGTGTTCAAAGTGCTAAAAATTCTAACATCTGATTGGATAGAATTTAGTTTTCCTGGTTTGGGTATTAAATAGAATCTGTAGTTAGTATCTGATTTTCTTATAGGACTTTATTTTTAGGATAAGCATATACTTTATTTGGCTTTAAAATGTTCTTCAAGTGTTTAGTAATACTGGTGTTTTGGCAGACTTTGAGAGCTGCACTGTGTTGCGGTGCTGAATGCTTAAAATTGCTGCCATTTCTGTCCAGTTCAGTGTTTTAGAGCTCTGGATGAGATGGAGCTTGCTGGCTGTGCCAGGATGACTTCCAAGACCAAGCCCATGGAAATACTTTTGTTATCTGTTTAGCTATAAGCTCTTATGTGATCAGTGCTTTATCCCTGAAAGTGACTTGGAAATCTGGTGCTTGAGTGTGGCTGATTGTATCATTCTCTAGGTAGCATCTCTCTACTCTAGAGACTAAATTTTTCCTTATACTGTTCAGTCTTAACAAAAACAAGAGGAACAGGATGGTAATGTCTTTCTAATGCTCAGAACTTTTTTTTTTTTTTGTACCATTGAATTTCTCTGAAACTCAGAATCTCTCTGTTGATTTATTTTGCCAAACCCTGAAGTCAAAAGCCAACATCAACAGGTTTGTTAGCACCTTTAATCTTCAGAATATGTTGGACTCCCTCTAAATCCACAGACACATAGCCAGGTAGAAAGTGTATTAACTAGGGCTGGAAGAGGAAAGCTTGCACTTAGTCATAGTAAAGTTCTTCTGGAATTCAGCACAAAGACGTTTCAGCTCAAGTATTTTCATCTTTCCTCTAAGGCTCTTCAGGCCTGGCTGCTGTAGCATTTCAGCTAGACTCCCTTTGGACGATGCATTATTCACCCGCTGTAGTTACCAGCCAGGCCTTAGATGCGTTTCTCTGTTACCTTCACTGATCCCATGCTAAATCCACTGTGACACCTTCTTGATCTTCTCAAGGGTGTTACGTGGGTTTCTCTATCATTACGCTGATGTTTTCCCATGGGCATGGGCCACATCATCCTCCACTGTAGCCTTGTTTGCACCCACAGAACTGAAAAACAGCAGCTGAGTGCTGGTAGCACTGCTCTCTGGAAGCCTCTCTGAAGGCTGCTGGTGTGTAGGTTGCTTTTTGGGAAGGTATTGGAAAGAAATATTTTTCTCTGACGGAGCGATTTTAATCATTTTCTCTAGTCTTAAAATCATTTTCTGTCCATCTGAATGCTGTTCATTGCCTGCCATTGTACCCCTGTGAGAGTACAGTAACTGAAGACCTGATAAAGTAGAACAACAGCACTGTGCTCTACTGTTCTCTGCAGCATGTCTCAGCATTGTCCTGAGCTGTTATCACAATGCGCCGATGTGATGTCACTTGTATCTCTTGCAATGTAGACCACCCTGAGGGTCAACTGAGAGCCCTTTCCTGTTTGATGTTACGGCTGTTCTTGTAATATCTCTCCAAGGGCTTGCAATCTGCCATGCTCAGACATCCCCCTGGTTTGCTCTGATTTTTCAGCCTTTTGCAGTTCTCTATCGCCATGTGAGAACTGAATTTTCTGAGTTTCCAGTAGCAAAAATTATTTTGAAGTTCCCCATTCCATATCTATTCATTCTGTTCTGGCTTCATTGCAAAGTTGCAAATTTTCCCTGGCTTTTTAGAACAATTTAGAACATGATGTTGCTTTAAATAACAATTGTGAATCCGGAAACAAAAAGAAAAAAGTCCGCTTTCTCCTCTCCCTTCAGGTGCCCTTACTCAGTGGAAACATTGAAAGTTGCAGTCATTTCACTGCTATTCTTGAATTTTGTCATGGAAGTCCTTTAAGAATAATATGGACCTACTGTAATGATTGACTGACTAAATGAGGAAACTTGCCAGAAAAACTTATTAGTTTGATTCCTGGCGATTATTTTTGACAAGAGCTGTTATGTGGCCATTGTATCTTGTGTTTCAGTACTTTATGTACAAGCGTAGCTCATGAATGAACTCTACTGAATCTGAAGTTAAAGCCTGAGGGGTCTACCTGACACTGAACAAAACATTCTTGTGAGATGTATTGAGCTTTTTTTGTGTGTGTGTCTTTCCTTTTCCCTGCTTACCAATTAGCATCTTATTTGGCTTATGTTTTTCCTAGACATCCGTGGAATACAAGAGTTTTTGGACAAAGTATCTCAGCAGGGAATGGATGTGGCATTGCAGAAAGTGGAAAACAACATCAATAAGATGATCACAGGGCTCTTTGCCACCATGCGAATTGAAGAACTGAATCGCTACAGGGACACTCTGAGACGAGCCATTCTTGTGATGAACCCCTTGACGGCCAAATCATTCTTAACAGAGGTATGTGTTTAGCAGATCAACCTATTATATATATATATAATATCTATACCAATAGATTGCCCTATCAATGAAATCTGCAGATGTTTGTCAAAAGTTGTTTGACATTCAGTTTATTTGTAATCATTTAAAATAAGTATTTAAATGGTTTCTTCAAAGATCATGCCAATTATCTCCATGCCTGTAAATGTGCACGCAGAACAGTAAAACTACATTTTGCATCAACAAAAGCACTTAGGGAAAACATAGAAAAATTAGCCCTCCTTTTTAAAACTCACAGGTATTGTTTTTGCTATTTCCTTGTTTGTCATATCCATTCCTTTCAAAAAATCAATTACAAAAATAATTTATGATATAATGTTTGATAACAATCTGTTACTTGTAGCAATGGAATTTATAAAGGACTGAATCTGAGTGAGGAGTGTAAGATGACAAGCTAAAGTTACACTTATTTAAACAAAAATTACAAACAAAATGCAGTTTTCAAAGCTCTATAAAATTCTGAGACGGAACATTTGTAGAGTATTTAACTATGACTTGCACACTTTATGTTTTAAGTACTTATTCTTATACAACATTGTATTTCTAAAGTTTGTTTATGCTTTAAATGTATGTAGTCCTTTGCTCAACATGAACTTATGGTTAAAATACCTTTTTTTCCTCCATTCCACCATTTCATGGAAATATACTTTCTCTCTGCAACAATTTCTTGCTTCTATTTGTAAAACTGATGGTGGATTTGTTTGTTCTTTTGTTTTGTTTTTGTCCTTTTGTTTTGTTCTTATACTTCCTTATTTCATAGCAGAAATTAATGCTGAAAACCTAACTGAGTGTATGCAGTGGCAAGCGAATGGCTGTTAGGAACATTATTTAGAACAGGGATTTGGAGATTACTGTGACTAGGCATTCTTTTGTCCTCATCACCCTTTCAATTTTGCTAATTCTGAGTATCATGCCCTATCCAAATATTTGCATTGCCTTATGACATGTAAACAATTTGTGAGCATGTTATAGATTGTTTGCACTATTTTCTTCACTCAAGGCAGAAATGTGCCTTAGATCATGGTCGTCTTTTGTGAGATTCAAAGAATTTTATGTCATGTTTCTGCCAATGGTGGTACTGAACTGTACTTCAACAATCACTGCCCATGCAAGAAGATATTTCTTGGGATAGCTTTCCAGTCAAACTCTATTACTTAGTAGTTGAACTAGAAGCCATACATTATGGGTAAACAAGTTATAAAGTGTACGTATTGCCAGTGGGTTAAGACATTGCTACGCAATCCAAGCGTGAACATCCATTCTTATTCCAAAGAGTGTGCCTTGGTGCCCAGCTAGCCCAACCTTGTAATTTAGCTTAACCTAGTGGAATTATGAAATGAAACATATGGTTTTAACAAGAAATAAATGCATACGTAGACAAGCCTTCATTTTTTAGTTTATTCGTATGGCTTTTCTGCCCAGAAGATATGTTTAAGCTGCCTAGCTGCATTTGGCTGTCAGCTTTTCTTCCCAGATCTCACATACTCTCTGTTTCTTGATCCCTTCTTGGATGACCAGTTTGGCTGAACTCCCTCACTGTTTAGCAGTGAAGAGGGTTCATTCACTTTGCAACAGCTGTAGTACGTGTGAGCTTGATTACTATGCAAGTAACAACTTTTCCAGGGTAAATAGATAGTAGCTTGTGTAAATAGGCAGTCTGCAAATTGGAGATTCCTTGTGGCAGAAATTATCTTCTCTCTGACTCACTGGAATATTTATTTATAAATAAGAGCATGCTGGGTTTGAGCCTTCTATTTTGTTTGTTTAAGCAGTGTTTCTTTCTGTGTTGACTCTTAGCTGATGCCTTCTTTCTCTCCATCTTGCTCATCTCTAGAAGTTGCAGAGAAAATTATAATTCTAATATACAACAAACTGGCATTCAAGATGTTAATGCAGTGCTCTGACTATGGAGATTTAAAAAAAAAAAAAAAAGGCACAACTCAAACCACGCTCCCTCACCCCACCTTTTTTTTCTCCTTAACAGTTGCATAATTATTTGCCCACTGTGGGGCATAAAGGCACAGGAATACTTGAGTAGTGGAGCAGCTATCTCTCACCATTCTCTGGCTAAGGGGTTAACGTAAAGCGAGTGGGAGAGACCAGCCATAATCTCTAATGTTCTTCATTGTTTTAAGTCATTCTGGTGATGGGGAGAAACTCTGCTGAAGCAGAGAGTTTTGATGAGGCTAAGGATTTCAGAGTCGTAGAGCTAGCAGAGGTTGAAACCACTGCCCAGACTGATTTAAAAAAGAACATGGGAAAATCCTTTGCAAGGGATATAGTGATGACTTGTGCAGTTTTCAGTAGGGTGATGCATTTTTGTACCCTGAAATAATCATCCAGGTCCCATACGTGAAGGAAATTACTCTCTTCTGAACTCCCTTGATTACTTAAAAGCACCTTACATCCAGTCGTTTCACACAAAAATTGCTGCGTTACGGAAATACTAGAAAATGATTGTTGCTTTTTTTTTTAAATTATTTTATTTTATTTCATTTTTTGTTGCTGTGGTTTTTCTTTGCTTGAGTTCTTCTTATCTGTGATGAACTCCTGATGAAGTTCCAGGGTGTGAAAAGCCATACGGCAAAAAGTCCAGGGTCAAGTGGTAGAAAAAAAGAGAAAGATTCACCTGGTGCTTTACCAAAAGAGCAGGGACTCTTTGGGTCAAAGATAGAAACATCTTCCTGTCAGTCTTGGAGGAAAGGCATATTTCAAAATGGTTAGAAAAGGAAAGAGAGCAATCACCCCTGAGTTGGGCCCGTTCTGCAAGTCAAGGACTTAGAAAGCCATGAGTAAGAGTGAGGAGGAACAGATCAGCAAACAGTTTGTGATGTCGGTTCTGGGGAGAAAACAAAACCGTTTTAGGAAGCAAAGTTGACCAAAAAGATCAAGCTCCTTCAGGGCCCTATCTGATCCGGCCTCAACTACTTCCAGGGATGGGGCTTCCACAGCTTTTCTGATCAACCTGTTCCAGTGTCTCTTCACCTTTACAGCGAGTATGTTGTTCCTAATATGTAATCTAGATCTACATTCTTTCAGTTTAAATCATTATGTCCTGTCACTACATTTCCTGATAAAAAGTCCCTGTCCTGCGTGTTGACCTGTGTGCATACAGACAAGCTTATTGTACCAATCTACATAAGTTGCCTTTCATTTGTCTGTGTTCATTTTCAAAGAAAATTCAAATCATTTAGCTTTCGGGTGTTAATACTACTTACTGTGCGTGTTTTTATCTAATTTTACTATTTTTTTTACCCTAAGTTGGTGGGGGGTGTTATCAAGTTAAGGTTGCCTTGAAGAGAAGCTACACTATTACTTTTATAAATCAAAGATCTTGTTATAAGTCAGGGAAAATAGGAAATGTAGATGAGATACTAAGGAATTCTTGCCATGCAGAATACAAAACAAAGAGAGAAGTGAATATTTATAGGGCACATATGATTTTAAAATGCCATATGTTATTGTGCCTCTTCTGTGATTTTTTTTCTCATTATTGCTGTGAATAGATGGCGTAATAACATTGTTCTGGGAAATTTTATTATTATTCCTTGTGATAAGTGTTATGATTATTATTATGACTTCTTTTTGTAATAATAGGATATTTTAAACTCAAGTGTTTCAATAATAAATAAGTAATGATATGGCCATATCAGATTTCATCTTTAGATCTGATCATGCAGCGCAATCACGGATCTCTTAGGTTAAAGATGGGGATTTGCTGTAGCGTTACAGTGTTTAGTGCAGGCTTATTTCTTCAAAAAACTTGTTTGAATTTGAAGAGCCTATTCAACTTTTTGTCCACAAGGACTTTCATCCTTTGTGCGTCTAAGGTCCTTGGAAGCTCACTTTTTTTGTTTTGTTTTGTTTTGTTTTTTGCTTGTTTGTTTTAAACTTATTCTGTAGTGCTGTTCTCATTGACCTTTATACATGCTCCTTGGAAACATTCAAGGCAAGTCTGGATGGTGCTTTGAGCGACCTGGTCTAGTGGGAGGTGTCCCTGCCTATAGTAGGGGGGTTGGAACTAGATGATCTTAAAGGTCCCTTCTAACCCAAACAATTATATGATTCTATGAAATCCTAGGGAATGTTACATTAACATTTAACTGTTTTGTTTTTTCAGTTTATAAATAAGTGTTTTGTCTTTAGACAGAAATGTGATATACAGTTAAGAGATGAAGTGAATTCTGATGAAAAATAGAAGTTAAGGATCAGAGCGGTGGATCTGGGTGCTATTTCCATGGAAAATTTATGTAGTTTTCCACGAAAGTAGATAGCAGCATCGTTTGTTCAGTCATGAATAGTTTATTTACATTGCAGAGTTTGGAAGAATCTGGATAGATATCAAGTATGCGTAAGAACCTCTGGAGAAGACACAATCAACTAATTCTAGTCTGAAGTCTCTGAAGGCAACACTAGCTCAAGGAATTCTCTTTTAGAAGTAGGGGTGAAGGGACATCAGCAGCCACATGAACTTAGTGTTATTTTTTTTGTCTCCTTTCCTTCTTTTATGTTGTTGTACTTGTTTGTGTGCCTTATGAAGAGTTATGCTGGGATTTTGCTAGCAGGGATGATCTTCAGAGACTAAAATCCAATCTAGCAGTGTCAGTGAATCTCTTTTCTCCTATATTTTTCTTGTAAGCTGGCTGAATGCTGTGTTTTTGAAAATTATCTTTCTCTATTTATTTATTTATTTTACAAAGGTTTCATTTTTTTCTACCTGCATTATCTTGAAAAACAATTGCTCTTTTGAGGGTCCGTTCTCTGTGCTATTTGGCACACCCATTGCAATTTCTTGATATTAATTTCAATTTAATTAAACGTATTTTCCTTTCTTGTTTTTCGGTCTTTCTGTCTATCTGGAGACTTAGAAGATTTTTTTTTAGTCCGAAAGATCTTCCAAATCCCTTTACTGTTTAGAAGGTTGAACATGTTGAAACTTTCATCCTTTAAATGTAGTAGAAGACTCTTTTGTGAGTTTATTTAACATGTCAGAGGGGAATCCATTTTCTGGATTTTCACCTTTCAGTAAAAACCTTATCTAATCTTGGATTTACTGTTTAGTCCAGTCTCTTGACTTTTTATTCTTGCAGCTTTGAATGCAGACCATTCAGACAATGGATTAATGTTTAGATATGATACATCTGCTATTTTCCAGTGCTTGCTGAATGAAGTGATGCCAGGGTAGCTTTTTATATGAACCTGCTTGCCCGAAGCACAGGTTAAAAGTTTAGACATTTGTTTGCAAGCAAATTAAAGTGGAAAGAAAGTTTCAGAGCTCAAGTAAGTTAACTTCAAAGAGATTTCCATTGCATTCACCATCACAATGACCAGAACCTAAAACAAACAATTCTGTTTCTGTATTTTTGGAAAAAAAAAACAAAAAAAAAACAGCAGGAGGGACAGGTTAACAATGTTGTGATGGGGTACTTTTGGCACTATGTAGTACTTGCTGTATCTAAGGTAGTTTATTTTAGTATCTGAAATCAGGAGAAGGCATCATGGGGATATCTATCCCAATGCAGGTCTACATCTTCTTAAAAGAGTAACCAGAAGCAGGCCCTGACATGAATTTTAGAACTGTACCTTGCTGTTCCTGAATAGTAAGTAGGTAAGTAGGGTGCAATGCAGATAGAACATCTGTGTTGTCTGCATATAGGCAGTGCTTCCTAACTGAAACTGTTAATAACAGCAGCAAAGGGGAATCAGAATGCAGGCATTAGTCAGATAGTCAACTGCGCCTCCTATGTTCAGGTGATGTGAAAAGTGAGACAAAAGGCTGCCCGGCATTCCAGTCTGGTAGTACCAATATACTATGTTAATGTATGCTTTACCCCTTTTTCAGTGTTTCAAGGGTAAAATGATTGCCTGACTGAAGAGTGTGTCAAAAACCAAGTGAAGGAGGATTCATGTATTTCAGAATATGCCAAAGAATAGATGAGGTTGGAAAGAATGTGTGGACGTCACCCTGTCTGACCCCCTGCTTATATTCTCATTTTTATTCTTTCTGAACTTTCTTCCTTTTTTTGGTCCTTATTGTGATATGAAAAAGTGTTTAATGACAAGACATTATAGACGAGTATTGATATGACTCCAGTTTTTAACCTATACCAGAAGACAGTAGAGTTGTAGGGCCTGAATCAGGTCTTGCTTCCTCATGTCAACATCAAAATATGTAGCATTTTTTTACATATACACAAAAACAGAACTTATTTGATTTTAAAATGCACATATATTCATTATATCGATGTGTGTGCATAACAATGTGTGACAGTAATTGCTCTCTGTCTCATTATCAGTACTAATATTTGAACTATCTGTATTTTTGTAGTAGCACAATAGCACAGTAAAATTCTTCATTCTTCATCATATTAAATAATCAAACAAGAAAAAATAAATACCTTGCTGGATGTAAACTTTGACTAGTATTCTGGATTTTAATCTTCTTCAAATTTTGGAACCACTTAATAGTCTTTTTAATTTCTTCTTCTATCCTTAGTTCTCTTTCTGTGTGGAACTGTAAGTTTCAATCCACATTCATGAGTCTAAGTACAATTTTACTTTCAATGAAATTGCATAAGTAATTTGAGGAAACCTACAGCTGAACCGCTATGCATTCAAGTGACAGAAAAGAATAAAAATTGTAGGGATACATACTGATTAGAAGAGAATTTCGTATCGAGAGATTCATTTAAGAATTTCAT
This sequence comes from Oreortyx pictus, assembly GCA_036925125.1. Taxonomy (NCBI): domain Eukaryota; kingdom Metazoa; phylum Chordata; class Aves; order Galliformes; family Odontophoridae; genus Oreortyx; species Oreortyx pictus. Next base: position 52,234,459 of record JAUPFR010000005.1, on the reverse strand, counting down.
ATTTGCAGTGATACAGACAACTGTTTGGTCATGTTCTCCTATTTTGTTGTTGTCCTTTTTGTTTAAGTATATGGCATTTAATGACCTTGTTCCTTGCTTGTTGCTGGGAGTGCTGTTCTCCTAGCTAAAACTAACTGAGGGTTTAATTTCTCATGATCTGTTGAGATCTAGTAACTAGTAACTTTCCTTTTCTGTTTGGATTGGCTGTTATTTTTTCTGCTTTCTTAAACTGCTGTCATAATTGATTATATTCTGCTTTTATTATACCAGAGAATTTAATTGGATATGATAGTCTTCCTTGGTTTTATAGCTTTACTATAAATGTCTCTGTTGTGCTTCTTTTGAGACAAATGTCTTGCCATAGAGAACAAGGATATAAAATACATAATGAAGCAAAGCAATTATATGTACATTGGGAGAGACAGTCAGTATGTTAAAGTATGTGTTTTCCACAGAGCTGAGGGTGGCTGTCTGATTCATATAAGTATTATAAAAAGCCAACTCTGAACATCTGCAAAACTAATGTGCAGTTGACTGCCACGGGATGAGTGCCTTTTTGAAGTAAAATGACAGTCAGAGAGGATTAACTTAAAGCCGCGATAAGATCTGACAAAACTATTTCTAATCCAATTCTTCCTCTGAAGCCACATTGCCTGATTGACAGAACTGTTCTGCTTCCTTCCTTCCCACCTGTAAACAGAGGTGTAGCCATTCTATTAGCCTATACAGTTTCTCTAAAATATAACCAGTTTCCACTTTACCATGAAAATTCACTGTTGAATGTTGCTAACCCTGAAGACTCATAATCAATTAATATTGAAATCATGCTGTCCATCTGTTAGTCTGAATTGAGGAGAACTAGTAGTCATTAATTCTTCTATTTTCAAACTTTTCCCAGTGGTACTGATGACACCGTGCTATTTTGTTTACTCTTTAAAAAAGTTCACCCCTTTAATAGTGTTACTTTGTAATTTCCTTATAGGATTTAGCTGAGGATCTCCCATAGTTCCTCGTTTATTATTTTTATTTTTCAAAATTCATGTATTTTTTGCTATGTATACTTCATATTTGCATCAATTGAAATTCTGTCTTAAAATTTGGTCAACCAATTTGGATAATTATCTGCAAATAGATTAACAGTATATTAGCAACAGTGCTTAGATCACTAGAAGCAGCTGCTGTAAAAAGAGGGGTTGCATCTTGCATCTGTGGTTACTGCTTAAGTGGCAGTGATATTTTCAAAGATTGCTTTGAGATAATTTATTCTACTTTGAAAGTACTTAGCAGGCAGTAAGCTGACTTTGGTGTCTCCACAGAGTTTAAGAATTTGTAGACTGCTCCGTTTAAGAGCTGATTTCTGTTATTAGGCAATAATATTTTTTGCTCCTCCCAACAATAAATTTCCCCAGTTAGAACTTGTATTATTTAGCTGATTTATAAATGATTTTAAGTCACTTGTTTTTATCCTGGATGGTCTCATTTCAATTGGAAAATAAATTAACAGTTGTGATTCATCTCAGAATTTCTGCCACTGAAAATAACAGCTGCTTCTGCTGATTGTGAGAATAGATGCAAAAAAGTATCATTTTAATTTTGTAAAATCATGCTATCCACTGGTTCCTTATACCATCCAAACTAAGACCCTCTTATATTAATAACAGCCCTGTGCTTCCTTGGAGGGTTCACTCATTTTATCTCTATTTACAAATGACTAGGCAGTCAGCACTACTGAAGCTGTTGATTATCCCAAATCCCACAGAGAAAAAGCACAGACATATTGCTCTTGAAAAAAGGTAATTACACAAGTTTGTGCCAGCCTGACCTATTTTTGGGATGTTGGTGACATTAAGTCTTCTGAGACCAGTTAGGTATAAGTTTCCAGAAAAACTGTTCTCTGGTAAATGCAAGAAAATAGGGTAATATGAAATAGCAAGTAGGTAGTACATCATGTTGTTACTTCTTTGGGATCCTATAGGAATTTCCACAAAGCTGTTGAGTGTGCTTCTTTGGGATTTAGACAGTATCCTTTTGCTCCTAATATATCCAGTGGTGACTCATTAGGTAGCTTTGACAATAGCTGTGATATAAGATAATGTATGAACCTGAATGTTGAAGAGTTGTCCATTTGATGAAACAGCATAAAGTAATGTGATACCGTATCTCCAGCCTCTGATAGAGTTTTAAGAAGCATGTGAGATTTACTTGGAAAAGGAACCGGTGTTTAAGATCTACAAATATTTTTATTTTAAGAAATTTCCTATATTTCAAAGCAAATAAGGACTGGGAAGTAGGAGTTCAGGCTGCCAGCAAAAATTAATTTAAGCATTAGTGTCTCGGCATTTAAACACAGGGAGAAAGAACAAGAGGAAAGGAAAAAAATGTAAGGTGATGCTATTGGCCTCCTGTATTAAACGAGGCAAGAAGCCTGTCTTGTCTGGTATTTTGTACTTTTATCTGGCTTCTGATCTGGCATTGCTGATGGGTTGTGCAGTCACGAATTTAGAGATTTTACTTTTAAAAAATGATTCATATATAGCATTGATTTAATTACAGAGTTGCAAGGGTAGAATCTCCTTTTAACTCCTCCTCAGGCAACTGGGGACAGTCTATAAGAAGGCCTTCAGACTGTGCCAGCTGGCCTTGGCATACCGAAGTAGTCTCACTGACTCTGTGTGACTTGGCACTTCTCTGCGAGGTTATAAAGGAGAACAATTCCACAGAGTTATTGTGTATGTTATTGGGCATTTTTGCACTAAACAAGAAGTGAGATGTGGTTACTGGAGGAAGGAAGTGAGGGAACAAGGAGTAGGAAGTGAATGAGTGATTCAAGCTTTCTCCATTTTCAGTCAAACCAGTGATGAAAGCAGCTTTCTGCAATCACTTAAAGCAGGGTCTTTAAAAAACAAAACAAAACAAAAAAAAACCCCATGTATTTGGCATTTTGGAATACTCTGAGGAGTGAATGTTTTTCATGTGTGATCTCCTTAAAATAGAGTTCATGTTTGATTTGCCTTTATATGTATGAACAAAGAGAGATAATGCACCCTGAGATCCTCTGCTTTTTTCACAAATAGAAGTGTATTTCATAAATAAACATTATAAAATAGAAATTTTTCACTCTCAGAAGAGAGGAACTACTGGCAGCTGACAGCATGGTACAAATTTACTTTTTGGAAGTCTCAGGGTATTTCAGGTTACAACATTTTCAGGTGCTTCAGTGTTCTGTCCGTAGCAAAATGCAACTTTCCATCTCTTCATATGATCATATTAATGTTGGGCTCTTCAAATTTGTGTTGTGTAGTAACTCCTAGTTCCCATCAGAATATTATTTAATGGATCAGTCTTGCAATAAACCTATCTTTGATTTTTGAAATATTTGATTAATCTCTTCATTCTTATTGAGATCTGTTTCTGCCAGACTCTAAATTGTGCAACTCTGAAGAATCAGTGTGTAACAACTATCAGCTAATTTTGAAATGTGCATCTTAGGTCTGGACACATTTGCTAGTGCTGAAAAGGACGTATAGCAGGGCCAACCCATATTCTGCAGCTCAGCGCAGAGACAAGCTTGCAAAACACTTGCCAGCTGTGCACTTAAAACGTGTAATTGCAATACACTTCATGTATCCTGTTAACTTTAATTCTTTGGAGCATCCTCATGGTAGCAAGTTAAATGTGGATTTGATTTGTTTTTCTCTGATCTTTATTTTTGGCTACAGCTTGCCTTAATATTAGGAAGTGCAAATTAATAAATATAAAATAGAATCATGCATTATTTATATACTGTTTTACATATATCCTTTTAAAATGCATAATCCAAAATGCCTACTTGTACCGCAGAAATCATGCCAGCAGTATATTGCTTTTGGAATCAGTATTTAAGGGGCAAGTTTGTGGTTTCAGCTATGTATATCAATTTAATGTTGGAAAAATTTCATTGACATTAACAGCTCAGATTCTGACTGAATCCAGCTAGAAGATTTGGTGGATTTTTTTCTATAACAAAATCCCAGGCTTTCTATGGTATGTTCTTCCAAAACAGTCAGACAGACAGACTACCTGATAGCTTGGGCTCTGAAAACACTTCTCCAGAGCTTCAAAAATACTGGGTTTCATTCCAACTTAGAATACAACCAGATTATGAAAATGCTCTGCATATTTGCGTGACCTTTTTTATACAGCTTTCCTCCAGAAAAGATTTTTAAATTTACTCTCAAGCCCAATGCTTTACATTTGAGTCTGGCATATTACGGTCATGGGTCTTTCATTACTGAGGGAACATTGCTACATTACTGTCATGAACATTAAAGCATTCATGTTAGGGCATTTAAGTGTTCTTATTGCCAACTGCTAAGCTCGAGATGGAAGTACTTTTTCATTGTCCATTTCATCCATTTTCATTTTCATCTTGTTTAGAGGTTGCCAGCCTGCTGTTTCTGAGCATCCTAATTAGGCTTGCAACAGTGAATTCAAGCACACTGTCAAAACAGCATTCAAAGTGGATGCAGAAAGCACTGACTAAGTTATGCAGGCTGAGGTACAGCTGGATGCACCACATGCACACAGAGAGGTCACACAGTGTGCGACCATTTTCCCACCGCAGCTGCCTGATCATACGTGCGTCATGTCACATTCATCATGTGCAAAGACAAGCCCCTCAGGCTGTATTCCCCAACTTTGCCATTTCTTATGGAGCCGAACCACAGGAACCGTGGTGAACCATATTGAATACTGCTGTAAGATCTAAAAATCAACATCATGTCAATGTCATTTGACTTCTGCCCCTTATTCGAAGGAAAAGATCTACTGTAGAAAGAACTATGCAAATGCCTATTCAGGCCTAAGATCTAAAACTAGCAGGATGGCAATTGTAGCTCAATTTCCTACAATTATTTTGCAACAAAAATTTAGAATGTGTGTATACGCACAGAATCTAAGTGAAAGAACTGGGAGTGGAATATTAGGTCAGTTCTGACGACTTACTGATGCTTTTATTTGTGTTACGCTTTTTCTGTCATCTGAACATCTGAGAGAGATGAGTGAATACTTATTTTCAGAAAACAGTATTAAGAATATATAAAGTTAACTGTTTCCAAGTTATTTTGTATCTGGAACTAAAATTAAAGCTTAAATCCCATATTGTCACCTCTGATCACTATCATTGATACATCAAGCAGCCGAATCTGAGGTTTTATAGCGTATTGCCAGTCTCTCTACCAGTGAAGTGATATTCCCTCAGGTACAGTAGTAAGTATTTGCTCAAGGAATTTTTTGTTGTGTTTGTACAGTACTTGAAATATGTATACAATCAAGGTTTTTGATATTTTGAGTGTACGATAAAAAAAAACAAAACAAAACAAAAAATACAGACAAGAGATATGTCTTAACTGCATAACAATTCCCTTTGAGAGAAGGGAAACAGGAGCATAGAATTGCCCCCCAGGGAACATTTGTGGAGCAGCTTCCAGTTTTGACAAATATTTTATTGGGACGTTAACATAAATTCTACAAGTCTAAATTTTTTGAGCGCGAATATACATGTATAAAAATATACGTATAATCTTAGGCAGTAAGAGTATGAAATTTTAAGTCTGTTGCAGATGTGCTTCTCTACACATGACTGATAAGTAATAATGTGTGATGTGAAAAGCTGCTGTTCAGACTGAAGTACTTGCTTACTTAAATTACTGCATAATGATTTGAGAAAGTCAATGTAGAGCACAGAAAATTAATGTTTATTGGAGATCATTTTAACTATATAGATTCAAAATAATTGCATTTCCATAGCTTGTTTCCACCCTGAACAGTTAATATTGTTTATTTTTCAATACGATTTATATAATTTCCTCTTACGAGGATTTTTTTTTCTTTTGGCTGCTCATTTTTCACATGTATTTAAATACTCTTTTCAAGGTTAAATCTTCCTGTAGTGAGTAGTGCCTTCATCGCAATATACAATGAAATTCCTTTCACTTTTAGCGTGGTCTATCTTTCTTTGTCTAAGATCTCTGAAATATGTTACATCGTTTAAAATCAGGTGTATCACTTGATACTTTCTTCTTATTATTATTGATTTTCTAATGTTTGTGTGGGAATATACATAGAATATGGCTACTGTCTCATTGCTTTTGTATGTCAATTTTAAGGAAGAGCTTTGACTCCATTTGTGTGTCATCATCCCTAATTGCATAATCATTTGCAATCATTCTTAAATGATTACCACTTGATTCTAAAAGTCTTACTTTAGGTAGAACTCTTTCCTTTCCTTGCTGCCTTCTCTTGCTTTGTTGTTGCCTGTATGGACCACAGACAGCAACCCTCTTTGTGGAGCCCACCTCATACTGTCAGAGGGAAAATTGTTGTGCCTCTTCAATTTGTATCTGAAAACAGAATTTTATAACCTGTTTCTTCTGATCAGATGGCATCCCTCTTTTCATGGAGTGGGTGAGTCAGATATTCCTTTGTGTCATCACTTTTTTTTTGTCAGAAGATCACACAAAGTCCCATTTGTGGTTTTTGATGTTACAGTTCTTGTTTTTTTCCTCCTTTTCAGGATTTAATGCCCCAATTATTTTAAATACACTTCTTCCTCAGTAGTACACAGCCTGACGGAGTGTAGATGTGATTGCTTTATGAAAATTTATCAATATTCTACTATGTCTTTTTGAATTTATGCAGTTCAGTCAATCTGTCTTCAAGACAGAGAGTTTGTGATTTGAAGATGATGAGCTGTCTACCTTTTGTGCAAGTATCGCTCTACCAAGGCAATCACATGATGATTGCCTGAAGATTTTTGGTTTCCTTCTTTTTTTTTTTTTTTTTTTGGAAACCATAATTAATTGGTTTATGCTTGCTTTTGTTTCTTTCAATGGTCAGGGTGGAGAATCACATACCATCCTCACAACCAATAGTTCAAATACCTTGATAGTCGGCTTCTTCTTTTCCAAACTGATGTGAATGCATGCTGTGGTTTTTTCAGTCCAGCAGCAACACTTGCTCAGGGATTTCTCTTCTTACTATGATGGATTTTTCTATTTTGATTTCATACTAACTTATATGTAAAAATACTACATTTTTAGTGAAGGGGATAAAAAAGAAAATCATAACTCTTTCCCAGACAATTCAGTGTTTGATGGTAAATATTTATTCTGAGACACTAGAATTTACATGAATTCAAAAGTAATAGGCAAATAGACTATGAGACCACCAAAGTATATCTGTATAAATGAATAAAATTCTAATTTTCAGCGACTTAAGTTTTCTCAATGTGTTTTGTATAACTTTTAAATTGTGTTCATGACAGTGCCTATTTTTCAAGGAGCTTCTATTTTACATGATAGCTGTAGGGTGGATTTGTTTGACACAACCCGCTGCTGCTAGTATCTTTTGTTCAGCTTGTAGAATTTGATTCTTTGCCACATCTGTACATTCTGCACGGTGATATTTCATTTCCTGAGATTACTGATGACATATCATTTTTTTTTCATATTGACTTCCCTATGAATTGATGTTCTCTTTATTCACAGTAACAAAGGTATATATTTATATTAAATCATCCCTTCAGTACTTGATTATTTTAAAATACGAGGAATCATACTTAGGAAGGAAATTCTATTCTTGTTAAGATTTTTTTATCATAAGTATTTTTTGTTGACAAAATTTGTCCACATCAATATGTCCTTGTGTTTCAAAGAATTTCATGGCAGTATTTCATTATTATCAGCAGCATTTCTACTATGATATCACAACAGGTTTTAGCAATATGATAGCTCTTAGTAACCTAAGCTCTCTAGATGACTTCAGCATGGATGCTGGTGATTTGCAGTTTATCATAATCTTTCTTGCCATCTTCTATTGGTACATAATGCCTGGAAAATTGGGGTTGTGAACTAAAATTTGAGACCTGCTCTATGATGAAGACTCACAGGTTTACTCTACATGGATCTCCATCCAACTTAAATAAGTTCTCTGTCTTTCAGCTTTCTGTTTGATGCCTAATCACCTCAATTTATGCATTTTTTAATCTTCATTTGTTTACTCTATTTATTTTGGACAAGATGCTATGTTCTCATTCATCCCTTATTTGCCAGTTTTGCCTTCTCACACGATCTTCACATTGTGCAATGTTTGAATATAGTTAATTTTGTCCTGAAAGTAACTTTGACATTCAGACTTTCCCAGCAAATGGTGTGCAGCTACAATTTGTTCTTTGCCCATGCAAAATCTCTTCGCCTGATCTTAACACAATCTCACATAGCATGAAGCTATTCAAAATACTCATGAAAAGTTACTTTCCTAGCTTGTTTGCTCTAATCATCTCCCTGCTCTTCAGTCTACTTTCTTAGCATTATGAAACACAAAGCTTTTACTATTTTTTTTTTCAAGAACCTATCTTGAAGTATTGAATCTTGGCTTTTCTATTTTAAAAGGTGTTCAGATGTCAGCTCTTGTTTGCTTTACCCATCTGTTATTGTTCACTGCTTTCATTTTCAGTGATCTTGCTTCTGAGTGTCCTTTGCATGTGGAAAGAGCACATTGCTAATTCACACTAAAGCAATTTATTATCCTGCTTCAAACTTTTCTCAAAACCTTTTTGTCACCTTCCCTTTGATTAACTTGACAATTCAGAGGCAGCTGTTATATTGAGACAAGAAAACTGCCTGCCATAGTGAGTAATATTCGCTTGCTTTGTACTCTTCCACCCGTCGACCCATCTCTTTGTCGGTCTACCTACATATCTATTCTGTTTCTATGCTTCAGATAATAACTTTCAGAAGGCGGATTCTGTTTCACCCATACACATGTTCCAAGATGGGTTTTGACCTATGGGACTTCCTTTTTCAGTGTTCGTTTTTACAAATCTACATTAGCGTACTTCACTGGCCACTGTAGTCCTACCCTCCTTCCTGTACCTAATTGCCCGCTGCATCTCCTTAGTGCCAACTCTTTCACTCATTCATCTTTTTTGCTGAACTGCTCCAAAATGCTAACCCAGCAGATAATTATCCATTTTTCATGTAGGATAGCTACAATTACCGATCTTTCAGTACATGAAATACTTCTTAAACAAAAACAAACAAAAAGAGCTAACCACTTGCATCTGTACCACCAATTGGATCTTGGATCATAGGTGTGTTTCTTGATATTGCTGTAAAAGCTGTGAAAGGATAAGAACGTTTAATGTAGCTCTAGTATGAATCAGTTTATACCAAGATCTACTCAGATGTCTAGAACTCTCAAAATAAGTTCTTACGTGAAAACCTTGGAAAAAAAAAAAAAAAGGTAATCAGAAACTATCTCATGTAATATGAAGCATGATAAAAACCCCTGTAGTTAAAAATGAAAGGTAATTCCAGTAAAGTTATATTGTCTTACAATTACGAGGAAAGAAGGAGGTTTGTGGTAATGCATTCAAATATGTCGTAACATAAAGAACGATCTAAAAGAATGAAATAGCACAGAGTGTGTACAAATGTGTATGGCATGACTGTGCCATGCAGCTAGCAACTTTTCTAATATACAAAGATTTTGTTTACTCACATTTGTCTCTCTGGTGGTTGACTTCCCAGAGTCTACTCTGTGGTTCCTCAAGGAGGAGTTTTTGCTGCAGAAGACTTTACATGTTATAATTACGTACATAGCTACTGAGAAAATCTGAAGCTCATTATAAAAGCAGCGAGCATGTTTTTCCCATTGTTTCAAACTATGGTAGCTCTGAATTTTATCAAATTGCTGCACTCAGTAGCTGAACCTGTAGAAGACCATGTGATTACAACAGAGTTTTAACCGTCATCTTGTGCTAGATGTGCCTAAAGTCAAGGCTGCAATTAAGTCTATCCGTTTATTTTGGGGAATGTAAAATGATTTCGGAGAACTATTAAATGAAACTTTAGTTTTGATTTTTCTGAGGGCATTTTTGAAGAGTAGGGAACAATATTTGAGGGAGATTTGTTGAAAAGTGTCTGAAACAGTTCTGAAGATGACTGCACTTTGATGACAGCTCTCTGGCTGTGTGGGATACTTCATACATTCTAAAGTTTTCTTTCCAGAAACTCGTGCCTGGTCACTAAATTGTTGGAGTTTTTGTTTCTTTTTCTATATTTAGACTTCACATATAAACATATAAAATCCAAGTAGTGAAAACACATAAAACAGTCTCTGTTCTGATGGATATAGATTATTACTGTACTTAACTGTTTTCTTTCTTTATTCGTAGTTTAAATAACTTTTTGTCTGTCACATAATTGAACACCAATAGTAATTAAAACTGACTAAGTGTCATATATGACACTTAAGGAACTACTGAAATGTGTAGCACTGAGATGAGGTCTATTTTTGGAGCACTGCCACATTGAAGAAAGTCAGAAATATTCTGACTGTTTCAAGTTGCAAAGACAATGAACAAATGGGGACTCAAACTGAAAGTTGAAGTCAAATTTAAAGAAGCTGGGAGAATCAGGCATGAAACTACTTTTAAAACTGAATGGAAATTTACTGTTTATTACTGAGGGTTCCTAGAAAAATCTAAACATCTCAACAGTTTGAAATGATAAGAACCATCATCGCTTGTCTTATTCATATGATTTTATGTACATTGTTTCAAAGCAGCTTAGAAAAGATCTATGGGATCTGTGAAATGAGTAATTAAAAATGTCACAAAACTGATTTAAAAAGCTTTCGGATCACAATAAGCAAATCAAAACAGATCATGTTTTTAATTTCTAAATTAAAAAGGACAAGTTATATTCCTGCATTTGCTTCAGTAGTAAGGCTTCTCATATCACTGTTATCAGTCCTTAAGGTAACTTCTACAAGGTGAACATGCAAACCAACTTTAGATAACCACTGTAGGTTTCTGATATTATGATGTAGTACTCCAACAGTTTATTTATGTATGTTGATCTAAACTGTCTGGTTTCAGGAACTGAAGGTAAAATGATTTGAGGTGCATGTTATCTTTCAATTTAAGTTCATAGAATACACTAAAATTTTTAAATCTTGCCATTAAACCTATACTGATTAAATACATAGAGAAGGTCAATTGCTGACCCATAGGGAAGTTAAAAAATTAACATTTACTTTGAATTTTACTCAGAGAAAGTTAGAGTTTTAGACTTTTTGAATTCCAGGAAGTGGTATAGTATTCAAGTATGCATGTAGCATTGCTTTGGCCGCACTTTTCTTAAAGTTTTGGCTGCATCATATAATATTTTTATGTTCGGTGTCTTAGATATCTTGCAGAGACAAATACACTAAATAAAATGCAGCAGTGTATTTTTCTTTTGATATTATATATGGCATATTTAAGAAAATCAATATTGACAATTCATATGATGTATATGTGTAATCCATGGTGTTAAAAATCTGAAGTCATAAGTATATATGTTTAGATTTATACTATTATATTGTCATCCTGATCAATCACCAGTTTAGTATGTGTGGAGGTGGCAGAGACTGAAAAGGGAGAAAATGTTCCTCACGTAATGAAAAGTGAGTTCAAACATCTGTATTACTAACAGTTCCTTCAGAATTTCTGATGGATGATTCTATGGTCCTTTAAGTGTACATAGAGAAGGGAGTATTTTAAACTTTACCTTTAAAAGGGATCTGATCTGAAGATGAATTTTCTGGAGTCTGCCAAACTTAAATGAACTATAATCAAAAAACAATATTTAAAGCTATTTTTGAAGCAAAAGTTAAGAAAGAAAAAAGCCTACTGCTGTGTCTCCTTTTCATGATATTAACACATATCACAGCAACAAATGTAGTGACACAGAAGTATAAGTCTCTGAGAACAACAAAGTCAAGAAGTTGGATGTCGATTAATTAAATTGTTCAAATATTTTATTGCAGAGAACATGCTACAGCTAGCACAGTCTCTTAATCACATGTTCACACATACATGAGGAGATTTTGTAATGCACATGGCTGCCTTTTCGGATTGTTTTTGATGAAGAGTGAATTTCAAATGTTTTATAACTTTAGAAATACTATGTAGGGAGTTTCTATGTCCATGGTTTTGAGGGGGCAATTCCGAGTGGCGGGAGGGGGATAGGCAGATACGGCAGCTTAACTGTTATAATGCCAAATGTAACTTAATTGTCTTAATATAAATCAGTCACTCCGAGGATAAATCATCCTATTTATTTCCATGGAAACTACAACAGATACAAAGAGCATAGTAACGCTATTTGATAGAGCAAATTCTCAGCTACAAAACATAATTTTTGAACTGTGACCACTAGTAACTAGGCATTTTTGACAACAGTGAATGAGAGCCTGCATGCTGCGCTTTTAAAGATGGCCATGCAGAATGTGTCATTCCCATTTCCGTTACCTCTGTTGAACTGCACCACCTACCACCTCACTCTGATCACATCCACTGTTTGGCCTCACTGTTTTTGTTCAGCAAGTGCTGATGAATGTCAGTGGTTCTATTTTTTCCACACGGAGGAATTCAGTGATGTACCTTTGCTTCATATGCACTTCCATGTCAGACACCATTTTGTCAGAATACCCCTCTGCTGTTATCTGTCACACAGCAGTAAAATGTAATGGAATATTGATGGGAAGATTCATCCTCTACTGCCATATCAACATCAGCCAACTCTGACAACGTAGGCTAGCATATCAAAATAGGAGGCATTACTTTCAGAGCAGCTTTTGTACTTCAATAGGAAGGGTGTATTAATATGGAGTGTGTGCTTCTCCCTCCTGACTTTTATTCTGGTCGGAGCAAGCTCGTATTTGTTCACATTGTACAGCGCAGATGCAAAATGAATCAAAATACCACTTGGAACTACTGTTAGAGGCTTTGAGTTACTGAGGTTGTAATCAGATTAAGCAGGTCTTTGAATGGTCTTACAATTTTGGAGAGAGCTAAAACTCAATCATGACTCCTCTAGGTTTTTAAACTTCTCTTCTGGGGGAAACCGTTGTAGTGGTGTTTTTCAGGAATGTCACATTTTACAAGTCTTGATTTATCTAATTCATATTCATCCATAGTTCCAGAAATGGGTATAGTCTTGGGAGGCAATGTGTTAAATTATAAAAGAGAGCCTGGGCATGTAAGTAGGAAATTAGAAAGTTTTATAACTGATGAACTGTACCACAACTTCCCTTTATATTTATTCACTATTAGCTAATAACTCCCATTGTTTCTTTCTGATTCCTTCTCTGTGTTGGTGTTGCAGTAAGTCCAAACTGAGTAATAATGTAATGTAGAGAGAAGCAGGGGAACTATTTCTTTGAGCATGTTCATTAGGTAGCTTTTTTTATTTTAAAGTATATTGAAGCTATTCCTAACAGTCATTTTTCCCTCTTAGCAGCTATTGTCTGCTGTCCTCAGCTCTTTGTCAGAGGTACATGTATTTTTTCTTGACTTCTGAGTATTAATATTTTAAAGAGAGACTTTTGGAGGAGAGGAGGAAGGTCAGAAACTATTCAGGAAAGCTTAGGAAAACACCAAGTCAGTTTCAAGGCTACAGAGAACGCAAACCATTCACTATAGCTGAAGCCTTCAAAATTATAAAGTAGGTAAATTGGATTTTTATGGAAATTTCACAGAAAGGCTTGTATTTCCAAACACCAGTATAATATCTGAATCAAGGTGAAATCCGCATGAGATTTCCTGACTTTTAAATTCAGCACTTTCATTTTATGCCATTGAGCAAAAAACTAATTTACTTTTTTTTATCCATATTGCATAAATAACAAAATGAAATTTTACCCTCTGTTGACTGGCAATACCTTGCATTAGCCAAAATGAAGTCATTAGAGAAGCATTATAGCTTTGCTGTATTTCAGGGTCTGCTGATGTTTCCATTGTAAGACCTGGCTTTAAGGGTTATGTAAAACCCGAACTTCAAATTTATTTCAAAAGCAAATTGAAAACTTCTGTCATGACAGAGGCAGAGGCTTTTTGGTAATAAAAGAGAGGAAAGAAACTGTCAAGATTTAAAGTGACTTCTTGAATTAAGTATAGGGGTCAGTAACGTAAACTTCCAACTCCTGACAACTCCTCTGTGAAAGCAGAGGAACACCTTCGCTTCTTGGTGGCTGCCACATCTTCGTCTTCTTGGCATTCAAGTAACAGCAAAAAGGATTCTTTTGTAAGGGATTTTAGCTACGTAGCTTAGCTCAGCTCAGTTAAAATGACCAAATAACAAACCAAGCCATTCACTATACAGGAGGCTGTTTCTGTTTTCAAGTATTATTGAAGGTGAGGAAAGAAGATTGATCTTAAATGACTCTTGCCCGAGTAGTTTCAAATTGGAGTGGTTCCAAGCTCTTCAAAGGCCAGGCTCCCATCTATATTTCCCACTGAATAAGCTACATAACGTGGGTGATTTATGGATCTCTGTCCTAATTTTTTGCCATACAGAAGAAACTAAAATATGATTACTGCAAAAACTGAATTAACTATAACATTTTTCATTCTATATTGCATTCTAACGAAGTGTCCTTGTCTTAAATTCCACTTTCAGGTGACTGAGTAAAACAAACGCATGAATTACAATTTGTCTAATAATAACTTAGATAGAATGGCTTAAGGTGCAAGGGACCTTAAAGAACATCTAATTACACCCCACTGTTGGTAAGGTTGCCAACCACTAGGTTAGACTGCTCAATGCCCATTTAACCTGTCCTTGAACACCTTCAGGGATGGGGCATCCACACCTTTCCTGAGCAGCTTATTCCAGTGCTTCACCAAACTTCCTAACATCTAGCCTAGATTCCCCTCTTATAGTATGAAATCATCCTTCTTTGTCCTGTCTCTATCAGACCACATATAAAGTCAATCTCCCTCCTGATTCTAAGCTCCTTTTAAGTACCCAAAGGCCACAGTGAGGTCTCTGTGAAGCCTTCTCTTTTTTAAACAAGCCTCAGCCTGTCTTCATTGGAGTGATGTACTAGCCATCTGATCTGGGCTCACTTTGACAGCTCCATATCTTTCTTGTGCTGGGGGCCCCAGACCTAGATGCAGTACTGCTGATGGGGCCTAACAACAGCAGGATAGAAGGGGACAATCCCCTTCCTTTCCCTGCTGATCACCTCTCTTTTTATGCAACCCAGGACAAAGTTGGTCTTCCGGACTGCAAGTGCACAATGCTGGCTCATGTCCAGTTTTTTGTCCACGTTTTGGTAGTCTTCGTGTATTAATGAAACTGTGGGTTCAAACATGATTGCCTGAAAGAGGCTTAAGTTTTTTTTCCATGTAGTGCTCTTTCCATCTTTAGAAAATGTAGAGCTGCAATAGCAGAAGGTCCCACTGAAGGAGAGCCTTTGCGCGTTTTCTGAAAGGTGTCTTCTTATAGTGGAGAGAGGAGATGAAGCAAGAAGGAGAGGAAGGTGTTCTGGATCTTCCCTGTCTTTTAACCCGATTGTAGAAGCCACAGTGAGCTATTAGAAATGATCACAGCATGCTCAGACATTGTGGGGGAAGGGACAAAAGTAATGTCCAGAAATGGGTAGAGGAGCCCTTGCTGTCTTTGTCTGAACAATGTACAGAGACACTCCTAATGACTTTTATTCACTGGAAGGTATTTCTTTCTTCTGGTAGGTTTGTTATTGTTTATATTTTCTTTGATGGTTGTGTAGTTGGGTAGTAGTTGGACTCAAATATAAACAGCACTTGTATCTTACTGACATCAATTATTGTGTGTGAGCTTTTAGAATTTCCTCCTGCCTTTCATATTAACAGAGGAAAGGGCATGCTGTTGCATCTGTGCCCAGTGAAGACAGAGAAAATAGATGAGCTGCAGAGGTCACAGACCCTTCACAATAAGTCCTTTGCTCCTCTCCCTTCTTCTGTCTTCCATCCTGTGCTTCGGTAGATTGTCTGATATGGTTGCTCATATTAAGTAATAAGACAGTCCTTTTCTATTAATTTGAGAACTCATTAACTGCTTTTTAGGATTTCTTCTACCATGTTTTGTTAATGCTGAATAGTTATGCAGTTTATTAATGAATGTAGCTGAAGTTTAGTCCATATTGATATTAAATGTTTATGTAGAAATCATTCAGCTCGTTATAAACTGCTAATTAATGCTCTGTGAAGAAGATTTTATTAATGATACTTTGGAGAAAGCGGAACAGAAATCTGCAAATCCAGAGCAAGAAACAAGTATCTGTACCCAATAGTTATTCAGGAAGGTTTTGCCAGCTCAAAACTGCAGCGCATACAAAGTAAAATCTTATTATTGATGCCTGTCTTTTTAAAACCAATATTCTTCCTATATCTTTATAGTAAGCGTAACATCTTACCCCAGAAACCATCTTAGATATGTCCTCTTTTATTCATGATTATGTCAAAATACTGTCAGCCAAAGCTATAGCTTTTCATGGAATATTGATGTATACATTGCTTTTTCCCTCACAAACTTGGGAGATGAATTTAGAAGAAGCTTGCAGCTGAGCACTGATACTTTCTCCAGAGAATATCACTTAATCACAGAGTGCAATTACAGAAACACTGTATTCATGCTAAAACAAATCTCAGAAATGAAAAGAAAGAAAAATAAACATGTTTTGCCCCTGGGAAGGATTTTTGGCTTGACATTATTATACATTACTGTTAAAGCTCAGTGCGTTATCAGTGGAGCTGGTCACTGGAGAAAGAATAACTGAACTGGCAATCAGGTGCCCTGGGGAGACTGACACTGCTTTTTACTTTCTCGTATTCTGCTGAAATAATCTGGGAGACTGAGATGTAAAGATGGGCATGTAGATGCAAATGGCCATTCAAATGTTAAGATATCTGTTGTTTTTTGAATTAATCCAGTACTCAGGCATTTGAAAAAATATTTTATCTTAGCATTGTTTCACATATCAAGGGAAAATACGATCTTTTGTATTGATTGAGACACAATGGGTTTTGTTTTTTTTTTTACTCTGGTCAGGGCATCACTTTCAAATGTCTTTTGGAGATGTTACTAAGGTAGACATAGTTATATCATTATGTTATGAATCTTAAGGTCTTAGAAACTAGGTAACTGATTTTTATGACGTTTCCTTAATTTGAGAAGAGACAGTTCAGGACAGTTTGGTTTAGGAGATGCAAACAGCATGCTATTTTGGCCAAACAGAAAAGAAAGAATGCTAGCCAAGAGTTTCTGAATATCATTTGAGAAAAATATATATTTGGTTGTCAGACTTTCAGAAGAGAAATGCCAAAAGGAATGCATCCTTCTCTAAGATTTTTTTTTGCTTCGCTCATAGCATGTTAGCTCAATTTATTGACAAGAAATTAGCAGTACTTAAGGAAACATAAGAAATATGTACAATAAAAATCATTAGAGAGTTGGAGTGAATTGTTTTGGAATGTTTGACCAGTGGAATTAAAGTAATGAAAAATACTTGACTACAGAATGAGTCACTATTTGAAATATTATATGCAAAGCATTTGCAACCTAATTAGAAAATGTGGTCCTGTCCCTCCCACTGACCCTTAAATACTGAGGCAAAGACTTACTATTTTTGGAAAATGAACACTCTGGCTTTATTATCATCCTCAGGCTGCCATCCTGACTATAAATGGTTGATTTCTTACTGTAATTCCAAGTTATGATCAAAATTGAAAGAATAATTTTTAGAAAAATACAGTACACAGCTTAGAAAAAGAGAAATGAACAAGCGGCGCGTTTAGCTGAGATGTACTCACTGCTATGGCATTTTAGATCTGGTTGTTTTTCCTCTCCTGTTTTTTTGTTTTTTTTTTCTATTTGCTCCACTCCCTCCTGTATTTCTGCTAACGCCCTCTCTATCCTTTGAAATCAACTTAGTAAAATGAATGCAAGAGCCTTCTGCTAACTCAAGCGCTTTTTTCACCATTCTATGTTTCTATCTAATTAATGTAAATATTTGTCAATACGTGTCAAGAACCCACAGAAAATGTACTTCTTTCCTGTCTTCTCCGCTCTTCTTCCCTTTTCTTAAAATTTAATTATATAACTGTATTTGAAACTGAGAAAGAAATTAAGAAGGCAAGTTCTATGTTTCTATCTGCTTTCAGTTTTCATCTCAAGCCATTTCGCTTAGTTTTATTTTCATATTCCATTTATTTTGCTCAGTTGTGACTGAAAATGTAAGAGGGAAGATAGTGATGTAGTTTGAATGGAAGAGAAAAATAAAAGCTTTTCTGTCTTTGTAATTGTTCCAGAAGAAGGGTGGTTACACTAGATGATCTTAGCGGTCTTTCCCAGTCTGAATGATTCTAAGATTCTCTGAAAAGCTATGTAGAATGACTTGCCTATAATCTACTTTTCCACCAGGAAAAAAAGTATTTTATTCTGTTACAAATTAGTTCTCTCTGAAAGCAGTGATTTCTGGTGAAACCAATGATCTGAACAAAAATAACTTGGACTTAACTAGGCTTCGATGCAAGTCCGAGAATGTGTTTTGCTTTAAAAAAAAAAAAAAAAAAAAAAAAGAAAGAAGGAAAGAAAGAAAATCAATCAACCAAACAAACAAAAAACACTCAATTGCATTTCAGATATAAGTACAATAAATTTTGTTTTTCTGAACCTTGCTTTTGTTCGTACTAGGTGATTTCATACCTCCTAGCTAGGTCGAGGTATTGTAAAACTACAGAATCTTGTGCTTCTTTAGGAGTTTGTCTATATAAACAAAATTTGAGTCCTATAACATAAGAGACTAATGCCAATTTGTAAGATTAACATAAGTGCTTGTGATCTTATCCCATAAAATGTAGATGTCAAAGTTTTCCCTAAACTTAATACTGCTTTCATAAATAATTGTTTTTCATTTGATCATGTTAGCTCATGACTTCCAGTAACACAGTGTGATCCTACGTGTAATTTCAAATTCAAACCACAAATAGTGGGAAATGTTTGCGTGTAGGCTTCATAGCACCTTGTAAGCTTGTGCAACTCTGCCATTGCTTATCTTAAACACTCTCCTGGGCATAGTCTGTGGACAGTGAGAAGAAAATATTTGCTATTTAATGAGCCAAGGAGGTGAAAGAAATCACTTCTGCTACAGAAGATGACCCCTTAAATCTCAGAATGGACATTTTGTTTTATGCTAACATTTTTAATTGAGTGTACTAGTGGGAGAGAATAGGAATTGAGTTGAATTTTCATAAACACATAGTGAAGGCAGAAATTTTGCCGGTCTCTTGAAGTTACATGACTTATTTTTAACCCCAGTTTGCTGTTCTGTTTCGTAAGAGCAGGGTTGGTCTCTTCTCACTGGTGATAGGACAAGCGGAAATGGCCTCAAGTTGCGCCAGGGGAGGTTTATGTTAGATACCAGGAAAAACTTCTTTACAGAAATGGTTCTTAAGTACTGGAATCGGCTCCCCTGGGAGATGGTTGAGTCATCATCTCTGAATGTGTTTTAAATCCGTTCGGATAGGATGTGATTGGTGGTGGGTTGTTAGAGTTCAGGTAGTGTGGTTTGGTAGCGGTTGGACTTGATGATCTTGAAGACGTTTTCCAACTGGAGCAATTCTATGATTCTGTAGTTGTTTGTATTTCAGGCATCATTTTAGCTTCGATATGGTTCTATCAGCAGTCCTGTAGGAACGTGCCAGCTGAGAGAAGGAGGTTCCTGTATGTATAGGATATCTAAAAACCATAATAGAGAATGGGGAAGAAAAAAAAAGAAAAAAGTGTTTTAAAACCGTGTTTAAGCAGAAAAGGTAAAGGTTACAGAGGTTACAGTAAGGTTTTTGACAACGGATAGCTGTCAGCATCCTGTCCTTATCTTACGCCTAATTTAATGCCAACATTAGTTTATCTGCAAGATGCAAATAATGACATTGTCCCTGCAATGACAGTCTTTAACCTTAAAAATCGAGGTAATGTGTAAAGCAAGAGACTTAAATCAGTCACCAAGCAGGCTATGCTCTGCAGTGGCATGTGTGTCTGTTGCCATTAACTCACTGCAGAGAAAAAAGCCATTCAGCTGCTCAGCTGTCATTTCGCACAACAACTTCAATGCAGCATGTGATTCTTGGAAAATAGGAACAGTGCTCTGAGATGGCAGTCAAGTCTGCAGGCTCTGGCTGCCTTGAGAGCCTCCTCCCTCCCAAGGGAGGTCTGTGTATCTGCAGCGGGGTCATGGTGAAAGCAGGACCTTGCAGCCCTCAGAGGGATGGAGCTGTGTGCATGGGGAATTCTCATGTTAAGAAGTGCGACAATTCTGCTTTTGTAGGCAAAGAAAAAAAGATCATGTGTTTGAAGGAAAGATCACTGCTGTCTTTTATTTAATTTTTTCTATACTGTGGTATGGCTGGCTGCATTTTCAAGAGCAATGCTTCTTGGCACTGATATTTCCAAGGGGGGGAGATCATTTCACACCGTTCACAGTTATTGCAAGCAGGTATGCTAGCACAGTAGAACATTTCAGCCTCAGCACCACATGTAGTAAGATATTTTAATAGAAGATATTATAAGAAGAATATTTTTTTGTGTGTTTAATCTTGAATTTATTTTTATTTTAATTTTTATTTCTGATGAGGAATAACAGATCTGTTACTCTGACTCTTTGCCCTACTCTAATAGCTGCTAATTTTAAAAGGGAGAAGGGAATTACCCTCTACCTGTAATTTGTAAACCAGGCCAGACAAATTTTACTGTTTCTCCTTATTTACGGTTTGCCCATTTTCTGCTAGTTTGAGTGCTTTTGTCTTTTTGTTCACAAGAGGCAGCAGAGATGATTCATTGAGAATAATATGTCCATGTCTTCTCTGTGTTCCTTACAGTGAGCAGGTAACCTGTTTTTTGGGTGAATTCAGGGCTGTCTGACTATTACTTTAAAAAGGAAAGAAAAAAATCCTATACCTGAGATATCTTCATTAGCAATGTCTTGACAGCTCAGTGATTATTAACAGAATTGTCTGCATTTTTTCTCTTCTTTTGCCTCTGAAAGCTACAGTATAGAGAAATACTAGAACAATGTCTCAGTTATTCCAGATGGGTAGACACATGTTGGGTTCCTGCTTTTGGTCTGTTGCATTTCTAATAGTGCTATATATTCATAATATAGTAGAAGATAGGGTATAAAATATACCTATGGCCAAAGAGTTGGAGTTCCACATAGAAATGGACTGGAGGGAATGGTTTCAAGCTGTGTCAAGGGAGATTCAGGTTAGACATTAGGAAATATTACTTCTCAGAAAGGGTGGTCAGGCACTGGAATGAACTGCCCAGGGAGGTGGTGGAGTCGCCGACCCTGGGGGTGTTCAAGGAACGACTGGATGTTGTGCTGAGGGACATGGTTTAGTGGGAGCTATGGGTGAAAGGTGAATGGTTGGACTGGTTGATCTTGTAGGTCTTTTCCGCCCTTGGTGATTCTATGATTCTATGAAATAGGGGCAAAGAAAACCTACTCTTTTACGTGTCACTGAGCTTTGAGACATCTTAGTACTGAAGTGGCCTAATCTGATTTTCCATTTTCTTGTGACAAACGCAGTCTCTGCTGTGGATCTGGCAAGGAAGGATTGTTTAGAAATGGTATATTTTTGTATTGTTCTGAATCTGGTTCAATTTCCCTGCCTGTTCCGCAGACCAAGCAGGACAAGAGAGGATACAGCATGGGAGGGGATCTCTTGACAACAGATGAGGAGGGTTCCTGGGTAGACATTGTCGCTGGGACTGATCAGCCAGATGGGATCTCCCCCAGAATTTCCTAATTGTCAATTAACGGTATTGCAGCAAGACTGGGGCTTTATTCGTAGGCTTAATGAACTTAAGTCAGTACAGTGTGTGTGTGGAAGGTGTGATCCAGATACTTGTTACTCACTGTCAGAAATATCCTTTCCCTAGCAGAGAGGAGGAAAAAAAAAAAAAAAAAAAAAGAATATAAATGGGATTTGATTAAATAAGAAGGGAGGTGTGAGTCAGTGTTTGTTCCTTGAATTGCCATGTGAAGTCCAAAGCAACATAAGCATTTTGACAGAAAGTTTTATCTGTACTGTGACGCATTACAATTTCTCATTAACATGTTTCCACAGACCTTTAAAATTTGCCCCTTGCAGCCCTGTATTCTGAAGTTAGGACTATAGGAGTTGTTACAGGGTTATGCCAAATCGTGCGGTGTGTCTGAGGAATAGCACAAAAAATTAGATTTCATAACATTTAATCCTAGCAAATACGTGTAGAAATCTTTAAGTAATGGAGTCATTTCTGTTCTTATTTTTGCAAGATTTAGAATTCTCAAGATGTGTAAATGGCTACTTTCTGTAACTTCATAGCTGCCAACTGTTATTTCCATATTTCTCTAATGAATACCAACTATACATTTTACATATAATTGGTAATGCATGTTCTGTATTAATCCAGATGGCAAGTTCTTCAGAATGTACTACAGGGTATGGATCATAATTGACTCCTATTCTGAACTATAGCTATTAATTACTTACAATAATAAAGCCTTTATAGCACCTTCAGTGTGTATATATTTTGCAGGAAAAAAAGAAAAGGAGAGAAATAAAGATATGGTTATTGCCTTGACATTTTGATAATGGGATTTTATGCTGAGCTGGAGTTCAGGAAAAGCGCAGCAAGTGAAACTAATAGAAAGTGGGAAGAAAAGAGCAAAGGTTGGAAGGTATGAGGGAGAGCTCTGAGGCTCCACACAATCATGCTCATCACCTCTTTAAAGCTTTCCCAGCATGCCTCTCTGCTTCTGACAGCATCACTGCAGTGGCTGAGGCATCTAGCAGCTACGAAGAATACAAAGCTCTGTATCTTCATGTGGCATTAGATCACCTAATAGCTTTATTTAATAGCAAACTAGTGGTAATTCTATGCAAGCGGGTAACACGGGGGAAGTTGGCCTTCCCCCTCTGAGATATTTACTGTCACTGACACATTATGTTTTACTTTCTTACGAATTGCTGCTTTCCTTGCTCTTCGTTTTCTTGTTTGATTTCATTTAGGTTCACTGAGAGGGTGGAACTCGGTCTTTTTGCAAGTGTACTGGCTATGCATACATTGTTTTCTGATTGCTCCGTTGCTGAAAGCTTAGGTGCTTTTGTATGCACAGATAATATGGGTGTGCATATTCATGCATACAGCTGTGAAATTATTTAGGTATGTATTTCACACACTTCTTGTTTTGAAAGCAGTTTCTTTTATGATGCCTTTTGAAACTCTCTCTGTGAAAATCTGAACATTACTACCATTTATTGATTCAGGCTGTGTGGAATGATTCCTTTAACTGTTCTGGAACTCTCAGTTTGGCTCCGTGTAATTTGCAATGAATACAACTTGCTGGCTGGATCAAGCAAATGTGGCACTTAGCAACAAGTAGTTTTGTAAATATAAAAGAGCAAGTGGGCCAAGGGAGAGGTCACTGTCCTTAATTAATCAGGTTTTATTATACATTTTGAGCTGACAGAAGATGTCTGCCTTAGTTGTTTTCTCTTTTTTTTTTCTCCTTCCCCTCAGCCTCTTTCGAGTACTTTTTCTTCATAAAACATTTAACTTGTACTAAAGATGACATCCTAGTCATAATAGATGCATAAAAGAATAGGTGACATCACCAATCATCTATTCTTGTATGCAGTTAGCCAACAGCAGCGGGAACTCAGTGGGCCTCTGGGGTGCGTATAGTGCCCTATGTTTACCTTCTTCTGGCTCAAGGAACTTCTGAGTAGAAGGATTTACAGATGAAGTTTTTTGCTTTTTGTTCTTCATACAAATAGCTTTTTGGTCAGTTCAATAACTTTATTGCGGCTTGCCTATATTTCTGCTACATTTATACAACAGAAAATAGAATGTTTAGGATAAAATGCTTCTTTGAATACACAAATGAAGAGCTCTTCTTCTCAGCTGAAGGCTTTTCTTCAAAATCTGACAGTTACCAAACTAAAGACAGTTTTGATTTATTCCAGAAAAATCTGTTTCTCAGTATTGGTTTCTACAGCAAAAGACTTTTTCAAGCAGTTGTGCAGGGAGCATATAAATGGCCTGCAAATGAAATAATCCATTTGTGACTACGTGTTCATGTGCCTTTATTAGCAAATATAATTAACATTAACGTTTACATTTTGTTGGGATAATTTAGGCACTTCCCTGAAAACCTGATATTTTTTTGGAGTGCTGTCTACCCAATGATAAGTACAAAGAGCCTCTAAAGTTGAGGTGTGAGTATTGAGTTCAGCAGTATGCTCCTGTTGGTTCTCCTGTTGGAATAACCTGAGAAGTAATTAATGTGGTGAGAGAAAACATAGAAATAAAGGTCTGCGTGAGCTGTTTGTTCAGGGAATTTTTCGGTATGTGACTTTAAGAAACAGTAAACCACAAAAAGTTACAATGTTTGGTGAAAATGTGAGAGTGTACATCCCGTTTGTTACGTGAAAGTATCTTGCCTGCAGTGGCTTATTTTATTATGAATAGTGAGCACTACAAATGTTGAAGGCAATGAATTTATGAAAAGAACCATAATAAAACATTTTGTTAGGAAAGTAGTGGGGAAAATAATAGCAGAGAAATAAATCACAGATTTTCAGTTATAAACAAAAATTAATGGCTTGATCAACAGGAATATGTGTAGTGGCTTAGACTTGGCTAATTGTGTTTCAGATCTAAAATGAAAACTTTCTCAACAAATTATTCACAGCTGATTCATAGATGCAGTGCTAAAATTTCACGCTTTCTCTAAATTAAAAGGAAAAACTGCCCCATTAATGAGAGTGAAATGAGGCTAGCCTCTATGGTTAATGTGCTAATATGCTGTTAAAAAAAATTAATTTGCTCTATGATAAATGTTAATTTGAAAGCAAGGCAGATTATACTAGTTCCATAATTAACTGCAAACACTTCACCCCAAGGACTTTGTTTAGCACAGTAACTGACTGAATAGAAGGGACTGAATAACTGTGACTAAATCATGAGGTCTAAGCAGTTTGTGGCTAAACCTCTGTTCAACCTGTGTCTCCCAAGAACTGCCGTAGTACAACATTAATTAGTATGCTTAGGAGAAGGTGTTCTTGATTTATTTGTAGGATACAAACTGAAGTGTTGATCCTGCTTTGCACCATGATATGCGTTTCCCTGGAGCCAATGAGCTGAAGAGTTTGAATTCAAAGTTTACACTCAGCTTCAAATCTTGTGGAAAAATGATTCTCAGTGAATACTATATTCCACCTAGGGGCTTAACCTCAGGCTGGCTGTGGTCACTGCAGGAGAACTGCCTAATTCACTGAAACACTTACACATGCTGTGGTTTAAATTTGTTTCCATTATTTATGTGTTGAGTGTTGTGTTCTTTTTTTGTTTGTTTGGATTTTTTGTTTTTTTCACATCACCATGTCACTCAGTGCATTGCACTGCTGGAATTCGTCACCTTCAGAATGAAAGAGCAGAAACCTAGCAAAATGAGAGGAGAGCGTGTATGCGTGCAAATAATTTTTATTTATTAAAATAAGTTAGTTAAAGGCTATTTTTTCATGGTTACATGTTTTATCTGCCTTGAATAGTAGAGCTCCAAATGCTTTTCTTGCAGACCCCCTCTTAAATCATTCGCATTGGAGAGAAAAAACAACACAGTAACATAAGGAAGCTGAGTTGTTCTGCATCTTAGTGTAGGAAAATATCAGTAACACAAAAGCTAAAGGAGACTAGAGCTCTTAACTGAAATATTTGGACTAGTCCAAACCTCTCTTTATAATTATTTTTAGACACATTCCTCTTCATTCTCAAAAGAGTAAGTCTGCTTCTGCCCTAGTAAATCCCTGGTATTATCATACTGTCTTGGGAATGAAGTGACAGCACTGGCACGTGGCTGAAGTTGACTGAAAGCAGTCAAATTCTGCTCCATGAAGCAGAATTGTGGTTCCCGGAACTGTAGACAGAGATTTGTTCCTACCCTTATGGTTGAAGCATTGAGTAGACCTTTAGAGAAAGTATTTCCTTGTACATGTATTTTAAGAAAATGAAAAAAATTCTAACTATGTATATTAAAATCTGAGAGTCTTAAGTTCTGCAAGTATAAATTGGTAGCGTTCTGCTGACTTAATTCTTTTCTTAGGGACTACTCAGGTGGTGTGATATCAGCATATTGGACTTGTTTTATTATATGGTACTGTATTTAAGAGGAGTCTCTGGTGTAAATGAACCTTACACAACATTTTCCTGTGTAAATAATGTTTATGTAAAAAGGCTGAATAGTATGTTGACTCTACCATCTCAGTACTCAACATAGATCCTTCACTTTTGAACTTTGGGCATGGTCAAGAATGATTCACATACAACACTACAAGATCTTTTCAGTAGGCTTTCGTATACTGGAAACAGCATAATTTGTTTTAATTGATGAATAAAAGCTTCTTAAAATCATCTTTATAATTTGGTGCCAAATGTAATGTGACCACATTATCCCTTGCTTGTTGTTTTAGATATCGTCATTTTGAGAAAAGAGAAAGGTAGAGGACTGAAGAAGGTGCAGATTTTGAAAGATTCCTTCCCTTAGATAGAAATGCAGTGCAAAGTGAGCCAAGTTCTGTAAATTGAAAAGGCTTTTTGTCTTTCTGAGGTTCTTTGTTGTCTAAGGTTCAGTGCTTTCCTATTAAATATCCAGACAATTTCCCTAATGTTTCCTTCCCTTTAGAAAGGTGACAAGTTTGCTTTATTTAGTGGGTTGCTTTTTGAAAATTGGGTATACTGTTTTTAATGTATTCTTTCAAATCTACAGTTAGTGTCACTCACAGTAGATACTGAGTAATAAAACTTTAGTTAGAAAGCAATTTTAATCCAGGAGCAATGTGTTAACTCTGTGTTCATTTTCTTTCTTGTCCTTTTCCTCGTGGCTTCCTTCAGGTTTCCTTCGTGTGTGTATCTCAGAGACAGTAAACTTCCAGTGCATTTATGTTTGAGATGATAAAGGAAACTGCAGACTAAAATACAGAAAAATCCATGATGGCTGCATCAGCGTTGCTCATTTTGTTAGCTGATTTAGTACCTTTAGGCACATTTATGCTCATACCATCTCAAACTCTAACGATGACAGGCTTCAGGCCTGTTTATCCACTATTAATAAGCTCTGAATGCTGTTAGAGCACTCACTTGCTCCCATTAACCCAGCACTGCTGGGAAACTGGATGGTGCCTCTGTGTGAAAGTATGAATATAGTTGAGAATGCTCCTGCTTTGCTCATGTAGCTAGTGCTATGTACGATACCTTCTTTCCTGCTTTCCAACTTCCAAGACTGATTTCAGAAAATTCATTCACTTTTTTTTTTTTTTTTTTTTTACCTCATCTTCATTATCATTGTAGCGGTGTGTTATCCAGCTGAGTCAAAACTAGAATCTCACTGAGGGTAAAATTGTATTAAAAACAAAAAAAACCAATTTCCTGTTGTGTTGCTATCCCTTTCAACATAATGTTCCCCTAGAAAGGAAGGTGCAGCCATACCTGCTCCTCTTTCCTATTTATTTACCTTTCAGTACAGGAGAAAAATTAGACAGAATCTGACAGGAGCAGAGGAGAACCACAATTCCGGTTTTAGAGTGTCTTAATTGCAACTGGAAGTGGTGTTATGCCCAAGCTCTATGCCCCAGTTTAAAAGATCACCCATAGCCCCATAGCTCGTATGCAGGAGGTCTGCTGGACTTGAAGCATTCCTGTACATCTGCGGCTACTGCCCTGCCTCAGACATTACAGACAGAAACTCATTGCCTATCAAGTCTGAGCTCATTCATTGTAGCCATGAGGTTTTTGTTTGTTAGGCATTTTAGCTCATAGGTCCGATTAACCTTGCATAACGCTTTCAGTGCTGCCCTGAAGATGTGCACAGTTGCAAAAAAAAAAAAAAAAAAAAAAGAAGCACCAAAGGTTTTCAGGAAGTATACATCCACAGCAAGAGCAAAACCTCAAAGATATCCAAAGACAGCAGTCCTGGCACTTTTTTTTCAGCTAGATGATGCCAAGTATGTTTGTGCTTTAAATGTCCTTTAAGCAAGAGAACTACAGACGTGGGTGGCTATGGGGAGCCTGTGTGTTTGTGTAAGGATGCACTACAAATGATGGTGGGGGTCCTGGCAGTAATGAAATACATGCTGCTACCAAGAATAGGTTTTGTGTTTACTGCCTGAAATATTTTAAGGTGCCAGCTCTTATTTTAGTTGCATTGGCTAAATAGTATGATTTTTATTCCTTTCTTTCTTCCCTGCTCATACTGAACCAAAGCAGGAGTTCTTGATGTGCTTTTAATCCTAGTCACTCTCAGATCAAATTTGATTTAGGCATTGAGAGGTACATATTTAATTCCAAGTTTTTTCTTGCATTTATTCTCAAAGTAAAGCCCAAAATTACAGTCATTTCTTTAAATTGTCAAAGTATGGTCTTAAGAACAGTAATAATTTCTTGCCAGAGAAGATGTCTCTTTCAGTTATTGCTCAGTCATGTGCTAGGATGTCACTGTTAGATATCATGCAAGTGCAGAACAAAGAAATGATAAAAATGTCTTTTTTTTTTTGCCATAAATAACAATAAAATAGTCATGTATTGGTTATTGAAGCATATATTCCAGAAGATTCATATTTTGACAGAAATATGACACAACTCTACTTAAATCTTTTGCTCAGGAGAGAGTGAAATAGATATACAATAAGCAATTTTGGTTGCTTCTCTTTTCTGGAGACATGACGTGGAGAGGGTCATGGATCAAAGTTTGAATCTTTTCCACTAGAGAGAATTTTCTATGATGTTTATGAGGGAAATTTGCTCTCAAAGATACATGCATCTTCAGTTTAGGGAACTTAACATGAGCGATGGCTGCTCTAGGATCCTGGAAAATGCCTGAATTGGGAGATAAATCTAGGGAGCTGGAATATAAATCGGCGTAAAGGACAACTTTACATGTGCAAAGATGCATTCCTGATCCCTCTCAAAAAGCTGACTGGTAGTGTATAGGACAAGAAATAGTAGATGAAGCAAATAGGACTAAATGTGTGATGAATGCACATCCGTATATGTTACTTACGTGTAGTAAAGAGGGAAATAAGCTTGTTTTGTTTAGTTGGCACACAGCTATGTTTACTGATAGCTCCATTATTGCAAGCATCAGACATCATGTTAATGACGCTTTTTAAAATGTTTCCAGGATACCAGTGCAAAAAATGGGCTGAACTTGAACTTCTCATAATTACTTGGAGCTTTTGTCTCACTTAGTTGAAACGTAATCCATATCTGTCTTTCATTAACTTTGTGTAAAGTCCCTCCTTTTCCCTTCTCCAAGTTTCTGGTTAATCACAGCAGAAATTTTCCTTTCATTTTCTCTCTCTCTCACGCATTTTTTTTTTTAATGGACTCTCTTGTTTCCTCCAGCGGAAATGCTTACTGCGTTCAAAGAAAAAGTACTATAAAAACATAGGGCATGAATGCACTGCCAGTCAAATCAGTGGAAGCAGACATGTTCAAGCTTCCCCAGCAGATCTTGCTGTGATGGCCAGGGAGAAGGTGGACTCTAGCTCAGTAGAAGGGTAGGAATCAAATGAGAGAGCACAGAGACTCTAGGCTGACCTCTGGGACTGTTAGGGCCTTACGTGCCCATCAGCAGACTAAGCAGCACTGTATAAAAAGCACTTGAAGGGTATACAGCAGGCTCCTAAATGAGAATATGGAAATGTCTTCAGTACACCTAGATAGCAGTGTCTGAGCATTTATATTTAAGTGTGTGGCAAAGGTGCGTCCCATTCCAGTGATCTTGGTACCTGCTTGCTCCCAGGTGTTGTTCCTGGATAAGGAAGGGACAGGGAAGAGAGAAAGGTTTTTCCACTTCTGTCCCAGACAGCTTCAGGAAATGGCTCCAGCAGTCTCTTGACAGATTTGACACAGATTCATTGTGCTGTGCCAGTCTGTCTGCCTGGGAAAGCTGGGATTTAATTTGTCTTGAGATGGGCCATAATTATGTACACGCATTCAGAGTTTTGCTGAGGTCCACAGCAAGCTTCACTGTAATTTATTTCTTCATGTTAAACGCGCAGTTCTTCTACCTCCCACACAATAGACCAAATAATGACCTTCTGAAATCATTGTGACTTCTTTCTTTTGTGCATTTTCTTTTCTTTCTTTTTATTTTTTTTAACTGGCTCAGCTTCATGCTCTGCCTGTATACCTGGAGACTCACAAAGGACTCCTGCTGTACTTACTCCCAGCTGAAAATACAGCCTTATAGCCAAATTCTTATCAATCAGTCTGGAGAGAAGAGCTCTCTATCTTGTTGATCATTCTCGTGTAAAGCTCATGTATCACTTCAAGGATTGTCTAGATATTGGTTCTGTCAGTTTGCTTCCATCACTGTCCAAAAGCAAAGACAATGTGCCCATAATATTAATAGTCAGAAAAGGAGACATATATCACAGCTCTGGTTCACGTTAGTCAAAAAGGATGATTGAAAGAACACTATGAAAATGCAGTGCTTAGAGGTAGAAAGATGTTTGACAGTACCTGAGGGAGAAAGAAATCTGATTCTGGAAAAATTATGACAGTCTATATAATGGGCCTTTCATAATTTACATCAGAGACCTGGACCTGCAATCTCTTATACAGATGAGTTATTTTTCTCACGTGAGTAATTTCAACTGAATAATTACAATGACTTTAGAAGAATTGTTACCACAAAAATAAATCGAGCTACTGATGTTTATCGGTCTATCCTCGAGAAAAAGAAAAAAAGCAATTAAAAATGATGCTGTAAGCTTCTTTTCCTTTAAAAAAAAAAAATATATATATATATATATAGATTTGAAATCCAGGTTTAGGCAAAAATGATCTTAAATACTTCTTTTGCAAAATTGTTTGTCTTCTTTTTCTTTATAGCTCATTTTGCTAAGGCCACTGCCAATTCCACAAACGCTGTTAAAATGCAGAACCAATCGTCTTTTTAACAACATTGTTTTTTCCTTTACTAGAATTCTCAAATCCTCTTAAAGTTCTCTCACTCTCTTTACTCTTCTCCATCAAAGATTTCCAATTTATTAAAAAAAAAAAAAAAATGATTGCAGGGATCTAATTTAAGCCTCTTAAGTGAAAAGAAATGAGCAACTGTTCCGCAATGAAAATTATTGAGAAAGAATTCTTAGCAACCGAAATCTTGTAAATTATTAAGGAGCTATCTGGAGCGGCTCAAACAGCCATTTTTCCAGTACGTGTGTTTGTTACAGTGTGTCTTTGAGCAACTTTAAACTCTCCAATAAAGCCTTTGCGTTCTGCACTTAACAGCTTAAAATAAAATAGAAACTATTTAGAATATCTACCCATACTTAAAAGGCTAGGAAGTTTCACCTTGTTTCTGTAAACGAGTTCTTGTGGCTGTGCTGTTCAGTCACTGATAAAGTGCTATCTGATCTGCTGACATCTGTCCAATATTATTATTATTGAACACAGCATTACATGGAATACTTTGTATTTGCTTTGAACGTTATTTTGTTAACAGTTTCTAATGAAACATGAAGGATATCAGATCTAAGGTATGTAGACATATCTTTGAAAACAGATTTCAGGCCAGCAGTTCTGGAGGGAGAAGCTGATTGTTAACCATGTTGTTTGATTCATGTTAGGACAAACATTTTTTACCAAACTTATGTTATAGCAATATTAAAAATCTTCAGACCATGACATAAGCTTTGTATCATTTACTTGTTGAAAGTAGAGTAATAGCAGGATTTTTTTTTTTAAGCAGAATTTAAATAATAATTAAATAAGAAATTTAAAAAGGCCTCATCCAAAGAACTGAGGTCAACAGATCAATGTTCAGGTGGAGACCAGTGACAAATAATGTTCTGGGACTGATGCTGCTTAATATCTTCCTTGATGGCACAAACAGGGGGATTGAGCGCACCCTTGAAGAAGCCTGTGGGTAACAGCAAGCTGAGTGGGTGGTTCATGCTTTAGCGGGATGGGATGCCATCCAGGAGGATTTGAATAGGCTTGAAAAGTGAGTAAATTTTTTTCTTAGAGGGCAGTGAGGCACTAACACAGGCTGCTTAGAGAAGCTGTGTATGCTCCACCTTTGGAGGTGCACAAGGCCGGGTTGGATAGGGCTTTGAGCAATCTGGTACGGTGGGTCGCCCCTTTGACCATAGCAGGAGGGCTGGAATTAGGTGATCTTTATAAGATCCCTTCCAATCCAAGGAATTTTTTTGTTTGATTCTATGAAAAATTAAAACCTTGATGAAAAACAGACTGATATATTTATCGTGGCTTTTCAAAGACTCAGTGAGTCCCTGTGTGGATCTGGATTTGCAGTGACTTTGGACTATTAGAAAGAGCAATGCATTTTGTAGATCTCTTATCAGGCATGGAAACCACATGGCTGATGGCTTTCACATTTGCTATTGCAGTTTGGTAGTCAGAATAATTTTAGCACGTTTACAATAAATTTTGACTTTTTCTGCTTTTTGGGAGGAATTTATCAGATGGAGCTCCAAGCCTGCAGCCAGATAGAATTCATTTAACATGTTCTTGATTCTTGAATTCTTATTGCCACAAAAAAAAAAAAAAAAAAAAAAAAAAGTGCTTTCTCTTTGCTTACTTGGAGAGGAGTTGAATGTTCAGTTTGTGCACAAGTCAAAAATGCAGGCTGTCTTGCTTGAACCTCTGCTACTTCTGTTCTCTACAGATAAGTGAAATGACAGGAGAGACACCTCCATAAAGCTCAAGGACAAAAAAGGCTGATGGCTTTAGTGATATTTTGTCACTTGTGCGGTGACCTTCGTTAACAAAACCTGTGAGAGGAAAATGAAGTACTTTCTGCTTCAGTAATGTCAAGCTGATGCTTGTCAACAGTTGGATTTTAAAGGTGGACAGTGAAAAAGAAGAATAGTTGCGCGTTACATTCTGTAATATATGATTTTCAGTATTTCCCTCTGCTACATAGACAGGATGGATTTTGAGTTTACCAACAAGTGTAAAAGGAGTTGAAACTACATTTCTGTATCTCTAACAAATACACAGCATATTGCCAACTTAACCAAGACTGGATTTTCAAGGCACTCAGCTTAAGTTTAAAAACCTGAATGGAATGGACAAGTTTCTGAAAGCACTCTGCATCCTGCAGCTCCTGATGAGAGTAATCTGCCTAACTTATGGGTGCTGAGCAATTCAGAGTCTGTTCCTAGAATAGTCCTGAGATTCTGGAATTCCTAGAATTGGATTTTTTGGATTCCTATTCCTAAATTGGATTCCTAGAATGCTCCTGGAGAAAGAAGGTGGATTGAGCCTTGCATTTTTAACTTGTTGGTATAAATTCAGTCTACATGTTCAATAGTTCCCCTAAAAAAATGTTTTCTAAGCATTTAAAGACAGCACCCACATAGAGTAAGAGAGAACAGAAGAATGGTGTCAAACAGATTATTTTAAATTTAATCAGTATTTTGCTTTCCTCTTTTGGCTGCTGAAGCTAGGAAAGACAGGAAGGTTTTTTTCTTGGAAGTTGGCTGCTACTGAGAGAACTGGTATTCTGTCTTTGTTGAGTTTTTGTTCTTGTTGTTTGTGCGTGTGTGTGTTTGCTTTAAAGCAAAGACAATCTAAAAGTGTTTATTCGCACTACCAGAGAGCTTTCTGAACCACTGACCCTATTTCTTGTATTGGTGTTCATTGCTTCCCTCCTTCAAGTTCATCCTCAAAGCCCATGTCTTTCACCCTCTTTCTGATTATGGTTTCCATCCTAATTAAATGTTCTTCTTCTCATTAAACTGGTGTAAAGCAAGTGTAACTGTAGTACAATCTGTAGAATTAGTGAGGTGTGAAATCAGATATGAATAAGAAGGGCAGGCTTATTCAAAATTACTACCCTTATATGATTCCTTTACCAGTTTTATTTGAATCAATTTCCTTTTCTTAAGTACAGTCAAAGCAACTAATGCACACTGAGAAGGAATCTTGTGCTTTGCTTCAGTGTTATCAGTTCTCTGCCTTGACAGTTAGGCACATTATCTATATCATTTCATTTGGAGACAGAAGAACCCCCCCCCAAAAAAAAAAAAAAATTACATATTTATATGTCCTACCAAAAAAGAACATATTTTGAAATTGACAGGTACTATTTTATCATCTCTATTTTTTCCTGCAGCATCCCAAACTCTCTTCACTGGCAGCCTAGTCGCCTAAACATGCATTAAGAATGACCCTTCACCAAACTTGACAGTCCTTTCTATACAAGTTAAAGCCTAGAGTTAATGCTTATTTGTCTGAACTTCTCTTGTCACATTAACAGGCTGAAAGGCTTCTTCATATCCTGTACAGGTTGAAAGACTTCTTCATATCGTAAGTTTTGACAAAGAAAAATGTCAACATCAGTAAGGCAATTATTTTCCCTGTATTGAAATGCATGTCAACAGCCTTCAATCTGGAGGAGGTTTACTCAAAGGGTAATTCTTGCATGTCTTTGGTTGTAGATGATGGCGAGGTATTTAAAACTACAATTGGGAGAAATCTGTTATCACTTCTGAATCTTCACAAAGGAAAAAATCTGGAGATTTCAACATAGGTTTAGACTTACATTTGATTCTTTGACTTGAAATGTGATGGCAATGAGTTTAATTTAAAGCCCATGTTCAATTCAGATACACAAGTTTTCTGCGTAGTTTTCTAACTTTCAAATAGATTTCACCTTAAAAAACAAAAGCAGCAGTTGAAGAGCAGAGGCTGTTGAGAAAACTATTATTACTATGAAAAAAAAAATAACAACAGTTACGTGTAAAAGAGATTTTGAGAAATTCTTAAGGAATGGCAGCACAGTCAATTGTATATAAGTAGCATATCGGAATACCCGTGAATCTATTTATTACTTTGAAATATGCAGTTTCCAGGTGGGGGGCACATTATTGTTCACTGAGAGTGCTACTTTTCTACCATAAAACACCTGTATTTGAGTGAAGATAGCATGAAGCTGTACTCATGACTTGGAGCTAAAGCAGATTAGTTCAAAACAGGGATGTGCTGTATTGTTTTTTGTTTTGTTTTCTTCTTAACACCAGCCGTTATAAGCATTTTTTGTAAGGATAATCAGAATATAAATCAAAACACATATTTAGAAATTGTGAGACTGAGTATAATAAAAAGATCCTGGAAGACATTTAAAATGCTTATAATGAATATTGTTTTAAACCTGTAGTTTACAGGTTGACCTCCAAGGTGGAGTGAGTTTCTGATTATAGATTCCTATAAAAGAAACAGGTCATGAGTTCTTCTTGATGATGAAGGTAACAAAAAAAAAAAAAAAAAAAAAAAATTAAATGGTCATTTCTATCAGACAGAAGGCACTCTTATTTTCTGTTCTCATTACAAGCCTATGTCATATTCTCTGAAGTATTAATGCCGTGTTTTTTTACATATATTAGATGTTTAACTGTTGGTGTTCTCATGCACTTTATGTGCTTCTAGTTTGGGGCTGATTTCTTTACTTGACTGTTAAATCTTTATAAATCTCCCTTATTTGTAAAAGTCTTAATACAAAGGAGATGAAATCTTCCCTGGAACTTGACTTGTTTTATATATAATAAAAATGGCAAGTAGAATCAATATAAAACTAATTATTTAGTGGAATAACTCAATTTCACTCAGCATAAAAGTACAATCTTTTGAAATAAATCTGGAAGAAAAAGAAGGTAGTTCAACTACTTTCTTTTTTAAAGAAATGTTTTCTCATAAGGCAAGGAACTGAAGCCATGTCAGCCACCTCAGATGTCCTTAGAAGGATACTGGAATACTTCCTTTCCACTGGAAGTGCTGTAGAAACTTGCCTTTCAATGCTTGGTTACTAGATGATTAGTGGCCTAGGGAATTATTTGTCTGATTTAACCAACCACACTCCCTTTTTCTTAGAAGGAACTTGAGGGAAAGGTGGGATTCCTTTCCCTCAAATGATGCTTCTCCATAAGAACAAAAACAACAAATACTGTCATGTAATCTTTTTCATCTTAAGCGTGGAAATGGTTAGAGATTAAAATTATATTTAAAGAAAAATTGTCTTCTTTTTACGAGCTTTAGTTTCTGGTGTGCAAGAATGAGCTTTATAAATCAGCAACTGATTTCCCTATTGAGAAGCTCAGAGGCTGAGAGCAGAGACACGGAAAAGGCCTTACTGGGCACCAGGAAGAATGATTGGTACAGAAAACCTGATAAAATGGCTGCGGCTTGATGAACCAGCCACTAGTAGAAAAATAAAAGAAAAAAATATTCTTGAACAGGCAGGCTCAGGATGACCACTCATTAGTCCTGCAGCTTTAGTTTGATGTAGTATAACTCTGTGCACTTGCTTCGCCTCATCACCTACCTTTCTTAGAACTACGTGCACGTTAGCTATGTAAGTCTCAGCTTTAACATTTTGGTTTGTATACCACTGTTTGAGGAGCCATCTGCAGTACAGCAGACAGCTCCAGGCACTCAAGTTTGTCAAACCACTTTTCTTCAGTTGAAGAAAATGTTAAGAAATGCCTTCCTAGTGCCTATGC
The DNA here is from genome assembly GCA_036925125.1 of Oreortyx pictus. NCBI lineage: Eukaryota > Metazoa > Chordata > Aves > Galliformes > Odontophoridae > Oreortyx > Oreortyx pictus. Next base: position 52,198,032 of record JAUPFR010000005.1, on the reverse strand, counting down.
TTGCTTGGGATTTTTGCAGAGTAGGGGCTCCCTGTCTCACATAGTTGTGTAGGATGCCTGATTTTTGTCATATTTTTATGATCAAAAATTGCCTATGTCCCAGGGAGAGATAATTATGTCAAGGCACATATTTGCCTATAAAACAGCAGTAGTGATTCTAAGAAGTCAGTCTATGAAAAGACAAAGACACCAGGACTAATGATATTGGACATAAGCAATTTAGCAGTCTTCCAGCTGGAAGAGTGCAGTTCAGATTACAAGACAGTGTAAATGAGGCATATTGTACGTAGAGGTTGTTTGGAAGAGGTTAGTACTGAGTTTGTGTCCCAGCTCAACTCTTGGGTAAAGTAACTAAAAAATCACTTCCTAAATGATTTCAGTACTAGTCAGTTCCAAATCAAGGAATTATGCAATGCCATCTGTTGGCTTCTGTGAAAAACCAAATGGAAAAACTCACTTGGCGTAGTGGTGGCTACACAGAAAGGGATTTCCAATCTCTACCACAGTTTCTGGTGGGGCAGGAAATTAACATGAGGTCCAGTTCTAGTTGCAGACACTTCATCAGCATTTTCAGAAATGAGACACGACACCTGGGTGCCTAATTGTAGAACAGTCCTAGCTGCCGCAAAGCTCAGTATTCGAGCCCAGGTGTTGCCCCCTGTATTTCAAACTGGAAACAGCTGAAGTGGCCAAATTTTCCATACATGCTGCATTGCTACTCATTAAATATTTACCAGAAACATCCTATGTATGCAGATGAATTTTGAAGATCTGGAGCAGTTTACCTATGTTTACTTTGTAAGGGTTCTGTTCTCTATCTTGCAGTTGAGATCTATACCTGTAAGCCTATATTTGTAAGTAAGAAGAGATGTAGAAAGCATTTAATGTTATTTTCTGTTAAACCGGATGTTCCTCTTGATTGGCAGCTATATTTTTCTTGCTTGTTATTGTAAGAAATATTATTCTGAGAAGTAATGAGGATTATCATGAGAAAAGCTTGCATGCTGGCAATGCTGCTGCTTGATTTCCTTTGGATTGTCTTGCATTTAGCCCATTTGAAGATTTGAGTATGAACAATAGAAATAGTTGTGAGAAATTGTCAGCCTCTTCCAAAGATGCAGAAGTTCTGGAGTTACTGCCAATTGACAGATGGTTTGTCCTTGCTCACTGCTTGTCTTTTTGACAGCATTTTTCTGCTCTGAGCAAAGTCTCCCTTAGTGTGTAGTCGTACTCTTTAGAGAAAGAAAATTATATTCTGCTTCGTCCGTTTTCTTGTTCACTGAATTGACTAAGTGGAACACCTTCCCCACGAAGCAGAAGATAGATTTATTTTAGTAGATTAGAAAAGTGTTGGGAAAACTGCTGGAGTTTGACGTGTGCACATTTCTAAAGTTACAAAGATGTTAACAATGATATTTTGTATCTGATGCTGTGGATTTCTATGGCTGTGTGAATGGCACTCCATACTGGACAGCTGTATTCTTTGCTGCAGGAGTTATGCAACTGATGACAGTATTTTCAAACACTCCAGAATGAACTTTCTGGCTGAGTAGGGATTGAGTCGGTAGAGAGGAAATCTTTTTAGTTTTTCTCCAGTTTTTTGCAGTTTGTTTCAGAACTGGCCTGCACAAGTGATGCTTTGATTCTTACTAATGGAGAATTATGTTATATGGCAATAAAAATAAGCTCAGTAGTAGCTGCCTATAAATGAAAAAGTTCTGAATGGCTACAAAAAAAAAATGTTTTTTGAAGTTGGTGGCTATATTGTTCATCCTCTGTGTATTGTCCAGAACTGATTTAGTTGGGTGAGACAGGAATGTGTGATTTACTTTGTCCATTAAACTGCAAGGATGCAACTTCACGCAGAGATTCTTCTACTTCTGGATAGTCCTGCACAGTGAAGACCTGCAGTAGAAGTGCCACCTCAACAGCACAAAATGCTTTTGTTGCAAGCACCAGAAAGACAGCCAACTAGTTTCAAATATTTATTCTCTAAGTAATTAGAAATAGCCTGAACAGCACAACAGCTGATACAGAGTTAATAAGATTCTGCTTCTCCTAGCTGCTAATATTCGTTGCAAAAAAAAGCAAAAATTTATTTGGAAGCATAAAAGCAGTTACGTTGGATTAGACTAAAGATTACTTCAGTGTCTCATCTCCAAAACAGGCTGAAAGGGAATGCTGAAGGAGGAGTAAGAACAGGGTAAGCACAATTAGAACTGTGTCCTAAAAGTTTCTCTGCTACTAGTTATGTTTAGGGGTTTAGAAACCCTGCCGTGTTGAGTATAACTGTGTGTTCGGTAACCCACAGCTGGATTTTTATATGATTTCCCCTAGAGGTTGCATGAAAAGAGAATGTGTCAATGTGTGCATGGTTTAATTCTATTTTGGAAAGGGTTAATTCTCTGCCATCTGTGTAGGATTCACCGGAGGTTCAGCTGTCACAATGAATGCACACTGTAGTTTTTCTCAGTTCTGTCTTGAGAAGTGAGCTGCAAACAACAGTTACCTGCTTTCAGTCTTGAATGGAAATTTCCAGTCTGTCCCTGGCCTTTCCGGAGTGCACAGCAGGGCTCCTTTTCACAGACAGTAGAACAGGTAGATGAATCTGAAAATAGCATTGTAGTCAAATTCTCGAGGTCTGTAACTCCTAAACACTTCATCAAATTCTTATCGCTTCTAATATGTGAGATATCTTATTTTGCATTATCGCCCTTGTGCCTTTGCAAGTATTATTTTGCATAGTTGTTATTCTGTGGGACAAAAGAAAAGTTCATGTCAGCTCACAACGTGTGAATTTCAGGCAGAAAAAAAGACTGTCACTCAGATAACAGATACGTTTCAACTTTTTCAACATATTAGTCATCCGAACCTTCTGAACAACTTCATCACATACTTCTACTGAAGCAGTGTTGTATGTAGTTTTTAGGTAGGATCACTTTTAGCAGAACCAGACACACTTTTTATTGTTTTTTTTCTTGTTGTTTTTAATAGCTGTGTTATTTGTTATCATCCCTTTTAAGGGATGTTGCAGTAGCTTTCTAAGTATACAAGTCAGCAAGGTCAGTAGAAAGACAAAGGCATAGTGGATGACTGTTTCATAACTGTAAAGGCATGCCACGTCAAGTAATAATTGTTTTGCTGACAGATAATTGGGTCTATGTTGGTGCTAGCTTTAGATTTATTTATTTATTTTGAATTGATTTCATACAGTCTGGAGCTCATAAGTGTGTGCATAATAACTGCTGATTGAGAGAATCTTCTGATAGTCGCACTAAGAATCTAATCATAAATTTTTAATATTTGACGAAAACTTCAGATCAAGCAACTTCTTCCTTCAAGCGCCAAAAGTGAAGGGCACATTTAATATTTATTTTCTGTATAACGGAGATTGTGTCTTTGTGTTTACCTTCTACACTGAGGAACTTAAAAAGCACAATAATTTTAAAATGGTAGAAGGCTATTACTGATGATAATAATGTAGTGTCCTGCAGTTCATGCAGACATAGCAAGAAAGGTGTACCGACCAACTTCAAAGTCATTTAACTGAACAGTATTGTCCATAGTGGGAGAAGAGAGGTGCTCAGAAGTGAGAGAGCGATCCTGATCCTGCTGAAATCGATAGCCCTGAAATGCTAATTGAATGCTGGGTCCAAGTTTAGAGATAAATCCATTCTTTATCAGAAACAACACCTATTCATAACAAAAAGATCTAGCACCTTCTTGAGGGGCAATGTCAGTTGCGTTTTTAAGCAATAATTTTCTATACTAGAACTATCTTTGTATGGATAGGCTAAGGAAAATACCAAAAAGCAGCTTATGACAGGATGAAAGGAAAAGTGAATTCTTAAATCACACGCTTCTCATAGCCCATCTAAACTTGGAATATATTAGTTTGAATGTCTCTGAATACGTTACAAGTTCATCTCAGCTTGACATAAGCCTTTTGAAAATGGCTTTAATATTAAGTAGATTTATGCACATTCATTTTTCAGCTGAAAATTTTCAGTTGCAAATGAAATTGAGTATTTTTCAACTTAAGATTTGCAAATTACAAGTAAATCTGTCCTTGGTAGCCTGAGCTGTTTGAGTGACTAGTGAGACCAGTAAGCTTCTTCCAGAATCCAGATGAAGTTGTCTATGATCTATATTGAATAACAGTGGTGACTCTTACAACCACGCTCTGTTGAAAAGTCTTTTTCTAATTGAAATACGATAGCCTAGATGAAGTAGTCACGAAAAATCAAATCCTTCTTAAAGAAACTCGATTGAAACTGGAGGTTCAGTTGATCACTATTTTGAGGCAGAAGAAGAGCTGAGGTGTCCTTTGTGGAACTCAATCATTTTTGTTTCCCTAATACCACCATGAGCCTTGAATCTGAGGCTATCCCTCTGACAGACTCTCAGAGCCAACAGGAACCTTGTGAGGTCTTGTCTGGAGAAGAGTATTCAGTGTACAGCAGTCATCCTCAGTGTTATGTCTTGGATCTAGAGGACTGGAGATTGCCAGGAAAAGAGAAGCTAGTGTAAAAGGACAGATTCTCGCACTTTTTTCTTTTGGAAATTCTGTTTGCTTTCCAGCAGAAATATATGTAGATTGTCTAGTAGAAATGTTTCTGCTTCAGTAGGGTGTTGATTTGTTTTGTCTTATGGAATATTTAAACAGTATTACTTATTTTATAAATGGTATAAACTTTCTGTGCTTGGGTACTTGGAAGTAAATGGTGCCTTGAGAACATTAAGATTACCGTTCTGTCCATTGTTAATCTTCCTCTCTTCACAGATGCATTTGTCTTCTAACTTGTTTGATATAAGAGATTTGATTACAAGCAATGCTCTACTTCAAGCATCTGGGCCGGACCTGCTGTCAGTCCCCACATCGCTTAGACACTCACTGTCTGTTGTTTCCTTTTGTATGTGCCACTTAGACATTTCGTATGAAGAATGTAAGACAGCATCAAAGGAACATGGCAAAATACACTGTTGTCATCACAGAGAAAGAGCAACGAATCAAAACCCTGAATAAAGCAAGGACCTTGGTTCTTGCTTCTAAAAATAGTGATATTTTCCGTGAGTACACTAACAGTGACGGCTTTCCTTTCTCCCAATGTCCAAATGACACTGTGAGAGTTTCAGACACACTCAGTTAATCTACTGCTGCTCTTGTTTTTCATTCCTAGTCTCTCTAGATCAGAATTTCCAATCTTGCCTGTCATTGCAGTAAATAAGCGGTGACCCTGATTCTAATGGTCTGTGAATTAATAATGAAGGTTATCAGTATGGGGTCTTTTGCTGCTCTTAAGGTTTGTAGCCAGTTTAATTGTTCTCCTTTGGATATAGAACAGTATAAATTGCAGCCACCCTTGGCAACTACTTTTCTGGTGGTTATCGCTAAAAGGCAAACATCCCTGCTGTGCACTAATCTGAGTAATAACAGGCCTGCACCAGTCATGTACCAGGGCTGCTCCAAAAGTAATACCTTCTGTTTTATTATGTTGTCCCCTCATATCAGAGGCAGGTGTTGGTGGCGTGGCAGTAGAGGTTGAACTTTCCTGCCAGTATTCCTGTGGCAGATGGCAGCAGAAAGGCAGTATGACAAAATGGCATCTGACATGAAATTGCGTATGAAGCACAGCTGTGACTTTGAATTCCTCCACGCAGGAAAAAAATTGCACTTCCTGACATTCCTTGATGCTTGCTGAACACTTATGGAGAACAAAGAATGGGCATGAGCATGGTGAGGCAGTGTGTGGTGCATTTCAGCAGTAGCAACGGTGACAGTGGGTCACCTCCGCTGGTGCATATTTCTATGAGCATAGCATGCAGGCTCTTGCGTCCATTATTGGTGACAACGCATAGCTAATGGTGGTTACAATGATGATATACAGTGTTCTGTAGCTAAGAATTCGCTCTATCGAACAGTGTTATTTTGCTCTTTGTACTTGTTGTAGTTTCCATGGAAATAAGCAGGAAGCATTACTTTCAGAGCAACATATCTAACTGAATGTTATAACATTCCATGTTCCAAGACCTGTTTCAATTTGTGTCTTTGTTTTTTATGTTAATTTTTTTCTGGGATTAAATACTGTTTTAGATATTCACTGGTTTTAAATGACGAATTGAGATGCATACGTTGATTATACAAATAAAATTGGATTAACCTGTTTAAAACGATTTCAGTGTAAATGTCAATTCAGTTTTATTTATTAAAAATAATAACTATTATTAAAAAAAAAGAAAAAAAAGCAAGTAAGCCTTTCCATAGATTTCTTGGTTCCCCTTCTGCCAACGGTTTCCTTCCTAGCTAGTAAAATACATCATTTATACATTTCCTCTTTGCTGTGAATCAAATATGGCTTTCCACGAGAGTAGTTAATTCAGGAAGGGAAATAATAATCATCATCATGTAGAGTGAAAGAAGAATTTAGGCAGTAAAATTTCAGTACACTTCAAAGGTATCGTCTAGAATAATTATTAGCGAGGAAATGAGGGGGATGGTGGGAGAAAGATTAGAGGCCTTACCTAGGGAGAAGTCAAATAGCCAGGAGCAGACATTGTCCATCATCCCAGTAACAGCCCTCTTTCTCAGGAGAAGCATTTCCTCCCCACTTTGCATTTCCATGAGTCTCAAGGTTCTTGGCTCTTTTTGCTTTTACTTATTTATATATTTATTTTTATTCATGGGTTTCCATGTAGTAGGCATACACTAGAAAGGCAGGAGTGCAGAAATCTGATATGAGTTACTTGGTATTCATTTTTGGCCTTCCTCTCTGTTGCTTCATCGCACCACACAATATTAAGGCAAAAATGATTTCATTTTCTCCTCAGTCAACTGAAACATATTCTATTCAGCGATGCCAGCAGTGAAATGTATTTTCCAACTTTAATTAGCAAGTCAAACAATAACACAAATGCTTCCAGAAAATTTTGCTAAAGGTTCTTTATCTTCAGTTGGATAACAAAAGCCTTAAAGAGCATGTGCTTCCATTTTTGTCGTTTGCCGAGAGCATCTATTTAAGTTTTCTTTTGTTTTTTTTTTTTTCATCTGGTTTTCATAAGCAAGATGACTGATAGCCGGTTTGTTCTCTGTTTCAGGTCGTGGAGACAAATTTGGTTGCTTTTGACTGTCACTGGATCATCATAAATGAGGTAACTGTCAAGTGCACACTGTTGTGAACCATAAATCCCGTTTTCAGTCTTACAGACAAATATTCATGCTGGTCTTGCCTTTGCAGCAGGAAGCAGTAGCTACAGCAAAGTTTAGGCATGCTGAGAGGGTGAACATTTAATAGAAAGAGAATGCCAGGACTTTCGGTTTTGCCATTTTGTTTTGCCCATTTTAAATGGAAGTAGGTAAACGACTAAATGAAAAATAAAGTGAACAAAGAAAACTTTCCTACTGAGTACTTGAGCTGACCATTATAGAGGATGTACTTAAGATCATTTCTCATACATAATGGATCTCTCCCACTGGAGTGCTTTTGTTTCATTCATATTTTAATTACTTTTCTTATTTAAAAAATAAATTAGTAATCCCATCTTTCCCTTTCCTATAAGAATTCATCCGGAATTTAGTTATGGTTGGTACCCAAAACCACTGATATCAGCAGGAGGCTTTTTGGTGGACTTCTGAACAAGGTCATATATCAATGTTCCTGAAGGAAACTAAAAGAAAAACTGAGATCCTATTTTTCAAATGAGAAACAGGTTGTTTCATGAACGCATCTAAAATATGGCAAGTCAATGTGAATTAGCTTTCCACATAAAAACTTTGAAAAGTGCAGTTATTCTAGATTTGAAGGCATTCACTTTTCCTTTTGTTTTTTGAAAAGCAATTTAGATCCAGAATTGCTGAATTCGTTGAGGAGATAACTCTCCCCAGAGTGTTAATTGTACATCTCCTGCATATTCTTAACACAAAAGATATCTTGGAGCAATTGTGTATGAACTCTAGGTCTGCTCTGTATTTACTGTGCCCTTCTGTTTTCATACCTTGTTACTAGGTTTTCTCTAGTTGTGTTAATTCAACACATTTTTTTCAAGGTTATATTAAGTTTTAACTTTTCACAGTGTGAGAATACTTCATCCTACTCCCTCAAAGCGGTGAACTGTAAGCCAACATTTTGTGGAGAAAACTATGCCTCATTAAGTGCTGTGAAGACAACTGAGGTTCAGTAGAAATTATTGCTTTGGGCCCTGTGTTTCTCCTGGCCAGTTGTTTTCTTTGTTATTCAGCACTGAAGGGAGTAGGTCTCACTGACTGAGAACCCATCTCTAAGCTACAGAAAGTTACGGGAACTGCACGTTCGTTTTCTGGGTTTTTTTTTTTTTTTTTTTTTTTTTTTTTTCTGTTAGACTAAACTAGAAATTATTTGTAGTCAGTGGAATATTGAAGTGGAGTTGATGTGTACTCTTCTGTAAGAGTTATTATTAAAAAAACAACAACAAAAGAACAGAATCTAGATCACTAGAAGACAGTTGTATGCATCTGTATCAATAAAGTTCCCAGACAGTCTCAGAGTAGGTACTTTCTGTTTTTTTCTTTTTTTTGTGTGTCCATTCCTCCGCTCTCAAAAGCAAAAAGAAAACCAAGAACCATTCCTACAGTACATACTTTCTGTATGTTCTGTATTCAGAAATCAGTCTCTCTATGAAAGAAATCTTGCTTTTTAAGCACTGTTGTCTGCTCATAGGAGTGCAGCACAGCAGTAGAAGTGGTTACCACTTTAACCCGTCTTCTCAGCTCCAAAACCATTCATTTCTGCAGCTAGTAGAGCTATACGATGTATACAGAGGCACATGCACCATCCCTTCTTTGCTTTATACCCTTGTATGTGAAATGGATGAAAGCTGAAATTAAGTTCATTCTCACTAGCTGTGCTAAGAACCGTAGTCATTAAAATCTTCACTATATCCTGTACAGTCATTCCTGATGTCAGCTTTGAGAAATGATAACGTGTGTAAGGCCATGCAGTTAACTCTTCAGTCATCTCAGCTTAATCTTCTGGACATAAATTCATATCCCCACTGAAGCAATTTATTGCTCTGTTGTTGCGTGTAGGAGTTGGACTCGATGATCCTTGTGGATCCCTTCCAACTGAGGATATACTATGATTTCAAAATGTTCAGTATTTTGTGGATGTAAAGATCAGATTAGTATTAAATAAGGTCTGTAGATACTGATACAAAAGAAAATATATTTTGCCCTATCCTTCTTTTAGTTCATAATACTATGTTCAAATTAGATAGAAATATAGATATTTTCTGACTGATAAATGTGGCATAATATTTATTTATTGCGACATTTTACAATTTCGGTATTAAGATCGTGACACCACCACTTCTGCAGAAGTGGAGTAATATCCAGGAGCTTTGGTACATGAAATTACCATCTTCACATCCAAAGCCAATCCGTTTGATATGGTTGTCCATTAACTGTCGATGACTTCCATATGACTGTGATCTGAGAGCTCTGCCTGTTTTCCTGCAACTGACTATGCAGCTCTTCCATAATGAATGTAGATATCCATGCTTGTGTGCCTGTATTAGCCAGATCACTGTCAGGTATGTAACTGTGACGGTGTTTCTCTTGCCCCCTGTGAGAAAATTTAAGATGCTTTAAAACTGAGTGCAAATACACTGCTTGTCAAAATCTATATGTGACAGATAATTCCTTGCAATAGGACACCACAATAAGCCACCTTTGTTTCCATCACTGTGCAAAGGGATTACAGGGTGCTTCCTGACTACAATAATATGGAAGGAAGTACCACCTTCAGTTTTGTGACCGTGAATCTGCCTGAGTTTTTGAGGCAACGTCTGTTATTTTAATTGCTTGCTTTAAATGCAGTAATGCCTAGAAAGAGTTGCTTTATTTTTATTGTCCCATTAGCTGCTATTTTAGGTAATACAGAAAAAGTGCTTGAAGACTGTGTATCAAAATGGAAATGCAAGTGTGGGAGGAGGAAGGTTGTTCCTATAAAATGAAATAATTTGTAATACATCTTATTAGTCCTTTGCAAATAACACAAATCTCTTCTGCCTGATCAGTGCATTCTGTTGAAAAAGCACGCTTCCAATAAATGTTTCTCTTTCTTTAGGGCTTTAAAGCAGATGGTGCAATTCTGTATTTAAAATTTGTGAGAGTCATAGATTTGAATGTTGTCATGATCAAATATGCCTTGAAAAATACAGGAGAATGGATTTTGCACTCCCCCTGTCTTTCCCTCTGCTTTCTTTTTTTCTTCTGCATAGTATTTAAGTGTAACCTTAAAAATCCCAGGGTAGTAAAATAACATTTCTTCACAACTTTTAAATCACTAGTTCACAGTAAGACAGATTTTATTTAGTGGACCTGTAGAAAGGACACTTGCAGCACTATTACTTTTTTCTTTTTTTAAATTAATGTTTCCTCTTAAAATTAAAATCAATTTCTTTCTCAAGCATTTTGCTTTGTTAAAGCATTCAGGGACAGCTTACTGTGCTCAAAGCTGCCACCAGTTTTCCATTACTATTTACTCAAGAAGAGTCTTAAACACTTTACACTGTTTCCAGTAACCGTACAGAAGGTAGAAATACCAAAACCTCTAAAAAGTATTGGTAGGTTTCCATTAGCAATAGTATGCACAACTATGACTAACGGAGTTAAAATACAAGTGGAACAAGTGCACAGAAAAGCTCGTTTTTTGTGAGAATAGCCTGCCGATTTTGGCTCGCTTAGCCCAGGAAAACAAAGGCTGAAAGGGTATATGCTCTCTATTTATATAACAAGTGCGAAGAAATGTATCTTTCTCAAGGGCTAGAGAGGACATGTTTGCCACTCAAGTAAATTAGTTCAAAATGCCCATGAATCAAGTGTAAGAAAAATTAGAAGATTTGGAATTAGCGGAAACATCAGAGTCTGAAAGAACTCCTTGGAAGTGAAGCAATGGATAGTTTATGGGAAAAGATTTAATGATAACTTTGCCTGTAACAACACAGTAGAGATCTGGCAAAACCCACAGGATTCCATTAAGAACCTGCTTTCAGATGGGTTTTTTCACTTGGAGTGGGCTTCTCCTTGCAACTGATGCATTCAGCTTGTCCTATTGTGTTTTGGCCCATGAAGAGGAGTATAAAGCATGACTATGTTTTAAGCTTGAGCAGTTTTAAAACATTCAACCAGATCAGGTCCCCAGATCATAGTTAAATTCCAAGAGCTCACAGTATTCTACATTTGAATGCATATAATTGACTAACAGTAGTGTTAGAGGTTTGTTTCAGCCCGTACATTTTCCAGTGGTGGCAGGAGGTCAAGCATTAAATGCCACCCTTTTTGATACACCTACCTTGTCATGATGATGTGTCTTTTGTTCAGACAGCTTAGAGCCAATTGATAGGGGTACTCTGCATGTGGGACTGGTTAGCTCTTGGTTTCTTTTTTTTTTCCTTTGTGAAAGCTGAAACCAGGTATGATACTTCCTCTTACCTTTTTTCTCCATCTTCTCGCCTCCCTGCGTTTTTCATCAACTGCCTCACTTCGGGAAGCGTTGAGCAATACAGAAAGGGTATAGCACACATGCTACTGTGCTCATCTGTCCTCCTGCCAAGAAGGAATAGTGGTGGTTCAGAGACCTCAAGGGATAGTGGCCACCTTATCCTGCTGTGACCCCTCCCTAAACTTGCTTCAGCCAGCCTGCAGAGGAAGAAATAATCCCTCCTCTTGAGTCTCACAAAGAATGTGTTTAGAACTTTCTCTTAGAAGTAATTTCTGGAAAATGAAAAAATCTGGAAATATCTTGAGTGAAAATTAAGATGCCTCCGCAATTTTTTTAGTCTTACTACAGGATAAATTATTTCCCTCCATGTCTCTCAGCTACTCCATGATAAACAGTAATTCCGTATCTAAGTTGCACATCTCAAAATAGAGATCAAGCTGAATGGCATTGTGTACTGTGTGACCAATATATTGTCCTGCTTCTGACCGGAATATTTACCTTGATACGTTGAGATGATCCTCTCACTTTCATTTTTCCATCTGAACAGATCTGTATGATCCTCCCACTTTCATTTTTTCCATTTAACAGATCTATACATTTAAAATTGCAGTCCTTTCCTTACTTACTTGCGTAATAGAATGAAATGGACATTTAAGTTCTATTTATGTTCTGTTTGGAAAAGGGGCAGCATGTCCTTATTCCAAGTTCAGACCTCCAAAGAAAGATTTGGAACTGCATCTTGAGCTTCAGATTTTTCTAGAAAGCCCACAGAATCAAGACTAAATTTATACAGGTGTCAACTCAGTTCAACCTGGCCAACTTTGTAATTCTTTTTGACATTTTGTGCTTGTATAACAGATCATCTGTCATCCTTCTATCATTACACTGTATCCTGCTTTGAAGTGCAAATGAAAATTGTTTCCTCTCATACAATAGTTACTTTATATAGTTTTCTCAAGTCAGATCCAAAATTCAAGAATGAGAGATTATACTGGAGAGTCATTATATAAAAGCCTCATCACTCAACCTGTGCCAAATATTAAGAAATTGCAAAGAAACACATAGCAAATGACAGAAGTTGAGTCTGGTTTTGTATGATATTGCTTTCTAGTTAGCCTAAAATCTGAATTTGTGATAAAATCAGTAGAATGAATAGCATTTAAAATGATTGTTATTATTCTCTTGACACTTACATTTCCTTAGCCCCACAAGAAAATCTCTTTGCTTTGTGGGTTCTCTTTTTAGTTCCCAGGTGCTGTATTAAAATATAATAACCTAAAGCGTGAGCTTTCTAATTAAAAAGCATAAAAATGCTGATCACATAAAAAAAGAAAAACAGTTTTAAGAGAGAATAGAGGAACGCTTAACCACGTAGAAGTTAAAATCTCTTTTAAACTAAAGTTTAGCACTGTAGAACTGCTATTCAGGAATCTTTTTTTTTTTTTTTTTTTTTTTTTTTTTTTTTTTAATATATATTGCTAAAACTATTCTAACAGTCCTGTTATTACAGTTTGGGCACAGTGTGTATTGAAACCAGACTAACTTTGTAAATGCTTCCAGAGAGGACATAGTTTAAAATCCAGATAAGATCCTTGAACTCTTGCTTATGATTATTGGAAAGTATTTTCAGAATTGCATGCTCTTTGCTAAAACAGCACTTTTTTTTAACCTCACAGCCAGCAAAATGATACGAACTAAATGAAAGGACAGCATCTTAAGCTGAGAGAAACCATTATCTATGGTACATTAAGGATTAATCGACCAGAAATGCAAGATATTGCAGTGGACACAGCTGATACCATGTGTTATTTTTGTTTGCAGAAAAATCTATATTTCATAAGGAACATTAATAACAGATGAATTCTAAGCTATGACAACCTGTGAAAATGAATAAAATATTTTTACTATAGTCAAGAGAGCTGAAGTTAAAATTTACATCTTGTACATTTTTCTTCCTAGCTTTAAAGAAAACGAGCGAATCCCAGTATGTCCAAACCTGTGTTTCAAACTAATTCATTTGAAGAACGTTAACTGCAGCCCCAGAAAATTAATCAATAAATAAATGCCAGGATGGTTGTTTTAACTTTTGGAGAGCTGTGTTTTTAAAATCCCTGGCCATCTTTTCTCAATAAAGAAAATTCTCATTAGAATCTCTGTCCTGGATTCTGGATTCTTCTAAGAAATGAGCGTAGGTTAGGAGGCCGAAATGACTGTAGTGTTCAGTTAGAGGAGTAGCAGCACAGAACTGCCAAATTCTTTCAAAAATTAGAAGCTAAAAATATGCAAATGAGAATCAAACATTCAATAAACTGTGGCTGTCTGCAAAGGTATTTTAAATGCAGGCTGTTAATGGGAGCTCCCCAAGGACTTCACTTACTGGGTTGAGTCTCCCACAGTGAAATATCTGGAAAGTTTAGGGATATCAGCCTCTGGTATTTGGATAGATTATGGACAAAGAATCCAGTATGATGGGAAATAATTCTACTTTAAAAGGCTGAGAAGTTTTATAGATTATTTCTCCTGGTTTGCAGGGGAAAAAAAAAAAAAAAAAAAAGGCATAGGATTGCCTTGAAAACTGCCAGCTAAGTTATTTGAGTCCTCAGAAACAGCCTGTGTTTATCTAAATACCAGGGTTTTATGTATGGGATGGAGCCAGCTGCGGTCCTCCCCGAGCCCTGCCTGTTCCTGCATTCCCTCAGGGCCTCCTCCCTCAGATGAGATACTGTGTTACCACGCTGCAGGAACTCGCTGTTCTGACTTCCTTAACCTGCCTTAAAGTTAATCTTTCAAGCTTGGTGTTTCAGATATTAATGTAGGTAAATGATGTTCACTAACTTGCACGTTCTTGACATTCTTTTTCTGTGAAAAGCACCCTTAAGATCTGAACAATCGTCAGTACCTTCACAGCTCCTATGTAATGCTACACTTAGACTTCCTACTGATTTACACATCATCTACCAAGAATGCTGTGAAACACTTTTAAGTAAAAGATCAGAGGTAAAAGGAGAGGAAGAGAAAACTCAAAATGAAACAACTAAGCCCAATTACATCTACAGAGATTCTGTGAAGTTTGGGCCCAGTGTATTTTATAACAACTTTTGCAATTATTGAAAGAGTGGTAGTCAGTTGTTCTAATGAGTATGTTCTTCATGAGACTATGGCTGAGCTCAGCACTAGCCATGTAAGTCGTACATCTCTTGGTGCTCTCAGTTTATTTTTCATTCATGTGAAATGTCTGTATTTTAACATTTATGCATATTGTTTTCATTGCCTTATCTTCCAGGAAATAAGTGATTTGGATGTGCAGGAACTGGTGAGAAGGTCAATTGGAAGGTTAACAATTATTCGACAGACATTTCCCGTCCCCCAGAACATAAGTCAGCGCTGTTTCCGTGGCAACCACAGAATATCTTCATCACTGTGTGATCCAAAGGACCCTTTTTCCCAAAGCATGGAGGTAGTTTACATTCTGTTCTATTCCCACCTGGGAACTGTCTTTGTGGATAAGTTCAAGGCTTTTCCCCAGAGACTTAGTTAACTTAATGTTTATTTTTCATGTCTTTATGACATGCAGTTTAATGGCTCATAAGGTGACTGGGAAAAGTAGTTGGGTGGGGAATGAGCAACAGTTCTGATGGACAAGAACTCACGCGCTCCACAACTCAAGAAAAAGTATAAGAAAGCCACATGAACTCCAAGCAGCACGGTCATTTTGCTACCCTGCCCTCTCAGCTTCAAATGTGTTACCAATTTAAAAGCTGTTACTGGGGACAATCCATAACATCTGTTTCAAGTATTTTTTGTGTAGGTACCTCAGCCTATGTCGACATTCCTAAAAGGCCTTGTTTTGTAGTTGCTAATTACAAATCCTACCTGTATTTCTGTGATTGTAATTCTAAGATATAGTTCTTGTTGTAGTAGGCGTAACCCTTCCTAAACGGGACAACAAGTTCTTCAAATTATAAGAGTCTTTCTACCATGTGAAATCAACAAGATCGTGATCATGAGCAGGTCCCCTCTATTCCATATGTCTGATAAGATTCGATAGTGACAAAGCTATGACAAATCAGAAATGTAAAATGGGCTTAAAATATCCATTTATGTATGTATTTATTTTGTGAGGTCATTTATGGATTTGCGGAAAGATGACTGTATTGGCACTGATGCAGGGGAGCATATCTGACTTAGCAGCCAAGAGAACAGTTGTGGTGCCAAAAGGAAGGAGGGTAAGAATGGAAAACAAACAGGAAATTTTAATAAGCTGTTTTCACTTGTCTATAGTGAAAGATGTTAAGGGGAAAAGAAGTGTGGCCGGTCTTGCCCTGTTTCGGGTTAGCAAGAAAATCCATTGTCTCACTAATTGCTCACAAAATAGACAGTAAGCAACCTATTGATGACATGAAAAGCTTTGGCCATCGTACATTGTACAGTGGTCTTATCAGTGGTTTTAAAATGAACTGGCCTGTGCAAGTTCAATAAATGCACTGGATGTCAGTAGGGGCTATTTAGGGGCTGTGTAAAGTCTTCAGCCTGTGTTGTTCTGTTGTGGCAGCATGGACCTAGGGGAAATGTTTGGAAGTCCGTGGAACATACATAAAAAGTGAGGAGATGATTATATACAGCAACTAGTGATTACAAGGAGCAGTTTTCATAGACTAAGTTACTTACTAGAGCAGTGCAGAAAACAGGGATCCTGTTAATAAGAGACTTAACATTCTGATTCTCCCATCAGCTTAGCTTTCATTTCCCCACATCATTGAACTTATTCGAGGGAAGAAAAGTCCTAGAAATCAAGTATTTGTTTTCTACACATTGATCAACTCCCTTTAATGTGTTAGGTGGGATCATATTACACCTTAACTTATTCTTCTTGATCAAAAATAAGCCATAGCTCTTGGATAGCTGTAATCTTCCTATTCGAGGCCTTCATTACATTTCTGTTCAAAGGAATTACCGAAGTTCAACTTAAATGTTCGCACAGTTCAGTTTCAGTGTTCTTGCTTTCCCCAGAATGGCTGTCCTTCATTAGTAGCCAAGTGAAACAATGATCAGTAGTGAAAGGAAGTATCCCCTGTGTCTTCATATGATGTACAGACTCAAGTAGTTTCGGAATTTGTTAGATGTTTCTTTGTTCTCCCCAGCAATATTATGAATTAATTTCTATTCCAATGGGAAGTTGGAATGGTTTATAAATTGAAATTCAAATGCTTTTCTTATGCCACCAATGTGTGACTAATCAGAAATATTCCCTGGAAATTATGAAGGTAGATTTTTTTTTTTTCCTTTTTTCCCTGAAATACTCCCCCTAAAGGCTGTGTGAATAATTAATTTTTTTTTCAGTACCTTAATTAGTAATCTGAAAAAGATACTGGTAAAGACCTCTCACTGCGTTTCAGGGATTGTCCTACTCACAGCAGCAGTTTCCATAAGTCTGCGCTGTTTTGTAAGCATCAGAAAGCACAGGAAGTTTGCAGAGTTCACTACCATGATTTTGTCTAAAAGCTCTGGGTGGCGGTCAAAAGATAAATAAAGTAAGTGTAGGTAATCCAGACAAATCACTTAGTCTGATTGCTGAACAAATGTCTTTTTTCCTACACTCTGAAACAAAAATTCATATCTGGTTTTTGAATTACCTCAACATGAGGTTAACCAATTACATATGGCATGGTAATGCAAGTGTCCAGACGTTAGTCTGAGAGACTCAAAATAGATTAAGTATCAGTAATGGATACCAAGCAATGAATTAAATATCCCATTAAACAGACATGGAATTGAATAAAAATGTAAAGTGACTTTAAATTCCAGCCTCACTGTGTGTGTGTCAACACAGTTACTAATGAAGTATGGTCTGGCAGTGAAATGCAAAGGTGATTTTGAGAACCAGAAATTAATTGCAGTGTCTTTATCATTATATTATCAGTGATTGATTGCTGTAAATGTTAAGCTGTACTATTAGTAAAGGAACAACAATGCTTAATAATTGCTGAACTCTCTACTCTTGGGCTCTATTAATACTCGATGAAGGACCAACTATATTTCTCTTGGATTAGTAACTGCATCCTTCTTCATGATCTTTGAAAACAGTCTTCCATTCTTATGATAATAGGTTATGGAAACTACCTTGAAAACGATGTTATTTTCTTGGGAAATGATGACTTGGCATCTGTAGCCCTTCACGTACCAATTTAGTCTCGTTAGTGACCTTATTGCCTGTTCTCTCTAGAGGTGTTATTTTTTTTCCTTTGGCGAAGGCATATTTAAAGTAAATCTGTCTCACAGCAGAGCAGCAATTCTTTTTTCTCCCTCTAAAACAAAAGTCCCCTTGGTGATGATTTCTTTGGGGAAATATGGATTTAACTGGAAGGCTTTGAATCTTTTTAGTTTTAGGGAATAAATAGATAAATCATCCAAGTTTTTGTTTGTTTTTTTTTTTTTGAAAATACTTGATTAATCTAAACCCAGATCCTCAATCCATGCTTCTAATCTTGTCACGTGCAGTAATGCCTAGCGTAGGCATGTGCAGGAAGCAAATTAATTCCTGTGTGAATATTGAAATGGAAATTCTCAGAACCACTGGTATTATGGCAGGAGTTTGAATAAGAATTAAGAGCCAAATACCAGAAACAACGAGTGAAGAATTTCTGTCATTTAAAGAAAATATATATAAGGATCACAAGTTCTGTGCATTTCTGATTCTAACAACATGGAGTTGAAAAGGCAATAGAGAATCCTGGGAGTTTGTCTGGGGGGAAAAAAGGCAGACAATCAGATCTCCTTCAATAAAACATCGAGGGCAAAATGACTCAGGAAATTCTGCCAAGGCAGGGAGACAGGTCACCTCTTTCCTCGATCCTAGGCAGGGAAGGAGTCTGTCACGAAACTTGTATGTGAGAACTGCACAGAGCAGATTGCAAATGACACAGGCAAAGCCAACATAAAGATAGAATTTACATGATAGAATAGATAACATTAAAAAAAGTTATATGGAAATGGTTGGACAGGACTGGAGGTGGTTTTTTTTTTTTTTTTTTTTTTTTTTTTCTGTTGTAAGGTAATTTGCCCATCAGCGTCTCAGATCTTCAGCATTATTGTGCTTCCTTGGCATATGTCTACTTCTAATAGCTGTGAGAATTTCCTGATCTTCGGATATTTTAAAGAGGCAGAGTAAAGGTATCCTCCACAAAGTGTAATAGTTTCCTGTTGTAAGTGCTCTTAAAGGCTTTGAGCAGAACACCTACGTGGAGAGACCTTTACACAAAACAATCATTCTGTTCCACGAATCTAGAAAATGTCTTTTGGCATGTCTGATGGAGAAAAAATAAATATCAGCAACTGTGGCTCAGTTAGCAAATTGCTGTTGGCTAATTTGTTGTCAGGGATTAGAAATGCTCTGTAGCCCCATACACAGTACAGCTGAGGAAACAGAGCTTCCCTCAATCACCACAGGAGGCCCTATGGCTTCAAATGGCCAGTAGATCATCTAAAAGTAATATTCTCAAAGGCACTTCCCATTTCTGAACGTTGTCTTTTGCTGAGCAATTGCATTCAGGATCACTGTCGTTTGGTTTTTGATGCTGCAAGGAATTAATAGTCATTGCCAAGTACTCAGACAGAAAACGCTGTAAACTTTGGAACTGGAGGGCAACTATACAGAGAGGAATGATGTCACTGGGCCAGATTTTGTACAAGAAATTGCCTCCATCACAATTGCCTGCAAAAACAAAACAAAACAAAAAAAGCCAAGAAAGCCATGCCGAAATGATTTGTTTTTAAATTTTTCATAGTGGCTGCTTTTTGAAAGAACAGACAGCCTTAAACAGAATTTGATGGTGTTCCAATGTCTAACAGTGGGAAATTTTGAAAGTTCCAGGCATCTGGTTAAAAATAAAACGAAGTTTGCTGGTGCTCACAGGCGGCGCTCTTAATCCAGCCTGTGGAGCTATAGCAGCAATTGGACTGCTTGTACTTCACGTGAGTGTAGTTTGTTGCTGCCAATCAATTGTAACATTACAGCCCGTAGCCACTGTTTCTACCAGAGCCAAAGAGAGGACTTTTTACTCGTGTTTCCTTCTTACTACCAAATAAGTCATTTAATTATCAGGGGATTACGGGTGAGACGAAACAAATGATAAAATCTGGCTGCTGTCAGGAGACCACAAGTAATATGCTGTTACACAGTTCTTTTTTTTATCTTCACAGATTTCCAATCTGTACATATACGACACTGTCCTTCTGCTGGCAAATGCCTTTCATAAGAAGCTAGAGGACAGGAAGTGGCACAGCATGGCCAGCCTGACCTGCATTAGGAAGAACTCTAAGCCCTGGCAAGGAGGACGTTCCATGCTGGAAACCATCAAGAAGGTACCTTTTTCTGTACTTTATCTTCTTTGATTCTGTAGTATTCCGGTAGCATTTACTTTGGAGATGTGTACTATTCTTGCCCGGTACCATCGGCGTCTTTTCAAAGCATATGTTTTGATATAATCACAACTTCTGAATGAAAACTCAACAGTTTCTTTTCCATGTCGTACCTGTACATTGCCTTTTCACCAGAACTATCGAACACTGGTAGAAACTAAAATCCCATTGAAAAAAATACATTGCAGTTTAGGAGGCAAAGCAGAAAATTATACTAGATTTATTGTTTGTGGAAGAAACTAAGTTTGACTATTCCACACAACCGATGTTCTGTGGAATTTGATGTTGCACTACAACTGAAATCAAAACAGTGGAATAATCGAAATGAAAGTAAGGCAAAGTCTGTTGAAATAATCTAGTCTACGTCATGCCATTACAGAACATTTTCTTACAGTGGACTAGACAGCGCTTTATCCAGTGTTAAGCTCTCATTACTTCTCTGTGAATATTACTTCGTACCTAAATAATGCTCCTTCCCAAGACTCTTTTACTGTTCTTCAGCTTGAAATATATTTTTCCTACTTACACCTTTTATCATGATATTTAAAGACCCACATCATTAAGAGGCAGTTCTCACTACGTTCGAAGTCATTACTTAGTCAAAATATGCATAGGTTCTTCATTTACCTTTCTCTGCAAGCTATTCTATTCAACCTCGTTACGTTATTGATGTCTTTCATAAAACTGCCTTTTCATTTGCCTGCGTGCACTTTCTCGTAACGTATATTTACATTTAAAGTGCTGTCAGTACTGCCAGTGTAAAGACAAAAATAAAAGGTTCTTTATTTATGGCTTTCATTCAAAGGACATAAAAATCATTTAAAATATAATGTTGCTTCAAGAAGCTGCTGTTCTGTATTAAGTCTTTAACTACACAAGAAATAATGATGATGCAGGCAAAATGTAAAGCTCCTTTGAGCACTGTTGTTGTTCATTGTTAGTTTTTTTTGTTTTGTTTTGGTTTGGTTTGGTTTTTTTCCCAGTCCCAAATCCGATTTGCATTAGCTCCCACCTAACAGTTCAAGGCTTTCCCTAGTGGCAGTCCTCAGATTCCATTCGAATAGCTGAAAGTCATGAGATTGCAAAGGTAATCCAGGAGAGAGGCAGTTGACGGTTTTGAGTGGCTCCAAAGTAGCATTGCGGGACAATTTCAATTCCACACTTGGAAGTCTCATGTATTTTAAGCTATTTTGCAAGCAAGGCTAACTCTGGAATTTTCCTTATCGACTTGCACTTTGTAAATATTATAGTGCACTTTTTCATTAATAAAGGTATTCCTGCTTATTCAAATTCTAATGGGAAGTCTGAACCACAAAAGTCAAAATACTCACTTCCACATTAGAATTAGATATTACTATGTGAATTAGAGTTCAGGCAAACTCTGATGGCCCTGCAAGCAACTCTAAATTTGCTTTTGAAATAAAAATCAATAAAAGGATTGCTGACTTTTTGAATTTGCAATTATTCGCTTGCTTGTGACATTTGTGGATGTGAGACTGGCTTTGTTGTCCTACATAAATGCCCTTCATACTGTGTCCGACCGCCATTGCATCTTTATGCATTTCAGACAGCTAGGATTTGTTCCATTTTTGCTACATTTCCCTAGCTAGCACATCCAGTTTATCTTCTTCAAATTCCCACCTCCCTAAAATGATGTGATTAATAAAACAGTCTCCTCTTGTGACCATCTTGAAGATCAGTTCAGCAGGGAGTGTGGATAGAAATGGTCAGTAAATTATGAAAGGCATTCAAGAAAGTAGGAGCATGTGGAGATCTAGAGATGTGGTTAGCTTGCTTAAAAATGAATTGAATGTCATGACAATTCTTGGCGTGTGCAGCTACTCGGGCTTATTTCCTGTTGCCTTTGAGTTTCTCAGCTATTTGAGTGAGATGGCTTTGATAATAAGCCACTTTACAGGTGTAAATGAAAGAATCCAAGTTCTTCTTACACACTGTATTGTGCTGACTGAGATTAATTTCTGGAAGCAACATGATAGAGTTCAAAACCAAAATGAAACCTACAGTTACCGACAGAAATTTTCTGTGTGTGCATCTTTACCACTTCCAACCCTATGTGAAAGAGAGCTAAAGGTTGCTGCTAAGAGCTGAAATTCTGCTTCAGTTTTGTGATCTTTTCAACGCTCTCTTTGAATTGACTGGAGTGGTTATGTAGAACTTTGAAATCACAGTTGAGTATTTTGAAATGAAAACACTGACACTGATGAAGTGCCAGGAAAAAAAAAAAAAAAAAGTGAAAGGAAAGTTAAAAAAACATTTAATCTCTGTTTGAGAATTCTTCCATGTTTTATGTTGTTTTGTTTCTTTTCTTTTTTTTTTTTTTGTCTGATATTTTTTTCCCTCTTTTGCTCATTGAACTGGAAACAAGTGGAATAAGAAGTACTTCTCATAAATATACCAGTTTTCACTCATTTTAATCTTGAAAGAAAAGAAAACAGAAAAAGAAAAAAATAGCGACCAGGTGTTATTTAAATTGTTTCAGAGTGAAAGACTCTGACTTTTCATTTAGAAGTCATCGCTGTTTCAAAAATACAAGGAATATTGGGAGATACTGCTATAGCTCAGACCAAAGATAAGATGTACATTCTTAAGAATCCCTGCACAATTGTAACTATAACTTCAGAACAACCAGTATGAAGTAGCTGGAATCGCAGTCTTCCCCATCCCGCCCCTCAATCCCTTGTGATTTCAGTGGGTGTTGCATTATAATCAAGCACACTGGTGGTGGGGAAACAGTTAAGGAACTGATGACTAATTGCAGCCTGCCTCCCCTTGAAAAGGACTAGCAGTGAAGTAGCTGTTCTTCTGTGCTCAGTAGTAATGTGGAGGTGATGTTGCCATCTACTGCTGGTTACAGCTGAGCTCTTCTTTGCCGCTAAGCAAGCAGAAAAATGAGTTCTAGAGGAAGCTTTTCTGGAAGAAAATCTGTCTTCTAGAGTCAGAGATCAAGAAACTGCATTATCTGGCAGCATTTTAACTGCCAAGGGCATCTCCCTCTGATTTCCAGAGGGAAAAATAGGAAAAGAGATGGGAAATCTATGTAAGCGACACACTGAGGAAGGTAAGAAAGGGATGCTGATTTACTATTGGCACCACTTGCTAAAAATAGCAGAACTCTGGTAGTAAATAGAGAGAATATATATATATTTTTTATGATTAATGAGCTAATGTGGAAGAGCAGAGAATGAGGGGGGGATTAAAACATTTCAGAGATTTCTTGAAATAAGAGAATGGCTACCTGAATCGTTCCCTGCTGAAACTGGTTACTTTTTATTGTTGAACATTGTATTCCTAGGTCACTATTTCTATAAAAAAAAAAAAAAAAAACTTCAAAAGCTCAATTACTATAGAAATTCATCTGATTGAATAAAGTCTAAAAACCATTTTAAGCCCAATAAAATTAATAAAAAAGACCCAATGTATTTTTCTGTGCATCTGGATCTGAATAAATAATTAGAATCATCAGGAAATACAATCCTACTAATGAATTTAGCCAGCTCTTGCAATTAGACATAAATTCACTTCCCTAATAGGAACTATCCCGAAACACATGCCCCGTTGTATATTTCTCAGTAAAGCCATTTCACAGGGAGAGTAATAATTATTAGTAGAGTATAATTCTACTGCTGGAAAAATTAATCTTCCCGAATAGCCTGAAAATAAATGCAAGTAGGATTATATGGAGGATCAACTCAGAAAAATGACATCAAGTTACTGCATGTATCTTTTTTCTCATCTCTTCTTCTGATCTCTTCCCGGTCACGTTTGTTTAGCTCACTGGCAAACAACAAGTTTTTAGTGCTAGCAGCAGCATAAAGAATATTCCCTTGAGGCGAATGGGCTGTAACTTGTGCTATTTCATGAATCGTGGACAGGAATTGTTAACTGGTTATGGCTTCAGACTTGTCAGTGATGTTCATTAATGATGCGAAAAAGATGCCAAATTGTTGTTCAGATAGTAGCTTAGCTTGTCTTCGCAGGCACCTGAAAACAATATATTTGATCGTGG
This sequence comes from Oreortyx pictus, assembly GCA_036925125.1. Lineage (NCBI taxonomy): Eukaryota > Metazoa > Chordata > Aves > Galliformes > Odontophoridae > Oreortyx > Oreortyx pictus. The sequence continues at coordinate 52,174,110 of JAUPFR010000005.1, read as the reverse complement.
ACTCGAGAATTTTTTTAAACATCAAATTTCTTCAAAATTAAAATATGAAATTAATATTTGAGGTTTACAGTGTTTTTTGGTTTTGATTTTTAATTTCTGACAAACAGCCACAGCAGTTTGTTTTTTTTATTTCCTTAATTGCAAAATATGTCACATCTGTGCATAACCAGAATCTGATTAGCAAGTGTGAGAGCAAGTGATATACTTAAAAACTAATGTCTGTTAAGCTGACATTCCCATGCAAACTCCTGGCTGCTGGGTAAATAATACTTTCTTCAGGGACTTACTTACAGTATAATAGTGCCTAAGCGTATATAAACTGTTGTTTATCTTGCCGGTCTAGACAGGACTCAAGTAGGCTTCCACTGTATTACCAAGCTTTATAGTAGCTCTGCAAAGCCCAGAGCGGTAATCAGAAACATAAGTAAAACATTTTTGTTCTAACAACTGACATTTAATTCCTGTTTTAAATGTGTCAGGAAATTGCATGGTTGTGGCTCAACCTTAGAGGAATTTCAGAGTAGATAATAAATCTGTCTTCTTCTTTTTCCAAATAATACTGTTTCCATAAGTTAAATGGATTGAAAAATTTCTTTGACTCTTACCTATTATCTTAATTAATGCTGACATAACTTGGAAAAATGTCATCAGGAAGTTACGGGATCAGTAGCTGTCATACAGATGGCCATTTCCTCTGTGATTTCCTTCCACTATGCATCAGAAGAGGGATATAAAACACCTGCAGTAAATCAATTAAGGCCTTTAGAGGGTGAAAGACTATGCAGAAAAATGGTTGCACTGTCCTGAAACTCATACGTGGCAATATGCTGTGCCTATCCCTCGGCCGTGAGCTGTGAAACACATAAAAAGCTTGTGCAGGTCACCGAAGACTAGCAGATGCACAGAATAGAGTTGCCCGGCCTTCACTGATGGACTGACAGGGCAGGTCCCAGATAGACCGAAGGTGTCAGAACCTCTATGAAATTCCCTATCGGATTCCAGTATTGTTTTTATTATATGAGTGGCTCTGCTCTGTTTTGACTCTAGTTTGTTTGTTTGTTTGTTTGTTTTACAGTCCAAGCCTGGAACATTCCCACATAATCTGAGTACCTATTACTCTATTGCTCTAGAGTGGACACACTCTAGGAAAGAAAACTCTAGTCAAAGACACTTGTATATAACAAATCTTCAAAGTGTGAGGAGATTATCAAATAGATGAATGAGGTATTTTGTTGTTATGGTTACTGCCAGGTTTCAGACATTAAAATAACTTACAGACTTGCAGTTTATATTTTGCTCCAACATTTGCAGTCCTTTAAAAATCAAGGCCAGTAAATTTACACAGTGATTTGGATAGAGATTCCATTTCAAAATCTGGTAGTGCATCTGTTGGCTGTGCTAGTTAGGGGCCATGGATGTCACGCCAACCGTAGTGACGTGCATCAAAATTGCCCGGTGGCTCTCGCCTTGTGCAGGAGAGTATTTGGATGTACCCTTAATCAGAGGTGTTTTTTCCTTCTGCCATTTCATGTGAAGAGTAGAGATTATAGAAAAGGTTAAAAATACGTATACATCAAAAAATATTTCTTATTTTTAACTTAAAAAGGCGCTTCATGAAAGATGCAGAAAATGTTTTTGTGAGAATTCAAGTCTCTAATGTTAAAGATTTAAAGGTATTACACTGACGAGCAAATTCTTTGTTTTTATTGCGATTATGTTAATGTTTTACCAAAGAATGACCGCACACGTCTTTTTAGGTCACGCTAATCTGTAATGCAAATATTGTACTCCTACCTGGATTTTCTCCAAATTAAAAATGTGAGAACAGAGCTATTAAAATCGTGATTCAGCAGTGGCCAGGTTCTTTGGTATTTTGCGCTGCAGAAATTTATTTTCCAATTTTTTCCACTTCATATCATAAAACCTTTAAATGGAGAAGTGATTAGAACTGAAAAACTCTCGTATTATGTTTTGAAGAAAAACTATGCATTTTGTATGGTTTTCGAATGGATGCAGATTGTTTTACGTGCATACTTAAAATATTGTTCAAGTTTCTTCGATAAAGCAGATCACAGATGTAACTTTTTCTTATCCAATAGAATGAAAATGTCATGTGGCTTTCACTGTACGCATTTCACGTGGCTCTGTTGATTTTTAGAGTATCACTTCATCACAGATCTTATAAAAAGCTGAAATACGTGTCATGTTGAATTACTCTGGTATATATTCTGAGCACTGTTGCAGTCTGCATCGCCTTCTCAGTTCTGATTCATTATAGCACATGCTCACTGTCTCCTCTTTAGTATTTTAACCGCTTTGCCTAAAATGTAAAGCAAAGTTGAAGGAAGCATGAAAACCGTGTGTGGCTTATCTGATGCATCCCTAGTAATAGTGAAGACTTGTGCAGGAAAACAGACAAATGACCACGTTAAGATAAACAAAGCCCTCGTAGCTTCTACAGATCATGTATGTCATCTCAAAACACAACCAATGTAATTCAAAACTCAGCCTGATACCCTGCTGAAGCATGTTTTGGGTGTTTAAAGTTTGAGGAAGACAGAGACATTTTTGAGTATTTTTTTTCGTATATTTGTCGTTAGGCTTGCTTCCACTAAAATTATTTGCAAAACTGTTTTTCTTAAAATGCAAATGGAATTTCATGTTCCTCTGACAGGACAAAGAACTAATGTTGGTGTGCAACTATGATAAGACTACTGCTAGAGTTGGATCTCAGCATACTGTTGAGTTTGATTATTTTGTAAAGAACTTTAGTGGTACAGGAACAATTTAGGGGTTGGAATTTTTTTGGAAAAGGTGGTCTTTAGAAAACCATCCTATCTCTGGTAATTGTATATATGTGTATATATGGGTATGTATGTATCCTGTATAGGTAGCACACGAATCCCCTGGAGAATCAAAACATAACTGTCTACCTCTGAATTGTCACTCCATTCCTCTTTTTAAAAAATATTGTTTGTTTGTTTATTTGTTTCCCAATAGGGTGGAGTGAATGGCTTGACTGGAGAACTAGAATTTGCCGAAAATGGGGGGAATCCCAATGTTCACTTTGAAATTTTGGGGACAAACTACGGAGAAGATCTTGGCAGAGGCATCCGCAAGGTGAGGATACTTATGTTCAATCATGACACTGTTTTTCACTTGATTTTTTAATCTTCCTGTTGTGCCAACCTGACGGAAAAACATCTGATGGCAGATAATGTGTTATGTTCGGTTGCCAGGAATGAGAAATGGTACAAAAATCTTTGATTTATTGGTACCCATCCATTTTATTACTGCAAAGAGACACTGCTGTTGGTCATGTTGATCGTATTTTTGTTCATAACACAGAGTATGTTAACCTGCTGGTAGGCTGTCAGAAAAGGCCAGTTTCGTAGGTTTTGGAGCCTATTTTAAAAAAAGCATATCTTACACCAGAAGATGTTTGGAGCACCCAGATATATGCTTGATATTTATGGTCATGATAAGATGTTTCCGTTGTTAGTTGATTAAAATTTATAGCTACGTAGCTACAAAATTCAAAGCTAGGAAGAGAGTATCTGTAGTAAAATGGACAAAAAACAAGTAATTCCTTGTTTTAATTTCAACTAAATCATCCTGTACTCACAGATTTGTAAAGAAAACTTGTAAAGTCAGTTACTTCGCTGCCAGACAAAGACCAAATACTGCGAAATAGATTTTTTTGGGTAAACTGCATACGTGTACAGAAAAAGGAACGGACCTCTGTTAGGAATCTATATCCTTACATTTGTATGAACAGACCTCTGTCTTACACGGAGGACGATGCGGAAGTCACATCATACCTTTTAGGAGAATAGAAGACGGATAGATAGCCTCTTTCAGGAGCAACAATTCTTCAAAGATAAACGTGTTGAAAGTTAATACCGGGATTTTTTCATTTAGGGTATTGGATCGTGCTATTTTTTATAGGTGAGAAACCTGAAGGGATTGTCTCAAAGCGGTTATCTTAATACATGTATACTGCTTCCATGCGTCAGTGTCACTATACGATGAAGTGCATCATTTGTCTGCGTACCTTCTGCAGTAAAAAGATAAGTGCTCTGAAAGAAGAGAGAGATAAATAAGAAGTTAAAATTGACTCTAAACTCCTAGAATTTCTCCTTTGATTTTCATCAGAATTGTAATTCTATTCCTGCTGTTGGAAGCTCCATTATATCATCTGTTGTCAATAACTTAGTACACACATGTGCCTACAGCTATGTCACCTTCAGCAAAGATCCCAACAGATGCTTCAGAAGCTAAATGGGGCTGGATCTTGTTAACATTTGGAAGGACGCTTTGCAAAGCCTTTAGGCAATCGGAATGTTGGATGAGTCTGTTTCCCTCACCTACAAATTGAGCCTGTTTCAACATGTTTGGGTTTGATTTATTTTCCATGCTATGCATTTAGGAGCTATTTATTTGTTAGAGCAACTAAGTAGTCTTTCCTAAGACAAATCCATATGACTTCATTTAATTTAATTGATTGAATTTGGGTCGCTTTTGACTTCAGGCCTTTGAAGGTGAATGCCTGAGTCCAATGTTCAGCTGTGTTTTCTCATTTCACATAAAGATAGAAGGGAGAGAGATCCGTGGAAAGAACTCGTGAAAACAGAAATATGAAAGGACTTGCTAGTTTTACTTACTCTTCTTCAGTGCTTCAAAGGTTCTTCCATCCCTGGAAAGGTGGTGGAGCATCTTGTTTCGGATGCCATCTCCAGGCAGTTGAAAGAGAAGAGAGAGTTATCAGGAGTAGTTACACGGTTCACCAAGGGGAGGTCAAGCTCGACCAACCTGGTGGCCTTATAAGATGTCATTACTGGCTGGGTGGATGGGAGGAGAGTAGTGAATGTAGTCTACCTTGATTTCAGCAAGGCATCTGACACTTTCTCTCTCAAAATCTTTGTAACAAAGCTGAAGAACTGTGGAATAGATGAGTGGACGGTGAGGTGGGTTGAGAACTGGCTGACTTGCCAGTTGCTGAGAGGATTGTGATTGGCGGTATGAAGTCCCGTCGGGGGCCTGTACTTTGCATTGTTCCTCAGGGGTCAGTACTGAGTTTGGTCTTGTTCAGCACCTTTATCAAGGACCTTGATGAGGGGTTAGTCTCCACCCTCAGCAAGGTTGCCAATGATACAAAGCTGGAAGGAATGGCTGATACGATGGAAGGCTGTGCTGCCATTCAGCGAGACCTGGACAGGCTGGAGAGTCGGGCAGAAAAGAGCCAGATGAGGTTTAACGAGAGCAAGTGAAGAGTCTTGCACCTAGGGAGGAATAACCACTTGCACTGTACAGGTTGGAGGATGAACTGCTGGAGATGATCTCTGAGGAGAGTGACTTGAGGGTCCTGATGGACGACGGGTTGGCCATGAGCCAGCAGCGTGCCTCGGTGGCCAGGAAGGCCTGTGGCATCCTAAACGTGGCCAGCAGGTCAAAGTAGGTGATCTTCCCCCTCTACTCTGTCCTGGTGAGGCCTCACCCGGAGTACTGTATCCAGTTCTGGGCTTCCCGGTAGAAAAAAGTCAGGGATCTCCTTGAAAGAGTCCAGCGAAGGGCCACAACGGTGATAAAGGGCCTGGGGCACTTCTCTTATTAGGAAATGCTTAGAGACCTGGGTCTGTTCAGCCTTGAGACAAGAGGACTCAGAGGGGATCTGATCCACATCTATAAGTATCTAAGGAGAGGGAGGCAAAGGGACGAGGGCAGACTCTTCTCAGCAGTGTGTGGAGATAGGATGGGGGGAAATGGCCACTAGCTGAAACATAGGAAGTTCCTCACAACCCTCGCATTGAGGGTGACGGAGCACTGGCACAGGCCGCCCAGAGAGGTTGTGGAGTCTCCTTCTCTGGAGATACTCAAGACCCGCCTGGACGGGTGCCACCTGGGCTAGGGAGCTGCTCTGGGAGGGGAGCTGGACTCGATGATCTCTAGAGGTCCGTTTCAACCCCTACAGTTCTGTGATTCTGCGAAAGCTTACACTTAAAGAGGAAACTAATGAGCACGGGCACGGAGAAATTTGCAAAGTAATGAGAGTGCAAAACAGGCTTTTTGGAGCCTCCTTGTTTACCCATTATTGTAGCTCAAGGACAAAGAGACATTGATTGTCTCTGGAAGGAAGTAATTGGTCAAAGAGAATGGAGTTTAGCACGGAATATCTTTAGACCATGAAACTCAGTTTTACAAGGCCTTGCTCAGAGGAAAATCAAGGTTAAAAAAATTAGATACTGAAAACATGTATTTGTATTTTGTTTTGCCAGAAGAGCGTTTAAAATTAGAAGAGATTACTGGAATTTTTTTTCTGTTGAAGGTAGCAATGTAAGAGTCTATATTCTGAGTTATTTGATGCTCTGTAGCAAGTTTAAAAAAAAAAAAAAAAAGCATTCAGAGCAGAAAAGATTTAATTTGTTCCAATACCTTTTTCTAAATGACATTCAGTGACGCAGAGAAAGCTTTAGAAAGAGTCCAGATGTACTTTTCAGAGAAAGGAATTTTCTTTAGAAAGGCAGTCATGTATATGCCGTGAGAATGTATCCTTCAAAAAAGTTCTCAATAACTGATTACTTATTTACATGTATTTATTAACGTGAATTGTAAAAGAATTTAAAATAATTGTGGTATTTGTAGTCAGTGTCCACCATAACCCTAACAATCAAGCTGGGGATCCTATAACAATTACATCAGAGAAAGAAAAGAAAATATTTCTTTAAGGTGAAAATGCCAGGTGTTGTTTTTACTCGGTTGATAAAAGTTCATGTGTTTTCCTTGAGTTTTTATTTTTCAGAATGCAATCCACTAGTACTGGAAGAAAATTGTAATGTTTACAGGAGTCACGTATATTTTTGTTAGGAAGACTAACTAAATACACTTTAGTTTTTCACATATTTAGTGGTCTCTCTACAGCACGGCCTAACCATTTTAATTTCTCAGCTCTAGTGGAAGCAGCTGCAATTAGGAGGCTGACTGAAATTTCTAAACAAATCCATCTTTCCTACTTAATATGTTTCCAAGTACTTCTGCAGATGATAAAAAGATTGAAATCATGACAAAAGGCCCATTGAAGTCACTGGGACCAAAAGTTCACATCAAGTCAAGTGTGTAAATATATATATATTTTTTCCTAATGAATAATCAAGTGATTGTAATTAAAGCAAGCGACATTTTAAAATGCACTCTGATTTCTCGAGTGTCCGATTTCTATTTGAAGTCGGTTCTGAACCTGTATTCACAGGTTAATAATCCTGGGACTCAAAAAATGCAAACAGTTTAGAAGTTATCAAGATGTTGCATTTTTTTTTTTGTCCTTACTGGCCAATTTTTACCATGTACCTAGTAGAAGCTGTCTGAGGGTCCTCTCCTCCCACTTCCGTGTGTTAACATACCTGGAAGGCAGCGGGTGCACTGAAGTGAAAAGTCACTGGGTAAGGGTATTTCATCTAGCAAAGAATTTACAAATTCAGCGGATTCAGGGATTTGCCTGAAATGCAAATTCTTCATGCTACTTATCTCACCTGGATGCACTGTTACATCTGTAAATACCATCCATCACCTTGCAGGCCAGGGATCGTTTAAGCCGTATGTGTTGCCAGGGTCAGATGCTTGGAGTAGAACAACCAGATCGCTGCCAGATACTGATATTATTGAAACCAGTAGTGCTTCAGTCCCAAAGGAACTGCAGAAAAACTCTTGCCTTTACACATCCTGCTGTGGCCTGTGTTTGTGCAGATATAGTTATATCCAGTGAGAGACAAGGGAGTATTTCTGACATTTCTCTGCTGGCATTTGTCTGTTGGTGTTTGACATTTGAGTATGTATTCTTTGACATTTAAATTTCACTGCGATACTTTTATCTATACTGTTGAAGTAAAAGCTGCCATTCCTCTGAATAACCATCCAACATACAAATGAATGAAAGGGAGCTCACTGCTCAGAGGAGTGCTGTTTCATATCTTAGCGGTGTAGAAAGCAGCACTGCAGAAATAAAGTGGTTTTCATGTTTCATCCATTGCTTCTTGAAATTCAGTGCGGGCTCATCCTCGGAGGCTTTGAGGCAGACCTTTTGAAAGTTATAGGACTTTCTTGCTCTTCCCACGCTGTTTTTCTTATCATGTATGGGCAATTGGAGACCGTGGTGCGTTTTGCCCTGCCTTTCTATCACGATTAGCATACACCCACCTCCTATGGATTTTCCTTCTCGACGCGGGTTCTGTAGTTTCCTCCAGCCAGCCTGCGTCTGTCTCCCTCTCTGCACCACAATGTGCTTGTCAGGGCTCAATTTGCATTCAGATTACCTGGGGTTGTCTCAGAGCAAGCAGGAAGATGGATACCCTGAGCGGGGCGGCTGAGTCGCCCAGGATGCTTTGAGCCTGCGGTGTTTGCCTGGTAGGATTTCGTGGCTTCGTCCTAAATGGTTTTCTTGTGATGACCTTAAGGAGAAAATGTTACAAATCTTAACCCAAGGGGTATCTATCGAGCAAAGCATTTCACGTGTATGTGGGTGAAGAAGTCAGAGGGCCTAACAGCTGTGGTGTTCCTCTGTCCTCTGCTAGCATGAGTGATGAGACCTTCCCTGCAGCATTAGTTCGTGCAGGATTCTTTTACAGATTATGATTACGTGTCACATGGAACATGTTATATTTGTGATAAATATTCAAAAAATGTGAAAGTTCTTTTGGATTTTTTTTCCTGGTAAAATGATTACGGCTTCTTCTGCTTCATGAGAGAACAACTGATTATAATCGTGGCTTTCTTTTGTCATCCAGTATATCTGTTTTTCTTACATTTGCTCCAAGAAGCAAGCGTGAGTGCGGCTTCTCTTGTGGGGAAATTTCTGTCTCTTCTGATACATTTAAAATGTTGTTTTGTCTTGTATTCTGGGTGGGGGGCAGCTTTTTTCTCTAATTTCCTCATACTTCATTAGTTAAAAAAAGTTGGGCAGCTCTGCTGGCTTGTTAGCTAGCACTATTTAATCTCCAAGAATGGACACAGTATTTCCTTCTTGTTTAGCTACATGAAGCAAATTATAAGTTCACCTGTTCTCCCTGTGATCATGATCAAAGGTAGAGCTCTGTAATGTGATTTAAAAATGTATATATGTCAGCAGTTGGTACTTTAAGCTGTGGTCCGTTCCAGCTGCTTTTAAAGGCTGACGTGCAATTTATGATGTGACTGAAAGATACACTTAGAATTTTCAGAGGGTTATTGACGGTGTGTTTTTCAGTGAGTTTAAAAGAAATGCCGTGTCTGCTCTGCCTCTAGTATTGATAGAAACGGCAGACCTGGCACGGTACTAAAATGATACTCTTTTGAAAGCAACTTGGAATACAAAAGTGGTTTGTTAAAAATGAAATAAGCTACTTAATAACAACGGTAAAGAAGTAATGAAATACCTTGGTGGACTGGGACCTGCTACTCCAGTGCAGTTTTTACACCTGCTGAAGAGTAACATTTCCTTCCTTAATTTAGTGCTGTTCAACGTATGAAGCTAGCCTACTGCTAGCTTCTTAAAATTTTTAGTAGCATCTCACTGAAATTCGATTTGGCTAGGATGTTGTTTCACATTCACAGTGAAGTTTGTGCTAGTAGAGAGCGACGACTCGCTTGAAAATGCAACTCCGGTTAGCTTAAAAGTCAAACTAAACAGACATCGTGTATATTAGACTTCTGAAGGCCAAAGCAAGGGAAAACTGTATTCCTGAATTTTGTAAGTCTTAAGAAAGTCTCTCTTTTGCTTTCGAATATACCATACTCTTTTAAAATGTGAGACTGAGGAAAGAGACAGAGAGGGACTCTGAGTATTCTGTGGCTTACCACCTGGAAAAGAGATCCAAATGCTGCTGTTGTATAGACAGGTGCCTGCCCTGAACCCAGGCTGTTTGTTCAGACAAGCCAGTGCTTCAGCGTTCCTAACGAAAGTAAAGAAAAGAAGCCAGAGATAGGTACAGTGCCTCAGTGGATTCGGCCAGAGCAAAACAGAAGACCAAGGTTCAAGTCCTTCTAGTGATCATTTATTTATGCAAAGCAACTACTATAGGATGTGTTATGAGCAACCTACATGTTCCCGGTGAATTATTCACTTGTGGACTGGGACGACCACCGGGAATACATGAGTCTGGATCAGGTAAAATTAACCAGGACACAGATTCTCAGCCTCCAAATAAAAGCCCGCAAAACCAAGGCAAACTTAGTGCAATGGCAACGTGGGATTCCACCTGTTTCTCCTAAGAAGAAGGTCAGTAAGCCATGTCTGCTGAACTCATATAGTCAGCGTTCAAACGCTGAGGGACCCGTCGTAAGAGAGCCGACTCTAAGCTGTGAGGTGGGGTAGGTGTCCAGATTTCTCAGTCTAGAATATTAAGGTTGAATGGCGGGTTAAAATTTGTCACAAGCAATTGAGATAGAGATTTATCCAGTTTTCAGCATGCGAATGGTTTGCTTTCAGTTGTGACATTTATAGAGTTTGAGGATATTATCTTGAACCCTCCAGAATTTTTCAGGCCTTCCAGTAGTCGCATTTTACTCCTGGAATAGGAATGGCGGGGAAAAGAGAAAATGCAGGGTGGCAGGAGGGGACAGTGCAGTGGGAGCCGGGGGAGAAGCACTGGTGTCAAACAGACATTTCCCTTGGGTGCTTGGTGCTCTGTAGTATTTCTCTGGGCAGTTTTGGCAGGGATATGTCTGTCTGTATTTTGCTCAGAATTTCCATCCCCGTCAAAACTGATTCGGATGTTCTTACTGTGAACTGCTTTCAGAGCGATTGAGACTTTTGACTGATTACTTTCATTAGAAGGAGACGATTTTTTTAATGTGTTTTAAATTATATAGTTTCATTCTTTGTATTCATATTTGTTCATCGGGATAAGAGGATATATTTTACATCCTTCGTGTTAAAAATGCGGTTGTCTTGACAGCAAAGAACGGGAAAAACATTTTCCCCTTTCGAAGCTGTGTTTTTAATTTCCCTTAATATATTGTTATGACAGTGGACACTTGAGGAAGATCAGCCAATAAAAACAAAACATAACAAAAAAACTGTTCGTATCAGTAACTCCTGTTTTTCACTGATACTGTTAAGAAAGTGTCTGACCACAGCAGCTTCCACTTGATTATGGTGCGCTTATAAGTGGACATAAGAGCATAGTATGCCACCAAACATCATTCTTTCACTTTTTGAAATAGATATTCTTCTTCTCTGAATAGAGGAGCATGCTGTAAGTTTGTTAAAAAACAACAAACGTACAAACTACGATGAGAAGGACAATTTGGACTGAAACATTGGTCGGGTTAATATTATGTGGGGAACTTGATTTGTTTCCATTAGACAATTTTCCTTCATTCTTTGGTTCCCCTCTTCCTCTCGCACTTGTTATAGCTGTCCACAGGCTTAGCAGACCAAGGGACTTTTTTTCCAAGCTCAACAACTGAAATGAGTAAGCATTTTCAGTTCTCACTGTGAGTACTTGGGTAACTTTTGAAAAATGTTTGCTATGGCTATCTGGCTTTTTCTTCTGCCTAAGAAGCTATGAGAGCCTCACAGTGAACACAAATCTGCAGAACTGGCTGGCAAGTTGCAGTGGATTTTTATCCTCATATACTTCAGCTGAGCACATTAGCTTTGTAACTAATTTCAGAGATCTGAAGTGCTTGGGAACTTTGAAGTGCCTCCAAAGTGACATTTTAAATAATGTCAGAAGAAAGTGTGTATGATTAAAGAATGGACTTAATGCTTCATTGACGTCCCAGGCAGCAATGCTGCTATGTGATTTTGAAAATCCCATTAGGGACTTCTCTTCACCTTTAAGGGAGCACTCAGTGGGCGCTGCTTCAAGAATGTTGTTCATCGTTCCTGAAATTAGTAGAATAGAGCACTCGGCTCAACCTGAAATCATGTTTTTCAAGATAGAGATTCTCAGTGAAACGTAGGTAGATTTCAGAATGGAAGTGTTTAACGTTTGTCTTTTGCTGATCAGAACTGATTTGTTTTTGACCAGAGCTATCATCTGATGAGAAATATTTAATTTCTTGAATACTTGTAACTGAGATAAATGCACATTTTCCAACGGTAAGTGCACTAGAGATCTTGAAGTTGATTCATTTGTGAAAAGGAGATAACAACTAGATCTTCAGCCGTTCAAATATTTCCGTCCAAATTTGGATGTAAACCAGGCATAGTCAATAATTAACGGTAATTGGAAAACCGTGTAGATAGGAAGAGATGAACAATAAAAAATTGAGCTACTTCTCTTAACGGGAGACATAAAGAGACAGTAGTGGGAAATGGGTCATTTAGCTTTAGCTTTTGAGGGTGCTGAAGGATGCTGTTCAGTTCTTTGAATGAAGAGCTCGATGCACAGCTGGGGGAAGGCGGGGAAGCGTAAGGGCTATGATGCAGATCATAGGGCATAATATGCGGTACTTCAGCTACAGCGATTTTACCTGAATTAATTGTGTTGTCTTTATTCGTTCTTATTCTGAAGAATCAGAAGATGAGATTGACAGGATTAGCTGGCCTGCTGTGTCCCGTGAAGACAGAGCTGTGGGTCCCCATAGTACTGAGCTGTTGCTAATCTGCTCATTTATTGTGAGGGGCTTTTTCTTGGAGGCTGCGTTGTTTCAGGACGCTGAGCCTCTGTGGTATATTGAAAGGTCTGGGAGGCTCGCGTTGATCAGAACTATGCTGGCACAAGTTTTAAAGTAGACAGATTGCTCTTCTTTCGTGTTGAGGTTGCTTTGTTCCGAGCTAACCTAGTTATAGGAAAATATGAAAGCATGTCTGATTAGATGCTGAATGCTCGTGTACAGTGGAGATGAAAGCAAGGTTTTTTTAGCTGGTTTGCTTGTTTGTTTGTGGAAAGACTGTATTTCATTGATCTTGATGCGGAATTTTATTTTACTGACAGCAGTTTCTGGTATTCTCCTGCAGTAGGATAAACAACCGTGGTAAACCCAGCGCCCATTCCTTTTGGGGACATGGAGTGTTTGGTGGCACTTCCTACTACAACACGGAGAACGCAAGAGCAAACATTTTGACCGTGTTCCCCCTCCTCCGGCTGCGGGATACAGGAGAGCTAGTCAAGTCATAAGCTGTTTGTGAAACCGGTAGTTGAACTCAGTGAAAACGTAGAGTTTGCAGATTTCCACTTAGAGCACCCTCCATAATATATAGGTAATACCTACCACTCAGTCTTCACAGCCTTGGGAGTAGGTTTACAGTGCGTAGAAATGTGACATCTGTGAAACTGATGAAGATTCCCAAATTCATTGGTAAGGCTCAGTCACGCATAGTCAAGTGTCAGAAAATATTACATGAGCAGGGAGGTAAGGATCAGCCGTCCTCCAGGGAGAGGAGAGTGGTGTCCACCAGGGAGAAGAGCTCAAGTTACTTTGAGCGTCCCATTAGGGCTAGGTAAGAAAACGTGTGTGGGTGCAGTGATTAGCTGAAGAGGAAGAGGAGAAATGGTGTGTCCAACTGTGGAAATAGCTTTCTGCTATTAATGCAACGCAGCTTAAATACAGTACATTTGTGGTGTGCTGCTTTTAAGACAGATGAGAAACAAATGGGGATATCTGAAAAGACCAAGAGAAGTGATGTCAACTTAAGATGGTCATTGCTTATATAGAATTTTAGTGTTTAGCTCATGTATTTCACAGTACAGCAGTTTAGCATGCATAAATCTTCATTTGTTTTGAAGTTTTGAATTGCTTTTTCTTACGTATCAGAATACTTTCAGAGTTATTAGTACTTTGTTTTGTCTCAATATTGCATTTATAGCGACGCTAAGTTATGTCTCCCGTGTCTCTTCCGGCAACTAGAAGAATCTCAGAAGCTTTTTCCAGAGGAAAAAAGTTGCCTCTGTGTAACTAGGAAGGGCCACCTCCTTGCACTTCTCAAGTTCTTTTCAGACGATAAAGATGAGGATGGTGAGGTTTTTGATGACTTCATAATATTTATAGTTCTTTCATAATATTGATTTTTATGATTTGGCCCTAAAAGTACAGCGTTCAGGTTTTTGCCTGTTCTGCAGTTATGATATAGTGCCTTAATCAAAAGGTAAGTTAAAGTAAAAATTAATAATAAATATTCTTGCCATGGTGTATTTTTGCTTAAAAATGTACTGCAGACGTAACAGAAAGAGAGAGGTATATATTGTCTCAAGTACTTCACGTTTTTATCCCCGTAAGCACCAGTTACTTTTCTTGATATGATCTCTTTTTCTGAAAAATTAAGTTTTTCAGGGAGGGAATATTATATTTCAAGCAGTGTATATCTAGCAGCTGCGGGAGCCGTGTTAGTAAATAATCTCAGTCCTACTTCCAGTCCTGCTTCTCTCAATTTCTCAAAACCTGTAAAACTTAATACGGCAATTTCTGTATGAAGTGTGGCAGTGGGCAGAATATGCTTCTTAAGTATACGGGAAAGGATAGGGTGGAATTTATCGAAGAAGAGTTTGTGTTGGAATTTGAACTCAAATCAAAATTGATACGTATAAACAATTTTGTGTCAGCTTTAAAAGAGCCACTGAAACGCATTGCAACTGAGGATATTAAACTAATGATGATGTTAAGCTAATCATTTGCTATGATCAGTAACCTTAACCAATCTGCAGGAAGCAGAAACATTTATCAAGAGTAAAGTACGTGATATACTACTCTAGGAAAAAGCGTCTCTCTTTAAAAATATAACAATGTTTTAAGCTTTACGTTATATTATCTGAGATAAGTATGTAACATAAAAACATGAAGTAAGAAATAGTTTAGCTAGGATCTAGTTAAATAGCAAATATCCGTGGTCATCACTCACTGGAACTGTGGCAGTTCATGATACGATGTTAAAATATCCGCAAAACATCTAAACAGAGTATTAGTCCCACTCATGCTACAGCAATTAAACGGTTTTGTAAACCGTTCTTCCTTGTGTCACCCCTGTTTTCATTAAGAGCTATCTTCATCTTCCTTTTCATCCTTGACCTGCAGTAACCACCTCGCTTTGCAATCCCCGTACCAGCCACTTTAGTCCTGCTGCTGCTTCGTTCAGCTTTTCCCTCGAACCACAAATTCTGCTTCTGAAGTTGGAAACTGTATCAGAATGTTTTGCCTTACAGTGTGCTACACGGTGAGGTTGTAAGCCCCGCAGTAGTATCGCATTAGCAAAAATAACGGTTCATGCCTTGCTGAGAGACTGTAGGCGATGGTGTAAAATGCGTGAGAGGTTCACAGTGGAAAAACCTGCTCAGACGTTATGTCCAAGCTTTAAATTAGGTTGGTGCTGTGATCTGCTGTCCTAGCAGTTTTGTTCACATAATGGATTTTAACTAGCGAAGGTATGTGATATTCGAACTCTGAGGAGCTTAATCCAGAACAGGGCAGCAACTTAACAAAACAAAGTGCCGCATAAGTGATCGTTTGCTATCTCTGCAAGTTATTTGTATAAGGAGGAACAGATAAGGTCAACTTTCCGTTCCACAGAAAGGTAACGTTATAAGGAAACATTTTATCCAGAAATACAGTGTACACTATTTTGATAGTCGAATTCTCTAGTCCAGATTTTAAGGTACAGCCTGTGTTTCCCCCATGCGTCGCAGCCTATTTGATCACAAATTATCTTTTGAAATAAATTTGAAAGGCTAAAGTAATTCACGGCTTGTTTGGTCTACAGTAAAGGTATAATGAGTTGCTTGATATGCCTGATTGTGGATAGTTCAATTGATTTTTCAGTTTGGCCTTGGGGCTTTTTGTACACGGAACATCGTGTGGAAGTTACTATCCCCTCTTGCTACTAACTTTGCTGTTGAAGACCTGACAATCTGCTTGGTTTTGGCGTTGCTGCTTATTATGTCTGCAGGAAAGCAAACATGAAAAGACCACCTACGTGATGGATATCTTTCCTCACGAGGATACAATCTTTATGTCACTTTGTGAGTGTAAGCTTCCAACGGATCGCATTAAATAGGAATCGTAGCTTTGAATACAAATGTTTCTAGCATCCCCATGTATTAAATAAATTCTTCTCAGCCCAAAGGGAAAGGAGTTTCCCGTCAAAGTGGCTTCATGACAAAGGTCTTCATTCCGTTCTTTTAATCTGGGGGAGAAAAGGTTAAACATGAGAGGCAATTTATGGTTTTTTTTGTTTTTTTTTTTTTCTTTTTTATGACATCATAGCTACTCTTACAAATCATTTCCTTCAAATTATTTTATAAATAATCATCATTTTTATTCCAGTTATTTCATGCCTTTTTAGTACTACTGGACTCTTTTTTAACTGCTGTGTAATATCCAGATTGTCAGTCCATTAGTCATCAGAAGCTGTTTCTAGTTTGTTGTACCACTTCAGCGTATTGAGGAAAATTATTTTAATGAGGAAAAGTGAGTACATCGGTAAAGGAAATGTCAAATGTTATGACATCTTGTTAAAGAAATGCTTGTCCTCAACATTATTATACTTTTTATTTTGTTGTTCTTTTAACTTGCTCTTAAAAGACAGGCAGTACCTACACGGCATTATTTGGTCTAGTTAAGCTAGCTTGAGATAGGTATATGTATGGAAAGAGAGAAAGTAAGGGTATCATATTTTATTATTTGTTAATCTTTTAATAGATATTTTCAAAGTTGGCAGGATGAGTACAAATACATAATCACATGCCAAATTGGCCAGGTTGTATTATCAGCGTGATCTCTCTTAAACGCTGTTCAATATAAACCCCAACTTTCTGTACAGGATGAAGTATTTTCCTGTGAATTACATCTACCCCTTGAAAACTTATTTGGTAAAGCAGAAATCCTGGGTCTGATAAAAAAAAAAAAAGAAAGACGTGAACATTTGAACTAATTGCTTTTGCCAGCCATACTTTTCAAACCATGGGTGTAACAGAAGACTCAAACGTTTTAGAGGCTATTTACTTGACGATATCATAGTACTTTGGAGGCCACAAATAAGAGCTAGAACAGATATTTTACTGACAGATTTTGGTGGAGCACGTTATAAGCTTCTCAACATAGAATTCCATTGATAACCTCAGGCAAAATAAATAAATAAATAAATTATATATATATATATATATATATATAATATTATTTATATATATATATATATAAAATAGAGTGTACTGACTTCTCCAAAAAAAAAAAGTCAATCATTGTGAACAGCATAGGACAGCTACTATAACAAGATCATTAAGAGCTGGGGAAAGAAGCAGCCCTATACGTTGCCACTCTAGATTTTGACAGAAGAGAAATCACAGAACAGGGCCGAGGTCAAATCCACATATTCTGGAGGAGTTATCAGAAGATATGAAAATGAAAAATAAGTTGTTATTACCTTGACTGTAGAAGGCAAGCGGCTCTTAAAAAACTGTAAACTCTTAAAAAACAAGTGGCTTTGAAAAAACTGTACAAATTGGAAAAAAAAAAATCTTATTTCATAGGATTTATTTGTTTTGCTCATAATTTCTTTTTTTTTTCCCAGTTCTAAACAAAAGAGTACATTTACTCAGGGATGGGAGGATTGTAGTTTAAAATAATACAGCATCAGTTAAATGCTCCACAGATTTTGAAATTAAATGTCTGCAGAGATTATTTGCAATCTTGCTCGCTACTGAGGTATGTGGCCGTTGTGGGAGATCTTCTAATAATCAGAGATATTTCACTGCCCTCTCTTGGCGAGACTGGAAATCGGACTCTCCGGTTTCTTAAGCCTTGACACAAGAATAAAAAGGATTTTCCTTGATTCCACTGTTATTACTAGGAAATCATTTCAAGTGGGATGTTGCGGATTAATAGGCATCCATAAACCTTTCATGGGTGTACTATTTACTTCAGGTTAAATCTCATCCGTCAGCTCATTGGTTTGATCTGTGATGTGTGGACAATTGTGTATAGGAATATCTATCCGTTAATTCATTTATGTGGTTCAATCTTATGCAAGTGTAATGACAACATCTCCTTTTTCATAAACGTGTAGAGGAAAAATTAAAATATCTTCAGCAATATCTCTGTGCCTCATGAGCACTGATAAAGCTAATGCCATTCCACTTATTTGCTGGAATGATGACGTTGTCGCTATTTTATTGAAACCTATCAACTAGAGAGCTGACTCAGGTGCATATGTTAACCAGGCATCTCCCTCTACAACTGCTGAGGGAGGAACTGCCTAGAAAACAGTAAGACAGTTCAAAACTGGAATGCATCTGGAGATGTCAGCCAGCTAAATTCACAGTCCATTTCCAAAATCTATCAATAGCATTCCTCCTCCAAATATTTGAGAAGTTCAAATTTTTCAAGTTCCCTGAGTTACCACCGAAGCATTGCTTCTGCATGATGTTTGAGGGCGCTAAGAAATCATGTACGGAGCCTTAATCCGTGACTGATTTCCTAACCTCACCCTACTGTGAAAGGTGTTGTGGAGCACATCGCAAAAGCATGAGCAATGATTACACTTGATTAGATTACATGAAGAATTGTGACTGAACTTCAGTCAATTCTGTGCTTTGCCTCAAAGTAATCACGCAAATTTTTCGGTGATAGCGTTATTGGTTAAAGGAGAATAGGAGTGTTTACGGCAGGAGAGACTACAAACCAGAAGTACAGTGGGTTTTGTTTGTATGGCTTGCGACTCCTGGAAAAATTCTTTTTGATTAAAGCTAAGTTCTACCGTCTATTTCAGGATGTGTACGGTATGGCAATGTTTATGAGGGGATGAGTGGATTAAAATAAGCCTACACAAGTATTATCTTTGCCGTGGTTTTTTTTTTCAAGCCAAAGAAGTAAAAGAAATCAAAATGTTACCGTATGCCCAGGGCCACTCATGTGGTTTGGAGTGCAACACTCTCATTTGTGCTGAGAAATATTAAAACCCAATGCACCGGTGTTTGTAACAGCATAGCAAAATAATTCGTCCGCGTAAGATGTTTTTATTCCGATCAGTGAATTGTTGTGTGGAAGCGCACGTTTGGTATTTTACCATCACGAGCCGCTTGAGTTGAGCGGATGGAGGAGTAGATAAGTCGGCATTAGAAAGTTTGAACTAAGCCAAGAAAGCAGCAACTTCCAATGGAAAGGCTGAATGGGAGATGAAACGTGATGGAAAGGCAAGGAGAGGGGGAAAGGATTTGCACGTTTACTGTTTAAAGTCACTACTGCCCTCTAAGCAACTCTGTTACCGAGCAGGATGTCTTCAAGAAAAGTTTTCTCCTACCCTGTCTTGCACAGTGGCCTGACTTTTCACCAGAGGGTTGTTAGGAACGAAGCAGATCATAAAGCTCATTGTTTGCTCTGCACCCAGCAGTGCCTCTCTTTGAGCACCTGGTGGGGAGCAGGTGGGCTTTTCTGGCACGTGGCAGTATCAGCAGGTCTGACTTGTAATGAATGAAGGTCGTTCTTTATAAGAATTCTCTCGGCTCCCCAGCAGTTGAGCCAATCAATCTGTAAGGAGCTTCTGCAAATGTCACCTTGCAAACTGGCTACATGCTTTGGCAGGAAATTAGAAGCAGCAACAACAATTCAAGAACCAGGTTGAGAAATGGTTATTAATTTTTTCTTCTTTCTCTGCTGAAAGGGGAAACAATCATATCTCTTTCAGCACAGCAGAATAAGAGGAATCATGACACATTTTAAAAATGTAATATATTTGATGCAGCAATCTTGGTACACGGTGTTGTGAAATGCCTCAGGGCTGCCACGCAGTTCCCTGACTGCTTTCTTTTGTAGCTGTTATTTCAAGCCAGCCTTGCGGGATATCTCCCATCCCCTAATGCATTTTTGAAGGAGACATATTCATGACTGGCTGGTGTTCTATACTGACTATTTCTGCAGTAGTAGGAAGGCCAGTCTTTAAACTCGGAAATACAAACTTGGCTGGCTGGTGCATTTCTTTGCCTTACCTGTGTCAGGGATGTGACTTGTCGGGACACACGCCAACTGGAGGTGAGTTTTATACTCAACTCGCGTGCATCGGAGACTAGAGGATGGGGCAAACGTGCAGGATGTTAAGGAGGGTGGTAGGGTGATGTCTTTCAATCACATTGTGTCTTCTCTGTTCCTCTCCGGTTTCAATTTCTGATATCACGAGATGATGCCACAGGAAGGACGTTTGTTTTTGTTGGTTTTTTTTTTCCAAGTTCCCTTACGAATGTGGGAAGAGAAAGAGTTTGGAGGAAGATAAGCTGTCTGGGGAGAAGTGAGGGAAGAGAGAGAATATGACCGCTTCCTGCGCCAGCTTCCTGTGTTTTACTTGTTTTGTCTTTGCCATCCAAGAGGGTTCCAAGTACACCTAGTCAGTGTGAAATGCCAAAAGCAGGATACGGATAACTGCTCGGCTCCCTGTTCCATCTGCACACGGGTATAAGATCGCCACCTAGCTTTAAGTACTGACTTTCTAACGCCCTGAGCAACTAATCTGAAAGAAATGTAGTTTTGTATTGCCGCTTCCCTTGAACTTCTTTCTACAATTCCCGCTTGTAAATTAGAATTTGTGTGTGTGTGTCTTATTTACATAGGAATAGCTACGATGCCATTAAACTGCACCTCTTTTCAAGTGCAGAGCACTCGCAGGACCTGAGAAACATGAGATTTTTGTCAGAACACTGTTTCATTTTAAGCTCACACAGATGCTAATCACAGTGTATGCATGCACGCATGTGTATGGATGAGTGCACACGGACGGGTAGCCTACGGGTTCCCTCTACAGCCAAGGGCTGTAGAGCTGTCTGTGCAAAAACAGGTTGCCCAGCCTCAAACACAGGATGGGCAGAAATCCTGATTAGCTCAAAGGTGGTGTGTGGAATTTTGACTTCAGGTCTTCCTACGGACTTGAGGCTTATCTTTACAGGAGTTCATATATCTTTTGGAAATCTGTAAATCATGGGGTGCCTAAGTTGCTCGGAGGGATTGCTTGCTGCAGCTCTGCACAGTTTTCTTGTATTATCGGTCTCTTATGGTTTTTATTTGTATTCTTTGTGTCGGCCAATCTTTGAGTGGAAAGTCACCCCCATCTCTTCCCAAGTACTGCTGTAATATTGGAGGACTAGGTGTTCAGAGCTTTGCAGCCACCGTATCCTTTATAGTAACGATGGTCAGATTATGCCTGAGATGGCTGTAGGGACGTTGTGCCTGGGGTTTAACTTCTGTGATTAATAACTTTACAGGGAGCCATTTTACTTCCCCGTTTCTCTTCCTTTCTTACTTGCTGGCACTTTTGTCCTTATCTTCTTGACTCAATACTTCTGTGTCATCAGTTTTTTCTTTTTTTTTTTTTTTTTTTTTTTTTGTCCCTCTAACTTGTTCATAGACACATATACACAAGGAAGCTATCAAATTATAATTTTTTCTTTTTCTTCTTCACAAGGAGTCACTTACCTGACCTTTATCACTGTAATGTTAAGCGTGTTATGAGCGAAGTGACTCGGATGGGTTATTAGAAGAGGGTCACTTGCCATTTATTTTTGGTTTTAGGCTTAAATGGAGCACTTCATTAGTGCTTCCAGGAGTCCTGATGACAGATTTAAGAGAAAGAGGTTGCTGTATCTTATGTTCTTATCTTATATTACACTGTATCCTCTGGTCACAATTGGATATCACTTAGTATAGTCATTTCCTTTATTTTTTTGGATTCATTCTTCCATCCACATGGTATTTGTCAGTGTTTACTCCTCAAATTCTGTCCCTGATGTTTGAGCATTAGTAGATTTGTTAGACTTGAGCGCACAATATCTGTGGAATATCGGATTGTTTTTTTCTATTGGCTTGAGTTATTCTATTTGATAGATCCTCCTAGCTGTAAGCTGTTTTTATCTCCCTTTAGACTAGATAGATTTCTTCTTCACGTACAAATACATACGCAATTTTTTTTTGTTGGAACGCTTCATTTCATTTTCTGTCTTCCATCAAGACACTATTAGCTGCAGAAAATTCACCAAAGCTTCTGGAAAACCCTGAGATAGACTAAGCTCCCTTTAAGTGTAAATTTTCCTATGTGACCTTTAAGGCTGCATTAGAAATAGGGTGGCAAAACACATGCTAAATTAAAAAAAGACCACACAGCTGAAATTCCCATTTTTCTTGAGCTAGGATATTTATATAATTGACAAATCAGAAATGAAACCAAGATGTTCGAGGTTTTGGAATTAAACAATCGTATTCTTAGTTAAAAGGATTTCAGCTTTGTTTTAAGTGTGGCTATTGTAAATAACATTAACGTATATTTATTTATTTACATAATTGTTACTCGGAGAGAGAAATTTATCCATACTGAGAGTATTCTTGGTGAAAAGAAAAGAAACATAGAGGGAGCCTTTTTTTCCACAGCATGGGTTAGAAATCTTAATTTGCAGAGTCAATCGGAGCTAAAATTCTTAAGCGTCTTGGAAGATGAAAACAGCGTGGCCAAATAGAGATTTAAGCTCCAACATTTAAGTGCAGAATGAGTAACATCTAGGACATTTTAGAACAGTCTAATCCATTTTACAAAAGATTCAGAACATTGTGGCCAGTGAAGTTCCTATGATGATGTATCCATGTGAATTTTAGACATTACGTATTAATCTGTAATTTTTTCATTAGTCTTTTCTGTATTTTTCACCATAGAAATACCTGCTTAAAAAGAAAAAAAAAAAAAAAAGAAAAAAAGAAAAGAAAAGAAAAGAAAAAAAGTAGGAAAGCTGTTTTCTGTATCTATCTCACCACCACTGAATATCTTCAACTGCAGACGCAGGCTGGCGTCTCAGAAATACAAAATGGAAGCTGCAGCTCCTAGCTTTGAAAAATGCATGAATGAGTTTTACTCTTTGGCTAATAGATGTCTTTGCTCTGCAAACGCATATTTTCCCCTGATGATGTACAGAAGTCACGCACGGTGCAGTTCTGGAAAGCTTCTGGCTCCTTCGGATATTATGCCTCTCTTCCTTTGGCTTTTCGTCACTTAAGAGGCAGGTCATTAGCTGTTCATTTGAACCACTCACGTTGAAGGTGTCTAAAAGTGATCTCACAGGTACCCCTCCTGACTTTTGTCCCCATGAGACGCATTCAAGGTGGGTGACAAAAGGGTAGGGTCAGCCAGCTGTCGTGACTATCTCTCGCTAAGGGTGATGAAAGCCCTTTCATCTCCTTATGCATTTGGTCTGCAGGAGCAGAACTTGCTGCCAACCGTTGCCCATACATAATTAGCTGCACTTAAGACGCCAGAAAAATATCTTTAAAATCAATGTTCTGAGGCAGAAATGTGGTTATTAGTGTAGCAGTGTGTTGTTTGTTTGTTTTTTTCCTTCAATTTCTGCAAGTTCAATCGCATTAAGTTTACAGAGATCAGAGGACAGAGGAAATTAGTTCAACGTGTTTTTAAAATCGACATTTAACTCGAGGCCTTGCATTAATGTGGATTATAACTATAAGGGATGCTCCAGAAGTAATTCCTCCTATGTTATCATGCTGGTCCTTGGCATCAGAGGCGGAAGTAGGCAGTATGGCAGTAGAGATTGGACCTTACCTCCAACATCCCGTTACATTTTGTTGCTGTGTGACAAATGGCGATGTGGAAGCGTGCGTGAAGCAAAGGCGTGTCATTAAATTCCTCCACGTGGAAAAAAATGCACCCACTGATATTCATCGATGCTTGCTGACTGTTGATGGAGACAAAAGAGCGGCTGTGAGCACAGTGAGGTGGTGAGCAGTGCACTATCGCAGGAGTGAGTGACAGCAGTGCAGTAGACAAGACACATTCCAGATAGCCGCGCAGATTTTTATGAGCGCTGCATGCAGGCTCTTGTTCATCACTGATGAAAACACATAGCTGGTGGTGGTGACTGTATTGAAAAATAGTGTTTTGCAGCTGAGAATTTGCTCCATCCAATGGTGCTATTGTGCTTTTTGCGTCTCTTGTGGTTTCCCTGGAAACGAAT
Source organism: Oreortyx pictus (assembly GCA_036925125.1). Classification (NCBI taxonomy): domain Eukaryota; kingdom Metazoa; phylum Chordata; class Aves; order Galliformes; family Odontophoridae; genus Oreortyx; species Oreortyx pictus. The sequence goes on along the minus strand of JAUPFR010000005.1, from coordinate 52,150,210 downwards.
TAGGAAGCATTATTTTCAGAGTGACCTATGTCCATTTTTGAAGTTCACTGACTTTTTTCGGCAAATGAGTTTTTCCTTCCGCAAATATTCACTGCATATAAGTTCTTTCTCCCCACCCCATTTTTGTTTTTTTTTTTTTTTTGAAAAGAATAGAGTTGGGCACATATGCTGTGAAAACATTTAGTGAGAGCGTAGATTTTTCATAGAAAAAAAAAAAGCGCGTTATTCTAGACCCTGTGTTGAGAAATAAATGAGCAAATGTGGTAAAAAGGACGTTCCGCCTACTGTTTCTTAGTGTACGAAGCCTACACGGTTCCAGCTGAGTATCTGAAAGTGGCGTTTGGGGTATGGAAGGTATGTTTCTTCATTCTGTAGCTCCTAACTTTAAAGAAAAGCTTCTGCAAGACTTCATGTTTATGTTAGTGATATAGGGAAAACTTTACACCTTCCGCTCTGACCGTGCATCACCTGCAGCTTGCGAGGATGATATTTGCTAGCAGCTCCCCACAATGGTGCTACCGAGATCTACCGATGAGTAATCGTGCCATTACAAGGCAAAACCCAGAATATCTTCCTCAATTTCACAGTCTGTTTAGCAGAGAAAATCATTCAAACGGCCATAATTATCAAAGTCTTCACTCCTGTTGATGCTGGGAGCAGAGAACCTGCCGCACCAGCCGTGTCGGAGCAGCAGCTTGATTGCGCTTCCCTTCTCGAGGGCCATCGTTAGACTATCTATGTTGATTTGCATTAAGGATGCATTGTGCATGCCAGAGATTTCCAGCAGGATTTGTGAACGTATCAAAGCTTCTAATCAGTCCTATTCTTGTCCTGTCTACAATTTCTGTGCATCTTAACACCTCAGTAGTCACTGCGGTTTTTCTTCCTTTCTCAATATTATAAAGGAACTCTGTTGATTGCTTGCACTACCTGGAATAGTAATTAGCTTTAAAGTCTGTTATGACATATAGTAAAACTTTGGACGATGGGCAAAAAAAAAAAAAAATAGGTTGGCTATGCAATTGCACCATTCGCAAAACGTGCAGAACTACAGCATGATGCCGGTGACAACACGGTGGTGTCAGAGGTAAGGAGGAGTCGAATACTGACAGCGTCAGTCCTGGGCTGATGTACTAATCCAGCTTGGAGCGCAGACATTATCTTTTTGCACTTTGACTCCAAAAACATTTGCGCTTTCTGGAATGCACAGTCAAGAACATTTGCGCACCGGAGATCTACGTAATGCCTTTTTTTATTTGCATCTGCAACCAGTTTCTGTATATGCGTGAACATAGATAGGACTTAGTGAGAACTTTGCCTCTTCGTGTACGTTATTGTTTATTGTGTTTGTTCTTTATTTAACAAATGGCTACACTTTCATGTTTGTATATTCTGAATGAAGGAAAAAACGGCCAGCGTTTTAGGGTGCAATCTATCTTTCCTAAGTTATAATACTGCATCTGGGCCCCTCGCTGCAAGAACGACATCGAGGCCCTGGAGCAGAGAAGGGCAACAAAGCCGGCGAGGGACCTGGAGCACAGGCCCCGTGAGGAGCAGTTGAGAGAGGTGCAAGTGTTCAGTCTGGAGAAGAGGAGGCTCAGCGGAGACCTTACTGCTCTCTATAACTACCTGAAAGGAGGCTGTAGCGAGCTGGGGGTTCAGCCTCTTCTCTTATCTGATTTGTGACAGGAATAGAGGGAATGGCTTCAAGTTGCACCAGGGGAGATTCAGACTGGATGTTAGGAAATACTACTTCTCTGAAAGAGTGGTCAGGTGCTGGAACGGGCTGCCCAGGGAGGCGGTCGAGGTGTTCAAGGAACGTTTAGACATTGTGTTGAGGGACGTGGTTTAGAGAGAACTATCGGTGGTAGGTGGACAGCTGGACTGGACGACCCTGTAGGTCTTTTCCAACCTTGGCGATTCTATCACTCTACGATCTGTCCTCTTTGCGTTTTTTCTGTCCTTTATTTCTCTCTCTGACTGCCACAAAATGCAGAAGGGCTAAGTGCTTTGAAGTACAACAGTGCTGTACTCTGCATATTTCCGCGGAGGCTTCTGCTTTTAATTAGAAAAACCCTAGGAAATGAGTTCTCAATGGGTTGGACCCTGGGAGGAGCTTGAACTGGAGAAAGGCACAGATCATTCCTCGTGAGGTTTGAAGTTTCTACAGACAGGAGAAACCCTCGAGAGCCTTTAGATTCTGACCGTATCAAAGTATAGCTCTGTTAGAATAAATGTAAAGGCCTTTTCTGACTTCCCCCTTACTGAAATGTTACCTCCTCTGCCTCCAAACTTTGGCAGTCGGATATTTGTTGAATTAGTATAACCTCCAATTTGAAAATTGCAAAAACGATCTTAAATGACAAAGTCTGCCAATTTTACGTGCAGAACAAGCTTTGTAAGTCATTTTCAATTTCATTTTCAACGTGCACACCCCTTAGATATGTTCCTAGACTAAAATTTAAAGCTGTTGCCTGCAAATTTACTGCCTTGGACACGTGCCTTAAAAGACAGGCAACCGTACTACAGAAATGACAACGCAGATTTAACGTTGTTCAAGCACTGTAGAACGTGGTTCTGATTTTGGGCGTGCAAGTTTCATTTATCCTTTGAAAGAGAAGGCAAATGATATGAATCTAAGAGGTTTTGTTAGATTCCAGTTTTACTGTAATTACCTCATTTGGACTAACATACTAGCTTGGCATTCTTTTTTCAATCCGAAACACTAATAAGTTTCCTTTTTACTGTTGGTGATGGAAAACGCATTTGATTTTATCAGTACGCTTTCTCTGCAGTCTTACAGACAGGTACGTCGTCATTCTGAACTGAAAAATATCAATGCACGCCACTAAAGCAGTCAAACCCAATCTACATCAACCCGATTCTGAGTAAAAGTCCTGCTGAAGGCCTAATGCAGGCAACAAAATGATTTCAGAGCATGAGCTAAGCAGCTGCCTTACATCATCTATTGTAAATGTGTATCAGGTTGGTACTTTACATATTTAGAGAACTGCCAAAAGCAAATAAAAACACTGAAAATGAAAAGCTTCGTATTCCCACATGATGATACTTAATACAAAATAATATATATATATATATAATATATAGATAGATAGATAGATAGATATCTCCTGTAATTTTATTGGGTATAATACACACGATGAAAATGCTCCAGTGGGTTTGTAGCAGAGGAAGATAACTGAAGATATTCTTTAGAAAATTTGTCTAGAGAATAATGCTAAGCTTACGTCACGCAAGTGAACCGTGAATATACATGTAATATGCTTACTTATATAATTTGGTTTTCAGTTCAGTCGTCCAATAGGCTGGAGCTCACAGCTTAGCAGGGAGTTTCATATCTTTCTATTCATTTTTGTGTTGCTGATTGAAATTTAAAAGATCAGAGCCAAAAAGACACACGTGTTTCTGATTGAAAAGCGAATCTGGGCAATTTCATTTGGTTTACTGCATTCTGCATATCTAACGGAATTCCATCAGTTGGTTGTTTTTTTTTCCCTCAATTAGAGGTTTGATATTAAGCCATCTTTTGTGCGTGGTATTTTTTCCTTCAAATTGCAGAAATAAATAAGTAAGTTAAACTTGTAGTGAAATTCTTAACTACCTGTTTGAATCCAGTAGTGAAATTGTGCTACCATCGAAGACAGCAGCAGAATTCCCTCAGAACGTTGTTTTCCCAGATCCTATTTCTTGCAAAACTAGACATTTGTTTTATTTTATTTTTTTCTCCATGCCTAGAACTTGGAAACCCAGTAGAACTAAATCTGTCTAAACGTAGTTATTGCGTAAAATTTCTGTATGGATACACAAGAGGTGGAGAAGAGGGGGCAGGGCTACAGACAAATGGGTAGAATTGCATTAATTGGTGAAAGAAGAGTTTGTGTGTTTGAGCACAGTTTCAGTGTTTTGGCATATAATGTCATAACAAAAAGATCGTGGTAGCATTTAACCATGAGTTCTACCTGAACCATTTGTCTAAATCGTGTACAAATTTATCAGACAGCAGATACCAGGATATCTGTAATATCCATCTGCTGTGACACTTCTGTGTTTTCCATTTCTGTCCTTTGAGATCACACATCTCGGAAAGGCCCTTCCCTTAAATGTTGTGACATCTTTTGTCCTTCGTGCCATTAATGTACAAAAGGTGCGTTGTTTCCCCCATTATTCATTATTTAGCAGTGCTACTGCTAATTCAGTTTAGCTCCTCCCGTCTCCTGGATGTTTCTATCTGTGAGCAGTGCACATTTTTTCGCATCCGTCTCTTGAAAGGAAATTAAAAAAAAACTCAACTGCCAATTTTGAGCTCTGGAATCTCTCCCGGAGCTGAGTCGTCCTTTCGGTCGCAGAGTTTTTGTAATGCTGCTGAGATTGCTACCGAATTTCAAATTTCCTTTTCATAAATATAAAAGCTTTCCTAGAATGTGAATTTTGTCTACCTGCTTTTAGCACTTTGTATACATGCATAGACTTAGACTCCTAATGTGTTTTGTTAAATGGAGTAGCCTAAAGTAAAAGTAGTGTAAAAAAAAAAAGAGGTAATGTACATTCCAGTTGTGCCAAGGCTCTGAATTCGTGCAATATTAATGAAGGTTTTGATTAATACTTCTACATAAAACCAAAGGAGACAGAGTAAAGCCTTTTCTATTAGCATCCCCACCCTGTGTCTGCATTTTAATGAAAGCTTTGTTAATATTTAACGGGCATTTAAAGCCTCGAGTGTATGTGAAAGTGATGTAGTGGAAAAAAGATACGGACATTTTATTAAGCAGAGCAATTGGAACAAAAGAATAAATGTCAGGCTCATAATGCCAATGACAAATTCTGCAACGTGCAACAGAACTGTAGATTTTCAAGTGTATTTTGCGCTTTTGTACTGTACCAAAAGCAAATGCTGTTCTCAGACACTTCAGACAAACTGCTGCTGATTTATTCACAGATTCTTCATTTAGCTAGTATATCTTTTGTTAAATATTGGTAACACAGCACTTGTAAGCTCCTGAAGTGCCACGGGACTGTCATAAATCGAGAAATGTGTTCGCGTTAACTGAATGAAGTATTTTAATAAGCAAGTCTGATTCATTTGGACATCCGATTCATTGGGACGTTTCCATTCATCTGACTTGAATATTGTGCTGTATAAGAAGGAACTCTGCCGAGTATATTTTTGATCGCAATTTTTCTAATAGATCAACCCAGTACACAGGAGAAAAAGAATACAGTCATTTCAGCTGTGACGCTTGTGGGGGAAAATCCCTGGAAATGAGCCACGTAGTAAGAAATCTATATATTTTGCTTACTGCTCAGTGCCTACCGTCACAGTGCGCTCTTAACTCCCTGGACCTGTGTTTAAAGTAGATGTATCTGCCTTTAACAGCGAGAAGGCAACCCCTTCTTTCAGTAAGGTCACAGGGAGTTATATTATAAAAGTAAGTGCATCGTGTGGTGCTCTGGTATTGAATTACAGTCGGTTAGCGCATTATCTTAACGCGCGCAGAAGAGCAAAATCTCTGATTCAAAGTGTTTACAGCACAACCACCTTTGCCTTATAAACTCTGACAAAGTTAGGTGTCCTTGCGGGGTCTCTTCCATTTTTTTCTTAGATCATTTCTTCTTTGCCTCCCCCAGTATTTAGCTAGGGAATAATATTTCTATCTCTTTCTTTTTTTTTTTTTTTTTTTTTTCTTTTTTTTTTTTTTTTTTTTCTGTTCACTGACAACCTGGCCTCTTTTCCCTATTTCCCGGACGTGAGTTCCGACTATTTGACACGGGTAGAAGAAAGGTAGGAGAAATCTGTGTGTGTGGATACCGTATTGCCTAGTTCACTTGATCCATGCACCGTGTCTTGCTTGTTTCATGCTTAACTCTAGATTAAATTAGAAGCGTAAATCTATGGATGTGCTAGAGTGGTTTGATTTTTTTCTCCCGGGTCCAAAATGGTATGTTTTTCCTCTGGATGTAGAATGATTGAATTGTTTGACCCAGTGAAGACTGAGCTAATGAGGCATCGATTTCAGTTTATAATGTCTTTACGTGGAACTTTAAACAAAGAAAATCAGGCCTACGTGAAAATGTACACGCTCTAAATCTGTGGCCGTATTTTTAAGGACAGGTCTTTGGCTTTCTCGTGTCTGTCGAATGTGTATTACTGTATCCTTATGGGTGTATGCATGGACTCGTGTTCGGGTAAACCTCCATTAAAATGAACGAAACACTGATACTTTTAGGCTCTAATTCGTAACGCTAAGGCTGAACTTTAGTACGGTGTTTCTGAAACGCTTGAGTGTGATCAGAGGTAGCCGTGTAGCACTGGAACCGATTTCACGTATCCTCATTCTCTTGTTTACCTTCTTGTATTCGAGTGATCGAAATCACTGAAAGCACTGGCATCGGTAATAATTGTAATAATTCGTTAAGGGCATTTAGCACCGTATGTCCGAATGACTGAAATCAAGTGATTGAAATAACAATCCCAGGAACCTGATACTGCCGTGAGACGGAGTGTAGCTATCAACTATACTCCCGTAGCTTTTTCAAAGGTCTTTCTTGTCGCTAATTTTTTCTAAGATCCAACACTCCTTGTGTGTCTTAATATACCATTTGATCTTATCTTCACTTGTTCTCCCCTATTCTTTCATCGGCCTTCCTAAACATTCTCTTTGCTGCGTCCACCTCTATGAACAAACGCATGTCGGTGGTCAGTTTTGTTTCACTGAGCAGTCGTCGTTCTACCGCTCATAATTAACAGCTCGTGAACATCTATAATCGCTTGTGAAATGAGGAGGAAGAACTGTTGCGGTGCAATTGTTTTTACTAGCAGATGATTCAGAAGATAATCTGTATATGGTGTTGAGTTGTGTGGTTTGTGTATCACAAAGCTGTAGTGAACGGAAGGTGAAAGAGAAGAGGGTACCAGCCAGACAAGGAGCCCTCTCGGCGTCCATCAGCTGCGTGCTCAGCTGCTGGTACGCCCACAAATGCAAAGGTTGCCGGCAGAGTTGGGAAGAGAGGGAGGAATGCTGCAGGTGCCACTCTAGCTTTGTTCAAAAATCTTGAGCTTACATCCAAAAGTAGCTACTGTGCTAGCTGGAAAAAAAGCCAAGTGCCTGGCAGATGTTCCAGAACAGGATTAAGCAAGGTGCTTCGTGGTGAGAGAGAGATGTTATTCTCAACAGGGGAGAAATGTGTCAGTCAGCTTTAGAATGCAGCAACCAAGGTTACTGCCTGCTCTCTCTTCAGGCTGTTTTGAAGTGTGGAGCAGAGGGCTGGCCCCGTCTTTTTGCAGCGTTTTTGACGGTTTCTGTCAGCCTCTGGTGTGGTGGAGGCGGAGCAGCCTGCCTCTCTCGTTACATACAGCGCTTGCTGGAGAGTCATCTGTGCCTGGAGGTCCTACGGTGCGTTGTGCGCCTCAATTCACTGTTGTTTTGAGATCCAGCTGCCGTCTACATTTTCTTTTGAAAAATCTTGTTTTGGTCGGAGGTTGCGTTTTGTTTTGTTTTCTGGGGGGTCGGCTGGTTGGTTTTTGGGTTTTTTTTTTTTTTTTTTTTTGTTCTTACTATATGTCTGATTCTTCTGTCGTTTTCCTTTTGCGTTATCTTTCCCCATCTGGGCTGTATTCCGACCTACACTGTGTTTCATTGTGAGTCATCCTTTTCTGTATAGGAAATCGCACGCTGCACGGCATTTATGGCTAATCGTGAAATCACAGTCTGTCTTCCTCGGTTTAAAATCGAACGGGGTAGTTTTATAATCGCCTTTTTGGGTTGCTGTTAAATATCCTACATGTCCTGCACGCTGTAAAAGCACTTTTATTTGTCTGAGTGTAGATGAAGAATGGTATATATTTTCCTTAAGTAGTTTGGGGTGAAAATGCTTCACTGTGAGACAACTGGAAATTAGTAAACTGGTCTTCTGTTCATCGCTTCTATAAATTCTGTCCTTTTACGGCACTTATTTTCTACCTGAGACTCCGTAAGGCGGAAGATTTTTTACACGCGACAGAGGGCGAATTCAGAAAAGAGATGTAAACATTTTCCTCGTGTACTGGGATTTTATAGTAGTGATGGATGCCTAAATACGTTGGCGCTCTGAGTGTTTCTTTCAGCTAACGAGTAAAACCTGCTTCAGGCTCCGGAGTGGAAAGCACAACTATTTGAGTTTGTGCAACCAAGCAGCTGATGTTGTCCACCCTCTTCAAGCAGAAATAATCTTTAAAGAGATAGCTATCCTATCTTTTTTGTAAGTAACCGCTGTCAGGGACAGCGTTAGACACAAATGCCATCTCGTCATCCAAGAGACGCTGATACACAAAGTTGCAGTGTAAGGAGCTTCTCCCCATCTCCATCTCTGTTCCGGATTTTCACTCCATTTTGTAACCGACTTGCTGTGCATAGGTCGTTATTCTACATATTGTTAGAAACCTAGTCTCCTCACATCCGCAAAAACATATACTGGACTGATACGCTTAAGCGATCAGTGTTTGAAGGTAACATGCAAACTGCAGTCTGACAAAAAACAAACAAACAAAAAGAAGAGTGAAATAAACGCTGAAAATGCATACTTAGTGCACAGTGCTGTTTAAAGTACGCATGTGAAAATTTAATGTTGGGAATTGTTATTTTCTACTGTCTCCAGACCACAGCATTTGAAGACCCAACCTTCCATTTCATTTGATTTTTCTTATGTATCCCCCACCCGAGCACAGAGCTGACTCGTATTATTTAGAGTGGGAAAGCCGCATGGCTTTTCAATGGATCTGACATGATTACATGCTTGCCAGAAGAAACGGATGCAAATCGCAACTAGCCAGAATAATGACCAAGTTACCTGTTTTACTGCTACGGGTCATTCTGACTAGGTCTTTGGATAGGCCAAGATATTTGGTTCTGGTCAAAATTTTGAAGTTTTGTTTCTAAGGACGGAGTAATCTGGAAAAATAAAAAACAAAACAACACGGCTGGGAGAAGAAGGAAAGATCGGAGTTTACTTATGGAAAAAAAAAAAAAAAAGATAAGTCAGAAGAACGTGATAATGAAATCTATTGAAATTTAATGAAAACCAAATTTGCACTTCAAGTCGTTCAGGTAAGCTGACTTTGAGAGAGGGGAGAAAACGGGATTGCTACGCTGAAGCCTTGTCGTATACACAGTAGGTGATACCTACTTGTCGTTTTACTGAGAAATCGAGTAAAAGACAGAACTGAGTTTCACCGCCTACAATTCCAACCTGATGTTCCTTTTTATAAAAAGTAGAAGTCTCTGTAAAAGACCGGTTGGTTTATTTTAAAGAAGCTTAACAGGAGCACGATCCACAGCACCACTGATGAAATAAGTCTCTCTTCCTCTTTGTTCAGTTGTTTTCACCTGTTTGTGTGCGTCACAGTTTGGTGCCCCACTTCTTTACATGACGATCACATAACTTTGTGGTGGTATAATGTGTGATGGAACCAAGAAATTTTTATTATATTGTTTTTCTTCCCTCTAAGTAAATTTATCCTTACTGGGGAATGAGATAACTGAATTACCTGATAGCCTGGGCCAGGGCAGGCAAGGTATGTCATTTTTTGCATTCACTGGAAAAACAAATAATGTCGAGCTTTTTAAACTCATAGTACTGTCCAATAAATATACTTAGAAATAATTATGTAGCAGAATTTAAATCTATTTTTTTTATTTCTCAGTGAACTGATACTTAAACTTGACTATCGAGGGAACACGTGCGTTGCATAAACATCTAGGGCGCTAACCGATCTTGAGTTGGAAAATGGGAACGGTGCTTTTGCTATTTTCCCGCTCTTCTTACGGGTGTTTTTTTTTTTGTTTGTTTTCTTTGGGGGGTTTTTTGTGTTATTATTTTTTAAGGGTTTTGACTGATAAATATCCTCTGAGAAGATAACAGATAAAAATAATTACGTACCGATCTGACAACACGTAATTTCTACTTGTGACTGTGTAGTATAGATGATGTGGCCACATAGACTTTTGGCCCACACAGGGAGAAGGCCACGAATTTGCTACATGCACTTAATGATCAGTAAAGGAGGAAGAAATTGCCATATGTTATGATGTCTAGAATTTAGTTTCTCTTATTTAATGTCGGCAAAGACATGGCTCATGGAAGATCTAGTTCCCTCGTCTTCGTTTAGATGTTTCTCTTGCCTTTATTTGCTTATTTCTGCTTAAACACCATAAGCATTTTCCCAAACAAAGAGTCTGTAAGTTAAAAATCCCTGTGTGAAATTCTGCAGTCGTGTGGCTCCATTTGTAAAAACAAGTCACTGAGAGAGGTATGCAGCGATATGGAGAAAGTGAGTGCTAATTGCGGAGTGGGGCACTGAAATGGGAGAGAGGGTTAAAAAGGGAAAAAGATTTTTGCTGGACAAATGCTTTTTTCCCTTTAGAAGAAACCCAGCTTTTATTTATTTTCCAAACTGCTTGTGGGTTTTTGAGCTCAATGTAACATGGTTTATTCCAGGGGCATAAGCAAATTAGGTTGGACTCTGTGCTTCGTGTGTTACAGGTTTTGAAGTCGTAGGGCCGTTTATAGAGAACAGAAGTTTCGATTACAGGTTTTAGAAGGAAACCCGTACAGGGTCAGATTCGTGCAAACAGTTAAGGCTATAGTAAGCATCATCCTTTCAAACAGTAATTACAGAGCTACGTAATGTACATGTAATTACTTTAAATACGTTTAAGCTGCAGCAGGACTGAGCAGATGTCTGTGGTATGTACTCCCTCGCGTGAAAACAGTGTCCTAAAAATAAGGCCGATGGGTGAGCCTTGAATATTGGCGACGTTCTTTTGGCGGTGTTCCGTGAACCGGTGTGATATTTAGGTTGGCCGACTGTGTAGGACAAGAACTGCAGTACGAGTAATATGGACCGGACCCAACGGCTCGTGACTGACAATGACGGAAGCCAGGGGTAGAAAGAAATGTGCGAATAAAGATGACAGTTCTTCCTGCTTTGTGCTCTGTAGGTACTTCAAATATCTAGGTCTGGCAGACACTTATTTACTTGTGTGGTGTTGATAAATGACCTTATGTGCCATCAGGGGAAGAATAAGGACGTGTTCTGAACGTGCCGCTTGTCTATTGTTTAATTTAGCGTTGCAGTCACGATACAAACTGAGCGCTCTCCTGTGATACGGTGTTAAATAGGGAAGTGCTTTACTTTTATTTTTGATCGCAGCAGTTGACTTTTGAGTTCAGGTACATTTTATTAGCGTTTCGATTCCCAGGTTACCATTTTTTAATCATCCCACTCCGGAAAGTACTCGAGTCTTTTGGCATTTTCTCTTTATAAGCACAGGCTAAAACTCCAATGACACACATTGCATTGTAGCAGGTAGAAACCGAGACGTGTTATTTTATGACGCTGATGAATAACAATCGCTACTTTCAGCGGGGGTAGAGAGAGATTGCGTCTAGCAGCCAGCTGGAAACAAGAAGAGAAAGGGATAGAAAGAATAAAGGATAGAGTCATAGTCCCAAAGAGGACGAATAATACTGCCGTAATAGACAAGAACTCAGAGTAAACCAAACAAAGCGAAATCAAACAAGAACGTGTGTTTAGCTAACGTAAGGTATTCTCTATATAATTTCCCACAAACGCACTACCCGTAGTGAAATAGTTACTAAAACAGAACTGACGTTTGTAAGCTTTATTTTAAGACAAAGTCTTGAAAAATAATTGCCTACTTTCAAGAACTGTAGGCCGAGGTGGCTCTAAAAGTGATGCCTCCTATTCATTTCCACGGACACCACAGCAGACACAAAAAGCACAGCAACTCTATCTGATGAAGAAACTTCTCAGGAGAAAAAAAACCAAAAACTTTTTCAACACAGTCACCACAATTAGCTATTCATGTGCACCTACAATGAACAGCAGCCTGCATGCTGTGCTTGTAAAAATCTGTCCGGTGACTGTCACTGTTACCGCTTTTGAAATGTACTACCTACCACCTCACTGTGCGCACATCCACTGCCTCGTCTCCACAAATGTTCGGCAAGCGTTGACGAATGTCAGCGGGTGCGATGTTTGTTCCACGCCGAGGAATTCAGTTCCACAGCTCTGCTTCGTATGCGGTTCCACGTGAGACAGAATACTGGCAGACGGCCCTTTTGCCGCAATCTGTTGCGTGGCAATAAAATGGAACGGAATGTTGTCGAGAAGGTTCAACTTCTGCTGCCTTGGCCCCAGCATCTGTCTGTGATGTCACGGGCCAACATACTAAAACAGGAGGCATTACTTTTGGAGCAGCCTTCACAGTTTAGGATAGATTCGTCACACAGGAAAAGTAAGCCTCGTGTTTATGAATAGACATTGCAAATGATCTGTTTTTGAGAAAAATTATTAGAAAATGTTACCAGAATATTTTCACGATATATATTCAGGACAGGTCTCGGTTAGCCAACTGAGAATGCCAAAATCGGTGTTAATTAAGCTTAAAGAAAACGAAGGTAAGATAAAATCAAGTGTTTTAAGGAGAAGGCAAGATGAAGATGGAAATGCAAGACAGCCATTCGGGTTTAGCACCTGGTATGTTTCTCCTCGTAATTTTTAGGTGAAGTGCTTTAATTCAGTGTTTCATGTACGAAAACACTTTAAACGTATCTTTGTGGAGAAATATTTTACGCTTATAGCCTGGACTATCATCTTTCGACACCCCTTGAAATGGATTTAGCACTCCCACTTTCGAAGATGCTTTAAGACACTTGTCAAATCCTTAAAAGCGGAGTCTGCAGGTCCAAGCTAGCGCGATCAACACCGAGAATGTGTCAGAGAATCTGAATTTATACCTGAAACACCCGGGAGCGAAATTCTCCCAAGACACACTTCACGTGACTGGCTCGAGCTCCTAATGTTTTCTATATTCTGATATAAATCCCCTTGTAATGAAGAGAAGGTAACAGTCCTTGTGACATCAGATTTCCCCTCTAAAATTGTATTTTTAACCTGCGTCCTAATCCAAGGCAAACAATACTCCTCCGTTAAGATCCAGAAACGCCGAATTCCGTTAGATGCCCTAGTATTTCACTTTAACTGTTAATATCAGACATACTGTCAAAACAGATCAGGAAACACATCGAAGAGATCGTAGAGAATTCTTGTATGACGTACGTTACACCAAAAAAGTTCAGGACGCTGGTCTTTACTTAGCGCCTTCAGTCCCGCGACTCTGTAACTGTTACGAGTAAGAGTCGGCAGGATCAAGTGCTGTTACTGTGAGAGCAGAGATTGCAAAAGAGCGGAAGCCTTTGTAAAATTAACTCCCGCGCTGACGAACTATAGAGAGTCGGTGACCTGCACCTAATTTACATATATTTTTGGCATTATTTTTTCGGGCAAGATAACAGAATGGAAATAAAGAAATAAATAGAATGCTTCTAGGGTCAGGTACGCTCACGCTGCACGTTGTCACAGTCGCAGTACCAAATCCAGTACCAGTGATACGCGTCGCTGACAATTTTCTCCGCTGTCAGCGATAGTGAAATGAGTAAATGAAACTTACTCTTTTCTGAGTTCATTTAGTAAGAACGTGTCCACCTAAACTAATGGTTCAGCTCCAGGCAGCCGGAGGCACGACTGTAGACGACATTTCTAGCTCCTTCACTGCAGGATTTTCTTTACAAGTGTGCAGTTTCTAGGGCTTTCACTTCTCCTGACAACCTGCCTATCTGTTCTATCATAGCCTTTGCTTACCCTCAGGCTCTGCCGAGAAGTTTGCACTTGTAGCTTGATCAAATTACGTGCCTTCCCTTGATGTGAACATGTAAAACACCGTTGTGCCTGGCTCCGGAAAAGATGACAAATTACAGAACGTCTCTTATTTACGTCAGAATCCAATCTAAGCCACTAGCGACTGACTGTCATCCCGAAATAACCCGTGTGAAACAAGAGAGAGTCTCAATCCCTTTAATTTTATAATTGAAACGTTTCTTTAGCGCGGTCAGGGAAAGCGTGAAAAATCACATACGGTGTAACTACAGCCGCAAATGGAAGGAAAATTACAGAGAAGCAGCTGACCTTCAGTGGAAAGGGAAAATACCTCCAACCGATGCTGGACTGTAAGGCAGCGCTTGATTGACAGCGGCGTCTCGAAGCAACTGAGGAACAGGGATCGCTCCTCCTTGTCTTCTAGTGGGCCAAACGGCAGCTTTTGGTTCTTCCGGTCGCCGTTATGATGGTAATGTTAGTACTGAACAGGTACGTAAACGCAGCAGCGATAATCACGGTAATGACACCACATAAGAAAGAGCAAAGGCAATAGTTTACGTAAAATAAGAAGTACCGTGACCCAATACCTCTGATAATGAAAAATGGAGGAGTAGCTCAGCAAATCTATGCTAATAATACCGTTCTCCAGCATTTCGAGAAGCTTCTGGAAGAGAAATGAAAGCAGTGAATCTCAGCAGCTTTTTTCCATCGAGGTTTGAAGGAAGGCTCTCATCACACGCATCCGCTGCTCCTTAAAAGTAGGGTTAAAGATCTTGAGATGTTGTTCGAACGATTTAGTGTGTTCGTATCCCAACATAAGCAAACTGTCCTTTCAGGCGAGCTCCGTTCTGCTTCGATTGGGTTTTATCCACTTGTTGTTGGTGATGTCAGAAATCTTACGCGCCTGCTCATTTTATGCTGGGTAAATGAATTTTGTCAGCCTTACACGTATCGATCCCTGAATGTTTTTCCGCCTGCATGGTTATTTTCAGGCTACGGCGTTATCCTTATTTGGAGGGCGGGGTTTAATCGATATCGTTCGGTTGAAATAGAAATGCTGTCCAAAACTGCTGAAGATCGATGTCATTTCACGTTAAAATTAATCAACTGGATAAGAGTAATAGTCTTTGATCGCATAGTATTCTCCCAGCGAATTCATTAGGTCAGTGAAATATTTAATACTGGACCATTATTTCTTGGAACGCATGTCGTCTGAGACATCGTATAAGAGAATGGATCGTAATCATGCAAAGAAAGGTGTCAGAGTTTGTGTCCAAGTTGGAACTCCCTGGAAACTTTCCTAGATCTTTTCGGTCTCCGTAGCAACTTTTGACACGTATTTCTAAGTACAGATAGAAGAGATAATAACTTGCGTAACTCAAGAATGTTTAAGTTAAACTTATCTACGTGGCATTGCAGTTTGGTTTCTGCGGTATTTCTGTTACGATTTCGGTGTCATTCGTCTCTTAAAAATATTGCGGCGTTATTTAATATAACGTTTAAGCGAATCTCCTGTTACGGATAACTTTTTGTGTATGTGATAAGCCAGCATCCAGAGCAGGAAACGTTTCACTTGACCGTGTCTGTGATATCAGCTCGTCGATACGGTAGGTAGAAAATGAAACGCGCCGTTCTCACTAGCGGCAGCGGGAACTGAATTTTCAAAGCACAGAAGAGAACTCTCCTCTTGCGTTCGCCCTGCAGGCCGGCTCGCACCTAGCGCTCGTGGAATTCCATCTGTGCTATCTACCAACTTTCATTCTCTCTTGCAATTAATCTGGCGTTTGACTCATCTTTTCGGTAGCGTCAACTGCACGTTCTGACGTTAGAAACTACGACTGACTGCGCAATTTTGATTAAAACAGAAGGGTGGTGAGACAGGACGTTTGACGTAGTACCTAGCACGATACGCAGCGCACGTGAATAGAACTTAGGCAAGTGGTGACTTAGTTCAGCTTCGTGGGAGACTATTGGTGCCGGAAGTTACCGAGGTCAGTCTCACTGCTGTCGAGGCGTACAGGAATCACAGGAGTGCTCACACAGTATAGGGGGTCAGCAAAGGGCTGAATCTGTTGACTAAGGACGTTGCTAACTTCTAAGAAGGCAGAACGGTGCGGTTCAAAAGCGAGCTCCGGATACTCATTTTGAACGGTTTCATGTGAAACCTAGACCTGCGATTGCCTAATCGCTGCTTCTAACATTCTGCTTCTTGTAAATCGTGATAGGTGCTTTGAAGGTTAAATTGCTGGTATCCCAATAAGGCAAGGTAGTTAATCGACGCCAGTTTAGAGAATGGGATTTCAGATACTGAGGTAAAGCGCACCGAAATTGTTGGAACGCCTTAAGATGTTTTCCGTACAGAGCAACGTGATGTGACGGTTGGGAACGGTCAACAGGGATAGACTGTTTGTCTTTGGCAATGAGTCTCCTGGACGTAGGACAGCATTAAGGGAATATCTTAAGAATAAACGCAGTGTATTTTATTTTCTTCTCTCTCTTTTCTTCTCTCTCCTTTCTTCTCTCTTTTTTCCTTCTTTTTCTTTTTTTTTTTTTTTGTTTTTTTAATGTTTTGTGTGTTTGTTTAAATCGTGTCACGACCATTGTGGCTTAACCCGGAAAGCAGCTAAACACCACACAGCCTTTTGCTTTCCCTCGCTTACTCCTAGTGGGATGGGAGCGAGAATCAGAAAGAAAAAATCTATAACTCATCCCCTGAGATAATCACCATTGACTAAGACAGCGGTAGAAGAGGAAAAAAAGAGTAGTTAAAATGTGATGTGCGTGCGCGTGTGTATCTATATAAGTAGCGCGAAAGTTCTCACCAGCACTGATGACGGGCAATTGAGAGTAGCTCTTCGTAGGTGAAAACTGCATCAAATGAGAGAGGAAGGACTTATATTCACCGTAGACACGTAGGTGTAGAAAGCACGATAAAGAGAAATTCATTCATCTCATCACGGCTGTCAACATTTTACCTTGGACTATATCTAGTTTAAGCGGTTCATTATATTCCTGCAGTTTCAAAAGTCGGAATGTGATGCGAAAAGGGAGGGGTGATTCTTTAACGTGGCACCGATGAGAACGTACCCTTTAAAGGTTAGGATGGGTCATAAAAAGGCGAGCTGTGATCGTACGGGAGAACAGAGATTTATGAAAAGTTACTGAGCTTGTATCGAGTTTAATTGGATCCAGAATTGCTTGGACAGGACCTTGTCTATCTTTTGAGTCCCGCTTCGAGTGGTTTTGGGGGTTTATATTGTGCTTGATCTGTGGCCGTGGGAAGCTCTTCATCACCGTAGATTTCTCTAAGAGAGATCCCGTGGAGATCTATGGACAGCGCGAGAGAAGACTTTTCTGTGCTACAGAAGAGGCTTCGCGTTCGTCTTGGTACATTTTTAAAGACGCACGGTGGTAGCTTCGTTAAAGGAAAAATCCTCCGTCTGCCATTGATTTTGACAGCGTATGCCTAGGTTTCCTGGGCTTATGGGCTTCGCTGTATTTACAGAATTGGAAGCGAGCAAGACAAAAACTGTAAACCTATGAACTTAATTCTTTTAGCGATAAGTCTTAAGAAGGTAGCCGATAGTCAGCAGCGCGCGTTAGGGAACACGTCTGCGAGAACTAGCAAATGTACACATTGTGCAACGTGGCTCTGAGGCACAAGAGTTTTGTGTTGGGGTTTTTTATCGACGCCTTTGATTCGCTTGCAGCTGAACTCGGACTATAGAGATTCCTGCAGACGGTTGCTATTCTAATGACGTGCGGTATGCGCTCTGCTGTCTTCTGTTTTTTGGATTATATTTTTTCTTGCGTGGTTTTGCACTGTTGCACAGAAAGTGAATTTGAAGCGTAAGACAGGACAGGATCGAGTGGCTGAAACCATCAGAGAAACAGCGTGCAGTAAGTAACTGTGAAGTAGTACGGAGCTACTTAGGTACGAAAGTGAGATCGCTGTGATTTCCTTCGGCGGTGAATGGAGGACATTAGCGGATATATCGTATTCCAACGTACTGTTTGTCGTACTCTGACTTCTCGGAATCACGGAACTGTAGGGGTTGAAAGGGAACACTGGAGATCGTCTAGTCCACCCCCATCCGCCCACCCCGCGCTAACGCAGGCTCCCTAGAGTAGGTTACACAGGAAAGTGTCCGAGCAGGTTTTGATTATCTCCAGAGAAGGGAGGCTTCACGACATTTCTCCGGACGGCTCGTTACATCTCTTTGTCACCCTCAATTTTGTCACGTTCCTACGAAGTTCCCGCGTTTCAGTTTCCCTCTGCTGCCCCTTGTCCTGCTGCCGGGCACCACCGGAAAGAGCCAGGCTCCCAGCGCTCGATACGTGCCCTTCGGCTAATTATCAGCACCGATAAGATCCGCCCGCGGTCTTCTCCAGGCTGAACTGTTCCGGTCTCTCGGCTTTTCCTCACGTGGAAGATGCTCCAGGCCCATCATCCTCTTTGCGTCTCCGCTAGACTCGTTCTCAAAGTTCCCCGTCTTCGCTGGACTGAGGAGCACGGAGCCGGACTCGGCACTCTAGACGCAGCCTCGCTAGCTTAGAGGAGGACCCTCGTCAACCTTTCAAATCCCTGTGTTTGTCCTGTTTATTATTGCTGCGATCGTGTTAAATCCCGGAAAGACCGGTTTGGGTACGTTTGGGTGCGAGGGTTTTGGACTTAACGCTGCCTGTGAGCCTAAAGACGTACTCGGTTTTGGTTGTTGGAGGACGTCAAATGGGATCCAGCCTCGGAATGTCAGAATGACATCTACTTTGAGCAGGACTATCACACGCCGGGTAATGCTCGTTCTGAGTTTCTGCTAACTCTTTTTTTAGAGATTGCGTAGATTGTATTTACTTGAGCTATGCGAGTGAAGTATGGTCTCGAGAACCGTAGACGTTCACGCCGGAAACCCGACAGTCCGGTCACGAGACAAAAATCTTGTGCAAGTGCGACGTGCCCTGTCAAAGAAATCGACGAAGCTTTCCGATTGTTGCATGCTCTGGAGAAGCAGCCTGTAACAGCAGCTACTAGAGGATAGAACGCCGTGACGAGATTCGTACGTGAAAAATAGCTGAAGTATTCACTCAGTTTTATTGCACCTTCCGCAGAAGCATTTTATTTTTCCTCTAGCGGTATAAATTCTCATTTTTTAATGAGCGCTTTAATGCCACGCAGGGAAGCTGAGCACGAACCCCGGGTGTTGTGCTAAAACTGGAGGCGTACTCGGGACCTATTCTAGGTAAAAATACGGTTGTATTCACAGCTGTAGAGATAGGGTGGGATCCTCAGCTACGCCAGTAGGGATTATTTTCCATAGAATGTTCTCAGTTACCGGAACCAAGAATCTAGCGTCAAGTGCATCACGATAGAAAAATAGGCTTGCGTGTTAGGGATAGTAATGAACGCTAACGAAATGTGCTTAAAAGAAATAATATATAGCTACCGTCAGTGAAAGCGTCTAAAGCGTTTTAATCTTATCTAATACCGACGACCTAATCATTTCCCTTCGTCTCTGCTTTAGACAACGAGTAGTCAGCGTACCAAGTACTAGGCTCTTTTGATTTCTCATTTTCTCTTCAGGCTGAAGTAGCAGGCTCAGCGTGTATTACCAAGGGTACCGGAAATAAAGGCTCGCTTAACGTAACGTTGTAAAAATCGCAGGCGGCGTAAGTTTGTGCCGTACTCTGAAGCGGCCGTAATAATTTCTTTCTTCTTTCAGGGTGTATGTAAACGAGCGTAAGGCTCTGAGCCAGTTTTGAAGAGGAGAACGCTCAGACCGGCGTAGTAGAGACAGATAAGAGTCAGCTTTCAGGCAAGCACTCAGCCCTGAAAATAGCTGTACCTTCTCTCGCGTGGCAGGTAACCCTACGCTCTACAGGGTGACTATCGGCATCCTCGGTGAAAATTTCGGAGCGTGCGCCGGAAGGTAAATCACGGTACTTCCAGGTTGCTCAAAAATAGGCCTCTGGTATGCTGTTCCTAGGCCGTATATAGCGTTTGAAGAGAGAATCTTAGTTTGAAGTCACCTTTTGAGTAATTTCTCCTTTCTAGTCATTTATCTGTTCTCTTTGAAAGGAGCTTCACGTACGTCGTCAAACTAGACTGTGATCCGACGAACGTTTGGATTTTGCGGAGCGTTAGAGCACTCTCGAACGCTGTCTATTGCTCAGTAACCGGTCCTCCGGTTGAAACAGCCCGGCGGCTATCAGGCAGGTGACACGAATCGAGCAGTGTTGAAACTCGGGGAAAAATGAGAACCACGTGCTTGATTTTACGGACGCGTCTAACGATAAGTGTAATTAGAGCATAAAGCTCCGTGAAACGGGTCGCTCTACTAACGCTTAAGGCAACGGATTTTCTACTTCCGATGTCATATCAAGTGGGTATTGCTGAGAATGGGAAGCAGCACGCGATCCGGTCAAGCGCCGTAGCCGTAACGTGCCTAAGAAGACCAGTCGAGTCCAATTATTGATTTGATCGTGTAATCCTAAGATAGGCATTTCTCCCGTCCTGAAAGGAGTATAGAGTCTTTCGAATGGAGAGATGGTTCTTAAATTGATATTATCCCTTGAAATTAGATCCTAGAAACACGGTAGCGACGAGCCACAGCACGTTCTTAGTAGGAACCGCGCAGCGGTAAGTTAACTTCAACATTTCAATGGTTTAAAGTTCTTGTCCGCTTTGAACAGTTTCAGCGTTTAGTACGCTGAACGGAATCGGCGTGCGAATATAGTCTACCGGGTAACAGAACTCCCACCCCGTTGCACTTGGACTTATCACGTGTTTCCGTAGTTTGAAATTCTAAGGTATATTACTAATGGATTTGTGTGTTGAATGCCGGCGTCATTAAAGCAGTGATTCTCACCTGCAATAAAATGGGTCGTACGGATTTAGCGATTGTAGAGAGGGCTTCTTAGAGGCGTCAAAGCGTATATCGAGCTACATTTTATTCTTTTCCACACGGATTCTTTATGTAACCCTGCAAGTTGTTTATTATGCCTTATTTGCCGTTTAAATGTTTATGGTAGGCAGATTGCTCTGACAATCTTATACACTGGAATAAGAGCAAACGGTTATATTGTACGAAGCGACTGATTCGTAAAATCACACTCGGGCGAGCTTCTCAGTTCTGTAGTGGAATCTACTCGAAACGGTTTGCCGTTGTAGCCAAAAGTCGGGGTTTTCCCATCCCGAGGTCCCGCACCTTCCCCTTTGATCCGACCGAAGGATAAAGCGAAGCAATTGTTTTTGTTGGCGCTTCTCAGAGATGTTGTCTAAGTTCCAGAGCGCCCTTTTTTAGGCATCCGAATAACGGTCTGCCTCCCTAATGTGATGTTATTGTTCGGTTGTCACGCTTTCAATAGCCGATAATAAACACGTAGAAATATTTGGCATTGTTACAGAACAGAGCGTGGCACGTCTCGGAACTTGCCGCTGGCAGATCTTGCTAGGGTCTGGCTAATTTTTGGCAAAGCGCTGAACAGGAGTAAGTACGGTGTGTTCCAAAGTTGCCACGATCGGTGCGTGTCGTGGAACGCGCGCAACCGTAACGTCAACATTTTGATATCTCGTTAGTCGTGTCGTTCAGCTCTTGGCTGCGAATGCCGTACGGCGCCGCTAAGAAAGACCGTGCAATCGGAATGACTCTTTCCGCGGCGGCCATAAGCCACCGGGGTCATCGAGGGCATCTGAAAAAAAGGCCGTAGGAGCGCAGGTCTTACTTGGAGACAGACTTTCTAGTGGGTGACTATGTCCTGTGGTACGTGAAAGAAAAGAAGCCGGTTGTACTTTCTGTGCAGAGGGTTAGTGCCGTTAGTTAGAAAGGAAATCGCCTTTGATCGTTATCGGTTGGACATCCGGTTATCAGCGTAATAGTTCCGTCAGGGGCTTTAGCAAAGGAGTAAGTACATAAATCATTTCGGTAACGGTTTATGAACGCTAAACGGGCTAAAGCAGGCATCTGGAGCTGACGTCATCTGGAAGAGAATATATGGAAAAGGATTATCCCACCCCCTGGCGAGACGGATCCCCGGTATGACACAGCGCCCACACACTAACCCCGAAGGTCTGCCCACGTTCAGGGCTCCTGGCACCTGCCTGACCGCTATTATTCCGGCTGAACGTACCTGTTCTCATTGCAGTTGTGTTTTGTGGGAAAACGTACGCCTTCACAACCCGGGGCTCGGCCGCGACCATCTCCTCGAATTCACACCTAGTCTTTCTGTGTGTGGCCTGAAAATGCCCTTTCCAAGAAGACGACACTTCCTTTAAAGAACGGAGAAGAGGCCGCCTGCTCTCCGTGGGCTTTCTCCGCATTTACGTGAGCCGATCTGCCTTTACGCGTTCCAGGCTGTTGCTCGTCCCGGACGCTCCCCTCGATCACTGCGGTGCCAGAGGTTTGTTGGTCCTTCGCCCTCAGCTCCGATTACTAAGAAAGCTGCTCTGTACCAGAGTGGGGAAAAGACAATGCTCCACGAGCTTCTCTTCTTCACCGCCAACCTCTCCGGAAAATACGATCCAATACTTCACTTGTCACACCGTGTCCGTAACGCACTTCGTAGCGGTGAGAGGAGCCGTACGCCCTGTGAGCGTGGGTTATACTGGAATGCTGTGTTCTATCGCATCAGCAATCGAAAGCTCTTTGATTTACTAGCCGGCGTCAAGCAAGGATGCCGGTGACGGATCCAACTTAGCGAGCCTCTTGTTTTCTGCCAGCGGTAAAATTAATTGCTAGACTTTAGAGTATCGACAGAATATTACGGTATCGATCTGTGAGTAAGCAAATTGTGTCAATCTCTGCATTACTCTTGTAACTGTCACAGGAACCTGGAGAGTCAAGGGAAAGCAGTTTCCCGTCTAGCGCTACGCTTGTTGCACTGCCGTGTTCCATACAGCGAGGAACTCGAAGGCTATGTTCCGGAAGCGGCTTACTGCGGTGTCCCTTCTACACCAAAGGTCTTCATTCCGTACGCATTTTCAGGAGCGTTTCGAGACGCGTGCGTAAAAATAGAAATGAGTTAAGCCTGCTGAAGTGTCACGTGAATTTCGTGTTCTCTCCCAGCTGACAGGCTGGGTGCGTGAGCGTACGTATGATTTTTCAGTCGGCGCTGATGCTTCGTGAGCGGGCGTTGTGTCGTTCACGTGCCCAGGAATCGTACTGCGCCGCTCTGTATGAGTAGGGGATGTAGGAGTAGGAGAGCGCGTCCTTCTTTGTTGACGAAGGAGCTGACGAATTGTTCCGTGCCGCACAGACAGCGCAACTGCTTTTCAGCGGCGTAAGTCCGAGCAGCTTCTAGACAGATACAAATATACTTTCAGATAGGTTTGTCACCCGTACCAGTCAGCGGTACGTGCGCTCTCACTCCCTCTGTACTTCACCCTTTGTCTCTCGCATCGGTAACGAGAAACGAACGTGTCCGAGAAGACGGTGAGTCGCACGTACTCTTTGGAACAAAAGTGGTGTATCTGGCAGACGGAAGGAGTGTTTTCATGCCACTATGTCTTTTTTTTTTTTTTTTTTGTCTGTCTTATTCGGTATCCGACTCCGAAGCACACGGAATGTCGAACACGGCAAGCGTTAAGATGAAAAATGAGGATGTTCTTTCTTCAAGGTTTTCGCATCATATATTTGTGCCATTGAGGCATTCTAGGAACGTTTGTCACGCGTTACCAAGTCCTGCGAGGGCGACTCTTGTTTGTCGTGCATCGTGACAACCGATGCGGGGGTAGTACCCGGGAAGCACCGATTCGCTGGATAGCTAAACATGTCTGCTTGTGACTAAGTAGCGGGGGAGTAGCGCTTCATTGAGAAGCTTTTACAAACCAAAAAAAATCCTTCCTCGAAGGAAAGTGAAGATGTCCACGTCATGCCCGAAAAACTTACGAAGCAAAAGGTGTTGAATTATATGAAGAGAGCGTCAGACGTAGAGTTTGTCGTGCAAACGGGTCTGTGATGACTTCACTTTGACTTCAAAAGCGGGGCTCCGGAGATACCGCTGAGACAGTCTGGACGTTCTGTACCCTCACCGGGTCCTGCACGTATTTGAAAGCGGCACTCCTTGTCAATCTTCTCTAATACGAGCGCAGATTTTTCTAGCACGCAGGTACGACCGGGGTTATTTAGTCGCCGGGCCGGAGCCTTTCCTTGTCCTCGCAGCCGGGAGAGCTTGCGTATCCAATTTGTTCTGCTCCGAAGGATTTCCATCTGCGGTTTACTGTACCGAGCTCATTCACAATCCTGCTCTGCAAACCCGCTTCTCTCCGAAGTAAAATAGCGTTGCGTTTGTCCTACGCTATTGCAAATTCTGATTTAGTTTAAGAGCACCGAAATTTTGAGTCGTGCGACAGCGCAAATACGGTCCGCTTTGTCATACCCTTGCCGAGGCATCTAATCCGCAAAAAGCGTGTGAGGGAGCCGAAGGAAAAGCTGAGATCGGGAAAGTGACGAGGAGCGGGAACACGTACGGCACGTCTTGCTGCGTACGGTGGAGAGGGAGATTCGCACCGTTCGGTGAAAAATAGTAGTTCTCGGTGTGTGCCGCCGATCAGGTTCGATCAAAGGGCCTTGAACGATACCAAAATCCTCTAGGTCGCGGTCTAATGTCAGCTGAGTGCCGACACCTAACAATTTTAACACTTCATATGGAATTCTGTTGTCTAAAGCACGCGAGTTCTAATAAAACAACGCGTCAAGGAATCACTCTAGAATTCAAATGTGCCCATTCAGTACCAGCGCATCCCTACATCACGATGCAATCGAGGAGTACGTCGATACCGACGGTGTCCACGTGAACGTTTGGAGACACGGCGATCCCCTGGTACCGGTGGCATTTTCGGGGAATTTTTTACTGGGCAGTACGTGGTCGATCCGCCGAATTGCAAAGGAGTGACGGATAGGGTGCAAGAAGAGGCTTTTTTGAGCGTTTGGCTTTCGTGGAAATACAGAAGTAGTGGGTAAGAGATCACCGTCCTATCCCTTCATATCCTTGTTTGGGTCTGTGAGAAAACGGCGACACAAGTATTTCAGGGAAAAGGAGGGAAAAAAACGACCCAGTGATTGAGCACCTGGTGGGAAGGCGGGGCCGATCCCGGGGAGCTCAGGTGCGCGGAATACACCTGAGTGATCAAAAGGGGTGGATCCTGGCTCCGCCCCTTCCCAGACCTCATTTAAGGGTTGGCGGTGGAGGTGAAGGCGCGTCGCTGTGGATCCCTGCCCAGGTGAGGTTTTCCCGAGGCGAGCGGGTTTTCTCCTGTCGTTTCTGCATCCGGGGCCGCTACGTTTGGGGTCACGCTCGTTTGCTGCCGCCTGGGAACGTGCCACCCCAGCGTCGTCGCTGACCTTATCGTCAGCTTTATAGCCTCGCGGAGTCATTGGGCGTATTATGTGCTTAGCGATCTTCGTAGTCTCCCGTGTGACTGTAGCTTAAAGCGGCGTCCTAGGAAGCTTTGTAAATGCTGAATCCATCTGTCACGCGGCGACAACGAAGAGGTACGTTCACGATTTTTCCGTGGCACGTCCCATTGTTGAGTCTTCCCAGAACACCCGAGGTTTAGAGTCTCCCAGTGGAATGCTGTCTCGTGACAGGTTTGTGACGTGTCTTTGTTTACTTGGAGTCTTACGTATTTGGGAATGGAGCAGGTTATTTTTTAACGGCTATTTTTTCTAGCGCAGTCTTAACTCAGCGCAGAAAATCGGGTCTTGAAGGTGGCTGAAGCCGGGTGAAAACCGAGGAGGGAATTTGTTAGAAGGGTCCCGGTACTGGAGGCGAGGAGGGCGCCGCTTGTCGCGCGAATGACCGGATCTCGTGCGAGCCTGTAACGGAGCAGCTCGTTGAAAATGCTCCGCGCGGAACATCGCCACCGCCCACGCGTTCTCAGGCCGCGGCGCGACCACCGTCTCGTGAGCTGGTTGGTAGGCTAGTTTTCAGGAGGCCAAGGAACCTGAGGACAGAGGACAGATATTAGCGTAGGCATCCTCACTGACGCTGGTTGCGTGCGTACCGGTGTTTTATCTCTTAGAATTCCTGCGTAGCTTCTCTGAAGTGCTTTCCGCTCCGTTGTTGTAGATAGAGCGCACAGGTGCGATCTGAGTTGAGATCGGAGGTGGCCGCACTGAAGCGCTGGAGTAACCGGTTCTTGTGTGTATTCTATAGTACTTTAACTGAGAAAACGCCTTAAGTTCTTGAGCGATCGCCATCGGCGTGTACAAGTAACGCATTTGTACCCGTACTCCGTTTTCAGTTATCGTACGTGTCTGTTTTCGCCTGTGACTGCACCGGCCCAGACGTTCTGTCTCGATGTAGTGACAGCGTTTTGAAACGGTATGTCACTCTGCCAGAAAGAGAGCGAAAGCTCCAAGATGCTCACGAGGGTTCACCGAGTCCCTGTGTAATATTCGTAGGGTGCGTCTGAAGGCGGTCGCTGGGGAAAATATCTGCGCGTGAGCTCCGCCTCGGAGGCGCTACGGGTTGTAGCGTTCCGAGTTCTGCGTCAATGCGTGCCTGGAGAATGGACACACGTGGAAAATAGGTCTTGCTTATTCTAATACGGATCTGAAATTAAAGGCCTTCCGTAACGCGTGTTTTACGGCGGCCACAATTTCTGATAACGAAGCGCTTGCGTTCGAGGACGTGAAATGCGTGTCTGTGCCAATGAAAAACGAGGAGGCAAACCCTCGCTAACGATGACAGTTAGCGGGGTTATTATATTATATATATCTTGACATTACTCGGGGATAACGAGCCGGGAAGCGGTATGAGACTGGAACGCAAGCGAAGCCTTTCCATCTTCTTCACTTTCTATTAGAATGTAGCGGAGTAAATGCCGTCGTTAAGATGGGAGAAATATGATCCGCAGCGCAAAGCGATGTGGCTAAGTCTGTACGGGACACAGAACGCGGGTACCGGGCTCGATAGCCGTCCGTATCGCTTGCCACGAAACAACCTGAATTACCGTGAGGTTCTGTGAACGCCGAATCTAGTCTCTCGTTACACCTGTCGGTGACAGAACAAAAGGCGGCCGAAAATACAGCCGCAGCTGTTTTGCAGAAACGGCAGAGAGAGAGGGAGAGCTGAAGAAGAAGCCGCTCGCTTCCTCCCTCGCCGCGTACCGCGGCTCCGCGCTTTTGCCGCCGCTACTCCGCACCGGAACGCGAGGGCGGGAGTTAGGGAGCCCACGTTCCGGCGGGGAGCGGCAGAGGGGCGGAGCTCCGGGCCGGACGCCGGCCGCTCTCTCGCAGGGAGCGCGCTCTCTCGGCTGCCGCGGAGGTACGGCGGGTGTGCTTCCCGCGCAGTGTTTCTAACCTCTCGGATTTGGTT
Source organism: Oreortyx pictus (assembly GCA_036925125.1). Lineage (NCBI taxonomy): Eukaryota > Metazoa > Chordata > Aves > Galliformes > Odontophoridae > Oreortyx > Oreortyx pictus. The sequence continues at coordinate 52,123,161 of JAUPFR010000005.1, read as the reverse complement.
TGGAAGCTGGTGTCTCTCCCGATGGCTCGATTGTGTTACCGTTCCTCCTCAAATCGTGCCGTTGCTGTTTTCAGACCCGTCTGTTATCTCCGTACCGTTCCTCCCCCCCCCCCCCCCCTTCACCCCGCCCCTCTGGAGCGCGTGGCTCTTCTCGGGCGGGCGCCTGGCCGCCGGCGGTGCCGTTTTTTTTTTCCTCCTTCCTCTCTCCTTTTGTTTTTGTCTTGTGTCCCACGGTCAGCCCCGTGGCACCGTTTCAGCGAAGGTTAGCGTTTGCTTTAGCCGCAGTGACGTGCCGAACTTGTCATCCGTAAATCCTGTTTCAGTTTTGCCTAATAGCAGTAAGCAGCTCGCGCTCAAAATCAGTTTCCGCTTTTACCGTCCGGGCACCGTGCGTTTGTGTCTGTGGTGACTGTGCTGAGAAATGGAACGAGAGAGTTGGAAATGAAGCGAACAGCGATTGAAACTGAAAGGTGTTATCCGTAGAGGAAGTTTGGTGCGCTGCTAATTTTGTTGCAATCTGTTGCGCTGTGTTTTTTGCCGTCCGGAAATGGAAAGGTGTGAGCCACAAAGCTTCCCTATATGAGTGTGTACACATTGAAGCGCACAATTAAAAATGGACTGTAACCTCAGAAGGTTACGAAGGCTCTTCCGAAACGTCCGACCGTTTAAAGCGTGGCCAAGGCGGTACGGTATCCGTGGTAGTGTGATTTAAGACGCATTTGGATATGGTATTTGGAACCGGTTTCTAATCGGTGTCTTGACGTGCTCGAGAGTGACAAGCTGTGACGTAATTGGGTGTGGTTTTATTCTGAACTTGAAGTTGTTTTAAATGTAGTTCAAAAAAAAAAAAAAAAGAAGTAAAAAGGCAGACTGTCAAATAGAATGCTTTTTCATAGGGCAGGGATTTATTCCGCGTGGCATAGGGTATATGCGTGTAAAATAGGTTCGCTGTGCACAATTACCAGTCACGCGATTTAGCAGTTAGGTGTTTTGTCTCGAGGTGCTGGACGCGTTTGGCGGAGGAGGAATGAAGTTCCGGAAGGTCGTCGATCCCGTTGTCAAGAGCTGCTAATGTTGCAGAAGAGGTACGGAGGAAGCCGAGCCGGCCCCAGAGTTGACTGAAGTCGGTCGTTGTCCTTCCGTTTGTTTTTGGCTGTAACGCGCGTATTTTTTGAGGCCGGGCACTGAATTACATTTCGTTGTCTTCTAAAATCGGCTCGAAAGGGCGTTAGTCTTAGAGCCGTCTCTCGGGAAAGGCTTCTGCCCCTAAAAACTGAACCAATACGACAGCTCCAGGGCCGAACATCTCGCGGCTGCATTCCTTCTTGCGCGCTGTCTGTTCCCGTCTCCTCTCAGCGCTCCGGTGCGCCTACGTGTCTTCTGCCTGGCCATTTTTAAAGAGAGTCTTTATCCTGGCCGGAAATCACTGCCGTTTCGTTACGAACGAGTCACATATGTTTTGATAAAATCTAGTGAATGCCGTTAGTTAGGGTTCCGCTAGGAACCACGGGCCGGTTCGGGCGGCGCGTTGAAATTATGGTAACTCTTATTTCTCCCATGAGTGTATCACTGGAAATCGGCTGAAAGTATTTCTGCAGCTGTACTGCGTTTCAGATATTATGTATTAATGCAGAAGCCCTCCTCGAGCTCTTCAAAAGCAGAACGTATGCCTCCAAACGCGGCATGCTGTCGTCCATTACGCTCTGATGCGTAAAGGCACAGAGTGACATACCTTACAGCTTCATTTGGAATTTCGAGGTAAATCCACGCGCAAACGCTCCTCCGATTGTACGTCCCGTCGATTCCAGAGGGTACTCTGCCTGTTTCCCACGCTCCTACGCGAAGCCGCCCGAGAGGAAGTACTGGTTTTATGGCCGTTGCGGAAACAACCTCTGCTTTCTCTTGCAGCTCGGCTGCTGGAATCCCGTCACCGGTCTGAATGGGTCCCTAACCGACAGGAAGTTGGAGAATAACATGCGAGGAGTGGTTCTGCGAGTGGTGACCGTGCTGGTAAGCGGAGACCTTTCTCCTTTTGTACTAGAAGAAATATGGAGTTTTTGTCTTATCCTCGTGGGGAGGGGGGGGGGGGGGGGGGGGGTTTAGAAAGGTTTTGTATTAGGTACGTCAGCTTATCCGTTTTTGCCGAGTCTGGGAGCGAGCATTTAATTGACGCCCGTCAATACCGGAGCTAGGGTGTGGTTTCCGCCAACCAAACCAATTAAGAAGTCAAATGCAATTATTTTTTTTTATCTGGTTTTCATTGAGCACATGAACCGAGTTCAACGGTACCGGTTTGCGTGTTTCATTTTGTTTTCCACAGGCACGTACTACAGTAGATAATGCAACCGTACGATCCGGCACAGTGCCTTAAAATGTTTTGTGTAGAGCTACGGGTTCCTAGACGAAACGGTAAACGATGTCTCAAGTGTAGCTGCTTGTCCCTTCGCTATTGCTGTGCCAAACCGAGCACGACGTGACACGAGTTTTCTCACTGCTTCTACGCTGGCAATAAAGGCCGAAGTGTAGCGCGCGTCACGTGCCGGTCTGGGCTTCTTTCCTCCAACGATGCGATCCTAATTTTATTTCGGCGTTAGTGGCGGTTTCAAAGTGAGGCTATTGAAAATGCTAGTACTCTGAATTGTACCGCGTTAAAATCCACCGAATTGGCGGCTTTCAAACTGACTCGGTTTTTACGGTAGAGGGCGCGATGAAGGCAGTATGCGAAGCAGGTGGGGATGACTCGCGTAGGCTTCGTAGCAGAAGCGATTGTTTTAAACTGTAAAGCGTTGCACGGTTGTGGAGTGCAATCTGTACGAAATATCTGTGAACCGCACCACGAACGGAAGCTCTTTGAGTTTTACCTTTGTGTTTGATTGCAGTTCTCGATGGAAAATGGCTGTTGGGAGAAGTCCGTTAATCTTAGAAAATGGAGTGCGTCTTTTCAGTTTCAGTTTGGTCAAAAGGTAGCTTCTCGGAAACCGGAGGATCAGGGCGGGCCGCTCCAAAAGTAATGCCTCTTATTTTATCACGTCGGTCAGAAACGTGGGACGTTGGTGGTACGGAGCGGAGGTGGAAACGTTCCGCCGACATTTCCCAATGGTTTGTTGCCGCGCGACGGATGGCAGCAGAGGGGCAGCGTGACAAAGTCGCGTCTGACGTAGGAGTACGCGTGACGCGAAGGTGTGCCGGAGGATAGCACCCCTGTTAAAAACGTAGCGCCCCCGCGGACATTCTGTGATGCTCGCCGAACATTTAGGGACAAGGATGTGAGCACGGTGAGGGGGCGGGTGGCGCGTTTTCAGCGCTGGCGACCGAAACGGTGGTTCATTTGGCTGGTGCGGATTTTTCTGCGTGCGGTACGCAGGCTCTTGTTATAGCGGATGGAAATGTAGAGCTAGTTGTGAGGACTGCGGTGGAAAATAGCCTTTTGCGTAGCCGAGAATCGGCTCCCTCGAGTCGTGTTGTTGTGCTCTTTGTATCGGTTGAAGTTTTTGTGCGTGCGAACGGGCTGTGTGGTTTTTGGAGCGACCTACGCGTTGCTCGTAACTTGAGGCCGTCGTCGTAGACGAAAGCAGAGTTTTCTTCCGGGTTTCACAATTGCTCCGGAGGACTGAAGCGGAGGTTGTAACGTAAATGGCGAGTGAAAAAAGGAGGGTGTTTCCTCTGATCTGAGTTGAAGAGGGCTTTGCCCCGCTGACTGTATCGTAACGATGTGTTTGTCGTCGTCCTTCCTGTTCCGTCTGTGAATATACGGATGTTAAAAGTAAAGGATGTAATAATGAGCTTTAACCTATGCTGTAGACGGGACGAGGAACGGTTCGTTGTGCGTCAGTCTCCGGAGAGCCGTCATACCGCCTGCATGTACGCAATTCTACGTCTGGTCGTGACTGACGCGCGTTAGCGCCTGTCGACGCCTTGCGGAAGACGTTTCCTTTGTCTGATTGTCGGTCTCCTTTCTCTCGGACCGGCTGCGGCAGATGCGATCCGAGTTTGAACCGTAGGTCGCACGAGCCGCGTCTAAGGTCAAGCGAGTGGCCGGCGAACTCACGCAAAGCGTTACGTGATTCAGAAATGGTGCTCGGTGAGAGGTCGAAATAACAACTGCTAACGCGTAGAAAGTGCCGCGAATGAACGATGGTACGGCGATGAAGTTAGCGGGACGTCCGTATCGGTTATTTCAGTTTGTCCTGCTCATTTTCTGCCGCTCGGCGTAATCGAAAGGCCGCTAGAATGCGGCGGTGTCATGGTTTTATGATTTTTGGTATTGGTATTCCACATCATAACAACACGTAGTGCGTTAAGAGTTAAAGAGGTAATACTCCGACTCCACAGGTCATTGATATTTTCCGGGTATACCTGTCTCAGAAGAGAAGAACTACGTTCCCCAGAAGACTATGCGATGCTTGGCATTTTTAGGTATTTTCTGCTCAGAGGGAAAAGATGAAGGCCTTCGGTTTATCGGACACTCTCTCTTGCTCATTTTCTTTGATTTATTAGCTTCAGTTATATTGTGTTATTTGGCTTTCCGCTATCTTATGTAGTAAATGAGCTTTCCTCCTCGGATCGTTGCCGCTGTTTTGTTTCTAGGCCCGTCTCCCTTTTTCCTTTTCCCTTTCCCCCTTCCCCTTTCCTGGGGCGTGGGTCTGCAGGTCCCCCGCACCAATCGTCACGGAACCGGGCCGATCCAGCCCGGTAAACCGTTGACAGGCGGATATTCTCCTAGCTTTGTTTTAGTTGTGGTGAGTCATGAATTATTCACGTGACTCTGAAGTCAGCAGCCACAAAAGGAGACGTGGCCTGTGCGGCAATGCAGAGGCCGGCGGGTATTCACAAAATTGCGTCGTCGAAACGAGCTCCTGTTGTTCGAAAAGGCAAAGGCAGTAGCTTCAAAATCTCTGCTTCAAAGAATTCGTTACTCGGTGAGAAGCGTGGAGGTACGGTGCCTTTCCTGAGGGCGCGGGAGGCTTAACTGCCTAGAGGAGCGAAATATAAATACGAACGTCCTATCGTATAACTGCCGTGTAAATAGGTGATTTTGTCTGTGTCAGGAACGGCTGCCAAACAGAGGTGCGTGTTGATGTATCCAGAGTCATTTGAAATGCGGGCAGGAGGAGCAGAGACGTGACGGCAAGCGACGTTGAATGATTCTGCGCCATTTGTCTGCGCGTATGATCTCCTGCTATTAGCCGTGTTACTCGGAGAGAGCTAGTCAGGCTAGAGGCGGGTCAGCGATTCTCGGCTCCACGCAGGCGTTTCGGCGAATGAGAAGGTCGGTGGGAGTGCGGACGGGGTTTGGGGAAGTCACGAACGGGAGCGGGTCGGCGACGTTTGGGAAACCGTTCTCGTACGCGGGATCGGTCAATTCGCAAGTAACGTGTGACACTTGAAGTGATTAAGTAAGAAACGGCCCGGAAAGCGGGCGGTATTTTTAGGGACGCGGGCCGGCGGGAGGTTTGCTACTGGAGACCTTTGCGTTGTCTGAGCTTCCCGCTCGGGCGGAGGAAAGCGAGATCTAAGGCTGAGTCCTGCTCCTAAAAGCTGAGGCTGTCTTTGGGAATTGGGCTCCGGTCCCGATTGTGACGAAGTGACAAGTTGTTTTAAAAGTAGCCGGAGTAGCTTTCGGAATGATAAAAGACAAGAAAGGCGTGAAGGAGATGCGACGGGACGGTTCAAGTGTAACCGGAGGAGCAAACGGTGAGAAGCGAGGACGGATCGAAAAAGGGGCAGGACAAAAGCGTCAGCGAATGGCCGAAGACCAGTTGCGGCAAAGGTTATGCGTGAGATACTTAGGAAAATAGTAATCTGTTTGCGTACGGTGTAGTCGGACTAATATTGGAGGTCGTGCCGTTGATGCGGCGTGTTCCTTGTTGTATCGCTTTTGGTCCGCGTTTCTCGCGTGTCCTTCTCTGAAAGGAACGCCGTGTGCTTCTTCGAACCTTCCTCAATCTGTCGCGTCGCATTAATTTTGTTCCTAAGCGATTGAAGGCCTTTGCTCCGCTCGGTTATACGCGTGTGGGTCAACGTGATCGGCGTATGGAGCGATAGTGCGCTGCAGTGACTTGCCTACAAGATCAGAAGAGTCCTGAGAAGGAGCGACATGAAGAAGTATTACTCGAATGTCTTCATCGGCAATGTTATCGATGAGAAGATAACGTACTCTTCTGCCGATTAGTGCTAAGTCTTCGTGTGGCCATGTTTGCCCGTGAGTTTGAATGGCAGAAAAGTCGTAGGGAATGCCGTGTACGTAGAGTCTTCCGTAACATCTCTAGATGCCGCGAGTCGGTCACGTGTGTGATGTATGTCTTACGTGCTGTAATTCAAGTGGTTCCACGCGGTTTCTGTTTGCATACGATGTGCGTGCCGGTTTGTTAAAAAAAATAGAAATAAAGACGGAAACTGTGACAGGCGGCAGGAATTCCCCGCGCCTTGTGATTTCCCTTCTTCGTTGTCGCCCATACCCGCCTGCGGGAGGAAGCTAGAAAAATTGGATCGTCAATAGACAAAGACCCGGTGGGAAACTTGTGGCGACGCGGTAGTGAATTCTAGCAATTGCGGCAGATGCGTTCATTGTGTCGGTAAATGGACAGAATGATCGGGAGAGACGACGCTTGATGTGGCTAGGCTCATGATGTGCTGCTTTTCGTGGCGTCTCGAGTGTTTTGGCTCAGAAGGCATCGTGTTGTGCAAAAGACTGACGAGACCGCCTTTGTAAATCGGTAAAGTTGCTTTTTAACAGCATGTCTTTTGTGGGGCGGATTTCCGGTTCCAGGCTGTAGCGCGGCGTTTACTGTAATCGAAAGCGTGACAATTTATGTTACGTACGTGTGTGTTTGTTGCGTTCTTAAAGAAGCGCAATCCTCTTTGTTACTGTTACAGCTCTTAGCGATAGTGGGCTCGTTCCTACTGTAAGGAAGTTTTAAAGTAGCGATAAGGATTCTTTGGAAGCGTGCTGACCGTTGCTGTTGTTTTTTTTTTTTTTTTTCTTTTGTAAAGCTTCTGTATCTGTAGCAATGCATCTTATGGCTTTTAGCTTGCTAAAAGTTTTCTCGACGTATGTAGGAATAAGCCAACTCTGGAGTTAGAGCAAATGCTTGCCGCCGTGAAGCGAGTGCGGCTCTCGGAGCGACTGCTGCACGTCCTACCGCTAAAAGTACCGCGACTCCTCCTCTTTGCGCGTGCAAACGGCGCGCCCTTTCTACAGGCTCAGTCAGGACAGTTGATATACTTGGGTGCTGAATCAATACGGTGAATGTTTGAATGGGATTCCATTGAAAGCGGCAGCAGCGAGGCAGCGAGAAGGAGCGGTGGTTTTACGCTTCTTTCTGACGAACGTCGGTGGAAGTAAATAAGATTCCTAAACTGCCTCTCGCCCTCGCCCGTCCGCCCTGCCCTGCCCGTCTCTCTTCGGTGGCTTGCCCCATCGGTTGAGAATGTCTTTGTTGCGGCAAAAGAGGGAGCGGGAGGTGTTTCGGCCGCCTGCTTTCGATCGGTCAGTGTCGATTACTGAGCGGTGTGAGTAGCGTGCAAACGATCGTCGAGCCGAAACGCTTTGAGGAGGGATCCCTTGCTTTGCTGGAGATTTAGTGTGGAGATAGGCTGTGAAAGTGGAACCTGACCGGGCCGAGGGGATGATTGGTAGCTGGTTTCTGTCCCTTAGAGCGACCTCGCTGACGTTAAAACGGACAGGTCATAAAGGATACGTTTGTGTTCACGCCGTGTGCGCCTCCTCTCAAACGTCTGTATCGCGAACGTGGTTTTCCGAGACTGCCGGCGAACCCGGCACGCGTTCTTCTGGGATTAACATGCGGAAACGATTGTCATACCGTAAAGTAGTAGATGCTGTACACTAGGTGAGGCGTGCGACCAGGAACTGGAATGCTTCGGGGCCTGGCGGGGATGACAGATTGACGGTAAGGTAGGTGGCGATGCTCGACGCGGGAGGGCCGGTTTAACTGATCTGCACGTCCCGGACTACCTCTCGAGGCTCTTTAGCGCTTGCCCGTCTCGGCATTGACCCTTAGCTACCTGTTCAGGCGGGCACGTTTGCGTTGCGGGGCGATTTTTAGCGCTCACGGAATGCCCGGGAAGTGCGGCTGTTAAGCGGAAAGAGGTTCTCGCGGCGATTGCAATCATCCGGGCGTTCTCAGAGAAAGGGAGGTGAACTGCACGTCCGTACCTTGTCCTGAACTAGTAGGTCCTTTTTTTATAGGCAGAAGCTCTCGCATAACCACGGGACGCGTTATAACGTAGATCTCAGCCGGTTCACGTACTTGTCCTGCTCATTTTCCAGTGTGTGTCTCTGAGCCAGCTGCGTGAATGCCAGCACGGTGCTGTTCGAACGTGCTCTGAAACGCTCCCGGCCTCCATGCAAATTCCCGCCTCGTCATTTTCACGGTTCAGAGCTATTGGGATGCGTTAAGTTATTCGGAATCAAAATCCATTGAGGGAGTTTGGCTGCATGCTGACAAAGCGCCGCTCTGGGTGGCTCTGAAAGAAGCCTTAGTCCCGCTGCGATAGGAGACGACGGTAGAAGGACGGCGAGGCGGCCGCCGTGGTAAGAATTGGACTGGTCCCAGTAGAGCTAGAAATCCAGCAGACGCTGTTTGAATGAGGGGGAAGAACAAGCCCGCGTTGAATGCGCTTTGGTTTCCCTGGAGCGAATACATCCGTAGGTCGTCGAAGAACCTTAACGAAGCGGTCCTTATTTTAAGAAGCGACGGTAAGCAGGTGGGTACAGTCGGGGGCAAGTTTGGACCGAGGTTCAGTGTCCTTCCTCGAACCGTGTTTTCAGCTGTAGATGAAAGGAGTTTGCTGTTAGGACAGCGTCACAGTTTGTTTGAATGGACGAGGACCCGAGAACCGTGCGTTTCGTGCCGGTGTTGTGTCAAAACCTAGTGTCAATACGGGCTGCCGGATGGAAAGAATACTGTGAGTCTCCGAGGCCCGAAACCTTCCTCTTTGTGTCAGCGTGATGAAGGGGCGGGGATCGTATTGTGTGTTGCAGCGTCTTCTGTGACCGTTGCTAGCGGGGGAATGGCTGTAATGAGGAAAATGAAATGGTTCGTTTAAGTTACGCTGTGGTCATTGATCCTAACGTGAAGTCACGTACGCTGCCGGTCAGTTAAAAATAGCAACCTGCCGAGCTGTTCCTAGCCGAGCCCGATCCCGATCCCCAAAACAGCGGTCGGTCGGTCGAGCTGTTGAGTGAATTTAGTATTTGGCGCTGCTCGGTTCGGTGAAACGCAAAAGAGGTAATAATTAAAAGCGGGAAGATAATTTTTGATGAGTAGAGAAAAAGTAATGGCAAACGCGGACGACAGAAGCAAAGGGCGTGTGAAAATGTTTTGGCGGTAGGGAATAAGTAAGGAAGGAAGCGCCTCTTTCTTAGTGTCACTTCTACCCTCTGTCTTCGGTCAGCCGGTAGCCAGCGGAAAGGGAGCGAAAGACCTCGTGAATATGAAGAATCGCAGGATTAGAGTGAGTGAATTTCACTGTCGGGAGCAGTTTTGTGAGCGTTTGCAGGTAATAGATGTTGTTAGTCTCAGAGCCCGTATTTACTTGTGGCTGCAGCGCTCCGCTTGGGCTACGGAAATCATTCGGTGTTCCTCGTTCAGCGCCGAAAGCAGTCAGGCAGTCTCACGCACGACGGCGCTTCATTTCTCACTTTGTTTTGTTCCCTAACTCGTGTCGGATTGAAGGAATAATGGCCACCGCGAGTCAAGTCTCACAGCACCGCTCTTTCTGAAATGTTTTGTGAGCGGATGCTACGGTCGTTGTCCTATGTTTGATGAGCTCCGACTAAGGCTACGGTCACCTAGGTCGGTAGCATTCTTCCAAACGTAGTACAAACGGATAACGCCATCGAGCCACGGTTGGAGTCAAGCCCCTGTTTGCAGCGGAGACGGGTTTCCGGGATCAGAGTAGACCCCGGCTTTTCCTTTATTTTGTCTATAGCTTCGCAGCGAGGATTTTTTGTTTGCCCTCGGAAGGGGAACAAGGGTTCAGCCGAGTCTTCAAAGAATCACCGACGGTTGGTGCCGCTTAAGCAGTTCCCTCTTTCGAGTACGTTAGGCCGTTTTTGTTGTTGGTTTTTTTTTTTTTTGGCATCGTTACCGTCAGACTCGTCTATAAGTAAGTAAGTAAGTAAGTGAGTATATCAGAGCAGCGTGTCACGGGTCAGTCTGGGAGAAGGGAGCTAGCTCTCGCTCGTGCCGGTCGTAATACGGATCACGCTCTTCAACTGAGTCGTGAAATGCAGCTGGGTTCTGTCACGTTGTTAGTGTGTGAATGAAGTACCGAACAGAAGGTGCGTGGGTTGCTTGACCTCACGCGCCCCCAAAATCACAGCCTTCCCGTGATGTTCGGGATCTTTTGCGTTTGCTGGTTTTCTTGAAGACCTTTCCTTGTTCCGAGTGCTTCTCTCCTCCCGTTCTTCAGTGACGGGCGTAGCACACGAGGAAAGCAAGCACTGCATTTGGAGGGACAAAACCGCTTCCAGATATACGAGCACGTGAGCGTGTTCTCCTGACTAGCGGAAGGGGGGGGGGGGGGGAGGGGGGGAAGGAAAGAGCACAGTAGGGAACGGACTATGGGAGAACGTGTGAAAACTTAAGTAAAAGAGAGACCTATCTTACTTCAGCAAGCCAGCGAGGGTGACAGAAGAATAGGAGCAAACAGCTAGGGAAGGAAAGAAAGCGAATTAAAATTCACCCTAACCATCTCTGCGTGGGCACAATAGCGGGAATAGTACTTTCTGCGAAAAAAAAATAAACATAAAAAGGGGGTGGAAGGTTGGCCTCAAAGGGAAGTAGCTTAGAATCACGTTCTTCAGTAAGCCAATAGTCCAACCCCTCTTGTGTACTTGAACTGGTTTTTTTTATTTTAACCTTTCGGAATAGCGCTCTCCCCTTATTCTTAGAGGAACTCCGGGCCCCCCGCTCAGTTTCTGCTGAGCTAACAAAGGGAAGTAGCTTAGAATCACGTTCTTCAGTAAGCCAATAGTCCAACCCCTCTTGTGTACTTGAACTGGTTTTTTTTATTTTAACCTTTCGGAATAGCGCTCTCCCCTTATTCTTAGAGGAACTCCGGGCCCCCTGCTCAGTTTCTGCTGAGCTAAACAAACAGATGATCTTGAGCGTAGAGCCTTCAGAATTGAGGAGGAAGTCCACCCGTTAAGATTCACACCTGCAGCCTTATAGAAAGAGGTGAGAAAGACTCGAGAACGCCTTCTGCGGCAGCTTGGCACGCGTGATACGGTTTTATTCCGTACGTCGTCAAGTAATTGGAGTAATAATCGCATTTGTCAGTCGTAGCGCCCGCCCAGCCACGGGGAAGCGGTAGCGCGACAGAATCCTCTGCATCTCGAGCCAGGCGTACCGGCACACGCCTGTCAGGCCGAGTGAAGGCGCAGATGTAAGGCATCGCTGCAAAGCATCGAGGTTGTCATCTCACAACACATTTCCTTGTAAACTCCATCCCAGATCATTTATTACCGTGAGCTTGAAGCGATTCTATTCACGTTAAAACAAAATAGTCTTCGGTGAGGCGCTGGGGAGAACGCTCATCCTCTTTTAGTGGGAAACGCTCTCTGAACATTTTAAACAGCTGATATTTGAAGAACAAGCGCCTCACCGAGGCGAGCTCTTGCCTTACTGACCGAGTCGTTCCCCCTTTTTTTTTTCTTCTCCTCTTTAGGAAGAGCCCTTTGTCATGGTATCTGAAAACGTTCTGGGAAAACCAAAGAAGTATCAGGGCTTCTCTATAGATGTGCTGGAAGCTTTGGCCACTTACCTCGGCTTTAAGTATGAAATCTACGTTGCGCCAGATCACAAGTACGGGAGCCCTCAGGATGACGGGTCGTGGAACGGACTGATAGGAGAGCTGGTATTTAAGGTAAGATTGTTAACGCGTTCGCTTACTTAATAACGTCGCTTACTTAAAGTTAAGTAAGCCTCGCTCTATTTAGGTGACTAGCTAACGAAACGGTAAAGTGTCTTTGCTCCCGGGTGCTCCTTATTCGTGGTAACGGCGTCCAACGTGCGAGCAGCGCGCCGGGTGATAAAGAAAAGCCTAACTTGGTGGCACCGGGCAGTATTTTTTACTCTCAGTCGAGGAGTAAGCCGCCCGAATGCAGCCAATTAACAGGATACGCAGCCTCCCGCGTCATTTGGCAAAACCCGACACGAAAGAGCAGGAGAGGCTGGTCTGAGGAAAGCTCACTTTGCAGGTAGCGATCCTGCGTAGCGCTTCCAAAAAAGTGGGTCGTTTGTGAACGTGCCATCAGCAAAAATGCTTTGTCATTTTAACGTCTGCGGATGAATTTGGAGTGGCCTACCCTCGATCGTGCGAAGGTAGTAATATTACTGCTTTGAGGTCGAGCTCCAGCCGGCATTCTGCATCCTCAACCTTTCTTAAATGCAACCCGGAAAAGAATAAATATATAAATAAATAGTATATAAATAGTATATATATAAATAAATAAATAGTTAACGGGGATGCAAGAGACGGCGCAGCTCCCCCGCAGCCCGTCCAAAGACGCTTTTCCTCCGGTAACCTTCTCCAAATGCCCGTGGGACATAATCGTCCTGCGCGTCCAGCTGAGGAGGAAAGTCAGACCCTTGCCAGGAGCGGTTACCTCTTGGCGGTCGCGTCACCTGAAGCGCTCATCGTCATGTGCCGCTAGCAGTCACGCGGCTTCACCCAGAGAGAAAACCTGCAAGCTTCGATTGCCTCGAGTTCAAGGCGTTACTGAGGTATTGTATTCAGGCGCTCAAAGAAGCAGAGAGCCGTGCGCCGAAGCCTGAAGACATTATCTCAGTCTGCCGAGGGAGAAATTCTTCCACTCGGTCGTTCCAAGAGAAGGGGCGCAGCTCTTTGAGACTTTCCCAAGCCCGCCATCATCTCCACATGATCCCCAAGTTAAGGACAAACACTTAACGCCACCCTGGCTGGGACTCAGTGCCAAGATGCAGCCACCACCATACACAAGCCCCACTTAGCTCCAACGTACACCCACCTCCGTAAGAGGCGCACCCCCCCCAACCCCAACTCAGGGGGGGGGGGCACCTCCTCCATAACTACACCCACCCCGACTCGGGGGTCACCTCCTCCATAAGAGGCGCACCCCCACCCACCCCGACTCGGGGGGGGGGCACCTCCTCCATAACCACCCCCACCCCAACTCAGGGGGGCACCTCCTCCATAAGAGGTGCATGCCCCCCACCCAGACTCGGGGGGGCACCTCCTCCATAACCACCCCCACCCCAACTCAGGGGGGCACCTCCTCCATAAGAGGCACGCCCCCACCCCAACTCGGGGGGCACATCCTCCATAACCACACCCACCCCAACTCAGGGGGTCACCTCCTCCATAAGAGGTGCACACCCCCCACCCAGACTCGGGGGGGCACCTCCTCCATAAGAGGCACACCCCCCCCAATTCAGGGGGGGCACCTCCTCCGTAACCACCCCCACCCCAATTCAGGGGGGTCACCTCTTCCATAAGAGGTGCACACCCCCCCACACCCCGACTCGGGGGGGGGCACCTCCTCCATAACTGCCCCCCCCCAATTCAGGGGGGGCACCTCCTCCATAACCACACCCACCCCAACTCAGGGGGTCACCTCCTCCCTAAGAGGTGCACGCCCCCCCCCACCCTGACTCGGGGGGGGGGGGCACCTCCTCCATAACCACACCCACCCCAACTCAGGGGGGGGGGGGCACCTCCTCCATAAGAGGCACACCCCCCCCAATTCAGGGGGGGCACATCCTCCATAACCACACCCACCCCAACTCGGGGGGGGTCACCTCCTCCATAAGAGGCGCACCCCCCCCACCCCGACTCAGGGGGGGGTCACCTCCTCCATAAGAGGCGCACCCCCCCCACCCCGACTCAGGGGGGGGGTCACCTCCTCCATAAGAGGCACACCCCCCCCAATTCAGGGGGGGCACCTCCTCCATAACCACCCCCACCCCAACTCGGGGGGGGGTCACCTCCTCCATAAGAGGTGCACGCCCCCCCCCCACCCCGACTCAGGGGGGGCACCCCCTCCATAACCACCCCCACCCCAACTCGGGGGGGGTCACCTCCTCCATAAGAGGTGCACGCCCCCCCCCCCACCCCGACTCGGGGGGGGCACCTCCTCCATAACCACACCCACCCCAACTCGGGGGGGGTCACCTCCTCCATAAGAGGCGCACCCCCCCCGCCCTGACTTGGGGGGGTCACCTCCTCCATAAGAGGCGTGCCCCCCCACCTCAGAGGGGGGAGCCTCCTGCACAAATTGCACCCCCCCATCACCTCATCAGAGGGAACCTCCCTACCAGGAAGGGCCCCTCTTACAGCCGATGCACACATGGCAAAAAGACAAACCCACCCTCCCACCCAAAAAAAAAAAAATATCTCTTTAGAGATAGTGCACACTCCACAGTCTAGCACCCATAAAATGGCAGAACCAGACAACCACACAAAGTGGTTGTCTGATTCTGCCAAGACACAGAACCACCTCACCCAAAACAAACCCAACCAGAACACTTATCACCACTTCTCCACAAACATAACCAACACTTGACAAAACACCACACCTCTACACCAGAAACAACCTCACCAAAACACAAAAACCAAAAACCCATCACCACAATACAAAAAAAACTTACCATAACAGAATCCTCCCTTCAGCTCAAGCAAGCCACCACAGTCATCAGCCTGCAAAGACAACCATTACAATTATAAGCAATAACCATCACATGAGCCATCCACTACACTGCTTCCTACAGACACCCACATGCCACATACAAAAACAACTGACACAAAGAAGTTCGCCCTTGCCAAGAGGAACAAGTCCATATATCAAGCCACCTCCACACACTCTTCCCCACCCACCTAGGACAAACACAGTGTGAAGAAATACTCAGACAGCCATCCACAACAGTTACTTTACAAAACAGAAACCGAAAGCTCAAGCCCTCACCATTAGCACCAAAGCACAGAAATAAAACAAACCGCCACCGTAGCCCAGCAACCTCCAATAATCCCATCTCTGGCTAACTTAAGCCAATCCCAAATCCACAGTGATCCACCTACGCAAGAACACACACTACGCTATTCATCACACCCCTGCCAGCAAAACCATCACCACAAGGCCACCCTTTACTTCCCAGAGTCAAACAACAGCCCTCCACCACCTTCTACCAAAGCGGGAGCTTACCATCGCCACTCACACTTCCCATTGAAAGCTCCACTGCTGTTCTCACTAACCCTGAAAGAACAAACAGATAAAAACCATAAATCCAAAACACAGACTGCAGTTTTTTTCCACTGTTTATTACAAGCAGCCACTTGTGCTCCACACACACAAACAACAATAAGCAAGACCAATAGCCCAACAACACAACGTCGACCCTACTGTGCAAATACTACAACAAAAAAAGTGAAATCAAAGCCCTCACCATTAAAAGAGGAAAAAACTAAAATAAACCACAAAACCTCCCACCATCATCACCAACTTCACAGTTCCTCCAGCCACACCACGGCTCGATCCCGGTCCAATGCAGCCCTCACCCTGCAAAGAGGAAAAGAACAGATAAAAGGTGAAATCCAGGGCAGCCTCCAATTTCACAGTCCCCCACACCGCATCCCACCTCCAACGGCACCAGGACCATACTACAGGACGTGATCGCATCTTGCTCCGCCGCAGCTCTCACCCTGAGATTAGAAGCAAAATAGAATGAATACAAAATCTACAGCCCATTCCAACCATTACCTCCCGTTTAACAGCCCACTCACAGCGCATCTCACCACCAGCCACGCCACAAAGAATCCACATAACGTGCTCCCATCTCGCTTTAACACAGCCCTCGCCCTCCAAAGAGTAGAAAACACACAGAAAAAAGGTGACACGAAAGGCACCTTCCCACCACGGCCCCCAATTTAGCAGTCCCCCACACCGCATCTCACCTCCGTCACTGCCGGGGACAATCTACAGGACATAACCCCACCTTGCCGTAACACAGCCCTCACCCTGCAAGGAGAAGCAAAAATAACAGTATTAGAAAAATAACGCAATCACAGGCAAGTTCCCAAAAGAGGCTCCAATTGAGCAGTCCCTCCACCCACGCCAGGGCCGCTCTACAGGACACGGCCGCATCTTGCTCCTCTGCAACCCTCGCCCTGAAAAAAGAATAAACAAGGTACAAAACAAGTACAGGCAAGTTCCCAAAACTGCCTCCACTTGAGCAGTGCCTCCAGCCGCGTCAGGGCCGTGCCACGGCACGTGGCCGCATCTCGCCCCGCTGCAGTCCAGAACCTAAAACAATAAAAATACACATGCGAAATCAAAGCCAACTTCCCAACGTGCCCACCAGCTTCACAGTCCACTGTCACCGCATCTCGCCTCCAGCGATATTTCAGTCGCTCTATGGGAAGCAACTCCACCTTGCCCCGCCACAGCCCTCTCCCTGAAAAGAGAATAAAACCAGTAGAAAAGATCGTGAAATCAAAGGCCCCTCCCCACCATGGCCCACAGTTCCTTACCAGTTCCTCCAGCCATGCCAGGGAAGCTCTACAGGACGTGGCCCAATCTCATTCTGCTGCAGCCTTCATCCCACAGAAACATACACAACAGAAAACAGTTGACTTTCACAATAGTGTTCCCACCACCGCTGCCAATTCACCAGTCCCTCATACGACATCTTACCTCCAGCCACGCCAGGACCGCTTTTCGAGACATGGCCCCGTCTCGCTCCACTGCGGCCCTCACCCTACCGAGGGGACAGTAACAGAAAACACATAAATTCAAAGGCAGCTTCCCACCACGGCCTCCGGCTTACCGGTTCCTCAAGCCGCGCCAGGGCCTCTCTGCACGACACAGCCCCGTCTCATTCTGCTGGAGCCCTCACCTTGCAAACACAAAAACAAGAGAAAACAGATGAATTGCAGCGGCAACCACAGCCTCCAGCTGAGTAGTTCCTCACGCCACGTCTCGCCTCGAGCAGCACCAGGGCTGCTCTACAGGACGCAATTCCACATCGCTTACCTTCAACACCGCAATTGGCAGACACCACAGGAGCCACACACCTCTGAACTTTGCTTAAAAAGACCAAACAAAAAACAAACCAACATACAAAACATAAAACCACACAATGCAGCAGAGCTGCAGCCTGACAGTAGCAGTACTCCACCATCTCTACAAAAAAAAAAAAAAAAAAAAAAAAAAAAAAAAAAAAAAAAAAACGCCAGAAACCCAGCATCCAGAAGAGCAAAGCGGGAGCCCAGCAGCCTGCCTCCGCAGGCAGAGCGGTCTGAAAGGCCCTCGCAAGCCCGGCACCTCCCAGCAACCCCTAGTAGCTCCCAGCGACCCCTGGCAGGGTTTAAGAGGCCTCCGGGCAGGCCCGGCCCTGCCCTGAGATCCCAACAAGGTACAGCTGTGCAGGGGCGGCCCCAACTCCACGGCATGTGGGTGTGATTGCTTCCTGAGCACAGCCGGCGCTCATTAGTGCCAGCACCGGGCACTGACAGCTACCCGGAGCCTCTTGCCTAGGGCTTCTGCTCGCCCCGAGGAGGATGTCCCCGTAGATGATGTCCCCGTAGACATCCCCCTGCAAGCCCCGATAGCTGCAAGATGGCGGCACACGTCACCTCACCGTGCAGAAGACGGTGTCGGGGGCGGGTCGAAAGATGCGGGATGAAGCAGGCAAAGGGGACGTGAAGGATGTGGGGGTGGTACTGCGTGGAGCCGGGAGCGGGACTCGTTGATCCTCACCGAACGTTCACTGCCCCGTGACAGATATAACCAATGACACGTACCATTTTTTACCCCCGCCCTATGCATCCTATTGTCTGTACTCAGTCCTTTGCGCTGAGAGAAAAAAAGGGCTGGGCACACTACTCTGCGACGCTTCCCGTGATCCGAAACGTGGTAAAACGGACTTCTAAACAGGATGATTTTGTCGCTGCACAAGCTGAGTGCAGAGTTTCACACGTTTCCCATTCCGATTGGCAGCTTGATATCTAAATACTGACTGAACGGTACGCGTCCAGTTTTCTCTCCCGGAAGCGCTAAGCAAACCTTGAACCCTTCACGCGGACGTCTGTCTTCTCCGATCCGATTTGACGTGATAAAGACGAGCACTTAATATTTTCCATCTTCCAATCTAATACACAGCGACAGACCCTGCAGATATTTAGGAGTGCACACCTTCATTGGATCGGCCGAGTTAAGCCTCAGTGTGTTCTGCGCTAAGCGTACCGTCTTCGGCGAATCTGGGTTTGCGATTTGATTTGGTAAGCTAAAACCGGAAGTTGTCGCAGTACGGCGTCGTCACTGCTTTACAATGGCGAAACACAGGGGTACCGAAAAGTAAGGGCTTTTTTTTGTCTCCTCGTCGGTTTCTTCATCACCAGCGGTTTTTTTAACGCAAGATGTAACTGTAACCCGATGGCCGCCACCGGATCGCTAAAAAAATACAGCGCTTCCATGAGGACAACGTCATTCCCTTCTCACGGCTGGCCGATATCCAGAACGGAACTGTAACGGCGTGCAATGTGGAAAGACCGCTCCACGGGGATGCGAAATAGAAGCGGCGTTTCCGTCAATATGGCGTGCCGTGCCCTGCAGCGCTCCGCACGGAGAAATGCACTCCTCTTCAAAAAATCATTCGATAAGTAAACATGGTACTCCTCACAGTTCTTTGATCCCCGACAGCATCTTTACTTCCATTGGATTTCATTGAAGGATCTCAAAACGTCTTCCGACTACGGCTTAAATGGTACGTCGCGATAACCTAGTGCAGCAGTGAAGTCATCCAGTGATCAGTGAAGTTAAACGGCAAGAGTTACGTCTATCGCTTCGCGGTTCCGTATGCAGTCCCGTCATCCGATTCACGTTTTAAGACGCATTCAAGAAAACAAATGGCCTGCACGACAAAGTACTGCTTTGGTGCGCGATGGTTATTGGAGCAGCACGCTGGACGTTATTTTGAACGTACGGTTACGTTCGCTACTGTGGAAAGCATTTCAGGCGACATCTGCTTTACACGTTGCTCCGTTCAGCCGGGGCTGAACTCGCGAGAGATGCTGTGAACCGTTCAAATCGTGTGTTCTTTACTTTTAGACCGTAATTCACAGAGCCACGCTTGCAGCCTTGTACATCCGCGTAGCTTTGCTTAAGATCCTACACGACGTAAACGGAAAACAAAAAATGACGGACGCTCCTATTCGTGGTTGATAAATGGGCGACCGTTTTCAAACGCCTTATTGCCTACGTCGTCAGACCCCTAGCTACTTTCTGCCGTTCCCCGAGACACCGCAAATTTATTGTGATAGACATCATATAAACCAAAGACTCGGTGCCCTGCAATTACCCGTACGTCTGTACCGCGAGTAACAGCATGTCTCGCGGATGGTATTTCGCGGATGACTTGCAAATTTCATCCTGATCAGTCTCAGCTCCGTAACTTGTCGCTTAATGTTTCGCATTTCTTAGGAGCCGGCGATCGTAGCCGCCTTAGGGCAAGGAGGAAGAAACTTAGCAAGGTTCATACAATCGACTCGCTACCGACGCTTCCACGCGTGGGTGCTCTCCTCGCCTCCTTGCAAAAGACCGCACGCTGCTTGAGGCGAATCGCAAGTGGATGAGGTCAGATCAGTGGCATCTTCAGTATTAGGACGCATAGGACGCCCTTCATAGCGCAGCGGCCCTCGATCGCGAGCATCGTTATCGTCGAAGAGTTAAAAATCGTGCGTCTCTGTCAGGAACGAATTTCCTCCGATCAGAAATACCACGCGCGAAACCGCAGCGTTGAGTATGGCGTCGGTACTCCAAGGAAAATGATGAGAAGTAAACTTCCTTGAGCTATTACCTGTGCGTGACGTGTTTAGATGTCTTGGAAAATACTAACTTGCAAAGCTAAGGTGTCCGAGTCCGCCGAGCGAAGTCCGCTCGCGGAGGCTGAGAGAGGCGGTGCGGCCGTTCCGTTGTCACGGCTCCCGCTCACGCTGGTACAAACCGTCACTAAAATGTTAGAGTTGGCATCTGCTTTTCCGTACCGATTTTCTCCTCCGCAGCTCAAGGAGGAGCAAAGGTCTTTCCTGCGCCTCCCGCTCACGCGTATCATTCTCTCTTCCTCTTTCCTCAGAGAGCTGACATTGGGATCTCCGCCCTAACCATCACCCCCGACAGAGAAAATGTGGTGGACTTCACGACACGGTATATGGACTACTCAGTAGGCGTGCTACTTCGAAAGGCGGAGAAGACGGTGGACATGTTTGCCTGCTTGGCGCCGTTCGATCTCTCCCTGTGGGCGTGCATAGCCGGTACCGTGCTGCTAGTCGGGCTGTTGGTGTACCTCTTGAATTGGCTCAACCCTCCACGCCTTCAGATGGGATCTATGACCTCCACGACACTCTACAACTCCATGTGGTTTGTGTACGGATCCTTCGTGCAACAAGGTAAGAGACGCGGGGAAACCGAGGTAACAGCCGCGCGTCTCCTATTACCGTCCTCTTCTCCGCTGCCTGCCGCCCGTGACGGACAGGGAACAACAGGGAGCCACGTCCCGCGAGATTCCTAAGGCACGCGGCAGCCCGCCGCGTGAACCATAGGAAGTTTTGAAGCGTGACGCGCTAGCTTGTTTTTTCTTTGTCTCTATCTAGGTAGAGAAGGAGGATTTCTTGTGCTAAAAAGAGTGTTTCTTGTCACCTTCTAAAACGTTAATCGTCCTTAATGTAAGTGCCAGGTTCCAATGAAAAGGTCAGAAAATGTCAGGGTTGGGATTTTTTTCTCTGATCACACAGAACAACTTAAATATAAAGACTCAGAAGACCTCCGAAAATCATGGCGATAGAGCAATAGATCCACGTGTAACGGCAACCCGTATTTCACGCTCAGTTACAACATAACAAACGCAACACTGTATTAGCTGAAGCATCCCTGTTTACTAACCACTGTGAATACTGAGAAATGAAAATGATGTCCGCTGACAGGCTGAGCGGCTATCGTAGGATTTTCCTTCTGTTTTCGCTCGGCGGCTCTTCCTTCAGCAGAAAACTCTGCCGTTTCATTGGCTTTGCGGCAGCCGATCCGCCGCTATTCATCGCGATCGGCGCGCTTTAAGTGTGGCAGCACGGGGCGTTTCAGATGCGGTCGCGTTCAGTTAAGAACTCTTTCAGCCGTGGTTGGACGGCATGGCAAGGAACTCATTTCTGCCATCGAAACGTACGGCCACGGATGCTTTTGCATTTTGCAACCAAAGCGACAAAGCAACGGGAACGGAGCTAGAGCTTCGATAGCACCGGATTCTTTGTTTGGAGCAAGCGGGCACGTGCCGGCTCCGTCTGCTCTTTCTCTCCTCCGGCTAGGCGAGAGATTTGCAAGCGGGGAGCCTGCATCCGGACCTGCCGCGTATCTGAAGAAGAAAGGGCCTTTTGGTATAAAAATCCACATCTTCTGTACGGAATTGCGTGACCTATTCCGATGGCGACAGAAAGAGTTGTTTGGTTTTTTTTCTGTCTGCTTCTGAAGTAGTTGCTATTCTGATGTTTTTAGTAGTTAGATTTGGTATGCCAAGTGAGGTTGCATGTCGGTCAGCCCGTCCGGTGCCCCGATCGAATTCTTTGAACGAGTTCTAACCTTGCCAGTTTAGCTACATCAGTGGAAAACGCTGTGGCGTCGGCTGGCCGCTAGAGTCAGCGCGGCCGATCTGATGAGTTTTAGGGCAGGTCTGTGAATTACTGTCACACTCGGACGTACTTTTAATTCTCTGCTCAAAGATGGACCGTGATACCGGAATTAGGATGCGGCTAGTCTGCTTTACTGCAGAAGCTTAAAGCTTAAATTCGCCCTGCGCAACCCTTTGGGCGAAGAAAGATTAGAGGATGACGGAGGACGGGTCTCTGTGGATTTGCTGCTGGCTTGGGACCCACGTACGTGCAAAGCCAAATCCCCGGAGCGAAAGCCGTAAGGGTAGCATTCTCTGCGCTCTCTCGCTCGAGAACTTAGACGTCGCTGCTTCTTACACCATTTAAACTTGGGTTTCGTAAGAGACTATTCTAATACCACGGACTCAAAGTTTGCTGATGAACGTGTCCGAACATGCCCGAGCCAGTCCTGGACGAGGTCAAGAAATCCTTTGTTTAAGGGACAAGCAAATGGGCACGTCCTGGGGCAACGAAATAGAGATAAGCGGCAGCTCGATGGCCGCTGAACACTCTTTTGTTTGGTACTCATCTCCGTGAGGAGACGGCCATCTCAGGAGACGCTTGTCTGACGCGCTAGCACGGGGGCGGCTCGACGGCCGCCGATCGCTATCGCTGTCAGGAGTTTTCTCTTCGGAGAGACTTCCCGAGCCGATCACTGCTGTTGCCTGGAGAGGCCTTCTCTTAGGAGAGACCTCACGAGCCGATCGCTGTTCGCTGCTGCCCCTCTCGGGGTTGCCTCCCTCGCTGCTTCTCCGGACAACTGCTTGCTGCTCAAGGCTGCCCGTCGCTGCTGCTTCTGCCACCCCTGCCCTTCGGCCTCGGACTTGCCACCGGACCGCCCCTAGGGTCCTGGCTGGTGACTTTCCCTGCGTTATACAAACCCTTGCCTCTTTCCTATCTTTCCTATCGCTCGCCTTCCCTTCCCCATCACTCTTAACAATGTCCGCCTTCCCCTTCCCCATGTCCCTGGTCACTATTGGTAATAAACCGGTCGGACCAGCGTTTGAACCGTTGTTTCTTAATCTCACGCTGGGCATACGCATAATCTTAAAGAACCTCGTCTCCCTCCTTTATATTGGAGCGTGACAGGTTTCTATTTTGCCTTTCGATTTCTTTTTTTCCCCGTGGGGGGGAATGGGAGTGATAGCACAGTCTAGGTACCGTTGCAGAAACTCGGGAAAAGCAGAGGTTTATTTTCCTTCAGTTTGTCTTTTTTCATTCTGTATTTTTTCATCGTAGACATCGGTGCGTTTGCGTTTATACGTTTCGTTTTTCTAAGCCGTCAGAGGCGTGTGAGTTTCGATTGGAAGAAACAGTTTTGAGAGCAGAGCTGAACTCGAGTAGCCTCGATTCACATGAAGAAACACCGCCAAGCATTTCTATTTGTCGCGTACTTAAGCCCTTCGTACGGTCCGCTTGACAATGAAAACGGACGGCCTCCCCGTTGGCTCGGCTTCTCCCAGCCCTCTGTTCCCATACGTGATAGCTAACGGGGCACCTATCCCACGAGGAGAGGCTGAGCGAGATGAGACCGTTCAATCTAAAGAAGGGGAGGCTTAGAGAGGGGATCTCCTCAGTGTCTATACGTATCTAAAGGGAGAGCGCGAAGGGGACGGAGCCAGGCTCTTTCTAGTGACGCCCCGCGTCACGACGCGAGTCACCGGTCGCAAACTGATGCAAAGAAAGCTCCGTGTGGATCGCGAAACTACTGCTTTGTGGATGACCGAACGCCGAAATACACTGACGAGGGACGATCTCCAGAGGCGACTTCCCACCTAATCCAGTCTGTGCAACGCGTCGTAATCCTGTACGACACAGACTTTGCTCAGCTTTAATGAAACTCTACCTAGCTACGTTTTTTTCTCTCTTCGCTCCTAGCGCTGATGCCGCTCTCTCAAATTTTGCCCGCAATAGAGCGCTCGGATGTGGAAAATCTAACGCGTGCCCAGACACCGGGAAACTGGTTCCAAAACCTAAATGACGTGTACTAAATGCGAATCCAAAGACCCGCGTTAGAAACTTCATGCTTCAATGGAAGAAGGTTTATTTAAAATTGCCGAGGCCCTAACGTGTTCTTCCTGTGAAATATCCCTGAGAGAGTAGTACTCCGCTATCGCCATGAATGGAACGAAACAAACAAACACACGAAGAACAACCTGCAATTTTGGAAACGGAAATACAGGAATTAAGGTCAATTCCAAATATGCTTGTACAGTAGACCGTTTCCTTTTGAACAGGTGAAACGCTGTGTAATTTTTAGCACGAATTCACCAAGGCTCGGCCCAGAAGGTTTTATTCCAACTCGGGTTCAGTTTCAGAACACGCTAATGAGCTTACTTTATTTAACAGAATTGAACTGGACATACCCGGAATAATGAATTGGTACTGAAAATTACAATGTGTTGTCTTTATTAATAAACGGGACACAGAAAGCCTTCTTTCTCTTTCACCTATTATCCTGCTTTGTTCATTTCACTTTGGAGTTTTCTTCAAGAGGAGGTCTTCCCGCATGGGACCACCACAAGTTTAGATTATCCAGCTCAAGGCGCAGAGCTGCGTTTCGCTTGAAAACACCCTCACAAAAGAGAGTAGGCAGAAAAAGGTCCCGTTTATTTCTCTTTTTTAGCGTATGAGAGTAGTTTGAGGTTTATTTTTTTTATTTTTTGGTATTAAAATATGGCCTTCCTTCTGCTCAGATGGGCGCACGTTCATCTACAGACAGATGAGGCTTTTTCCATCGGGGATTGGCTTAGGCACCAAATGAACGGTAGCTTTCTGTCGCTTTTCTGGTCGGTGGGGAGTCCGTCCCTCCTTCGCGACGGCCTTGCCGCAGCTTTTTCCGTCCGCGAGGCTCTTCTCCATTCTACCAGCTGGCGAGCACGTGCCGGGAAAATCGCCTGCAACACGTAAAAGAAGAAGAAAGCAACAAAGAGACGGTGTAAGCATCTCCCTCCTTCAACCGTTGAGATTTTTTTCCTCAAATCTCTTCTGCTACTGCAGTACGTAGAAAAGGAAATCGTCCTTTAAATTTCTTATAAGGAAAAAAATGCATTCCTTCATTTGATCCTACTTACATACTATAGGAATTAGTACTAAAAATTAATATCGAAAAGAATCGTAGTAAGGTGAAGCTCTTGCTTTTTCATTTTGTCAGCTTCCCGGAACGAAACTGAAAGAGACTGTCTTCACTACGGAGGCATCCTAAACCGGGAGCCGACTGCTGCCTCATTCTTAACGTTCCGCCCTCAACAGGGGAGGAGAGATAGCAAAGCAGGACGTCACCTCACCTCTCCAGTGCCGTTGTAGTTAGCGAGAGACGGCGCTCGGTCAAAAATGTGCAATGCCTCCTCCGACAAACAAAAAAGTGAAACCCGAGATAAACCGTAGCTCCGACCAAAGAGTTTTCTTCCCCCACGCTGGGATAGATAGCAGTAAATGGAAAAGAAAAAAAACTCACCTGCAAAGAAGCTGTTACAGTTGAGTGCAGTCAACCGAGAACGTTAGCTGTGCACGCCTATGCATACTTGCTAGCGGCACATTTCTAAGAGTGAAATATGTATTTATACGTACAATAGCTTCTCCCATTTCTCTGTCCCCAAAGCAGAAAACACACGCTGTCCAGCAAAGACACCTTCAGAGTCATTTATCGTGTCCGTGTGAGTCGCCTTCTTCAGCAAAACAGTAAATGCTTTAGAATTTCAAAAGAAAAAAAAAAATCTCAACTCGCAAACGTGAGGGTTTGTACTAGTGGTTTTAATAAACGGCATTACAGTTCTGTTTGTAGTGAAACTTAAAAGGATGAGGGTTTTTTCTTTCCTTCGTCTGCTGTGACCTTTTGTATTATTACCACAGCTCAATTTGACTTGCGGAGATCGCTTCGGTAACAAATTTACGGTACGTACCTAAGGTGGAATTTTAAGCCGCGCTTCAAAACGCGTTACTTAGAAACACGATGAGAGCTTCCGTATCGCTTGTGGTAAAGTTCTGAAAAGTTACACTTTCAGCACGGAGAAATGCTCCGAGAGCTAAAAGGATAGCTAACATCAGAGGCGCAAAACCTGAATTAATACATGTGATTCACCCGGCCTCTGAAGGCGTCAGACACCGCTCCGTGACGACGGATGCTTAGATGTCTCACGAGAGCAGGTCTGTACGACACCGAAAAAAACAAGTAAGAAAAATAAACATTACGATATATCCATAAGACAGATTTATTTTTGTAGAGGAGAGGCCATTTTTAATGAAAAGAAGAGGGACAAAGTAACATATGGCCGTGCAGCAAAAGAAGGCAATGACGGTGCCTTCTACTGGGATCCAAGTGCTATGGAACGACGGAAGATGACGAGACACATTCGCCCACCCCTTCCGATGACCAGCGACGGCTCGAGAGGCGTACAAACCCTATCCAGAGAGATGCTGCGCTTTCAGCCGCTAACCCTTAAACGAGGATGAAGAGGGGCCAACCGAGAGCCCGCCCTTCCGGTCACGGACGTGCATTGTTCGCATCTGAGCTCCCGGGGTTAGCCACGCCTTCTCACCTGGTCACCCACCCCCAGCGCAGGCCCGGCCGTTTCTCCGCACGCAGGCATTACTGGAACCAAATATTTGTCCTTCCGCGCCCGACGAGTTGCATTTTGTTTTGTCTGTAGCTCTTCAGTTTCAGCCAAAGGGGACTCTGCATCCCACGCGTTCGTAACGTCCTCCACGACGGCCTCTTAGATAAAGCAGCACTTTAATACCTCATCAACAGCATGGTTCAATTTTATGTCGATTATACGTGCAGATGGCCCGTTTTCAGTCCATTGTGCACAATCCCTTTCGCCATCCCAGAACGTACTACGGATAACCTCGTCAGCAGTCCACGGAAAGGCCGCTGCTACATAAACCGCGTGCGACGCTGAGCTCGTTAGCCACTTACAGATACGTCGCGGAAACGTTAACTGCGGTCATTTGAATGTTTAGAGCATTAGTACTCAAACATTACCAACAGGGAGATCGGGTGCCTATATTCTCTGAAGCAATAGCTAGCGCACATCATGTCGATGCATTCGCAGCGGCTGCAAACGGCGACTCCGCAGAGACGTGCGATCATTTGCAATTCTAAAAGCGCGCGCCGCAGCCTTAGAAAAGAGGATCCCCAGAATCTCCTTGGGGTTTGTTTCTTTACTTTTCTTTACACCTGAGTATTCTGCTCCAGTCCTCTTTGGGTTCTAGATGTTTCTCTGTTCATCGTTATACAACACGAAACTATTGTCCCGCGTTGTAAAAGTGGCGACAAAAGAACGGTCAGAGCTCCTTCCGAGCAAACGACTGTCGATAAATCCGCTGGGCCCGTCACACAGATAATTCAACAGCCCTGGATCCGGTCACCCGAAAATTGACTTTGTAGCCCTGCTAAGCCTTCTGATAAAACTGCATTGCAGCAGCATTACTACGTGAGGTTTTGGCCAAGCTAGTCATTAGAGAGAGGCGGCAAGCGTCAGAGTTCAAAGTCGGTCATGCTTACAGCGGTCCGAATACTTACATTCCAATATCAAGCCTCGTGTGGTATTTCATCATCTGAATATGTCTAGTATAAGGAGCGCGTCCTTTAAGAGTTTCCAGAAATTGCAGTGAATATTAGTAGACGCCTCAGTTTTTAAACTGTAGCCGCGGTCATTCCTCTTCTTCCGTAACAACGACAAAAAGGAAAAAATACATTAAGATCCATTTGCCCGTACCGCATTGCATAATTATTTCACCACATCTAGGAGCAATGCGAAGTCCGCCCGTCCTTTGACTCCGTGTAATTACGCCGCACGAGTCACCGCGACGTATTGCCGTTAAATTCAGGCACGCCGTTGTCCGTCAAAACTTTTATTCTACGATGCAGTACGATTTGCAGTTGGGAACACGTCACGCTTAAAAATTCCGCCGGAAGGTTGAACTCGATCAACGTGAAGTAGCAAACGTCCAAAAGGAAACGTCCCGTTGCCGTTGCTCTACAGTTAGAAGGCTTTACAAGGGACCAAGTCAAAGTTTAGCGCTGCCTAACAGAAACGTAAATGTGACGCGTGCGTGTGGCTGAAACATCACCGAGAGCAGAAGCTGGCCCACAACCGTTCGCTCTGTGACGATGCGCTTCCCTTCTCCACTTTTGCCTCATAGTCACAGTTTCGGCAAGATGGGTGGATGAAAATGATTTATTGTCCGAAAGGGAATTCTAACTATAGTATAACTAATAGGTTACGCTAAGATCATTTTAATCAGGTAATTATTAAAAGACTGTTTGGCCTTTAAGGACATTGATTTAATGGAAATTAATGTACTGATTGAGTACTGTTTGCGTAGCGTTATCGTTGCTAGTGATGCGGAAAATTGGAATCTCAGCTCAGCCGAAAAGAGGTTACATTTTCCATTATCACGTTAGATCCCTTTCTTCTGGATTGCAGTTATTAGACCTCTGTTATACTTTCGGCGTGTATTTCACTGCTTGGGCTTGATCTGAGTATTCCTGACTCGAAATGTAAGTGAAAAATGTTCGTTGCTGTACCGTTTTCGCTTTTACTCAGACTTAAAGTCCCGTTTATCGTAGCTTGAAACAAAATCCATTGAATCGTCATATTCGCTTGCTATTGCTTCTCCTAAAAAAAAAAAAAAAAAAAAAAAAGAAACCTCTCCGTCGTCATTTTCTACTTACCTCAGATCCGATCATTTTGTTTGGGATGAGCGGGACTTTGGTTTCAGCTATAAAGAAGCGGCAGTATTATAAGGAGAAGCGGATAGCACGCATTTCTGGCAAAATCTTTCTGAAGTCGAATCGTACCAGGTCGGATCCCACCTTAGGAGTCATTTTAAAGCGACTCTGACCCGTCCCTTCTCTAAATGTCGAGCACCGGAGAAAGGCCGTGTCCGGTATCTGATGATAAGGACTCTGCTAAGGCCGACCCTTGTAGGTTCAGCTCCCACTTACTTAAAGGGACGTCGTAGCCGGTTTCCCTTCTTACTTTGTCCTTAACAGTGCTGTTGTCACAAAGTATTTTTGGCTGTACACGGCCAATAACAATTATAGCAGAGAAATAAAGGTCTAGAAAGAAAACTATGGAAAACAAAGGCAATCGGACGCGTGTAGCATAAAGCTCTGTCGGTAGACTTGCGCCGATTGATTTTCACATAAATTTGTAACAAAGGACGACTATGACAGTTGTTGACTCGTCTTAGCGCTTCTGTGAGGAAGATGGGTAGCCGAGCATTTATCCCTCTGTCACCAGAACGAAGCCACTGGAGTCGGGACCGCAAGCCGGGCAACTCTAGAATTTGAATACAAAAAGAAACATTTTGACAGCGAAAGTAAAAGACGTTCAATTTCCTAACTACTTCATAATTTGCTCCCGCTACGTCAAACCAACGCTAAAGTTGGCCAAAATGCTTTGCCGTGGTTATCCTCGGTCTTACCCTGTCCGGAAGAATGTTTTCTAGCTTCAGGTGGAAGAGTTTCAGAAAAACATAGCCGAGACTCCTTCGTATCGAATGAATTATTTCGTGAGTAGTCATTTGGACAGTCCTTGAATATTTTTCCGTTTGTACGTCGAAGCCTTCCAAACAGATTTGTCGGAGCGGTACACCAGACCGTGACCCGATAGGCGAGAGCGCCACCGATGCTTCGTTAGCCCCAGCATTTGAAGTCTCAGCGTGGATAATCTTTTCCTATTAATGAGGAAACAGAGCCAAGCGATGAGCCTCAGTATGTAAGCCAAATGCCAAAGGCACATCTGAATAGGTGCACGCTAGTCGCATACGGAGGCTTTTCACGGGGAGCTAGCAAGTTTCTCTCTCGCAGAAGACTAAACTCACGACTTTGAGTAGTGATAGAAAACTGATAACAATAGAAGTAGCGTGTCAAGGTCTCGTTCTCGGCGGCGACCGAAAAGGCATTCTCTACATGAACGTGCTAGCCGCAGTAGAGGGGGAAATACATTTTGGACGGCTGAGAAAAACTTCTAAAGACTCTGTAAAAACTGAGTTCCTTCTCAAGGATAGGGTAAACATCACCGTTCCTCATTAGGGAACGGAGAAAAGTCTCTGACAGAGAAATACTTTCACAATAGGCAGAAGCATTGACGTCATGTAAACATCAGGGGCGGAAGCAGGGAGCCATTGGCTACCGCCACGGTTTACACAATCTTTCACCATCCAAAGGGAGTGCCAGCGCCTGAATAGTACACTATTTGGTTTTAGGTACGTTCCCAGCCCAGAAATTTTCCCAGGAAAAAGTATTGCGTGTAGAGCCTTCCAAAGGAAACAAAAATTAAAAAAAAAAAAAAAAACAAACAAACGTAAAGATGTGCAGTAAAAGCTTAAGACTATTTCCTACAGGCACGCATGCAGAAAATACCGTGCAGAGCCCAGCTGCCATACACTGTAAGCAGATCATCCTCGTACAAAAGGGAACAGTAAGATGAACTGCTATCTTCTATAAGCAAAGGGACAAAATTTACTTTGGAAATGACTACTGGCCGGCAGTAACCTAGAGCGACAACGTAAGGAGGCGATAACATTCTGACCGGAGCCGGCTCGCTCCCAAATTTCCTGGAACGCGGGCGGCGGGAGCCTAGGTCGTGTGTATACCGCCGGGCATACGTAACTCCAGCTTCCGGAGTTGTCGACAAGAGTCTGTATAAGCGTACGAATAAGATGCGGCTTCTCAAACCGCTCGACAAATTACAGATGAGTTGAAAGGATTTGAAATAAGCCCAAAGGAAAAGAACGATTGTCTCAGATGCTCTCCCCGTCACACAAAGGGGAGGAATAAATGAGATCTTGCTTTTGTGGATCGTTGCTTCCCTTCCGGGAGGGCAGCAAGGGCAGCGCTTGCCACCCAGCTGAAAAGAAACAATCTTCCGGGGAGCAACCGTAATGAGATTAGTCAGGGGATCGTGATACCAATCATAAATGGAGGAGGCTAATCCATTGTTTAGTTCAGAAGTAAGACACTGTGGAAAAAAGTTAATCAAGGTACCCCGTGCGAACACGGTATTTCGTTGCCTGTAGACCAGCGCCGGAACTCTGAGCAGTAAACAAGAACGGTAGAATTAACGGATGAATGTTAATTGGCTCTTGACGATGCTACTGAAATGCGATAGGAGGACTCGTGCGGTTGAAGCGCCAACGTGCATACCGGAAGGTGGATGGATGAGGCGGGCAAAAGGGGAAAAAGGCTCTATATCCAAATGGAATTACGTATTTAGGACAATTTAAAAAACCTCGGAAGAAACTGACTTCTCGTAGGAAAGCACGGTAACGACCGGATCGCAAACAATTGGCTCCTTTACTACACGTCTGGAACACATAAAGAAACGCGTGAGATACAATAGAGGAATTCAGTCTCAACAACGTGCTCTTTAAGTCTCGCACTGCCCGTGCCGAAACACCTCGAATGCACATACAGAACAGACGGGGAAAAATAAGGAACATCGGTTGCAACAAAGCTACTCATTTCAGGGAGCCAGCGTTCACGACTGAGAACAATAGGAAGTAGAACGATAAAATCTTACTAAGTGCTAAAGAAACCTTAATGCTGACAGCGCGTTACAAGGTGAAATTGATTCCATTCAGAATAGTTACGCAAAAGAGGACGTAAAAATTTCTGCTCTGCATTTTTGAAACAAGCGAATACTGGATTCGTCTCAGATGATATTTAAAGATTCCGTGTAAAGATCAGCTTGGAACGATGTCAATGGCAGGTGCTAACACCAGCATTTTCACGTCAGCAAATCCAGACAGATGTCTCCCAGATGTTTTGAAACATCTTGCAAAGGTGCTATTTGCGCTGTTTGTTCATTTGAGTCCTGGAAGGTTGGGCGAGTTTTAGGAAGCTCGCAAAGATTCTTACGTAAAACTCGGAAAACAAGCAAACAGAACCTTCGACTCAAGTCTTAACGTGCAGATATGACAGTGTGAAAATCTTCAAGAATATCGAGAAACGTCACGGTTCTAAAATATGTCACTGTAAAGGCGCCGCGTTGCTTTACTCACGTGCGTATATATGCCCGAACCTTTGGTGGTCCAAAAAACATGCGAGAGAAGGAGGGAGGGGACGGAGAGACAAAAGAAGCCAAAGTACGCCAGAACGCGTTGCTGGGAGCTACGTGCTATCCACACGCAAAGCTGACTCTCGCGAGACAGAACGTTGCTGGAATCTGATAACAGAGGACAGTCAAGGACACTTTCAGTATAAAGAAAAATAGATTATATTTGTCAGTTAAGCAGCATTTGATGGCGTATAACGGACTTGGGTTCAGCAAACCGTAACGCTGATCAAGTAGGCGTACAAAAACTTCTCGACTCGTATGCCGGGAAGACATCAAAACACTCCAATATTTGTAATTTGAAGTATTGTTATGAATTGGACTGGCTCCCCTACAGTATTTTGACGCTAGATAGGGTGAAAATATTAACTACCCTACTTACCTCAAAATTATTTCACGTGACGCAGGTTTAAAATATTGAAATGAGTTTCACGTTTAGTTCTAGAAAACTGATGCACGAGGATGTCTCGATTAAAAAAAAAAATTAAAATACAAATTGTATTTAACAAAAACTAACGGATGCACTTCAGGGCTTCGGTTTTGTTTTGCTGTCGTTCCGTTAGCGATGGGATTATCTTCCGTGCCTATTTCTTTAAAAAGACTATCTCCCTACAAAGCCTGCTCCCTCCGGTGAGCCGGAGCGCGGTGTTTTCCGTTAAGGGAGTAAGGTCCGAGAATTCGTTTCAGGTACGAAACAAACTATTTTAGTGGAAAGACGCAGTTCTACTAATACAATTAATTGTTTCCCTTCGGTCAAAACAAAACGTTTGGGAGAAAGAAACAAGTAGCGTGGTGAATAGAAGCAAGAACTGGCTCTCGAGCTTGTCGGGACTGTAAACGTCTGGCCGCCGTCCTGCCTCGCGCTTAGCTCCTTCCCCGCTCGCAGCGCCGTGCGATCTGCCAATATTTGCGAGGCTAAGGATTGCAGCTCCTGATTTACGAGCTCGTTTGGAAGGCATTACCAGGTCAAGGAGCTGAATTCTCTCGTTGAAAAATACATATAACGCCCGCTGCGGTCAATGGATATTACCTTCAGCACACCATGTCAAATTGCAAACTCAGGCTATGACGTGCCACCTTTTAACCTATGGAAATGAATGCACTCTGCGCGATTCGAGGAAGAAAGAAAAAGTATGGGTGCAAAATAAAAAGACGGGAAGAAAAGGTGCCATGAGACACTATTTGAACGACCACCAAACCGCATTTATTTCACAGCTGGTAGAAATAGATTCAGGCTTCGCTGACTGCACAGATCTTATTACCTTTTCTCTGTCCCAACCGAATAGAACGTTCACAGTTGTAGACAGAACAGATTTTACATTATCAAGAAACTGTCTAACGGAACAATAGGGATAGCTAATGCCCTGAAAAACGCTTCTGAAGAGATGCGCTTTGCAGAGGCTTTTAAAATACAACAGAGCTTAGTCAAACTAAGCGAGGTTTTGTTTCGCGTGAAAAAAATAACCCAAAAACCAAAACGCCCGTGCATCTTCGTCAATAAAAACTGCTCCCTCACACCCACGCTCCCTTAAATGCCCCTTTCACCGAGCAAACTTAAGATGTACGTAGATTTAAACCGGGTGCAGCGTAACTCCACACTGTATGTTTGTGCAAATGGAAATTGCAGATGCACCGCATCATTGATGTGACTGCTCTAACAAGCTAAAGGCTAAACTGCAGCCAACTCCCGGTGCTTTGTGCTTTTTTCCAAAGGCCGATCATTCACCAAACGCGGGCAGAACTTCAGCGAGAAAAAGCAGAGCCACAATCTGTCCCCGAATAACCTGCCCTATGATTTCGCCACCTCTCTGTTTCGAGCGCCATTAAAACCCCGGCTTCCTAGTTTAGTAGTATTAGAGTTTCTCAGCGCAACGGTCTCAAATAGCGTCTTTCTCACGGTTCTCCAAATTCAACTAAATCCGATTCAAACTCCACACACAGCAATCTGGATCGCTGCTGTCCTCTAGCAGAGGCTACGAGCTTAAATGATAGAAGTTTGACAGAGTCACTGGCAATCGACACACGTGACTAAAGTGGACAGTCGTTGACGGCGGGTATCGGTGACAAACTGAGTTTTGTCTATAAGAAAAATCTTGTCTCCACAATTTCCGCCACGCCTGCATTTCTCACAAAAAGACATCACAGCATACGATTCCTCTGCAGTCCTTCGTAAGCCTTCTTACTCACGCCGTTCTCTTTACGAACAGAGTATCTACGGGTAAGCTCCCAGGCTGGCTCTCAACTGCCTCGAGAGACCTCGTATAACTGACTCTTCCAATTCGGGACGTTCTAGGAATTTTCCGTGCGCGCACGTGACATTGTTTTAAAAAGTACCTTTAAAAAGTTACAGTCATTCAAACCTAAGGGAAAACAACGGACAAATAACAAGTAGTTAACCACAATGACGGATCGCGTAGAACGACTCAAGCTAGCGCTAGAGTCCAAACAGGCCAAGCTTATTTAACTACAGATCGGTTGCGAGTTTTCTCAGTGTTACGAGCTCTACGCTTCCAAATGATTTCCTTTAGTCACGGTAACGCAAATAATAGTAATCCGTAACAAATCCTTTCGTAAATATCGTGCATTCTTCCCAGGGAAGCTGTTAAATATCAATACCGAGCGGGGTAGAGACCTTATCCAGGTAGGAAAGGTGCAAGACGATTACCGATGACAAAATAGCTTTCACCCGGCCTCACCTCAAAAATCCCAATTGCGATTAAAACTTCTCCAAGGAAATCTTCACCGTTTTTAAGGCCTTTTGATACCAGCCCCTAGCTCTGAGCTAGGTCACCGAACGCAGTTTTCCTCGTAGCACGCGATTGGTGCTTTCGGAAACAATCCATGCATTTTGAATTACTTCCAACTAGTCCAGAAGTATAGAACAATAAGATCTCACCGGGCTGCGTTCCCCAGTTTGCCTGTTCCGGTCCTTTTCTTCACGATTCTATAAATGCCATCTATAATCCCGTAATACAGTTTTTAACTTGAACCTTTATTGGGAAGAATGATTTAGAAGGTATTAGAACTTTGTACAGAACCGTGTACGTTCACATTTTGTTATCTCTTGTGTTTTTTTTTTAGTTCTCTTAGGCCTGTCGTAATTATGCGTGACGTTGTTCGCGTTGCCTAGACCATGCATTGTTGGTCTTGCCTGCTGATAGCTAGTTTGAAGCTCTCGGAAGGAAATGAAGACTCGCCGATTCCTAAGTCGCAGTACAAGCCTGTTGTCTGAAGTACGCACGCATGAAATCTATACTAGATACTGGGAATAATTCCATAAAGCAGAACCCCAGGTGTACACACATGCTGCTCTACAGTCAAGAATGGCAACTGTACGATCTGTAACTCTTTCACAATGACACTGAAGGAAAACCGGTGACCGTTGCCCTCCTGACTCGGCGCTCTCCGGTATGAAGAAACGCACAAATTTATGCTGGAAAAAAAAAAAAAAAAAAAAAAAAAAAAAAAAAAAACACCTATAGGGAGTTTTATCTTAGAAAAGAAACAGGGGGTTGGAAATGAAGACGTTACTTAGGGTGAGCTGTCACGGTACAGTAAGTCTTTTAGCAAACAGTACAATAGAACAAGACCGTGTGGCATTCGCTCTCCTACTAGATGTCAAAAAAATTATACTGTAGCAGGAAGGCAGTAGCTATAGCCGGTATTTGGATAGCGTGAGTCACGTGCTTTTATATCTTCATCGATGACATTGACAGTGGGATCGGGCACACCCTCAGCTACTTTGCACGCGACACCAAGCTCCGTGATGCAGTTGACGCACCCGACGGATGAGATGCCATCCAGAGCGGCCTAGACAGGCTCAAGCAGCGGGCACGGGTAAACTTCCTGAGCTTCAATAAAACCAAGCGCAAGATCTGGCACCTGGGTCGTGACGACTCCCCGCTACCGATACAAGCCAGGGGACGTAAGGGCGGATCACAGCCCCGCTGACGAGGACTCGGGGATACCGGCAGATGGTAGGACGGACACGTGTCCTCACGGCCGATAAAGTCAACCGTATCCTGGGCTGCATCGAGAAGCGTCACCAGCGGGTCAAGGGAAGTGGTCCTGCCGCTCCGCTCTGCGCTGACGGGACCTCAGCTGAAGCGCTACATACCGATAAAGTGTCTTCAGAACAGAAGAGTCGCGGGCCTGTTGGAGCAGATGCATCCAGAGGAGGGCCGCAACAGCGATCCGAGGATGGAACCCCTCTCCTACACGGACAAGCGGAGAGAGCTGGCTCTGTTCTGCCTGGAGAAGAGGAGGCTCTGGGGAAACACGAAAGCAGCCTTTTAGTACCTGAAGAATGACTATAACAGAGAGAGAGACCAACTCCTTAGCAGGGTCTGTGCCGATAGGACGACGGCAAATGGCTTCAAACTCTCGAGGGAAGGTAAAGATTGACTCAAAGAAAGATTGTTTAGCCTTAGCTGTAAACAAGGACTGGATCGGGCTGCCTAGAGATGTGGCGGATGCCTCATCTTTAGAGACGCTCGAGGCCAGGCTGGACCAGGCTCCAAGCAGCCTGACCTAGCCGTTGACGTCCCTGTTCATTGCCGGGGCGTTAGACTAGGTGACCTTCAGAGGTCCCTTCTAACTCAAATGATCCTAAGATTCTATTAAAACAGTTCTTTTCATATTTCTTTCCTTCACTGTTAGTTACGGAGAAGGCTGCCTGTAACGCTTAGCGATCACACATCCACGCAGCTGCAGCGTCAGTCCCGCTTTGGAAACAGTTAAAGTATCAGTGCAAAGACTTTTGAGCACCAAATACTTATTTTCTGTGCTTCTCGTAGCCGCGTCGAAGCTTTGCGTTTGTTGACCCCTCGTATACAAGATACAAGCGCGCATTAGGAACAAGATTTCTTCGCAAACGGCCGATCGAACTAAACAAATTGGGGATGGCAGCGTTCACCGTTTAAGTCCGTCGTTAACATGGGCGTTAATACAGAAAAGGCAACAGTGAACGGTAGAGATCATTCCACACGTATGAGAAAACTCCGCCGTATGAACAAAAGCGAATGCCATTGCTGAGAGATTTGTGATAGACAAACGCTTGTCGAACAGCATCGGTTGAATACCCGAGCTGTGCCCAGAAAGCAGGTGGATGACTTGCGGTAGTCCTCTCTTTTCTGACGCTAAGTTTCAATAAGAAAACATGAGAACTTAGAGCTTTACTCGTCAAGCTATGAAATAAATACGCAAGCACGCCCAGGAGATCGTTGGCTTCTCCTCGATCATTCCACCCACTTCAATTTAATACGAAGACCATCCGCAGAGATTGGCACTTGAACGTTAAAAGGACCAACAGTCTGTTCCAGTGCATCGATATAAGCGTCTTTCCATTTGATTACAAAACATTTTTTAAATGAAATAGTCCAAAGACATCGCAAAAAGCGTCGTAGAGTGGAAATACTATTGAAAACCATTTAAAACTTACGCAGGAAACAAAAAACCAAACCCTTCGTTACTGAAGACGGCGTTCATCTTTGAAAGTTCTTATAGTGAAAAAACGCTCCCGATCTGATCCGAGGATTCTTGTTTCTGATAATTACACAGCATCTCGGAGACAGAACGGAATTTATTTCTGACTGCAGAGGTTTCATAGTTTTGTGGGGTTTTTTTTTTCCTTCGAATGCTGTAATTCTTAAAAGGCAAAGATTTGAATACTTAACGAACATATAACAAAATGAAATCAGTTACTATTTAGCACGTGGCAGAAATTCACAGTAATAATTAGAAAAAAGCTTCACATTTATCTGGCGATGCAGAGCCCCCGAGGTGGTCCCTCGTACTCAAGAACGAACTAAACATCCGGATAATCTGTGTTCATAACTGAAAACTATTTCTGCTTTGGAGTAACGGGATGAAAAATTACAATTGCACTTATTTACTGGGACAAAAAGGAAGAAGCTTTCACGTAAGTGAACATCGAGTACGAAATACTTACGGGTGACTGAATCTGTAACAAGCTGCTTCCCTTACAGAAATCCCAGCTATCATTCAGCCAAAAGACTTTGCGTCTCAGCTAACACCTTCAAAATAATGACTACCTTCTTAAGTCCCGAGTATCGTGACAGGAAAAAAAGAGTGAACCTCTCGAACAGTTTCCTGGGAACATTGGATGCGTTCACCTGTCCCTCCTAGTTACTTGTAGCTGTGAGAAAACTCACACTGCAGACAAAATGGATATCTTTGAATTAATTTGTTTTCTTTCATCTAAAAATCGGCGTATTTTTTGTGTCTTTTTAACCGAAAGAGTTCTTTAAAGATTTAATGCTTTGTTTTACGTGGCTTGCTAATAGGGGCTTCGTCCACATAAGCCGTAGTGAGCGGCTCAGGTCTCGTTAGCCACCAAAGAGCTGGTAGATTCAGCTGCTGCTAACGTGTTGTTTGAATGACACTTCAGTTGTGAGGAAAAGCAACATTGTCTCGTACTCCTTCTCGGCGCGTGGCTTTTTTCCACGTCCTTGTGGACTTGAAGCAAGCGGTACGCCTACGTACAGATCCGGCGAGCATCTGCTTGCCTACGGAACTGTGACAAATAATTGTGTTTTGATGTGTTTGCTTTAACTTTATATTCTACATAATGTGAGAAAAGCTTCGTTAAGGTCTCTATATAAGATCCCTAAGGAAATAGCATTTCAAGAATTTATTCTCTTTGTTCTGAGATCTTGAAGCCTATTTCCGTTACTGAATAGGACAGGCAGATGAACCGCAATTAAAGACACAGGAGCAAAACAGAGACAATCTAATAACAGTGGCTGACCGCGGGGCTCCTTTCCGCTGCATAGAGAGAGCGCAACTCCATTTGGCTCATTTTATGAAAGCAGGTACCCCGCTGACCTCGGGACCCAAAGCCTCCCGCGCACAGCTTGAGTAACAGAGATCTGGGTTTCCGTCCACCAAATTACAACTCTTGCTTTTCCTTCTTTCCCGCAGGAGGAGAAGTCCCGTATACAAC
The DNA here is from genome assembly GCA_036925125.1 of Oreortyx pictus. Taxonomy (NCBI): domain Eukaryota; kingdom Metazoa; phylum Chordata; class Aves; order Galliformes; family Odontophoridae; genus Oreortyx; species Oreortyx pictus. The sequence goes on along the minus strand of JAUPFR010000005.1, from coordinate 52,084,437 downwards.
CCTGGCAACACGACTGATGATGGGGGCTTGGTGGCTTTTTGCCTTGATTGTCATCTCCTCCTACACAGCAAACCTAGCCGCTTTCCTCACCATCACGCGCATTGAGAACTCTATCCAGTAAGTTGACGAACCGAGGGAAAAGAAGGACGCACGTACATATACGCACGCACAGAAGGGTATGAAAGTTTTAGTGAAACGTGAGACAGAGGAAAAATTCGAATCCTCTCCCGAGTAGGAGTTTGGAAAGTCACAAAACAACATAGCGTAGCCTTCCAGCATGCCACAGTACTTCTTCCCTGGAGATTCTTTGTCTTTAACATCAGAACTGCTGGCTTCCGGCACATACTATTCAGTTGTATGTAGACATGCGTCTGTATACACACATACCGCATTTTGAAAATAGTAACTGAGTTTGAGATAACTACAGTATCAGTATTTGTAGTGGGAAATAAAACAAATTGCTGGTACGCGTGTTTAGGCCATGCTTTCTGTTCAAATGCAGCATGCAGTAATGGTACTGTGACTCTTCTGTCAAAGAGCTTCTTCCGCATACGGTGAGCTCAAAGGTGATGCACTTTATTTTTTTGAAAAGGTCAAAAATATGGTAATAGAAATACAAACAAACAAACAAAAAAAACGAACAAAAAACATCACTGACAAGATACCTTTACGTCTTATGCTCCAAAGTGCTGTGTTAGTACAGAGCAAATAAGTTCTCTTCTTTTCCTGTCTTTCGATTCTTTTTCTTCATTCATTCCAAACTATCACGTCCTCATCTCTTTTGTATGGTATTCTTCTATCCTTTTTTTCCCCCCCTCAATCATCTCATCTCTCCACAGCACAGAAACCTTTCTAGGTGTCCTGAACTCCTTCCCTCCCCTTTTGTGCTTTGGCTTGCCCTCCCTCCGTGCCGAGTTGCTGCGAGGCCCGTCGCCCGCCTAAACCCTCCGTCCAGGTCAAAGCGGAGACCGTTAAATACAGTAAAACATGAGCAAGCCAAGCTCTCCGAGGACCAGCTGACCATTGGCCAAAAGAACATTTTTAATATCTAAGCTATGCATTCACAGAGATGCACGAGAGCGACAGAGTTGCCTTTCCCGTGAATCCTTAGCAAAATTACAGCATGGCTTTAGTAAAAAGACACTTCTCGCTGTACTTCTTTCTCCAGGAAGATAACTGGTTAATGCCTTGTCTCAGTACCGATCATAAGAAAAATTCAGCTTCCTCACTCCACTTGCTGAGTCAGCCCCCTGCCTTCTGTCTCATCAGCCGAGGTCTCGCTACCTGTCTTTCAGCTGTTTCCCAGCCTTTTCAAAACGCCCCCGATACAGCGAGAGCCTGTTGTAGACTGGGCTGCAACATGAGTTTTGCGCAAAACATAAATGAAGGCGCATTCAGTCATTCACTTACAAATATGAAATAATCTTCCGCATCCGACTTTAAAGTTATGGCTCCTCCGGTTTTGAACTAATCCAGAAAAAAAAAAAAAAAATCTAAAACTGCCGTGACATCTATCTGAGGGTTTTCTTATAACGTAAAAAAATATATACATGAAATATACCCGAACTATAATTTAATATGTCTTCAGCTTTTTCTTATAGTTGATGATGTCGCTAGAAAAAGCCCAGTGGAGCGGTGAGATATTCCATGCAGTTGGGACTACACTGGTGTTCGTGCTGCATTATTTATGGGCAAAGTCACTGATAATGTTTTATTCAGTAGAAAATGTTGCAGCTGGAAAGCTTCTGAGGTGAAAGAACAGAAACATTTATCAAAGTGCTTGTAGCTTAGAAATAGAGTAATTAGATGTGTTAAGTATCCATTAGGGAATGAAGTTATCCTAACTACGGTGGGAGCGTAAAACTTTAGTTTACAAAACTGCCAAAATTGGAACTCAAACCGACACACAACAGAGAAGATGTTTGTTTACCACGCTGAATTAGTGCAAAGTGGGAAACGCGAATAAGCAATAGAGAAAAAAGCTGACGCTCTATATATTTTTCTTTTAAACAGATCAAATTGTACCTTGGGGAGCTTAGAGAGACGGAATGAAAATGAGTTTAAGCATCTACAGGAAATAAACCAGATTCTGCTCATGGAACCATTCAGTCAGCTACAGAAAAAAAAAAAATAATAATCAGACAAATAAAAGGTATCGAAGTCAGCGGGTTTGCACAGGTGTAGCAAGTAGTTAATGGGTTTTCATTTCAGATTTCCAGCTAGCACCAGATATGACAGCACGCCGTCCTCGTGATATCTTTTACAAAAGACAGGAGGATGTGAGCAACCCGCAGCACGCTTCCCTTCTGTGAAACATTTCAGCAGTTACCGCGTTTCAGCTTTTGGATGCGTAGCCAGCATTGGCTCACAACTCTTCCGTTCTTCCTTTTGACTCCTAGTCAGAGTCTCATAGCGTCCTGAGACTTATTTTAAGAAAAGCGCACATCGTGTCGTTAGGCGACGCACCAGGAAGGACTAGTGAAACATTCCCTTTCCCTGGAGAAGCTCAAAGTAGATCTTTGCCATACAACTTCACACGAGATCGGTGGAAATTTGTTACCTGCTTCACTGCTAAGTTTGACTGAATTCGATACAGTCTGCAGGCGGACCGTGTTTTCAAACAAACGTTGACTCTTAACTTCGACGGCATCAATAATAATACCAACGGTTAAGGTCGGGAATAGAGGCACGCAAGAGATCAAACGCTTCCTAGTGCCTCTTTTACGTGCACTTGACCCACACTACGGACCTTTTTTAAAAATCAAGACCGTCATTGTTTGTCATTTCAAACGCCATAGCATCGTGGCAGCAAAGAAAACCACAACAGTAATATTCCTTAGATCTTTAGATTACTGTCTGAATTGCAACAGGAATGAATGATGATCAAGAGTAGTTTATCAGCAAGTGACAAACTACTTCACATGGCTCGAGCTATTTCTTCTAGGTGCCGATGCTGTGAATTTCGTCTCTGAGCCGCTATTTCCATTACAGAGTTTTGATCCCTTGGCAGGAAAAACGACTGAGCTCATACTGTACTGCTCTCCTTGGTAAAGTCAACTGTCACCAACTATCCGAGAGGCATTGAAATTGCGGAGGAAAACTAAAGCTCAGAGAAAAAGCCAAACGATTTCTCATAAGAAAGGATGGGATTCGGTTCAGGTTTAAATCTAACCCATTGCTAAAAAAAAAAAAAAAAAAAAAAAAAAAAAAAATTGAAATTTGATTAAGGTGTGTGATTGCACACGTTGCAGGGAAGACTCTGACTTTGGTAAAACCAGGAAGCTCACATTAAATGTTCTCCAAGACTAAAGCCGCATATCCTGTTTGGTACGTGATATCTCCGCCTCTGAGTAGTAGAACCACGGCAGTACTATTTGCCTGTAGTCACGCTTACTTTACCTAGTCGTTCTCACATCTTTCCTAAACCACAATTGACTAAGCAGAGATGTTCCCAAGGCTCAAATAACACCACGTAACCACCTACACGATTTCAGCAAAGGGGGTTTCCCAAGAACGCTGTAACTGAAATAGGCATTTCCTTACTCAGAAAAGCTCTACGTTCCTTACCTCTTCTTCTGCACGGTTCACCCAGATCGCTACACTGCCTAGCAATCAACATTTTTAGTTTGTGACACAGCTGTCACTGCCAACAGTCAGAAACCTCTCGGCTTCCTGCGTCTCGTTTCCTAAGCTCACTTCTAAATCGATCCTGAACGTAATAGGAGGAAAAAAAAATACACGCTAAAATTAGCCGCAGATGAGGACTTAAGCGTAAACAACAAAAAAAGTCAAAAATGACCTAAAATGTAATGACTAGTTCTTTGCGGAGTGCTGTTAAGCAGTCAGTTCTTAAGACAGCCCAAAACAATGTATAACCCAGGCCTACGAAGATATTTTCATACCCAAGCCTCTGACTTCAGTAAGATGTAATCATCTAAAAAGGAATCTAGTTAACCCCCCATGGAAACGACCTTTCATTTTTCCACGTGCTCACTTTTTTTAAGCACCTTCAGCTAACGTACACGAATAACATATTATACTCTACGCAAAGAAATGATGAGTCTATAGAAGAAAGCGTGCCTCAGGAAAATAAGCGTATGTAAAATTCAACTTGAAAACAGTCTGTATCTTTGCGTTTAAACAAGAGACTATTTTGTTTTTTGTTTTTGTTTTTTTTAGTTAAAAATTAATTCATCTAGAGGGAATTGATTTCTATTTATTTATTTTGCTTAATTAAGGTGCAGAATAAGCAAACTCAACAGACGCTGTAAATTATATATAACTGCTGTTAATTCACCCTTAAATGACTCAGAGCCATACTCAAAAAGGCCTTCCATTTTTAAACTGAAGGGAAAAGTGATCTGTATTGACTCAGTAATTACAATTAGAAAAAAAAAAGACAGAACAGAGACCGCATATAATATTTCCCTCCCACCACATTTAATGACTGATAAACAAAACCAAAAAGAACCGTAGCTTGCGCGCTATGCTAAATAATCATTTCCTTGAAAATAAGATTAGCGTAAGCATAAGCTCAGGTACGGAGGTTTAACCTCACAGTAACTTCTTAAACTTCAATCGCTTCACGCTAGATTTGAAAACCCACGCGTAAGGACAAGTAGCGGTTAGTATGATTATTTTCAACTACTTTCACATCGCCCAGGAAAGATAGCGATCGTAACCCAGAAAAAGAAAAAAGAATAACTTACCCTTTCCGAAGGTAGCAGCTCATTAGAAGCTCTAAGTAGAGACAACCTCCGAGTAAAGATGCTTTCTCTTCTGTTGTCAACCATAAAATGAGGTTAGAAGGAATGGATCCTGGGTCCACCCCTTTCCGTTGCCCTGGTTAATTGTTTGCACCTGCGCTCTCAGGGTTGGTCGTGCCCTGTTTCCAGGTCTTGACCTAACGGTTTCCGAATAGCGTACTGCTTTGGAATTAGAAATCCGGAGAGAGCATTTCTTTTAAAAGTGGGATTACAGTACCCTCAGTCAACTTAGATCTACTTTGCTTTGCCGGTGTTTCAACTGAGATCAGTAGAACTACTGCGCAATTAAACCCTCATCCAAAGCAGATAATGCTGCCAGAATTTGGGCAACAGAGAGTAATCAGTATGAATACATCATCTTAACCTGTGGTTTTTTTTCTTATTCTGAGGCCTCACTTGGCAACTGTGTGCTGAAGCTGCGTGACTGTATGGCATCTGCTGAGTCACTGCCTGAACCACTGATTGAGCACCTGGAGAAAAGACCCGGTCACCCCAGGGACCGCAGGTGAAGGAAATTCACCTGAGTTACTGGAAGGGGTGGAGCCTAGCACTTAGACCTCATTTAAGGGCTGACTGCTGCTAAGGAAGGGTCTTTTGTTAGCAAGCTGTTTTTTGTGGAGATTTTCCTGTGAGCACGGATTCTTGGGTGTGATTGAGGTGTTTGTTTTTTTTTTCATTGGATCCTTTCTTTGCATTGGTCCTGTTGGCTTTGTAGCGATACACTGAGACTGACCGTTAGTCTCCGGTAAGTGTACTTATCTGAGTTGTGAATGAGCTCTTTAATCCAAGAATAAAGGTATTTTAAGCAGTATGTCATGTGCAATCCGGGTTGGAGGGAAAAGCAGGCAAATCTTCTTTCATAAATAAATTTCTATGTTTTAGTAGATTTACTAGGTCGGTCAAGGTTTGTTGGTTTTCTTTGTTTTTCAGAAACTTGGTTGCGAAGTTGTGGATGTCGTTGCGGAGGTTTGTGGAGATGCGGGTTATTAAAATGCGGTTTCTGAAATATGTTGCACGTGTTATGGTCCCACGGAGTCCGTTTGTGTGAGGGGATGTCGTCAGTGATGTGATACCGTACTTTGGAGTCTGCAAACTCTTCTCGCTTTTCAAAATAGGGTTGAGTAAAACAATGTATGGTATTTTTAGCTGGTCAGAGCATGGCTCATCTGTGGAGTTCAAACTCATCTCGCTGTCGTCTATCTGCTGTTATTTCCTCAGCGTAGTGCAGTATCTACAGTGTGCAAAGGTGCAGAACGGTGAAGCTGGGAGCTATCTTGTGTTTTAATGCTACATAGTGAAGAGCTGAGGACTGTAGTTGGTGTCCAGATAGACAGCTATAATGCACCTTCCTGAAGGCATCAGTGCAATTGCCCTCAGAACGTCTCTGCTGGCATTCCATTTGTGATGGTGCTCTCGCATTCTTCTCCCTGATAAAGTGGGAACTCCTCTATGCCTTTCTGTAGTATTCTTCCGGGCCGACTGCTCGTGTCTAGGGTTGTTTCCCACCTGAAAGTAGAGAGGTTGCTTTTACAGCTGCGGGATATAGAGAGGAGCTGTTTTGTTGTGTTTTTTTTTTGTGTGTGTGTGCTGTTTGTGGCAGCAGTTATGTAAAATTTCGATACCGGTTAGCTATTATATTTTAGCAAAAAAGGCTTTGTTTCTTGTTACATTAGAAATCACGCGGCTATATAGAATCCTGTGATAGTTTCAGTTTGTCTCGGCGTTACCTTAGAAAACTGGGACTCAGTAGCTACTTTGTGTTCTTTCCTAGTGTCGTTCATAACGAATAATGCAGCAATTACAGGATATTACAATATGTATCCTGTGGCAGATTGTAGCGCTTCTTAGGACTGCCAGGAGATACAGAAGCATATTGACAGGTGTGGCGCAGACTCAGAACTGGTGAATGTAGTTTCTTGCGTTAGTCTCGTGCTTTTTGTCAAGGATGCCTTTGACAGTTATGTAACCCATGAATGTAGAAGTAATACACCTGCTTCTACGCAGCGTTCTGTGTTGTAGTGCAACAGTTTCTCAGCAAGGCACGCTGCTGTCTGCAGGTATGTCTTTTTGCAGAGCTGCTGCGCGATTAGCCAGCTCCTGGGTTGGGTTGATGCAGAACTGCAGCTCAGGTGCTTTTTGCTTAATTTTAGTGTTCGCGTTGACTTCTTCTTCCGCCTTCTCTAGGTTAATCTAAATGGAGGCCTTGCCCTCGAGGTGCCTGTGTTGTGCTGTCCACAGACTTGATAAGAGGGTGTTTCCTCGTGTCTTCTAAGCTGTTGATAGAGATTTGTCCCCTGTGATGCTTGTAACTGGATTTGGGGTGTGTTACAACCCACTAGTGACTACCTTTTGGGTGTGATTGTTTCTGATTGTCCAATCAGGAACTCACAGAATCACAAAATGGTAGGACTTGTAAATGCCCTGTTGTGGTTTTGTGATTTTGATGCCGGTATTCCACATGAGAACATCACGCAGGCAGTGAAGGAGTTAATGCTGTGCGAGCTGCAGAGGGGCGGAGCTGGGCACCGGCCGCCAGGCCCCGCTCGGCTCTCGGCGCGCTCTGGGCTGCGGTGAAAGAAATTCAGCACGTGTGCTTCCCCTGCCGTTCCTCCCTAACGTAAGCTCCCAGTTTCTGGTTTGGAAACTTCGTCTCTCTCTCTCTCAAAATTGTTCAATTTTATTAGATTTAGTAAAGTTACCGATCCTTCTCAGATCGTGCCGTTGTTTTTTTGTTTTTTTTTTTTACAGACCCATCTATTCCCTCTGTTTCCCTCTCCCCCCGGAGCGCACGGCTCTGCTGGGGCGGCCGCGTGGCCCCTGACGGTGCAGTTTTTTTCTCTTTTCCCTTTCTCTCTCCCTTCTCGGTTTCCCTTGGGTTACTGTCACGGATAATACCGTGACATGCCCTCATTCCCCTGCTGATGCTGCTGAAGTAGGTTGTGCAGGGAAGCATCCAGATGGCTGTTGAGCGTCTCCAGAGAAGGAGACTCCTCAGCCTCTATGAGCAGCCTATTCCTGTGCTCTGTCACCCTCCAAATAAATGTTTTTTTCCTCGTGTTCTTACGAAGCTTCCTCTGTTGCCTTGTCCTGTCACTAGGTACCACTGAAAAGTGCCTGGCCCCATCCAGCTGACACCCACTCTGCAGATATTTATAAGCAGTCCTTTTTTTCCTCCAGGCTGTACAGTCCCAGATATCTCAGCCATCCCTCGTGAGGGACATGCTTCAGGCCTCTCATCATCTTTGTCACAAGGATTACTTAGGAGGCTAGAATATTTGAGAATGTGATCGTACATCTTCATTCTGAAGTTTATGAAATAAGCAAATTCATTTCCGTCAGCCTCTCCTTGACTTTCGTATTTTACAAGGTACATAGTGATGCTTGCTCAGTTAAGGGGTGTCAGGAAGTTTTGGGAACCATATTGAATAAGCCACTTGGCTGATAGAAAAGTTTGGTGGTTGTTTTGGGGCTTTTTTAATCTATTTGTTTAGTAGACATTTTATGGGTGAATTTGCCTGCCAGCAAGTAGGTAAGGTGTCTCCTTGCACCTTAGTCTACCGCAGTCTCGCATTTTTCTCTCTTTTCTTCATAGTAAAGGGCAAATATTGTTTATGCGGTAGGAGACCAGTACACTCAGGTTTGGTAAAAACCTCATTTCACAGCTCCTTTGATCACATTTGATGCTCCTCTGTGTACTGATTCTTTACGTGTTCCCTGTCGCTTCTGTTTTTGAAGAGGAACGCTATCTTGCTGGAGATGCAGGAGGGGATTCTGGATTTTTTTTAATGCTGTTAGTTATTTTCTCTTCAAAATTGAGTTTATTCCTCCCTAATATTTGCTATCTAGTATCTACTGAGAATTTCGCTCTTGTTCAGAGTTTTTCTTTGCCTATGTCTGAATTTCAGAGGATTTCTCTTTGATTCGGTGAACCTCTAAAACCTTACCATGGGGCTCTATTGATTTTTTTCTTTTCTCGCCTTCTGTTGCGCTCAGCAGCGTGCGTGTCTTTCAAGATGTGTGCTCTTTGGTGTCATCTCTGGAACATTTAGGTATTTTTTTCCTGTGCGGTATCCTTTTTCTAGTCTGTAAATTTACATGCTTCAGAAACAAATCTTGGAATCCGATGAATTTCCTACCATTGAGTTTGCATTTTCTGCTGCTTCGGAGAGCCTTTACAATTTGCTATTACCTGCTTTAAGCCAGCACTCGGATCCTTGATTTGTCCTTAGTTGTCGCCTATTAGATTTGTGCAGTTTAGACAAAGTTAATTTGGACCAAGAAAGCTGTGATGGATTTTAGGCATTAGACGTACTGCAGTGGCTATTTTGAAACTTTAATGAATGCCGTTAAAGAAACAAAGGTGTGGGAGTGTAATTCTGCAGGACAGATAAAAAAAAAAAAAGGTCAGGAGGTAAGGATCTTCAGGAGACTGTAAAGGTGTATATTTTTAAGGCCAGTGCAGGGTTGATAAGCTTGTATTTGAGACACTTTAGGAATTTCTAAACGGTTAATATTTTTCCAATTGTAGGGAACAAATAAGACTACATAATATGTAAGTACAGCAAATCTATCAGAGCAATGTGAAACCTAATGCGGAGGAATTTTGTGAAACCTTAGGGGAGAACATCCCGGTGCTGTGAATAGCGTAGGATGCAACCTGCTCTGCGTGATGGGCGTGTCATTCGGTATAGGAATAGCACCAAAAAGCTCTTCTTTGCTGCATAGTCTGGTAGTTCAGGGAGCATGTTTTGGCGAGTTTGGCCGTTAAGGGAATTTAATGTGGATCAGAGGGGGTCTGATCCACGTCTATAAATATCTAAGGAGTGGGAGGCAAAGGGGCGAGGCTGAGCACTTCTCAGCAGTGTGGGGCGATAGGATGAGAGGGAATGGCCACAAACTGAAGCATAGGAAGTCCTGTGCAAACGTGTGTGGGAACTTCTTCACAGTGCAGTGATGGAGCACGGGCACAGGCTGCACGGAGAGGTGGTGGAGTTTCTGTCTCTGGAGACGCTCAAGACCCACCTGGACGCCTACCTGTGCAACCTGGGCTAGGGAGCTGCTTTGGCAGGGGGTTGGACTCGATCTCTAGAGGTCCCTTGCAATCCCTATGATTCTGTGACTTTGTGGACACAGTTAATTTGCTATGCGTGGCTGGAGGGTCTGTGGTGCTCCTTTCTCTGCTTTGTGCCGACGTGGAGGAGCTCTCAGCATTTGTCAGGTTACTCTTGTTTCTTCTGTTGTTATTTTTTCCCTCGCTTTCATTTTTTCCACCTCTGCCTAGCATTTCATATTCTTCCTTGTGTCTTAAACCACAAAAAATTTCAGATTCAGGTTGTCTTAAAAAAAAAAACAACACAATTAAATTGTTTTAAAAAGTAACAAGAACAGTTTTGATGTCCATCTTTCTATATGTTGCACTTCTCTTGCCTGCAGCATCTTCCTCTTGAAAATGCGGTTTTAAGTCTCCCGTGTCTCTTTTCTTCACCCGCAATTAAGGTCTCTCCAGGATCTGTCGAGGCAGACGGATATTCCTTATGGCACTGTCTTGGATTCTGCGGTTTATGAACACGTTCGAGTAAAAGGGATGAATCCTTTTGAGAGGGACAGCATGTACTCCCAAATGTGGCGGATGATTAACAGAAGTAATGGTTCGGAGAACAACGTTTTGGAGTCGACTGCAGGCATTCAAAAGGTATTGCTGTGAGTTACTTTTTCCTTCCCCTTGGAGATTTGCTGTTGTAAACACCAGATTTGCTTTTAATGGTCAGGGATGCATTTGCACCTAGGTAACGATCATGCCTTGTACCAATTTTTGCAAGCCTGTGGCATCAGCGTAGAGGATTGGGACTTCTCAGTGGGGTAACTTGTTTTCAGCTGCGTTTTAAGATGTGCTTTGAGTGTTCACTCTGAAAAGGATTTATAAGTATGACAGATGGAAGCGTTTTTCAGGATGCAAAATGACTCTAGGATTTCTGGACTGCTAATGCCGGAAGATATGTGGAAATTTAATGTATGAAGTTCAAAGCACTTCTGGTACAAGACATTGATTAACTTCTGTAGGCTCCCAACACTGAAAACCTCGACTTTGTCGTAATCTGAATCGTGTATGTTTCTAGAGAGGCAGGTAGAACAAAATGGTCAACCGCCTCTTGTAATGCTTTTAACAGAGCAACGTAACGTGAATCAGTTTTTGCAGGTACATCGGTGAATGCAATGTTTTTGCTTTTGATTTACAGTTGCAGCATTTGTAAGGTCAGTAGTCCATGAAGCGGGTCAAAGCAAGTGAATACTGGCTAATGGGAGACTAAGTATAAACTTTATTCCTACCATTACGTCTTCACGTTAAGTTTTCAAATCAAACCTTGTGAAATACTGTGTGTTTCAGATTTTGTTTTAAATTTGATAACGTCGTGAGTAATCGGAGCAAATATCCATGGATTTGTACTTTATCTGAAGTTTGGTTTAAAGACCCCTGTTTCATTTTCGCTGGAATCCATTCGCGAAGGCAGCCTGTAATTTCTGGGTTTCCTTTGTTGGCACTCAAAAGAAAGACTCGAGGAAAGATGTTACGTTAAAAAGAATGGCAAAGACTCTTATCTCTTGATAGGAAAGGAACCACGTAGTAACAAAGGTGGCTTGGAGTTCACTAGTTCAATCACTCTGTATAACTGGTATCATATTTTCTGGTGTGGAGGATGAAATGTCATGAATGAATGGGCAAGGGAGGTCCTGTGAGCTTTTGAAACTCCTAGAAAAAGGCATAAGCTGAGGAGACAAGGAAAAAATAAGACAATCTAAAGATTTGTTGGCTTGTGGAAATTGCTTTCTTATTTCTATTGAGGGTACACATTGTAGCTCAGTTTGCAAGGAACCAGGAAGTGCTATGGTTTGCCTTTTGTTTTAAGAAAGCCTCCTCCTTCTGTTTTACCTTCCCAAATTATGCTGAGGGGTTTGGGAGAATCACAAAGCAGAGCACTCAATACAGTGTGTTCACCAGCTGCTTTTGCCTGGAAAAGCAACGAACGTGTCACGCTGGCAAGTAATTCTGGATTACGACCTTTGATTTGTAATTCCTGGAAACATTGCAGCTGCTGTCTGTAAAACCTACACCATCAAGCTTTCCGTCAGGTTCCTGTGTTTCTGCTTCCCAGGAATAAGCGCTTGCAAGTTGCATCAAACAAGCAAGCTGCAGTATGTGAGCGAGCCAGCCACGCTCCGATTTTAAAATACCTACGGGCTCGATTCCGGAGAATATACGTAACCACCTATGCGTGTGCAGTTTCTCTCCTTTTGCCTTACAGGAAGAACACAGAAAAAGGTTATCTGCTAACTGCTGTTCACGGGAGAGATTCTGGGAGATCATATTTGGGTTTCGTAGGAAGGTGGTTCTGTTGATCTGAAGGCAAGCACAAGAGAAAACACTGAGGCCGTCCCTTTCGAGCGGCATTAGAGAGAATTCTCCCTCAGCTGGAAGATAAATGTGGTGATAAAAGTTACTCTTAAGCATGGAAAATTAGAGGAAAGCGGGATAGACTAGTTCCAATGGAAGGGACTTTCAAAGATTAGCTAGTCCAACTGCCCAACCTCTTCAGGGATAACTAACAGTTAAAGTGTGTTATTGAAGGCATTATAGAAATGTCTCTTGAATGCTGCCAGGCACAGAGTGTCAACCATGTCGCTAGGAAGCCTGATCCTGTGCTTCACTACCCTTATGGGTGGTATCCTTTAAAAAAGATAATCGCTACAAGGCGGGGATTATGATCTACAGAATAGCTTGGAAGACAGCGTTTTACAGCAACGAATTTGTCGGTCCCCTCTGCCTATATATATTTCCGTTTTAATACTCTTTGGGGCTTTGAATGAATTTAGCAAGCTGCTCCGGGGCCGCTAACACAGCCAGATTATTGTTTTGGACAAAATGAACCACTGTGCCTCTCTTTGTTAACCAGTGTGAGAGCATCACGTAACAGTGGGTTGTCCAGGCTGTGCTGGGCTCTCTCTGAGGCGAGCAGGATTTGCAAGTAGCTGTCACAAGATGACGGGTTTAGGCGGGCATCAAGATATTGAAAAGGCTTAACCAAACGTTTTTTTTTATATATCTTAAAATCCCACTGTTTTGTCTTGCTTCTCTTCTTGAAATAGCCTTCCGTATTTGGGGGAAAGTCGTAGTAGAATTTGAGTGTACCTTTCAACAGGTGGTGGGGGAGCTGGCTCAAATACTGATGCATTTCGCAGGTTATCCCTTGCTCAGCAGGATTTCCTGGACCGGAATCATGGAGAATCACACATGTGCAAGAAAGAGCATGTTGAAGCCAAATCATAGTGTTTACGTCTTCCTGTTTTGTGACAGAATGTCTGTAGTGCTGACTTGGTTTTCCCGGCGGGAGGGTGAGCCAGGGAAGAGGAAAAGGATGGGAAAATTGTGCTACTTTGAGTTTCTGGTGTTTGATTTAGGTTGGTTCTGTTCCCGCCGTAAGTCAGGCGGATACATATCGCTGAGCATCCACATGGATGGCAGTTTACTCATTTATGTCAGGTCTTGTTAGACAGCAGTTGTTTGGACTCCTCTGGAAAAGACAGAGGAGTTTTAGATACCTGAAACAGGAGCAAGCTTGAAGAGTGCAGGCACTTTTCTAATTTCTGTAGCTTATTGTCTCTTCCTTGCTCAAAAGACGACAAAAGGCAGTTTAAGATCTATATCTGAGCTATGGAAGCATTCAGTTGTTCGTCCTCCTGCTTTGTCGATTCAGAATGGTTGGGGCGTTATCTGGATTCCTGTATATGCTCGGGTTATTCTGGAGAATAGTCACTTTTATCTCCTTTTTTCCTTTATTTTTCCTAAATGTTTCGTGTATCTCAAATTGATTTGTTTTTTTTTTTTTTTTTTGCCAGAGGTTATGAAACACACATCCCATTCAATCAAAGCAATCTCTATGTTCAGGGAAGTTATTTATTCGGAGGGGATTTACCAAGTCCTAAGTCACGCCTGCTTAAACATTCATTGAGGACTCCAAGAAAATCATTTAGGCTTAAACATATCACATTACATACCTCTTTATGTCTTCTTAAAAAGCACATTACCCTGCTTAATCCTTTACAAGCACCACAGGCTTTCCTATCCTTGGAACTATTCCCATTTAAAATATAATGAAGTGCATCCATTGTGCCCCTGTCTGCTCTTTCTTCCCTGGAGTATAATAGTGCCTAATGCCCTATCCTACCCACCTCATTCCTCTGAACGAGTTGCCGTAGCCTGCAGCATCTCCATTTTTCTCAGCAGTACAAAGTGGAAAATTCCTTTACCGGGCCGCATGGGCAGAATTGAGATGCGTTTGCATCCCCCTGTCTGTTTAACTCTGTGCAAAATATTTAGCTTGTAGGAAACTGGAGTATGACTGCCAGGAGAATGACTGTTTTTTGGACGGTACAATACGAGAAACTCATTTTACTCGCTCAATTCCAGAGCGTTCGTATTTAGTCTCTAACACTCATCACAATATCAAAAGGAATTTGGTCTTGAGATAATCATTTTCTTGTCATTTTACCTGCATTGGAAACATGTGAGCAATTGCGGAGTCTTTCCATTTTCCCAAGATGACTGCGGATGACAGTTTTACATTCCTGAGAATGTTCTTAACTGTAATAATATTATTGTTTAAACTACCTATGAATAGGCCATAACAAAGCTTTGCTGAGGTGATTTCTCTGGGGAATAGATGAATAAGAATGAATTGCAGATCTGCGCTAGAGCAAATTACCAGGGACTGAACGTAGTTACTCTTCATTTGCAACACCAATGGCATCTGTTGATGGGCCGGAAAACTCCTAAGCTAGATAATTAGTTTTATTTATTTACGAACTTGCTATTGAAATTGTCATTCTGGTAGTGGATGCACTCATCAAACTGCAGAAAGACCTAGTTAATGTGTTCAAGTCCGTGTGTCTTTGTTATGGACATCTCTGACAGTGCGGCTAGCCTGTTAAAGAACACCAAAGGGATCAGCTGCATTGTGAAGTTTTTGGTCAGGAAGCTAGTTATCAACTTGTACCCTGGTTTTTCGCTGCCTCTGGAGGTGATGTTTCTCGGACAGAAGGGGTTTTCTGTTGATTCTTCACCAGGATTAATGTTCGGGAGTGCCCTTGAGACGTTGACGTGTTCGGCCCCGCCGATGAAGGTGCCATTTATTTATATTGCAATTACCTTTTCCTTTATGGTCCGTGGTTTGGAGCTGACAGGTGCTTAGGGGTACCAAACTCGCCTGCCATCCTTGCTTTGAATTGTCACCGATGGTCTGTCTGCCATATTGGTTATATAGCAGCCTTTTCCTACAAAGCAAGTCTCAACTCAAAATCTGAGCCCGATTTACCATTGTGCTGCTAATAATGCCAAGATGAGTGCATGATTCTCTGGCAGGGTTCTTTGTTTAAGCTGTAGATATAGAAGCAAACTTTACAATAGTGGTGAAAATGCATATTAAGAAATATCTGACGAGAAAGTGCGGGAGATATAGTATGGTCTTACCTGCAGGCATTATCGAAAGGCTTTTAGGTATCTGAATTAGCCCAGGGATCAGGGTGTTCGGGATGTTTAATAACTGAGCTGTGACAGTTAACAGAACACGAGGGAGATTCTGTACGTTGTTTCAGATGCGGAATGTGAAACTTTTTCTTGTTGTTGCCTCACTTTCTCAGTATTTAAGGCAGCCTCAGCAAAAGCCTTCCTCTCCCTCGTGAATATTCCAGAACACGTTCCAGAGTTTGATCCAACTTGGTCTTTCTAGAGAGATTTATAGCCGGCGTAGAATACCGGCGGAAGTTCTCGTTTTGCGCAGTTTGGCTTTATTCTGTTCAAAATGTAAGTAAAAATTTGAGTCAGTCTGCAAGTCAAAAAATAGCTCTGCACACATGTATTCATCCAACAACCAAGCCAGTGAGCTTTTATTTCCAAAGTTTCCTGAAAACTAAATCTCAGTTCACCTTCTGTTTCATCCTACGTGCTCCCAAATATACCTTCCACCTCGTGCTCTAACCAAAGTGCTATCCAAGTTACTTATGACTTCTGTTCAAAGTTCAGTCTGTAAATTCCTGCCAGTCCCTTTAGCAGACTCAGATGTCGCAAGTAGCATCTTGCTGCGGTGGTAGGCCGTTCTCCCATCGGTGACTGTCTTTGCTTGCTCTTCCTCTTGGTCCTCTCTTATTTTGGACAATTTTCCAGGTCTGCTCAGTTTCTGTAGGCCATGATATTTCTGAGCCCGTAGTATTTTGTATCTGTAGCTCATCCCTGGGCATTCTCAAGTACAAGAAATTCAGCTAGTAACTCTAAAACCTTGCAAGTCCGATTCTTCTAATTGAAACTGAGCTCTTTGTGTCTGGAATTAAATGTGCGTGTTTTACTCTGGTATCTTTCATGGGTGTCTCACCTTAGTTCAGTGCGACTGAATTCTGTAGTAGCTCTTCATCTTCCCTTTGGTTTTACTTCTGTTTTCTTTCTCGTGGCTTTTTCTTGCTCTAGTTTATAATCTGCTGTCAGTCATTACCGGCTTATCTCTTGTCTTAATTTTTGGATCCAAAGTATGTCTAAGTTTTGCTTGTTTACGTTTCATAGTGTTTGTTATTTAACTGTACAACTTCTAGTTCTTGACTGTAGAGGTTCTTAGGAATGTCTCAGAACTGTACGAAACGCTCTGCCTGCATTTAGTTCTACTGAAGATGCTCCCGTACCCACAATCCCCCCATCCCCCTCCCCCCAGAAAAGGAGTAGGGCTGTATTGACTTTCAAGGTCCCTCGTGGTCACTTGGCACTCGGCCTACAGTTTTATTTCTGAATTGAAAATCATTGGTGTGAGTTTCCAGTATGACAGTGCAAATCCTTTCTCTTTTAAGCTTATTTCCGCATTCTCCAGCGTACAGATTTTTCCCTCCGGACGCTTAACTTCTTCAGGTACCTTCAGGTTCTCCCTTATTGCTCGACGAATAGCCTAGACAGCTAGGTCTCTGGTGTGCTATGATCACAGCCTATTCGCTGAGCCACCCTGTTTTGTTGTTGCTCTCTGCTCTTTCCCTTCATTTGGCTTACTTTATAACTGCCAAATAAGAAGGGAGGTAATTAATGCTATAGCGATCTAAATACCATCGCAGGTATGACATGGATATAGATGAAGTAATACTATAGCCCTCAGTAAACCGATTTCATGCGTGCACCTGTTAACAGAGGGAGGGTATTTCTCAGAAAACAGTCTGCCTTAGTCTGATCTTCGTGCCTTTATCCTCAAAGAAAAGGTACAGCCTGACTTCAGTAGATGAGCGGGTACAATAACAAGAAAGGGAGGAGGGAGAAAAAAGCTGACTGTCCTTAACTGCTTTCATTTCTCCAGCTTCATTGTTGCCAGCTACGTTTTCTCTTGTATTATCTCAATTATAAACATACTTGCATCTCAGAGACATTGTATGAATCTTGAAGTTTTCTTCTTGTTCTCAGAAAAGGCTTTGAAAGCTGGGTTAGTTAGGCATCCCACTTGTTATATCCCTTTTTCTCTTTGAAGGTAATTTTCTCCTAACCCTTTGTTTCACTTAGGGTCGTCAAACTGTCAAGGCTACAACAGTGTTCCCACCGCCTGTAACTTTGGGGGCCTAATTTAAGTGCCCAGCTTCCATTCTGTACTATTGTAGACAGACAATTCCTTTCTCTAGAGAGTGGCTGGGAGTGTCTAGGCTGGGAAGCTGGTTTTCTCGGTGGCTTATTTTGTGCAGTACCTATCACAATAAGATCACGTTTCACAACTAGAAAAGGCAATAAAAATAGAAGGGAAAAAGAAAATAAGAAATGGCGAAACATACCCTGTGGAACTAATTTTGCTTGGCTTTTGTAGGCTACCATTCTGTAGGGAACTGAGATCAGACTTTTCCTGCTGTAAGCAGGATAGCTGACAGCCCTCTGAGGGGTGAATGTGAGATGGGAGGGGCTCCCGTGCTTCATCCTAACGGTCAGACACCAAGTTCGTCTCACCTCAGGCTATTTCTAACCTTGTAGTTATCTTTCCACATGACAGACCCAGAGAGTAGCCTTCATCTCCGCTGGCAAAGGTTTGTCATTGGAGATTTCTCTTGAGGTTTCTTTTGTTTAAAAGTGAACTAATTAGGATGGTGTAAGATAGAAAATCCTGGAGTGCGTACCTGTCCTGACAGTAGGTCAGCTCTGTGGAAGAGTTTCTTTCACCGTGTCCCATCTAAGCATTGCGATCCCCACCACCGTGTATGACAGACTTCAGACTTCTGACAAACAAGCAAAACTAAGCAATGTGAGTGTTGATTACGTGCGCACTGGCAAGTGATTAATGGTAGAAATGCCAAACCCCATCCTGAAGCTGGTATTTTTAGGGGGGTAGGAAATTGTGGAAGGGAAAGGGGAGTAAGAAATCTGACGATTAGGGAGCAATTTAAGAAAAGGGTTCATTTGTAGTTCGTGGTTGTGAAAGCTGATTGTATGTCAGGATAATGAAATTTTTTTTTTTAACTTTTTTTTTTTGTGCTGAGGTTCTTTCAGCTGGTCACGCTCTGTGTTAGGAAAGTACTTGTGAGAAAGTGTGGCTAAAACAGAGGGGGACGATGAAAATATCCCTACTTCAGCTATCCCTACAAAAGTAGCTAGTTTGGGGTAATTTTTGGTCTAACGAAGCAGTACTGCCGTCATACTTCCTAAAAGGGAAAGTTTTCTGAGCATTCACTATGTGCTGAGTATATTTACTATGCAGTAGCAGAGGACAGGTCTAAAAGAGAAACAGCTCTCATGGGTGCTGTTATGGACTGTCTCGTGAGTGAAATACAGGCTCTGGTAAAGCAATCAAAACAGGAGATGTCTTTGTAGATATATTTGTTACTTTCTCAATTAAAAGCAAAACAAGGTGTTCTCCTTTCTGTTTATCATCTGCAAAGCCTGAGAAAGATTTGAGAGAGAAACCCTTTGGGGCAGAAATGTTCTGAAGGCCATTTTGTTGGGGTATCATTTCAGAATGTCATTGGAGTGACTTTGGTCCTGACCTGGCATCTGACAATAAAATATATAAATGTAATGCCAGGCAATTTTGTTCTCGATTATAAACTTCCGCTCTTACTCAAATAGTATGCAATGTTTTCTCAGTCTTTCATCTGTCACGTTGCCTTACCAAAAAAGAGCGTGATCAACGGCTTTACCTGTCCGGAAGCTGTGGAGGGATAAGCTGTTCTGTGATGCTATCATCGCAGTGAACCTAACATCTTGTGTCTGCCGCTTGTGGGATTTTTGAGTAGCAGTACATTGTCTCAGGTTGTATTACTGCAGGGTGACTTTGAGCTCAGCTCTCGTGGCTCTGCTGCATTAGCATCTGTTGTCCTCAGAAACTGAATGTGCTGCTTGCGTGTCATTCCTCTTTGGCAAGCGGTCACTTGTTTTGATCTAGCGGGAATTGGGATGAATGTGACATTACAAGTCCTGTAATGCTTTAGGCCTATGAGGTTGCTTTTTATTAAGCAAGAGCGACTCCTGATGGAAGTTACAAGCACCTAAGAATTCATTTTCCCGGTCTTGCCGCTCGAACACGTGCTGTTTTTGTGCAGGCTTTGAGGAAGCGAAGTTTGGGCCGAGTAAAATAGAATTCTTCAAGTGTTTTCTGTTGCCTGATCCAGATAGCTTCTTGTAGCTGTTTTGCTAGGGCAAATTGACAAAAGTATTTGCATTTGGGCAACTTAACCAACTACATATTTTCTTTTGTTTCCAGACTCAGTTCTATAACCCTTTTTCAACATAATCACTGGAAAATATCCGTTAGAAATTACTACTTCCAGAAGAACTAGAAATATGTATCGTATCTCCTCCTCTTCCTATGAAGCGCCTGACAGAGTAGTTGGGTGTCCTGAGGGCTCTCACGTAGCATCAGAAGGCACAAAGGGTGTTAGGCACCTCTTATTCTGCTCCTGCAGGCTCTTACCTCTCCATTTTGTCTCCATTAACTTAGTGCTTCTACAGACGTTTTGAAATATTGCCAGGTTTGTGGAGTTTAATAGTACCACCGTACCAAGGGTGACTGGGAACTACACAGACTCCAGAAACCTGGACTCATTCATTTCCTTCTGAATTCTCTCTTGACTTTGTTCCCTCCCTCTCACTTTTCCTTCTTCTTTTCTGCCTTTTGACTCCTTGTCCCTTCTGTTTGGATGCCAGCTCTTCCGACTTTTCCCCCGCTCTCAGAGCCTTTCTTCTTTCCCCGCCTCACCTCTCTGTATGTAGTCACACATCTCCTTTGCCATCCCCGTCCCCTCATGCTGTCTTGCTGTTTATCTCTGCAATGGATTTTGAGACTTTCAGTTCACCATCCTACAAAGCTTTCCGAAACCCTGGCTGTCACTTTGAAGCCAGCTTCGGGCTCGCAGCACGGTGGGCTGCACTGGGGACGTACCATGCTCAGATCAGGAGATATGCAGGCTCTGACAAACGATCAATAGATTGAGACAGGAGAGCACGCTTGCTTCAGGCACAGAACTTGGTAATATATTCACTTCCTTGCTTAAATGTTTCCAGCTATCATTTCTATGTATTAACGTATTTTAATAACACCCAAATACATTTTGATGCATTAGCAAATGCAAATGATGGGTTTGAAAGTAAGGTTGTTTAAAGGGTATGTGCAGCAGGAAAAAAGCTGTGAATGGAAGCGGTGAGAATGAAATATATAAAAAAAGTACTGTGTATTTCACCTCTAAAACGTGTCTTGGATGATGAGGCTGCAAAGCTGAAATGGTGAGAGAAATCTAAGAGGTAGCGGAGAGATCTTGGCTCGTATTTGTGGAGCTGCCATAGCGATTGTTTACAGAAGAGCTTGACCTAACAGAGTTATATCATTTCTGTTAAATAACTTGCTACCAAACAAAAGCAATTAACAAAGTCTATTCCGGAGATCAGCAAATTGCTGAAAGTACATCTGTAGCCAGTTCCATAAGACATTTAACGCTCCCTCATGAAATCAGTCAGAATTTTTCATAGAAAACCAAAAGAGGAGAGCTCAAGGAGTCCCTGCGGCTTCTCTGATACCGATTTTTTTTTTTTTTTTTTTTTTAGATTAACACCCTTAGATAAGTCAATACATTAATAAGCAGTTAGTAGGCGATGAAATGCTAATGAAATAGGGATGGTGTAGGGAAATAAAATTGGAGACTGAGAGGGTTTGATAGAATACTTTGCAAAATCAGCCTTTCCTATGAGCACTTCCCCTATGAGGATGTGCTGAGAGAGCTGGGACTATTCAGCCTATGAAAGAGACGACTCCAGGGAAACCTTAGAGCAGGTTTCCGTTACTTGAAAGGGGCCTACGGGGAAGCTGGAGAGGGACTCTTTATAGTTTCATAGATAGATTAGGTTGGAAAGGACCTACAAGATCATCTAGTCCAATCATCCTCCTACCACCATCCCTTCCCACTAAGCTACTAAATCAAATCTCTTCAATATAAGGGATTATAAAGGGTGTGGATAACAGGACAAAGGAAAATGACTTTAAACTGGGAGAGGGTGGATTAGGACTTGATAGTAGGAAGTAATTGTTTACTGTGAGGGTGATGAGACCCTGGAACAGGTTGCCCAGGGAGGCTGTATAGGCCTCCTCCCTTGAAGCATTCGAGGCCAGGCTAGATGGGGCTGTGAGCAACCTGGTCTAGAGAGAGGTGTCCCCTGCCTATAGCTGGGGTTTGGGACTAGATGATCTTAAATGTCCTGTCCACCCTAAATGATTCTATGATTCCAGTCTCTGATGTACGTAAGAATCAGATGTCTATCAGAAGTGTTAAGTAAATCAGATTGCCCTTAAAGTCATCTTAATTTCAATATGAGCAAGTACTCGAGTGCGGTTTAAGATACCACCTAGTGAAATAAAGCATAGAAATGTCTGATTTTTAAGTGTGAGTCAGGGACTCAACATTGGATCTGAGTATTCTCCATTACGTTGCCCGTATCTACGAACTCCAGGTCTGTGTTCCTAAATACCCGCGTGTGCATTTAAATGCAATTACAGGTTTTGGAGCCGGAGTGATCTCTACGGACCAATCTTAAAACATCTGGTCTGGGAGAGTAGCGAACTCCGAGCGAACTCTGCTACTGGCTGCTCTCGAACAGTGTCCTAAATCATCAAATTAGAGGTAGTTGGGAATTTCCTAGTAAAGCTTCATTTTGTAGCGATATGTCAAATTATTGATGGGGGGGGGGGAGGGGGGAATGTTTGTGCTTAAGTGGACAGCGTGACGAAAGAAGAAATTTCAGATTTAGGGGTTCAGACTGAGTGAATGTTGTACGGTGTCCTACAGAGTTGAGTGCCTGCCATATAATTAACTTCTCTGGACTTAAATCATACTCGTGAAGATAACTTTTGTTGTTTGGGTGGCAGGGGGTTGTTTCTCTAAAGGATAGCTGCAGGAGCATGCAGTGCACAGTATCGAGGCTATCAGGCTGCATTGAGCTCTGGGCTCGGACACGAGCAGCGGTTCCTGTGGGTTTTGTTGCTTCTCCAGCCTTATTCCACGTGCCTTCTCTAGAGTGCTGTGAAATGTAAATACACCACTTCAGCTTCCAGTAAATATTTCAGGGAGTTTCAAATCACATCCAGCAGAGCCGTTAGTTTTGTGCGGTTTTCTTCCTAGCATCTGTGGTGAGGGCTCTGAAAATCTTCCAAAGAAAAATGGGGCTCTGTGTGTGCACTGCACCTGTGGATGAGGCTGGGAGTGACCCAGAATTGTGTTACTGGGGCTGCCTGTCCTGCTGTCGTCTACCTGAGCTCCTCTGGGGGGGATGTGCAGAGGGTCTTTTATATTGCCCACGGTACTTTCAGCTCCTACAGGTTGTATATGGCTGGAGTTGCTAACACTTCCATGCTGGTGGAAAGGGCTGGGGATCAAGTAGATGGAGAGAGTAAACTGGATCTCTCCGACCTTCAAGACAAGCATATGTCAGTGTGATGAGATAGCAAAAGCAAATGGGAGAAGACGCTTCATTCTCTGATGTTAGCTTGGCACCATTCATAAGCAACAAAGTCCTTAGAAATCCCATGTTTTTGTTCTGTACCCTTTATGAAGATGCCTCCTGCTACTGTCTGTTTCTGACCTGATTCAAGCAGCCAAGGAAACATTTTTTTTTTTTTTTGGAAATACGTGTAGATGGAGAGAACTTTTTTAACTCGCTGGCAGAAATTTAGAAGTAACAGCATGGCGTGGAGAAAGGTATGTCAGGAATATGAAGTGGCTTCCTTAAACTGCAAATTAAACTAGAAATCTGTCAAATAAGCAGAATCTTTATTTGGACTAAAGAGTGATAATTATTATTCCACTTTTTTTTTTCCTTCTCAGTTAAATTGCCAGCAGACAACTCTGTATCAGAGTTAGGTAGCAGTTGTCTGGTTTGAAGATGTGGTTGTTAGTAATTCAGTGTCTTTTGAATAGCCAGTATATGGGAGGAGAGGGTTTAAATGCCACGTGGAGCGTTTTAAGCCTTTTATCCAGGCTGTAATCACATTCTTCTATCAGTTTGCGTAACATGCCTGATCCAGACGGGCAGCAAAGCTCCCGTGCTGGGAGCGCAGTGGCAAGGGAGAGTTGTTCACCGTTCTTGACTACAAAGATCTCCTGCTTGGAAGTTGATTGGTGTTTGTGACTGTTGTTTACAGAATTACTAGTTGATCAAGTAAAACAGACCCCATTCCCTGCTGAATTTAACACAAGAAGGGGTATAAATAATGGAATGCTTCAAGATGGGGGGGGGAAACGCAGCGTGTCTGTAATGAAGAAAGCAATGGATTAGCATCTGGTACTATAAAAGTCTGTAAGTACCAAGGGGTTCTGGTTGGAGCATCAGTCACAGAGCAGAAGCTCTGGTTGTTGTATCGCTCTTGGCCCAGGATGGTATTCCCCAGAAAGAAGTTTCTCGCAAGAATTCTCAACTTGTGAGTAAACAAACCTAGGATGTAACACCTTGCCCATCCCTGGAGGTGATCAAGACTTGATTGAACTGGGCCCTGGGCAACCCGATCGGGTGGGTGGCAAGCCTGCCCTCAGCTGAAACTGGTTGATCTTTGAGGTCCCTTCCAACCCAAGCCATTCTGTGATTCCATGGTCTTCCCAAGTCCTGTCCCTGACCTTGATAAAAATCCCCTAGAAACCTCAACGTCACTCATCAAGCATCAGTCTTCCCTCAGTGCTGTCTGCGGTTTCTGGGTATTTCTTTGTACAAGATACATGTGGCTGGGACAGCCTTCTTGTGTTACCCCCAAGGTACTTCGGCATGCTTTGGTCTGAACTGGCCTGAGTTTGTCACCTGAGTGAGGCACTGGAATAAATAATTTGTGTCCTGCAGCATGGGGAAAGGGTGTGGGCCAGCTTCCTATTCTGCAGGTGGTCGGAAGAAGGCGACAGATTCAAATTTGAAACCCTCTAAATTGTTTCATGTGTGCCAGGTGTCCTGAACATGGTTGTGTTTTACGTATGTGCTGGGGAGAATGCTGGGCTAGACTTCTCAATAGGTATTGGTACCCTACCACCACGTTCAAGAGGCTTCACTAAACATTGGTATGAAAGGATAGCAGTCTGTTCATCCTCGATAGAGGAGAGACACAAAGCTAGTGCTTGTTCAAAAAGCAGAATCTGGCATGGAAAAAAAAAAAAAACATAGATGCTTATGAGCCACTGTATTTTGACAGTCAAAATTTTGGCTTCAGGTTTCAAGTTTTTGCCCAAGTGCTGCCTTTATATGCAAATTATTATATAAATCTCTTTTGGAGGCCTAAATGTTGCAGTTTGTAGCGTAGCGTGGTAAAATGTCGGCACGCATTAAGCAAGTATGAACAGTAAAGGCAGGAATAATTTATCTCACAAGGAGGTGTGAGCATAAGTAAATGAATGTCTGCAGAATGCTTTTAGTCCTTCAAATGATGCTATTATTAAACAGTGACTGGGCTTACGCTATAGTTGTGCTAAAAGCTAAATGAAGGAGATGGTTTTCTTTAAACAGCATCTTATTCCTGATTACTTTGAATATTAAATGCTTTTCGATGTAACAAAGTGAGGAGCAGATGGAAATCAGAGCAGGAAAGCAAAAACCGAAAGGAAAAAAAAAAAAAAGAATATGAGATCATGGAAGGGAATTAAAGTAGACATAGGCAAAATTAATTCAAAAGAGCTCACACCAAAATTCCAACTAAAATAAAATAGAACGCTTGTTTGGGAACAACAGAAGTTGTGGAAAATACTCAAGGTATTATTTTCTTTCCAAAGATCCCTGTAACAATCTTGATTTAGATAATTGTCCATCTGAATGTGCCCTCTCATTCTTTGGTGCTGAGCGTATCCTTTCATTATCAGATGGAATTGTGTTTTTGCAAAATAATGTTTAATGGGAAGAAGTAGACTCAGTAGTTAACAACCGCTGTGTATTTGCGTCTATCGATTTGGAAGGTGACTTGACTACTCCAGTCTTGATGAACTGAATAACGGAAGGGGAAACCTCTTAAGTGCAAGAGTTATTTTACTATCTTGGGACCTAACATCCTGATCCATTCATAGCTCAATGGAGGAAAAATTACATCTAAAAAAACAGCGAGAATTTTGAACTTCGTTCTAAAAATAATCGCAGGGCCAGCGGAGTTTCCTGTGTCCTGTAGAGTTTTACGCGCTTTTTGATAGATACTGTGTCAAATTCTATTGTACCCTTTCGCAATTTATTCTACAGCCATCCAACACCGCTTTCAGCATTTTAGTTATTATTACTCAATAAAATTTGTAAGCTGTGAGGTGTTTTTAACACTCTGTGACAAGTTTTATGTGCGTTATGTGGCTGCGGTTCTGATTTAATCTGTCATATGATACTCATTCTGTAGCTTTTCCTATTTTTATTATGCTCTTGCTGTACTTTATGTCTTTACGGGTCTGTTTTATCTCTCAGTTCATTCAGCTAGAATATCGCTAGGCCTATTCCAGTCTGATCGTGTTCCCCATGTAAATACAAAGTCCGTTGAATTACTCATCCTGTAGCTGCCAAACATGACTGTTCTGGGTCTTGGATTCCCACTGAACCTGCGTGTTTGAGCTCTATAAATATGTTGAAAAATGACAAAAAGAATAACTAACGTAGAAGTCAAAAGAGATGGAATTATTGTGTTTTCATCTTCTTCAGGTACCCTAGAATATTTTCTTCCTGGAACTGTCATCTGTAAGACAAGAGAGGATGTGTTTCCTTAGTGCTGTATTCCCCCTGCTTTCTTGTATCCATCTTGTGAACTGAACTTCTTTCAAAATGTCATGTGAATGAGATAGCAACAAAATGCTACGTTGGATTTGATGTAGGAGCCCATAAGGAGGAAATATGCCTTCCATTTGTGTCTGAAGGGATCCTATTTTCAGAACAACCACCCTTATGTGTGCAATTGCACAGCATATGATGTTGATGTAACTGAACAGAGAAAGCAGATACATCTCTGCACAAATACTGCACAGCTGTTTGTGCGTGTTTGTCCATTCCGCTGTACACTGTGACTGTGAGCATAGATGCAGGCACACCGCTGCTTCTCCTGGAAACTTGCTCAGGAATTTTGCACCAATTTGTGAGCAGCTGTGTACCACCCTCTTAATTTTCCCTAAGAAAGTGAAGCTGAATATTCTTGCTTTCCATTTAGAACTTAGTAACGAAGGAAAGAAGAGTGTGTCGGTACAATAGACCTGGGCAAGAAACTATTTCATGAGCTTAAGAAAGATGCATGCTAGTGACCAAGATTAGCTGTCCATGCTGCGTATATAGGATCCTGATTTGCGGCAGCGTTCACCCTGTATGTACCAAAGAAATCTCAGCTGAAGTTCATAATTCTAGGTGAATTTTCTTCCTCCTTCTAAGAAGGCAAATGACCTCATTGCATTGTATCATGATAATTCAAATCCGAAATTCCTGTACCATCAGTTTCTTTTTCCATTCCTTGAATATTTTCACTGTTTTCATTGATTAAGGATGCCTTGCTGCTTTTATTTCTGCAGTAGGAACGCCTATTTGGATTTATTGTATACGTTAAAAGCACATCAGTGGCACCTGCTACATCTATGTAGGAAAGAAGGGTGGTTGACTAATTGCGTTCCATTTAATGCAATGCCTCAATTCCTTTTGCTTCTGATTTGATGAGATTTCAGAGCAGATTGGGTCTGAGTTTGAGTCTGCAAGGTTCAGGCACAGTGTAAGGAGACGTAAGTTGCAATGATGACCAGACCTATGCAAAATCTAGAGTGAAGCAGGAAATAAAATTACTTATTGCGCAAATAAACCTGTTTATATATATTTAGATTTTTTAAAGATGCCTGTAAACGTAGTTCAGGTGAACTAGAGCAGTCATTTGTGATTTATGCACTGGAATATTACAATAACGGAAACTAAGGAAGAAGGCGTTTTTATAAAACATCCTAATTTTTGTTTGCTAAAGCTCTAGAATTGCCAGCATCCCCCTCATAGGATGTTTTCTTACTCAACTTGCAAGTTTTGATTAAAATGTTTTCTTCTGTTCAACTGTTTTCCTTGCAGTGGAACAACAAGTCCGTTTGAAATTAAGTTTTTTCAAAAAAAAAAAAAAAGTGCTCCAGCAGGGACTTGTTTATTTTCTATCTAAAATTTTCCAGTGTTTCCCCGTAACTGCAAATCTTGAAAATTCGTGTGCCGGAAAATACTGGTTTTCTGCCCACCTCCTTTTATCACTTGCATCAAGTTTTAACTTACGTCTCTGAATTTTTACCAGGTGTACTGCCCAGGAATTTTTTGTCGATTGCACTTGCAGGAGAGCGAAGGGGTTAGAAATCTTTCTTGAAAAATACCTGTTCTAAATGACTCCTCCAACACAGTAAGGGAATGAGCAAGAGCGATGGTTATCTCAGCTATCACATGTGGGCAGGTCAGGATTAATTAGAGACAGATTAAGTGAGAGTCTGCATCTTGCACTTCGTTCGAAGTTTATAGCACTGTCGCCTTGAGTAAGAAGAGATGAATACTCAGATGAGCAAACGTGTGTACGTTTTCAGGCACAGACTGTGAGCGTTTTGATGCTGCACTGAACTTTGTCCTCTGCCAGCTCCTACCGTTGTCTGTGGGTCCTGGCACGCAAAAGAAAATGAAAATGTTAGCTTAGATCCATTGAATTTTCTTTCCTGGAGGCGCAGAGTGTCTTTTGTGCGAACTAAAATGCACTCAGGAACGATTCTCTAAAGAGCTGACAGGCTGGTGGTGACGTAGCGGGCCCGTGTCAGAAAACCAGACGTTAAAGGAGCAACGACACGCTGACCTGGGGGGACAGGGGGATGTTTATTTATGCAGCATCCATCATCTGGGCCACATGATTAGAAGGGATAGACACCTGTCCCTTCTAATCCTGTAAGAGACTGGATTAGAAGGGACAGACACCTGTACACCTGACTGGATTTTAAATGGTCGCTTTGCTGGAAATACCATATGGTGAAAATTCATCTGTGGGGCTTTTGTAAAGTGTTTTGCTGGGCACCATCTATGACATTGGATTTTGCAGGAACCTGAGGTTACAGCCAGCTGAAACAAATACTTAAAGATGCCCAGTGGTAGCCCTTATGGAACTCTTCGGGCAATGGAGATACCAGGCGTTGCCGGAAAGTAGAAACACTGAGGGCCTGGAACACACGTCAGCATTTGATAGTTCTGCAGGGGTGAGAAGTTACAGGCTGCTTCTTTCCACTTCCACTTGAACCACCGCACTTAACAGTAAGCGTCACTGGAGAGGAACGATCCTTTCACAGAGTTTTTTCAAGTCCATCAAAGTCCCTGTGCAAACATGCTAGCTCACAGCACCGAGCTGTGTGATCTAAGCCTTCTTCTCCCTTCTTTTGTAAGATGTACTAGATTGTGCTTGTCCTTCTCCCATCATACCATTATAATCCCTTTGCAGTATAATTATGGGGAGGAAAAAGAAAGGAGAGAAATAAGACCAGAAAACGTATGTTTTTGTAGAGCTTTGAACGGTTATGTTTAGATTTGCAGTGCTGAACTGACTACATTCAAGTTTAGGCAGGAAATGCTTATCAAAAACAGAAGGGTAAGGTAGTTGAGAAAAGAAGACAGGTAGCAAACTATCATGTGTGACTTGTGGAGTGTCTTAAATCCTACTAGGATTTAAGGATTCCTCCTAGGAAAGCTCTTGCACAAGTAATGTGAAAACCTAAAGGTTAAGTCCGTTTCTTTAAGATAAGTTTCTAAAATGAAACCATTTTTTTCCCCTTTGAATGAACATTCTTTGCCTGAGTTTTCAGTAATATAGATGATTTTGCAAAGGATTTTATCATGCTTTAAGTACTTTCTCAGGTAAGAATAGTGTTGATGAGTAACTTCTTGACTTTTATAAGTGGTTTTTTGCTTTGCCGTTGGTATTCAATTTGTATGTCTTTGAATAAGAAATAATACCAAAGAATTGCAGGTATATGGTTTCTGCTTTTAGAAAAAACTAGCAGGACCAAGAGTGGGCAAAAGCTAACATCGTACTGAACTGACTTAACTTGAAGAGCGACACTTTCTCTAAATTCATCTGTGCCTCTCTTCTTTCCGATACTCTAACCCGCAGAATTTTATTTTTTCACCCAAATGAAGAGGATTAAAATGTGGGAGTGAACGCAGATAAGCGTTCTTTCATTGTGGATTAGCTGCCCCGGGAATATGAATACACCAAAAAGAGGAGTCACTTTAGTAAGCTCATCTCACGAATGAGACGGCTACTTGGCTTCCACAGATGTAAGCATTGAGGAACCCGAAATGGTTTTGTAGCGTTTCTGCATATGACCTTGTAGCGCAATGGAAAGTGCAATAATAACAGCAGAACAGCAAGATCCCAGGCTGCAGTAAGTGAGAATTTGCTTAACGTAACAGTTGTGGTCGCAGAACTAAAGGAAAAGAAACTGCTTACGTTCACAAGGCTTCCGGTACAACAGGGATCTCCAGCAAAAAGCCCTCACCTCCAGTGCCGGTCCTTAATGAGGTCTGGGAAGGAGTGGATCCTGTCTCTACCCCTTCGGATTACTCAGTTGCGCTGTGAATGCCCGAGCTCCTCTGGGTCGTCCCTGCGTTCCCATCGGGTGCTCAATCACTGCTTCAGGTCGTGACTCAGCGGTTCCATTACAGACCTTCGCTGGTGATGCCCTTAAAGTAGTTTCCAATAATACCTGCAGCACTGATTTCTCACGAAGTAAATGAGAAGGGAGTAACAAAAGAAATAGGTTCCTTGCCTTTGAAAAGTCTGCTTGGTTGGTTCTATATTTTCTGTGTCTTTTACCTTCTGTTTCCTTTCTATCTGAAATTACCAGCAGCACTGAACCTGTGATTCAGCTTCATGTCAGCGACCAGCTGCCTTTCTCGTGCTCTGCTGTGATTACCCGCAGAAGAGCTGACTCCATTCTCCTGCTGCACTCAGAAACTGTACCTTTGCCCTCCACTTTGTTTTGCTCCAGTTATTAACTCTCGAGTGCATTTAATTGCAGTGGTGAAAGGTGACTGCATTGAGCACACAAAAACCTGTCTAACGCAGAGGCTCTTTCTCATCACCATGCTCTCATGCCTCAGTAGTTCTTCCAACTCTGGATGAATTATTCCAGGTCTGCTCAGTGTAACAAAAGTACACTTTTGATTGTGAGGCTTTTCTCGAGTAGTTGGTGGCAGCTTGCGTAAAAGGAATTAATGCTTCTCTTGATCAACTTTTATTTGGAGCAAATAGCTATGCTGTTGAAGATGAGATGACAGTGTAACGAGAGAGAGAACTTCATGCAGAATAGGAGGCGAGGTTGGTATTTCTAACCTCTTCTTTCTTCCCCAAGGCTCCCCTGAGGCTCATTTTCTTTTGCTGTTCACTCCTGGCCACTAAGCTCAATAATTCTTTTAGGAATGTGTTTGGGGACTGCTGAGTCACAGCCTGAACTGCTGAATGAGCACCTGAGGGGAAGACCTGGTCAGCCCTGGGAGCACAGGTGAAGGCAATTCGCCTGTGCAACCAGAAGGGGTGGGACCTGGCTTAGACCTCCTTTAAGGGTTCACTGCTGTGGAGGAAGGTTCTCTATTGGAGATCTGTTTTCTTGGGGTTCTTTCTCAGTAAGTCTAGATCCTCAGAGATGCGTGAGCATTCTTTTCATTTCTTTTATAATATTTCCTTGTTCGTGCTGGTATCTGTGCAAAATGACTTGTCACTTTTTCTGTTTGATGAAATAAAAATGATAGTTTTCAGTGTTTGTGAAACAGAGGCCACAGGATTTTTCTATGGTGCCTGCAAAATGGCACCCTGAGGAATTTTTTGTTTATTGTTATATAATTTGCTGCTTGCTTTGACTGAACAGTTTTGTACGTAGACAAAATTTTATTCTCTAGTGTCACTGTGGGAATGCAACTGCCATCCTGTACTACAGAGCTACCAGGTTTGTTTTATTCCTCTCTGACTGCATGACTGCATTGTACTCGGGTTATGAAGGTCAGCCGCAGATGCTGCACTACAAGAGTGTGGTTTGAGAAGTTCCAACGTTGTAATTAAGAGCTATGGATGGTTCAATTTGAGGAGGGTTCTAAATTAATGGGTTTAGTCTTGTTCTAAGAAACCGTTACGTGGGATTTTATTTCTCTGGGATCTAGCAGAGATTATCCAGATTTGTTCCCTTTGTGATTTGCAAGATCAGGTCTTGCGATATTTGTCCCTGAAGGAAAACAAAATAGCGAACTGAAATTTCTCTGAAGGCAGGGGATCTGTCCTTTACTTGAGCCTAATAAACAGCAACTTCATTGGCTTTTTGCTGGAGGATTATGGAGATCAATGTGTCTCCATTCCCTTCATTGCAGATGCCATCTAGTTACTTGGCAGCATCTGGCAGCACAGAAAACTAGATTTAAGCTCCTGCCATGAATTTTATCTTTGCCTTTTCCTATTTCAGAGCACGATATCCACATTATGTATATTAGCTCTCACTCATATATTTGCAAATGTTCTTTTGCTTTTTTTCCCTTCGCTCCTCATGTAATAAGAGCCTTCACAAGGGTGCTTTGTAGAATGAAGCGCAGCCCTCTGCAGTCTGCAGCTACCACTTACATAAAGGAGAATGCAAGAATTGTCAGAAAATTTAGTAGTTATATAAGCCAGAGTCTCAAGTCCACGCTGCTAGGCGTAGGACAAGCAGCATCTGGTGTTGTGGTTCCCCTGTGTAGTTAATCAGTGTACGGGAATGGTCAACAGAGGAGAACGCATAGCGAGTGCCGCTCGTGGAGTTGGTGATAAATCGGTGTCCTGGACTGTTTTTAGGTCTGAGCTGGAGCCATTGCTGCTATGCAGGTGAAGAGTCTGCTCTCGATCATGCCTTCCTGGTTAAAGGACACCCGGCAACTTCATAGCCAGAAAATGGTGCACAGAGGGAAAGATGCTTTGGAATGGAGACATGTGGGAAAGCATCACCACCTTGTAGGGACAGAGTATTCAGAAAACAGGACCACGCTGATTGGTCCCTTTAATTTCTGTTAATGCAATTTTAATCACTTGAATCTTCAGATTTTTGTTTTGTTTTTATAGAAGGTAGCGCATTTTAAGTATAATGAAACATTTGGAAGAGATCTGTATGAAATAAGTGCCAATTCTGTTTGTCATCCTCTTTAATTTCTATGTTGTAACTTCGTGAGATTTCTTATTTTTTTTTAAATCTTTTTTTAAATGATATATAGAAATATTGCTGAAAAACTGCAGTCATTGGTATCTGTTTTATAAATTTCAGGAAAAATATTTTTAGTATTTTCTAGATCTGGAAATGTATTTGTTGAGTGCTGGGGCAGTACACAGATACATTATTCAGCCTACTCTGCGTGAGAGGGTTAGGTGTGAGAAGTACTATCCACGTCAGTGCTGGCATAAAATATGTGGATATGCAGCAGCATAATGGCTTTAAACGCTTTCCTGGTATAACTCAACTGGTTCTTGGTGGAAACATCAAGGATAAATTTCCACTAATATCTACAGGCAGGGCTTCAGCAAATAAAAGCCTCATAAATGTGCAGTGATGGAGTACAGAAATGGAACAGCCTTAGAGAAATAATTTTGCCATCTATGTGCTGACAGCCCCTATTCTTTGTAACAACTCTCTCTACAGTAACTCCCTTGAAATTGCTCACAGAGCTCTAAAGCGAAGTCAGGCATTTTGCCTGGTACCATCTATACCTCTGAGTCTCTGCCACTCTGACAGGCGGATCCCTATGGGAAGGGCAGTACTGGTTCTCCATGTCCTAGCAGGCTGCTGCTGAATGGAAAGATGCTGCCCATACACGAATGCCTCCATGGCCATCCTGCACTGGGAGGCTGCGCGTGAGCTGCGTTCAGATTCACCACTATCCTAAAACGTCTTTCGCTTAATGCGAAGCAGCAGTGTAATGGTGTGGAAATGAAGAATAGGGTTGGAGATCTGCCACCAGTTACAAAGAGCCGTTTCTTTTTTTTTTTTTTTTGTCTAGCTGCCATAATTGACTGACTGTAAGCTCCTTAATTTTTTTTTCATAATGTTGAGCTGGAATTTTTGCTACTCATTTTGAGGCCCAAAGTTGGAGCATAGTTATTGGAAAGCTAAAATACATGTGCCTCTCATACAAGTCAGGAGGGAAGTGCATGAAGTTCAATGTAATTGGCTTTTGGTTCTGAAATTCCTTCCTCCTTGTGTGCTCTAACATTTTTCAATCTGTAGCTACCAATTCTCTGTAGGTACAAATCTGAAAGCTATCAGCAAGATGTGCTTCACTGCAGCAAAACTTTATTCTTAGATCTTTGGTTTGAATTTTGAGCAGTCCTGTGTGCAGCCAGGTGGTCCTTCTGAGTCCCTTCCATCTCTGGATATTCTATTATTCTATGATCTTGGGCTAAAACAAGTCTGAATCCTTGTGAAATAACCACGGACAGACAGTTCATCTGTGAATCCCAGAAGTATATGCTAAAAATGGAATTAAATTCTTCCAGAGCTGTTAGATCATTCCAATTCTTAGCAAGACAAGATTTTATTCTCAAAAAAAAAAAAAGTCATTTGAATAGAGTTCAGTAGTAATATTACTGTTAATGAGAGGAATGAAATGATAGATATGCAAGGGAAAAAAAAGGAAGCTTTATTAGTATCAACCAGCTAAACTAAGTAACAGGAAAGCTGATAAGTGAAAACTGACAGCCCCAAAATTAGAGTATTTTGAACTGTGCAAGGAAAAATAACTCAGAATTACAGATCATCTTAAAAAAAAAGTAAAAATAAATGTATGGAATAGCAATCAAATCTGTTAGCGTAAGAGCCAGTTCCGTAACGAGTGATTGTAAGCCCAACCGTTTCAACTTAGGTTTACTCCACGGGCTTGAATTCCCTGGATTTGTAAACGGTTGGGGCAGAAATTCGTCAAAGAATGTATTTTGTTGCACAAAGCAATCGTGTGTTGAAGGTAGATGATTGGGATGATGCCATCTGGCCCTTTAATCTCCCTTTTCTGCCTCCTGCGCGTTAACCGAGACTCACTGTGATCTTATCAGTGAGAAATAATATCTTTGCAGGACCCTGAGCTGTGATATTATTAGGTTCGCTCTAAGGATATTATAGATACCACTTCATCACAGATATTATTGACAGTAAGTGCTTTTACCACTTTTATATATTCTCACTGTGAGTTGTTTTACAGAAAGGCAGCCAAATCAAGAGAATTTTTCATGGCCACCTGAGCAGCTGATAAGTTTCTTTACAAGCACTTACGTGAATTCAGTGCCGCAGGGTGTTAAAATGATGAGGTAGGACCAAAGCATCTATCTAACATAGCCTACAATGAAGAGCCCCCAAAGGTTATTTCCTTTAGTAAAACGACTTGTCTACTCGAACCCCACTTTTTCTTCTTTTTCTTTTGTTTGGTGTTGTTTTTGTTGGAAAGTCCATCTGATCCTCTTCAGGATCTGTTTGTACTATTCTGATCCTCTCTGCTTTTGCCTCTTCCTTTCCTCTCTTGCTGCCTGTGTACCACAACTCTTCAGCCTTTCAGGCCAAGTCATCATCCTTTCTGAAGCACTCCAAAAGCACTTTTTTTCTCAGTCACCCTCTCTATTTCTTAGCCAAATAGTGCGTTTAGGAAGAATAAGTACAGAGTATTTACGCTGGCACAAAATTGGGCTAGTAGGCACTTTGTAAATTGCGTGCCTCAGGGATAAGAATGCAAGCTGTATTGTTTGTTATCAATGAGTTCATTTGTATCCTTTCTTCCCTGGTCATTTAGGTAGACTTAAGCCTCCGGTAAGCGACAAAAAAGCATTTTTGACCACGTTCAGAGCATGCAAATTAAAAGTGTCCTGTCCTGCGTTAATGTGGATGCATTTTGAAAATAATTCTTAATATTCTGCCAATCATTCAGAGCCCATAGATAATACAGCTCCCTTTCTGCTCCGACATTTGCACGTGTAGCCCCACTACCCTGTCTACAAATTCAAATAGGAAGTATTCCCTTCCCAGGCCTGTGGTGTCTGATTCAGACTGATTATGCATGAGAAGGAATGTGTCCCAAATGCAATAGTTACTTGAGCACTACATCTTGTGAGCAAGCAGCCGGTTTGGCTCGCTTCAGTAACTTTTATGTGTAAACAGTCTTTAAAAACATAATCTACATTGTCAAAGCCTAATCTAAATGATGTACTGACATTGTTTTTCTTGATATGCTGTCTTGGTTTTGAATTCTCCTTGGATTGCTTGGCCCCAGATGGCCTCCTTGTGTTTTGTTTACGTTTCACTTAGCTGTCACATATTTATTCCCATTAGATGTACAAAGTCAATGGAATCAGTCTAGTTTTACAGTATAGCTGGCTAATATGGCATGGGGAAAACACTGAGTGAAGCCAAGCAGACGGGCAAGGGGAAAGCAAAGTAATTCTTCGGTTCGGATGTAGAGACCAGCGAAGCAGGGAACTGGTAAACTATCTGGAACAGCACGTAGAGGGGTGGGTTTTCATAGAAAAAGTCTTTCTTGCCTGGGAAGTGAAATAGGGAAAGGTTTATTTAGACTGCATGTCTGTTCTCAAGTGTTGTTTTTTCTGATTACATTCTAACGTTATGTATGCATTCCACATATTAAATCTTTTTTTAAAAAATAGATATGTTTCAAATGTAATGGGTATTAAAACATGACTTCAAAAGCTTAGAGTTGTTTGGGAGTTGTCTTAATCAAACAAAATGACTTACATCTCTTGTACAAAATTCTCGGAAGATATGTAAAATCTTCTGCATTAGCTCTTTCTGTGAGGGGGAAACAGAAGAAAACACTTTAGTTGTGGTTATCTTGATCACAATCATGCACGCCGTTTGAAAGACAAATGGGTGCTCGTGCCTTCTATGGCATCTTGAAGCACAACTAACATTCTGAATTGTGCTCTTCCATCTGGGTACCCACACATACCTTCCCATACTTCTCCCAGTGCAAATACCCATCTTTCCTCTAAATGGTTGTTTTAATGGTTCAAAGGAATAACTTGGTGCAAGATTTGGGGTGGAATATAACACTGATGGAGGAAGCCTTTACGTTTCTTGTTCTCTGAGCAAGGAAAGTGAAAGTTTCCTGCGTGGTATTGTTACGCTGGTGGCACGTTGCTCCCTGATCACGTTTCTTCCATTTTTGCTGAGCTGCTCAACCAAAGCACGATGTTTTATTGGTCAAGATGCGTTTGGTTTGACAACTGCTGGGCACTCAAACATCAGTCTCCTTAAAGAAGTGACTGCGCCGAAGCTGCCGCCATTTTACGGTGCGCTGCCCCCTCCCTTTGGTCTTGACACCCCATCATCTAAGATCTTGTTCTGTTTACTGCAGGTGAAACATGGGAACTATGCCTTTGTATGGGATGCAGCAGTACTGGAGTATGTGGCCATCAATGATGGAGACTGCTCGTTTTACACAGTCGGGAACGCTGTTGCGGACAGAGGATATGGAATTGCACTGCAGCATGGCAGCCCCTACCGAGATGTTTTCTCACAAAGGTAAGGGCTCGGAGGAGAAGCAGGTCCTAAGAGGAGGTCTTTCTGAACTGCTGACCTTTCTTTTAATTCAGTTTTCTGTGAAAGGGAAGGATCTTGTCTTTGCCGCGTAGACAGTCACTTTTTCAGAATTATAAGGTGGTTCATTTTCCTACAAAATTCAGTAAATATGCTTCGTATTGCATTTATTTGGGCTGCTCTTGTTTCTCTTGGAGAACATTAATGAGATAGGCTAAACTTCATCAGCTGGAAAATGAGGAAAGAGTCGATGCATTTGTTTTAGATGAACAACAATACAGTCCTTCCCATTACAGAAGCCTTTTCTTAAGGAGAGTAAGGTAAATGTGGGTGCTAATGGGAAAACTGAAAGTCATGAACAAATACATCCGATGTTTCAGAGAAATGACCTGTGTTAGAACCCAGAAGCTTAGTTGCTCATCTCAGCACTAATGAGTGACTCAAGCTACAAAAATGAGATCTCTAGGCATACTTGTGCTGTTGTGTTGCTACTAGATTCCAAAGGACTAAATTAATTGCACGGATTCTGTCTCTGCAATGTTTATGCTTCATTTCACTATTGATTCAAAAGTTACGGAATCACAGAACTGTTCGGGTTGGAAGGGACATTTAAGATCATCTAGTCTCAAACCCTTGCTTTAAGCAGGAGTACCTCCCGCTAGACCAGGTTGCTCGTAGACCTATCAAGCCTGAACTTGAATGCTTCCAGGGAAAGGCATCTACATCCTCACTGTCCTGTTCCAGGGACTCATTGCCCTCACAGTGAAGAATTTCTTCCTACTATCTAGTTTAAATCCACCTTCTTCCAGTTTAAAGCCATTTTCCCTTGTCCTGTTACTTCACGCCTTTCTAAGAAGTCCCTTTCCAGCTTTCCGATAGGCCCCGTTCAGGTACTGGAAGGCTGCTGTAGGGTTCCCCCAGGTCCTTCTCTTTTCCGGGCTGAAGAGTTCCAGCTCTCTCTGCCTGTCCTCACAGGGGAGGTGCTCCAGCCCTCTGATCACATTTGCGGCCCTCCTCCGGAGCTACTTCAGCAGCTCCACATCTTTCTTGTGTCGGGGGCTCCAGAACTGAACGCAGTATCAAGATGTGTGTGAAATGTTAAAAATGACCAGACATTTTCAGAAAAGCATTATCTGTGGCCTGAATATCAGAAGATGTAGGCTAATCTCAAAATCTTTCTTCATTCTGGACCTGTTCTTTCAACCCAGTTTTTAATGGTTTGCATTAGGTACGTGTAACAGTATTTTACAGTCGCTGTGTTGGAATTTCTTAGTGTGGATGAGGCATTGTGTCATAGAGGCTGAGTCTATTAAATGTCTATGTAACTTTCTGGTTTTCCATACAAAACAAAGAAGCAAAATTTGTTCCTGCAGTCTTTCAGCTGCTAGAGCTCTCAGGTGCTAGTCAAGGTGTTGAGTCACGTTCTTCGAAGGATTCATTTAAGTTTCCTAAGTTGTGTCTTTATTAATAACTATGATGAACCTGCCAAGTAGCATGGCACGGCTCATACCCAAACAGCCGAGCTTTCTTTGTCTTCCACCATTGCTATGCTAGTCAAGGTGGATATAACCAAGCTGCCCCTTTGTAATGATTTCTGACATCATTTTTAGAGTCACTGTAGGTCTCAGTCTACGGGGGAAATGGTCTTGTCTAGTTCTGGGGAAAGATGATCTTCTCTACTGCAGTACTCAACACCTGGGGAAACTGGCTTACACCTTCTGATGCCTTTAGGAACTTTTGGACCATTAGTCTGTGCAGGCGTGACATTTCCAAGTATAACTTTATTTCATAACAAAATGTCAGTGTATTATATTTTGAAGGTGCAGGAAAGCAGAAAGAAGCATAAAAATTTGCACATATATAGCTCGTTTTATCCAAGGATCTTTGAAGCAATGTTTAAATATTACCATCTCTCAGTGGAAAGTAAGTGCCATTTCCATATAATTCTTATGAAATATATGGCATAAGAGGACATAAATGAATTCCCAAGGTCGGATGATTTTCCCTGGTGGAATTGGGGATCATAGGTACTCTGGCTTCCTCATTTTCAGTTTCCTGCTACAGTTACGAGAGTTCAGACAGTTGAAGAAAGGGATGATTTGTGAGATCTCTGGCCACAAGAGGGTCTGGACAGATATGCAAAACTCATCACTGCTGAGAAAATAACTCATTGCAATATCAAGACTAATGGCTGAACAGAGAAATTGGAATTTGCTTGGAGTTAAACTACCTACCAGAGAATGTAGGAGGCCTGAAATCTATGCTCTGCAAATGTCTGTGCTGCCCTTGTGTTTTTAATTCTGTATTATAAGAGCGTATTATATTGCATTTCTAATTATGTCCATAAATATAAATTTACCGTTTGAATCTGTGAAACACTATATGGGAAACAAACACATGGAAGAGAAAGCGTGCTTACAGGGTAGCTTACAAGGGTGGTTTTTTTTTTTTTCTAGAAACCTTTCGTTATTGTTCCTTATGATTACTTCCGTGTGGTTTTCACAAATCATCCTTGCTTTTCTTCCTAATGAAAAGGCTAAACAACCACCCGCCTGCATGCTAAATAGAAAGGGAAATAGATTTTGCGGGGTGGGATTAGCAGACGTTCACACGAATATTTCACATTCTTTATTGCAGCAGGGAACTGGTTTGAAATGCATCGTCATTTCTCAGTCTTTCCCCGAATAAATATATTTACGTGAAAATGCAGGGCTTCTCTTTTATGAATTTTCTTATAAACCCATAAGCTGCATG
Source organism: Oreortyx pictus (assembly GCA_036925125.1). NCBI lineage: Eukaryota > Metazoa > Chordata > Aves > Galliformes > Odontophoridae > Oreortyx > Oreortyx pictus. The sequence continues at coordinate 52,044,865 of JAUPFR010000005.1, read as the reverse complement.
GAGTTAAATCCCTTGAGGGTCTAGCAAGATTACAGGAGATTCTGATCTCAGAGCAGGAAGCCTGAGCGTGAGTTTAAGGCTTTGAAATACCTTTTCTGAACATTCAGGCCATTCCCAGAGAAATGGGAAGAGAGAGAGAGAGAAGTGTAAATCCTCACCCCTTCTCACACAGGCTACAAGGTATGAGTTACCATCGTTGAGAGCACTGTGGTGAGGTTTAGATGTATTATATGTTCGGAAATCCCAAACGGTTAGGGTGTCTGCCGTGTCATTCTCTAGCAGACTGACACGTGCAAGGCACAGAGGCTGCAGCGTCTGGAGCGTGGTGGTGACAGTATGCACACAGTACGAACACAAGTTCATAACTTTACAGGTGTAGAGCGATGCCTCTAACCTTCAAAGCGAAGAGGGGAGTGCTGCCACGTACTTGAACTGATGCAACTTAAACTCAGAATTTTAATTACAAACGCAAGCTTGATGAAACTCTGAATAGGGTTCTTCTCTCTATCCTGGATGAAAATGTATCGTTTCAGGGGTGAGCAAAACGTTTCTGATGAGTAGAGTTATGTCATTAAAGATGCAATATCAGTATACCTACAAAAAGCCTTTTTGTGGGTATGGTTTAGTGTAACAGAAAGGCAGCTGGCTGAAAGCACTGCTGAGGAACTGATCTTGGAGATCTTTCTCTTCCTTGTGCAGAAGGTCTCTCCTAGGCCGTGACTAAGATGTGAGCCACAGTGAGTGGTCTGACTGCAGAGTGAAGCTGCCCTTTTAATGCCTTGGGATGAGGAGATGGCCCTCTGGGTCCCCTGTAGTTGCTGTGACCATTCTGTCAATTGCTGCTTCCGTAGACAGATTCTTCAAGTTCATCCAGAGAACAGTGTGCAGCTGTAGCAGTAGGAGTGTAGAAAATGCTGTAGGTAACGTTTGAGTGATGGACTTGCAGCATCCTGATGACTTCGTTCACGTTTCAGATCTTAACTGCACCCGGCCGTGCTATTAGGGAGCCCGTTGGTGTCTGCAAGTAGATTGCTGTCCTCTTGTCTTTGTCACTAAGGCTTCACCTTCAGAGCACCAGCAGCCTCCATGCAGTGTGTCAGTTTTGTCTCTATTTCTCTTTTAAAGTAATGACAGGGGCTTTAATAATACGAACTCCCAAATTTTGTAGGAGACTTTGAAGAGGAGGTGTTGCTTGATTTGTGAGGAACAGTGTGCTGACACTTAAATTTGACCCCCGTGAAGTCTTTTCAGTCCTAAACTCTAAAAATTCCACTGACCCCTGGGAGGCCCGAATATAATTGCGAGCTCTTTCAGAGCAGTTCACAGCATGCCCATGCTGCCTGTGGTGCCCCTGCGATGGTTCAGGCATTGTGCTGGGGCCTACCTTCTGGAGTGATTGAGGAGGAGGTGATGGGGAAGCACTCAGATTCTGTTCCTGTTCCCCTTCATCTGCTGGAGAACTTGCTTGTTCTGCTGTCCTTGGTGAGGCAGCACATTGCAAGCAGAGGGAATGCTAATTTCACACTCGTGGGAGGCCAGCCTCTCACTTAAGCAGCTCACAGCTGTCAAGATTCACTACCACTGAGAAACTGAGCCTGAGTTGTGCTACATTTCTTGTATTCCTAGAGCATCCGAGTGTGTTCTGCCTCAGTGACTTCACTTAAATCAAAGAAAGTAGTGACACAGTGACAACAGGAGGGGGGAAGAAAAGCAAAATTGCCCACAGAGCCAGTAATGTGGGACTCAGCTCATTGTTTGTCAGCTGTTTCCCCGACCAGTGTTGACCCTGTCTGAATTCCCAAGACACCTAAATTTGCCTTTGTGTCCAAAGGGGAAGCAGCAGCCACACACCTCCTGGTATTAATTTAATAGGGGTGGGGTATGCAGCAACATTTTGCATGACAGGCACAGCCACCATTTAGCTTCTGCATCACCTACAGATTTAATTTGGCGTAAATCATGAAAAATCATGAAGAATCTGTGTTTCAGCTAGAGAAGTGAGTCATTTCTTTCTGTCCTGAAGAAAAAAAAAAAAGTCTTATAATGATTTCCCCATGACAAGCTCTAAGACACGTCGCTAGCAGCAAGTTGTTGCATTTTCAGATGTCCAGAACTTTGAAGGTAAGGAGGAGAGAGCCACCATGCGCAGTCTGACTTCCCCTTCACAAATCATTAGGGATATGATTTAAATAAAATGGTATGGATTTTTTTCTTGTCCTTTTTCTATCTCATCAGCAAAACTCTGAGGTTTAGAAAGTTCCTGCCCTGAGTCATAAATATGTGTTCTTTCTGCCTCCTTGCTATTAATTCTCCCTGCTCAGGTTTTCGTTCTGTGTCTCGGAGGTCACTGATGTCCAAAGACTACAGCGCAGGGAAAATTACTTCCTTCCCGTGTACCTTCATTTCTTTTTTTTTTTTTTTTTTTGAGACCTTGGGACCATGTGCTCTTTTCTGTAAGGGAACTGCTCCCCCACTTATGTTTGCGGTGGAAATCCAAGTGAATGTCCCTTACTTTCTAATTTATCCTTTACTAGATATGGGAAATTAACCCTCCTAACCCTCCAGAGGGCTGCCCGTAATGATCTAATTGGCTTTTTCATAGTTAAATATCGTGATCGTCTGAAGAACGGATGCCTGAGTAAAAGCTAAGGTTTGTTTTGCCTCCATTATTTGCTTGGGGTTGTAATGCTATTGCAAGCTGCATTTTGAAAAATAGTGGGGAAGCTAGTGAAACTCCTCTCTCCCTTGAACATTTTTATTCTTGTAGAAAATTGGGAGAATTATCGGCGTTGAAGCAAGTCCTATATTTAAATGGAATCTTCTTAATTCTTAGAGCCTGTCCTTAGTCCGTGTTACAAGCTCATGTAACTGAAATAACGTTGGAGGGAGGAATGAAAGTTTGTTCCAGATTTCAGAGCAATTTGACACGAGAAGCCAATATTAATTGATTCATGTACTGTCGCTGTTAAAAGAAGAGTTAACTTTGAGGTAGCACATAATAAGAGTTTTACAGATTAGTAGGATGTAAAGTGAAAACCTCTTTAGTAACAGCAGTGTAATACATTTATCAATCATCAAAAATAACACGTTCCATCCTAATTTTATAACTGCACACGTTAGGCTTGTCGGAGTGAAGCTAGGAATTTCTAGGCCTCAAAACACATCCACCTTCCTTGTTCCTAACTCACTTCCTCTGAGATTAACTGCAATTGGCCTCCGTACCTTGAAGGTTTTATTTCCACAGTAAATCCATTATTTGAAACTGAGAGAGATAGAAACAGCTATGGAAACCCAGACTTTAGCAACTTCTTAATATGCTGTAATACTAACTGATGGGGTGAGTTAAAAGATTCTGCAGCAAGTCTGAAATTTATAGCATGCTCATAATGGAAAATGTATTAATGAAAATACGTAACAGCAGCCAGCAGATTAGTGGGCTTTTAAAATATACCGTAAAATTAATTGATGAGGGTAAGTTAAAGGATGCAGACGTAGCAGCACTCAGTTTGAGAAAGAAAGACATAAGGGAAAATCATTAGACCTTGTTGCATTCGTACAGCGTGAGCTATGAAAATTAGAGAACTGCTCATCTGCTTTGTCACGGGAAGGCACTCCTGTATCCGATACATATGAAGGAGTTGCTGCTTACGGTACAGAAGATGCTGCTAAAAAAAAAAGGCACCTTCCTTCTTTCTTACCTTGCTACTGTTTGCTTTCAAAAAGGGCTCTGCTTCCGGAGTTTCAGAAAAGCAAGCCAGATAAGGTGTTTATAAATCCCCCACTGCTATCCCTGAGGTGTTCCAATAAAAACATTATTACACTGCAATGTGTTAAAATTGCCGGTAGATATCACTTTGCGAGCTATTTCTTAATGAACTTCATAGCCTTAAGCACCTCAGACTCGGTTTGTAAGATGACCAGATATTGCCCAAAGAGGTGCGTGCTGACAGTCAGTGGCAGAAGTATTGCTCATCCAACTATCCGGAAGTAACATTTATGGTAAGTTAAGTTGCTCATGTGTTTTGAAATTTTATAGAATGAGCGCACGGCTGCAGAATCTGAAGCAACTTAGTTATAAATCTGATGACAGTAAAGCTAAAAGAATTCTCAGCAAGTGGCTTCCCTCCGAGACCTTTCCATTTCATGAATTTCTAATGAAGAGATTATGCATGTGGTTAACACGCGCTATCCTGGAGCACTTCTTAGTTTTTGTGGCTACCTTCTCTTCTGCTCGTGTCCATCGGCCTCAAGAGGAGCAGGTCTAAGTGCTCCCCCGAGTACAGTCAGACAGTTGGCTTGCCTGCAGACACTGGGGTGGAGGGTGAGTGCAAAGCTTCCCCAGCGTGGAGGAGGGATCCAACTGAGCAGCAGTCTGGTTTGCAGTGCCACAGATAAAAGCTTAGCTCTCCCACTCCTATGGCAGCACTGCCTGCCAAAGGTTTCTGCTTCTTGACCTAAGTTGCATATAGCGCTTGTCAGCCAATTTCAGATAAAATGAGCGAGAGAAGCAAAATGGTAAAGAATAATAGATCTTTCCTAACCCATTTTATTAGTTTGAATGGTAATTGACCTTTAGCTGGATTATAAAGCTAGTCTTTAGCTGGTCCTGTTTTCCAGATAAAAAGGAAAGTCTTTTGCCTGGAAAAAAAAGCCTGTTTTCAGAGCCTGAGATGTGCTCTGGAAAATAGTGAACTTGATGCTGTGACTATTCATACCTGTGCTGGGAATTTTATTTTCTAACTCTAGAGGTTTTGGAGGGGTTAAAACAGAAGCATTTGGTAGTCTGGATCAGCTGGAAACAGTTGGGACTCTTGTTGGCACAGTGTCTTTTATGTACTGTATTGAAGCAAGATTAGCCCAAAATAAATCGGGATCGTGATCCTATCTGTCATAGATCTGATGACTTTTATAAAAACCAAGTGTTTTCCGCAGTCACATTTTGTACTTAAACATGACTTCGTTCTGCTTTATGGCTAAGTGCATGCAGAAAATAATGACAATATGGCCAAGGAGGAACTGTGCTTGCCACTTTATTCGTAAAACACTTTGCAGAGTGTGTTTAGCAATTTTCCATTGTACCCACCTGCATGCAGAGCTTTCAGTGCTGGGCTCTGACAATGTATTTAGTTCATACTTTGTTCAGCTAAAACTTCCCATTTGTATGCATTTATTCTGCTTTGTACATTATGTTATCAGTCACTTTCAATATTTCAAAGTCACAGCAGTCTTTTTCTGACACATTTGCCAGAATGAACTGCCTTGATTGCTGTTATTGCAGACTGCAGTTCCTGAGTAAGGGAAAAGTCTTATGCAGAACCAGGACAATGACACTGTTCAATAAAACAATAGATTAAACGGGATGAAATTAGACAAATTGGAGCTTTAAATGACCAGCCCAAAAGACAAAAAAAAAAAAAAAAAGAGGGGAGGAGCGCAAGACAAGATTTATAATTCCACACAACAAAATTGATCAGGAAATAGCTAATCTTTTTAAGCTGATATTCAAGGTATTGGAAATGGCTCTCTTCTGCTGCCCGGTAGTGAGTCAGTAAAGTAGGTCTTGCTTTGCCTTCCTGTTAATCACATGCTGTATTGTATTCCTCTAACGATCTCTCGCAACAGAAGGATTTTAATAATCAGTCCATTACAGTCCCGGCACAATATAATGAGGGGTTCTGGCCTTGCCCGAGAGGGTGCTTACGCTCCTGATTAACTTCAAGTCCAAGTGGTAGTAATTTATCATGGCACATGAGCACATCTCTCCCTCGCATGTGCTTAACACGTGCAAGGGCTCTGCTGGTTGAATCTAAAAGCCCTTTCCGTTTAGGACCTTAGAGGAAGCACAGTCATCTGGAGAGGTAATTATCCATTTGTGCTTATTGTAATTACATAAAAAAAAAATTTTGGCATTATATTTACTACTACTGTCCTCAACTGAAAGAAGATGATAAAAAGAAGCAGACTTCCAAAGCAGTGAAGAAGAGCTGCCCCTGGATTGCCTTACTGTTGTAGATATTACAGCTGTCCTCAAAAAGACAGAGAGGTTTCAAACAGAAAAGGGCAAATAACTTCGTCAGCTGAGGTATTGTAGGTGGAGTTCCTAAATATTCTCAAAAAAATCATCTGTATCCCTAAAGGGATCTGATTCCTACAGAAAGCCCACAAGACAGATAAACTAATTTAAAAAGAAAAAAAAAAAATCTGTTACAGCAACATTTGCAGAGGAAAGTAGCAGGATACTTAAGAGGGATTTGCAGCTTTGAGAGCAGGGATTAGGAGTTCCTGACCCAGGCCTGAATTTTCTTGGCTTTGCATGAGAGGAGGAGGTAGCGTGTGGAGCTGAGCCTTGAACTGGCTGAGAAGCTTGCCCTCTGACTTGTCTTGTTTGGCTGTGCTAATTTCCTTGGGTTTGGGGCGACTTTACTTAATTAACAAAGGATCTCCAGATCATGGAATTACAACAGATTTATACTGGTTTAGCCGATGGGAGAATTTAATCCTATAAATATTTCTTTGGCATAATTTAGATGTAAGTCTCAAGATTAACATCCCCGTGAAACATGTAATTTATGTTTTTTCTCCTTTTTGCCTGTGAAGTGCTGTGCAAAGCTACAGAAAGGCGTCAGCTCAGACGGCGTGTTTACGTACCGTGCAGCAGTCAGGAGGTTCAAAAAGCTGTCAGGGTTCACACACAGCATCCAGTTCCTCTCCATCCTCCCACCGTTTCATACAAATCCGGAGAAAAGTGTAAAATCCACAGAAGAAAAAGCAATTGGAAGTGAAACACTGTTGGACTTCAGAGGAGATGAAATTTGCTGTCATTCTTTACCATCCCTCTTACATTAGAAATGCCTACAACATTTTTTTGCTCTTGCTGAGTGGCCGTCATGCTCCCAGTTAAATATATGAGGCCTCAAGGAGCAGAATCTCTGAGCACCACAGTAACTGCAATAAAGGGATCCACCTACAGTTGAGAAGGCAGCACAGCAATTAAGCTCCCTCCTGTCAGCTTGGTTTCTAATTATCCATTGCCTTTTTCCTTCTGCCCCAAGTCTTTTCTGACTGCAATTTTGGCTAACGCTGACCACTTTACCCAGGTTGGTGGAATTGGGCAAGGGCAAGTTTTTGTCTGCAGAGTCCCTTAAAACTGGCAAACTGCTGGAGTTTGGAATTGGTTGAGGGTGAAGGAGAAAAGATTTTTTTTATTTTTTTTTCCAGTTTCTAGAAGGAAATAGCATGAGCCCTTTGTCTGTTCATGGGGTTGAACTGCCATCATCTTTTTGCTTGTGTTTGAAATAAAGCCTGGGGAAGAGGCTCTTGCACAAGGCGACTTATGTCCCAGGCTGGCAGGACTGGGAGCAGACCGTGCTGTGATCTTTTCAGCACACTGCAGACCCACATTTTTCCCACAATACTGCGTTTGAGGTTCAGGTTTGAAGACCTGCTTGCTTGAACGTTGGGATGCTCGCTCGGAGGTGCTTCCTGATCCCCACAGGCACTTTCATGCAGATTAGCATCACTTTCCAAATGGAATATAAAGTAGAAATGCTAGCTCTTCATCCGGGCTAGGCAATTATAAGCTCCTTGCCGAAATGCTTATATCTTTCTGCCTTTTAGATCACTATTATACATCTGGAAGGTCCTTTGCAGCTAAAACTATTGCAGGGCTGAATCTTAATAGCGATGCTGTGTAAATAGCACCGTACCTTTATTCATCAGGAGAAATGCTGCAGCTCTTAATTGATTTATTGATCTGTATAAACAGAGCGGTTTATTCCTACCTGGAGATACCTTCTTAAAGTTCAGTTTGTGATGCTTATGGGTAAAACTCGATCTATCGGTCCTGGATACGACAGTATACCCAGCGTGCTGAACTATGAGCAGAAGTCATTTTCTCCTTAGACCTGATTCTGGACTTCACAGGCTTCTTCCTATACCTCCACGGCTAATGGAAACATTGCACCTGGGAATGAAATGTCCTTATTTGTCTGTGGCTCTTTCCAGCAGCCTGCACTGCTTTCATCTGGGGCTGTAGCGATTCCTGCCTTGAGCCGTAGTGCTTTGACAGCAGGGCTGTAAGAAGCTTTCTTAGCAGTGTTTACTTCATAATTGTTTCCTGGCTGGAGGCTTATTACCCACTCTTAACTTGAGGATTTCTTTTGACGAAACTTCAACTAACTTCTTGAACTTGGTTTTAACGTAAATGCAACTTATAGCTAAAGGAGAAAATGTGATATTTTTTTTAACTCCAAGTTGGGGAAAAAATGATGAAATTATCAAGCATTTGCTCACAGCCCTGTCAGTCGTAACTGCTAATCATCATTTCTCCTGTGTTACCAGCTGGTTTCACAATAACACTGTAGTTAGCAAATTAACTAGTTTTAGCTAGACATTTAGATGTCATTAGAAATTCTTACACTGAAATCTTTGTTGAAGTTGAAAGAAAAAACCTGTTATTTGATAAGGAGACGGAAAGGAATGCCTCTACTAACCGCAGAATCAGTAATGATAAAATGAAGAAAGTCTGAATTAAGATGAGGTACGGAATCAATTAATTCATCCAGCCAAGCCTAAATCAGCTTTGTAGTGACACCACGCAGTTAACCTGTGGTTACGATTATGTCACGCCCTTAATGATTAGAACGTGGGTAGATAAAAACAAGTGCGTTTGTTTCTTTTCATTTACTTAAGATCATGTTAGTTTTTTGTCTTGGGATGGTTATTTAGTGGCAAAGATGAAAAGGTCAATAAGCTGAAAGCTCAGAAAATTGGAAATGTGTGGGAGGAGGCTGCTTAATCCTTTTTACTTTTGTGACGATCTTCCTCTGGCTTTCCCTGCAGTCGAATGACATCTCAACCCTTTGTGTCACAGGATGCTGAACAAGGTGTTGCAATGGCCTTTCTGGCCCTACTCTCTGTGAATCTGTTTTCTTTGTTTTAAAACCATTTTTTCTCTGCCGTCACCCTGTTGCCTTTCTTCCCCAAGCTTATACTCTGCTCCTTTGAAGCATCTCTCTGTCCTTTTCAGGGCACTTTGGTCACCCTCAGCAGCATATGTGAGTGTTTCTGCCTAGAGCATGCGCTGCCCTGGGACATCCAGGCATCCTCCAGATTGCTCACTGTCCATACCATGAACCCACAAGAAACTTCATTTGATCTATTCTGCTTCATTACGCTGCTTATTGAATTTTGCTGCTGGTATTGTCTTTCATACTCTTGGGACCGGCATCAGTTGTCGTGGCAATTATTTTCAGATGGTTTCAACTTGCGTGCTTGGAGGAGGGTAAGAAAATTGGTGGCCATAAGAAGGAGTAGCAGTTCAAAGATGCAGAAAATACCAGTTACTAATACTGCCCAGTGTGAGAAGTATTTGGGGCCATAGATCATTTGACTTCAGTCAGTACTGTGTGACTTTCACATTAGCTCCCAGTGAATATTATTAGTTTGTTCTTTAATAACTAAGATGGCATTTAAAATGATTGTAAAAAAAAAAAAAAAAGAAAAAATGGTTCATTGTGGTGAAGTCATTCTGTGAGTTGCTATTGCAGTCATATGCTTGTATACCCTGCACGTGGCTCGTCCATTTTACGATAAGAAGGAGCCCTGAGGCATGTTTAAAAAAAATAAGGGTTCTCATTAAGCCTAGAATCATCGAATGGCTTGAGTTGGAAGGGACCTCAAAGATCATCTAGTTCCAACCCCACTGCCATGGGCAGGATTGCCAATCACTAAATCAGGCACTAGATCGGGTTGCTCAGGGCCTTTAACCCTTTAATCTCTCTGTGATGCTTAGTTGAAGCTTCCCTGAAGCTCCAGCGAAGAGAGGCAGCAGAAATGGTGGCTGACTGTGCATTTCAGGTCATCTGACAGTGTTGCATTATAAATGAGACCTGAAGGCAGATCTTTCTATCTCGGTGCAATTGAATTTTGGCCCTGCCTAGTGACACTTCTGACATGGATGGGATCATTTCAAGCTATGAAGAAGCTGCTTCGCAGCCCTCTCAAGTTAGATAGACCAAATAGGAAAAAAAATTCTATCTCCTTAACGTCTCAGTGCAAATTTCTTATCTTGCGTAGCAACTAGACCCAGAGGTGTTTTGAATTATGTTATGACTATGTTTAGACAAAGAGGAGAAGAAGGATCCTTAGCTAATTGGTTGGCAAATATCTCGGCAAGAGTTGCCTACCGCTTTGTCAAGAGCCTGGCTTTCACTGGTGAGGGAAAAGAGGATTCTTTGCACACAGGTTGTCGTATACGTGTCTTGGGCGTGCTGCAGGGAGTCTCTATCCTGTGCCTGAGGAAGTCACGCAGTTATTTTTCCATCTCACCTCTTAACCACGTGCCTTGGAAAACAGCATAGGTTTTGCCATACATTGGGTGGCATTTTAAAACCTCACAGCACAGGAGATGTGCTGGAGATTACATTTCCTGATTTCTTCACTCTTTTGTAATCAATCCCTACGAGGGGAAAAGAATGGTCTCATCATACTTATATCACCAGCATCTCAAGGGAATAGAAGCCGGTTTCTTGTCACGCTAGAGCTGACAGTTTTCTGATTTATGGTAGTTAGAGGAAGTTGAAAGAGAATTAAAGCTTCATAATGCTGATTTATTGCAAGAACGCGGTGTGTTCAATATGATAGTAAAGTGGGAATTTTTCTTCTGTGGATCTTTTGTGCTTAGGGTTGTTAAGGATGAAACTGTGGAGAAAGTGATGGCTGAACTCAAACATACTTGTTTCTGAGGCAGCTGGATGCAAGGTGACAGGAACCAATTTTAAAACCTTGGTATATTTTCACTTTGGAGGACTTGAAAGCAAAGTCAAAAGGAAACTGATACCGTAATGATTCGTTTGACATTGGTGGCTGAAACTTTCAACAGTGCTGAAAGGCACTTTGCTGTAATGTGCTTGAACTTCATAGTCATGCTGACAATGTTTATCTAGGATTATCATCAGCAACAGGCACTGGAGAAAGAGGTTTGAGATTGCAGCTATTTAGTGGGTAGGTGAAGTGAGAGTTAATCTGATATCCCCTTTTGGAAACATACCACACGCAAGGAGAGACAGTGCTTACCAGTATCGTGCATTAGTACAGAATAAGGAATGAAAAATTCTCACAGAAATGAGGGATGATCCCTGAAACATCTATCCATCAAGCACCCGAATCCATCCTTTATCTTGCTTTACTGTAGAGCTCTGAAACAACTTTTCATTGCATAGCTATTTTTACGTTCACTTAAAACGATGTTTTAAGTAAGCTTGGTTGGTTCGTTTTAGTTCTGCAGCTTGAGATCTTTGTTTGTCTGATAAAACAGAAGACCCAAGAGACAAAACTGCAATTTACTTTATTGCTGTTCTGTGACCGTAGGAATCAAAGGGATCTGCTGGGTCACTGAATCCATTATCCTGCTATGATAGGCAAGAACAACATGTGGTTCCCTTCACAGCCTCATCAAGCTCCATCTTTAATACCAGTCTGGAGGATTTTTTGTCCCCTTGAGTGTTCTGTTGTGCTGCTCCTGTTGGGAAACATTTCCTAACTCATGCTGCTCCCAGAGCATTCTTTGGAAGTTCAGTCCAGATTTCTTTGCAGCCACCGTGTTACTGATTGCTTTTGTTAATGCTGGCTTTTTCTTCCTCTCGCTTGGCTCCGTTTTTGTCTTCAGCCATTCTCAGTTTCCCTCCTTGTTTCCATGCACCTCAGAAGGGCTTTTTTCCTCTTGCAACAAGATCTTTCTTCATCCCTGTATCTCATATCTGCACTGGTTCATTTATTGAGGGTTAATGGCAGTTGTGCAGTGCATAACAAATGAGATCACAGCTGTACCCTCCTCATTTTGAGTCAGAAATGTCTTTTACGGTGCATTCTGGCAGAACATTTCTTTCTTTCACAATTTCATCACAGTGGTTCTACTTGTTCTCTACTAAACCCAAACCTTTGTTGTACTCGAACGTTCACCTCAAAACAATAAATTCCTAGCTAGTAAGGTACACTGTCCTTCCTCCTATAATGTCCTTCTTCATCAGCTTCGGATTCTGACTCAACTCGGTAAGTAGTTTTTACAGAAACCTCTACTGAACCTTCCAAAGGAATTCTCTTTAAATTCTCAGTTTAAATGATAAGTTAGGAAGACATTTTCAGACGGATGGCAAGCTGATCCCATTATCTGTGAAAATCATAATTTTTAATTAATGGTAATTATCATGGCCAGCCCCAGATAGGTCTCCTGGGATGACAACTTCTCTGTTTCTTTTGTTGTTGTTGTTGTTTTGATCTGAAACTAAAAGTAGTCTATAGTCGAAAAATCCTAGTCGCCTATTTGTGTAGCAGTGTAGCAATAGCAGTGCCAGGAAAAAGCCTGATGTGAGTGTTATGACCGAAGTTGAATAAGAAAAACTTTTTCGTTATTCAGGTTTTCTAATAGCCGGCTCGATTCCATTCACTTTTCTCACACCCGCATGAAGGAAACAGTGGTGCAGAGGAAAATGCCATTGTTGTAAACTAAAGACTACATTTCTTGATTCTTTGCAATCCTGAAGAATAATAAATGCAGATTGCATCAGGGATGAAGCCGGTGATAATAATACCACATTTGGTCTCTCATTATTCACTGTAGTAGGACAATTACAGAAATCTTGAATTTTTCTATGGTGCCACTGAGACTTACAATACTTCATTTAAAAACTGTAGAACAGACTCAGTGAAAGTAGAATGTCTTTCTCCTATAGTTAGAGGTAGCGTTTGTGACTGCCACCAAGAGCCTGCTTTCTGGTAAGAGCAGTGAGATGAAAAACATAAACTGCTTCACCTGAAGGTCCTGAACCTTTTAGCAAAATTGAGCTTTGAGGCTCCAGGAAAAGCCAGACCGGTGTGTTTCACATGGACTGATATTTTTCTGCAAGTATTTTGCACTAGAAATACTGCTATCTCTGCCTGATAGATAAATTCTTTTGTGATGGATTTCTACATGCTAAATAGCATGAAATTCTGTTATTTGACAAGTATGAGTTATTGGAAAGTACTAAGTGGAGTCGAAGAGAGACTCTTCTCTTGAACACTCTCCAGACTGACAGCTGCGTGTTTCCGTTTCAATACTTACACGTTTTCAGTGCAGGTATACTGCTATCTCTGTGGGAGAGATTTGATCTGTGGTCATTGAGACATAGTTCATTTTTGGCTAGTACTAGTAAAAATAATTGCGGTGTCAGTTCTGTACCTGAATTTTTTATGATAGATATACTTCTGGATTAGGCAATCTGTACTCTGAAATAATGAGAAATGTCAGGTTTTGGTTAAAAAATGAGGAGTGAAATATCTCTGCAGGTTATTATCACTTTGAGGGATTGTGGTTCTTCCCCATTATTCCCTCCACTCTTGTTGAATTGTCCAATTTAAGTGAGTAACAGCACATTCTTTCTAGAAACTGTTGGTGGGAGCCAAGGAAATAAAATGTAATAGAGGGATGTATTATAGAGAGGATACCCATATATAATAGCCATTGGCAAAGTTGGAAGACAATAATAAGCAATCAACCCACTTGAGATTTTTTGTTTTCTTTTTCAAAGATCTGAGCAACGTATACCGACCAAACTAGTCCTGCTAAAAACTTTTTTGTTTTTGCATTTCCTGCTAATACTGTTATTGCAGCAGTCTAGGTGCAGGCTTGATGCATTCTGCCTTCATTAAAACTCATGCAGTTGCCACTCTTTTGTAACAATGCATGAGTAACTGTAGAAAGAATTAGGTGTCCCACACTTTCACATCTGTATAAAGAATAGTTGTGGTTTAATTTCCAGAAATCAGTTTTCCCGTACGTGCTGCAGAACCAGCTTTCATTTCTATCCTATTCAGAATGAATACGTTAGATCACTATTTTCTGGCCTTAGTGGATAAAGGGCAGGGATCGTTCAGGATTTTGCAAGTCTTTCCTTGCCTATCCACAATCATTGACTGGATCCCTGCAGTTTGCTGCAGCAAAATTGTCAGTGCAGTTTGTTACTAAAGCAGCTTAGAATTGCTTGAAGTTGACACTTGCCTTTGACAGGCATTTCTTCAGTGATAGAGTTATGGAGTGGTATGGGGACTGCTAAGTCACAGCCTGAACCTGATTGAGCATCTGAAGAAAAGACCTGGTCAGCCCTGGGAGCACAGGTGAAGGCAATTATCTTAGATGTCTTTTAAACCTGACTGCCACTGAGGAAGGATCTCTCGCTGGAGATCCCTCCTTCTTGCGTTCTTTCTCTGTGAGCCTAGATCCTTAGAGACGGGTGAGCATTCATTTTTCCTTCCTTTTGTAACATTACCATGTTTGCACTATTCCCTTTGTCTTTACAGTAGTATTAATGTGCCCAAATTTCATTTTCAGTTAGCAGTTAGTTATCCAGGTGTTGGTCATCTTAAAGAAAGAACTCGTGTGCTTGGCAGCCTGCCCAGAGAATGTTATTTGGAAAAAAGCACCGTTCCTCATTTTCCTTGCTCCTTCCAGTTGCCTTGTTAGTTAGCACGAGGCTATTTCAGTACACCAAGCGTCCTTTTTTTGTGGGGTAAACAGTTGGGATTCTGAAAGAAGTCCCTTTTGGAAAGCAATAAGAAAAAAAAGGTCCGTACTACCATGAGGGTTTGGGTGGTTCTTCAGTGACTACTCAGCAGCGTCTCAGAGCATTCTTCTCTTACCCCACTTTACCAGCTCTGTTTGGGCTGAGTTACTCACATTCGTGGAATGAGCTGATGTGGGTATAACGCAGTGGAGAGCACAGCACTGACAGCAGAACAGCAAGATCCCAGGATGCGGCAGATGAGGATTTGCTCAATGCAACAGCTGTACACACAGAAAGAAAGGAAAGGAACTGCTTACCTTCAGAATGCCTCTGGTGCATAGGGATCTCCAGCAAAAAAAAACAAACCCTCACTTCTCCTGCCAACCCTTAGTGATGTCTGGATCCTGGCTCCACCTCTCCCAGTTACTCAGGAACACGCCCTGCCTTCCTACCAGGTACTCAGCAACTGATTCAGGCTGTGACTTGACTTAGCATTTCTAGTACAACAGGGAATGCAAAACTACGGTATACAATGGGTTTCGGTTGGTTCTGATTACATATTTAGATTAAAGGTAATAAGGAGCTTTTAAAAGTTAACTGCTTGTAATGATAGGTATCCTTTTTGCTGTGAAACTTGTTAAAATACCGTAAGCAATTAAATCATGACGCAAAGTCACCAGCTGCCATCGTGGCCCACAAATGCAGTACATTTCTAAATGAGGAACGACCTTCTTTTATCTTTTTTGCATTTGAGAGGTGTAAGACGGTCCAAACTGTCACGCTTAAATCATCTTTAATGAAAATGTATTTATTTGCTTTTCATTTTGTAAGCGCATTTAGGATTTGGTCTGCGCGGAGAGGAGAAAAGAAATCAAAAACTCTTCTCTAGGCTAAGATCTTGTGCTGCGTGCCAGGTTTTATTATAAAGCAGATCTATTATGGCCACGTTTCAAAACCTTGTGTAACAGAGATTATAATGAAAACGTTCCCGGGGTCTCCTTACGGGGCAGTGCTGGGTGTCACTGTTGTACGGAATTTAATTTTCTCTCATCAAATTGCACATTGACACAGTATGTTGTGTCTGTCTATTTGATTTACATAAACAAATTTCAGAGTAGCTGAGGTATGATGAGATGAACACAAAATGTCTCCCACTGCCTTAAATGCTCTGCATTGTATTTTACTTGTAATTCTTTACAGGTAGTGCTGGTGCTGCTCTGTTAAATAGGTTTTCATTCATTCACGGTCCTTTTTGTTCTACTTCACTTAATGATCCATGTCAGCAAGTAGACACCATTTTAGAACAAAACAAAATAAAATTGATTTTTACAGTATATTGAATTTATTTTACGACACAAAAGCCATCAGTCTGATTCCTAGCTGAAACCTGCACGCGTATTTGGGCAGAACCTCCCCCACCTCATACCTGCCCAGCCAAGCTAAAGTGGGCACACACATTAGCCACTTTGCTCACATCTACCCTCGCCAGAAAGCCACAGGAGCCCAGGACATTCTCCCTTGCAGCTGACACTAGCTGGCATAGCCACTAGCGTGTATGTGGGAAGCACGCAGATGTGCTGGCTGCACCGTGCTCCAGCTGCTGGAGGGATAGCAGGAGTGCCTCTCGCTTGGGATACTCTTTCTCCTGCCCTGCCCTAACTGCAGCAGGTCCGCAAATTGAAGGAAATTCTGCCCTAACTTGGGAACAGGAGCTAAAGTTGGAAAAAAGGTTGTTAGAGCATTCAGTTTATTTCCCTGAGAGCAGTTTCCCTCTGCGTTTCCCACTGCTTCTGTTGTCTTCGTTTCTCTCTAGAGGGTATGAGTCAAGGATTTTATCTGGTCATTAAAAAGAAGAATCTTGCTTTTTCCCTTATGCATTTCTTGCAGCACAAAATATACGATTGGTTCACACAATTTTGTGTGTATTGTACTCTGTGACATCTTGTAGGCACCCACTATCTAACTGATATTAGGTAAGCACCATCTGTTTGTGTGGCTCCCGTTACCATGATATCAGAGCACCAGTGGCAGCTTTCTTCTCCTTTCCTGTATGCGCATCCGATTGGCAAGATTTATGATTGTCAGCTATATTCCTAATAGTTATGCTTGTGTGCGTGTGCGTTCAAATGAGCTGAGGCATTTTACAGAGCTTGCTGATTTTAGCCTGTGTCAGCATTTTGCAGCGGAGGATAAGACAGGCCTTTCTATCATTTCCCACAGCCTCGGGATTTTCACAAAAGCAAACGAGGAAGAATAGCCAACCAGTGCAAAAGCAACTGGGTGCTGTGGCTGCAGGGAAAAGAAAAAGAAAAAATATATATATATATATTTTATTATTATTTGCACAAGCTGTGGAAATGCTGAAAATCAGAAGCCACCAGGAGTACTGGCATTCTTTGCCCTGTGCTTGCCTCCAGCAGGAGGAGCTGGGCTCAACGATGAATGGTGTGGACGTGGCTTCAGTAATGGCACTGTTGTTCCCACTGGTAGTTTTTAGGAACACCTGTCGTTGCTAATGCTCTTCTTAGTGCAGGTTGAAAGGATCGCCTGCCTTCAGCTTTCATCTCCCCTGGTGTTGGGAAACATCCCCAGGTAGGACAGAAGAGGAATCGTCAAACCTGCTGATGTTTGTTGGCATAATATTTAGTGTCAGCATGCAGCCTCCTTTGGCTTAAAAAGTGCATCACAAATTGAAATGTCATCTCCGATTCCCTGCAAAATATCTGCTTTCTTTGAGAAGTTAATTACTGATTTCAGAACAGCTGAAATGAGGCCTAATGATGGCCTCCTCTTAGTTCTTGACAAGTGATGGCTTGATTGGAACTAACTTTACTCAGCTTCAAATGCAAAATTTAATTGTGGTACGTTTCAATTTCCTCAGATCCTCCAAAGAGGCTAGCATATTTTCTGAACCTTTAACAAAGTGGGAATTGCAATGCACGAGGAGGCATTTTGAATGCTCTCAACAGCTGTTGAATTCTGCAGCAGCAAGCTGTGCGCCATTGCCATCTCCTCTACCTCCAGGTAACAGCAAGGAAAAAGGGTCTGACACGTCAGGCCTAAGGGAGGCAGCAGGTGACAGTGACACTGATGGATGCCTGAAGATGCATATATTAGCTGAGATAGGTTTGGCAAGACAGTTTCTTCTTTTGTCGTTGCGGTTGAGCGAGGAAAGTGGGTGAGTCATGAAGAGGTTGCTTTCCTTGCCCCAGTGCCTAGATGATAGATGTATGGATGGCTGCCTCAATTCAGAAACGTTTCACTTCACTTCCCATGCTCGCCAGGTCAGCATTGCCTGAGGAGGGACTTATCCTGCCTAATTTAGCACATCCCAGTGGTGTCCCAGCCTCACCTCCTCATTTTACCGATTTTTTTGTTTGGTGTGTGACCTTAATCCTTGATGAAATTAAACTTCCTTTGTCCTACTAAAGCTCCTCTGAGCCCAACAGGATTAGGCCTTCAGTGAGTTATAACAGAAGCAACACCTGTAACTCAGAGTCGGTGATTTCCTTCTTTTCTATGTTTTCCTGCCAGAAACAACAAAAATAGCCACAAGAGACAAAAATAATGCACTATTATTTAAGGAGTGCTGAATGTAGAGTCTGTGTTATTTACACTCTATCAAGTTAAACTGAACTGAATGTTTGCTTGACATCTACCTTTGTGTACCAGGCCTTATTCTAAGGGCAGAAAGCAAATTAAAACAAAATCTGGGAATTAATGGAAAGATGGTGACTTACAGACAAGTTGGACCTAGATGGTCCTGTTTGTCCAGATCTGGCTTTTCTTTTCTACCACAATGAATCTGACCTTTCTGGGGGGGGTTGGTTGTTTTTTTTTAATTTGCCTTGAGATTTTGTTTTTGAGGCTACGAAATTGGAAATTGACTCCAGTTATTTTCTAAAATCTGATTTAGATTTTAAAAATCCCCCTGCTATCAAGCCTGTGCAGGGATTCTGCTCCAACAGCAGAGACTGGAAAACAGATACCACCGTAGCAGTTAATAAACGCGGTGCTTCCTGCCACCTTGAGCACCTAGCTCTCCAACCTTTGGCTTTCCACCGTCCCAAGATGGTAGGACCCTTTGGATTCAGCTGTGTTTTTTTTTTACCATTTACCCATACTCTACTGTTGGACGAAAAAGTCATTTCTTGTTGAAGTTTCCCAGCGGTCTGCATTCTTCTCTTCTGCTAGCAGTGCCTCTTCCTGTACCACCTCACCCAGAGATTTTGTTTACCTATGAAGTCAGTGTAATGAAGTACCTCATGCCAAGCCATGATGAGTCCTTTGTTTACTTGACAACCCTGACCCACCACCCTGCAGCAGATTTCTGGTGGCTGCTGCTGAAATTGATCTCCAGGGCTGGAGGAAGAGCAGCCAGAGCCCAAAAGAAAGATCAGGGAAGCAGAAAGTTTTCTAGACCTTGTCACTTTACAGAGGCCATTTGAAGGCTGGCGATGACAGACAAAAAGGAACTGGGGAAAAGAGCAGCAGAGGAGACAGACAGATGGTAGAGAAACCTTTGTGCATCCTCTTCTAGCCCAAAGAGTAACTTGAGGTATTTGATCACGTGAGATCCTATTTTAACCAAAAAAGTATTAAATCCTTTCTGAAACTACCAGGCTAACATATATTTAATGTAATATAGGATTCTGATCCTTAACATAGTTTTATTATTTTATTCATTTCCCCTTTCATTTCAAAGGCTTGCTGCCTTTCTGTTTACGTAATGCTTGAAATTTTTACAAGCCCTTGTGCATTTGTTCCATGAAGACACGCTCTCCTCTTCATCAACAAATACAACTGCTGGCTGCAACCCAGGAAGGCTCCACTGTAGATAAACCTGCAAATTCCCCTCCATTGACTCATGAAAAATTCCACAGAGTAACATCATCTGTAATAATCAGCGATAGAGCCCACCTCAGCTTTGCATCTTCCTCGTAGTCTGCAGATGTTTGCTGACCTTCCCGTGTGTCTCTGTGCTTGTATAAATATGCAACACCTGCATTGCAGTCATGTTATCCTGGGACCAGTGGGATACCACAGGCTCAGCCCACCAGCCCCTGCGCTCAGTTTTCATGACGGGTCCCTTCTGCACTTGCAAGTTTCCAGGTGGGAGCTCACCACACATTGCCTCCTGCTTCCCTGCTGTAGCAGAAACATTAATTCATTCCTTGAAAAAGTGACTGAGCACCTGTTGGGAAGGCAAGGTCAACACAGAAGAGCTCAGTTGCATGCAGTGTGTTGTGAACACTCATCTCAGGGCATCCTTCCCTTACCCCACTTTACCAGCCCCATTTGGGCTGAGTTACTCATATGTCCTTGTGGGATGAGCTGACGTGGGTATAACGCAATGGAAGGCACAGCAATGACAACAGAACAGCAAGATCCCAGGTTACAACAGGTGAGGATTTGCACAATGCAACAGGTACGCACACAGAAATAAAGGAACTGCTTCCTTTCAGAAGGCCTCTCATACCTAGGGATCTCCAGCAAAAAAAAAAAAAAAAAAAGAAAAAAAAAACCCTCACATCTACTACCAACCCCTAGTGAGGTCTGGATCTGGCCACACCCCTTCCAGTCAGTCAGGTACACTGCGTGCACCTGAGCTCCCCTGGGTTGGCCCTGTCTTTCCACCAGGCGCTCAATGGATCTTGGCTCCACCCCTTCCCAGACCTCATTTAGGGGTTGGCAGTGGAGGCAGGTGTTTGTTGCTGGAGTTCCCTGTGTACTGGAGGTCTTTCAAAGGTAAGCAAATTTTCCTTCTTTGTTTTTGGGTCTATTGCTGTTGCGTTTGCGCTTGTGTTCATTTGTTGCAGACGAAGATTTTGTTGCCCTGCTGTTGTTGCTGTGCTTTCTATCCCATTGTTGTGTTTTTCTTGTTATGTAGCTGCTCTTTTTCCATTTTTCACAACTGCTAGGTAAACCCTTGAGAGGCTTTTATATTTTCAGAGAGGTGCCATGGGGAGAAGGAGGCAGGGGCTGAACTACAGGCAGGTCTTGTAGGGCACTGCTTCCTCCTAGTGTCTCTACCCCATCATGTCTTCGCTGCTTGCAATGGTTTGTTATTTCTTTTTCAGGCTTAAGGGTTTTTGTTTGTTTGTTTGTTTGGGGGAGGAGGATCGTTTATTTGTTTGCTTTGTAATTTGCTTTTCACTTCAGGCTGGAGAAAGGTGAGATAGCATACTGAGGGCTGCGCTGGACTCCAGGCTGCGCCAGGCAGCTGACTGTGGTTCTGAATGTAAGTTAAGGGAGAGAAACATTCTGGACTGAGTCTCGCCACATTCATTTGAAGCAGGAGAGATTTGTCCATGCATGCTTTTGCTGAAAGACTGCATTATGTAGAACATACAAAGTAACAATTCCTATCCATTTTTAGAGCCATTGTTAAATAGGTCATTAGCATTGAGGAGAAGACAGTGGGGGATTTCTCTTTCTTCCCTTCTCTCCCTCTTATAGTACAGTGTCTTTATTTTCTTTTCATTATTTCTCTTTGTCTTACTACTGTACTGCTTTCATTTATATTGAAATCAGCTGGCAGAAGATGAAGTTCACAGCATATATTTAAAGCCTGTGTTCTTGAGACCAGTAATTATTATTTTCCTCCATCTTTCCTGAGAAGCTGTTGGTGATTTGTTTTCAGGTTCGTTTCATGAGTGTTTACTGTCATTTACTATGAACTGTGGTCTTTTCTTTTCTCTGCCTGTCCCTCAAAATGCTAACCACATGCTGGCTCTGCTTTGCATTTCTGTATCTGAGTTTGTATTTTAATATTCATTAGGTATTTGTACTGACAGCCCATCAATACATTAAATTAGTATATACGCAGCTAACAAGTATGGTACATGCCTAACTGACTTATAACAACATTAAAACAGACAGAACAGATTGTCTCAGCAGGGTTTAATAAACTGTACTTATCCACAGTCCCTGTGAAAAACAGGCATGCAACTGCAACGTACAGTGCTCCCTTGGAATCAGAAGATCAACATTAAATGTGCTAAACTGAATGTGATTTGTTTTTCTCATCAGGAAACTGAACTTCTATCTTTGGAAAAAGCGCTTAGTCGTCTGTTCTCCTTTTGAGATATTGGAGTTTCATTATAAACAGCAAGAATTCTAGTTCAAACAATTTTTAATGAACATCAGGTACCATTGGAGCTGATAAAATGTATGCATTGTTATGCATTACTCTACTCGTTCTCATGATGTGCTTTGAAGGTATTGACATCTCTGCAAGTAATTAGTATTGTAATTGGAATGCCTTTTTTTTTTTCTGCTAATTAAGACTAATGTGACTAAAAGGAGAGCTTTTTTGGATAAAAGAGGTATTCTTTCATCTCCGTATGAGTGAGAAAGTAGCTCCTCTAAAGCTGGCAGAAAACTGATGTCAGATGAGAAAAGAGCTCGATTTGGTCTTTTTAGATATGGTTGACTCCCAGCCAGAAACTTCCTGGAGAGATCTCTCGTCTGGCATCTTGGAGAGCACATATCACCTCTTGCATTACGAAAATTAGGTAGGATGAAATCTGTGTATTAATTTTATATCCTGCTTCTCAGTAGTAAAAAATTGGCTGATTAAGAACTGCACAAGAATTCTAAAATAGACGTCAGACTATTAAAAACCATGAGTGAAAAGGGTTTTGGAATGAAGTATTTATCTCATCTTTTTCATCTGCGTCCTGAATCAGGTTCCATGTAATAAATTTTGTTCGTGAGTTATCCTTTAACGTCACAGAAGTTACTGAAGAAGCTTCTCATCTTAGAGCATCAGAAGTGCTTACAGTGGCCCCTCTCTGAACACTTCCTTGCACCAGGCTTGAGGCCCAAGTGTAGTTGTTGTCACTGTTGTGCCAGGGTGTGTTCGGGGAGCGCTCTGTGGAAACTGCTGGGCTTCAGACAGTCCTCTAAGCAGCATTTGCTGTCCACGTGGCTTTTGATTTCCCGTCAGGTAACTTGAAAGCACCAAGGAACATAGAACAATTAAGCATGGAGGTCAGAAGGAAAGGGTTAATGTACTTACCCGCGTGAGAACAAACACAGAGCATCTGATCGTGGTCCGTGTAGCAACAATCTTTAGTCACCAAGGTCCTTCTGCAGTAGTGCTGCTGACATCCTCCATAAGAGCACACACCATCACTGTGGCAGTTAGGAGATTCCTTAGCAAAATGCTTAAACGTGCTTCTGAAAAGAATGATTATTAATTTCTTGTCCCCTTTTTTTTTTTTTCCCCACTTGATCTCTATCTGTCTCTTCACAGTGAGATGTTGACTTATCCATTACTGAATACGTTCCAACTTGTTTAAGTTATTCCTTCAGCATGAAACATCTGAGAAGCTCCCATAGGATATAATAGCAGTGCCTTGCAAATGTCAGAGGCCTGTTTAACATCAGATTTTTCCTATTTTCGTAATGAGAGAAAAATCAGCAATAGCACCTGAGCTGCTTTTTCCTGGGTAATGCTGCTGTGAACAGTGCGAGACGTCTCTGACAAAAGAGTGAAGAGCCACTTGACAGGGACCATGGGTTCTCTGACTTTGGCCAGGCTCTTTAACCTGGAAAATCAGGGGCCTTTCATTGCGTTTACCTCCTCTGATGACAACTCTTAAGAGGGGGTTGAAATGAGGTCCTCAGTGGTACCTTATTCTCCCTGGACTTGTTTCTTTTTCCCCTACCGCTCTGGACCATTTATTTTTCCTGGACTGCATCCAGCCTCGCTGATCATGTGGAATAGGAGGCCCCAGAAGGAAATAGCTGGCTTATTAGTGATTGCTGTCCATTTTCTCTTGTAACTTTTTCCGTACCCGAGATGATAAAAGCATCTTGGGTGGTTTACGATGACCATTGCCTTCGTGAACCTTTAAGAGCATCCTTATGGAAACAGCCCACGAATCTGGAGGCAGTCAGCACCTGGAAGGCCAAGCTGAGCCCCTGGCCATAACTTTCTTTCACATAATCAAGTTCTCACAGACCGACGTCTATAAAAGCTGCACACCTCTGGGAGTGCTGGTGCTTTTAGTTCATTAGAAGATAGGTTTCATTTCTGATGCACCATATTGCAACCCCAGAAAGAAAGATGGATTAAGGCTGTTTATTTATTTTATTATTTACAAATGCTAGGTTATAAAGCTTAGTTGTACAAACCTGTGAGTTGTTTAAGTGCAGAAGATACTTGCCA
The DNA here is from genome assembly GCA_036925125.1 of Oreortyx pictus. Classification (NCBI taxonomy): domain Eukaryota; kingdom Metazoa; phylum Chordata; class Aves; order Galliformes; family Odontophoridae; genus Oreortyx; species Oreortyx pictus. The sequence goes on along the minus strand of JAUPFR010000005.1, from coordinate 52,021,147 downwards.
CAGATCTGGAGGAGTGTGATTGCTTGAACGAAGCCAAGATACATTGCAAGCACTTCCTGTTTGGAATGTCTGCAGGAGTTTGCACTTTAATGCAAACAAGGTTTGTTGAATTTCTGGCATTAAGAGAAGGCAGTTTGCTGCTAGAATGTGCATGTTATGCCATACTTATCCAGTTATCACCCAGAGAGTTTGGTAACTCTCCCATCTTAGCTGTCAGACAGCTGCTGTGAGATTGAATTCACGTGCAGCACTTGGAGTTGAGCACTCCACCCTGGACCTGCCCCTGACCTCCATTTCAGTTTCTGTGCTTTACAGAAGTCTGAATGCTTTCCGAAAGGTGGAAAATGCCCTCTTCTCGATGATGACAGGTAGCAATAAAGTTCATGCAGTGGGGGAGGAAGAATGGAAGCCCTTCTCTTTTTGGTGGTGTTGAAGCTGTCTCCACCTCTGTTCTGGTGAAGGTGGCCTGTTGCTAGAGATAACGTTTTCCAGAGGGGAAGTTTTCACCTCCAGTGTTGTTGTTTTTTATCCAGCTTCTACAAAACTGATTTTATTTTATTTTTTATTGATATCCCCAGACTTCCATTCCTGCTTTTGTTTTCTTAGTCTGCCGAATTCAAGCTGCGTTTGGTTGTAGTCTTGCATTGCTCCCAGTATTGCTTTTAAAAACTGATAGTATCGGAGACCCGAGTGTGTCATAGCGGTTAATTTACTTTTTTACTGGCAGCCTTGATGTTAGTCTTTTCTGACATACGCGTACTGCGTATTTTGTTCCTACTCAGTTTTTCCATTGAGCTTTAATACATGAGCTGGGAGGAAGAGCTATATCATGCCATTTAAGCAAATGGGGGTTTAGGACTGCCACGCTTTACTCTGCTAAGCTGTAATAACCCCAGCTGTGCCACAGAGCCTGTCTGATTGGGACTGGGGGGCTCAGTAATGAATCTTGAATCTGCTTTATCTTTGAATGAGTCCAGATGCTTTGTTAGATACCACTTCTGTTCTCCCTCCTTTCTCTTTTTATACCTCCTCCTATTTTAATGGCAGAATGAATTGATCCCAGGCTGCTCCTCTGTACTCTGACACTCCTGAATATGGAAGTGTCACTGTAAAATGAACCATAGCAAATTCTTAATAAGCTACCTTCAGAGAGAGTTATAGTTTTTGACATTTAGTTATGGATTTATCCCTTGTGCAGGAAGCCTCATTCATTTCATGCATGCTAACCATAGTGAGGAAAAGTTATTAAGTATTTTTCATACTTTGGTCTATTGAACAGCCACATCACATGCACTGCCGGTCTCCAGCAGGCTGTGGGAAGTTAGTGAGAGCAGGAAATGGAGGAAGGAATGGAAGGAACAAAGACTCCGTGTATGAAACCTACAGTACCACGCTCTTACAAAGGCTAATAGGTTTAAGGCTCCTACTCCATCATTTTGGGTTGGAATTCCTGTTTCGTATTTAGAAAGCCACGTCCAGTTATCCAAGCTTGTTGGGTCAGGGCTCTACACTGTCTCCCATGAACTCAACCCTAGAAGCAGCTGTTTTTGCCAGTAGTTAGTAATTATAATGTAGGGTTGGTTTTTTGTTTTTTTTTTTTCAAAAATATAGTTTATCTGTAAAGATATTTTATATAGCATGTGTTACTGCTGTCATTAACAAAGAAGGTAAGGTGCTGACTGCTATGACATGTACCACTTCAAATAGCTGATAAGTATTTCATTATCACATAAGCATTTAGTTAGAATAACAGACTATAAACAAAATTAATTCATATAGTGAATCTCAAAAAAAATGTGAGGTGCTAACGTTTTGCTTATAAAAACAGCATTCTCATTTGTTAAGCGTGTATGGGCCTGGAAATATCGGCGCTCTGATCACTGGTACTGTTTTTTAAAGTGGACCTAGGCACAGTAATTTTAAGTCAACGTTATATATGTATTTCGTCAGATCTAATTTTGTGACATGTAACAGTCACTACATGACTGTAAGGAAAACCCATCTTTAGAGGGAAATGCTTCCTGTCCAATGGAAGCAGATGGGGAAAAAAAACCTTAGTATTTTCTTCTAGTAGGAAGTTTACAAACGTGTCCGGAAGATGCACTGCCGGCCTGATCTTAACTGTTGTCACTGTTTTCTTCTAGCAGTGAGCAAATCTCACTCTGTAAATTGTGAAATCTTCATTTCAGCTTAACTAGTAGAATTAAAGGAACAGCAGCGACTTCAGGTAGTAATATATACGTATTTGCCAAATACACAGGCTTTTTATAGTGTTGCTATCAAGCCCTTCTCTCTCTTCTAAAATTATTGTATTTTGTTCTGTTTTTTCAGCAAGAGGTATAGCCGGGTATTTGCAGAAGTGGTGTTGATGGTTATATAAGGCAATGCATGCATGAGATTTAAAAAAAATAATAATAATAAATCCTACAAAATGACCGTGAGATCCAAAATGCACCAAAGTCGCTTCTTGCCTTCGAAGAACTTCATCGACATTGTTTTTGCCCCCTGTCACCTACCAGCTGGTCTGCTGAGTTTTTTCCTTTTGGGAAGAAATAGCAATGACTTCCCTGGGTGGTTGGGCAGAAGGAATTGTTCCAGAATTGATGCATTTAACCATAAAAGTTACGTAGAGGTGCTCCTCATCTTCCTAGCTAAAGGCACCATGCTGAAATACAAGGTTGAGTAGAAACGTCAAAAATGAAGAGAAACTTCTAATTGCTGCAGGAGATGAAAGGGCTATGTCATGCAAAGCACGGCTAAGGAAAAAGAAATGATTAAATGCATGTCAACCTGATAAATGAGGCTGAAGGATCTATGAAGCCACCCTGTGTGCTGCAGGTAAGTGGGGGTTTGTTAATATTGAAAAAGATGTAAAAACTGGTCTCACTGTGTTAGGAATGAATACTGTCAAAATCAGATGACATCTTCTAATGTCACTTTCTAGGGTGTTTTCAGTGTCCTGCCATGAATTCCTCATTTTTATGCCATCATATGAGACAGATGGGAGTAGTGATAGCAGTTTCCAAATAGTTGCTAGTTTTACTGATTTCTTGGTTAGCTGAATCCGATTCCAACAAAAATGAGTTGCTAGGTATTAGCTTCAGTTGGAGCAGCTTCTTACAAAGCATGATACTGATCTGTACTTGTGTGTGTTAACTGTACCCCAAATTAGGCCGTTAAATGGACAAGATGCTCTTAAAATAATGTTTGTGTCGTGCCTCGCATCTGTGGAGGTTAGAGTGGAACTTGGTTAAGTGTAAGGGAAGCACTTGTGCCAAGCTGTCATCTCTGATGAAGATGGACGCTGAAGGAGTCTGTAAGTTTGACAAAAAGAGACATCTCAGTGGAGATAGTGGGATTCTTTGGAAAGATCAAACAGCCGTTATAAATTCAATTTATACAAGTCTCTCAATTTTAATTCTCTTTTATAACCCTACTAGACATAGGGTTATAATAGGGTTATATTTTACCTGAGGATGAGTATCTCCAGTAAGAATATGCGCTTCGTTCCAATAAAAATATTTCTTCTATCAAGGGGAAATAAATAGTGTTTTTATTAATTAACTTTACATAAGGCTGTTGCTCAATTGTACTTAGACGTCTAGAAAAACCGAAGGAATTGTGTATGCGTAGAGTGCCACTGAGCGTCTTTGAGTACTTCTTTACTATCTGAGGTAAAGAATAACCAATACGTTCTTCTTGAGTGACAAATCATATCAAGGATATGTTCTAACAAGTCTTTGCGTTTGTAGACTATACATTCTTCATATTCTAGTGGTTGGCAATACTGTCTGTGGCAATGGGGCTGGAACTATCCAATCTTTGAGGTCCCTTCTGAACCAAGACATTCTATGAATGTGGTTTTTAAGTGCTTTATCAAATGCATTAATTGAAGAAGCAGCATGTTTGCAACAGTGGAAGTTCAGTGTTGACTGCATTTCTCTGCTATGTGCCTGTGCAGACTGATGTCTTTCTTCCTACAGTTAAAGGTCAAATTATGCCATTGGTATCTACCTTGCGCTGTTCGGTCTCATATTCTGCCACACTGCCACTGGAAACAGAAGGAATTAATTAAATAAGTATACTAAATCAGTATTTTCTCATTCGTCTCTTCTCTGTCCAACCAACCTCATTGATTATTCTCTTCTAGCCAGAGGAAAGGGAGAGGAAGATAGACCCTGTTCTTTCATCAGTTCTCATGGGTCTAGGCTACCATTAGGACTACTACAGTTGTATGTGGGTGATTTTTTTTTTTTTTTCTTTTCAAGTCCTCCTGCTTCCAAAGGTTCCATCCACTCCTCTCCTGTTGATTTTAAGATGGAAGAGTACTTATGCAAATATTAAAATTTCAGCTTAATGAAATGCTCAGTATCTTTAAGACACATTGAATCAAACCAAAGGTTGTTTTAGCCCGGTATCCTGTTGCCAGTCAGTAATTTACTGAGTGAATGAGAATCCGGCCACTAGTTCCAGACTGTTGTCCCATTATTTCTACATGTGGTGACTGATGCTCCATGGGTTTGCACTGTGTTTCTGTGTGAAGAAAATGAGCTGCTGACAGCTCTAGGTGTTCCATTTCCCTGTTGTCTCCTCTCTCTCATTAGCATGGGGAATGAGAACGCAAAGCCTCCCTTAGCTTATGGCCAAATCCCTTCTGCCTCGCTTCTGAGCAAAGGGCAGCTCCTTGTGCTTTAAGCCTCTTGGGGTATCAGACAGAGAAAGTAGATGATATATACCAAGACTTCAGGACCCAGGGCTCCATGTATTGTGTAAAGTGCAGTTCTGAAAACTGTATAATTTATCAGGCAGATGTAATTCCATCAAGGGGTTCTGGAGATGCTGCAAACCACATCATCCAATTATGGCTTGGAAATTCAGTTACTGTGCCTGCAGGAGTAAATAGTGCTCTTGTAGCCTATAGTGTGATTCTGCAAACCTTATTTGGATGGCAGCAGCACTGCCCTCTTCTCCCTCAGTGCGGTTGCGGAGGTGTTGGTGCCATACGCATCCTGGAGCACAGGATATATTAAAAATCTTACCAGAGATGTGGAAAAAGGAGTTGAATCATAGTTTGTAGTATGTCTTAAGTTGGAAAGGACTTAAAGAGCATCTGCTTCCAGCCTCGTCCGATCAGGTTGCCCAGGGCCCAGTGCAGCCTGTTCTTGAGCCCCTCCAGGGAAGCGGCATCCACAGCTTCTCTGGACAGCATGTGCCAGTGCCTCACCACTTTGAGTAAGGAATTTCCTTCCAGCTTAAATTTTTCCTCCTTCAATTTAAAGCCATTCCTCTTATGTTATCGCTGCCAGACCATGTGAAAAGTCAGTTTCCCTCCTGCTTGTTAGCTCCCTTCAAGTACTTGAAGGCTGCTGTGAGGGCTCTTGAAAGCCTTCTCCACACCAAGCAAGCCCCGCTTCCTCAACCTTTCTGCTTAGGACAGGTACTGCAGCCCTCTGATCATCTTTATGTGCTCACTCCAATAGCTGTACATCTTTCTTGTACTGAGGGCCCCCAGCCTGGGTGCAGTACTCCAGTTGGGATGTTAAAAGGCTGGAATAGAGGAGGACGGTTTTCTCCTTCACCCTGTTGTCTGCCGTTCTTTTGATGCAACTGGTTAGCCTTCCAGGCTGCACGTAGGGTGCAATTTTTTTCCTCGTGAGTTTTCTTTTACTTAAATTCCACAAGTTTAGTACCACTTTAGATATAATCCTTGCAGTGTGTCCAGAGAAGCAGGAGGGTTAATCAGATTCGTTATGCTGGCTGTAGCACAGTATACATGGAGATTGACTAGTTTAAGTCAACGTTTGGGTGTGATTAGGCTGTGCTTATCCTGATAGAGGCGGTTGTAATAGAGACAGTACAGGTTGTTTTTGTTTCAATCTACAGGATTTTTCTTAACAGGAATGAAAGATTCTGATTTATCCCAAGATTGAACTTTTCTATGGGTGACAAGGCATTTGATTTAGACACGTTTGATACCGTACTGTGAAGAGTTCTGCTGGATTTGCTGTTAATTTTGCTATTCTTAAAGGAAATATTTTTAATGCTCTTAGGGCCACACTCTACACCTCTGAAATGTAAAAACATTTTCCAGAGTACTCGCTTGGTGTTACATGAGAGCTGTACGTAACTACAGATTGTATCAGAATTTACTCTGATTGCATATACTGAGAAAGGCCTGTGAAATATTATTTTATTTTGTCTCATTTAAATAACTGACTTCTGTCTATCTGGTCTGAAAGGATGCTGCTTCTGGCTTTCTGCTATTAAAGTTCCCTCAGTGTGGTCCCAATCTTGTCAGTCCTGACGCCTGAACTGAAGGCAGTTTAATTGGGTTTTGAAATATGTGTGCCTTCAGGTGGGATGCCATCACCCTGGCTGGGGTGGCGTAGCTTCTTTATATATTGCTGTAAGATCTGAACGTAGGCTGCGACCAAATTTTTCTCTGTTTCTTAAGTCATACTCACTTCATTAAAACCTCCACCATTCTGGGCATTATGGATAATCCAGACTATTTCCAGGTGTATTCCAGTGCTGTAAAAGAAAAGCAAAATGTACTAGGCTGTCAACCAGCATTAAGGTGCAGGGCAGCAGTCAGTCCTCCAGGTCACCCATGGCTTTATTAGACTGTCTCCGTCTTTTGCTACGTAAGTAACATGCGGGGGTGGTTTGTTCTAAGTGGATTTTGTGTAGCTTTTTAGTATGTATTGAGTTGTTGGAAGACTGCTTTGTTTTTCGGAGGTTCTTCTTATTTTCTTATTTATGCTGAAAACATCTGAGGGTGGTGAACAGTTGTTCGGTCTCAGCTGAAAGCGCTATTGTGACTTTAAAACTTCAGGCTCTTTTGCAGCATTTCACCTTCACCTTTGCATCAAATGCATTAAATGACATTTCAGGACTTTATGGGGCTCCAAAGCAGCTCTGTTGGCAGAGAGACTGCTGCTTTTGAAGAGCAGTCCTGATTTGATTGATCCAAATACCATGTTAAAATGCAAAACTCCTCCCCAACCGAAGATTTAATAAAAGATCATTTTTCTTTTAATGCTTTTTTTTTTTTTTTTTTTTTTTTTTTTTTTTTTTTACAAGTACTGCACTGTATGGTATCATCAGTGTTTTTACAGCCCCCTTGCTGTTGCCTTGAGTGTAGTGGATGTAATAATATTTATAGAGAGTACAGACATTGTGCTCTGAACACAGTCTTCCAGCCAGCACCAAGCGTGATTCACAGGATGGATATTTTCATATCATGAAATTTGCCAGTAAGACAGAACTTGTAATGTTTATTATTCTCAGTTTTTCAGGAGAGTGGACTCTCTTACAGCAGTTGCAGCTCGGTCACCCCATCCTCACATGGGAAAAGCTGCTGCCGTGACCCAGCAGTGGCACATTCAGGTCCTTACTCATCTCATTGCCCTTTGTAAAATGTATAGTCTGTTACGCTGCAGGAAAGCCCACTGATTGCAGCCATCTTCATTTCTGCTTGGTTTACTTCTTTGTATGACCATCACTTTGGGCCCAGAGGGAAATGGGAAATGCTTGTCCTGATGCACTGCTCCTGGAGAAAAGGGCTTCCTCCAAAACACTTTAGATGCTTTCATGTGGATAAAATGGCTGAAGCTGTTCTCATCCTTCCCATATCAAACATCCCTCTAGTACCATCCAAACCTAATTACTAGTGAAGCTGTCTCCCACAGAGCACATTTTTATTACCACGGGAGCTCACGGTCATACTGTAGGGCTGTTTGCTAGAAAGGACAGGGTTTCTTGCGCAGAACTGTATTTTTCTTTTCTGTAACAAAAGCAGGAGGTAAGCGCATCCAAAAGGCTCATATTTAATTCTTCTTGGATACGTGGCAACTCTTTAAAATACAGGCAGCACGGCTAAATTATATGAATGAGACTGGAAATGCAATTTCCAAACACAGCAACTACATCACAAACTAAGCTGATGATTCCTGAGTATTAGCAAAGTGCTTTGACCATCTTTTCCAAATGATATTAGTATTGTTACTGTTCTTGCAGTGACCGAGCACCTTTTATTGCATTCGTTTCCCTTTTTAGCAGTAGTAACAAGACTGTTCTCCAGAGTAGTTGCAGTGTGTATCGTAGATATTGTTCTGACAATAAGTAGTTTAGTGAGGTGTGGTGGTTTATTCTAGCACTGACTGCTCTTCTATTAGATCTCTGAAAATTGACTTTAAATTGACATTGCTGCATCCAGTGTTTATAGCTTCAGAAATTTTCAAATCTGTGGTATTCACATTTCAAATATTTCTATTTTCTTGCTTCCGTAGTTGCCAGCTGCGCCAGTTCAGTGCTGACTTATCATTACAGTTCATTGCATTTCTCCTAGCTACGTGTTGTCTTGAGCGGCTCGGTGCACTCTCCTTGCTTTTGGGTGCATACTGAGGCTCTTTGTTCAGGTTGTTACAATCCACTTTTGGCCATATCGTGGCCTGTGTAAAGATTGTTTCTCAGAAGCGTGAGCACTGTGTTCTTACTCCTCTTGGTCCTCAATGAAATGGAACAAACGGCAAGGAAGTGAGACCTTCATTGTCTCTGGCTTGGTTTTGCAGTTTTCCTTATCCCAAATTAACCCTCAAGTATCAGAAAATGTGAAATTGTTGAGATGATTTCAGGAGAGAAAAGCGGGAAAGAGGAGGAGACAAACTATGCTGAGAATGCAACAATTTTTCTATCTCTCAGAGACTGGGCCTCAAACTAAGTCTACAAAATATTGTTAAATACTATGTTTGGACAAATTGACAAAGATACTAAATACTGGAAGGAAAATATTGGTAACGTTTTCTTTTCAAAGATAATTTTATATCCTTAAGTGAAAATTCTTAAATGCTTAAATCTGAAACTAAGAGCTTTACTCTGTTTTGTTACAAGTGAAATTACTTTCTTCTTTAATTGAAAACAGACCCTCAATTTATTATTGTAAGAATCCTAAGGAGCAATATTGGGAATTTAATGTGCAAGTTGGATACTACTGAGCACGCAAAAAGGAGATGTTGCTTCTTCACGCAGCACCAGTGATATTTTTAATGGTTATTAATACAAAGTTTGTTTCTGCTGCAGTTACAACATAAAAATTCAGAGCTGTAATGGCTGAAAAGGCAGCCTGGGATCTGTGAAACAGGACTTGTAAAAGATGTTAGAAGCTCAAGCTCTTTGGCTTATCTAAACATGAGTGAGAAGGTGATCAGCTGGGATGTGATTATAGCTTGAATATGTGGGAAGAATGTTTTGGTAACAGTCTTGAGTAAAAAAAAAAAAAAAAGCTTATTGAAGTCTAGTGGTTGGACATTGAAATCACATGAGCTCAATCTTGAATTAACGCTTTTGAGGTGAGATTTTTTGTTGTTTTTTCTTTTGAACAAAGGAAATGAAGTTCTGAAACAATTCCATGGGTAAGAGGGGTTTTTCTATTGGTTGGACTTTTTAAATCTTACCCTTCAGGAAGACCCCTAGCTCTAGCACCAGAGGGGTTTGGGGTGAGAGGTTTCTCCCACTTTCTTTTCCACAGGAGGCCTGCAGTGGTGATCATCATCTCTAGCCTCACAAGCTCTGAAGTTTGATGGGTATATTGCTTTCTACAATCAACATGACTTGTTGTCAAAATGTAGATTCATATTTAAAGAGAGAATGGCCAGGATTGATTCCTCATTAAAGAGATCATCTTCTCAATTTAAGAGATGCTTGGTTTTTTTCAGTTATTCCAGTTCAGAAAGAAAAAAAAAATTGTCAATGTTGGTACGAACATAATTTTACTTTCCAAGATTTTTATCTGGATTTTAGAACTGTTAGTCTACTTCAGGAGTATCCTTTAAGCAAGTTCTTTTGCAGAACTGCTTTCCATAATGTTACTTATGGATCAAGACAGGAGACTAGATACAGCTTATTGGTTATTCATTGTTTTTGAACGAGAATGCAGAAGCTCTGAGAGGAATTACATTTTTTGTAGAGGATGTGTATTTTTCCCTGGCAGCTCGAAATTTAAGATCTGTTTGTACTTAGCATTGTTGTTTTGTGTTTTTTTTTTTAACCCCTATTAGAGGGTTTGAGTGTATACAGCGTTGTAGGGAAAAAATGAAGCAGAGAAACTATTTTAACCATGTTTCTGTTAGGATATGAGTTGTTTGAAATATGCTCTGTCTTCAGAATTGTTACTGACAGGTCTCTTTGACCAGAGCCACTTGACATGGGCAGAATATTAGGGCGTCCTTAATGAATTTTCAGACATCCCAAGTGGCTGCTTAGCTTTAAGTTATGTGATTTCAGCTGATGCGATTTTTCAGACTTAACTCTGAGATCTGTTCCCAACTGGATAGCACAGTGCAACACTCAGTATTACCAAAAGGCATGCTTACCTACATCAGGGAGAACTCTGGTTTAACTTCTTACCTTTTCTTCTTGCCTCCAGCGAAATAGCAAGAAAAACGGTCACAGAAGGAGAAGGTTATCTGCCAGTATCTCCTTTTCTTCGGTCTTCTGAGGAGTAGGCATCGTCTTTAGCTTTACCTTGGAGACCTCAGCAACAGCAGGACCACAGGGGATGAGAGCAGTGACAAAAGCAGCCAGTAACGCAGACCCTGCTGAGGCAGAGCTGTGACTCTATGGCTGAGTGCAGAGAGGGAGCTTTGTGCTCCAGGGCGCTCCCTCAACTGCAAGCTGAGGCACTGAATCTCAGAAGGGCTCAGGCAGTGTTTCCCTGGGGATGCACAGTCCTTTTTGGCTCAGCTGCCATTTCCTAGCGTTACCTGGAGGAACAGAAGACCCTTAATGCACTTCTGCAAGTTTGTCTGTTTTGTTTGCGGAGAGAGTGATGCCTGTCGTGGTAAATGACAGGGATTATATATATATTTACACACTGCACAAAATATCCACTGCTATTGATTTACTTTGAATACCGTTGGATATTTAATTCCATGGTAGTGGAGCTCTACAAAAGAAGCCTGCAATCCTTTGGAAAAAAAAAATAAATGGTGTTTCATCTAGAACAGCTCTGAAATACAGTAAATATAAGTTGTGGGAGGTTAGAAGTTCAGTGCAGTGCACAAAATTCAGTCTCATTTAAAGCACCTCCTTTATTCGGTCGATGCTATCCTGTGGAAAAAATTGCCTTCTCATTAGAGGACAAAGCTGCTCTGTAATTAAGATAATGATTTTTTTTTTCTATAGTCACCCTTTATCTTATTTTCTATTTAGTTATTTTTTTTTTCAACTATGAAGTTTTTGAAATTAAACATGTTGGGAAATCACTTACAAAATGCTAATAAGGAGAACAGAGCTGCTGTGTGGCAAAAATGAGTCAGATGAGGGGTATTTTTGCTTAACTTAGTCTGGTGGGAACTGATAATCATCTATTGAATCACATTTGAAAGGCTGTGGTCTCCATTTCTAATCAAGCAGCTGTGCCTGAGACCTTTCCTGAACCAGCACCTTATCAGACTCAAACCATAAAGGCATCGAGGTAAGCACGCCAGCTATCACTGCATCACTTTTATCTCTGCATGGTGGGCACTGTGCATTGGAGGAAAAATCTGAGAATATGAGTACAGGTTTTATATGTCTCTTCCCTCCTGCCCCATTACCTGAGAAGGATCTGAGAGCTGTCTTGCATTTTCTGTGGAGATCTGTAATGATTTGGAGCCGGTGTTGTATGACCACTTCTAGACACCCAGTGCCCCTTTAAAACCTTGTGCCTGCCAACCCTGTCAGTCACCCCTCTAAACTACAGTAACCTCATTGAGCTCTTTGGAGCTTCTCATTTGATGGCTCTTGAGGTGAGGTGGGCGCTCACACCCCATTAGCTGTCAGAAGTGATTTGCTGGGGCTAGGGGAGCACTACACAGGTTAAGAAGCACTGGTGTAAGTAATTACAAGAGGAAAAAGTATCTTGGCTGCTTGGCCGCCATGTGTAGTAGTGCATGCTTCTTAATGATGATGGGATTCTCCCACTGCTATTTTCTGACACTCGGTGCCTGCCCTGAGATCTCATCTCGTACCAAAGCAAAAGGCAGGAGGGCAGAAAATGTTCATCTTCCTTTTAACAGCACCTGCGACGAGAAAATGTTGTGACATCTGCTTTTTGCAATCCACTTGCACCCCCTTGGATGTGCTCGCATTCCCCAAGTGTGCTGACAAGCCACCTAAACCCTGCTGTGGTGTAGCAACATACATGACATCACATATACTTTACGGATGTAATTGTGGTTAAGATGTAGTCATTCAAAGGAGAATTCAGTGGGGATTCAGTGATAGGAAGGGTTTGTCCTGGTTATTAGACATTGACTGGTTGTACCTTTGCCACCACTGGTTATAGTGTGGCAAGGCACACCTATGCTCTATTCTCACAAAATTAAAAAATGCTCAAGCTACTTGGATGTTCTGGAAAATGTTTCCCACAGTTCTCATCTTGAAGGAGGATGTATTGATGTTCCAAGTCGGATGTGTGTAGGAAATTTGTTGCACGTCGAAGCCCCGTGACTAAAAAACTTTGTGCTGATTTTACCTGTCTTTCCAGTGGCCCTCCCAGGTACCTGCTTTTTTTATCAGGCTGTCATAAAACCCTTGTCAGACAGTCGTAGTAGACTGCAGTAAGGAGGCAGAAAGCCTGTAGGATCAGCCTCTCTGCTGCTCTTGTTCCGCTTTTCCCAGCCAATGAGGTTGATCAGCTCCATGACCTCATCTGCTTGTCTAAGACTTTGGCTGCCCAGAGCCACTCCAGCAAGGCATCAAGAGTTGAAATCTCCTTGAGAAAGACTTAGGCACTGAATGAGGCAAGAAAATGCTAGCATAGATTTACACTGGCCTTGCACAGTGTGTATTTTAGGAGTGAGCACTCTTACAAGAGCTGGAAATGATGCTGATGCTGTGGATCAATGTGTCCAAGGAGCTTGGAGGTTTCTCTGTGTATTTTCTGGACATAAGACTTCAAGCAACCATGTAGAGTTGAATCTGTCCTCTGCAAGTGGAACCTCCTTTTCCCCAGGCATCAAAATGTGAGCAGATAAACAAGCCGGAAGCATCCTAGAAGCCACTGTAACGTGATGACAGCACTGTGCACAGGATTGGGAGACAGTAATGTAAATGGGTTCATGGACTGAAAGAAAAAAACTAGGGCAGAGAAACCTGGAAATACAGTGTACCTCCAACATTAGTTTAAAGTTGAATGCAAACTTTTTTTTTTTTTTTTTTTACCTAAATGCCTTAACTGCTTCTGAGTCCTTTAGTCAGATTTATTCTGTTATTTATATGCAGCTTTTTTTTTTTTTTTTCTTGGTTAAATATTAACTCAGTTGGTAGATATTCAGTCTTAAGGAGCTCATCCATAGAGAAAACAGGTGAATATGACTTCTTTCACAGATGTGATGAGCAGCCAATGGTCCTGTTGGTAATACTGCTCTGAAGTGATATGGTATAAGTGACCGTGAGTGCCTTCCTGTCTGCAGAAGCTTTCTGTACTGGTTGTTCTTCTCCTCTGCCTGAATGGGCACTAAAAATATGCTTCCTACTCCCTCATGCTACCTGCATTGCTGTGTTGCCTTCTGTTTCCAGCAAGGGAGGAAACCTGGCTGCCCTATTCTGCAGCTGGATTCGTTTTCTTTGGTCCCATTCGCGTGCAATGGGATTGCACTCTAAAAGGATGCAGGCAGCAATCACAGACTCCTTGGGCTGATCTCACAGCACGGACAAAGCATCGTGCTCATGGCACTGCCCACACCACGGGGAGCAGATAGGGTCCGGGGGCAGAGGGTTTGTTCTGATGCCTGTTATCAAGGGCTCAGTAACCTTTCTGGGCAGCTTAAAGGTCATTAATTGAGCAGGCAGCATGGGTGAGCTTTGCTTTTTCGCACCCACGTGCTTCCTGTGCCTGAGAGGGAGAAGAGCAGTGAGCGCAGGTTGTTCTCCAAGCGCAGTGCAGCTGAGGGTGGTCCTTTCCAACAGGGAAATCCTGTGCTGAGTGTTGAATTCCTGCTTCTGGAATGGCTGTCTGGAAAGCAATAATTCTGTTTCGGTGGAGACAAGTAAGAAGCCTAAGCTTTGGTATCTGATTTGACAGAGGCTTTACGTTGCAGGCAGGCTCCTCTATCTGATTTTCATGAACCCTACAGTACTTCCTAAACATAGATGTGCTCCGAGGGACAGGAATCTCTTATCACTGTCTTCAGCACGAGTTCTCTTCTCCACCAGATCATTCCCATCACAGAGGAGATTTTGCCTCTTTCTTTTGAACTGGGCACATGGGGTAGGAGCTCAGTTTGCCCACATTATGGCACACACGTCTTTCTGAGACATTTTGTCAGGGTTTCCAATTTGAGCTGACGTCCAGCTGAAAAGGGAGGTTAGAAAACAGTAAAAGGAGAACATTTTATTAACACGGTTAGAACTGAAATCAGAATTAGGAACTAGCCTAAACAGAAAGCTCTTTGGCATCTGCTCAGGCCTAATGAAGCAGAAGCTCTGGAAAGCTCTCGAGCACTGCTATCTCACAAAGCCAATCCCAGCCATATCTAAATGGTTCTGGACTCAGAAAAGACAGTCAGTTTTTAGCCAGATCTCAGAGATTGGTTATATCTTTATAAAGGAGATCTTTATTTACAGAACTCAGGCAAATTCATTTTCTTTCTGCGCTGGCTAGAAAATGTATTGAAATGAAACTTTAGCGAAATGCTTTTTGATTAACAAAAGCCTAATTGGAACTGTTTTACATAATTGATTGTGACTCCATGAATCTTAAAGGAGTGTGAGTGCTGTTTAAAAGCCCCTGCTCCTGGTTTCTGCCAAGTATGAGAAGGGTGGATCTGAGGTTAGCTGAGGTTGTTAGCTATTTATCCCCACCTGTACCCAGCGTCCATGAGGATGCAGTGCAGCGTGTGTCCTCTGTCTCAAAGACGTATCTCTAGCTCTCTGCAGGGTCTGACCCAAAGTGTGTGAAGTGATTGGAACAAGTAGTTTGGGACTGCCTGAAGTTGGTAAACCAAGGTTGTGGCCATGGTCAGCCAGGGGAGGGCTGTCCTGCAGTCATTGATTTAGGGGCTGAGCAGTGGAAAAGACCAGTTGCTTGTTCAGGAAGGCACAGCTAATGCACTCTCACAGCTTTAGTCTTTCCCGCTGTCATGTAACCTACTGAGCTGCTCTTCTGCTCTACCTTCTATTTTCATATTCTCTTAAGAAAACATACTCCCAGTGCAAAAGGTGAGGGGGAGAGGCCACGCCAAGCTTGCCCTGCTTGCACTGCTCACTGAGGTTTGCTCTTGCAGCACCTGCTGTGTGGTCCTGCCCGTACTTCCTCTGAAAGCAGAGAGATGTTCACTATTAATGAAAGCACTTGTAAGATTAGGTAGGTTCAGAAAATTAACATAGCAAGCTCTTGAAATTTGTCTGGAGTTATGACAACTTCCTTAAAGAAATTCTCCTGTGAGAGAAAAGAGACAAATATTTTGAAAGGCTCACAAGTTAATGTGGTGATAAATGCTGGGATCCTATTCTTTGGGCTGTTCTGCTTTCCCTGCCTTGGGGCTTCGTTAAGCTCTGCTCCTGGCAGTGGCAGCAGCTGTTGGTGGCAAGGGAGAGCTCCCGTGGCATTATTTATGGCGGCTCTCTGAGCAAGGACAGTGATGGACGGTGTGTCATCCTGCGCAGCTGTGAGCTTGCAGCATGGAGATGAGACTCCTCAGTACAATCCTCATTTTTGGTGTGATACAGAGCTAGAGAAAGGTGAGCTGGCTGAGTAAAAGCAAGAACCTATTTATGTCCTCCTTTGCCCTCCAGCTTATTTCCTTAAATGGGAAAATTAGGGTCGGGAAAATCACCTTTCAATCTCTCCTGCCAGACAGCTTCTCAAGAGAAGCAGGATTGGTTCTGATTCTCTCTCTGTACTTGTGGGGGACTTTGTACATGGCTCTTTTGTGCCTTCCCTTCACCGCTCTGCTTCTGACTGCTGCAGACCCTAGAGGCAGACCCTCTGAAGGAGCCTGCTCGCCACCAAGCCTGCCCTGCACTCAGTGCGTGCAGCACACAGCAGTGCCACAGCAGCTGATGCATAACAGACTTTCAGATGAGCTGCTTCTGTGGAAAGAAAGGAGCTAGCTTCTCTGTGCTATCGAAGAAGCTGCAGAATTGACCTTGTGCCCTTGATCTTGGAGGAGATATGCATAGATGTCTGAACAGCTTGCTGGCTTACAGAAATTGAATCTCAGTGCCAAGTCACTTGGTTTTGACCTGCTCTATAAAATTGTTAAATTCCCTACAAAGCTATCAGCTCACTTCAGAGGACAGTTGATAGAATACACCTGGGAATGCAGCGCACTTCATTTCTGCAGTTATTTGTTTTAGCCACAGCTCATCTGGCACAAAACATAGGGAAGCACTGGGTACGTTTTGTAGTGTTGTGCAGTTAAGGCTGGCATTGTATTCCATCTGCAGCTGTGAGCTAGGGCTGGCCACACAACCAAGCCCAGGCCAGCAGCGTGCACAGGAGGATGCATCCATAGGAGGATGCGGTAGGGGCTGTGTTTGTTGAGAGGTAAGGCAGGATTCCTCCTCCAAGTCTGGACGGCAGGTGATGCACGCCTACAAGGAAGTTAGGCATTTTGTGAACGAAGGAGCAGCAGCTGCAGTAATGCCAGGTAACTGCCCATCATTCAGTCTGACTGACTGTGAAATATTTCTGCTTCCCTTGAAATTGCAGAGTTGGTTGGTCACGGTATTAAATGCTTGTAGGCAACATGTCTGTCATACACGTGCAAGCTTATTTTTCCTATGTGTCTTATTGCCCTAAGCTGAATGGAATATAGTCAGCTTGGGCAGGAAGTAATAGAGTGGTGGGAGCCAGGGAACGGGGGCGGGGGGAGGAACCTCATAAAACTCCCAATCACTGAGAAAAAATGAGAGTCTCTAAAAGCAAAGCTAAATACTGAAATTGCTACTTTTAAGGTTAGGATTTAAGAATGTTACTCAGGCTATGGGGACTTTGATAATCGTGACAAAGATAGGGCAAAGGGAAGGTAAGATTCTGCATGAAAATGACTAAACCTCATGGAAATCGCTAAATCTTGCTGCAGCATCAAATGCTTTTAAAACTTAGAGGAACTTAAAAAATAGATATTAGGCTGTGCTGTTGCTCTATTAGGAACCTGATTTTTTTTTTTTTTAATCTTAACTGAACCTTAATTTTTAAATTTTTCTCCTTGAAACTTTTCCTGCTTATGTGATTTGTAACTTTTATTTGTGTGTTTGCTGTTGAAGGTAATTATTGGCCACTGAAATAATAGACATATGGAGCATTTGAGGAGTTTGTTCCTGCAGAGGACCAAATCTTAAGTTCTTCATAGATTCCCTTAGGTGTGACTTGAATCTTCAGGCTACATAGGCGATGCATACTTTTTTTTGTATGGGTGTGTGCTTGTTTTTGTCCCAGGTGAACTTACTTATTTGGGCAGGTTTGAGGGCAGCCAGTGTGAATTTTTCATTCCATACTCTTCCTTGGAGCTCCTGTTTTTCAGATTTGCTAAAGCTTTGCTGATCTGTGAAATGCTTCTGACTGAAAGCTCTGACGTGGGAAGGTTTCTGCGTTATCTTGCGTGACGGATGCGCTTTGAATATCAGTATCTTTCTATATCTGACTCTATGGAAAAATCTCAGGTCTGATCTGGATGGATTAGTCACAAAGAAAAGTAGTTATTTCCTGGTGCTTTGGTCTGGGTTGAAGTTTCTGACAGGCAGCTCAGCTGTGTTAGTGGCCTTGCTGTGAGTATCTTTTGCCCATGAACTCTTCCTGCACAGAACAACTTGTATGAATAATGTTGGCCAAGGTTTGAAGGGAAAATTAGGTTCAAGGCAAAACGCAAAGCTTCAGATCCTGCTCATCCCTTCTGACCCACTTCCTCAAGAAGCAAAGGTCACGGTAGGCCATGATTTCGTCTCCAGGAAAGGATCTTCTGTGAAAGATTTGCCCGGGAGGACAGATAAGATTCTTGAGTTCCGTTCTTGGAGCACTAGTATAACATAAGGGATTCCTTAAACTTCTTCACTTTCTCCGTTCAAAGGAACACTTGGCATGAGTTCTCCTTGGTATAGCATTAACTAGCCTTACAGTTGGATCAGTGTGCAAAGTTACCCATTTCAAACCCAAATGTTAAAGCATGTGTGGGAATGGATCTGGGAAGCTCTCACTGCTATAACAAAGCAACAAGGAGCCTTAGAGATGTTTTGAAATGTCTAGTTTCAGACATAAAATATATTACCGTGGTTTGATTTTTCAGACTCTTATGTTTATCTGTCTAGCTTGTCTTGCTCACTCAACAACTCTGTTCACGTTGTAGACAGCTGTAAATTCTTAATCTGTGTTATTTGATAATCCAAATGATTATTTTTAAATCAAGCTGTGTATTTAATTCATTTGAACACTCTCTAAAAGAAAATTCCAAGGTTTTTTGTTTTCAAGGGCTTAAAAAAAAAAAAAAAGCAGTGAACAAACGAATAGCTCCAAAAACTGAAAGTAGTCAGCTATTTATTTCATTGGTTTTGCTAATGTGAAGATCAAATGAATGTCTAATATTCAAGCACAATCTAGATATCTTACTTTAAAAACAAGCTGGTCTAGATAGTGAATTAACAGGTCTTGAAATGACTGATGTGTATTCTGTTTCTAGAAATGTGGACAGAGTTTGTATAAGTCTGAGGCTTTGCACTGCCTGAAGCATGACTCCAAGCAATGATCATCATTTCCAGATTCTTTCACTAAAAAGTAAGATCTTTGCCTGCACCCAACAACCCAAATATCACAGTGTACTTAAGGATGATGCTGACATTTTCGAAGACCGCCTAAGGTGTTCACTTTCCAACTGCAGCTATGCCCCAGGTCTTTGTGGGATTTACTGCCTTTTCCTTTCGAGCTCTCCTGAGTCTTTTAGGCTCGCTTTCTTTTTGCTTGTTATCAAGTCACAGAAGCTCAACTTTGATATTGGCAAAGATCGCATTGTTATAGCTGTAATGAGTGCTTGACTTTTAAAGGTAGCATAAACGTATACAAAACATAAAAATAAAGTTTGCTATTCATTGCAGTTCTTAAGATTAACCATGTTAGTCATTTGATTTTGTGTTTAGTTGCTTCTTAGGTGAAGGTGTAGCTTGCATATTTGTTCAGCAAGCGCCTCTTTTCTTTATTTTTCTTGTAGGATGATAAGCAAATGGTCTAAACAGAAGCGTTAGTCCTTGTTAGTCCTTATGTGATCCCATTTGTCCACAAAAAAAACTGAAGTCTTTATAAAGATAAGCATTTTAGCATTTTCTCTTCATTATTTCTAAATGAAGAACTGGTGACTGAAAGGACACTTTCCAGGCTTTCTGTTTTTGGCTAATCCAACTGTCCCGTACTGATTTTTGCACAGACAAATGTCATTTTCATGACAGCCTAACCAGAAGAGTTGTGTTCTTAAGCGTGTTTCGTGTTTGTCTCTGCTGTCTGCAAGTTACTGGTGAAACTCCTGCCGGCTTCAGATACTGAGCTCCCCTGATTTGGTGAGAAATTATCAGTTATGCCACTTCTGGGGAAAAAAATGTACCTGTCTGCTTACATCCAGCTAGAGACCCATGAGTCAAGTCCTCAGATTGTATGTATGTAATTGAATGGTGCCCCTGACAGTCAAAATGTCACTTAAAACAGCGTTCCATTTTGCACAAGCAGTATCATAGGGGACAGCTTGAAGAAAGGGCAATTTTAGGATGGAGCATGATCTCTGCGCTGTGGCAATTGCACAAAGTGGAGCTGACCTTTGTGTCTTAGGGTTGACTTCGCAAGTAGAACTGCTAGTAAGATGGTATTTCCCGGTGTAAATGGATGAAAAGGGACAGAGAACTGTCACAAGGAACCTGCTGATGCCTGCTTTGCTCCTCTGCAGAAGCCATGGGCTGCCCTGTCCAACCTTGCACTGAATTGGATGTGCTTGCCATTGGTCTGTGGTAGTGAAGGCAAGAGGGAGAATTAAGCCCCAGGCATTCACGTGGCTCATGAGCTACATCATCTCCATAAAGTTTAGTATCTGTCATTTTTCAAGTAATTTAGTAAATGGTCTAGAACAGGACTGGGATACAGGTAATGTGCAGGAGGCAGTATACCTTGAAAGTACATTTCTTTGTTTTAATAAGGTTGGCAGCGTACCATGACTTGCCGTAATGAATTAATTTGGTGTTTACTGTAATAGCTTTAAGCTTAATTGATCTCATATTTGTGTGTCTGTCTGGAGGTGTTTGCTTGTCATTTAGAATTTATAAATAGGTACTAACACTTCTATCGCTGCTTTATCCCAAGCAGGAAACGTACAAAAGGTCTACGTGGTAAAAGCTCATCTCGGATTTTTCTGTAATTAAGTTAATAATTAAATTTTGTGAATTGTTAGTATTCAGCAATGCCACGTGACCTTAGTAAAAATGATGTGGAGATCTCCTTAACAAGTTCTAGCATGACTGCCTAATGAAAATAGTTCGTATCTCATTTTTTATTACTGCAGGTGCTGTTTCACTGAAGTTCAGCATTCTGTATTTGGGAGACTGTTAGTTCAAATTAGTTAACTTGCATCTACTTAAACCTGTTAAATCTGAACAAAGTAATAGTAATTCATGGGATCCAAGACATGAGTGCTGTCTATTCCAAAGCTAATGGTTTATTGCTGAGCAAAACCAGAAGGTCATCTGCTTTCTCTCTTCAAATGATTTGCTATGCAAATCCTCAGTGCTGAAGAACAGGTCTGTTTTGCCACAGCCCCTGTTATACCTGGAAGGGAAGTTGTATATCCTGGTCTCCGTGGGGTACGAAGGTAGCTGCCTGCTCTCTCATGGTGTGCAGTTTGATGGGGTTTTGATCTGCTTAGAGACCTTGCCAGAAACAAGTTTTGCAGCTGGGCCCGAGGGCACTCTTTTGCTGGGCTTAAGTGTGGGAATGGGTGTTGAGGGAGCACAGCTTCATCTAATCTGGCAGCCCAAGCTGCATTTGGCCAGTGTGAAAAATTTCCTCTTGTGCAGCCTGCGATTGGCAGCTCATCCAAACACTGGCTTAAAAATAAAATGAAGACACAGGAGAACAGGAACCAGACTCTTCAAAACCAGCATTACCAGAGGGACCTGGGCAAGCTTGAGAAGTGGGTCTGCATCAACTTAATGAGGTTTAACCATGCCGAGTGCAAGGTGTTGCTCCCATCTGGAGCACTGGGCCCAGGCCTGGGGATCCCAACACAGGAAAAACGTGATGGTGTTAAGATTAGAGTGGGTCCAGAGCGATCCCGTGAAGATGAACAGAGGGCTGGAGCACCTCTCCTGTGAAGAAGGATCGAGGGGAGTTGGATTCGTTCAGCCTGGAGAAGAGGAGGCTCTGGAGAGACCTCCCTGTGGCTTCCAGTACCTAAAAGGAGCTTATAGTCAGGAGGAACTTGTCCTGTCACAATCAGGGTACATTACAAGATGGGACTATTGGAGGAGAATTTTAGACTGGATGTTAGGAGGGCATTTTCCACTCATAGGGTGCTGTAGTCCTGGCACAGGCTGCCCAGAGAGGTTGTGGATGCTCCATTTCTAGAGATGCTCAAGGTCATGTTGGATGAGGACCTGGGCAGCCTTTTCTGGTGGGTGGCAACCCTGCCCGTGGCAGGGGGGTTGGAGCTAGATGATCGTTAAGGTCTCTTCCCATTCAAGCAATTCTGTGATTCTTATCTACCATTACCAAGACCTATTCTCTCTGCCTCAAAGTGTTTTGTTCTTCTTGCATGTTCTCCTAGCATCACCTTTGCCTGCGTGGAGGTGGGCGCAGGTACTACTCTCATCTTACTTTCTCCCACAGACATCTACTTCTTCACTGCAGCTTTTCACGCCTACTCCATCTCTGGGCTGTGATTTGTGGTGATGTGGTACCCTCTGAAATGTCGAGAAATGGATAACTGGGTAGTGCAGCTGAGGCCAGGCAAGCAGCTATTTTGAGATGAACCCAGCAGCTCCCTAAACACTTAAGAGTTGGATTTAGGGTTTGGGGTTTTTTTGCTTTTTTGTTTTCTTTCTTCCGGAGTGCTATTTATCTCTATATTCTGTGTGTTTGGACAAGAAAAAATCCCACAGGACTGTTTACCTACTGTAAGTGAATACAGATAAATCCTCAGCAGCTTCATAGTTGAAGCGTGATGCAAACGGGATTTGCTGGGTAGCGCAGCGGAATGACAGTGCTTCTTGGCACTTGGTATAGAATCTAAGTCAGGGCTTTGAGTATCAAAGCAAGGCCACGGGGATGAGGCCGAAATAATGAAAATTCATCTTAGCTCACCGAGACATGAGCGGAACTTAATTCAGCAAAGACTTATCCCCAGATCTTCGTATGAAAGGCTTTGGTGCAGAGCTTTTGCCCCAGGAGCATGATTCCCTGCTGGCTGCTGGAAAAATCACTGGAGGTTTTTTAACCATCGTGCTCCGAGTGCAAGTACTGAGTGCTCCCAAAAGCAACTTGAGTTACTTGGGAAAATCACTGGATTGTGTGGATGGATATCTTGGAGATATCCCTATGGTTAATGTGCTTTTGTGCAGGCAGATGATACTCAGTAATCCTCCCCACTTCAGACTCATTCCTTGTTAATGGCTTGTTGTATCTTTTCTGTCCTACTTTTAATCCAAAATAAAACAGAATAAAATGTTGTTGGAGGCCCCAGAGCAGAATGCAGTAATCTAGGTGGGGCCACAGTAGAGCAGGACAGGAGAATCATCTCCGTCAACCTGCTGTGAGCTGAAGGTCCAAGCAATTGATGTGTATGCAGACTCCCTTTTTTCCTGCTCTGGAGCAGTTTAATTACTTCATCTCGTCACCTTAAAGGATGCTAGCATAACAGTTTGCCTGCTAGAGAAAAATAGACAAAGAACCGTGTTCTATTGGAAAGTTTCAAAGGTCACGTTCTTTCAGACAACTGAGGCTATTTTAATATATGGGCTTCTTGCATAAGCTCAAGACGATGGCATTTTGAAATAGCAGGAAATCGTTTGCCTTCCTCGCTACTTTTCACCACTATCGGCTCACGTTTAGCAATGGCTGTAGGCTCAAAGGTGCCTGGAGGAAAAGTTCAGATGTAAAAAGTTTGGACTTGCACAGAGAGTTGCTTGCTGGACATTCTCATAGCTTTTAGTGTATCATTATCGTTCATTGCATTTAGTTAAAGCGCAATTATTTCAGTCCCTTATTAAATTTGAAAATCAAATATCAAACTGATTGTAGTTATCTGCTGCCCAACAGGTATCTGATTAGCTTGGGTAGGGCACCCCGCAGGAGCTGCAGCAACAGCACAGATCTTTAGGGCAACACTGCCATCGTGTGGGAAACTCCCGCAGCATGCACGGGAGAGGGTGCCTACCTGCTGCATGCCTGCAAGAAACCGTCCTTCCTCACGTTATTTTTTCACGGCGTTCCACTAAAAGCGTAATTTTTATTTCTGAAAAGGTGCTACAAAAATAGCAAATCCCCTAAGAAAACGTGGGTAGCATCTCATCCTCCTAACGCTGTCATCTTCGTTCCACAAAATGTTGGAATTCAGACACGAACTATTTCCTGCAGAATCAGGACCTCCTTCTACCTCTCCATGAAGTTAATATAGTTGAATATTCATGCTCTCATAATTTCTCTTGATACGTGGTATATATTTCAACATCTGTTTTCGGCTGCGGTTTTACAAGTCCTCATCATAAAAATTTTAATTTCTTGAGGTCTTTCCTGTAATTGTTTAATTACCGTCCCTGGTTTCTGTTTCTTTTTTCTTGTTTTTCTTTCAGTAATTGTTCTTCCATGTTACATCCATAAAGAAAATTGCTGATCATTACCAGGAGTACAATTAGAAATAAATCTCTGTTAAGGAACAAGCTGAAGTTCAGTGTTTTATGCAAATGCCTACTGTTGAAAAGATGTCTTGTGTAATCAGGAATTAAAGTGACAAGTGAAGAATCATTTAATTAATGAGAATAGAGCAATCATTTAGATGGTTCGTTCTATCGCTGACTGAATAGAAGAGACAAAATAGCCCTGCTCAGGGATTAGAGCTGCTGCTAAAAGAACAAAAAAGCCCCGAAATGTTGTTTGGTTATTACCTTATGTGTAAATAGTGTAGTGGTTCCTAAATATAAAGAAATATATGCGGAGTGTTGGAGACTATACATTGAAAACTAATGTGCTATTAGCTTTTAAGAATTTGCGCAAGATTTTTGTTTGTCAGAAATGCTACCTGCTGCCCCTGTGGATGTAAATACCTGGGCCGAACAATTCCCTTCAGTCCTATTGCAGATGTCAGAGGAGTGAGACCTGGAATTACAGTGAATTATGTCTGTAGGCAGCATATTCCGTAATGTAACTCGGCGTACAAATCATGTTTGCAGTTGTGGAGGAGTACTTCTGGTGGCAGGGGACCTCTGGAGGTCTTTAGCCCAGCCTTCTGTTCTAAGCAGGCCCAGTTAGGTCAGGTTGCTCAGGCAACCTTTGAATATCACCAGCCATGGGGATCCCACTGCTCCTCTCTTCCAGTGTATTGACCTCCCTCTTTGTAAGGCATTCTTCTTTTTATCTTGTCGGAACTGCTCATGCCCAAGCTTGCCCCTGAAAGCAGAACAAAGAGTCTTTGGTCCTTGACCAATCCTTGCCTCCTTTGGAACCTTCAGGATGTGCGGTTTCGGACAGCAGCATCCCAGACCGCTGCTGATTTGTGTGCATTTGGATTTTTTTGCATGCTGTGACCAATGACTGCACAAGTGATTGTTTGCCTTCCAACACTGAAATGGAAAACAAATCTATTATGTGAAGGAAAACATTCCTTTTGTTTTATTCCCTTTATATGTAATCATCAAATTTATTATTTTGGGTAATCAGCAGCACCCAGCTGCCACTTGAGGCACTTTCTGGATCTTTGTGGTGGGTTTTTGTTGTTTTTGTTTTGTTTTGTTTTGTTTTAAGAAAAATTTATTGAGATGAATAAATAATCACATATGAAAATCTTCCAAACAAAACTCTTGTCACTCAAACTGCTCACCCCACTGGAAGCCTAGCAAAACACATAGCCCTTGCAAGCTACCCTGCAAATCCTCAGCAGCAGGCTGGCTGTGTAGGTGCAAGGGCAAGTGAGTTACACAGCAAAGAACCTTCCCCTGGAAATTTCTTGCTAGCAGATTGCACGCTCCTGGTGGGCAGGATTAGTTTAGGTCCTTACTGACTGCAGCTGAAATGGTTCTTCTCTGCTCCCTCCGAAGCAGCAGGTAGGTAACCAGGTAACAGTGAGCTTGCAGTAAGGTAACATGTATCCCGTGGTACATCTAAAACTCTGATTGCCTTTTTCTCTCTTTTTTTTTTTTTTTCCTTTTTTTTTTTTTTTTTAATTTGAAATGTCTCTTCTCCGACTATTAAAATCCAGAATATATGTTTTCAGGTATCTCACACGCTAAGGAAGTCAGGTGCTACAGTCTGCGGCAAAAGCCAGCCAAGAAAATAAAGCTTTTTAAATCTAACATTGTTCATTCTGGGTTTAAAGGGAAAATGATTTTACAGGTGCTGTTGTTCAAAGAGAGTAGAGCGTGGGTGTCCATATGCTCAGTCCTATACACAATCCTCTATTCAAGCTGTCTTCTACATCAAGAATACATCTGTGTTCTCCAGCTGCTTGGCCTTCCCAGACACATGGAAGGCGCTCAGGTTTTGTCCTCGTGCCCTTGCGCTTTGATGCCATCTCCACTGCCCCAGTTTAACCCCTGACTTTTTGCTTTTTCCTCAAGGATTCTGGAGCTGCAGCAGAATGGTGACATGGACATACTGAAGCATAAGTGGTGGCCAAAGAACGGTCAATGTGATTTTTACTCATCTGTGGATACCAAACAGAAAGGAGGTGCCCTGGACATAAAAAGCTTTGCAGGTGTTTTCTGCATTCTCGCCGCTGGGATTGTCCTATCTTGTTTCATTGCAATGTTGGAAACGTGGTGGAATAAAAGGAAAGGCTCCCGGGTTCCATCAAAAGAGGTATTAGACCCTCCATTTCTCCTGGGAAATTTTCATGCACCATAAACAATGTTATCATGAATTGATAGCCCGTAGGGAAAAAGAATCGGATAAATACTTCCTTAGCTTCCTAATTTTAAGGTAAATGCCATTCCTCAAAATCTCTTTAGCTGCTCTTTTTAGAAGAGCTTTAAATAAAACAATAACGTATAATGATGATATATAAATACGTAACAATTCTGAGTAAAACACAGTTGTTACTTGTAGAATAATATATTGTTAACACATCCTTATTTAGTACACTATTGCCACGGGTGAGAGTTAATCCCCACCGGCAAGTTCAAAGGTTTGTTGTCTTATTTTTCTTGCAAAATATATCCCCTAAGCTCAATGGCTCAATCTTTTAAGATAGATTCTCAAAGTTTAGCCCTTTATTCAGCTGATAATTTCTTAAATAAGCTTATTTCAATTTTTCAGAGCCGTTAAACTCTTGGAACTTCCATGAACTTCAGCTGTCGTTATTTAATCTCAAATCCAGGGAAGCAAGGGTGGTTTAGATTTTTCAGACTCAGGCCAACCTTATTTCTGAAATCTATTACAGACTTTAAGACAGTCCTGGACAGAGAGTGGGGGAGATATGTCATCTTATACCACAGATGAGTTTGGTTCTTCACCTTCCTATGGTAATCCACTTGCTCCTTTGCCAGCCATCTGAGCATAATGCGGTCTTACCAAAACTCCTTAAAGTCCTTTAGCTCTACAAACCTGTAGAAAAACATCAGGAAAATAAAAAGCTATTAGAATATACTTGGCAGGCATGCCTGAAGGTGAACCTAAATATGAGCTATAATATAGCACTATCAGTTACGCCTGTTTTGTTTAGCTTAGACTTACGTTGTGGGGTATTGCTGTTAATTTGTGTGCAGCGATCTCACCTTCTCTGATGTTTCTCCATTGTGTTTATTCCTGCTAATCTAATGCTGTGTAACCAGGCAGGATTAATTACACTACCTAATTAGACAGCATTGACACTGATGTTAGAATACTTATTATCTTTTCTTGCCTGTTTTAATTCCCAAGCTTTTATTTTTGTTAATGATCTGGACCAGAGCATTATTAAAAGCAGAAAAAAAAACTACTAGTCTTTAATTGGCTTTCTCAGGAATGGGAACTGTCCAATTTCAAGTGGTAAAATTCTGGAGATGAAATGTACAAGCTTACTGTTTACCCAGATTATTAGAACATCACATGGTGCAAAACATAAAAATTAATACCAAGGCAAAAGAAAAGAACAGCCCAGATATTTTATAAGCATGAAATATCCCGTTTCAGTTTTCAAACACGTAATGTGTGCTTTCCATAAATGGTGTAATTCGGCCTCCTTCGTCTTTGTCGTGTATTCATCAGCTTAGCATTCAAAATTGTGTCTCAAAGCTCCGCTGAAAAGCTTGGCTCAAAACTGAGTTTAACGTGGACGCATGTGCTGAATGTCCCCGCTGTCCTGGATGTGGGGGTCATTCAGCAAAGAAATGCATCTTAACTAACTTTCTTAAAATTCATTTTAGCTTCCATGAAATCCATTGGCTCTTCCAGGCCACTAGTCCCGAATCGGGGGTCAGATTGGGCCAATTTGTGGTCAGCAAGCCAACCCTTTTTCCTGGTGGCTGCCATCTGGTGCTCCAGAATGCAAGCATTTATACTGAAAAAAAAATTGTCTTATGGTTACGAAGATAACATTTCGGTCGCGTACCAGAAGTAACCCCTTCCATGATGTCTGCCTGAGTCTGCAGACAGCCTTAAACGGTAGCTCTGAGAGAAGTATGAACTGCCCCAGTAATCTCAATGGGATGTTGACTCTGAAGCCTGATGATAATTTAAGTGGGAAAACTGCCGCTTATTTCACTACTGATCACACGAGAGAGAAGAGGAAAGATCATAAAATGGAGATGTGCACAATCTTACTGTGAGTGGGTCTCATTTTGGTGTATCGATTGGGTGGCGATTGGGTTGTGGGCTAAAGCATGGGAGAAATATCACTGCTTTATTATATTTTTACTGGTCTGACTCTAGCCCCAAATGCATCTCAGAGAAGAAGGAAGAATATTCTGAATAACTTACAGAGGCTCAGAAGTACTGAAATTCAAATTGGCATTTGAAATTACAATTCCAAACGACACAAAAAAAAAAAAAAAAATTAGGCCTGTCCCTTAGAGACATAGTCATGACTTGCACGTGCTAAAAGAGCCTCTTGTATATATTTTTCAATGCCAATGCGGCCCCAGTTCTTCTGCATCCACATGCAGCTCCAAACATTTTAAAGGAGAGCGTTTGGTGAATGCGTTTGGTTTTGGTGTCACCTGTGTGGTTGTTATGTGCATCCATGTCTATGTCCACATGTGAATAAACTACAGACAGAAAGCTAAGTCCGAGAAATGAGCACTGCTTTTATTCCCCTCCCGTGATGAGCTCACCTACAAAGCCCCCTGTGATCAGCTTGGTTTCCTCTGGCAGAGTCCTGATGTCCTTTTCCCTGCTCTTTACCCTCCAGTTTGTCTCACTGTCCCCTGTCTCAGACGGGAGCTGCTCCCTCAGTCTCACTTGAGTTGGGCTTTTTATTCAGTGTGGTACTGGTGCGAATGTTTGGTGATCCTTTTTGCTAAGAAGATAAACTCCTGCAGTTTGTTCTAGGTGGAATGTTCAGAGTGCTTGACTTCATTCCTAGACAAAGGAGGGACCTAAAGCCCATTCTGTTACTAGGAGTTTTGCCATTGATTCAATGAGCTCTGGATCAAGCCAGTCATTGAATTGCAGTAATCGAGTCTGGAAGCCGGCAATGCACATCTATCGGCCGCCTTATTGCCCTCTGTGAGGTCCTAGAGTGTGAGATATTTCTAGTGGCCTGGAAGAGCCAGTAGATTTCACAGAGATTAAGGTAAATGTTAAGGTTAGTTGGAACTGATTTTTGTTCTGAATGAGCTGTGCTGCCTAGGCTTGAGGGAATGCATCCCCTAATACGTGTATACGTAACGCTGCTTTGCATTAAGCTTTGCAGTTCAGTAGAAATGTGTGTGTACGATATAGGTGATTTCTTGGGTCACACAGGACGTTCTTCTTTTACAAATTCCCATGCATTTGAAATCTGAATTATAATAATAATAATAAAGCCTCTCTAATGGAGTTTACTGGGTTTAAGAAGGAAAAAGGACAGAGGTAAGAGGAGCGATGCTTTGTTATAATAAGTCCTCCAGGCTGCCTTCTCACCCAGCAGCAGCATAATTCCACCTGACTCTATGGAATTGCTTCTTTATAGGTAAGGAGAGAATTAATCCCTCTTCTGGCATCACACTTTCAAATTGTCTCGTGTACAGCTTTTTGTGTGATGTCAGTGAGATGCCAGTGCTTGGATTTGGGCCTGGAAGCTCAGCTTTTCTGCACTGTAAAAGCAAAAATCAACCTGAGAAGGTTTTAGCCGAAGGTTTTAGCCCATCCTTAAGCCCTGAGGGAAGGAACACCGACGAAGACAGCAATCTGGTCCCTCAGAGTGCCCCATTTTGTCATCCAAATTTAGTCGTTATTGCAGCATTTAAGAGCTGGCATCATCCCAGACATTCGAGGTGATGCTCTGTTTTCGTTCTGTGAAGAAACCCTCCCAGTAGCTCTTGGAGTTTAGTCATTCAGACGCGGGGTTTGAAGGGAGATGTGGAAAAGGGTCTGCATGAGTCAGTTTTAGCTCATCCAGCTTCAGGAGGTGGGGATGTTTGCTGGTGATGCTACGAGCTGCCCACAGCTAAGAGGAAGCTTTAGTAAGCGTGTATTTTGTTTACGGAGCAGTTCTGATTGCGCTGTGACGCTTCAGTCCTGCAAAAACACATGGCGGTGGTGGTGAGCGGTACATCTTGTTCTTCTCCTTCCCCAGGATGACAAGGAAATAGATCTGGAACACCTCCACAGGCGCGTGAACAGCCTCTGCACAGATGACGACAGTCCCCATAAACAGTTTTCCACGTCGTCGATTGACTTGACCCCGCTGGACATTGACACTTTGCCCACCCGTCAAGCACTGGAGCAAATCAGTGACTTCAGAAACACTCACATCACCACAACAACCTTCATACCAGAACAGATCCAGACGCTGAGCCGCACGCTGTCTGCCAAAGCTGCTTCTGGCTTCTCCTTCGGCAGTGTACCTGAGCACCGAACTGGCCCTTTTAGGCACAGGGCACCGAATGGAGGCTTTTTCAGAAGCCCCATCAAAACAATGTCATCTATCCCTTACCAACCAACTCCTACTCTGGGGCTGAACCTCGGCAGTGACCCAGACCGAGGCACCTCCATATGAGCATCAGACCGAATTTCTTCACTGTTTCTTTTCTAGGACTCCCTTTGCAAGGAGCAGCTGTAATGTTGTGGGACTAACATGGATGTAACCTTTTTCTTTTCTTTTTTTTTTTTTTTTTTTTTTTTTAAGTTTTAAATTGGTTTTCTTCTGTGGGTTTTTTTTTTTTCTTTATTTAAGAAAAGAATCAGGATTATTAGTAACAACTCTTCTCTGCTTTCTCAGTCTGGTCTCCTCTTTCCTTTCTTTCTTTATTCTTTACTACTCGAATCACTTACTCTTTCATTTATCACCACATTAGCTTTTGGTTACTTCAGGCTTTTCATATATTTAAATATAGGAAACACGTAGTAATTAATGCTTAAGAAAACCCTGAGGATTACTTTACAGAAGGGCATTGGCTCCTCCCTCCTCCCCGCTGCCTTTTTTTTTTTTTTTTACTATACTTGCAATAACTTAAGTCCTTTACATGTATTCTGCTGCGTATGGTCAGCGCTCCACTGCTGTGTGTCCTTTTAACTGTGGACCAAAGGCAAACCCTGCAGTTTAAAAGAAAGGAAAAAAAATTAAAAAAAAAAAAAAAAAGGCAAAATGGGACAAAAAAAAAAAAAGGAAAGGAAGCAAAATAAATAAATGAAGTCGGAAGACCATTCAGGCCCCATTATACGAGAATGCAATTTTGTAGGATTACAAAAAGCCATTACTATGCCAGTAAAGACTACAGTTAAATCTACTTTTGCACTGCAACAGTGCATATGACCTTTATGTGATTGTACAGTGTTAAAAGTTTTTCTTATGTACAGTAAACTGTATCATATGGCAGAAGCCTCTGTTGTGTTAAATAAATTAGTATCTCATACATATATATATATATACATATATACACACAAGTATGTATATATATATATACATGTATATATAGCTATAAAATGGCAGCCGTTGCTATTGCAATTCATTTAATAAAGCTTTAGTAAAATGTGTTGTATACAGGGAAGATGTACAGTGCAGGGGTCTTTTCATTTAGAAAAGACGGGTCGCTTTTAACGTTATTCTGACTTGCATTGTTTGCCAACAGAGCATATTTTATACTTTTTTATTAGAACATCCAGGACAATTTCAAGTTTGTACCTAGATGTAACTCATTCGGTTAGGTTTCTGCATTGGCTGTTGAGCATTCTATATGGCTAACCTTGATAATTTTACTTTTAATTAATTAGACAGATGGAACACTCTCTTAGGTATGCCACGCTCATGAGCGACTAATATAGCTCTAGAGAAGTTTAAACGTAGATCAAAGGTTAATAAATTATTTTCCAAATCAGTACGGCTGATCAATACGACAACGGTGTTAGTGGAGCAAAAGCCCTTGAGAAATACTGATGTGGCCTTAATTATAATCGCTTATTGCTCAAAGGGGGAAACGATACGTGAACCGGCGCTCATCTTAACCCTTTATATGTTAAGTTAGATTTAGAGGAGCTACATACTTTTTTATATTAGTGCCAACTACTGTATAGAACAAGAGAAAGAACAGCAGTGAGAGCAGAACCGGTGCCGGTTTTGGCACCAGCTTTTTCAAGTAACGCCGTTACCTGTTAGAAACGTAGGAAGAGCTTTCAATTTGTAATCCTTACAGCTGAAGATGAGGCTAAGTAGAAAGCAAGCAGTTTATCCTGTGAGGTTTTTCGGTTTGGTTCTGTTTTTAATGCAACCACGCACTTATTTTAACCTAACTCATTCTCTTTGGCTAGGATTAATAGGAATCCACCTCTGCGATTTGCTTTAGGATAAATTAAAAGGTATATTCTTCAGACCTATTCTATTTTGACGCTAATTCTGTTCTGGGGGAGCATCTTGTACTGTCACTGTTTTTTGTACTAAATCTTCAAATATTGTCTACTGTGTAAGGCAGAACAAATTCTTATCGTGCGAAAGGCCATTTTGTTTCCGGGGTAGCAAGCGTCTAAAAGCATGCACAACTTGCTTCTCCCTTGTAACGTTCATGAACTCATCCACACCTCTGAGGAAAAAATTAAAAAAAAAAAAATTAAAAAAAAAAATATTTCTTTCCAACAGGCTACGTAGGGACATACCAGATGTTGCAGTGATTTTAGCTATTAAAAAGAGAAATCTGTTAACCATGTACGATATTTAAAATAGGCCTATTTTGATGTGTTGCCTATGATACAGATACACAAAACACTTTTTGGAGGCCTCAGTTACAAGTGGCAGAGCTTTCTGTGTATAATTTGTCTAAATAATTTGTCTAATAAAATTGTTTTCTAAACTCGTGTTTCCTCCTGCTTAAACGCTGAGCACTGTGAGCTTTTTCCTTTGGGGGCAGGTGTCTGCTCGTGGATGTTTTTGCTGCACCGGGGGAGAGGGTGTTTGAATCTTTTTTTTTTTTTATGGTTTAAAGTTCAGTACTAGGTTCATGAAAAAATAAAAGTCTGAGTCTGAATAGCATACAAATCTGAAGGGAATTACTGATGACTGAGAATGACTTGAGGATGAAAGGTGCCTACGTGCTAGTGCCAATAGGCACGTGTGTCAGAGGGCACTAAATGCTCAAAGACTAGAATGCTAGAGGGTCTTACCATAGGAAGGGATTCCTATAGCTGGCTCTGCTGACTGATGGTGAGACACGTGGAGAGAAAAAAGTGTCCTGCTGCAGCAAATAGGTGAGTGATTATAGCGCTCACTGATGCAGACACAGCATGATCAGAGCCATGGTCTCGTGAGTTTCCCTCCTGTCTTGCCAAAACAAAGCGTTGGTACAATTTCTCTAAATATATCAGGTATTCAAGAAGTATTTTTTTTTCCATGCTAACATCGGGCGCTGCGAATTTATGAGGACGTGAGGATATCTTTTTGTGCTAGCACACCTGCTGGGCTGGAAAGCATGCTGGAGCTTAATACCCTGGGTATGTGTTTGATTTCACAAACCTGCACAAAGGTGATGGGATGAAAAGCAAAGCAATTTCTCATGAGCACACTCGGTTGTAAAAAAACATTCTGCAAAACAAAAGAAGTGATGTACCAGCACAGCCCTGCAGTATTCACTCTCCCTTGGCCCAGAGAGCTGTTCCCTCTTCGTTCTATGGAACTGCTTTGAAATAAATGTCAAAATCAGGTATCGGCTCCTAAGAATGAGTCACAGATACTTTTTTAAGTGCTGGGATATGAACACACAGTTCACATCAAAACCAGGAAGCATCAGCTAGCTCATCACCATCATACCCTACCGTTCGTTGTGTCTCATACACGACACCACATGTTCGCTGTGTGTGAAGGCAGAAATCATTGCCCCCCAAGGAATCCTTGTGAGGGCAAAATGTTTTGTGGCCTAATTAATTCCTAACCGTAAAACTTGGTTTGATAACCTAAAATTAAAGGAGCCACGAACTTTTATTACTTTTCAAGACATAGAATATTTGCTCCACAACTCCATCCATCGCAGCAGTGTGATGCTTCTCGTGCACTACAGAATTTATTTCTAAACATGCCTCAGAAGAAAGTAACAAATCTGAAAGTATTTCAACAGTCCGGACAGGTTTTGGCCACGCCAGATTGAGCAACTGCAGGTTCATTCACAGAATAGGCTGCCCACGGTGGCATTATGGACTGAAGATGGCTTTGCACTGCCTTCCCGATCAGTACCAACACGATAATGGTAATCAGGGCAGAGGTGGAGAGATGAAAACAAGGTGTGAGACCTCTGAAAAGCAAGTTCCTAGGTTAATACAAGAGTATCGTAGCCTGCCATCCCTCCCCCCCCCCCACACACACACACACAAATAAATAAAATAAATAAAATAATACGAAAAAAAAAAAACCCACTATCTGGATTTGATAGTGTTGTAAAGGAAGCTATTCATTATTTTGGCATTCCAGAGCAATCCTTTATTCTATTGGTGCATCATCTGTTTGGAGCAAAGAATACTCCAGCTATGAGCTACTACTGTAAGACTAACCAATTCCTCCACCCTCCTCAGCTAAATAAATAAATACATACATACATAAAGAAAGAAAGAAAAAGGAAGCACGGGGGCAGTCACTGAGTTCCCCAAGTAATCATACAGCTGTAGGTGTTTGTTTCAATTCCACTTCTGGCCCGTACAGCAGCCAGTGTGGCAGCAGAAAAAAAAAAAAAAAGTGCTGGTAGTTTAGGCTTAGCCTTCTTCTATACGGAACAGGCAGTTTTGCTTTTGCAGCTCATTATCTTGCGTTTCAGCCTTCCAAGCGAGCGCTCTGCTGCTGGGGAAACTGTTTCAGCTGCTTGCTTGCTTCCTCTGGCATAAAGGAAACTGGGTAGCAGAAGAAGTTCAAGTGGGGTGAAGACTCAGGGACGCTGCTTACAACCCAGATCGGATTGCCAAGGGATGATCCCAGGGGCAGCCAGATGCTGCTGTGGGTGCCTTGTCTAGAAGCTGGGCAAGGAGGTGGCAAATGTTCCGTGCTTGTTGGAAATGAAACAAAAAAACGGGGAGTGGGCAGCTCTGTGAGCATGTCATAGCTCTCTGTTGCTGTGGGTCAACTTGTATTTCTCACACGTCCATGCCTTGCTCTAAGTATGCCATGGAGGGGTCCTTGCGTATTGGTTTTTAATATTCCCTGTGCGTTTCTCTGCTGTGGACTGAAGTAGGAGCAATCCCAGTTGATCCATGTTCTTACTAATTAATTATCTTGCTTACCACTGGGAGAGAGTAAGCAAGGACTTTGACCGAAACACTCTCCAATGCACTTTGAAGGAAAAGTCTCTGTGGTGTGGCAGTGACTACATCAAGAAACATGTAGTGTAGCAGGAAAATAACACTGCTCTGTCAAACAGTGCTTCGGCACCACTTGAGTGGTTTGTTTCACCATAGCCTTCACAGCTCCATCTGTCTAAGTTCTGCGGCTGCTTGAATCTCTGCAGGTTTGGGGGACGGCAGGTGGTGCTTTCCTCTCAATTCTCTCGACTCTTTGCCTCAAAGAACAAATAAGGCTCCCTACAATACTTCACGCGACCTCTTCCCGCCTAAAAAGTCGCGGCTGCCGACGCAGGGGGCTGACTGCTCTACCGCCGTCCACATGGTGGCGCTGCGGCACCGCCCGGCGCGGAGAGCCGCGCTCGAGGCCTCCCACCCGCCGGGCGCTGCCGTGAGGGGCGGCCGCCGTCGCGGGCGCGGTGTCCCCGGCGGAGTCGGGCGGTGTCGGGCGGCGGCTGCGGAGCCCATATCCCGGGAGACGGGGCGGCCCGCGCTGCTATGCAGACGGGATAATGGCGGGGGCCAGCGCCGTGTCACCTCTTGTGTGCGCTTTGCAAAGAGGAGCCCATGCGTGGCGAATGGGACACAGACCGCCATTGTGCGGGGGACACTTTAATAACCCACACCTACAATATCCAACCTGTTGTTCGCAGAGGGACGGCCCTGCCACGCACAACCCACCCGAGGGGCGCGGGGGGGGTGGAAGCGGAGCTGGCGGCGGCCGTTCGTCCCGATTGGTTTCTAAACGTTGCGTGGCGATGGAAGCTGGTTGTTCCCGGCGGCCTTTTTGCTGTCGGGAGATGCAAAGCGTTGGTGGAGGGTTTCCTGCGGATGGAGAGGTCTGTTTTTCGTGGCTGACAGGTGGAGATTGCTCTGCAGCCTGGGGGATTGATGGCAGGTGTTGATCGGTGGCCGCTTGGGTCCATTCTCTTCTTTTTGTCCCCCAGGGGGACTTCAAACGCATAGTCCCCGCATTTAAGGAGCCTTTGGGAGATCTGCTTTCCTTAGGAGACCTGCAAAAGGCTGGCATTTCCGTGTCTAAGAAACCTCCTTCCCTTTTGGCAGCAGTAGAGCTGATGCCAAGAGCCTGGCAATGCTGGAAGTGCCTCAGGGTGGGATCCCGTGTTTAAGGCCCTGTATGGCTCAAGAAGAGCCCCTCGTTCCCAGCTCACTGCTCAGGTGATGCCGTCGGCAAGAGGCAGTGTACAGTCTGTTTAAGATGCCGGATTCTTCCTTTTTTTTTTTTTTTTCCTCTTGCTGGCATGCTCGTAGCATGCAATGCCTTAAGCAGGGTGCAGTTTGTTGTTGCTTATTTCAAGCAACTGAGGTAATGAACTTGTGGGTTACGTGTGCGACAGCATCCAGACCCAGCAAAGTTGGTGCTGCTGCAAAGGGCAAGCAGAGTAAGTCTGGAATAAGATCCCTGCTAAAGAGGTGAGGGAATTGAGAACGACAGAGGTGTAAAGACCCTAATCCCACGGGTCTGATACTAGGGCTTGTAGTGCATCAAAAGTGGTTTTTTTGTTTTTGTTTTTGTTTTTTGTTTTTTTGTTTTTTTTTAATGGACGAGCTTCCAGTTCTGTGTAGGGAGTAATTGTTTGGAAGTCATGAATGCTTCTTCCTCCGGTGCTATGTTCTGGGATCTGTTCTGTAACGCAGACCCTAATCCAGCTAATGCCAGGTCGCTGGGTCACAGTTGCTGTCCGATGCTGCAGCCCTCTGCATCTCCGCAGGCAGGAGGAAACAGCTCACTTCCTTCCAAACTTTTTAGGGCTGCAGCCCCCAAAACCCCGGGTCGACAGCTCTTCGTGGTTGGTTTTGCTTCAGGTTGGTTTCTGAAGGGCTGGTGCTGAGTGACCCCAGTGCTCCGGCACTGCTAGGACTGAGAGCATCGAGCAGTTTCAGAGGGAATATCTTGCTGAGCCGCTTCAACGCAAGGAAGTTTTTAAAACAGTAACCAAAAGAAAATTGTTAGTCACGCTGATGTGAAGCTAAGGCTTTTTATTTTTTAAATATCAGCAGCAACGTCACTAAAGGAGCAGAGCGGCTGTAAGAATACGTTCTATAGGCAAGATTTCCACTTAGATGAGGAGGATGAATTCATCGTGCCCTACAATGGCCCCAGGAGGTAGCGAGTGTTGTTGCAGTGATGCTGTGCGCATCTCCTGGAGGCAGTGGGAGTACGTGCCTCGCAGCACTGGGGCATGTCCACGTCCCCGGGTGGTCGCGTTGCCCACGGGTGGGACAGGGCTGGCTTCGCCGCTGCTGGAGGCTGCAGCAACGGGCACGTGGGCTTCGCGTTCCTTGCAGTCGTCACTTCTGATCCGCGTTTAAAACACTTCTGAAGCATCACCACCAGCAGGTCCGGGTCTGTGCCGCCGGGATGGGCTGAGGGAAGGAAAGGAGCAGAGAAAATAGGGCAAGGGAGGAACGGGATACTTCCTAATCTGCCGCGCTGACCGCAGATCCTGAAGCGAGATTGAATGAGTAGTTAGGGTGTCGTAGCGCAATTAAGCTGCGGGCTGACCCACGCGCTTTGTGTGCTCTGAGAACGTCCCCGGCTGTAACGATAGAGGCTTTTTGCGCGACTTCTCCCCCGATCCCACCCCCAGTCTGTAACCCATTTCTCCGTGACACCGCTGTGTGCTGACCCCGTTCCGCTGCCTCGGCCCGAACCCGTCCGGGGGGGGGAGCGGAGGAAATCTGCATAAAGATACGGGGCCGCGTCCAGTTTGCGCGGCTCTGAAAGCTTTGACACTTTGAGAGAGAGGGCAGCTTCATTTCCACGGCTCCCGCATTCCTGCTATTGTACAGTAAGCGCTGCGGAGCGGTGTGCTTGTGTTTCCGACTCCCGTGAAGTTCCCTGCGCGCAGGGCGTGCCTCGAACCGCTTCAAAAGAAGCGAGTCCTACAAAAGGAAAAAAGAAACTCAAGTAGGCTCGAACATACAAAGAGAGGAGAAAGGAGAGAGAAAAAGGGCCGGGCGGCGCTGAATGCAGAATGAGCTCAGCCGGCCCCAGGAGTTCTCCATCCCTTACACGGACCTCATCCCGGGGGAGCGGCGCTCAGCGCGCACCGCCCAGCGCTTTCGGCTTCGACTCCGTAGAGCAGCGGCCCCGCAAACAGGCAGCTCCCCGCGCCGTCAGACGTGCAGACGGCGCTGGCAGCGGCTCAGGTGCACGCAGAGGGCGCCCACCCGACGGCTCCGCTTCGCCCACGGGGGCAGCGGGCGCGGGACGGGCGCCAGGCGCGCGCCTCCCCGGGCGGAGCGGCCGCGCGTGCCGCCGCTCCCCCCCCCCTCCCCCTCGATTCCCCCCCCCCCCGCCCCCCTTCCACCGCCTTCCCTTCGCTCTATTGGCTCCCCGCACGCGCCGGCCCCCCACCCGCCCGCGCCATTGGCCGCCCCGACACGCGACCGGCGCGGGGAGGGGTGGGGCGCCGAGGAAGGGAACGCGGGGCGGGGGGAGCGGGGGAGCCGGGACGGGACCCCGGCGCGTGCCGCTCCTTAAAGGGGGGCGCGGCGCACGGCCGACACCGGAGACGGCGGCTGCCACGCGCGAGGCGGGCGGGCGCCGCTGGCAGCCGTCCGTCGAGCCGTGCCGTGCCACGTCCCATGGGCGCCGCGGCCGAGCCATGAGCCTGCCGCGGGCAGCCGCCGCCGAGTGGGCCGAGGGCGGGAGGGAGCCGGAGCCGCTGCTGGGACCGGAGGCGGGAGGCTGCGGCTTCGCCCCCGGTTGGTTGGGCGTGTGCTGCGCCGCACGCGTGCCCGCCGCGTCGCCCCGCTACCTGCTGCCCGCCGACGAGGAGGACGAGGCGGCGGCGGCGGCGGCGGCGGCGGCAGGGGGGGGAGGAGCGGCGAGGCGCGCCGACGGGAGCAGCCCCGGGGGAGCGCGGGGCGGCGGCGGGCGGCCGCGGGGCGGCGGGGCCGGGCCGCGGGCGCAGGTGAGCGGCGTGCAGAAGCAGCGGCGGCTGGCGGCCAACGCGCGGGAGAGGCGGCGGATGCACGGGCTGAACCACGCCTTCGACCAGCTGCGCAATGTCATCCCCTCCTTCAACAACGACAAGAAGCTCTCCAAGTACGAGACGCTGCAGATGGCGCAGATCTACATCAGCGCCCTCGCCGAGCTGCTGCACGGGCCCCCCGCTCCCCCCGAGCCGCCCGCCAAAGCCGAGCTCCGCGGGGCCCCCTTCGAGCCGCCGCCTCCTCCCCCTCCTCCGCCGCCCCGCGCCTCGCCCCCGGCGCCCGCCAGGACTCGCTTCCCCCCGGCGCCGACCGCGGGCGGTTTCCCGACGCAGCTCGAGCCGCTGCGCTTCCCCTCTTTCCCGGCGCAGAAAGCGCCTTCTCCCGCGCTGCTCCTGGGGCCGCCCGCGCCGCAGCAGCCCGAGAGGAGCAAAGCGTCTCCGCGCTCTCACCGCAGCGACGGCGAGTTCTCGCCGCGCTCCCACTACAGTGACTCGGACGAGGCCAGCTAGGGGGCTGCGGGGCCGCGCCTCCCACCCGCCCGCTGGCTCCGGGGCCGCGTCGTTACGCCGCCGCGCAGTCGCTCCTGGCGGAGCTTCCTTCGCCCAGAAGCCGCCGCCGTCCCTTCTTCCTGCCAACGCGGGGCGAGAACCGCCGCGGGGCTCCCCGCCACGTCCGCCCCGTCCCGTCCCCGCAGAACGCACCGCGGCGGCGCTCCCGAGGGGTGCGCGGCGCAGAGCACTTTATCGGCGGCGGAGACGCGGGCGCAGAAGAGGGCTCCGGGCTGCCAAGGGGAGCCCGTCGCCGCCGTGGGCGCTCGGCCTGACAAACGCGAACTCTTCGCTCGTGTCAAACTTCGACGTTCGTTTTATTTCGCTTTGGTGGTAATAGGAAGCTTATTTATTACGGAGTGTTTGCTACTGTTTCTGCCTTCTGGTTGTTTCTTTTTTTTGTTGTTGTTGTTTGTTTGTTTTTTTAAAGAAAAAAAAGAAAAGGAAAAAAAAAAACTTTTCTACGACGGAAATCGTTTATTTTAATTTTAGCCCAGCCAATTGCCACTGGTATATGTATTTTTTTTTTTTCGAGATCAAATAAAGGTGGAAAAATAAAAAGGCGACGCGGTCGCGTTCCCCTTTTTCCCCGCACACCCTGCGCCGGGACGTGGCTTCGCAGCGTCCCCTTCCCTCCCCCCGCCCCGCTCCCCGTAGGTGGTCCCGCGAGTGGGGCCGGGCCGGGCGGAGCGGGCGCTGCCCGAGCTGTGCACCTGTCCCGCGGTAACCGGCGCTCGCTCGGCCCTCGGCACAGAGCGGACGGAAAGAGACGGAGGTGGGGGGGGGAGGCGGCCTCGCAGGGTGAATAGTTCAGCGGGACCCCCCCCCCCCCCCCCTCCCCCCCTTCTCCCTTCCCAAAGTGCTGGAGAAGGAGCGCTTTTCGTTGCCGGGACCGTGTCTGGCCCCGTGGTGGGGAGGGGGTGGTGGGTGAGTGGGGAGGAACTCGGCCAGGAGGAATATCATCACCCAGTCACCGAATTTAATTTTTTTTTTTTTTTGGAGGGGTGGAGGAGCAGGGCTTTATTTTTCTTTATTTTATGGTGGTTGGATGGTTTCTTTCCTTTCTCCTTTCGTTTCGTTCCCTCTCGTTCTGTTCCCCCCCAAATAAACCTGCGCCCGTGCTTCAACCAGCACGAAGCGGCCGCGCCGCGCAATTGGAGCGCAACCATCGCGCAGCGCACATCACATCTGCCCTCCGCTCTCCGGGCACCGCTGCTCCCCCCAGAGAGCGGAGCGCTGCAGGTCCTCAGCTCTCGTTGTCAGAGGGGTTTTTTTTCTTTCTTTTTTTTTTTTTTTTCTTTAACATTTCCCTGAAAGAGATGCGCAGCGTATTTCCCTGTTGAGGTTCAGCCCCGGAGTTTGCATAACAACCGCTTGGCAAGCCCCCCTCTCCCTCCCTCCCTTCCCTGCCCCCGTTAACAAGCTGGAACGTAGAGCTGCAGGTTGCTCTAATCTCATTAATATTTTGGAAAGTTGAATATTGAGCGTTTCGGAGCGCTCATTCCCCATATGCCGGGCCGCTCCCGCTATGCTGGCTGCTTCCTTTCTCTCCATTATTAGCAATTAGCTCCTACCTTCCAAAGTGGGATCCAAGTATCCAAGATACTAGCAAAGGCATCAACTCTGTGGTGCAAGCGAAGCACGCTCCCAAACAAACAAAGAGACAACATTTCTTTAAGTAATGAAGATGGATAAATCGCTTTATTGAGCTCGCGACAGTGTTTGTTTTGCACGGACGAGCGCGAAGTTTGCAAAGCGGAGCGCGCTTTGCTTTGTGCGATCTTCCCCGCTTTTAAGAGGCTTTTCTTTAAAGCGGGAGCGTTCGGTTGTGGCCGAATGCGCCTTTTACTTCGGGACGCAGCCCCACGGCTGCTGTTTGCCCAACCTCTGGCCCCGAGGATAGAAGGAAGGAGGGAGAAAGGGTTAACCCCGGCGCTTCTTAATTAGAGCGGGGCGGACAATGCGGCGGGGCGGCCCGGGGGGGGGGTGTTGAGGGGAGGGGGGCTCGGGGGGTGGCTGGCCGCGCTCCCGGCCGCGGTGCGCCGTGTCTGGAGCGGAGCACGCGCTGTCAGCTGGTGAGCGCGGCGCGGCGGCCTTTCAGGCGGCACCCCGGGGAGCTGCGGCCCGCGGGGAGCTCCGTTGTGCCCCCCCCGTATCCTCTCCACCCCCCCACCCCTCCCCGCCCTGGCAGCCCGCGCTCGGGCCTCCCCCCGGCCCCTTCCTCGCTTCGCTCGTCGGAGACGGATACAAAAGGGGAAAAGCAACGCCCGCTTGCCCGAGGAAGGGGGGGGGGGGGGGTCCCACGCGTGTGCGCCTTGTGCGCACGTGAGGCGCCGGCGGAGCTCTCCAGGGACGCGCGGCTCTCGCGTCTGCTGCAAAGCGCTGCGATATCGCCGCCTCTCCCTTGCAGGAATGTCACCCGCGGAGCCCCCACGACCCCTCCGAGGGCAACCACCCCCCCCCCCCCCCGCTGGCTCGGCTCCGGCTGCGGGAAAGGCAGAGAGCCCCTTCGGGTGGCAGAGG
The DNA here is from genome assembly GCA_036925125.1 of Oreortyx pictus. Taxonomy (NCBI): domain Eukaryota; kingdom Metazoa; phylum Chordata; class Aves; order Galliformes; family Odontophoridae; genus Oreortyx; species Oreortyx pictus. The sequence goes on along the minus strand of JAUPFR010000005.1, from coordinate 51,979,024 downwards.
AACGCCTTTGGGAGCGCGGCCAGGACGTGACAGCACGGAGAAGCGTTTCCTCGCTGCCCCCGGTGCCGTTCTGCCGCTCGGGGCGGGGACACCGGGGCCCTTCACACCGGGCTGCTGCCGCCGCCGCCGCCGCCGCTCGGAGCCGTGCCCCTTGTGCCGGGCAGGGGAAACCGAGATTTGGGGATAGGAGGGCGACATTCGGGGCTGGGAAAACGAGTTTTGTGGCTGGGAGGGCAAATGGCGCTCGCTTACAACGACCCAGCCTCCCATTCGTCCAAACTTCCATCTTTATCGTTTACTGTTTTTGCGTTTGATCTCTGTAATCCCCGGGTCCTCTCTCCCGCCTCGATGCGCGCTCCCGCGCTCAACCCGGGACAGCGGCGCGCACCCGAGCGGTGCTGCCGCGCTTTATGGAGCGGTTAATCAACTGCGCATCAGCGAGACAGCGCATCAGCCCATCTGCTTGATATATATTCAGGAGGGCTCCAGCCCTTTTGAAGTCTAATTTCTTCCCCAGGAGAACGCGCCGGGTAATTTACCATCATTTCATACGCATCGCGGCCACCGAGTTAACCCTTTCCCCAAGCGCTGCCCGCACAGGATTTTCCTCCCGAAAAACGCCACAGGTTCAACGTTACGAACTTGTCAAAGTGCCTCTTCCATGATGCCCGTTGAAATAAAAGTCCGCACCGTAACCCCTTTGGACGTGTCGGATTAGAAGGCAGCGGTTGTTTAAGATCAGCTCGGGATAAGGAAATGCTTAGAGCTGCCCGTGCCGATGCGCATCATTTCATCCTCAGCCACCTACTGCTGGCTTTATTTTTAAGATCCTTGGGACTTTTCTTTATTATCTTTCTTTTTTTTTTTTTTTTTTTTTTTGGCAGGACTCGGCCTGCAGCAGCACCCCTTCTCTGTTAACTGCAATAAATGCCATCTCCTGCAGCTGTTTTTATTTTTTTTTTTTTCTCCAAAGTTTGCTTTTAAAAAGAGGGGCACGGGGGGGAGGGTTGCGTTTGTCTGTGCCACGCAAACACTGCCTCGGGAGAAGGCTCCATACGTGGGGTCAGGCTGTCCCAGGGGCTAGGACAAAGCTGGGACTCCAGGAACCGGGGATCTCTGTAAGGAGTGGACATTGGGCTCTTTAGTGTTGCATTTTAAAAAGGCAGAGGAAAACGGGCCAAATGCTTCCCTACAATTGGATTTCTTTAGATTTGAGGTCCCTTCCAACCTGAGCCATTCCACGACGTCAAATCCTGTGATAGAAGTTTCTCTTTTATTATTTGTCTCCTATCCACCTGCTTGCTCCTTTTTGGTTTTCCGTTCATTTTCCTCTGGCTGGTACTAACGCTGAACTAAGTCCCAGTGTTAAGGGGGGTCCATCTAAACGCTGTCTCTGGGCTGATAGCTGAGATGGCTTGTTGGATCACTTCCACACCTCTGTGTTTAACCCTACAGCAGTCATGCGGCTGGGAGTTTGCCCAAACTGGTGGCCCGCATCCCTTGCTGGAGCTGATGCTCCAGTTCTCAGACTCCCAGAGCTGCTCCCTGTGTCCTGTTTGTGGCAAAGGACGTAGTGTTAGGTGTCTTCCAGTCTCAGGGCGAGAGTGCAGGTTGCGTGTCTGTTTACGCTTCTTGCACCACTTTCTCCCCAGACCCGTCAAAAGTATTTCCAGCAAGGATACTGTTCAACACTGTGGATACTGCTTTCTTGCCTTATAGAGATGGCCCACCTGGGCTATGCCTCTTGCTGGAACCCTCCTTCCCCCTGCCCTGGGAAGCAAGATGTGGAGCAAATGCCTAATCCAGCCTTAGTCTGCTGTTTGGAACGAACTGAGAGAGAGGAAAAAGCAGAGATTTCTGTTACAGGGCATAGCTGAAAAGCTTTGAGAAGGATGGCAGCTGCCAGCATTTTTCTGCGGGCAAATCATTCTCCCCACCTGTAGCCTGTCCCCTCCCCGGGGTCGATGTAGGGCACCTGGAGGTGAGGCAGCTTGAAATAAGCTGCACACAGTGTGGCCCCTGGTTTTTCTCCTATGATGCGGGTGCTAGCTGGAAGTTGCTGTTTGGAGGGAAGGAAAGATGCTTTCTGACATGTGGAAGTACCTGCAGGCCTCGGTTGCATCTTAGGTAGGAGGGATAGTTGCTGCTCTGTTACGCTGCTTACCAGACTTTTGCTTAAAAAAGAGGAAAAATAAACATTTCTGAGCTTCTTTTGTGGTTGTGACCGGTGCTCTGGATAAAATCAGTTACGCTGTTATTACTCAGGGGAGCCAATTAACCCTATTTTCTTCTGTGTTGTGGAGCATCCTTAAAGCTACTTGTTTAAAAGAGCTTTGGGGGGAAAAAAAAAAAAAAAAAGCCACTAAGTTTGTCTCTGTGGGAGCAGTAACTGAGACAGAAGGGCTTTGAATTGTTGCTAGAGGTTTTGGAGTTTGCTTCTTGGGACAAGCAATGAGAGCTCTAAAGCACTGCTGACTCTAACTCTGGGGTTAGCAAGCAGTGAGATCGCTTCGTGTGAGCATTGCGGTTGCCTGTGGCACCATACTGCAGGGGAACTGGAGTGAACACTTCTTATAGTTCGAGGGAAAGTGGCTTTGGGTTATTTTGTTACCCAATCTTGCAAAAGCTCGTGGGTGCATATGCAGTAAGGTAACCTGCTTCTCCCATTTACTCATTTTCACCTGGTCTCCTTTCTGGTGGTGGAAACTCTGTGCTGTGTTTTTAATGGGTGTTTTGCAACTGTGGCCTGCAGTTCGGTTTGCTCTTGTGGCTGGGATGTGATGCTTCTATGTCAGATGTTCCTGGACCTGCGCCTGCGGTGCTTTGTGAGCAGGAGTTCATGGTAGCAGCCCTAGAGCACAGTCTTCCCTAATGCTTACACAACCAGGCACCTCCCAGCATCAGAGAGCGTGGTTGGGTATCCATCTATGTGGAAGCGTGTGCTGGAGGAGCTAACCTCAGCGTAAATTGGGCTGAATGGCAGTTAAAAGTGTCAATTTCAGTTTTTCACTGGCATTTCAACCAACAGGGAAGTGATGTTTGGGAGGTGAACGTCTGTTTTTGGTTTCTTTTTTGTTTTCTAATGAAAACAGACCAAACAGAGGAGCGTCATCCTGGCCCTAGTGAAAACAGTGTGTCAAGTATTACTGCTGTGATCCTGCTCATAAGTTCGGATGGGGGTAATAGAAGTTATCCTTCAGAAAGGAAATGGAAACATGGAAGGCTAGCATCTAAATCCAGGCTCCTGGCTCTCAAGAGGTCCGAGCTTTTTCTTTTGTTCTGTAGTTTGCTGTTCAGTAGACGAGGAAGAGTCAGTCTCTTCCTTATTTCCATAAACACTGGAGAGGTACTGATGGGTGTATTTTGTAGTCATCTTTGTTATACTCTTGAAAACAGTGTGGAGGTACGCTATAGGGATATGGCACAAAGATTTCTGAAGTACTTGGTGGTACAGGACCATGCTCTGTGCAGAAAACTGGTAGATTAAGTTGAAAAAATCTCTTCGGAGTCTGTAGCAAATGTTGGAAACAAATAGCTTTTGTCATTCTTTGATGGAACTTTTTATTTATGTAATTATAAAGAACAACAAAAAAAGAAACAGTTTTTTTCAAAGCAGGAAGCTTTTTTTTTGTAGTGGAAGTGTTGGTTTTCGTGGATGTCAAAATTAAATCTGAGATTTGTAAATGAGAAATTTCAAGTCAAGGTGTCTCTTTGACTGAAAGGAAAAAGTACAGAGAGATGATTCTGAGCACTGCCATATACCACTGAAAGTTTTGGGGTCTTTCGTATCAATTTCAGTTTGTATTCCTTGCAAATTATTACAGGCAAAGCAATCTGGTTCTGATATTTAACTTTTTTTTTTTTTTTGGGGGGGGGGTGCTGAGGGGATGGCTAATTTGTTATTAATGCCATTGGCTTTTTGATTAAGTTGCTTGAGTAAGTTATTTTGGAGAAATAATTGATCATCTCAGAAGAAGCTTTCACTGGAGCAGGAAACATTTTGGAAATTAATGCTGTTACTTAGCATGCTCATAATGACAGCGTTTAGTAGTTGCATACGTTGCATCCACTTCTACCTCTGAATTCAGTTTTGGATTTTGATCGTGTTAAATTGGCTTGAATGCGAGTGTTAGCATCTGGCTTGTGCTGAGCTACTTGAAGTTATGAGACCTGCTTTTGGAGCTGCTTGGAAAAGAAAATAGTGTACCACAGTGTCATATTCTTCGCTTTTTCAGGTTTCCCTGTTGTACTGCATTACCTAGGGAAAAAATAAGTTATGTTGGCCACTGCTTCAGAAGTAGAGGAGTACAAAATTGCCAATAAGAAATTCCTGGGCTATGTGTGCTGTATACCTGATTTGGAAACTTTGGAGCAGTCAGAATGTTCTCTTCCACAGCATCAATGTGATGGCCCCTTCTTCAGCATCAACCTGCAGGCTGAGTAGTTTGGCCAAAGGAAAATGATTTTCAGTATGAGGCTGTGGTACGGTGCCTGCTAGACAGTTAAACGTGGAAAAAATGAGATAGCCTTTGAAGTTGCCTGTAAGCTGCCCTCTTGATTAATTTAAAATTTTAGTTTTACACACCCTGCAATAAACTTTTATTTACATTTTTATTGCAACTGAACTTTACGTCTTCTGTGCTTACCTAATATTAGCGTGGTAACTGCTGAGGCAGGTGAATCAACAGAGGGAAGTCTAAACTGATTCGGAAATGGCCATAAAACCCCTTGAGCAGCGCTGATAAACCTGCCTGGCTTGCTCCCCTTCTATTAGCTTTAATCCTGGCTTCCAACACTGAAGCTGGTGCTGGGGCAGTGGAAACTTTGCACAAAGGGATATTTGATAAAGCAGATGCGTGAGGATCCGACGTGTGCTCGTCGTGTGGGTGATGAGTGAGCAAGCTAACTCTGCAGCTCCTGGCGAGCTGCTGCATGACGCTTTAAATTATTGTATTTTTTTAAAGCTTCCCCCCACCCCCCACCGGAATTGTTATATTGACTTCCCTGTCAGACTGCCCTTTGCCGTGTGCGGTGCGGGCGCTGTCCATGGTACCCTCTCTGCTGGCGGACGGTTCCGTTCTCGGCGGCCTTACGATCTCCGGAGGAGAGGAATTGAGGGTTTTTTTTTGTTTTTTTTTTAATTGTGGTTTTCTTTTTTTTTTATTTTTCGGTGGGTCCTATGCTTTTTAAAATATATATTTTAATTAGTCTGTGGTCATTGACTCCCGTTTTGTCCCTTTCTGCTAGCACTGACTCCTGCAAATTGTTCAATGTGGCATGTTTTCAATCCATGCAGTTGGTACAGCTGTACGACCTGAGTAAGAGGTGAAGCTGCTGTGGTTTAGCCTGGTGGGCAGCTTAACACCACGCAGCCGTTTGCTCGCTCACCTCCACAGGCATGGGGAGATGACTGTAGATAGTGGCAGGGGCTGGAAGAAAAGGAAGGAAGGACTGGGGTAAAACAGACAAGGCAAGTGTTGCACACTGCAGTTGTTCACAATCAGCCTGCCTGTGCTCAGCCAGTCCCCAAGTAGCGCTGTCCCTCTGGCTAACACCCCTGCTTTTATTGTTCAGCGGGATATGAACTGGCATGGAACGTTCCTTTTGCTGGTGTGGGTCAGCTTGTCCTGGTTTTGTGCCCTCCCAACTCCTTGTGCATCCCCAGCCTCTTTGCTGGCAGAGCAGCGTGAGAAGCCAGAACATCCTTGGTTCTGTGCAGCACTGCTCAGCAGTAACCAAAATACTGAGGTGTTGACAATGCTCATCTCATCCTAAATCCAAAGTTAGGTAGTATATCGGAAGAAAGTTCTCTCTATCTCAGCTGAATCCATAACAGAAGCATAGAAGCTTGACCTGTCATGCACCAAAGAGGCACTTTTTTTTTCTTGTCTCTGCCGATTGTCTTCTTTTTTGTAAGTTGTGCTTACAAAATTATGATGTAACTGGAAAAATGTACTATATTATTCTCATCTGTATGCATTTCATTTATGAGCTTTTACTTGAAACAAAACCTATTTCTATGCAACATAAATGAAACCTGATTCTGTACTTCGCTCTGAGCATTTTTCTTCAAAGATGACAAGTGTTACATAACTGTTGAAAATATCTACCTTAGACAGTTGAATCTTTAGGAGTGTTGCACATAGAGATCTATGATTTAGTGACTTAAAGTTAACAATATTGCTTGTCTTAAAAAAATGAGCAGTGCTCGTGTAAATCTTCTGGGCTGATGAGAAAATGGCTTTGAAGTACATTTGTGTGTGGAATGGATCATATTTTGAAAGTAAGATCTGATAAGCCTAAACCATCAAGATAAAATTCCCACATAAATGGGTAAATAAATACAGCACAGATGTTTGAAATCAAAGTGTCTCCTTGCTTTTCTCAGTTCCCCACTCTGCTGGATAATGTGAAACAGCATACCTCTGCTGCAAGCTGACGTCAGTTAGGAGACGTTAGCAGGTGGTGCAAACCATGAGGAGGACAAATTTGGCCTGGCTCTGGCATGCTGGGGAGGCACGCTGTACTGACAGAGGTAAGCAGTGAAGTTATTACAGGCAAAACCTTTGCTCGGTCTTTCTTTAAATGGCTTTCTTTCTTAGTAGCTTGTGAAGCCTTAATTAAAAAAATTCAGTAGATTGATGCAAGGTAACAATTTTGTCTGAAACATCACACTTTTTTGTGTTACCTGATCCTTCTTTGAAGTGCTGAACATTTGAAGTCAGGGTGTTTTGTAAACATGTTTATTAGCTCAGCTTTATCACAAGGAAGCAACCTCTGCAGACCTCATTCTCTCTCGTCCTTCTCTGTTCATACAGCCCAAGTGAATTTACATTGGCAAAAGTTTCTGCTTGAATTGCCTCTGTGTAGGGAGAATCCCAATAGCTCATGGCAGGCAGTGAAAGATCTGTTTCCTTGTGTGGTGGCCCTGCTCCTGGATTTTAACTTATCCTCAGCTGGAGCACAGCCTCCCACTGAGAGAAACAAGTAAAATGGAATGGGAAGTGGGGTATGAGAGGGCTTTTCTCTATTAAGAGTAAGAAAGAAGGAGATATGGAAGCTTATGACAGGTTAAAATAAAAATGATGGCATCAGCAGCTACGAGAAAAAGCAACTCACAAAAGCAAAGTTTTATTTAAAACTGATCTGTCATCTCTTGGATTTGCATTAATCTTGTGAAGCAGCATGCTAGATGAAATTTAGTTGTTTCCTTTATGCATTTTTTTCCCCGATATCAGAAAGGAAGCAAATTTGGCAATGTATTGAAAAAGTTATGTGATTTGTTCTTAAGTAAGGAACAAGTGGATGCTTCTGTCTTAGATGCAAAGCGATACAAGAACTAATTTTTTAGAATGAAATTTCACCTAAAATTTCATTCTCGGCTTGAACTGGTGCAGGAGTTGGAAGCTGCAGTAGGATCCTTGTTTGTACTTCTCTGCATAGCTGTGCTTTGTTCAGACATGGATGAAAATAGTTTGTTTACTTTTTTTCATTGTTTATATTATGATAACATTGGCAGTGAGCAGGTGAGTGCTGGAACGATGAGGGTGTAGCTCTTTATTACTGCAAGTCATCTTTAGGCTCATAAATAAGCCTTTGGAATTGAATGAGATTACTCAACTGTGCAAGAGTGTACAGGATGTGCCCATAAACTGAGTTAAAACAAGCTCCCCGATGTAGCTAGAAACAAAGATCTCTTGCACAAAGTAAGAACCCTTCTTGATGCTTTGAAGTAGTGTTAAGTAGTTGTAGAAAGTTTCATATTGGTGCTAGTGCTTAAAGTTCAACTTCATATTTCTAGGTTTGGTTATTTTTGCATATGCAGTTTGTAGAGCCCTGTTCCACAGACATCTGTCAAACAGAGACAAGTGTTTTTAGCTTGCTTAATGTGAGAATGTATCTGAATGAAATGGACAGCGGGTGAGTTGGCTGAATCCTTGAGAATCTTTCTCACTCTGCATGAAATGCTGCCTCATGGTGTATATTGAGAGAAGCTAGCAGAAAATGTACGGTCATCATTGAGATTGTAAAACATGCATCTTCCTCCAAGAAGAATAGATGCCTTACCAGTTTGATACTTGAAAGTGAGACTACTTCGGTAGTTATTTTATTACTTTTGTTTTTGTGTTTGCTGGATACTGTGGGACAGCTCTGCATGCAGTGTGGAAAAAAATAAACGGGGCAGTTAATCTCCTTTAATTAAAAATAAAGTTCTTTCCCGTATCTGTAGATGTATCTGTTAATTTGCCAGTGCAACAATTTTCCTTGACATGCTAACTATACATTGGAAGGACTGCTCCAGAAACTCTGTGAGTCTTCTACTGGATGGTTCCCAGGCAATGGTATTGGCAGCGGATGCTTGCTCTTTGCCACACAGTCATAAGGATTGTTTCAAAAGCTCCATAGCCAAATAAATACCTCCTCAGTCAGCAGATGGAGATTTAGGAGAATAGGTAGAGCCCTGTACATAATGTTTTATTTATGAAAATTAATTTACCTGTACATGTGTGAATGGTTTCTTTCAACCAAAAAAAGGTAAGTTTTTTTTTTTTTTTTTTAAAGAAAGAAGACCTTCAGCTCCAGATATTGATACCATCGAAAATTTTAGTCCCAGTTATAACAGGGAAGCAGAGTGTGGCAGTAGAAAAGATAAATTAACAAAATATTTTTTCCAGCGTAGGGAGTCAGTGTACAGATTTAATAGCAATTTACCTATAAGTTCAGTTGTCTCGGGCTTTGTCCAGGTTGGAGTACACTTGGAGTTAGTTTTGTTCCTTTCCAAACTGATCTTTTTTTTTGAATGGGCAATAAAGAGAGTACACACGACAGGGCGTGCACTCAGCTGCCTCATCCACGTGTCTTGGCCACAGGACGTGAGGCCACAGGAGCATAACGTATCTTGCAGTGTTTCAATAGTACTATACCATATACTTTTATGGCTGAAATAAAACACACAAAGATTTTTCCTTCTGAAGCTTTGTGTAATGCTCGTGCAACAGAATGGAGAGGAAAAAAAAAAAGTGAATGCATTTCTATTATGTTACTCTTATTTCTCAGTTCTTTTGGTAACACAGCAAGCCCTGAATGACACTCAGGTGGATATAATTTTTTCAAAGATGTCTCTGCACTTTTCTGATATTGCTAGTGGAAATTCTTTGACAGCTGGGTCCTTATAAGTCCTCTTACAAAGATCTCATGAGAGAGTTACAGTCTTAAATTGCTCAGAGCAACTTAATTTGTTTTGAATGAAAAGAATATAAATGCTTAGCTGCAGGATTTAACTGGCCAGTTAAGTAACTGCGTTTCCTTAATAAATTTCCCTATGAAACTTTTTTTTTTTTAATATAGGTAAGATACAACTTTTTGTTTATGATGTGGTCATTATCCTGTTGTTACTCCTTTCTATTTCCCCAGAATCTCTCACTTCTTAGGGCCAGTCCGAACTCCAGGTGCTAATGTTGTGTACTTTGAAGTCCCTCTAGAAGCCTCTGCTCTTACCCCTTTATTTCATTGTTTTCCTTTCTTCCTTTTAAAAAAAAAAAAAAAAAAAAAAACAGCATTCGGGTTTTACTCTTTTATCTGCTACATAGCTATACTACCTTTCAATTTGTTTCATCTGTGATGGCAGGAGGCTTTCAACCTTCTTCCCATTTCTTTCTTCAAATCTAAGTCCTATTCTATTCTCATAAATTCATTTTTTTAATGTTTCACAGCATCTATCATTCAAGAACTATGAATATCTTTATGCACTTAGGTGGAATAAGCGTAAGAATCTTGGTGAATTGTTTGGAATCCACGTTTCCTTTTTAGATGTGGAGGACCTAACCCAGCTGCTTTTTTCAGTTATGTTCTAGTGACAGCACTCTAGTCTCCAGAAGCCAAAATTATAGGGAGTTAGATCACGTGCAGAATTACAGAGTTATAGGGGATGGAAGGGACCCCCTGACACAGAGTCCAAGCCCCCTACCAAATCAGATCTTGCCTCCTGGTGAAATACTAGAAATGTTGTGCTGACTGGAAACGGTTGAGTTGCTAGGCTTAGCCCTGAGACTGATGGTATCCATAAACTGGTGCCAAGTGTTCACATCTCACTGGCCCATCTTGTCCCGGCAGTCATCTCAAGTACTCTGCTGTTTAATTCTAACTTTTCATAATTGAACTTGTCAGATTTTTCTAATTAAATAACAGCATTGTTAGCCTGTTGAGGAAAGAGATGGGATAATCTTTGTGCGGATGCAGCTTCACCACAAGCACTGTGTGCAGCTTTGGGCTTCCCTACTTAAGGAAGACATGAAACTGTTAGAAAGCATCCAACGGAGAGGGCTATGAAGACAGTGGAGGGTCTGGAGGGCAAGATATTTGAGGAGCGGCTGAGGTCCCTGGGTTTGTTCAGCCCAGAGCAGAGGAGGCTGAGGGGAGGCCTCAAGGCAATTTCCAGCTCCTTGCAAGGAGGGGTGGGGCAGCACTGAGCTCTGTTCTCTGGTGACAGTGACAGGAGACCCAAGGGAACAGCACGGAGCTGTGTGGGAGGGAAGTTTGGTGTTAGGAAAACATTCTTCATTGAGAGGATGATTGGGAATGGTCTCCCGAGGACAGTGGCCATGACACCAAACCTACTGGACTTCAAGAAATGTTTGGACAACTCTCTTAGAAACATACTAACAACTTTGAAAAGGATTTGTAGCTGTGTTTATGTGGTATCAATCAGTGGGAGAAATGAAGAGATGTCTCTTTAACTTTTCAAACCATCAACAAAACTGGGTGCCCATTCTTTTCTGGTTGTGGATCATAAAATTTCAACTGCATGGGTATTATGTGAACAATATGAATTTCATTGACACTAGCCTGTATGCAAAAGGCCTCTTCAGCATGTTTAAACTAGGCTGGTGTGCATTCAACCCTAGTACAATACTTGAATGCTCCTGCTTACCACTGCAGCCAAAACTCTGCTAACTCTCTAACCGGCTTGGAAAAGAAAACTGAATGCTTAGTATTTGAATGTTATGGCCTGTTTATTCCAGATCACATTTATGTTGTTTAAGGTTAATTGAAGTTTGAGCAACTTCAGCTTCCTTGTGCAGGTGTAGAGGAATACATCTGTAAGAAGTTGTCTGGGCTCTGATTCCCACCAGCAACTTCAGCAAAAATGCTGCAAGTATGGAGTAACGTAAGCAAAGAAGAGGGCTAGATCTTAGTTTAGATGCTGGGCTTGAAAATTAAACGGAAAAGTAGACACTGGAAATCTGCAGAAAACATGAAAATGAACTTCCTCAAACCCAGTTTTTGTTGCTGAGCCTGGAAGCAGTTCACCCCTGCAGATAGGCCTGTGTGGGCTCTTGTTCGCTGTTCACTGTGGTTTGGGACAGGGCTCATTTTTGGTGTTTGTGCATTGACTGACAAAATCTGGTATTACAGGTGGTAAGGGGACGCAAAAGTTCTGTGGAGGCATGAGGGATGGACAGTTAAGTGGGGCTGATGAAATGTGTGTGTGCAGAGAGAGGAAGACAATGTAGGTTGGCATTGGGAAACGTTGTTTTGGCAACTGGTAATGGTATCTGCAGTGATTTTCTTGCTTTTGTGGGTATTCTTTTTGGGACGGACATATTTAATCTGGCCATGTAGCAAGTACTAAAAAATGACTTGCAAGTAGCTAAATTTTATAGCTCATGTTAACGTGACCTTTGACCTTATTACACTTTTATTTGCTCCCAATTCTTTCTTTCAAACGTGTAAGTGATATCGAGGTCTGTAAACCAAGCTGCTGAAATAAACTAGAAAATGGCATAGACAAGGCAGGAGAAATGGTCTGGGAGGGATTTGGCTGCAGGTTTTCAACCATTAATTATTCATTTGGTAAACAATGAGGGAGTGCAAAAGCAGCCAGGCCAGGTAGGTAGAGGATTAGGTTGTAAGATAATAGAGATAAGGGCAAATAAGGAAGAAATCCTTAGCAAATAAAGCTGAATGTTATTCATAACTGTCACAAGCCTTCTTATACAGTAAAACAAAATACCAGTGAATTATTAGTGGCTTTCATTAAGGTAATTGTGCCAGTGTTTGACGGCGAAGTTGGGTATGACTCATAAAGCCAAAGTTTTGCAGATGTCAACCAAAGGCCTAATTTAGGGGAAACAGATGCAAGTTTTTTGTTTGTTTGTTTGTTTTTTTTACCTCGTGTATTAGTAAAACCATGTCACGAATGTGAGTTGCTTCGGAGAGACAAAAGAAATACTCAGGATTTTGGTTTTTGGTTTGTTTGTTTGTTTTTTGTTTTGTTTTTGATTTCTCGGAGTTTAGCAAAAGGAGGAAGTACTAATTAAAGAAAGTGGTCATATGAGCTTCTGGCCTTTTTTTTTTTTTGTTTTACTCTGTTAGCACGTCTGAGACCACTTATGTGCTAATCTCAATGGCTTGTGTACATATCCGCCTTCCTATCAATGGCTTTCTATCAATATTCATGCAGAAATGCTTGCGTTAAAGATTTCTTGTCAAAAAGTAATTGACAGAGCAAGAAACACGAGGGTAGAAAAAAAAACAGAAAATCTGCCCAAGCTACCCTTTAGCATGGAAGGTCTCATCTGTGTTTTCCAGGCAAACGTGATACTGGTGGGTGCCTATGCCTTAACCAAACTCCTGTTTAGTAAGGGCAGAGGTTTGTTTTTCCAGAAGAAAGTAAATGCTGTAAATGACGTTGTATTTCACTTGTGCATACTGACATGATCAAATAGGTTCCTGGAAGGTGCAATTTAGTTGTGAGGGTAATTGTTCCTGAGCCGTCTACTGGGACTACTTCTGGAGGTGGGCTCCATCAGGCCACAATGGAGGAAGAACCTAGCGAGGCTTGCTGGGATGTCATATTCCACACACACAACTCTTTGGTCTAGCATTTGTGCCTTCACTGTGGGAGGTTTTGGTGTGGTTTTGACTCCGTTTTCCAGAAAGGTTTGGCATTTTTCAGCCTTCTAAACTGCAAAATAGATGTGAAACAGGAATTTTTAGGTTCCATCAATAGCCCCCAAGATTCAGGGGCAAGCACTGTACAATCTATGCTTAGTGGCTTAGTGATGCTCTTCTCTCTATAAAATTGTTTTGTGATATGAATGTAGGTAATATTATCAACTGATGAGCAACAAACCATAAGTACAATAGAGGGAGGTATGAAAAATGAATATCACTTGAAATAATGCTTTAATGAGGAAAGGGCTTCAAGTGTTGAAGCATGCTCCTGAACTTCACCCTGCATCTGCTCCCCCAGAGGATCCTGCCATGGGAGCTGTTTTACAGGGGACATTTACACTTGGTATTCAGGTTATCTCAAGAGTTTAATGGTCTCATTGTATTTTTAACAACATTAAGGTCTTGACATATTGCAGCTGTGTTTCCTGTTGGTTGTTATTTTATTTTTTTTCATTTTAGTCTATTTGATTACCCTTGCCATCTCAAATCGATGCAGCATCCGCAAGTTGTGACCCAGGCTGCTGCATAAGGCTGCAGGGCAGCACTGGTGGTTGCTGTTTCACCTCAGAAACAGCTGTTCCTCAGTGGCAGATGAAAAGATCCCTGCGAATTTATTTTTCTCTTTTTATTCCATCAATACACCCTCTGAAATCCATAAAGGCCTTGTATGGAAAGAATCATGAATTCATTGAGGTGAGAAGAGATCTTCAAGGTCCTTAAGTCCAATCATCTACCTAGTACTCGTTCTGGAATCTCCATATTTATCCCTCTGGATAGGGGACATCTTTATTTGGGTGCTTAGAAATAAAATTTATATGCACAGCTCACTTAAAAATGCCTATTATTTTTAATTTGTGATGATTTGTTGAGCCAGACAGAAATAATTTTGGTAGAACTCTCTAGAAAAGATTTATTTCGTAACTTCTCAGAGCTGGAATTAAGGTAAATGCACTTCTAAATGAAGGTGCAGGTATTGATACACTTGCAGGAGACCAACAAGCTAAAATGCCTAATGTAGGAAAAAGAACAGTGTTCATTGCTGTGTACAGTCGCATAGCCGCATAGATCATGGCTGAGGCGTAGGTTCCCTGGTATTTGGGAGAAGAGTGCTGGTGCTGGAGGAGTCTGCAGGGTTGATTTATGGATTGACACTATTTTCTATTTATCTTCATTATTCTTGAGTCAAACAGTGCCCAACACTGAAGCTCTGTTCAAATGACTCTCTAACTTCTGTTAAATCATCAGTTGCTAGTAATGCATGTTCTGAGAATTTGTTTTCAAATGATGTTTGCTGTAAGATCCTTGCTTTCCCCATGGTCTCAATAACTTGTGAAATGGCCAAATTTGTGATCGTTCCAGTAACCCCATTATGGCTCAGAACTTCTGTAGTAGATGTGCCATCTCTCTCCCTGCACTTCAGCTGTATGAGATTTTAGCATGTGAAGGATGAGCAGATATTGAAGATGCTGTACTTTTTCCAGGGGACTGGAGTCCGGGCTCTGCTACTTTCCCCAAGGCAAGTGGGGTGCAGTGGTGGCAGAACCCTTCTGCATTCAAGGCAGTGCATGATGCACCTGCTCCTTATGGCTTTCTGCTCCACAATAGGACATCTAGGGAAGTGCTCAACCCTGTTTTAATTCAGGAGGAGGTAACCTTCTTTGGGTGACAAAGGGATACGATGCAAACTATTTCCTTGGAAGTTGTAGCCTTGATGAGGAAAGAACTAGTGTCCCGTGCAGCCTTTGCTTATCCCACGAGGAGGCCCTGGACAGCCTCACTAGCTCATTCAGTTCTTATTTAAGTTTTACCCTGCGCTCACTCCAGTGCAGAGTGTAGAGATGAGAAGTCTGCATTAAGCATAGATCCACCAGCATTTGCACATAGTTCTTCCTTGAACTGCTTTTCTTTCTGCTATTTTACTTGGTCTCCTCCGGTTACAGCAAATCCCGTCTTTTAAAATGCACTGCATTTAGCATCTGGAAATCTTTCAGATATTTACCACGCATAAATGACTTGTAATATATTACAGCAGCAAGGGCTTAGCTGCTGAGAAAGGCATAAAATACGTCCATGTCTCAGTTATAGTAATTTCCAGTGTCCCCCTTCTCCTATCAGTGTTCTTTTATTGCCCTTTAGTTTTACACTTTTAGTTTAATGATTTTTTTTTTTTCCTTTTTGTTTGCATATCCCTATAAAAGTTTGCTCCAGCAGCATTTCTACCTCTTGGTGATGGCAGTTCAGCACTACTGAAAAGGGGGGGGGGGGGGGGGGGGGTGGATAATGTGACACGCATTTTACTTTCAGCGAGCTTGTTATACCAGTTCTGAATTTTTCATGAAGGCTTCAGTAACCTGTAGCCGAAGCTCGGGGGGTTTCCACCACAAAGAGGTGGATCGGCTGAGCTCTCACTTCCCATCTGGCACTGGGTGACAGGGACAGTCGGGGGCTGGAGGAAACCTGAAGAAAAAAGTTCATGTGGGACATCCATTGTGATGCATGAAAAGCTAAACATGTGCCTGTTGTAGGGACATATCTTTGAAACGCTTACTTATCTCTGGCTTCAGATTATATTTAGTCAGGGTGTTTTACTTGAGTCACCGGCACAGCTGTCCTGTCTGTAAATAATACTACAGATAGACTCCCTCTGACTTTTTTCCCTTTTTTTTTTTTTTTGCCAAGGCTGTGTTTTCAGCATCTCTTGACAACTCGTAGCACGAACTTTGTGCCTGCTGTTTGTCTTGATGTGTGTGCTGCTGCCTGGCCAAAGTTGGGTTTGAATTAGAGTCTGTTTTACGAAACGATTCCTTGTCGGTCTGGTGGTTTTTAGAGAGAAATCCTTTTTTTTTGTTTGTTTGTTTGTTTTTGTTTTAAGCACCAAAAGCCCTGGGTCCAAGTTAATTGTTCTGACTTTCATCCAATTAGGAGAAACTTGGATGGTGTTTCTTATGAAATAAATTGATATCTGAAAATCTGTGAACAAAGCTGTGTGCATTTGGCGACCTTCTAGCTGTTGCTTCCCAGCGTGCAACTGCCTGTATGTGTATGGGAGCTGAGCTGGTGCATTGCTCTGAAGGCAGTTGAGCATGCTCTGCTCCATACAAAGAGCAAAAGCAATGAAGCATTTTATAAACAATAAAGTTGGGAAGACAAGGATTTCAGCAGTTGCTTACTGCTGGAGTAACTTCTGCCATTAAAACTCACTCCTAAAGCGAGTTTCAGTGTCAATAAATGCAAGGTCTGTGGAGATTCATTACTTTGATAATGCAATTACATGATAACAGGATTAATTTGTAGTTGGGAGTGTGTAAGCATGTTCTGACAATTGAATATGAGGTTCAGTTGGCCCCATATTTACTGCATGGTTTATGTTTTATACTGTACACTAACTAGCTCATCTTTGCATGAGGTTTTTCTGAAAAGCTCTTTTTCCTCAGTAGTCTGAGTGCTTCTGAGATACCGTTTTACTTCCAGGACTCTTCTTTGGATAAGGCAATAGGGTGATGTGGTAGGTTGTTTTTTCTTTTTTTTTTTTTTTTGAAGGCTGGTTTGTTTGTTTCCTTTATGGGGAAGGACATAATGAGGATTATGCCACAACTGCATTTATTGTGGTCAGGGTAAGATGCTCATGGTCCCATAGCACACATCCCAGCAATTGCTGTTCTGGCTCTAGCTGCTACTATTTAACTTTTCTGTCCATCAGAAGTTTTCCAAGAGGAGTAGAAACTGCATCCCACCTAGGCAGAGCCTGGTTGGGTTCCTTGCCAACCGCCACTGACTGTGTTTGTAGCTGAGGATGTGGCTCCCTGCAGTGCTTGCTCTGAAGTGCAGGGCTGCCCTGCCACCCCTCGACTGCTCACTGACCGCTCACGATTTCTGCAGCCTTGGAGACAGGCAGCAGTCTTTCTTACAGCACAGCTGTGGTTTGCTTCCCCCAAATGCATGGGGGAAAAAGAGGAGAGCAATCTGTGCTGATATAATGAAGGTATTGCTGTGTGCTTCCAACGACTTCACTTCTCCAATGTGCTTAACTTCTAGGTTGTGACGTTGCTGCCTAATATGCCTTAGGTCTCATACTTGAAGGAAACTGTTACTAACATTAAAAGCCCATTTTGCTCTCAGTCTTCAGAAGTTGCTGCTGCCTGTGAGGGAAGCACTGAGACTTGTGGATCCAAAGGTTTCTCACAGGGCTTTGTGCGCCCACTGCTCGCCCTCATGGCTGTTTGGCTCCTCCAGTGCTTGACCCGTTTTCCTTCTCCCACCACGCTGCTTCCCAGGTGTCTCCAGTGCCTTTCCCCTGCTCTTTCAGAAATAGTAGGGTAAGCAAAAGTGATGTCCTTGCTCTCAGCCCAGGGGCTGCTGCTGAAGGAATGTTTTCAAGGTTCATGAGCCCTTAAAGCTGTGGGATGGAGCATCCTTTGGGAAGCCGACAGTGTCCGTCAACCATTTCTTCTTTTGCAAGCAGTTTTTCAGCGGCTTATAATTTTAAGTCAGATGAGTTTTTGCCCATAAGGCAAAGCAGGCTACAACGTAAGGTGCTTAGCTTTGTCATTTCTCAAACTCTTGTGTTTTGCTTTCCAAAAGTAAATTAGAAGAGTTAATAGCATAATTTTATGCATCTCACTGGGAACCTAGGTGAAATGTTCATTTCTGTTTATATATTAAAAAATGTGGTGAAAGTCTTTAAGGATAATATTAAGTTGTTTGGTTTGTAGGTAGCTTTTAGACCACAGTCTTAAGTGAAGTCACACCACTGCAGTGTCAGCAGCAGGCAGCCTGCTTCCAGATAACAGTTTTATTAAAATTATCAGTTAATCTTGCTATGTAAAGGTATGGTCTTCCCGAGAAGCCCTTCCTGAAAGATAAATGTGTTTGCAAGTTGTTTGTTGCTGTTTAGGTAGGTTAGCATAGATGTCTATAGTTGAAATCAAATCTGCTGATTGGGCTGGGTTTTGGGTCTGGCCTTTTACCCTCTTATATCTTCTCTATCTCTCACACCTTGCCTGCTTTTCCTTTTCCAACGTGCCTTTTAGACAAAAAAACCATCATAATATTTGACTCATGTAGCTGGATACTGTTTTAAACTGCTTTAAGTATGTGATAAGGAAAATTCTTTCCTCACAAAACCTTCTGACAGTATTTGGTCATGGGATGGAACATGGCAGGCACCACAAAATGTGTCCTGTGATTTTTAGACAAACCCAAAAATGAAAGCTCAGATTTACAAATGTCCGGAGGCAGATCTACTTTTTGTTTTGTTCTGAGCTGCATTTGTCAGCGAGATATTAAATAACCAATGTCAGGTTCAGCTTTTGTCTCAGGGGGTCAGGGGATGTAACCTGCTCCCCGTAAATTCACAGTTTATGAGGCAGTGGTGATCTCTGCACAAGTGGGAGATGACTTTTGAACTCGCGCAGCCTCTGATGGGAGGAACATTACACTTTATGGGCATGTTTAGAGGCTGTTAAGGCTGCTTAGAGGCTGAGAAGTTTTCCCTCGTAAATCAGGGAACTGGCCCAGGAGGGAGAGTTCTGCTGGTCCCTAGACAAACAGACCCGCCTTGTGAACACATCCCCTGCATCTACTGCTGCTAGAGAAAAATAGCAAATGCTATCATAAATGCATTTTCTCTGCCTTTTTTCCTTAGCGTATTCACAGCTAAGTATATTACTTGTGAGGAAATCCATAGCAGTCTATACTAATGTTTTTCTTTTCTACGTTGCTCCATTGTCCTGATGAGAAATAATTCACGAAGGAGGGAGAAAACTCTAATTATCAGTTTAGAGGCTCTGCAGCTTATCAATACTGTGTTATCTGGCTGCTCCAAATGCTACGTGAAGTAGAGCAGTGCCTTTCTCCCACCAAAAATATAGGGAAGTGGGACAGAGGAGTCCTGCCCTAGTTAACTACAGTCTCACCTGGCTTTTCTGCTCAGTATTATTGTTATTTCTAAACCTGTAGTTTGCATACTGTTACAAGACCCTCAGAGCCTGGAGAAGATCATAATGAGGAAGAGAAAGCCAGGACAAGCAGGCACTCCTCTGCTCCCTTCCAAATGGGAGTCAGAGTGGAGAAAGGCAAGATTCTGCACGTGTTTTATACAATTTAGTGGGGAAAATGAAGTTACAGTACGTATGCTGGCGATTTCTATGTAAGGGCTACTTCTGCAGATAAAGAGCGCTGAGAGTGAGAGTCTGACTTGGGCAGTGCCCCTAGCTTTCTATACTCGCAAGTGCTTAAGCCTTGCCCATTGCAAGCTGCCAGGAACAGGAGCTCAGAGTGAGTGTGCATAGCAAGTTTAAAACATGCCACGTGTAAAGGCTCTTCTGGACAACCCTTCTAACATTTTTCCCCAATTATCTATGGATGGCCTTATTGAGGCTTATGGGTGCTTTTCAGTCTTTTGGACTATCGCTCCTGTTAAAGCAACTAGAGTTTTGAATCTTCTTATGTGTGTTTTTTAAGTAGAAAAGAGGATAAAGTTCTGTGAAAAGAGCACTTCTCACTCTCATCTCGAGGCTAGAAGTTAAGTACAGGGTGGGGGAGATCAGATGGAACTACTACTACCAAAGCAGGCTGTAGGCACAGTCTTACATAGCCATAGTTATTCTTTCTCTAAGCAGCTGTTAGCAGTCAGATACATATTTAATGGGGTTTCATTATATCCTATAAATGCTGGCACTGGAATACTTTCCCTGGGGCATTCTCTGAATAAAAGAAAGGAGAAAATGACGAACGCACTTAGCACATGCATCCACAACTTCACGATAAAAGCCAGCGTTTCCCCCATACAACACCTGTTGTTGTAGCTGGGTTAATTACTTTTCATTGTAATCAACTGCCTAAAATATTTATCACAGTGCCTGTAATTTCCCAAATCTGAAAGCGACACCCATAAATACAACAACACTTTGACTTCAACATTTCAGGTACTGCATTCTATGGCTTCAATTTTTCCTTGTTTAGGATAGATTGTGTGATATATTTCTTAATTTTTATCAGAGAATTCAATTAAGAAGTTCTTGCTTTTCTGTTTGGTGAAAGTACAATATAGCTGTGCTTTCTCTTCCTTCTATTTTCAGTCCTTTCTCTTGCCTTCTCTGAATTACAGGAACTACAATTCGTACAGACCTGCACCATAACCCTGATGAATGATGTAGTTTTTTATTTTCTGTGATACAAGACATGATTCTTACAGACAGAAGATCCTTGTGAAAAGGGAGGAGGTGTGCATAGAGGAGCCCTGTGGCAAAGCATCTGGAATAGGTCTGGGGAAGATCTGTTCTGCAAGCCACCTGGCTCTACCTGAGCCTGCTCCCGGTGTTGTTTATTTTGTCATATTTCACAGAAATAGGACTGGATCTGGTAATAGCAAACATCACCCAGTACTTCAGCATTTTATTACCACCAAAAGCATACCAATATAATGACTGCCCCCAAATCTAGTTTCTTAGCAGTTCCACAAAATTATCAAGTTGCCTAAGTTTTAACTCAGTGTGCACTTTGTGATGGGGTTGTGCTCCAGCTTTTGACAAGGAGAGATGGTATCTCGAGGCCAAGAATAGCTTTCTTCCAACGTAAAACTGAGAGAAGTGCTGTCTTCCCCTACACCTGTTAACGCCTGTGAAATAATCTCCTTCCTCATCCCAGCACACTCTAAAGAAGTCCTTGGTGTTTTGGGGGAACCTAGGTGGTTAAATGGTCTTGCCATGTGCAGTGGCAAAGGAGTGAGTGTCTGAAAGGGTGTTACTTCGCATCGCTCAGCACCCTATATGGGTGGGAGTCAGGCCTTGAAGGATATCATCTTTCCTGCCATGTTTTGTCTCTTGAAAATTGTTCTCCTTAATGGAGTCTGGTTGACTGGGATATGACTAAAATAGTAATGCTGAAAAGCTCCCGTAGACAGCATCAGCTCAGTATGTCATTCACATCCTGGAGAGCTCAGTGCTTTTTCCCCTAGCCCTTCCAATACGCTTAAATCAGCATAAATATCATTCTCTCTTCCACTAGAGTTTGGAGCCTGCTGTGCAGGAAGGGCAGAAGCACCCTAGCCAGGAGGTTGGTAAGTGGTGGGTGCTTGGGAACTGAATGGGATCTCCATAATTGGAGCTTTGTGAAGCAAAACGTTAAGCCAGAGTGACTGCTGGTAGTTGAACTGATGCCTTTCCTGTGAGAAAGGCACCAGAATATAAAAGAAATAGTGGGGAAAGGGTGAGCTGTTTTGATGCCCTTTGGACAGTAGAAAGAGCAGAACGGCATGACATGCAGTCAGGTATTTGTCTGGAAGCTGTAGTGATTTACTCAAACAAGCATATCCTTTCTAATTTACTTTGAAGGTTGAATGTTTTTTTTTCCTCTACTTGATCACAGTAATTTTTTTTTTTTTTTTAATGCCGAGGTAGCGTTCTTTGGAAGTCACGCTCCCTGGAAATTACTCTAATAATGAGATAATTTTCAACCCATATGAATAGGCTTTCAAGGTCTGACTGGACAGAACCCGAAACAATCTGCTCTGATCACATAACTGACCCTGATCTGACCAGGAGACCTCCTGCTGCCCCTTCCAACCTGAATTACGCTGTGACCTGAAGATGAGGGGCCAGGTAATGAATTGTTGAAAGTGAAGTACCTTTTAACCATTGGTGCTAACTCTTCTGTACTTCTCTATGATAGAAGGAGGAGTGAGGTCTCCTAGAGAGCAACAACTACAAGCTTGCTTGTGGAAGTTGAACTAGTCCCCAGATTAATTTACATCAATGGCTCTCTTGGTTTAGATATCAGACGATGTTGGCTTTAATTCTTGCTATCGGTTTCACCTCTTGCTTTTCCTAAACTGCTAATTGCTGAGAAATTGCTGACTTTAACCTCAGGTCTCTTAGAGAAAAGGAAGCTCTGCCAAACCTTCAGGTGGTTTCTGGCATGCTTTTTCTGCTTTCCCGTCCTTTCAGGTGTAGCCCCAGATGATTACATTTCTCCAGCTTACTCATTTGCTTGGGAATCTTACATTCTGTAGAGTTATTAATTATCGATTTTTCAAGTATAGTGCTCAGGTTATCAGGCAGTGTGGTTAGTTGGCTGCTCACGGGTTTAAACTCCAGGCAGTTTTAAAAGGGAGTCATTGCAGATGAGCTGTCCATCAACAAGATTGTTATTCGTAGGTCTAATGTCATATCCATGTATAACAAGGTTTTGATTGACAGCAAAGTTTGTTTTAGAAGGAGCAAAGGTCAACATTTTGCTGACAGCTTAACAATGGGAAGATTGCATCATCAGTATATTTTATGGAGACATCTACATAAATGTAACATGTGATGGTAGAACCCTGACACAAGTTGACGCTCTGAGCTATAGGATAAAGGTTTAGAGTACTTGAAGTTAGTTATGTGCTTTATCTTCCTGTAACATAGTTTGAGAATATTTCTGGGTATGGTTCATGAGATGAATTTGACTTGCATCTCATAGAAGAACCTTCTCTGCATGGCACCATTGTCGAGTGGACAAGACGTTAATTCACTTTGTCAGGGACTTGCTTGGGGACCTTGAACAAATGTCTGCACCTGTGCTTCCCTTTCCCCTCCATTTAAAAAGGAGAAAGCTTTTTGCCTGTTGTGAATTTTAGTGATGGAGAAACTCCCTCCGTACTTTGGGCTGCAAAAGAATTTTTTTTCCATTGGAAAGTGCATTAAATATGCCAACAACTGAAAAGCCAGATGTTCAGTACGCCAATCCTTCTGGCAGACCTCTCCCGGTCCCTCTCTGATGAGGATTTTACCTCTTCAGTTTCATTCTTGAATCTCTCTGCTGTAGTTTTAGGGGAGCTTATTCCCTTTAGGTCCAGTCTCTCAAACCATTGATGCCTCTTTATTTTTCCTGTGAAAAATTACATTTGTATTTCCTAGTGCACGTTCAGCTAAAAGCAGGCTGCGAAAGTTATTTGACTGTTAAAAAATAATAATAATTAAAAAAACGAACTGAGACCTGAGCTGTTTTCTAAGTTTTCTGCTCCATAGTACTTGATACTACCTTCTCCCAATCTCTGATCAGAAGAATGCCTTTTTTTAGCACTGCAGTTTGTTAGTTTTCATTTTCAGGAGTTCCCGGTTATAAACCCAAAGCTAGTTAGCCACTAAGCCTGCAAAACAGCAATTCAAAGGACAAAGCTCTCCAAGCATCTTCTTCAAACACAGCCCAACTGTTTAGTTAACATTTGAATTAGATACCGAAGGTCAACAGACTCAGGCCCTGCCAGCGCAAGTGGGTCACTGAGAGCTGTAGGTGGGAGTTCTCCCCACTGCCCGCATCCCTTTGTTCACACATGAGGGTATCACAAAAGGCATCATCTCCTCCGTGTCAGGTTTCTTTCCCCACTTCTCCGGTGTAGTCATCCCGTTCCCTCCAGCCGCTGTTGCATGCAGTTTTTGCTGGTGTCAGGGTCCCTCTCCCTGCTATGTGATAATCTGTCTTCTGTTTTGGGGAAAACTCTGCAGCCTGGACTGCCTAAAGTTTCTGAATTGTTTTGAGGATCTCGAGCCACAAAACCGCAAGAGAAGTGTCTTTGAGGCACGGCTGTGAAGTAGAAACAATGATAAAAAAGCGAGTGATCTGCCAAGCAGAGTTACACGTCAGTAATTAATAACTTGAGCAATGGATGTGTTTTAATTCTGGGATTTGAAACCTCAGTGCTAACTGTTACTCTTAACCTTAGTAATTAACCTAATCCTGTTGGAAAATGTGGTAGCATTTCTTATTGCACTTGCAACTTCAAATGTTGCCTTTATGCACAAGCAGAAAAGCTGTGTCTTTTATGTCTGGTAGGTACCGATGGAAGCAAAGCTGAACAGAATTTCTATTCCCTTTTTGACAAGAGAAGGTGTCATGTTTGCATTAGCATTTTTCATGGTAATCTTTAACATTTTGGCAAATTAAAGTAAAATTTAAACCCACAGTGTTTGTCCCCAAGCCAGAACATTCTGATCCTCCAGAGTTACTAGGGAATTTCAGTCTGGGCTCCTGTTTTAATTGCTGTTATGATGTGCGCTTCTCATCCTAGGCTGACTTTCAATTCTTCCACCGTCCAGCTAGGGAAAAAGGCTGTGCTGTGCAGAGATGAACTTAAGGAAAGAAAAGCACCCCCAAAACATAAAACCTAACCCCTTTGTACAGTGTGTGTTTTTTTTTTTTTTTTTTTTTTTTATCCACCTCTACCTGCAGCATCTGCCAAGTGTGCTGTCTCAGCGAGGATGAATGACAGAGAGCCTTGTTTGTTCTGGTTTTAATGTGATTAATAACACTTCCATTACTAAATGACAGCCTGTCTATGTCTTTGTGAGCCACACCGATAAATAGTGGTTGGCAGCTTAGCTAAATATGAACTTTTATGGGTGAATGAGGGATAAGGAATACTGACATGATGTTCCTTTCCCTCCAATTTCTCCGTGCTTGCTCAGAATGTATTACTGTGTTCCTGTATTGGGATTATGTGTTCTCTGGTTAGATATCAGGAAAAAATTATTCTAAGAAGAGTGGTGAGGCACTGGAACAGGTTGCCCAGGCAGGTGGCAGAGTCACTGTCCCTATTCAAGCAATGTGGAGATGTGGCACTGAGGGAAATGGTTTAGCGGGCTTGGTGTGGTGATGGGTTGATGGTTGGGCTAGATGATCTTAGTGGCCTTTTCCAATCTCTGTGGCTCTGTGATCCTTGTCTGCTTGGCGTGGGAGCAGCATGCTACAGTTTGGAGTGCAGGTAAGGAGATGCTGAGGGGTTTTTCAGGCACATCTTTTCCCAAAGTCATCTCAGGTGCAGCAAAGACAGACTGCACACATGCTCTCCCTAACATCCCCATTGGGATAGCAAGGTATCAACAGGTTGTCCACTAGAATAACAGAGTGTCAACAGGCTGCTTTTCAGCAGCAGCAGCCTACATTTCAGGCAGCGCTTGCTGATTAATGTGTTCAGCCGTGGCTCTTGATTCAAGAGGATGCCCAGAGCACAAATGCTGTCTTTATTTGTTTCATTTTGCCTACTAGAAAAAGCATAATTTGGTAGTGGGTGGACAGCAGCTTCCTTGTGCAATGCCACCACTGTTATACCACTATAAGCCTATTTTATTCTTATTTCAGTGCAAAAGCATAAAAAGTGATAAGAGCACCCAATTGATGCCACCGTTCTGCTGCCCAGCTGCACCAGGACGAGGGCAGCTCCACATCTGCCACATGACAGAGGGATGCCCTGCCGGGACAGGACTGCTTCTCCTGCCAACAAGAGTAGGAGTGGGGCCAGCAAATGGCAGAGAACTGACAGGCAGCTCTAATCCACTCTGCTGGTACCCGGGGATGACAGGGCAGGGGTGCGGGAGGAGAAAATCACTGATGCTGCATGGCAAGTGGTAGGGTTGGCTCCTGAGCAAACCCTAAGGGGAGGTTCCGGTGGGACCAGCTGAACACGTGCCCCTTTATGTAGTGGGAGGGAGTGTTGTGCTTGTGTTAATGTTATACAATGCGAGATAATATGCTGGAATTCTGTATTTTATAGTATAGGATGATAGAGTCCACAGTGGTGGCATGTCATGTAAATATTTGCGGATTTTTGCTGCTTTCTTTTCAGCTTTTTCTGTATAGGAGCAGCTATAAGCCTCACATCTATGTTTTTGACAGGTCTGTAAGGGCTTGGCTTTCAGAGACTTCATTTTCCTTCTTCAGTTAAACTTATAAAGCAATATTGCTTTGCTGTTACATTGATTTTGTGTTTTTATGGCAAGTGAGGGGATGCAACAGAAAGGATGTGGAAGTCAAATGCAAATGCTTTGGCTGAGTGATTGCCTTTTACTATATGTTTGTACTATCCCTGGTGCTGTGGGCCCTGACCCAGCTATTAAAGTATCATGATAATAATAATCACCGTAATCTGTGGCGTGCTGCTGCGCTGCCAACTGGCTGCTGGCACCGGCTCTCGGGGAACAGAAGGGAAGGCTTGATATCAAAGGCGCTGGTGCCCAAGTTCAAATTTACAGTTTTTATCTTCAAAGCCCAACCCAAAGTAGGGAAGGGACTGCCTCGCGCCTCGGAGATCGTGACCTCCCATGACAGCTACATGCTTCCAAGACAATGGATCTGTCAGCAACAACAGAGAGGCTTGGAAGGGTGGGAGACAAAGATCTCTAGGCAACTTGGCCCATGATTGTGGAATGCCTGGAGGAGATCAAAACCACCACAGAACTCGCCACCTCCACATCATGCTTAAAGACCATGGCTTTTCATTTGTGCTTCCCCACGGCACACCACAGAAAAGAAGAAAGTCGATGTAAGAACACGTGCTTGTAGGGGTGTGGAGGCAGGAGGTGGGGTGGAAATGTAGATATATTTAGCTGTTTGCTTGCATGGGAGGCGTTCCATATCTGTGAGGAAGAGTCTGGTGTGAATGTTTAGTGTCCTGCATTCTCGGTAGTTGGGAATATCGTTGGAACTCATTATCATGACACTTATAAGCAATGGCTGCCTGATAATATTCTTCGTGGAATAGTGTATTCAGGGGAACAAAAAAACTGCATTAGAAGACCAATGCTAAATGTAAGCTGAGCCCAGAAAATGAAGGCAGGTCTGAAAAAAAAACACCTGCAATAAGGTGAAGATCAGGAGAATATCCCTACTCATTGTCAAGTCCCTGCTTCTAAGGATGCCTGTGATTAAATAGGAACAGGCATAGGTCTTACATCTACATTCCTGAGTGCTTCCCAGGAGGTCCACTCTCGTGGACACTTGATATTTGTCCTACATAAATTAAATTGAAGTGGTCTATGTAATTTAGGATTAGAGACTTAGGGGCACTTCCCAGCGCTTCTCAAGAAAACTGCTGATGTTTTGTTTATGCTGGCAAGTATTTCCAGGTCCTTTAGTGAGGTTATGAACGTTGTGCAGATGAGAAGTAATGCTGCACACATTGACTTCCCAGGGAATGAACTGATATTTTTCTTTGCGGTAGAAGAACACTAAACAGAGAACAATATGATGCTCCTTAACTAGTAAATAACTTGTTAGTACTTTCTGCTCCTCAATTCTCTTTATGATTGTTTCATCCTTAAAATATTCATCCTTCTTTGGTGTATTCTGAGTAACTTACACGTCATAAGATTTCATTGCTAGAGCAAGTAAAATATTTTTTTTTTTTTACTTACAGACTATTCTGCTTGAAGTTTACCTATTGACACAAGAACGTTGAGTTAGTGGCATGTACAATCGCTGGTAGTAATGTTAATTACTGCTTCACATTTTATCCTAAGCATCAACAGCTATCATATGCCCTTTCCTATGGTATGTAGGATTAGGAAGTCCTGTGGTTCTGGTTCCTCTCTTAACAGGATATCCTGATCCGTTCCTTCCAGCTCCAATCTCTTTTAGAACTCTTTTATAACTCTACCCAAACTGGGAAGACAGATGCAGTGGAAGCTGAAAATCAAGACACCATTTTGTAGGTGTGTCAAAGCAAATAAAGGCAACTTTGAGCAGAAAGTGTTGATTGGATATATGCGTCCTGTACCTAAAAGAAGAAGGATGCTGTTCAAGTGGAGCAGGTTTGGAGTGTGTGATTTGTCTATAGATATGCAGGTCAGCCTCCTGGCCCCACCTTAGAACACCTACTCAAGGCTGTTCTCTAGAGATACAGGGGTGTATTGATTCATACAGTTTGAACTCCAGCATCGTGTGCTTGCTCCTTTTATTTCAATGCCACCATTTATTCAATACCACCACGGTTTATCCACTTTTAAGAAATAAAAGCTGCTCTAGCCAGAGGTTTTGTTCAACTAAGCTAGCACAGATCTGACGATGTTTCAAGGAAGTAACTTATTTCTCTACAGTTTTAAATATTATTAAAGTCTGTATAAATACATTAAAAATACTCTCAGTAAGTGGTAATTCTACCTGGTTAAAGTCGTCTTCGTGACTATGACCTTTGGTGGTATCCTAAATAATTTCTTCTCACACAAAAATAGAGTAATCTCATTGTACATGATTTAATTTCAGACAACTTTGTAGTAAATTTTCTGGCATAGAAAGAAAAAAAAAATCCACTTCAGCTGGCAAGAAGTGTCATTGTTGATTAGCAAAAAATAGGATGAGTCCATTAAGGAGCCACTCCACAAACCGATAAATTCATGGAGAGGACTTACGGATATCTCTCTTCTAAACAGGAGAGTAATCTTAGCAATTTTTATTTTTCCTCCCCATGTTAGTTTTAAGAGGATAAGGAATCATGCTTTTCATAGCCTGAAAGTAAATGCAGTTTGTGTTATGAACTTCTTGCTTTTACTGTGACAATAATAGTATGAAGGATCACCTTAGGTGATACAGTAAAAGTAATTGTATTTGCAGAATGTGAACAGCACAAACTTTGTTGCCTTCTAAAATATGGCTGTTGTGAAGTCCTTTAGAAGATTTCAGTACTGCTTGGATCAGCTGCTGCAGTCACGTACTGATGGACTTCAATTGCATACCTGCAGGTGTTTAACCAACTGCCTTGGAAGCAGCAGAACTCACGTGGTTTCCATTGAAACTTTCATTGCAAGCTTTAAAACATGTGATGAGAACTTGAAACTCAGTCACCTCTTTAATGAGTGCTAATATGCTTGTCTTCTCCCAGCCCATTTTTCAGCCCAGATTTCAGGAAGCTAATGGGGTCTTGATGTTTTTGAAGCCTCGAGGATTGGTCGAATTCTGATGAAACTGGTCAGTGGAGTTGAAAGGTAAGATGAAAGTAGGAAGAAAGAGCGATAGGAAACAAGGTGGAAGGCATGACAGTGTGAGACTCGATGTCTTGGGAAAGCAGGCTTCAAAATGTAATGTTCCTTGTATTCTGTAGTCATACTTACGAGGCCCCAAGCTATTGGCTTTGCTTTAGAGGCAAGCACAGCAGAAGACTTATTCCTTACTCTAAGATAAGGTCCATACATAGTCTTGTGTAAAATTAAATAATTAGATAGAATTAGAAATTAGAAAAGGTGCACTTCTGTCTCAAAACACTCCAGGATAGTGGAGTCAAAATAAGCATTTATGTGTAACAGAAACTTTGTTAGCATGTTATACCTCGGGAAAGAGTAGCTTCTGCAAGAATTTTAGGTTGTAGACCAGAGTTTTAGCTCTAGTGAGTCACCTCTTGAAGGCAGAGGAGCTGGAATATATAATGTCTTTATATAGATCTATAATAATAATAATATAGTAATATATAATTTATATATATATATATACTATAATAATAATAATAGATCTATAATAATAATAATAATATAATAGATCTATTTCTTTCAGGGTGATTGGAGGCTTGTATTTGTATTTACATGAAGTTTTCACTGGTATTTTAACTAATTGTTTATTCTCAGCTGTCATATTCTGTTATCCTTTTATCTAAGATATCACAAAGTTAGAGTTGGAGCAGACTGTGATTTTTGTGGGAGCAGACTAAATATCGCAACCTGGAGAAAATGAATTTCTTTAAATAAAAAATCCCAAGATTTGTGATATTTAGAAAAAATAAAAAGGCACAAAACCAGGTGACAATGAAGTATTTTCTTGAAAATTCTCTCTCCATCTCTTTAGGCTCAAAAAGTGACACTGTAATTAAGAAGTGATGATTAGGGGCAGGTTGAATAAAAGGTAGCAAACATCAAATACCTTGTCTTACTTATATTAAGCTTTTTCTATTTGATAAACCCGGCTGTAACGGAGATCAAAAAGCATAAAGTGAAGTTCAAGGTGCTTGGTTAAGTTTCCTGCTCAGTGATGTTGCGTAGTCTAAATGAAGGAATGGAATTGGGGAATGAGAATGTGGTCCTTTCTTGTGGTTTTTAAAGAAGCATATCCCATTCACAGCTGTGCTTAGACTGCACAGGAAGAGTGGACGTGCTGTTTGCCTGGATAAACCAAGCAGAATATAATCAGAGAGGAACCTGGCAATGCCTGATGAGATGCATTTCACTATTTAACCAACTCTTTCATGCTAATTTTGTTGGTGTATTTCTGTTACCACCCTTTGTTGGCAAAGAGCTTTTGGGGAGGCAGAGATAGCGTTTGCTTGAGTTTGTGTGTTGAAATTTGCTAAAGATGCAGTCTTTCAATAATGGCTTTGTGTTTTGTAATTAAGCTCATTTTGATATGGGGAATCCTGAGAAGCATAACCCTTAAGGTTTTTTTTTTTTTTTTTGGATTCATAAAAACTGGAACAAATGCATAATTAACTGTCTTCAGTGTTATCTATGGAGATCTCCCTTTCTGACTTTCTGATGCCTTGGCAGGAATACCCGCTGTGTCTTAGACTTTGTATGGTTTAACATCGTCCTTAGGAGAATATCTGCTCATTAATAAAGTGCTTTCTTTAATCACTGTGAGAGGAAAATAATACTGAGTATCTTTTCATGCAGGTGAACTGTTTAAGGCTTTAATTGATGTTTGCTGAACTATAGCAACATCTTGGTCTTCGCTCACATAGAAGTCTCCAAGTGGCAGTGTATCTCAAAACCTCCTTAATTCAAGGTTTGACTGAATGTAGAAATTTTGCCCGTCAAACAGGTATAAAAGCAGCAGATTTTCCCCACCTGTCCAATGATTTTTGTACTCCTATCGGTGCTTCTGGTTTGAGGCCACCAGCTGGGTTCTGCTATTTTTTTGATCAAAGGCATCCACGGGCAAGCTCAGGTCTCAGCCAATGCACGGACCAAGCCCTTCCATTAACTCTCAATGCTGTGTGTGGCTCCTGCTCCAGGTGAAGATGGTAGCAAACACTGAAGCTGTTGGACTTCTAGCAGAGGATTTCTGCTCGTCTTTTTGCCACGCTGCATTTTCTTTTCCCAGAGCAGATTCCTGCCCCTTCCAAAATGCTGACTTCCTATGATGACAGCCCTCTCTCCTTTTTTATCTCTGTGGAGACCGGAGCAGGGGATTGTTTGGTTTCACAAAGCATTTCTTTTAGAGACGAGAAATGCTCTTGCTTGTAGGCTGTGATGCAGTTCAGCTTTCTGAAGTATTAGTTTCCACTCCTTTTGTTTTTCACTGTCAGCGAGTGTTACTGTGTATACTACACCACATTTCCCTGTCTCTGACTAAGGATTCCTGTGCTGGCTGAGGGTGGAGATAATAGCAAAGAGGTCCTGGTGACCATGGGCCTTGTTCTTTACAAAACTCCCGCTCCCATGGCAACAAGGCCTATTAGGAAGTAGCAGTCTTGTCACCACAACGTTAAGTCCTAATCATTCAGCCAAAAAGATAAAACGAAATGTGGCAACCTTATCTTGCTCAATCTTTTGCATAAAGTAATTTCTCAGAAACATGATCAGCGGCAGAGACAACAAGCGTTTAAAGGGGAGAGGCTTTGAGAGGAGACAACTCCATTCACATCTGAGTTTTGAAAGATGAGTGAGAGATGGAAGAAAACATGATATTACAGCAATCTTTTTTTACTTCTTCAGCACAATGAACAATTGGTCCAAAGTTTCAGATTTTGAGATTTTTCTGATTAACAGGCCAGCTGGAGGTTTCAAAGAATGCTTCGTATCTGAAACTTTGTTTTATGAAATAATTATTGATGGCAAACGCTTCTGACAAAACAAAAAAGAGGAAAAAAACAAACCACCAAAACCTTAAAATACCTTCTGACCAAAGCAGGTGTATTTTGCTCAAGGACACTTTTTGAAAGTGGTCTGCATTTAAAAGATACTTTTTCTAGAAGTAGGCAGTTTGGGTTTGGGTTTGTTTTACCTGTCCTAGCTTCTGTGCAATTGCATGGACAATAAATGGTAGTGGTGAAGAATCATTAGTATCTGTAGTTACCATACGCTTGTTGCCTATATATATTTTCATGTAATAAATAATTAACACCTTGTTTGTCATTGCGATGAGGGCAGACAGGTCTAGTAGGATGAGATGGTTTGAGCCCAGCGGAATTAGTAGTGGAGATGCTGCTGTGGTGCTACAGAAGCTGGAACGTGGGTTTTTAATGCAAAAGCCATCACGGGCCACAGATTAACTTGTTGGGAGTAGTGTGTGTTCAGGTGAGCCCGGAGTGTCTTGAGGGACTTAAGGTAGAACTGGCTAGTTACAGTAAAGGAGAAAGTGCCCATGTTGCAGGTAGAGACTTATCTACAGGAGGTCTACTGGGCTGTTATTTTAGCAGACCTGCTGCTTGTCCAAGTTAAAGTATTGTAACTTTCCATGACACAAAACAACAAAAATCAGCATAGAAAACTGACAAAATACCAAGCAAAAGACCAGAATAGGAGCCAGTGGAACAGGATGTCTCATGGGGCTCTGCACTTTCCTTCTGAATTCAGGTTACGGTGGGATGCTGCCCTTTGTTCTCTCTAGCCCATGTGCCCTCTCTTCTGGTGTTAGGTTTATCGCACAGGGTATCGAACTGTGACAGTCCTGTGTAAAGGCTGCGTGTTTCGGAATAGCTGAGGGATGCATACATAGCTAGCTGAGGTGCATTTGACACTGAGTTGAGCTGGGAGAGACGCGGTGATCACATAGGTACACAAATCCCAATATCTGAGTGACTGATGTGAAAAGGGATGCAAGAGGTAATAAGGAAACATTGTGAAACGGAATGGTGTCTTTTTCACTGTGGAGTTCTACTCTTTGGTGCAGGACACATCCTCAGTGAGGCCTAGTTACCCTGAAGCTGGATCTCCTTTCAGAGATAAGGGCAGAGTAATTTGTTTTCCTTTGACTGGAACATGGGTTAAAACATGCTTTGCCAGTACTTAGATCTTTTTGTTCCTTTTTTTTTCTGATTATAGCAACAAAAGACTTAGAGATTTTTTTTAGACAATAATATAAAAGCTAGCTCCTGAAGTTCAGTTTCTCTTGCTGTGTTAGGGTAATACTGTTGTGATTTTTGGTTAACTAATGTATATAGGTTTCAGGGCCTGACCGAATGTGAGCCAAATGCTAGGCTAGGTCGTTTTGTAAATGGATGGGTAGTTTCAAGCTTGGTTGTTTGAATGGCAGTGATATTCCTGTGGATAAAACTCTGTTTTCACCACAATAACTGATCAGAAAAATATATTATGCTGTCAACATGTTAAAACTTGATTACCGGTAAACTTGGGTCTGGTACCTGGTCTGATGTCTGCATTAGTTTGTTCTAGTGATTCAAGTGAAAATCTCATAATGGCCTTTGCAAGAAAAATCAGATTAAGCTTTGAGCGTGGGGAATGGATTTCTTTGTCCCTAAACAATGTTGACTTTAGATGTTGTGTTCCTGAGTCAAACGGATGGGTGTACATGCAGAGCAACCTAAAAACTTCAAATATTTTTCAGTAAGTGACAGACATCAGTGTACTTTCTTCTACTTTGCACAGATTGAGCAGCAAAACAATCAACAGATCTTTTGGGTTCATCTTTGCGTTAGCATAAAATACTTAAAAATGTCCTGTTGCTGTGAGAAAGCAGAAAGAAATAAAATGTCTAAGCTCTGCTTAGAGTGGATTCTCCTCTGAGCTGAAGTGGTGAAAGGTGAACAAACTCAGTCAGGCTTAATCTCAAAAAAGCACCTCGTGTGAGTAGCAGGGTGCACTTCACTTAATAGAGTGATAGGCTACTTGAGTTAAAAAAAAATAAATATTTAAATGAAAAAGTTTAGAAAAACACTTGTTATAATGAGATTGCATTCATTAAAGGTATGTTTGTAAGAGAGCTGAGGGAGTGGTATAAAGAAGCAGAATCCTTGTAGCTGTCATATATACTCTAGTAGGAAATGCTTTGTGCCTGGACCACTGCTCTCCGGCCTTTGTTTTTCCCCAGACACTTAATAATGTTTGTGTATTGCATGTGTTATTTATTGGAACAGAACAATGATAGTTAAATATCATGAATGAAGGGGGACCTGATACTACCAAATATAAGGCTTTTGCTGGCTTTTTTTTTTTTTTTTTTTGCCTTTGGTCTATTAAAACACTGTGTCTGAGCTTGCACTTGCTACTTGCAGTACGCACCAGTGGTGGTCAAGTCATACTTCTGCAGCTGTAGAATAAAAATGGAAGGTGGTGAAGGATCTGGAGGGTGAGATGTGAGGAGCAGCTGAGGTCCCTGGGTTTCTTCAACCCAGAGCAGAGGAGGCTGAGAGAAGGCCTCATGGTGGCCTACAGCTCCTCACAAGGGGAGTGCAGCAGCAGCACTGAGCTTTGCTCTCTGGTGACAGAGGCAGGATCTGAGGGAATGGCATGGAGCTGCTCAGGGGAGTTTGTAGAACAGCAGAGAGTTTTCCAGGTGGATTTCTGGGTTGTGGTTAATACCAGTGAATCATAGAATCGTTAAGATTGAAGAAGACTGCTAAGATCAAGTCTACCCATCCAACCCATCACCACCGTGCCCCCTAAACTGTTACTCAGTGTCACATCTACACAATTCAAGAACGCCTCCCTGGGCAACCTGTTCCAATGCCTCACCATACCTTCTGAGAGAAAATTTTGCCTGATATCCAAACTGAATCTCATCTGGCACAACTTAAGTCTGTTACCTCTAGTCATATCACTCATTGTGATGGGAAACATGCTCATTTGCTGTAGGCTGTGCTATCTATAATTGAGTGAGGAATTTATGAATTTAAAAGGCCACGAGTGTTATTATTTATTTTTTTTTACCATGCATAGACACAAACGGAGGCACGGTGCTTTAGCACAGGTAGTTAAGTCACTTGGACAGTGGCATGCATGAAACGCCTCAGTTGCTCCATTGTTTTTCAGGTTCTGACATTTCTGCTATTTCCTTATGTGATATCCTTTTGTGAGGGTTGTTGTTGTCTTTCAGAACTCAATAGGACAGGATGTAAATACAAACACCTACGCACCAAAATAGGACTTGAGTTACCGTCACACCCTGGAGAGTAATACTGCTTGTAGGTTTTACATGTCGCCTGCATACGAGAGTTTTCACGTGATGCTGCCCAAGCAGAGCAACCAGGAGGAAGGAACAATGTCCCTCTATCCGAGGCTGGACCTGCATTGTTCTGCACATAGCCTGCTGATGAACGTGAGATGGCAAAGTCATCGTCATTAGGCGGAATTTAATAGTGAATCAAAGTTGGAGGGGAGAATAGGCTGAGCTCAGCTTCAGCCTCCCTTGGGCCCTGCTGAAAGATTAGAGGGAAAAGAGCAGGGCCTTGCAAAGTTGAATGTATCAGATTGTTTTTCAGTAATAGTTGTGCCTGTTCTAAGGCCCTGAGAACCACCCAGTTTAACTCTTTTTGGAAAAACAGGTACCACAGAGGTTGGGACGGAGAGGAAAAAGAGCTGTGAAGGACAGAAAGAAAGGTGATGCTTGATCTCATATTTTTTTTTCTGCATGGAAAAGTCATTTTTCAGTTCAGAAATTTCCTTTTTATAAATGAAACTGTTTCTCCTCAAAGAAGAAGATCACTGTGCTTTATTGCAAATGTGTGACCTAGAGGAGGCAAGCTCCAGGAAGACCAAAAGTAAAATCTTTCTTCTTTTCAGCCTACTTCCACCATCCCAAGTTCTGACTTATGTAAATGTTTTGATATATTTTCCCCCATAGGTACTCAGAATGCTGTTGATCAGGTGCAGAATCGCTGTTGCAATTGGCAGTGAGGGAGTTAACGCAGAGTGTGAAGAGGGGGAGCTACCTTCTGAATGCTCACCTACCAGCACCTGCAGGTCAGGATCAGGCACAGCTAACAATAAGAC
The DNA here is from genome assembly GCA_036925125.1 of Oreortyx pictus. Taxonomy (NCBI): domain Eukaryota; kingdom Metazoa; phylum Chordata; class Aves; order Galliformes; family Odontophoridae; genus Oreortyx; species Oreortyx pictus. Next base: position 51,943,382 of record JAUPFR010000005.1, on the reverse strand, counting down.
AGCAGAATGCCGTTAGGTGATCTTCCTTGCCATCCCCACAGTGTCACTGGGCACCCTGCCTCTGGTTTCCAGCCTCCTTTCAGCAGGAAGTCAGATGATGGCAGCCCCCACGTATCAGCGCCTGGTGATCAGCTGGGTTGTCCCAGCAGCTTTACTCTTTTGTTCCTGCCTCGGGGTGTTATGTAGCAGCGATAACATCGCTGCGAAGAAAAGTAAACATTGACCTGAGATATCTCCACGTAGATTTGGAAGTAAAAAAACACCACCAGTGAAATAGGCCAAAATAGTTTTGGGGGTCCTCTTTTTTTTTTTTTTTTTTTTTTTTTTTCCTCTGCTTCTCCAGAAGCCTCATGGGGGCGGACTCCTAGGATGTCTTTCACTGCTTTCATTTCAGTAGTCAGAGTAGCTTATAATGCAGTAATCCTCCAACTGAAGCCACTCCAGGGCAGTTTCTGTAGTTTCTCCAGTTCCAGGAATGCTGGAATATGTCATTCTACCTTTGCTTTTCAGGGTAAGCAAAACTCTTGAGGATACAAGTACATTTTTTCTTTTTTTTTTTTAATGAGTCTATTGTTTTATGGTAAGGAAATAAATAGAGGGATTGGGCCACATTTTGGTTTTTGAGGATGCTTATCTTAGCTGGGCCTGTTTAGGTTCTAACTGCCAATGTTTTATAGTGCTGTTCCACACCATAGGATTTTTATTGTGTCAATATTTTTCTGTTCAATACCAGGCCTTTCTGTCAATTCTTTTTATTACAGAACTTCTCATTTAAGAGTAGTACTTTATGTCAAACCCTTGCTCCACAGCTGATGTCAGTGCCCAGCAGTCTCTGCTCTACACATTCTCATCTTCCCTCTCAAGCCTTCGGCTTTGTGATCACAGAAAAGATGACAGACTGCACCCTCAAATTTTTCCAATTTATTTTGTATACTTTTGATTTTGTTGGCATGGAATCGTGGTATTTGAAATGGGCTGCATCTACCAACTTACTGGGCTGTGTGAGGATGTTTTCCTCTTCTGTAACATCTATGACCTACTACCACACACTGATACCCTCGCTGCATCCAAGTGGGGGCTTCTCTGCGTACTGACTATTTCATTTCCTGACAAGCATCAAGCTCTGAGTAGTCACAGCAAGTCTGAAGGTTTTTATTGCTGTTTATGTGTTCTAAGGTAGAAGTTTGGCCTACTTCCTCCTAGGGTCTTTGGTAGCGTGCAGGGACAGTTGGTGGCCTGGCCAGTGCTGCCTGTAGTATGTGGGTATTTGCCTGACCCTGAGTGGATTTCAGCCCAAAGTGTATTACAAGAAGTTCACAGTTCGTGTTCTCAGAGTCAAAGCCACATCTCATAAAGCACTTTTGATTTAGACAAAGCCCAAGCACACTCACCTGGGAAAAGGGTCTGAGCCGAGCATTTTAGAATAAGAGACCCAGGGTACAAAGGGTAACGGGAATAATTGGAGCATTAGCAGGCAGACTGTCCTGTCCAAAGAGGCATGGCTTTGAATGTGGATCAAGGCTATTTTGTCTTGTTGACCGCTTGCAGTTTTGAGAGGTGGACTCATGGGAGTCTTACTAACCCACTAACTCGCCATGACTGACCCCAGTGTATCAGCCTTTCACACTACATGACTCTGTGCCAGCAAGCTTGAGTTTACTGATGTGTTTCAGACTAATTAAGGTTGGTTTTCTTTTCAATTTCTAATGAAATTCTACCTCCTCAGAAGTATGTGCAAGCACAAAAAAAATAAAAGTAAAATAAAAAATGACACCAACTGTAAAACAGAATGAAACAAGAAAAGCTGCACAGTAGTGACAAACTATTTTCTTTCTTTGCTTTATTAACCTTCATAAATGGCAAGCCTTTTTTCTACATAGCCTTAGGCAGTACAGGTATTTTTGGCTATTACAAGGATCAGAATAAAGAATGCTCCTCTTTTTACTTTAGAAGACACATTGTATCTACACTCGGTGTTGCTTTCAGAATTAAACCTGATCATGAAAAGGAGTCAAAGCATTTAGGAAAGCACAAAAGGTTTGGGGGCAGTTGATTCTCTGGTGAAGCTGGCAGTGCTCTTTATTTGCTACCTAGTAAGTTCTTCGGCAGCATGTATAATGAAAATACCCTCATAAAACTATGTACTAATTCCATGATGGAATATTAAAATCCCATTCTATATTTACTGTCATTACCAAATGTTTGAAACAAAGGAGAGAGGAAATTTACTGTGTGGATTACTGCACTGAGGAGAGATGTCTGCTTCAAACTGTTGCTTGTTTTCATCGTTTAAACCTCTGTTAAGAAATCAGGCAGCAAGAGAGCTTCTCAGACAGGAGTGTGGTAAGCAAAGGCAAGCACAAGGATGGTGCCCTTGAGGTGGAACTGTTATTCACACTTGTCAGAATGAAACTGGAAACCCTATGTTAAGAAAGAGATTAGGGCTATTTTCCTGGGTGAGAGCTGAGGAATCAAGGAGTGCTCTTGCTGGCTCTGTGCAGATAAGCTAGGAAGGAGTTCAGGATCTGGCATGACTGAGCACAACAGTGCTGTGAGCTTAGAGGCTATCAGTGCTCTCAGGAGGTTCTGGGTCCACTGAATGAAAAGAGGAAGGCTTGCTGACCTGTAGATGTCAACATTGTGTGCTCTTAACCGACACCACACTTGAAAAATTTTGCTTGTCCACCTAGAAAGGGTTCTCAAAAAAGGCACTTGAGCAGGCATTAAAGACAACCAAATTTCCCAGTATATGTATGCTTAGGTATGCACCTACTTTTTCTGTACTGTATCTATATATGCATAGCTGTGTCTTAGATAGTGTATACACAGGATGAGAGAGTTGGGGCTGTTCAGCCTGGAGAATAGAAGGCTCTGGGGAGACCTGAGAAAGGCCTTTCAATATCTGGGGTGGGGGGAGGGGGACTATAAGAAAGAAGGGGACAGACTCTTTGATAGGGTAAGGGGAATGATTTCAATCTAAAAGAGGAGAGATTTAGTCTAGACAGAGGTAAGAAGTTGTTTGTTTTTTCTTTTTTTACAGTAGGAGTGGTGTGGCACTGGAACAGGTTGCTCAGAGATATGGTGCATGCCCTGTCCATGGAGACGTTCAAGGCTAGGGTGAACGGGGCTCTGAGCAACCTGAGCCAGCTGTTGGTGTTCCCGTTCGTTGCAGGGGAGTTGGTTTGGATGACCTTTAAAGGTCTCTTCCAGCTCAAATGATTCTATGGTATTGACTGCTGATTGCTATGTGTCATCATGTCTTCTTTTGCAGTATGTAGGTAGTTATCGTGTACACAGTACTAAAATAATAAATTAGCTCAGTAATATTATATGTGAACATCTTTTTTTTAATATAATTCTGAAGCAGGAGTTGCTGTGATGTACTTTATATCACATCTGGAAACTTGCTGGCTTTCTATAGCAGCTTTGCCCTAGCAAAAATGCTTCAGGGTGCCTGTAGAAGATATAAGCACGCTTGATCCTCTCACAGTCTGTCTTGCTACATATATATTGTAGACCAGTGGCTGGGGGAAAGGGAAAATAGCGATCTCACCATGGTATTTGTGTTCTCAGATCATGAAAAGTGCACTAGACGTTGCCTTACAAATACAATCCCTTAGAGTTTCAGAACACAAAATAAAAATCTAAAAGAGTAAAAATGAAAATTTGTCCCGCTTGTTGCAGTGAAACCAGAGAGTTATAAAGAATCTCTGAACAATATTGAGTTTGGGGTAGCGCAATCTCATCACAAAAGATTTACCTTCACTCTGCAAACTCAATACAGGGCAATAACAACCTATTACAAGCAGAGCAATACAACGTCAAAGGAATATTTAAAAGAACTAGACAGAACCTTTAAATCACCAGAATTGTGTTAGCTTCTCCCAGAGGAAATACCCGAGGGGCAATTCCTAGCAGGATTTTCAAGAGGCGGTGTTCATTTACCAAAAGCTGTATTTATTGCATATCTTATGCATAGCTGCAATCTTGCCTCTTCTGAAAACACAGCGGTCTGCAAACAAAAGGCACCTGTCCTCCAGGGATGATTAGGGTGGCAAAATGATAACAGTTGCTGTGTACAAGCATGCCCTTGTGTCCCCGAGGTCAGCATAAGTGATTCTGTTGTAAAGCCTCTGCTTTTGCATCAATAGTGGAAGTGAGTCATGGAGTACTTATTGTATGCATCATCCCCTAAGCAGGTAGATCAGTAGAATGAGATAGAGCACATGGTGTGTACAGTCTAACTGTAGAAGTGACCAAACGCACAGATATAATGAAAGATGTAGACTCTAACAATGTACCAGCTATTTAGGCACGATTCTGACAGATGTTCTTTTTCTTTCTTACTGTGAGGACTTCTGAAACAGTTACAATTTGGTAAGCTATTGAAAGTGACTGACCCTGATGTTGTATCAAACATCCTTCTTTTCTAAAACATAACTTCTTGAAACCTGACATTGCATTCTGCAGAATATGCAGCAGTTTCTAGTTAGAGCTAGAGAGGCACTGCCGCAGAGCTGTGTCCCTTCCAGCCTCTGCTGGAACACAGACTTCATGCCTATTACCTGTCTTTCTAGAGGACGAAGGGGGGTACTTTAGTGTGACTGGAGGACAGGTGAAACAGGAGCCAGTGATGAGTCATCTATAATCTAAAGCGCTTTTACTATGGATGCTCTAACCTCTGCCTAGACAAGGTACTGATACTTAGAAAAAATGCTCAGCAAAAGAAACCAGATTTGAGAAAGTAAGCACGGCAACAACGATCTCCACTTGTGTCTCAGTGGTACATTTGCTTTAAAGTGTAACAGAGTATGTACAGGGCCATTAGGAGGCAAAATTGGAATTTTTTTGTATGTCCCCATTTCAGGAGAATTGGATTCCAATTAATGGAAGGGGCAGGTTTCGAAGTTAACTAAACTGCCTTTAAATCAAAGGTAACTCAGAGCAGGTCACGGGATTGGGTTAACTGCAGAAAGCCTCTTGCTTAAATCCCCAGGTGATACCCGACACACTCGGGCATTAACTTTTGAGATGGGAGCACAGACAATAAGTTCCAAGTCACACAGTGGTTTCTTTGCATTTGGCCCAAGAACCATGCGTAAAAATACAAACAGGCTGTACTGCACAGAGGGTGAAATGCTTAAATGTCAGAATAGTATTGTTAAAACCCTATCTGTATGCATAGCAACTATCGTGTGTACTGCAGAGAAAAGAGCTTGTTTCGAGAAGACAAGCAGGAATAAAAGGCCCGTATCCTGTTTTACCATTCCCAGGTGGCTTTGAAAAAAATTCTTTTGCAATTAAAATGTTATTGACCTCAGTGACACATGTATCGTGTCTCTCAAAACCAACAGTAAATATACAAAATGTTTGTGTAAATACATATATATGTTTAGCACAAGCACATATTAACAGAAGAAACTTTTCTTTAACAGTTGATGAAAAGCATTGTCTTTTTTTTTTCTTCTTTTTTATAAGAGAGGATGGAGAGAGATTTATGAACTTCTACTTTATTCCTGTTCTTCAAAGGGACTATTGTAGGATATTGTGCCACACAATCCCATGTCTATACACTGATGCATAGGCAAGGGGTGTGGAGCCAGATTGTTCCCAGCTGTCTGTGAAAGAGCTGGGTACCACTGTAATACATATGTTTGGGTCACATAACAAGTGTTTTCTTTTTGTGTCCTGAGAAAGGCTTGGGCACACTGACAGAAAGAGGCTGGGTCATCTCTTCTGATTAAAGCTAGGAACAAAATTTCTGGGAGAAATGGCTTCAGGGAAATGAGTTCTGCTCCCGTATCTCTTCTTTTTTAACCACTAGCCTTGATTTGTTTAGTGTTTAGCAGAGGCAAGGATATTCTGGTATGTCCCAGGAATGGAACTGAAAATGACCTCTTTAGCAGCTGACTTTCTATCTGGATGAGTAGTCCACGTGAAATGTTCATTGGATCTTCTTTGCTTGTATGCTTCTATCTTGCCTATGTTTTTTTTTAATGCAGCTGCTACTTAGAACAGTCTTTTTTGCTTTTCAAGAGGAGATAAAAATGTCTTTTGCCTAAATTTTTCACCACTTTGCATCACCCAAAAATTATAGATCGTAAAGTGACTGTACTTATTCTGCAGAACTTCAGCCTTCAGATGCATCCTGACTTGAGGAACGATGCTCCAATTATATGTGGCTTTCTCTATGAAAAGCTTTGCTAAAACTGTTGCCGAGGAAGGTGAGGGAATCTGGCAGAATCTGAATCAATGATAACATGCGTCTGTGCAATGGATCTTGTCAAACCTGCATCTTTTCATTAACATATTGTCAGGTGTGACTGTGGGAGCAAGAGAGCAAATTCAGATCCATGTAAAACTGTAGATTCAACCTCTCTTTACTTTCAAAGGAAGAAGTTTGTAAGCTGTGCTGCACAAGCATTATGTAGTCTGTCTGTCCTTTATTCCTGGAATACATTTGCTCAGCTGACTGAGGGAGAGGCAAACCTGACAAGTTGTCTGCTTTCTCTCAGACTGGGGGTAATGGTGTTATATGTGGTAGTGATGAGGATATACCAGTCCTACAGAAGAAGCTGGTAACAAATAACCTGTCTACGAAGTGACACTGGACATTCCCAGACTGCTGAGGGAAGACAGAAGGATACAGCTTCAGTGGCCAAATTGTGAAGTATTAATCTGAAGAGAAGCATCTACTTTTCTAATTGTTTATCTGAACTTTTGTCTGTAGCTTCTGTTAGTAATTCTGTAACCAGTAATTCTGAAACCCAGGCTTTCTGTCTCCTATAAATCAGCTCCTTTTGAAATCACATAAGTTAGAGATTCAAGCAGACTATTGAAGGGCACAGCATTTCTCCTGTGGCCTAAACATACCAACAGTAAGCAAGTCCCTGTAGATTGGAGCTGTTGGCAGGAACTGCCTTCCCCTGGAAAATAAAAGGTGTGTTAACAAAAAGAACTTGGGACTTCAGAGAGCATTAGGTAGGTAGGAACTTCCCTCCTATAAATTCTCACAGAGCTTTCGTTTTCCCTTCTGTGGTGCTAATAGTTTCCCTTTCTAATTTCTCAGCTAATTAGCTTATCTCTTCTGTGCAGGTTGGGGGAATGAAAACACAGCTCCTGCTGGAGCTCTCTGATGTTCAGGCGGACATCTTGAGAACACAGATTGAACTGATAGCAGGCTATTTTATAGGGCCTTAAAAGCCACTAAGAAACTAGCAAGGCCCATTAAACTTTCTGTCATGCATATGATGAGAAAAATATACCAGCATAAAATCCACTTTATTGTCCTACTGTGACAGCAGCAGCTATTGTACTGGGGAGCTTTTGGACGGTAGCTCCACCTCAGTGTTTCTGCTCTGCTGGCTGGTGGAGTTTCAGAGAAGGGTACCCAGACAGAGGGGGCTTTGTGATATGCTCCCAGTGACCCATAAGGATTACAACACGTAACCTGGTGGTTTGACAAGGAGGAAAAGCTCAATAAAAGCGGAGTGACCTCTTTCAGTTTCCTGTTTCAAGCCTCGCCGTTTGCTTCCTCGCACACAGATTGGTTTGGAGAGGAGGTTGCATGCTGTATTTAAGGCTCATTCATTGTGAGTTGCATTTAGTTGGCTTTTCTTAGCGGTGTTTCTCTTCTCCATTTTCCTCTCTGATGTCTTTAAGCAGACAGGAAAACATATTGCCTTTTTGCAGGGCTCTGTGCTGCATTTGAACAGAAAGTATTTGGCATCTATGGAGCTATAAACTCAAGTTGAATTGTAAAAGGTTTCATTTTTTACCTAGATATTTATTTTATAGTCTAAGTGATCTATAATGAAAGCAAGCAATTATTTGCTCTTTTGCCTTCAGCTTATTGCTAGATAATTATTTGCCCCTTTAATAATAACCACTATGCCATTAAATTGTATGTTCTAGAGACTCTGCATTTCACAAATAGTGCCTATGAGACTAGTTCACACAGATCTTGTAGGCTGTGGTATCCTGTTGTTGTTAGAGAAACACATGCTGGGTCCGGATGATATTACATGAAGAAACTGAGCTTTCAGCATGGGATTACCTGTGCCAAGGTGCACGAGAGCACTGACTTAGCCTCTTCCCTGCTTCTCAAAGAGAGGGCATCTTCATGGAGAATGAACGCTCAGAGTTAGCACCCTTGGCCTGAGCTCGTGTTGGTGAACATGGACGTATTAATTATTTTTCATAATTTATAAGTAAGTGGTTTTTTTTTGTTTTGTTTTTGTTTTTGTTTTTTGTCTAGAATAACTTTTCCATTTATCCCTTCCCTTGCGACAACCTCAACCGTCAAGTATCTTAGCTCCTTTCCACTGAAGCCTAATGTTCATGTGAATGCATGTGTTATTACTTCTGGATCTGACCAGTGTCAGCACAATGTCGAAACCATATTTCTATTTCTGTTCGCCCAGGATTGACCCTGAGTTTTTCTCAGAGTCCTAATTTAGAACTTCCATCCATAAAAGCCAAGTGAAATGCTCAGGAATGTTAGACACTGTGTTTATAGTCCTAAGGGCATACATGGAAGGGGCCTGATGGCGTGGCCAGTGATGGAGAGCTGCTTCTTATTCTTAATTACCTATTTTCTAGATGGGCTTCCACTCTCTTGCGCATTTTCTCCTGGCACCTGTTCTTATGTTTGCACTGTTGTAGCAGAGAAGACTCGCCTGAAGCCTCCATGCAGAGCTACTTTGCTTTATGCCATGTGTTGGCAAAGGATAATAGCTGGCATGTGGATGGTTGTGGTTTTTTTTTTTCAGGCTTTTATCTTGGTGCTATCCACAGATCTTTCTAGCATGGTAATGCTGGGACTCAGTTTGGGTTTCTGAATATAGCCACACAATTTACTGCTGGTAAGTACTTTCACTATGCTTCTGAAATCTGATTTTACATTTTTTTTATTCAGGGATGCTGAATGTCTCCCTGTTAAAACTGTGATCTGGGTTTAATTAAGAAGGTTTGCTGCTTGTTGGCATGTCTGGGGAAAGTGAGGTATGTCTTCTGGAAGTTGTTTTTCAATTAGCTTTTCAAGAATCTGTGTTAACATCAAAATGCTGATAGTTTAGATGGTGTGCCACTTCACTACAGACTTTTTTCCAGATCAAGTTTTGTAATAGAGGGTGTGCATGTTTCCAACTTTCCCTGGCCTTAAAACTGACTGAATTCTGTGCAATTTTGTTTTAAGAATGCCTAAAAGAGGAACAGTTCCTATCTCTTACGAGTTTCACCGGTTGTCGGAAGTCAATCCATAATCAAACCCGTCAGGGGCATCTACGTAAGATTCTGCTCTTTCAGGTGGCTGCCAGCTCCCCTTATTCTCAGACCAAAGCAAAGAAAGCCACCAGCCCTTGTTGCTTTGGACTATGGCTTTTGTTTGGAGGTGTTTTTATTCTTCCCTCAAACTAAACATCAAAAGAACAATGGAACTAGACTGAGATTTTGAGATTCAGGGCTGAATTCATCAAGCTGCCGCTCTTCAGCAAGTGTGTCTGTGGTACAAATGAGGGAGAGTGCATCTTTTTTAATCTCTGCTCCACCATCTCACTGCACTTCTCACGAGAGCAGGGAGAAGAATGTGACATCCAGGCAGTCTGAGTTGCCCAGCTTTCTGGCCAAAAGCAGAAGTTAAACTGCCTTTAAATTCACTGACTGTTTTCTTTTGAGAGTGTACATGGGGTGACTGAAGCAGTATTTTTCTCACCAAGGCAGAGATTAATTCTGCAAGGGATCAAGTCTGCTTATACGGGGAGCAAAACGGCTCTCCTTCAGGTAATCAATCAAAGTCACTGAAATTAATCCATGCATAAAATGCCAAACTTCCTCAGCTTCTAACTATTCACTGGCAAAGATCTCTCACTTTGATGTTCATCTCTTAATTCTACACCTGAAACTTCTATTTGGAAACGTTCTTGTTACTTCCTAGGTCATTCCTAGCATTTTAATGGGCTCACTCAGTTGCCCCCACATAATGTCTGCAGCAATACACTGCTTTATTCCAAAGTCTCATCAGTCCCCAGCAAGAGCTTCAAATTCATCCGTAAAATACATAAGCATTCGTGGCAGAAGGTGAGCTCACTATCCAAAAATACTGATTTGTGTGTAATTTGAAGTAAACGGTCTTTGTTTTGATTGGAAATGAATGTGGCCCTTAGTGCATTTTTATTTTTGCTTTTTGATGCGCATGATGATGGTGGCTTTCTTATTTGTTGTTTTGTTTTTCTTCTTAAAGCTTTCTTAAAGCTTTCCTTGTGACTTAAAAGCAAATGCTCTTGTTCCTTCAGGCTGCTGGTATAAAGCTCTGTCTGAGGGTGAGAATTAATGTGACCGTCCTGTCCCCTGCCAGGCTGCACTTGCTCCCTCCGCCATCCCCGCAACCTCTCCCATGCTGCTAAGGTCCATGTCAGACAGAGCCCCCTGTCATGTTCCCCTTTCACTCGCTGCGCTCTTCTGAGAGCTGTCACCACCCCCTGGAAGCACATCTTCAGTGTAGACACCAGGCTCCTACCAGCCCCGGCGGCGGGCTGGGGGTGTGAAAGTAAAATTTATGTCTAGTGGAACTCGGTCTGCAACGAGTGTCCTCAAATGTGAGGGTATTGCGAGAGAGACTGTGCTTGCACGGAGTGTAGAAAATGAGCCTGGCTGAGGGCAAGCACGAAAGCTGCTAGCAGTGCTCCATCCTCATCTCACTGAGACCTCGGTGCAGTCTGAGATGTTTAAGTAACAGTCTTTACAAGACACTTCCTTAAGTGCTGAGGGGCAGGGCTTTCACCTGCAGTACAGCTTCAGTTGCTTTGCCTTGGTCAGTTAGAAATAGCAAACATGTTAATGTATTCCTTTTATCATATTAAAAGGAATTTGAAATGTAGGATGTCAAAAACATGAGATTATTTATCTGTGTTTCTGATCTGTGATGCATTTTCCCTCTCTGTCCTTAATTTCACTGCCACATGCTATTTAGTTTTATTTTTTCCCAAGCAGCTGATAGGGTGGACGGTAAATAAATGAATAAATAGTGTTTGTGCACTCAGTAAGCAAGGAATTTGCAGGAAAAGTAAAGATGGTCTGGTCCTTAGGGTGATGCCAGCAGTTTGCTCTAACAGAAGTAAATAGCTAAAAGCTTCCCACGTTTTTTTTTTTTTTTTCCCCACCTCTTCTCTCCATTTTCCTATTTTTCTACTATTTTTGCTGTTTCTTATTTCTTCATCTCTGGATGAAATTGGTAGCAGACATGATCTTTAACAGGCTCTGCCGAGCTGTTAGAATGAGCTCATTTAATATGGTAACAACCACAATAAACAGGTACACTGAGGCTGTGAAGCTGTATCTCTCACACAGTGGTACAAAGCAAGCCTTTGCTGTCATTACCCATTGGCCACAGTTTTGTTTTATGGTTGATTTTTTTTCTTTTAAAGAAGGTTAAATTCTGCCCTCATCACTCAAATTTCATGAGCAATACTACTAGCTGTTGGTGGCAAAATGCTGGCTGTGGGTTCTGCAGGGGCAAGCACGAGTAAAAAGCATGGAGGTAAGGTGTTGTTTTAGTTTTTTGTCTTTTCGCCGTCTAAATTATTTTGATTGGCACCAAATTAAATTTATCCTGCCCTAGTCAAGTCTGTTTTGCCCGCAATAATACTGTCTAAGTGATCTCCTGTCCTTATCCTAACCCACAAGCATTTTTCTTACTTTTTCTCCCTACCCTGATGAAAAGAGAGGCCCGAGTGGGAATCTAGAGGCTGCCCAAGGTCAACCCACCACATTAGAACACTTGTTCAGAAGTCAGGGTGAAATTTCACTCATCTCATCTATTCACTCTGTATTAGTCATGATGAAGGCTCTTGCAATTTACAGCAGCACTGGAAAAAAAATAAAAAAAATCCAGCTACTCACAGATGCAAAGAGAACAGAAAATTCCCTGTGTTAAGAAATGTATTAATATAGTTCTGTTAGATCTTCCTAACCTTGACCAACTGCGCAGCTCTCTCTTTCCTGCTTTTTTCCCTGAACCGTCCCCCAGACAAAGAGTGCAATGGCTTTATTTTTGCTCTGTTTCAAGACTGAACAACAAGTGGCTGTCACTGGAGGCTACCTAAATTCAAGCCTCAGTGCGTGCTGTCAGCTCAGGGCTCTGCTGCCAGCAGAAATGGAAGAACCTTGCGTGAACTGAATGTTTCTCAGCTTGACTAGAGTAATTCCTTTTTGGGCAGGGTGCATACATTTCTCTCTGGCCGGAATTATTAGCTCTTCCTTGTTGAGTCATGGAATCCTCTGATCTTTTTCTCAACTAAATTTCCAGACTCAAACAGTGGTACAGCAGTTTGGTAGTACCATTAGCTGGCATCATGGCTTCTTGGCCCTTCATGCCACAGCTGAATTCAGCAAAGCTGTAGACTCAGATCAGAAGCCTTTGGATTTCCAGAGCAAGGGGGCTTGTGGTGTGCTTCCCTCTTTGAAGAGTCCTCTTTGTAAGAAAAGTGAGGGCTAACCGTGTCTTCAGGTGTCATGTCAGTTTCTCCAGCCGTTTGCAGATGGGGGGAGTTCTGAGTTGTGGAAGATTTATTGCTGTCTGGACTAGGGGTGACTTCATTGGTGTCTTGATGCATTTCTTTTCCTGAACAAAACGTGCAGCTGTTGTAATTTCTCAATGCGTTGATAAGGAAGGATATGCAATTTTTTTTTTCTAAGCATTTATTTTCCCAAGTGAATTAATTAATAAAAAGATCTGTTCTAGTAGGCAAAAGTGTTTACAAGTTTCAGCCTATTTTGTGAGTTAAATACTGGTGAAAAATGTAGGGTTTTCTTTGTCTTGCTGACTTAAGTAAAAATTGCTACTTGTGCACAGTAAATCCTCCTAAATTTTCTTTCCTTCTTTCCTCTTGAGAAAACAAAGCTTTGATATCCAGCTGGTTGTAGTCTCACTGTAGTCTAAAAATCTAAGTTAAATCTTCAGAAAACAGTCCTACAAAGTTCTTCCTGCCAATTTTGCTTATTCATTGAATTCATTGAAACATGGAAGTATTTACACCCACATTCACACCTTCTCCTCAGTGACACGTTTCCATTATAATTAAGGGCAATCGGTCCTGTGAAGAGTACTCCCTCTACTTCTAGACAGCACAGGTAGTAGTCATACCAGAAACTGAAGCTTGACCAATGAAAATCACACCCAGGTCTGCCAGGATCTTGCCAATAACGGTGAGTGTTACCTGATCTTAGTAGCATCATTCTAAAATGATAAACTGCAGAATATGTTGTGTTCAAGACCACATTCTATCTCATTCTGAAGATTTATTTGGCTAGCCGAAATCTACCACTAGATTTCAAATAGGAAAAGAAATAAAAGCAGTAAATGTTCTCAGAGAAAGCAGTGACGTGCCCTTCAACTTGATGATAAACATCTAGAAATATCTTTGAAGTGCTTTCATGCTAACAGCCAAGGTGACAGTCATATACTATGGATGTCTCAGATGGATATTACACAAATATTTTGAGTTCCTTCCTTTTATAGATTAACAGTTTCGACAGACTTTTTGCTCTACGTGAAAATTGATCATTTAAACATGTCATTGAAAAAATTTGCCTGCATTTGAGGATACAAATTGTCCAGAAATTCAAAGACTTCAGCTGTTTTTATCAACTGGCTACTCGATACGACTAAGTGAAATACTGGAAATAGTACTGCAAGTTTAGGACTGCAAAGAAAATATGACTAAGGGCACAGCCAGCCTATGATCTTCTTCAGGTTTCTCCCACTCTCTTTAATTTGTAATGCCTATTTCAGCTGTGGAAGCTGTGTCTCACAATGGTTTGGAATGTAGTCACAGAAATGCTGAACTAATACACAAGAAATTCAAGTCACATACTTGGTTTAAGAATGAAAATTTCTTTTCTCTCCTTTGAACTAAGAAGTTTTCAGACACAACAGGTCTAAAATTGACCACAACAAGATGCGACGTGAGTGGGAGGTCATTCTCTATTGAATGCAAAGTTATTTCAAGGTAGCTAAAACTATAGTGTCCCACCCTGGTTCATCTTAAGAGGCTGCTGTAGAGAGAGGCATATTCTTATCTCCAGTACTCCCAAGCAAATCTAGTCACCGCTAGCTTTAGTAGCACTCCAGTATGCATTGCAGCACAGGTCAGATCAGAACTGAGTGAATCCCTCTTCAACTCTCATGTTCCAAGCTGAGGGTTTCCATAAACGTTTGCAGAAAGCATCTCTCATCGTACTCTGAACAGCTTGAGCAGGAAAGGCTTTTGTGTGGTTGTTTTTACTTTTTTCTCGAAGTCATAAAGCATATCAAGTGTGTTAAATAATAGGAGATTTTCTCACCGCTACTCTGTACACGCACCTTGTTTAAACACCAGCATAAATACAGCTTAATGTTGTTTCTGATTACCTGGGAACATAGTAGTGCACTCACAATGCAATTTGAAATCAATTTCTTCACGTAGGATCTCAAGCAAAGGCATTCTTAGTAAATACCTATCCATCGCTCTTTGTTTGCTTGTTAAGAAAACTACTTCTTTTTCCTTCACAAGTTCTCAATGAAATAATTTGCTTCATATAAATTTCTTGAATTGCAGGTAACTGTACTAAATCAGACACTTCTAACGTATTCAGTTTTCTTGAGATGGCCTTCTTAGAAGTGACTCTTCCTAATATGGAGCAGTAAACTACATTGAAATGTAGAAAAGTAAGTGGTTGTTGAGATGATACTGAATCCTTTCCCACACTGGGGACTGTTTGGAGCATTTCTTAGCCTTCTTACGCTTGTTCCTCTTTTAAGACCATATCACAACTTTTAATACTGTTTTCCCAAAGGGTTTTGCTCATAGTAACCTTTTCAGCTTACAGATTCATGTGATATACTAGTTCTGACACTTGTTCTAGTGAAGCCTAGGGAAGATCTACATCTGGCCAATTTTGTTTAGACTAATCAGTCTCAAAGATTAGAAGTTTCCTTTTCAGTAGGATTTGAATAGCATTTCCCTGTACTTCAAACTCATTCATCAGAATTTGGAATCAGGTATGGTTACTATCTTTGTTGACAGTGAACACAGAGGGCTGTACCTTGGGTGCTAGGTATTCCCAGTGTTAAGAACAATTATAGACACCATCCTTCAGGTGAGGTGAGGTTCACTTTATTCATTGTCGCTTGTGAATGGGCTGGTGCTGTCTGAACCAGTGTAATTCATGGATCCCACAGGCCTCACAGAGATCTTCCATGTGCTCATGTGCTGATTCAGGGTGAAATCTATGAGCAACCACAGAGAGCTTATCAAAAATCAACCTGTCTGACAACAGATACAGCTCAGGATGTGTCCTATGCTATAAGCATCCGGCTTAAAGCAATAGTTGATTGAGTGCTTCTTATGTGATACGGATATTCTAATTTCTGCAGAGTTTTTAGCTTTTAGCAGGCAGTAAGTGGGTCTATTACTCATTTCACCTTTGCATTTTACCATAAAACTAACATCTGATGAAGATACACTGATGGATCTTTCATCAAGCTGCTGACAAACCACAGCAGTGCATATCTAGGTACAAATGCTGTGCAAAGCAACAAGTATGCAGGCAATACCAGTGCTGCAATAATAAGAGCAGAAATATTGACCAGCCTGGTAGCCTTACTTGTTGCAAAGAATAAGAAGAGAGGTTATCATCTGGTAAAGCTGACATATTTTTGCTACACTTGATAAGCACTTTTCTTTCACTCCATTTGTAAAGAGAGCTGGGTTAGATGAACTAACTAAGCTTGTAATATGCCTTGTCAGTTGAGGGTGGAATCCAGAAAAAAAGAAAGGTAAAGGTGGGCTAGGAAATCCTGTTCCTGGAGAGTGGCTTCTGTGTAAGGAATGACTGAGCAGGCTTGGACTGTTTGGCTGGCAACGGAAGGAACTTCTGGTAAGAATAACAGAGATGATCAAAGTAAGGAGAAACATGGAAATGGTGGACAGGTATAGACTATTTTTTATTTCATCTATTATGTTCATCTAATATGTTATTTCGTCTGCATACAAAATCAAGGGCTTTCAGATGATGTGATGAGGAACCATGGTCAAAACAAATGCAAGGGCCATTTGCTACATCCCCATATTGTTGCCTGTGTAGCATGGCCCCAGCTATTTGCTAGCCTGGGCGGACCAGCCTTCGAAACGGGGACAACAGAAATGGTTCCTGCACTCCAACATGTAGTAGCTGCATCCTTGTCAAAAGATGGTGCAGTCTCACAAAGCTTACATAGGTTCAATAGAAGAATGGAAAAATATTTGAAAAACAGGTACATGGAGGATTAGTAAATTCAACAAGCTACGTCACTGTCAGGAAATTCTCTCAGCCATAATTTGTGCGGCTCTGAGATAGTGGTAGGGGCGCATGCCATGCATTTTGCTCTCTTCTCATTCAGGCACCTACTTATGGCCACCATCAGAGATTATGTTCTACAGAGCCTCTGGTTCTGAAACAGTATGGTCTTGCCTATGTTCCCTAATCTCTGTTGAGATTTCACTAACTCAAGATAATCCTTCTATCTTTATGTTACTGAAGCAAACTTTCTATACTACCCCTTACGTTCCAGTGAAAGACTGAGACTACTTTGCATCCCCTTCAGGGACGTGAGCTCCAAGGAACAAAGTTTATATTCATCGTATAGACTTAGTTAATGTAGCATGTATATTAGCACTTATAAAATGTTTTAGCACAGATTAATGCAAAGTAGCCTACAAGCAAGTACTTTACTCGCGTGAAATGCCTTAAAAGAGGGAACAATTTTATTTGTCACCTAGATCAATTTCTAAGAGACGTGTAATTTTGAGTCTCAAAAACTGCCTCCTTCATAAAATACAAAGTGACAGATGTAGGTTTTGTGGCTTTAAATTAAAAAACCTTATAAAGATATCTATATAAATAAAAGAGAATTCAATGGTCTAAAACTAAAGCAAATAAAAATTCAATGGGCCTTCATGTACTGGTGTTTGTACTCAGAAAGCAAGGTTTAATAAAATTCTTTAATTTTATGGCAGAAGACATGTCAAGTGCAGTTTAGATTTTTCAGCCAATAATCATATTTTCTTGCAAGTGGCTGATACACTTATTTTTTAGAGACAGACACAGCGAATAATAAGGGTATATAGTTGAGAAGAGAAACAAGCATTTTTATCAAGATGAAAGGGGCATCATAAATTTATGAGACCTCACATACAGCTATAATACAATAAATTAGGAGGATTAATGTAATTGTAGGCTACAGTAACCCTCACTAGTAGAATGCCTATTTTATGGAGCTTGATAATATAGTTTATCACCGACTCCATGGGAATTCCCACAATATATTAGCTGTGGTGTAACAATAAAGCACACACAGTAAGAGGCATGTCTCTTTTGACACACATTCTCTTCCCACACTTATTTTACCAGGGAAACAACTCCGGTGCAGTTTAATTAAACTGCACTGCAATGAATTAGTCCAGGTCTTAGCCCCCTAACAGTGAGGAGCCTGGCATTACCCCAGGGGGCTGTCCCCCTGTGACATCAGAGACTGTGGAGAACCTGGGAAAAAAAGTGCAAGGTCTCTCAAGTGACACTGTCACTGTGCAAGGCCTTAGCTGTCAATCACATGATCAGAAAAAAGCTCAGAACCTTTTGCATTAAACTTTATCTGCCTACACTTGTTCACTTTGATCTGACCTTCATGAAGAGATCAGCAAGTGATGTGGAGAAGCATTTAGAAGACCTCCCCATTTAGGAAGAAGGCAGACTTCGGTGACAGATTTAAAAAAATTCAAAAAAAGGTATACTTGTGATACTCCACCAGTGGATGGTGTGACAACTTGTGTTAAATCAACTGAAGGGCAAACTGTTACCAAATTTCTGTTCCCTGAAGATGCTCAAAGAGCATGATCAAATCACCGTAACTGGAGTACACCGAGATCTCCAGTCTTCTAACAAGGTAGATTTTCCACTCCTTTAATCAATGCCTTGTAGCTTGTATTTGCAACTAGTACATTGAAACTATCCTAAGGTGATATACTCCTCAAAGAAAAGAAATTGATAATGATTTTTTTTTTCAAAGTGAATTGTCTAATTCTCATAATCTTGGAGAGGAGTTTAATACAGGCAACAGTATTTCCCTGGAGACAAACACTGGAACATATAGAAAGGTAATTCCCAATAAAACATAAACATAGTCATCCATTATTTATAGATAAGCCTGTATGGAACTTCTTATCCCATAAGACTGCTTAGGGGTAGGAAGCGATAACTTCATCTTTTCTAAAAGCATTTTTAGTAAGAGTTCCTTGCTAGACCATGCTTAACATTTTATTTTTTAATTTACATGCCATGCAACAGAAAAACTTAGATCTAATTGTCATTATCTGATCTAATCGTTGGGCACTGCTGGAATTAATGCACTCTGTTTAAATGCCAGACATAGTACCTTAGTGACTGGTTTATCCTGTCTCCACATTTCCATCAACTACCAAGTCTGAGAAATGACAGTCGCATTAGATGTCATGTAAAGCATCTGACCTTGCTCTCCTAGCACTTGATCTTCGCACTTCAGGCAGACATTTATCATTGTCCTGCAGAGACAGAATTCAGGTGGCACGGATTCACTACTGGTTTTCATGTTATAAAGGAATTACAATGGTCAATTCACTTTATCTTTCTGTTGCAGGAGATATGGAAATACGGTTTTGCAACCAGCTGGCCAGGTAAATTTACTTGGTGGAGGAAGAGAGGAGAAGGATCTCATGTGCCAAAAGACTGGGAAGAAGTGTTTAGTCTCAGGGGACACAGCCTTCGATTCACTCAAATTCCCAGTGTTTTTAATGCTTTGCTGGTAGAGTCAAAGACTTTGATTAATCAGTTTTCACTGCTTTGTTTTTTATGACGTGGGGGATGGCAGAGGTCAGAGATATTCAAATGGGATAAGCATAATGAATAATGGCAGTCCTAAGTGCAAAATAGTGATTCTTCTGCAAAATGGAAAAAACCTTCTGTAATTAGCTGAGATACCCAATAAAAACTTCCCATCATCTCTCTTTGAAAATTGAAAATTACTGTGACCTGTACACTGCTAGGGACACAAGATTTCAGTGGGATTTTGTCAGGTCCCCGTGAAGAATTTGGCTCATTGTGCTGTTTCTCAATGGGATCCAGTAGACAGTTTTCATGCTAAAGTCTTGAAGGAAGCTGGTTAGGGTTTTCACAGACCAATGTTTCAATCTGCAGGCTTCTCTATATAGCAGAGATGGATTAACGCAAGCTGTGGTACTGAAAGTCATAGTTAATCCCAGTCTCTGTGGACTGTGAGTTTGGGGCATCTCCCTTCCTTTAATGTGTAAAGGAAAAAGTCTGAACCTGAAATAAGTTTTTAAAAATAAAGCAAAATCAATTCAGTTTTGTAACTTAAGGTATGGTATTATTTTCTGCAGAAACAAACACAAGGACTTTACAAGTGCTATTTTGGAGGCAGGCAAGGACAGCAGCATAGACAAGCATCATCTTGTCTGACTGCAAACTCTTATTCCAATGTTTTCATCAGCAAAATTTTTATACTAACCATTAAACTAACTTTGCCTGAGCAGCTAATTTTTTAGCAGTATGATAGATAATGATAGCAGTATTTGCTATCATTACAGGTAAACACAGAGAAGGCAGCTGGGAATTTGCTGTAACATGCCAGCTCTTCATGGTTTTGTTTCTTACTTTGGCAGGAGAGATATGCCCTCCATCTTCCAAATGTGGACTGCAAAGGTAAGAGTCTTTGTAACAATCTTTTAGGTTCTGGATGGGATCTTTTCCCGTTTTTTTGAAAACTGACCAGTAAAAACGTCCCCATCTTTAGAACTGTTAAATGAGCTCAGAATTTTCATGAAATCCTGAATGCTGTTTTACTGAGGTCCATATCTTATTTGAGATATTCAGATCAAACTTATTAGAACGGGTCGAGGGACTACATATAAGTCAGTTAAATAACTATTGAATTTTTTCATTTGGATTACAGTTCTTAAATGTCGTATGTCATCCAGCATGGTTCGAACCGTAAAACAAAAGTAAGTGAATAAGCTCAGGTTGCACTGTGTTGCCTTATTGTGGGAATACATACAATTTTGCTTCTATGAGAGGCAACACAGACTCTATCCAACTATGCAAGAACAAAGGGAATGCAATTTTATCTCGTGACTCGCCACCAGAATTGTCAGCAAAAACCTGGCTGCAGGTTGTTTATTATTGCTGTGAAGTCAGAAGTGCAAAACTTTTTTTGTTATGCTGAGTTGCAAAAACCATGGATAAAAAATACCCTGTAAGCTACAAAACATACAAATTTGACTTGGAAGTTGTTAAGAGAAATTATATGCTAGACTTTTCTCACCACGTTTCTTGCCACTGTGGGCATGCCTATGGAATAATTGATTCTGGTGTTTGAGTTATGTACCCAGTGCCAAAGGTGAGAGTGAGAGTCAAGGTCAATTATTTGACTGTTGTGCCCACAGCAAAGGGGATTTTTGAGGTTCAGAATTCTCGTTCAGGGCGGGACCACGATATGCTGTTGGAAATCCTTTTCTTTCTTATTTTATTGCTGCCCTTCTTTTCTGACGGGAACTTGTTTCTGCCTTTAAAAATGTTACTAATCATTTCTGCGTTCCGTAACATGTCAACGTGTTTATTAACTACTACTGCATGTGAGCATGCCGCATTCTTTATATTATTTAGTGACTCAAATGATATAGTAAACCTCGAACTCCACATGAAAAGGCCAAACCCTCTATCTTTTAAGAGGTAGCCTTCACAATAGTGCAATTTTAACAAGAAATGCAACTCATAAATTACTGTGCAAAGAAGCAGAATGTGGGGCTCTTTAATTGTATTTTGCTGTGTCTAAGCAATGACTGAAATTCATAGTTGATTTTTACTATTTTTTCTTAATTAACGCTTTCCTGGATAGCGCATTTTTAATTAAGATACAGAAAGAAATCTTTTCCAAGAAAATTCATTAGCTGCACTAACATCATTCTCAGCATCTGAGAACTTCGCATAGCTACAATTGTACTGGAAGGCCATCTTGATTCTCAGTACCTGAGTTGAGACCAAGCGTAGTCTCTGTTCGCTTGCTAGGCCTCCTGCAGGGGAGTTTGACATCAAAGAGACAAACTAGCTAAGTCATAATTAGCCCCAAGCTTGTTTGGTGTAAATTGTAAACAATATATCAAGTTGACTAATTGTAATGAGTCTCACTACCAGACACTGAACCTTGGGGATTGGCGCGTCCTGTCGCCACATTAGCGCTTGATGCTTCATCCCCGAGAAGAGCCGTGCACTGCCTGTGTGTCAGGAATCCCAGCACTTGAACCCGGCACTGCTCGGGGACATCCATCAATGTCACCAGTGGACGGGATTCAGGTGCCCCTGATTCTCCAGGGCTCGTGCAAGTGCAGCCAAGCCACTGCACAATTTCTCACGTTAATCTGTGCAATTTGAGGGGTTTCTCAGATGTAGAAAGGTTGAGAGGAAACAGAAGACTCTTTAAGAAAGTCACAGGCACTGTGTTACTGTTTTCAGTGAAAGAAACTGTCTTCTGAAATGTGATTTTACTGATGGAACAACCAAGCCCCTTCTTTCCTATTCAGTGTCGCCACACTGTTCAGTCATTTAGAAGCTGACATATCTAATCCACAGAAGTCTTAATAAATATCTATTATTTAGAAGGAAGAATTTCCTTGATGTGATACAAAGGCAAACAGGGTTAACATGGGTCATAGAGAGTGGGTGCATTTCAACAAACAAGAAAAACTCTGACTACTAATTTTGCTTGACTGACACATACACTGTACAACTACATCAGTACGTGTCACTCTTGTTCAAAGCTATGGGATCAAGTGGGCACAAAAGGAGAAATTACATGCTATTTGTCTGTGGCTCTGTCACAGTATCAACAAGACAGTGGAGCAGAGCAAGAATTCTTATCAGAACAAGTTTTGGTTAGCTCATGTTAACTCTGACTATAAGAAATACACCCATAAATATTTCAGGTAATGTGTGGTGATATAAAGGAACGAAGTTGAATGCCTGATACATCTCATTGCCAACCAGCAAGCTCTTACAAGTTAAGAAAAAAATATCCTTGTGTTATTTGATGAGCCCTTCATCTCTTAGCAAAATGTTTTTCCCTGTATATAGTCATTTTTTTTTCCTCATTTCTAAATCACATTTTGTCTTGTAAGTGTAGTAGGCATGAAAAAGAAAAGCTAAGAGCCAAGTGTGCACATAACATGTGCTACTGAATGATGTGGTGAGGAACCAAATCACAGTAACTGTAAAAATCTTTCAGTATTCAAGCAATGTGCCTATTGGGACACAAAGTATTGGCGGGCAAGGATTAATAAAGTGTTCCTTCATTACTTACTCACAGCACTGGCCTTAACTGGGAAGTGAAAATGTTTCTCAGCTTATTTCTGGCTCCCAGGGACAGTAGTCGTAGCTTTTTTCTGTCACCCATGCAGAAATAGCTCCTGATCATATTAAATTCAGTTCCGTATAGTTTATTTCCCAATGTCTCAGAGAAGTGCCCACTAAATACTGTCGCAAAGGCAATGAAAGAAATGTTTTTTTCAGTCTCACAAGGACATGCACTGTGCAAAGGGAACATCTTTTTCTCCTTCCCTCTAGCACATGCTTAATGCAAGGCTGAGGGAGCTAGGAGGTGCAGACAGCTGCCACTGGCACAGCACAGAATTCAGTCCTGAAGGGTCTTTGGGAGCAGTGAGCAGTGCATATGTATTCCAGTCATTAGTCATCCAGTCAGTTATTGTGCTAAGGAGGGAGGTTAGGAGTTGTACTTGGTGACATATAGGACAGAATCTGACTGGAAACAGTCTTCATCTGCCATTGCGATCCTTCAGAGAACTCTGGCTTGGGATTCCTTTCTGAAACGATGGTGTTGTTTACAAGCTATGTTTTTGTTTGTTTATTATTGTGTTTGTGACAGTGAAAACTCCTTAAACCAGCATTTTAACTGTACCAAACAGTTCTTAGACTGCTTTACTATTTCTTAATCACTACATATGGTAGAAGACTGAGTATGTTAACTGTTCATAACTCAGGTGCTCCTGGATCTCACAGATTCTCTTACTTTAAATGCTGTGGTCAGAAAGTATCATGACAGCAAGTGTGTGGCCTTGATATCTTATGAGACTGAGGAAGTTATGTGTCCCCCAGGCTTTGAAGTGATTGGCTTCTGGAGCAGGCAGACTTTACGGGCCAGTTCACAAACACTAGAGAAACAACGCGGATGCTGAATCAACTTGCCTCCAACTGGTTTTGAGCCTGTGTTGATCGCTCTGTGAAAGAGAAAACAGTTTCTCTGAAGTGTGCTGTGCTCTCACTGAAATCTGAAGCCCAACTGTGCTCACTTAGCTGGCTTATTTTAGGGCAATGGGAAGAACAGTGAGTCTTTATCATAGTGACAAAAGTATAATATTTGCTTGTCACCAAATCCTACCCAAAAAGAGGGCACCAAAAAGAACTTTTTGCTTCATGCCAACAGCAGTATGTCTGCGGTCCCCAGCATCCCGGGAAACCCATTCATCACCTTGCAAGGCTTCAAGGTGTTAAATAACTACAGGCATGGTGCCAGGATGGACAGAAGGTTTGTTAACTCCTAAGGACGTTTGGAGCTGCAGACGTGTAACTCATGCCACAGGATTAGCATGGTCCCAGCATATAATCTTATGCTGGCTCACAGGAGCACATTGTGGAATGAGCTGCACGTAATCCTGTAGGCTCCTTGGGCGTCCCTGCTCTGGGCTGATAAAAGATCAGCTGTGTTTTGCCAGGCACACACAAGTTGGTGCACTTTGGAATGGCTGTTTCGTGCCTGTGTTAGAACCTTCTGTTTGCCAACAGGGTGTGCTCTGCCAGATGAGCCCATGGAAGGACTACGTGAAGCAAATAAGAACTCTGTTATTCTAAAGGTCTGTATCAGCTTACGCTTTGGTTCCCTCCCCCCACCCACTCCATGAAAGCTACGACAGGGATCCAGAGAATAGCATTAAAAGCCCACAACTCCATTAAGCCTGCACAGTTTGTAGCAGTATCATTTTTGGTTAACTTGTTTTCCTGTGACTCTGAGATTTTTATACCTCCAATCGTGAGTCCCTCTGGTGGTTTCCAATAATTAATGAAAAAAGAACTTTTAGTTGTGGCCAGTCACTATTTCAGTCATCCCCAGATAAAACTGTACGATTGAGTTCGCTTGTAAACAGGAATGAGCCTAAAATATAGAAACACCGAAAACACACGTGATCTGTCTCTACAGTGAGATTGGGGGATCTAGAAATTCAAGGCAAAAGTGTTAACTTGTGGTCCCCTAGATGTACTATCTGAAATCTAGATTATACATAGATTTCCCTCTGTGTTATCCTGTGCCTCTGCTGTTGTGGTATGATGATGTTCCAGCCCTTCATTTGGGACTATATTTCTGGCCAAAATGAAATCCCTTGGCTTGTGTTAGCTGCCTTGTTTCAAAGCCTCTTCGCATTGTATTTTTTTTTTGTCCGCTAGTAATATTATTTTAGTAACTAAGCTCTTTTACTAAATCTTGAAATTAACCAACTTTCCTGTTTTAAATGGCTTTATTGATAATCAAATATTTTGAAAAGTATTATACTTTAGAAATATTCATTGTAGATGCATCTTATTTGTTCCTACTTCTTCAGAGATCACATACAGTACGATTTCAGGTTTAACATTTTGGATGTATTACCTATCTGAAGTTTTTTCTGCCTCGTCTGAAATGCAGGGAATGAAGCTGTTAAATATTTCAGTATTGGGCCCATGTTATCATTTTGAACTTAAATACAGCGATAGTGAAATGGCAAAGTAATGTTAAGGGTCAAATTCTGGCAGAGAGTAAGCGGTGTGTGTCTTTGTAGTCACTGAAAACTGAACGTGTATCAGATGTAAGTTCAGGTGCTATACAGCTATAGCAGTATGCATCTCAGTATCCATACTTTGAGAAAGATGATTCAAATGCTTTCGTATACGTGCTCTTGTAAGAATTTAACTATGCCTTAGATTATTCAGTTACTTGGAAAAAAATAATACTTTTTTTAAGCAGTCTTGCACTAAGACCTGATCGCATAACCAGAAAGAAAACAAATGAAGGAAATGCCATAATTTCCTTAAATGCTCAAAGGAAGCTTAACTTTGAAGTTGTTTTTGTATTAATGTTAAGATATTGAAATGATTAAGGAGAATTAAAACAAAACAGTCCCTGACTCTCTTGGCCCACTAGAAATTTTTAGAAAAACCTGGCACGTGTTCATTTTTGATGTCTTGTAGTCACATAGGAATAGCTGATAAAATTAAAACTGGTATCCTAACATGTAATTTTATATATTTCTGTACTGAGCATAATTTGGCGCAACTCGCTTTTTCTACTCTCTTACACCATAAATTTGTTCTTCATATATATATATATATATACATAGTCTTGGGTATCCTTCAGTTTCAAATGAGAAATAAGCCTGTCAGCATCTATTATACCATCAATATATATTGCTGCAGATAATCAACACAGCTAATAATTTGTTACAATAAATTTGCTGTAAAACACATAGCAGCATCAACTAGATATAAATTAGCAATCATCAGGCACTTATGAGTGGCATTTTGGCACTCAGTGATGTCATACGTCCAGGAAAGAGAGAATATTTTCCTCATTATGCCAATTAACCTTGCCATGTTTGTGGTTCAGGTGTGGTGCCCACACTTTGCTGGCTGTTAGTAATCATGTCTGTTGTCACCAGTTCCTTGGAAGAGCACCTGTCCCTATTCCCTCTGTAATACCTTCTTCTGAAGCACTTCACATGATTTCTGTTACTTTGGTCGCTTGGTTTATCTAAGAATACAATACTCTACCTGGTCATCCCAGGCATCTCTGATTATATGGCTGCTATATGGCTGCTTAAGAAATGCCTTGTTAACATTTATTTACCGTGAATTTATCCATCACTTATTCCAGAGAAAAGTGGTAAAAAGTACATTCACTTACAGCATCTAGACTAGATGTAGACTTCGAAGTACAGGCTGACTCTATGGCCTCAGAGAAGTAGGAAGCACACAGTCAGCACTGGAGTCACGGCAGTTGTGAAACAACTGGCCCGGCTCTTTATTTGCTCTTAATCTGCTGGATATATTATCACTAGTCAGGTGTTTGCTACTGATCGGTTGACAGGGAAGCTCTGAAACTCTACTTATTAGGTTAAATTTGAGAGCTGCTTTTTTAAGAGGACCAAAAGTTTTTGTCAAAGCAGATGCTCTCTTACACTTGACTGGCCACTTAATGATTCTGACTCAGCAAGAGGTAACATTCTTTCAGTTTTTATGACTTGCTTCATATTGTTCTGTATTTTAATATGTAGCTCATTACTAGGTCTTAATTAGACAAGACATTATTTTGTGTTGCCAATAGTTTTCTGGATGGTGATTCCCTAAGCCTTTTCTCTGGCATTATCATAGCAGAAACACAATCTGAAAAGCGTTTGAAGGGACAGTAATAGATGCAGGTTGATTTTGGGTGCAGTTTGAAGGAAAATTATGAATAAAATGCATGTTAAAATAGCTTTACATTATTATTCCTAGAAATGCTTGAAGTCATAAATTCATTTTGTCCTGTTCAGAATATCTCAATTTCTGTCCATACAAGAAGACCAAATATAAGATTAAAATGCAGACGAATCTCAAAGACAAAAAACTGTATAATAGCAACAGGGCTGGATGATGATCATCAGGGAGCTAGGAGGAAACAGGAGCAGGCACTCTTCATCCTTAAAGGTAACAAAAAGTCTTGAGCAGATCTGCCATTTTCTCTGGCATCTCCTGGATGCAATAGCAAGTGCTATGCAGTGCACATCCACGGGGAGCCTGAGACATCCGACCTTCATGTGTGTGTTAAATAGAGGGAGAACTGTACCTACTGCGTGCATGCTGTGTCATCAGTCTGTGCTTTTGTAAAAGCCACTGGTGTGAAATTTGCATTTGGAACAAGAGGCTAGAGCTAAGTAGGGCAGCCTATAAAAACCTAGATAAAAGGCCAAAGTCTTTGTATCCCACCTGGACAAACTCTCCACGTGGAAAAGCGCGTGTGTCTGGGAAAACCTGAAATGTGCATAGTCCTCCTACTCTCGGGACAGTTTGGGTGAACATTTCTATACTGCTTAGGGGTAGCCGGTGTCTAAAACAGTGCTATTTACAAGTGCATTTAAAAGTACTGCTGTTAGATTATCCCTATATGGCTGCATCTTCAGGGACTGAAGCCAATGGGGTCTGCACTGGCTCAAAGAAACTTCCTGGAAATTCTTATTCCTAAAGCATGGCTTTTATGATATAAAAATAAAAGGAAAAGCATATAGTCTTTGATATATGATTGATATGTATCTAAATTTCTAATGTTAAATGAACTAGAAGAAATAATATAAGGCTAGGTCTTTAATCTGCTCAGAATGGAAGAAAGAAAGGGCAAGAGGAAGAAACATTAGTTTTCACACAAGCACATGATAATTATGAAAAAAAAATCAGCAAAATCAATAGTGAGTAGCATATTTGAACATAAAAGAACCTAGAAAAATGTGGGTGGATAACATCCTGCTTCATTTGCGATGTACTATATTGTACAATAGTGTTATTTTCATTAGCTTGAGTTCAAACAGAATAAACAGGTCTCCTATTTGCACATAGTTCAATGAGATACAGATTGTAAGAATGTGGCATGCTGTTAGTCACCTATTTTGGTTTCCACGTGGAAATGCTGGCAGGTGTGCACGTGCTCGCTTACTTAGCATTTATTCGTGAGTATTTGCATGAAAGAAGGTACACCTTAGGTGGGACACTGTCAAGAATTAAGAAACTAAGGAAGTATTAATATTCTCTGAGAAGCATTAATTTTACAATGGCAGATAAACAGAAAGAAGCACTATTAAGCTACCAAAATGTCAGGGACGTGATATAAAATCATCATTTCCTAGTCACAGGGACTGTTTAAAAGAACATAATCTGAGGGAACAAATTTCTGTCAAATGTCTGTCCTTAACCATAAGAGTTACAGACGCATTTTATTCACTATGCCACATTTACCTGCTTTGAAACTTTTAATTCCAATTCCTTACCAAAAAATACCCTTTCTTTTTCTTTCTCACTAAAAAACAAACAAACAAAAACAAGCAAAAATGCTTTTAAAGATTGTTTTTTTTAAAATATCTACTTCAAATCAATATTCACAGATATTTATAGTCAGTAGCACCCTTCTCAATACTGACTTTAATTGCAGATTAAGGTAGTCCAAATGAAAGTTTCTACACTAAGTAACAATTATCAAAGTCTCATTTTCACAGCTCTGTAAACAAACTACAGAAAGCGGCCTCAGAATTAATGCACTGAATGACTCCAGTTTGATTCTAAACTCTCCTGCCTAAATATATGTTAGTTCCTGTTTCTCAAATGTATTCAGCCACGTGACACGTAGTACCAGCTCATTCATATCAGATGAAGTGTGACTGGAAATAAAGCTGGATCTTTTTAAGAAGACACAGTCCTTTGCTCCATATTTCCAAACCAAAATAGCCAAGTTCATTGTATTTTTGCGTACATTTCATTACTGCTCTTTTTCCTTCTAAGTGAAGACTAATGTAAAGACAATCGCTAAAGAAGCAGCAATCATAATACCGTATACTAACTAAATTCAGACTTACGGCTACTCACAGGAGAAATACATGACAGATCCATTGTTCTGTATTAGCAGGATATTGTCCCAGTATATGAACACATGCAAACTTTGAAGGCTTTGAATATTTAAGGCAAGACACTAGTGGCTCATCCCAGTGGGAACCACAGAAAAGGGGAACCTGATTAAATTTAATGTCATTGTCACTTTTTTTTCCATTGCTAAGAATTATATAGGTAGCCATAGCTACCACACTGTTCAGACACCATGACCACAATATTCTCCCTCAGAGGTTGGCGTCAAGGGCTGAATTATTCACTCCAAGAATGTGATTCATTACTAGATGTGATTCTTGCAGATTCAAAGATTTGTCAGTATATAAAATACACATACATATTCTAGAAGCTTATTTTAAAATTCCTGTAATGCCCTCACCAACCTGAGCAGCTACCAGTTTTCAGTAGTGTCACGTAAGTTTGGAGCACGTCCACCCCTGCCCTGTTCAGAAAACTTTGAATAACCGAGCTGTTTTCACTCTTCACTGTACTGCAAAAGATGACAATGAAAACTAAAGTAGGTTTATGTACGAGGCTGCTCTTAGACCCTGACATTAAAATGTTTTTAAACTAGTTGCTTAGAAATGTTTGCCTGCATGCGCTGTCCCCTTATCTATTGTTGATTCCGCCAAATGAAACCTCAAATATATATACTGTTTAACTGTAGAAAGTGCATAGCTCTGCTCCTCCACTGCTTTTTTTTTTTGTTGCTAACTCCCATCTTCTGTAGACTTGCCTCACAGTGTTATTCCTAAATTGGATAGACTAATTAGACTCATTTCCATCCCAAATAACTTCTGTGAGCATGCCTCATTTACCACTCACTGAGATACATGAATAAAGAAATGTCTCTATCTACAAGGATCTGCCTAGTGTAAAATGGCTGGTACCTCTATCACGCTTAAAGAATAGCGTTATTGTTTTTTCCTCTGTGCATTATTAGTCAGTAATTTTACAATTGTTTTACGTTCTGAGTTCTAAAATAAATCTCTAGCTTACATTGCTTAGAAAGCTTAACACGGCAGCAATCCTTTACACACAGTGACTACAATGACACAATACCTCTGAGTTTTGCTGGGCTTAGGGGTTCGACAATGAAGAGCACGAGACGGGCAGAACCATGAACATTTATGCAACTTGATCTCAACAGGGAAGCCGATGATAGGCAAAGTGGCCGAGAGCCCTATTGTATCCCCTGTAATTGTTTTTTCAGTGTTTAGTGTGCGGCAGGATTATTGGGTATTGCTGCTAGGTGAGCACAGAATTGCAGTACTCTGAGTGATTTTCTCAAAAACTTCCGAGTGCCCTGGGTCTCTGCCCGGAGTCCGTGGGAGATGCATGGCAAATCTGAACAGGGCCTGCCGAGCCAGAGGCAAAATTTGAGTGCCTAGGAGAGAAATGCATATGTACGAACACTAAATACTGATTGGTTCACCAAAATTTATTTTAATGAATGGAGATTCATTTTGTTTAAAAGTGAAACTAAATAAAACGTGTTAGTTGCAAGGTAGCAATTTGTGTCACGCTAGCCTAGCTGGAAGAAAGCAGTTTTTACTGTTTTCCATTGGTGATGTTTCTCAAATTGATTGGTAAGTTTGTTTGTGATTTTTATTTTTTATTTTTTTCCCCAGAAAAGTTTAGAATCCGATACCTAGTCTGAATTCAGGAAAGGGCTTCCTGAATGATACAGCAGGTGTTATTGAACAGTTAATTTAGTTAATTTTCTAAGTTAGATAAAGGCAACGTAACCTACTATCTATCTATCTAACTATCCGTTACTATTTACTGTTTTGTAACTTGTCAGAAGTCCTTGCTCACATTGAGTATTTTCTCTTCCAGCAACCAGCCCTGTGAAACTAACACAGCACAGGATCACAGAACTGAGCAAGTGAGGAAGGAGTCCCGCAGAGATGATAAAACTCTCGTCTCTACAGAAACTGGAGCCACTGTGCCTTCTGACTGCCACGTAGTTTTCTGAGAGGTAATCCCAACCCAACTAGAAACTCCTGATGGCATGTCTGTGCTTTTCACAAAGAGCTGCCCCCCATCCCAATAGGGATGTGCCCTGCAGGCCTGTGGCTGGCCACCACGTGAGGTAGAGCATGCCCAGCCCCAGGCACTGCTGGTAGGAGCGCTCCAGGCTGTCACCCCTCTAACTCCTCCTGCACCCAGGGAGCCTCTCTCACACATACTGATCGACCACAGGCATGAGATAACCAAAAAAGCAAATACTGCCCCAATGCAGTCTTAAGTCAATATTCTGAGCTGCTACCTGGCCTGTTTGATGACAGCCAAGGGTTGGAGGTCACTTACCTGTTGATGATGGCACAGGGAGTACAGGAGGCAGGGTCAGCAATCATCCGTGCTACTGTTCACCTAGGTTTGTTTGCTGATATGAGTGTGTCAGCCACAAAACTCATTCCGGTCTCTTCTCTGGGAGCTTTCTGCTGATACAAAAATGAGGGACGCAGAAAAACCCAGTTCTTCTTACCAACAGCTCCTATCTTTAGTCGTTCTGAAATGTCTTTTGCCCTTCTTGAAAACTTCTGGAAGATAGTAGGCATAAATCCAGAGGTTTTGTCACTGAACCCAAAAGGAATTAGGATTTGGTGCTAAACAGTGCAGCTTGTGTCCACTACATCGGAGAGAGAGGCTATCTGTGTAAAGCTTTGCAAAGGCTGTGTGGCTGCTCTGCTCTGCAAAGGAAGTCTGGCATCTAGTGGACATTTCGCGGTTGCATCACTTTTTACCTTTTCGCTTAGCAGAGCTGAGGGCTACCTGTACAGAACCCCGAAATGAGTACCGATGTTCAGTTCACGTACACGATTGCAAGTTGTTGTGAGCTGACTAAGTCCTAACTGCCGTTAAACGTTCGTGATGAGTCTTTAATCAGGCTTGCTTGAAAAAGTATGTTTGAGCTGTTATTTTAAATAGACCCTCTACGGGACTTGCTACTCTGCAGTACAGTTTTCCACGTTTTGTTTTGTTTTCCCACAGTGGATACAAACTTGTGCGGAAAAAAGTCAGAAGATTTACAACGACATTGGTTCCGCAAACCTGCTCAGAAGTGATAGAAGGTACCACGGGAAGAGCTCGCACCATTAAGCATCAAATACATTTTTATATTTTCATTAGTTGCTCCAACATGATGCAAGCAATGCTGAATTTCTTCTTTCCTCGCATCCTGAATTTAATGTGAGCATGCAGACTACCTCTCTTAAGCACTCCTTTAAGTTTCTTTTCCTTCTCTTTCATGTTGTTATTCTGAGCTTTCTGGATTTAAAAAAAAAAAAATTGTTAAGTTTAAGTGCTGTGCGGCACAGCTGCTTTGAACAGATCTGCTACTTTCATTTACAGCAGTATTTTGCTGTTACTACTTAGCATGCTAAGTTATGCATTACTAAGGACTGAGTCCAATTTTAAGAAATAGGATTAATCTCTGAATAAGGTAATATGTAATATTAACAGAAGGAGAGGTGATCCATGTGATTAAATCATTTTATGAATTAAGTACAATGTTACACCATTTATAACATATTTTAGAAAAAAATCTAAAATTCACAGTTTTCTCAAAAGGAATTCATTCTGACTGCTATTTCAGTAGATGGATCTAAGTCACTGAAAAGTCTTAGGGAATAAGAAAGAGTTTAACCTGCTATTGCTAAGCCTGGCACAGGCCCTCAGTGGCATTCTTCTCCCCCTGGTGGACATGAGCTTTGCTTGGTTTCTAAATCAGCTAGCATCCCTATCCTGCTCAGGTGTTGGACCACCTGATTTCTGCAGGAAATGAAGACGGATAGTGGACAAAAATTTAGCACGGAAGTAGTTTTTTATTAAAAAGAGCAGTGATGAGTTATCACTCTAGATTGGTACTGAAGAAATTAATGGAGCAGTAATGAAAAACTTGATGGGCAGTTGATGTAACTTGTTTTGGTAGGAAATTATGACATGATTAGATCTTTTAACCAAATATCCATAGAAAAGACAATGGCCTAGGAACATGCATTTTATTATTCTTGGCCTTTTTAAAGGAGACAATGTAGTTCATTTTTTAATAAAGCCGAAACAGAAAGGTTAATGAATTGCAGTGAATTAGGAAATAATGCACCACAGTACTTACTAGGGAATACTTGGTAACACCCCTTTGGCTTTTGCAGTGTAACTGAGTTTAATGCTACCATGTCAATTAAGAGGCCTGTTAGTTTTCGTTCTGAAACGTTTGTTCTGTTTTAATTGAAGCTCTCAACAAAGCCTTAAATGCAAAGCAGCTCACAGCACATCTTCAAAAACACTTCCTCAATATTCTCTTTGCCTGGCCCTTCAAAAAAAAAAAGTGAATATAAAAGGTGAGAAACTGAAAACTTCTCTGGAGATTAGTTCTATGTGATACCGGGCTCCTTTTTTACTCCTTTTTTACTGGTACTACTACTCAAGGTGAAAATATAAATCTTTTATAAGCAACAAAACAACACTGCATTTATATGGCATTGCAGCCATTAGTCGATAGCTGTGTTCCAGACAGCCATATCAGCTTCCTTTCCCCACATTTGGGCCTAGATGTCACTAGCTGGATGATCTTTACGCTCCAGCTCTTGGCCTTGCCAGGTTCTGTGAGTGTGGCACAAGAGGCAGAAGGAAAGCTGCTCTTCTCAGTGCTGGCTGTGACTCTCTGTGATATTCATCACAGTGTGGTGGGCAGCAGGGGTAAGAGAACTCTTGTCCGCTACAGCCCTTACCACAGCATCACCACAAGGAATACCTAACCTCATAAACAACTTCCTTAACAGCATGAAGGGGTGGCGAACACTGCTAGCTAAGCAGTGGCCTGTGTTTCCTTCGGTCCCTACATTACAGAAAGGCAGAGACCAAAGAGAGAGAAAAGAGCAGGTAGTGGGAGGCAGTACAGTTTTCGGATGTTCTTCCGTTCATCGTAGCTTGAGAACAAGAGTATTCATAACCATTTGTTTTTCCTCTCTTTTCATTGTTGCTACAGAAGTGGGAACTGGGAATTTTGGGGTTTCATGCACCGTGATTTTTTAAATACAGCCCGCGTTGAAAACAACCACTTTCTTTTCTTCCTTTGAAATATACATATCAACCAAAGAAAACTGTAGTGTTTTAAAATCAACTGTGTGAACATGTTTGTGTGATATGATCATCTTGCAAAGTAAAAATAAATGAGAAGGTCAAACTGTGGAAAACCTTCTGCATACTGTACTTGTTAAAATCAGGTTCAAGAAGGAAGGCTGAGAATCTGGAAAGTATGATAACGAAACAGAAAAGAAAGACAGAGAAAGAATCATAAAAATATGTACTGGGAGGGGCTGTAGGAAATCATCCCGTCCATTCCCTGCCCAAAGGCAGGATCAACTTGTAAGTACGTTGACTTTGATGGATGTTTGTCTAACAGGTTCTTAAAAGTTTCTAATAATGAAGAACTCGCAACCTTAACCAGATGTTATGCTCCAGTTTTTAATTATTTCTAGGGCTTTCAACCAGTTCCATAATCTAATCTAACCACGTTTCTATGGCTTACAGCTATTCTACGGGATGCCCCAAGTTACGGATATGCCACAATGTGCAAATCCACAAAATGTATGGTGCAAAGAACCCTATAAAAGTCAATATTTGCTCTGCTTTCATACAAATTCACACTGGCTGCCGCTCCTTAGGTCGAAGCTGAAGATGGGTACGAAGTGTTTATAATTTTTTTTTAATTTTTCTTGCCATAATCACTCTGCCTCTCAGTGAATGTCTTTCAAGCTTGTGTGGTAGCCCTTTGCAATTTAGAGTTAATGCAAAATCTCACAACACAGGTAACAACTGGAAATTGTCATCCTTGCCTCAAACTTTCACGTGAGAGAAGATTTTACTGGGAGCAAATGGTTAAATGCAACCTAATAACTGTAAGCTTTACTATGAGAAAGTTTATAACGTGACTTAAATTAATCTACAAGCGGTTAATAAGGAAATGTGTAAATCCTTTTTTAACTATGTGAGCTTTTCTAAATTAAAAAAGGTCTTAAGATATATTGTTAATGAAAGAGGAGATTACCAAGTGTGGCACAATATATTGTGGTTTTTGGAATAAGACTTTAATAAATAAAATGAAATAAAGCACATCAATCCATTTGCGTAAGTAGAAATGAAGGAAGGAACAGTTAACCTGCAATGGAACTGCATCTGTTATTACTGTATTGCAAGCCTTGACTCCAGTTTTTAAAAATCAAAAAATTGAAACAAAAATTTAGTTGGTTATAAAGAAACAAAAATATAAACAATGTGCTAAAAACTTTTTTAATTTTAGAAAAATAAGTATATTTAGGGTTAGCTAATCTTTCTATTCAGTGCAGGCAAGGCTTCTTTTTGCACTCTATTTGCTGTAACATTAGGTTTTAGAATTTTAAATTGAGAATTAAAGACAATAGCAGGAAAATACATGTAAGCGTATTTGATGAAAGGCTGTACATGCCTTGCTCCGGTCACTATGAGAAGAAGAGCAGAGAATGTCAGAAATCTAGTACTTCTTTTATATTAATCATGTACCAGTGAAGAAATTTTATTTGCTGAAACCCAAATTTTGCCTTAAAAGACACTCTTAAGTCCAGTTTGATCCTCGAATCTGAAAAGGTAGCTGGGAAAAATATCTGGTTCAGGTTTTATAAATTCAATTTGATTAACAACAACAAAAAAAAGGTGTATTATGCATATTTGTTTATGCTTATTTATGTATGTTTTTATTTGTTTATGCAAGCACCTGAGACGTTGCTTTGGTGAAATATGAGGACTGTTATATGAACAGTGAGCCAAAGAACTTTCATTTCCTGTTCATTTTTACTCTCTCCTCTTACATACCGCACAGTGTTGAAAATGTAAAGGTATGGGAGAGTTACTGCAGCACAGCCACTAAGCATGAGATCATCCTTCAGAAATATTTGTTCCGCTAGAGTCAAAAGGACTAAAACAGTTTTGTGCATCCATTTTGAAGCTCATGCTCCTCGCAAAATTGTCCCTTGGGGAAAAAGAAACAAAAACAAACAAACAAAACAGTAATTAGACTGTGATTTTCAAGTAATTTGGCAAGACTCATGTTTGGGACGTTGTTTCCTAAGGTCCTTGGAAAAGATGTATGCACATACATCTCTGAAGGTAAGTTCCCTTTAAAGTACTGAGGCTTGGCAAATAGATGTCTGGTGTTGCTACCACCTTTAATATCTAGTTTCTCATACTACCTAGTTTGCTTACAAACCACTCT
The DNA here is from genome assembly GCA_036925125.1 of Oreortyx pictus. Classification (NCBI taxonomy): domain Eukaryota; kingdom Metazoa; phylum Chordata; class Aves; order Galliformes; family Odontophoridae; genus Oreortyx; species Oreortyx pictus. Next base: position 51,907,336 of record JAUPFR010000005.1, on the reverse strand, counting down.
TGTTTTTTTCTTCAGTCATCTGCTACTGATTGTGGGCTTTTATTGATAACCTTAGTGTGTTAGTAGTTTCCTTGTAATGGACAAAGTCTAAATACAATTTAAAGAAATAAAATCACCAAATGATGGTGTTGTGTAGAAAAGCATCTTCAAAAAGTCTTTTCAAGCTTCTTGTTCTGGGTCCGTTCTCAGCTCTACACAGAGCAGCTTAAGTCCATCACCCTCAAATCCTGAGATCAGCTGGTAGAATCAAACTCTAAGTTGCATTCTTGCTTTTTCTAAGTAGGTCAAATTTCTTGCAAGTAAACATTTTATGACCCTTTATTGCAGGTTTTGTTACCCAAAGGTCTGTATTATATAAAAATTCCCCAGTTCTCAAAGTAGATTCAGTCATACTCAAAGACTTCTTATATTTTCAGAGATGTCCCCAGTTTATAAAATAACACCTTATCCTAGAATAATCTTCAAAATGCAACACTGCGTATATCCAGATCAGCGTTATTTTAAGAAATACTGGTGAGGCTTATTCTCCCATACTATGCATTCTACTGGTTGATAGCACCAGTAATTTCTTAGTGGAATACGAAATGCACGCCTCTTGCCAACATAGCCAAGGTCATGTATTCAGCAGCTCAGGCAAAAGTGATTCTGATGAAGTTGCATTTTATTCAGATACGTTTAACACTTATAAGTATTAAATAAACAGTGATTACTGCTTCCCCTCCTAGCATAATTTTCTCACTCAATATTTGTTCTAAGTGGTTAGAATATGTGGGATGCCACTAAATTAGGAATGCTGAGGGAAAACAAAATTCACACCCTTGACTACATCCAATAAAGAATGTTTTAAAAGAACTAAAGATAGGCGTAGTCCTGCCATGAACTTTGTGTGAGTGAACTACCGTGCTCAAATGCCACCACCACAGGAGCAGAAGTAAATGTGAAACTCATTGAATGTTCCAATGAAACTGATAATCTAGCCTCAGAGAAATCTATCTACAACTCAGCATACAGTTGGAAGGAAAAGATCTGGACAGGAAAAAGTCCTTTCATATGAGCCATAGGCTGAAGCTCCTGTAATGAAGCTTTCAATCAGCCAGCCTAGAAAGCTAGTTCAGACTAGTCCAATTTCATTTCTTACAACACCAGGAAATGTCAACCTTTGTGTCTTTAGGTCCACACCTTATGTACCTTCTAGAGGTACACAAAAAGGAAGTGGTACCAATCCTAGTAGCTGCCACTCATCATCAAGTTGCTACTCCAGCACACATGGAAAGCAGTAAAGTGTGTTGTTTTGCTTTGTTTTGTTTTCCTGCTGGACCGAATCCTTTGCACACAGACAGTTATTCCGGTGATTGTACTGCATACAGCATAATTACTTTAAGATAATGAATGGACTTAGAGAAATTACATACTACTTTTAAACTCATATTCACATTTTTATAAACAAACATTTTATAAATGTCTCCACTTTTAAGCGATTTTTTTGTTTTAATTTCAAAATCTTATTTCATGTGCAGAAAGTATTTCTGGAAAATAACTAGCAGAATTTGTGCAATCAGGAATAGATTGGGTATTACTCTTTTGGGCAAGTTCGATGCATCACACTTGCGTAGCAATTCATGCTTTATGTGGGAAAGTTTTATAACAGTCATATTTAACACGAAGAGCAAGATGTAAAACCACTAAGGAAAGCAAATTTAAGCATGCAGAAGCATTAACAGGTAATACCTGGCCAAAGAACTTCACTAAAGTAGACTCTCCTATGGCCTCGCACATAAAAAACAAAGAAAATGCCCCAAGATAGTTTGATGTTGCAGATATTCTAATCTGCACTACTGGCTATGATATGGTAAAATGATCCAGCAGGAGACAAAATACTGATAGTAGTTTATCAGTCTCGGTTCTCCAGAAACGCTCTCTGGGGCTTTGTCTTGGTGCTTCCTTTCTGAAATTAGCCTTTTTTTTTTTTTGCTCCTCCCAAGCATATACACAATCTTATCAAAATGATGTTAATTTGGACAAAAGGAAAAATCAGTTTGAGCAGAAATATCTAGGAACTGACGTGCCCTAATAGCTCAGATAACATTTACTACTTCCATCTATAGTATTGTAAATAAATCATTTTAGAAGTGTCAAAATGGTATCTTGGAATGACTGAAGCTTACTGCAAGAAACTATTTGTTCGCTGCAATATTTAGCCCAGTTTCCTAAGGAGAACAAGCTTTCCCTATGGCCAAATTTCTCCCTTCCTGCTCCCCACAAAGCCTTATGAAATGAGCATCCAAATTGCAACCAGATTTGATAAAAAAGCAGAAGTCCTTTCAATACATTCCTTGGCAGAGAAATGTATTGGAGCAGAAAAAAATTTCCTGATATTCGGTTAGCTTTTCAGCAGCTATCGCAGATGCTACAGCAGGGCAGAAATGGTTAAGAAGCACTACATCCTAAATGCAACAATTACTGCTCTTCTCTCTTTTCTTTCTTAATCAAACATTTAGAAAACAGAGGAGAGTATTTGAAAAATTCAGAGAGGCAGAGGAAATCAAGATAAAACTAAGATGTTTTTTAAGTAAAACAAACAAAAACTAATTAATCTTGAAATAATATTGATATTAACTATCTCAACTTCACATAACAAGAAATATACTAGAACAATATTTCCTAGTAAACATGAACTGTGCCAGACACTTTAAAGTATCAAAAAAAAAAAAAAACAACCAAACAAACAAAACAAAAAAAGAATTACGTAAAGTAATGCCAATACTGCTCCGTAAAAACCAGTCTTACCCTCTTATTCTTCCTCAAAGGTTTTTATGTTTTTGTTGTCTCTCAAATACAGAAAGCTGTCTATCCAATGGACAATAAAGAGGAATGCCCCCTTGGGTAAGATAGAAAAGACACAGCTCTGGGACAATTCTGACCTGAGATCTTTCTTACTCAGTAAACATTGTGTGGCTTACACATCAAAATAGTTTGGATATGCATGTATTTAAGTACAGTGGGGTTGCTACAGCAACGTCATGTACAACGCACAACTCTCATCGCTTTCCCAACTGCAGCTGTAAGACCTAGTCAAACATTATATATATATATATATATATATATATATATACACAATTTATTATCAAGTGCAAACTCATCTCTACTCAACAGCTTGTCAAGTTGCTCACAATTTATAACAAAGCAGAAACACCTATCGCCAATCCTATATGATATTTGAGGACAAGCCCCAACAGGTGTGCTATGGGAATCTGTGTCACAGATTGTTGATTTCATACCACTTTGATGTAACTTTGGCATGTTCTAACACTGTAGTCAAGGCAGACCATTACTTTTTCTTAACACAAGACAGGACATCTACCAATATTCCTAGTTGTGACAGGGCATAAAAAGGGCATCAATGAACAGTAAAAGAACGGTAGTCAAAACAAAACAAATGGCCACAGAGGCATTTTGTCTTGGTCACTGTTTACTAATGAACAACAATTTTACTAACAACTTGTCAATCTGTAAAATAGTATGCAACATAAGGCTTTTTCCATCTGGACATACTTCTAACAGCAAACTGTTACAATTGATTTTACTTCTAACTCAAGACAATGCTTGAATAAGCATCAATTTCTATAAGAGCAATTTTAATCTGAAATTTTTGTTTTTGGCTCTTGGTGTTTGGGAAGCTATGATATATCACTGCTTCATAAACCCTCGTAATTATCTCAGAAGGCCTACACGCTATCTGGTATGCTCATCTTTATCACTGGCAGAACAGCAAAACTGTACTTTAAGTAAAAACGTGTCAAATCTAACAGCTCTCATGATGCATGTGCAGTAATTCTCTATGTAAATAGATTATTTTCAAATTTCTGCTCCCGAGGTTTACGACAAGGTTCTTTCAAAAGATCTCACAAATCACCCTTCAAAACAACAGCAGATATCAATCTGTCAGGTCTCCTGCAAACATTAGCTAATCGGCATCACTAGCACCGCAACAAAAAAAAACAACAACAACAACAACAACAAAAAAAAAAAAAAAAAAAAAAAAACTTTTGCCTGCTTTGCCTGCCAGGAATTCTGCATAGCGTGCTAATAATACTGATAACTCCCAGTTACCTGGTCCTTTCAAGTTCAAAGCACTGTGAAAAACTGAAATAATCTACTGCAGCGCTTTCCAGATTCATGCTAATTCCTGTTAACACAGTGCTTGTTAACATGTAACATTCTGGAGCACTGAATTTCATCCCTTTCATTTTCACTATTTTCTTAGCTTTCACCTGCTTTCTTTTCCAACATCTCCCCCCCGCCGCCATGCCGTGAGACTGGTTGAGTGACAGTGGGGTGTCAAAAATACAGACTGAGCTGACACTAGCTGGTACACTAGCTTTCTTCAGTGCTGTCTTCCTTTCTCAAGTCTTCTATTAATATTTCTTTAGTTGACTTTGAAATCCGTCAAGGAACGTGGCTTATTGTCTATTACACATGATTTATTCTCTTCTTGAGGAAAGAATGGGTCCAGGGTTGTTGGGATTTTGAAACAGTAGATGTTTTCATGTGTTGCTGCAAATCTGTGTGAGACAATCATGTCAGACACGCTGATACTAGTACTAATAAATTGCAAAAAAAGTGATGAGCTTTGTGATGGCTATCGGATCCCAGGAGGGAGCTAATCCCACGCCTTCTCATGAAAGTGTCCTCACAGTCCATCTTTTTTCATCTGTCTTGGCTTTGGTGCACCAGCAAACTGCTCTATTCCTTTTTACAGAAGTAATGAGCCTCTTAGGTGGGTGGAACATGCCTGTTCACAAGTACACTGGTGGTCGGACTGGATGATCTTGTAGGTCTTTTCCAACCTTGGTGATTCTATGATTCTATGTCATCTGGCAGTACTCAGACCTTGGGTGACAGGCAGACTCCCCTCACCTTCTCAAAATAATCAGTGCATTAATTACCTTGCATGTGAGTTGCAAAGGAGAATTCTCCTAGAAAAAGCCCAGAGTGGCTGCCCTTTTATGTCACCAGTGATTCCAGCTTTGTACTTCATCTTTCTTTAGCAGAAATTAGCCTTCATCAGATGATAACCTCAGATGATTTCTGCAACATCAGGAGTTCCACCACATGGAAACCACCTTAGCAAATCCACCTGCATCCATCTCTGTGGGGAAAATCTCTTCCATTCAATTTACAAGTTTAACTTCCTATTTTAAATCCTTTGCTGTCCAAATATTAGATTCGTATCTAACCTAGAGGCAAGACATTTTTCCAGAGCATGGTTTGGAAAGAGGTTCTTCCAAGTCCTTTTGCTCCTTAGAGCTTTATTATGTTACTTATTTACCTGCCCAGTGCTCAGCTTGGAGTAAGAGAAGACAGCACGGAGAGACACAAGAGCCCAGACCACTTCTCCTTGCTGTTCTCACGACAGAAATGGAAGGAGAACTGGAATCAGGTACAAATGAGTCGGATCACCTGCCTGTGCTGATTGTACATGAATGCTTGCTGAGCACTGTGAGGTGTCATTGATGTTATAACAGCAAAGGGAGCACCAGACAGCTTCCTTGAGAGTTCCCTTGAGGGTAACAAGACTTTCACAGTAAGAACAGAAACGTGCAGCCAAGTCTCACGTTGCAGACTACCGGCGACAGCAACAGAAAGAAGCATCAAAGTAAAGCTAAAGCACACGTAGGTGGCATTTCTGGAAACACCTGGCTCCCGTCCAGCGTTCAGGCTGCAGCACATCTCCCAGATGGCACACAGCTCTGCGGGTGCACCCTGCCCCAGAACCACTGTGACGGATGGGGAATTCGCTTCCTTCCTATTTCTTTTTTTTTTTTTCTCTCTCTTTCTCTCTTCCTTCCCTCCTTCCTTTCCTTCTTTCCCTCTCTCTCACTTTCTCTCTCTTTCCTTTCTTTCCTTCTTTCTCTCCCTTTCTTCTCTCTTTCCCTCTCTTTTTTTCTTTTCCTCTTTCTTCCCTTCTTTCTCTTTCCCTCTTTTTCTCTTTCTTTCCCTCCTTCTTTCTCTTTCTTTCCTTCTTTCTCTTTCTTTCCCTTTCCCGCTTTCTCTTTTTCTCTTCTCTCAATTTTTTTTTTCTCCTTTTTGTTTTATTACTGTTGTTGTCTGCCCCTGAAGCACATTGTTTCACACGTGGCTGCTTCAACTGCTGGTACCTCTCAGCCTTCGTTACTGCGGGCGATCTAAGGCCACTACTTCAGCCCCTGCAACCCTCAGCGCCAACGCTAGCGAGCTCCACACGCCGACAGCAAGCCGCCCGAGCGCACGTGGCACGGAGATCCCGCTCAGGCAGGACTGGATGCTTTAAAAGCAGCAGCAGCAGCTTTCTGTTCTCCACCTACACCGCCCAACACACGCACCACGCGGGCCCAATTGACCCCCCACCCCTGCGCTGTACTGTGAGGGGCCGCCCCCGCGGAGCAAAGCGCACGCGTCCGCAGCGTGCGCGCGTTGTTGGGCGGTGACGTCACAAGCGAGCGCCGCCGCGGCCGGCAGCGGGACGGTGCTGCGCCGCCGTTGGTCGCTCCGCCTCGCCGGTTCAGTATTCCGTGTGGGTCCTGATGCGCGGCAGGTGCGTGGGCTGGGGGGGGGAGGGGGGGGGGGATGAGGGAGTCGGGGTCGGTCCCCGTGGTCTGCGCGTCCTTGTGGGAGCGTGGTCCTCCTGCGGGAGGAGCTGAGCGCGTCACGTTTCTCCCCGCAGGTGGTGACGGACGGCGGGCTGGCTGGCGCGATGAGTCTGTTCAACCTGGACCGCTTTCGCTACGAGAAGAGAAGGACGAGCGCGGAGCAGGACGGGCCGCCTGCTGCTGCTGCTGCTGCAGCCCAGGCCCAGGAGGGCAGCCCTGCTGCGGCAGGAGGTGCAGGGAGCAGCAGGCCCGGCAGCCCGGCCTCGGAGGCAGCAGGTGAGGCAGGAGTTGCTTGAGCAGCACGGTAGCGCTCTGCCCTTCTGTGCTGTTGTTTTGGTGTCTTTTTTTTTTTTTGTATGTTTGTTTTGTTAAGGTGCTTCCCTGTACATGCGTGATTCTTCAAAAGCATCCTTGCAGCGTGTGCTCTCCTTGAGTCTGTGCATCCATGGTTGCATTGGGAACCTGATAACCTGAAATTAAGTGATTTCAGTGCAGTAAGCAGGTTGCGTTTAAAATACATAAAGCCTTCCTGTTTATTGGTGCTCATCTTTAGGCGCAGGGAGACCTTGTATGGGAACTGTTGAATTAGGGCCTGAACCACTGATTGGTCACCTGAGGTGAGCACTGAGCCACAGGAGCACAGGTGAAGGCAGTGTACCTGTGTGACGGGAAGGGGTGGAGTCTGGCTCCACCTCTCCCAGACCCCATTTAAGGGCTGACCACCGCCTAGCAAAATATACCATTTTCCTTGCTATTTCCTCTGACTACCACTCTTTTGGGTTATTCACCCTTCAGGCCTTTGAAGGATGTTGTCTGTAAGTGCAACAATGCGTAAAGTAATTCTTCCACTGTAGTCTGAGATGTATGCAGTGTGTACTGTGTCATATAAAACTGAAACCAAGCATTTGTTCTTGTTTTCGTCTTTCAGCTTGGCCTGGTTTTACCAAGATGTCTGCTGCTTGTTATCAGAAGCTGGCTGTGCTAATAGCTCTGCAGCAGTGTTCGTCCCCTTTTCAGGAGATAGATTGTGGTTTTAATGGAAATCTAAAAAAAAAAAAAAACGACCACCTTGCTCATGTAGGAGTTGATCAGTTTGGCTGATACGTTGGAGAGATGCTAGTTGTGTTTCATCAGTTGATACTATTGTGCAGCTGTAATGGCTGTCAATTATGTAATCACTCATGAACTTTTTTTCCTCGTTATACTGACAGCTTTTCAGTTGCTGAGGGTGTGGGAAAAGAAGAACAGCAAGTATTTGTTGGTGATGGTTTTACACTTTTTTGATGTTCTTATGTTGTGTGACTTCTGATACAGGTGTCAATATAGAATTGATGTCGCAGAGATCAGACAGGTTTTTATTATGCTTTTAGGTAGAAGGAGTGACAACATCCGTTGGTGTTACTTAATATCATTTGTTCTGTATGCAGCTTACCCTTGGAAGACTTTATTGTAGTGCCTTATCTATATGATAAGAGAACCTTTCCTGTAAAGGAGTTACTTACTCTCTTGTGGGTGCGTCAAGTGTTGCAATAGTATGTTGATAATTATTTCTCTATGAATTTGGATGTTGTGCAGGTTTAATGTTTTCAGTATCAATGAAGGCTTTGTTTATAAATAAAAGAATGAAAACCTGGGCTTTTTAGTTACTGCATAGGTAGGCTGAAGGATGGATGGAGTGGAGGGAAAGAATGCATGGCCTAGAGGTGCATTGGTTTTCTTGTGAGAAGTACAGATATGTGAAGTAATAAAAGGCAGCCTAAAAACGGATCTGTTGTGGACGGTTAAGTGATAATGAGAGAAGTAGCAGAAGGCAATTGTGACCAGCAGTAAATCAGAGTCGGGTAGAGGTGAAAGGCAAGCATCTGACTTCAGTAAGTTATCATGGATGTATCTGCTGATGTAAAACAGGTGCTTTTCTTAACACTTAAATTTTAGTTGTAATTACTAGTACGTATATCAGGGAGTACTTGTATCATTTTCGTCTTTCACAGTGAGTGTTTAAAGAATTTATGGTGGTTTGATGACATTTTCCTCACGTTTGCACACCACTTCTATGCAGTGCATTTAAATAAGCTACTGTAAAAATTAAAATACGTTTTCTTAAGTCGATAGAACTTAATTGAGAGTAAAGCTTTCAAATTTTGTCTGTAGCATATGAGATACCTAAGTGTAAATGAGTAAAGTACATTGGTTTAGTAATTGCACCTTCTTTGTTTTCTAAATGTCAGTAGGAAGGCATAATAGGTACCTAATTTCTGTATTACTGTGGAAAAGATGCAAAAAGGACCTGTTTGTTGCACTGTGTATTGTTTCTTCTGAGAAATATGTTAAGTGAAAGAATTGAGTTGCTTTGTTCAAGAAGTCATTTTCATCGAAGTAACTAAAAATAGTGCGCTCTCATTGCTCCTGTAAATCATACAGGAACAGCACTTCTACTGCGTTTGTCTTTAGAAGAAACACAGTGGATTTGCAAAATATTGACATGTGAAGCTAACGGGTAGGATAAAGGGAAGAGTGTTCCTTAGTTCATCTGTGCAATCCGAAGCAATTGGTTAAACTAGCTGGAGATAATTTTTTCTTTCTGAACTTGTTGTCTTACCATTTGGTGTATGTCAGAAGAGCTGTAAAATCAAATAATGCGCATGTCTGATTTTACTACGTGGTGAAGCTGTCTTTTTAATTTTCAGTTAGACATTTTTAATTAAAGTAGCTTGGTGTACTAACATGGCAAGATAGTTCCAGTTGTCATGACAGAGCAGAACTGTGGTGAAGCTTCACAAAGTAGAAGAGTTACAATTGAGAAATTCAAAGTAAGATTTGTGTTCCAGAAGTGTGCTTATGAAGCTTCAACGCTGCATGGAAATGAAAGTTGTAGATGGAGTTAAACCATTGTATATAATACTGTTTTTGATGAGTGACTGTTTTTGTTTATATGCTTTCTGTATAATTTATGCATAAAATTCAGACCACTGAACTCAGAGGTTCCAGTGTTGGCACGTTGTTGCTTGCACTGCCTGGTATTCTCATCTGTTATCATTTTGTCTGTGGCTGGAGAAAGTCATGTCTTTTATTATGTTCACAGAATATCATTCTTTCTAAAGCATTTCTGAGAAAAGTTAACACCTTCAGCACCTATTGAATTTTTCTTCCAAGGGTTCATGGAAAGATACGTTGACCCTTTAAAAGTCTTCTCTTTAAGAGGCACCTCTTACTTCTTAAGTAAGACTTCTTACTACTGTTTAGGATTACTCTATCAAATGCAAAAAAGACTTATTTGAAACAAAAAGATTGGTTAGCTTGTCCGCTTGAGCAGCATGCCACTTTCTGAAATGGAGTAGGAATTATTCTCATTTGACAGGTAGTTTGTTGTGCTGTGGAACTAAATGTGATAAGCCTCAAAGTACTGCCTTGGTTTTGCTTTTGTTTGGGGGAGAGAAGGACTAGCCTTGAAAATGATGTGTTTTTTTTTCTCCCTCTCTGCGTAGGCTTACTTCAGTGTTTTCTTATTTCTGGCCTTAGAGTCGAATACTAATCCTGTGATTACAGGCATTCTTTAGAAGTCCTCTTTAATCATCTGCAATCAGGGAATTGTGCCTCCAATAATTACGTGCTGTGGCGATAACTGTTTAAATGATTACTGCTGTACAAGGTTATAGTTTGCTCTAAATGTATTAGAACCAATCCTCCTAATACATGTGTGGTGTTTTTTTTGTTTGTTTTTTTTTCCCCAGTTCTCCTGCTAAGGGATTCTGTTCAGTGGAATAGATGGAGGAAAGAAGTAGTGTTTTTCTGAGAGGGAGAAAGCCTTTTCTGGTCGCTTCAGCATTTCACAGTTTACGAGAGTTAGGAGCTGTCAGGAAGAGAGACTGTTATTTAAGCTGCAAATAAATTGAAGAGAGGCAAAGTGAAGCAGCAAAATGCGCTTCTTATTTAAATCTAAACTTCCTCCAAGGCTTGTTCTAAGGAGTACAATAATTTTTTAGGTTGTGTTATTTTTGTAAACTTAGTTTAAATCCATTAAAGATACTTAGTGAAGCTTTCATACCTGCCAACTACATATCGTGCCACTTGCAGGAGGGGTTTGTTTGAAACGTACTTGTGAAAACTGCCTTTATCAGTTCTCTTAATTCAGTAGAGCTGGCATGTCTCATTACTTATACAGACGTTTTGATGTTTCTGTTTAGTTCTTCTTATACATCTGTCAGTTCTGTGCTGTTGTGATAACCATTGCTTTCCTAGCCCGACTTGGTAGCCATGAGAAGTGTTACGCTTCAGAATTTTTTTGATGGAGGGGAATTACCCCCATCACTAGGCACCTGATGCTGTACTGGCGTGTTGAAGATCTAAAACACATTCATATAAAAACACATTTATATAAGGCCTTTAACTGGCAGCTGTATATTTAATACTCAGCTCTCCCACGAGTTCTGTAGCTGTCTCCTGGACTTGCCTTCTGTAGTTGATTTGGTCTATTTCCTTATTCTGATATTAGATTTCTTTGCAGTAGGAAATGAATATGGACAAAATTTTTTCCCGCCCATCTGCCATCCCAATTCGTAGTATATTAAAGTCTGTCATCGTTCATAATAAGCTAAAGTTGTTATATCATGCGCGGTTTTGGTGTTCTATCTTCTTACAGTGCAAATCAGAAGTTGTTAGCAGTAGGAAGCTCCTGTTAGTTCAGTACTGACTGCAAATGGGATTTGTTTTGTTGTGTGCAGCGATGAGCCTTTTGCTCTGTGACTTGTGAAGAAGCGCAGAAGTTGGTGGGAGAGCCCCAGCACCCAAACCTGTCCGGTATGCTCCCATGGTAGTCATAGGAGGCATGAGGCTTATCAGGGCACGTGGGCTTTTCTGGGATCCTAGGAAACTTTCTATGGGATGGTTGGAAGGGAGCCAAAGGTGGAGAGGGGAAGGGATGAATTTGAGTAGGAGCAAGTGTAAGGTAAGTAGAGGAATAAAGGGGGCTAAGAAGGGCATCTGTGTAGCTGTATCCATCCGACTGTTAGTGAATGTCAGGCTGGACTAGCCTGACAGAAGCTAAGTGACCTGGGAAGCCTGACAGGGACCAGAGGCTTCAAGTCACTCATCTCTCTGTGCATGAGGCAGATCATGGTGGCTGCATCTTGAAATGGAAAGGCAGTGAAGCATGCTGCCAGGTGTTGTGTTCGTCTGAAGAGAAGTTAGAGCTCTGGTTTTGCATAGAGGGACAGTTGTTGAGGGATTTGAGCAAGCATGAAGGCTTTTGCTGGTAAGGGCGTGTTCTCAGCTGACCCCTCAGACTGATGCCTGTTGTTTTAGAAGGGGAAGATGAGGTTTAGTTTCCGACTGTGTCTTACTGACAGTAAGAGCTACCTGACTCTTGAATGGTGTTAAGTATGAAATCCTACCGTGCCACATTCAAGATGCTAGATGTTATGTTTTTAGTCTTTCTTGTCATTGCTCATGTATGGTTACTGCATGTGATTCTACAATGGAGAAATGAGCGCGAGCCAGGTAGCAGCAGCAGCAGATAGGATGCAGAACTCACCTGTAGCTTGGTAAGCACGGTGTTCTTTGATATGGAAAGAAAGACAAAGCCTGCGTTGTTAGGCCTGTTCGAGACAAAATATGGAAGTGTCAAGGTTTCAGAATGAAAATAAGCTGATGTACTGTGTGCTTTTTCTTCCTCTTCTATTTCTATCCTGATGGATTGATACCTGCTGAAGCGTGTTCCATGTTTTCTGTAGAATCTGTGCTGTGTGTAGGTAAGAGCTTCTGAAGATTGACTGTAACAGTTTTACTTTTTCTCAGCTAGAATTGAACCCTTATTTACATTTTCTTGTGGATGCTAAAGAAATTGGAGTTAATATCACTTCTCTTTAATTTGTGCTCGTACTGTCAATGCTTGTAGTCTTTATTTCCATTTTCAGTTGTGCACTACGATACCATATTTTTTAATTTATTGGGTACCTCTCCCTTTTCAGATCCAGGATCACCTACTAATTTCTAGTTTCTAGCAAATTCCTGTGGTTGTGCTTTTGGAATTTATCTCTGTTTCCATCAAATGCTGTCACAGTAAGTTATTTCAAGTTTATTTTCTACAGGATAACTTTTGGACAGCAAATGCTCTTTGCAGCTGTCTTGTTCTCCCCTCCACACATTCTTCATCATTTCTTCAGTCACGTACCTCCAGGGTTCATAATTTCTCTGCTCTTAAATAAAATACTTGGCTTACCGACTTCTTTGTGTTCAGTAGTTCTCTTCAGCACGGACTGTAAATAAAGTTGTAGAAAGGAGTGCTTTTTAGAATATGTGAGACTAGTGCACTTGGTCAGGCTATGGTTCTTGGCTCACAGCTTCTGCAAAAACTTCAATTACTGTCATGAAGTGGCACACTTAAGAGGTAGCGGTTGTGTCTAAGTATTTAGTTGTGTAGTGTGAATTTGATGGTGTGAGAGATGTAGGATCTACTCATTTAAGTTCTTGTCAACTGCAGATTGTTTTGTTTGTTTTTTTTTTTTGGTAGGCTTTTCTAAAGAAAGGTGTCTAAACAGCTCCAGCCTTGGTACATGGGGGATAGAACCGTGTGCTTTAGCTTGCCCAAGTTCATATGGGAACATCAGTTTTGCAGTTATAATCACAGAAACTGCTTTGTAATACACAACATGAGGTTAGAGCATGCTGTGCCTTACTGTGCTGAGAGAGGGCAACAGAACAAAATGTAATGATTTGCATCCTTGTTTGAAATTTTTGTTTACAGTATCTGATCTCCTTTTTGTTTCAGGTTCAAGATGTGCTTTGTGTATCATATTCTGTGCCTTTTCCCTTTGTGGTCGTGTTTTCCCCATGCGAGATACGTACATGGCGTTGGCTTTAGGTGTAGTTGACAATGAAACGTCATGCATTACGCGTTACTTCATCAGGGATTACGGGAATAGATTGGCTGCTCGTGGTTGTCTTAAGAGCATATTCAGAAGTGAAAAGTCAGTACAGGTTAATGCAGGCATAGTGGCCCCATTTGGTAGCTTTCATGGGAAGCTTTTGAGATGTTTGTTTCTACAAGGAGGTACTTTGAATGCAGGTTCTTTGTATCTCGAAAGTACACAAAGCATCCTTCCTTTCCTTGTTAAGAACCATCTGGAGCATGACATGGGAAAAATTGGTGAAGGTTATATTTCACTGAGATTTGCAGCTTTATCTGTTGAGCTCTCCAGAGTGGCTTTCTAATTTTCTGCCATCTGATAGTGTCATTCCCTTTCTGCAAGGCTGTGATAGGCATAAATCAGCCATCCGGAAAACTGGCGCGTTTCTGTCTGTGTCCTGCTCAGCTTGGAAGTAGCTCAGAAAATTTTGTAGATGGACTGTTTTGCCAGTAATGAATATGTACTCTAATAGCTTTAAACACACAGCTTTTTAATCTTTATGGTTTACAGTGTACGAACATATTTGTTTGAAATAAAATGGCTGAGGCAGTTTTTATTGGTAAAGTACTGATTTAAAGAATGCTGCTTAAGGGAGTTCTTTGCATGAAGATGTAAGTTCTCTTTAAACGGTTGCTGTATATAAGGAAGATGTCATGGCTATCTGATGCTCCAAGTATAGATAAATATTTAGTATTCTAACTTAAAGTCATTTTCTCCCATCTTTTCTCTTACTGAAACGATTATAGGGTACTCCAGCATCCCAGAAACTCCTGAAGCCGAGAGGACAAGGGAGCTGTCTTATTTCAAGCAACAAAGAGGGGTGCGTTTCCTAGATCTGTCTTCAGACAGCGAAGATGAAGTGCCAAGAAAAGTCAGTTCTTCAAAAGAAAACAAGGCTCCAAAGAGAGACGTGGTTTTTATGTAAGGTTTAAACTCGTAATATTTATGCAAGTTGATGCGTTGTTCTTAATTGTAATACTGAATTCAAAATAATATGCTGAGGTTCTGGCTTTATAGATTGCAGTGTGCCTTCCCATACCTAGAGTGACGCTAAGTGTCTTCTCTGAAAAAATGGTTTATGAGCAAGGGATTCTGTGATATGGAATGATCCTTCTAATGTTTATTAGCTCTTTGCACCTCTCATTCTTTTGCTGGCGCTTGAAATTGTACCCTTATAAATACTAGCTTTTTATTTTGAAATGTTAATTTTTTTTTTTTTAATATTTTTAATGAAACTAAAGCGGAGCGAGAAGGCAAATGCTGCTTCAGTGTGTGGTATAAGAGTTTTTGAGCTCAAATATTGCATACTGAGTATGTAATTATGTTAGGCCTAGTGAAAACTCTTTCCATCACTTTGGAAATGGGGTTCTAAATAAGCGGGATGTTGAATTAAATGTGCAACTGTCACTTTTTTGGTCACTAAAAAAAGGAGTATTGTGAGTGTGGGAGAGACGAGATATGGGCAGGTATCTGGCACAGCCAGCTGGAATGATTTGAAGAAATCAATCACAGACTGGTTTAACCTATCTATTTTCTTAATCTGTCAGAAGCGTGGTAAACTTTCATGGGAATAGCAACTGGTCTTGGGCCTGATTTTTCAGTCCATTTGAAGAGCATGGAGTTACAGGACCTTGTCAGCAGGAGTGAAATAGATAATAGCAGCAGAGAAAAGCACTGACCTGAAACTGCTGCTTTTTTTTTTTATTTTTTTTAATGGCTCTTTCCTGAAGTTTCAGCCTTAGGCAGGTTGTGTGCACCTCACTGACGTGTGTACAGTGCTGTGCAGTCAAGAGTTAGCTGCTTCTGGGGTCAAATAGTTTTGGAAGCAGTCCAGTAGGTTTCGTGTGGTATGGAGCAGAATCTGTTAAGCCTTACAGGATCCAGCTTGCTGTATCCACACTATTGTGTGATTACTGAGAGAGAAACGGGCAGACACCAAAGCACCTCCCAGTGGAACTGATCTGTGTTTGTCTCCTGGTTTCAGCTGTGACAGAGCTGATTTTCTTCATAGTGTCTGTCATGATGCTATGTTTTGGCTGCGGGAGAAAAACACAGGTTGATAACACAGTGTTGTTTTGGAGTTGTTTTGTTTGTTTGTTTGTTCTATTTTTAATGAGCTGAGAATTGGGAATTGATTCCGTACCTAGAAGGCTTTTTTTGTAAAGAACTTGCCTCTGTTTGCCTGGGCAGGTAAATACTGCGCTGTTTGAGACTAACTAGGGTGTTCCAATATAATTCAGGCATCTAAAATGACGAACTGTCTTGAAATTGCTTTTGTTAAAATTACCAGTAACTTACAAGAGTAAGTCATGGTATTTTCTGTCTATTCCTTCTTCCTCATGCTAAATTGAATTGCGTTTACTGCAGGCAGAAATGTGTACCAAATAGGTATGCTTTATTTTGTTTGAGGTAGGAGTTGCCACTTTGGGTATAAGCTAATTCAGGGTCCCGAAGTGCATGTGAATGAATTATCTTTTTTAAGGAAGGAAGCTGATTTTGACTCTTCCATTCTTCTATGATACATGGAATTTTCAAACAGGTGGAAAGGATAACAGTTTTACTAATAAATTTTTGTTAAAAAAAGAAAAATTATGCGCTTACTGTGCAGAAACTTTTAAAAAATAAGTATTTTTAGAATAAGCTAACCTTTAATAACAGGGATTTCAGCTCATGAGATCCTGTTTCGTTGCTTTTACAATGACTCTCTGGTAGAACAAATACAGGAAACAAAAGTTTTAATACTTTTCCTGCCCCTCATACGTCATAGCTTGGAAGACTCGTCGGAGGATGACCAGCCTGTGTATGAAGTACAGCAGGTGGCTTACGTAAACAATGGGGACCAACTCGTTGACTTGAAGGAAGATACAGAGGAAAACATCAGAAGTGCAAAGCTACAAACACTGAAGGAGCTTTTTCCTCAGAGGAGTGACCAGGATTTGTTACAAGTAATAATGCTCTGTTATTATTTATTTTGATAACTATTCTGTAGGCAGTATTCCTATACTTCGGGCATTACAGCAGAGAAGAGTCTTAATTCTTATTAGCAAAAGTATATTTGAAAGTCATATTTGTTTTAGGGGAGCTATAACTGTGGAAGTTTTTTTTTTTTGTTTAAGTGCATGTATGTATGTATAAAGGTATTTGTTTAAAAAAATTAATTTCTTCAACAGTGAATTCTCTGTTTTGTCTTGACATTCAACCTTTATAACTATGTTGATCGATAGCTTCCGATAACTGTTGGAGTGCAGTTAACTGGTAGTCATCTTCAATAGATGAAACACTTCCCTCACTTTCTTCAGCTTTAATACTCAAAGCCCTCTATATTAAAGTGGGGTAAAAAGTGTCTGAAATTACAATAATTTCTTACGATTATGCTGCTGTATAAAGCTGAGATACTCTTGGTTATTGTCCAACACACCGCACAGGTTTACTGTGATATTACAATAAAATAACTACAGTAAAATTATCTTCAGTACAGTAGAATCTATCTTAAGGAACGTTGCCTCTTAGGGGTGGTATTTAACTAGTTTTTCAGTAACTTTAGTTTTCAACACCAGATATGTTCTGATCTTTCAAGTTTCCTGATTGAACTGTCATTAAAAAGTAGGGAAGTAATTTTTGGTTTTTTGCTAAGTGTTGGTTTTTCTGTTGTTTTGGTTTGTATTTTAGTGGATCAAGCTTTAAGTTTAGAGCCCGGGAAGAAATAAGGGCTTGCAAATACCAGTTTGGGATTTACTCTTTTCTCTTGCAGAATTTAGGCTACAAATATCCAGAGCATATGATGTTTGATTGTCCATGTAGAACGTATTTAAAGCAGAGTGATCACAATTCATTGTAGCTTAAACTATTTAGAAATGGCACTTGTATGGGGCATCTGTTGCTGTGTTGTGGCTTCAATGAGAAGCAGTTTCAAGGGTGGTTCTGTGTAGTGGCTTGTAGCGTTGCTCTGAGGAGAGCGTAAAACAGATCTTTTATAAAGAGCATTTTGTAGTACATAATGCATGTCGAACCTTTTTTCCCAGTGACTGCAATGTTATGAGGGAACATGGAATAGTAGGCAAATCTATTGTTCACGAAGGGCCTGGGTCAGCTTATCCTGACAAACCCTCCATGACTGGTCAATGTTGTTAAAGAAGAATTGTAGGCAGTACCTACTCTAATCCTTTCAAAATGGAGATTATAGTAAAATTTACAAATGTGGACAGATGCTTGGAAATCAGGTTTCCTTATACGTAGGGTTTGTATGTGTTTGTAACCAGTAGGCCATTTGCTTCTGTTGAAGTTGTCACACTTGAAAAAGGCGGTACTTATAACTCTCATTCAATTAATTTGTAGACATCTTCTGTTTTGAGATTACGGGTGGATGGAGAAAGGATATAGAGTTGCAAGGTTGGTAATCTTGTGGAGTCGTGGTTTAAATTTCATAGTCTCAGAAAGTCAGTCAGTATGACATAGCATCATGTACAAGCTTATTGACGTAAGCTGTTCATTTTTTTTGGATCATTTGACTTTGTAACAGTAATAATTTAAGGGGTTTTGAAGAAGCAGTTCAGGTAAACCTTCATGGTATATTTATGAGATAGGAAGGATGGTAGGGGAAGCAGTAGTGATTGAGATTTAGAAACCTACTGGAGAACAGCTTAAATAAGGTTTCCAAATACAGCTGATGTGATTGTATTCAGAGTATATAATTAGTAATCTGTTAAGTGTTGGTTTTGGATTTTACAGTACATGTTCTTTTGAGTTTTTGTTTTTTGTCTTTTATTCGTCCCATTTGTGTTTCAGTCCTGCTTGTTTATAACTGTTATTCTCTGTTCAAGTAGCTGCTAAATGGTAAGATTCGATCTGATTTATTTTTTTCCATAGTTGGTAAAATCAGCACGGTCAATGGATGAAGCAGTAGCTGATTGTTTGGAGTTCAGTGATGAAGGTATGTTTAAAAGGAAAAAAAAAAAAAGGGGGAGGGGGAGTTGCTTTAGAAACTACAGCCAAATTAGTCAATAAAGTAGTTATCAAGTAAACTTGAGAGGAGTGCAGGTGATAATATTTGGAAAGTTCTAAAACATACATTAAAAGTTAGTCTATTTATTGTAATAGCACAGAAGTGAAGCTACAGACCTTGCAATGGGAAACATGAGATGTGGATGCAGAGCAAAATCTGAAGATGGAACAGAAGGGGGGATTTATTCTGTGTGGATAGTGATTGCTGATTGGGGTCTTGAATAATTTTTGTTGTTACTGATTGCTTCCTTCTTTACACAGAAGTTCAGGTGAGCAGTAGTAGGTTAAAGATAGTAGATCTAAATGTTGTGAGAAATCTGTTGTGAAGAATTATGCTGGAGTAGGTAGCTATTTCTAACTTGTGTCAAATCTTACCTGTGTCAGGCTCTGTCACAATTTTCAGAGTGAATTCTAGACTCTTAATTCTGAGTAAGAGCTACTGGTCCTCAACACTAGACAAATTCTGTAGCAGAACATCTCCCAAACTATGTTTTGTGCCCTCAGCTTGTTTAGGGTGTTCTTATTATGCATCTGAATCCATGCAGCTTCATGATGTTATCAAAGAACCCAAAGATGTGGACGTGTATAGAAAGCAGTAAGCACTTTTATGTCAACCCTTCGGGCTTTGGTTTCTCTCTTTGATATTGCTTAAGTCCAGAGCTGCTTTTAATCACTGGATTTTTTATTTTGTGTGATTTGATTCATGTGTCTTTTCATAAAGTATCCTATCAATTTGAAAACTCTAGGAAGCTCATGTGCTTAGGAGAGCACAGTTGTACTTCATTTGTAGTATAAATGATTTTTTTATTTATAATGCTATGATTCAGTTCTCCCTATTGTGCTTGCCATATTTTCATCTTCAGATATCTGTATACAATTCCCAAATCTTTAACAGAGAAAAAAATTAAGGAAAATAAGTCTGTTTTAATGTTTTCAACCTAAGTAGGTTATATTTTCTGAGTATTTAGTGTTTAGGGTTTATCATTGTGTATACGATCAGATTCTGTCAATGGGACTTATTTGATGTTGACAGCGGTGACAAAGGGTTGAAGCTGACGTGTTTTTGAGGGCCATGCTACTTCTAAGCTGTGCTCCTTCAAAAATTCCATCCTGGAAAATGAAGACATACTTTTCAAGGATTTTGGTTGATTTTTAACTGCTATTAGATCTCTCATCTCTGAATTTAGTTACGGTTCTATGTCTTAACTAAAACACTTTAATTTCTGGTATCTACACTCTCTCTTCTGGCCGTTTCTTATGACACGAGTATCCAGAGTTGGAAGGGACCCACAAGGTTCATCAAGGCAAACATTTTTCTGTTTGTCTGCTGCTTCACATGCTTTCAGTGTGAAAGCCCGAAGAAGAATCTTGGCAGCAAAATTCTCCTCAATCACAGCTGTTATATAAAATATTTAGTAAGGAATGAGCATGTCTGAAAGTGATGGTATAAATCATCTCATTTTTGGATACATTTTTCTTTTTTGAGTGGAGACGCTATTGAACATCTGCTAATCCATGTCGATTTATGATAGGTTTTACTTGTTGTGAAGTGTCGAGTGGGTGAGAAGTGAGGGGCAAAGTGAAGTCAGGCCTCATGCATTCCACTTCAATTCTGAGGATGATTTGTGTCTAACAGTCACATGGCTTCTTCATCCTTTCAGTTCTCTGCTTCCTTAGCTTAGGAAGCAATAATTATAGGTGTTTAGCTTGTAAAGTGGATCTCTTCAGAAAGTTTTTTTTCAGTTGTAGATGTGATTAGTTTTGGAAGCCCACAGAATGATTTCTGTGTAGTTTTATGTTGATGGATTCCTGAGATCGTGGTTATTCAGATCCTCCACTGTGGCTTAAATGCGACTAAAATTGCCGTTTATCAGTTTTACCTATTTTTCCACCAAAGACCAATTATTATTCAGCGTGTTACTTCAAAGGAGAGTGATCTTAGAAATGCACTGATATGGAATTTGTTTAATTTTAGTGCTGAGAGAATTGCATGATCACTGTTTTTGTCTGCAGTTAACCACTTTGAATACAATTCCAGTTGATGTTAGAGTTATAACTCTTAAGTTTTTATTGCTTTATCCAGCAGCAACCTGACCAATCCTAGCCTTGATATCAAGACTAGGCTAAGACGTGATTCTTATCTACTAGCATGTTGTTTTCCTGACTATGTTGTTTAAATGAGCACCTTGGACAGAGAAGCAAAGCGCATCCTTCTTTGAATGCTGAAGGAGAGCTATCTTCTCCATCAGCAGATTTGCAGGGTTCTTTTGAGCTGTGCATCTTCTGTACGTTTATATTGATCTACAGAACACATGCTTTGGAAAGTCTCACTAGCAGATACCTTGGTCTTGCTGGATAATTCAGTTACTGAAGATTTAGTTACTGCTGCTTTGCTTTTGTTTCTTTGAGAAATGTTAATTTTTGTAGTCTGTTTACTACATCTCATTCTCATCACTGACAGTGAATGAGTCTGTTAGAAATATTATATGAAAGTTTTTTCATACAAAAGTGTTTGTACAAATAAGTAGGTACTTTTTTTCAGAACTAAAACTATTGTGGTCTTTCAGTCTGTCTTAGGGATTTGAAAGCATGGGTGCTGTGCGTGTGTGATCAGCTGTGCTTGTCTGCTGACTGTCCGTCCTTTGGCTGTTGGAGAGGGGAGGTTCACTGCAGATGCTGATGTAAGGTGTCAGAGCTCTGCTGGCAGTTTCCCGAAAAGATTGGCAGTAATAAATCAGATCAACTAGGAATATTTAAAATAATTTCTGCTGTAGTAACAAGAGAGCAGTCATCTGGTAACAGTTGTTGCTTCAGCTAAAGTTAATGTGGAGAAACAGCAATGATGTGGTTTGCTTTTTTTAACTTTGTGAGCTGTGCACAGTGGCAATTGAAATTGCACCTGACTGGACAGATCTTAATGCTAAGACGATAATCTCTGATAATCACCCAGGACCAAAGGTATTCATAAAGTTCTGACTCATGTAAGCTATTCATAGGTAATCTAATGTTTGTTGATATTTAGTTATCTCTGTCTTACTGTGCATAGTTTCTCTCAAAGGCTTTGATTTAATGTTAAAAACTGCTTGATAATAACCTTTCTGGTGAGTACCTGAGCCAAAAATCAGTCATCATAACTTCCCGATAGGGAATGATTTGATTTCTAACTTCTTGGATTTTAGCCTTGGTTAAGTATAACTTCTTTTGTTGGGAAAACTACTGTTTAAAAGGCAGAGATGTATCATTATTCAATAAAGTTCTGGGGAAGATGCTTGTCAATTAAAAGAAAAAAAGCAAACACAAAAACCAAAGCCCATTCTTCCACTTAAGACAAAGCTGTTTGCTTAACTGCTAACCTACTGCAGAAAATGTGAGGGCATGTGAATATGCTTTCTAAGCAGTTGCTTTGCTTGGGGTTTCTGTTTGCGTGTGGATTATAAGAAACTATTGCAGAAAAGCGGTAAAGATATACAGTTAACAAGTGGCTACTACAGTAGTGTTTTGGATGATCCTACGTTACTGAGGTGAACTTAATGAAAGTTATTTTTTCTGCTTCTTGTTTTTTAAAGCTGCCTCTCGTAAAAGGAAACTAAAGGATTCTCATGTAAATGGCAAAGATGGTGATGAGCATTTGGCAAAAATGTCGAAAGCAAATTATGTAAGTATTGTTTTCTCTGTCTGAGCACTGTGAAGTGGAACTGCCTAACTCGGATTGTTGACAGTTGTGCTGTGTAGTTGCTGTGCGTTATCAGAAAATCCTATCAAATTCAAATCTTGCCCTTTGGTTGAGTTTTCCGCTCCATTTTTTTTTTTTTGGCAATGCCAGAAGTTGCCTGTTTTAATTTGTAGTATATGTGCATAGCTATTGCTTTCATGGTAGAACTTGACGACTGGTAGCAGTATGTGTGGTACTGGATGCCATTCAATTCTTGTGAACGCTGTTGGGGGGTTTTCAACTATGAGGCAACTTGCCTCATTGTTCCCATTCTTCATTTTTCCTCAAATAGGTGGAGTTTGACATCTGGTGTTACTGTTATCCTGTGCTATGCATATAGGAGTGAAAGAATCATAGAATCATTTTGGTTGGGAAAGAACCATGTCTTACAGAAAGTAATGAATTGGTTGTGTTAAAAGGAATGGTTACTTTTACCTGTGCTTGTAAATAGGAACTGTGTAAACGATCCTGGTACACTCAGTTTGTTACAATGATCCTACGGTGCTATCAGTAGGCTGTTGATGTGCTGGTGGGGAACATGGGAAAACATTTGAGAATGGAGATTTCACAGTACGGACCAGAGGCTGTATGGAGAACAAATAATTACCTCTCAGTTGGAATGTTACTAAATTTGTCTTCCATCAGAACAGAGAGCTCCAGTTTTGTGCTCACCATAGTTCTACTCTTAATGATACCATAGCTTCAGTGAGGGTAGGAACCTGGAGTATTTGGGCGCTGTGGTTTATGCTCTTTCAGCAAATAGCGTAATTCAGCTAAGTAAACGTATCAGACATGTTGGCATCTCTGCTGTAGATATGTAGATTAGTAAACACTTTGCATTCGTGGAAGACACTTGCATAATTCTTTGTGTCGAGTACGTATCAGAACAGCTTGTGGCTTGAAGATGCTTTGGCACTTGTTCATAAGAAACCTCCCTTTTTTTTCCCCTACTTAGAGTAGCTGTTAGTGAAGCAATACTGATGAGAACGTTGCCAGGTTTTTATGTGGCTCAATGGTGCTGTTACACAGTTTTTGTAACTCGGTTTTTATATACTGACACGTGCATAGATTCTAGAGGGTTAAATGCAACAGTCAGTTAAGTTAGTAAACTAACTGTGTACCCCTTGAATGTCAACACTACTGCCTTCTGCCTTAAATATCTTGCGGAATCACTGCTAGCTATAATTTTCATTTTAAAGTAATTCTAACTAGGTACTTCTAAATTATTTGTTTTGGTATGTAACCTCTCATGGTATTTGCTAATCAAGTCAAGAGTCCCAGTTTGTCATGACTGAGGACTTTATGCACTCTTGAAAGCGTTAGCTTTAAGTGCTGTTTATATATGAGGAACCATTTCTGTAAATTGGATTTATTGTTACGTGCTTTTGTCATTTAGAGGGGCTTGTTAAAGGTTAGCAATATTGGCTCAGTTTGGTTTTTCAGTTTCTGTGCTATAATTTACATTAAACCTAAAATATATATTTTTTTCAACATAGATGGATGGGCCCAAGTCTGAAATACAATGGGAGAAGCAAGAAATACTTGTAGAGAAGCTGCAAAACACATTCCCTGACATGGATAAGGAGGTGAGTTTGTGTCTCCTGATGGCAGATCAGATTTTGACATCTGAAGAACGCTGTATCTGTCCCTGCAAGTGTAAGTGAAATTCTCTACACCAGCCGCGCTCTCAGAAAGAGCCTGTCTTCACTGTTCTTGCTTTTGGAATGTATTTTATCCTGAAGTGGAAGCAGCTGGAAGTTATCAAGGCTATATGGTACTTAGTATTTTGGTCGTATTGGCAAGTCTGGCGCAGTCAAGTTCAACCTGTGATAAAATGTACAGTAGGTCTTCCCTATTTTTTACTCTGTGTGCTGTGCACTGATTCAGTACATAAAGATAATCATGGCCTTTTAGTGCTGTACTTGAGATTTTTTGGAAGTGTAGTTTGCTTGTATGACCCTAGCCTTTGGGAAAATGGAGTGCGGATCTGTATAAGCTGAGGGTATAAAAATAAACCAAAAGGCTTTCAAATTCTTATTTCTTCTCTTTTGGATCCTTGCTCTGGGGGAGAGGGGGGTTATTTGTTTTTTGCAATTAAAAGTGTAGTACCTCAGTGTTACTATATGTAGAAATCTAATGTCTGCTCACCTTACTGCAAAAACAAATTTCTTATTTGCTAGGAACTGAGAGAAGTCCTTCGGGAACATAACTGGGTGCTTCATGAAGCACGGGCGGCCCTGAGAGTATTCATGGAAGACAGTGATGGTAAAGACATTTATAACTTGTTTTATCCCAAGATAAAACAAACAAGCTTGCAATATAAACCTTTTCAGTGTCTAGCAATAGTGATGCTGACAGCACCACACCTTGAAACTGGAATTAATATTTGAAAATAGAACTGAGGGGAGGAGAGAGTAGAGGTAAAAAAAAAAAAAAGTAGTGAATATCTGTCTACTTTTCAGTATCATTTTTTAACCTTTTTCTCTATAAATTTAGAGATTAATATCTTTGTCTTGCTAATATAGATAATTTGTGGTCACCTATATCATGAAATACATTCTGAAATCTATTAAAGCTGTAACTTCGTTACATCCTGCTCGCTTAAAATAAGCTTGCTTTTCTTTTGACTTAAGTAGTTTGTAAATGGGTAATTGCTGTTACATGCATCCTTTTAAAATATGCTGTAGTATTAAAAAAAAGATAAAAAGCATGCCTTAAGTTATGCAATGAATGTATAAATACCAGTTCATTAACTTTTGGTGGGGAACAAAAGCTATAACCCTGTATATCTCTGCACGTGATCTTAAGTACTATTTACTGAGTTGGTAACTTTTTGGTGTTACACAGCTGTCACAAATACATGTTTTGCTACATCAGCTCTTTCAGTATTCTTTGGGTTAGCATTCTATTCTTAAATCTTTCAAGAGGAGAGCGAGCTATCAGCGTGCGTAAAGTTGGTTCCTTCTCAGTAATCAGAGGATTGGGAATTGGAGTGACTCGGTAGCAAGCTGACATTGGGCAGAAGAGAAAGCGGTGTATGTGACATGTGAAGAGGGGGCGAAGCCCACAGCATACAAATCGTTCTGAAAATGACTTGTTTGCTTGTAGTTAAATAATTTGTTACTTCAAGGAAGTAGAGTTGTTGTAGTTGGCAATATATTGTTTTTCTATTTTAACAGGTGTATTTTTTATTCCATCTTTAATACTGTACTGAGGTGTAATAAAATGGAAAAGAATTTATACTTTTGTGCATAAAAGCTGTTCACTGAAATCAGCAGAACTTGTTTATTGTCTGTTGGGCAGAGTGGGACCAGTATCTAGTTCCTGCGGTGTTACCAGAACTCTTTAAACTACTGAAGGCTGTTCCTACCTCAAAGCTTCTGTAGCTCACACATGACATCTGGTTCCTCATTTGTGTTCTAGGGTAGTTGTTAAAACACTGTAGTACTTGGGCTGCATAAAAATCAACATTGTTCACCTCATCACAGTTGATCTTGTTTGTGTTTCAAACAGGCTGGAGTTGTATTTTATTGCTGTCTTTCTTCTCTTGGTAAGACCTGTGGCTGAGGTGTTGTGTTGATATGGAACAGTTTTAATATTTTAACACATGATTTTATTTTGGAAGGACATGAAGTTTTATTTTCCCCTTAACCAGTATGTGTTGACTTGTTGCCTTCAAATCTGTAGGCGTGGAGTTTCCTTCCCGAAGTAAAGTTTCTGACTGGGCCAAAGTCTCTGCAAATAGCAGAAGTGATGAGAAGAAAGAGAAGCAGAAACGGAAATTTTCTGTGAAAGAGCAGAACTGCTTTAGGAAAAAGCGTAAAACCAAAGCAAATGTTTGGAGCACTAGAACAGAAACACAAGACTCAGAGGACGAGTCAGCTGCTGAGGACGGCGGTAGCTCTCTTGACGAGGACTATGGCAATAGCGATGAAGTGGTGGAGAGTGTTTACAAAAGTAAAATCCTCAGCTTCCTGCAAGATGCTTCCCCAAGTGAACTTACTATGATTCCCCAGTGTTCTGAGAAAAAAGTTCAGAAGATAATAGCGCTCCGGCCCTTTAATAGTTGGGAAGCTCTGGTAAGTCTGCATTCTTGTTTTAACATCCCCAGCGTGCCTACAGTCAAGGTGTCTTCGGTCTAGAGAGGCATAGATGGGTGGCCTTAGCCTGATTAGGCTAAAATACTATATTCATTGTAAGCCAATAGCATTTCAAACAGTGTCATATGACCTAATTTTGAATGAATTAAGGGGTGATTTTGCTGAAAAACTCAACCTGATTGGCTGACATTACTGCCACTCACTTTTTAGCATAGAAACTTGGTTGATTTCACTGCAGAAGAAGAAATTAGAGCTTTCATTTAAGAAGAAGGTGCTTACTAGCCTGTTCTGAGCTGCTTTAGCTGAAACCCCATGAAGAAGACAAGAATGTGACAGGACTGTTACTGCAGCTTCTTCAAGGGTAGCTCTGTTACTTAAGGTACCAGCATGATTATTTTCAGTCTCATAGATGACCACAGTTTCTTGTATCTTTTGCTTTTTTTATTCTACTGCAGCTTAGTTTCTAGCATGGTTTTGCTAGCTAAGCAGTGCAGCCATTTTTTTTTTTAGTGGAGGAAACTGCTGTGTTTTTATTAATAAAAGGTAAAGCATCAGAAGGATAAACCACAATCCACAGCAGAAGGGAAAGCAGTAGCGCTTGGTAAGTACCTTATCTATTGTCACTGGGACGTTGCTTTGAAAGGTTTCCCATGGGTTTCTTGTTGCCTTCAACTTTCATGCATTTCAGTGAACTGCAAATCATCAGACCAGATACGAGCAAGATGTTAATAAGAAATTCTGAGTGCTTTACTGCAGTCTGTCTTGGTTCAGTTATTAGTGCTTTGGATTTTAAGGCAGTAACTCTATGTAGGCCCACTTAAAGAGTAACTGGTTATGCTGTTTTTTTCATCAGTAAGTGCTCTGAAACCCCTATCGATGTGTAAAACGTGCTTGTATTTTTTTTTCAGAACAGAATATAATGTCATCAATAATTCTAAACCAGTAACATATATTATTTGGTGGGTGAAATGTCTTACCACAAAACGGTAAGAGTTGATAAAGAAACATTTAAGAAAACAAAGTAATGTTTGTATGTTGTGTTGCAAAAGGGGGAGATAAGAGAAGGATCTTTAGGGGGGGGAAAAAAAGAGAGGTACAGATATTCTGCAGAAGAAATCCGTTTTGCCTCAAGCCTTTGGCTTCTTACAGAACATCTGTCATGTGGCAATTGCTTTCTAAACGTGTTGGGTTTTGCCTGAACTTAATTCTCTGCAGAAATATTTGCTACAGGGCTGTTCTTTTTCTCTTCTGTAAAATATTTAACAGAAAGACTGTATGGGCCTGTTCATGTTCAAAATCTTTCTTTCCTTGAGGTTGCTGCTGTCAGCAGCGACATGTTTGTGTAGCATTGTGAATACTTGCCTGGAGTAGAAGTGATTTGCAGAAAGTTTAGCAGATGTTTAATATCAGTGTTACTTAATTGTTTGTAATAATCCAGTAGCACAGTGGCCCAGCACTTTTTTTCTCCTACATGTTAATGGAGTGATAGAATAATGTTACAGAGTTGGTTGTTCTAGTGTTTGCTATTTTTAAGTTTTTTCTTTTACCTTTACTAAGAAGGTACCAGAAGCTTTCTTCTGTAACATCATGTAAAGCACTAGGTAATAATGCTGTTCTTCAGGAGAACTGAGGAAGATCTTACAGCTCTCAACCTGAGTTGAAGATTATTGGCATTAACAGAAAAGCCTACCTCTTTGCAAATTAAATGGCTTATTCCGGGAAAACTTACAAGTATTCTCTAAAAAGAAAATGTTATTTTAAGTTTCCCTAACACTATTTTTTTCAGATGGTTTTGAGTTTTCTTAGATATAAAATTACTGAAAATTCTTGGAATTGTTTCACTGTGTTTTTGAGCAGGTTTTGAAAACAGGTGTTTAGTTTGTTTTCGTGACACTGTTTGGTTATTTCCTTGGTTTTAGCTAACTGCTTCTTCCTTTGTGGAATCAGTGGTTCTCTGGACAAGTACCTGTGATCTCCCTTTGAATGCACTATGTACTTAGGGTAGCATGAAACACTGGGATGCGTGCTCCTAAAAAGCCTGTGTTTGAGACTTCTGGTACTTGTCTTCAGAGAAGATCACGAGAAGTAGAACCAAGGCAAGACATTAAATATACAAGTAAAGAGAGACTGTGAAGCTGAGATCAGTGATGTTGAGGAGGAAGCAGTTGTGTATCTCCTGTGGTGAGAACTGGGGGTATAACGCAAGAAGAGCAGATGGATGATGGAGTGAACAAGCTGAATGGGTGACAGTGCAAAAGAGGACTTTTGGGAACTGGGATTGAAGAGAAGGAGGCCCGTTGAGAAATGCTGCTACTCAGTGGTAGCTCCTGGCACTGTAATATAGTACCATGTGGTTTGTTTGTTTGTTTTTTAGTGGTGGCATTTCTGGGCACCCGGTGCCTTTTGTCCTCTTCTCTTAAAAAAAAAAAAAGCAAAAAAAACTTGCAGGTGGTGAATTATTTTGTCCTCTTCTCCAAACTGATCCATATTGGAAACAGTAGCTCTGCTGTTTCCTCAGAAGTGCAATCATGTAACCAAAACACCTGTAAGTTACTGAGTGTTGGAGTGAGAGAGACAAAGGATATACCCTAGGCTGGATAGAAAGTCTGGAAGAAGCGGTGCTGAGCTTTTCAGGTTCTCTGAGGCTTGATGTTTCGTGCCCTGTTGCATACTTGAGTTCTTGAGACACTGGAACAGGTTACCCTGAGGTTGTGGATGCCTTCCTGGAGTTGTTCAAGGCCAGACTGGATGGGATTTGAGCAACCTGGTCTGTGGGAGGTGTCCTTGTCTATAGCAGGGAGGTTGGAGCTAGGCAGTCTTAAGGGTGCCTTCCAAACCAAGCTGTTCTGTGATTCATTTTTATTGTCTCTTGTTACTCGCAATCGCTCTAATATTGTTTGACCGCAAAGCAAACCATCTCTTTTGATAGAGGACTTCATGTGAGTTAATTGATGCATATATCTTTTAAGAGAAAGCAACTGGAAAAAAAAACAACTAACCACCACCTAAAAATTCTGAAGGAGTACGTGGAGGTTAAACTGATGACACAGAGTACTACCTGGAAGTTTAAACATGGTGTCTATTTAGTTTGTTTCTTTGTTTCAGTTCTTAGCCCAGAAAGATAGGCTTGGCAATTGCATTGTATGCGCTGCAATACTGTATAAGCTGAGACGTCCTAAGGGGAAAGAGCTCCAGTTATGTTGTCATTTTTCATTCTGCTTGGCTCTACATTTGTAGAATCCTACAAAGCCTTAACTGGCAAAAAATTTAGATATAAACCCAGGAGTCTTTTATGAGAAGAAACTGGCACTGCTAAAAACGGAGCTGGGGCTTGTTTGTCAAGGTTGAGGCTGTCTTTTGTTGCAAGTAGTAAAATGAAATCCTTAATCACCTTCAAGTGCTCTCGAGTAAACTTGAACAGGTTGTGTCAGTGTAGTGTTACTTGGGCTCTGGCTCTACTGTCCTACAGGATGTTTCTTCAGGCCTGCTGTGGAAGATTGTGTCTGTGATGTCCTCAGGTGTTGGACCTCATTTCGAGAACACATCGAGTTGTAGGAGTGAGAGCCCCTGGTAATGCAGAGGCCGTCCACAGATCTACTTGTGTTCTGATAGACGGTCCAACTCTGTTTTTCGACGTGTAAACCAGTGGCTAAAATGTTTCTTGTTGTAACTTGGAGATGAATGTTAATATGCTGACATGAAGTAATTCAACTTTTTTTTTTTAGTAACAGATGGCTTCGTTCTCCACGTGCTTATTTGTAGATTACAGGATTTATGTTTATGCCAACTGGAGCTTTACGCATCAAAACAAATGTTGAAATTTCCTAATCACCTATTGAAATTCATGTACCTTGCAACTCCTTGTTAAAGGGTGTTTTTTGTTTTTTTTTTTTTTTTGCAAGTATTGACGTGTGTGCTCTAGCCTGGTTTAACCTATGACTATTGATAAACTTTATGGATTTTGTTTAAATTAAGCAAACCCTGAAACAAAGACCAACCTGGCAACTGTCAGTAGAGGGCATCACTATCACTGTACTGTGGGAGCCAACACACGTACAGTCCCGTTTAGCATATTTTACTTCTAGGTATTGATATGTTACTTAATGCTTTATGTATTCCGTGATCCTTTTTAAATACAAAGGAATTCTAGAAAGATATGTTTAAGTCTTGTGCTAAATATAACAGATACATAATAAAAATCCAGAAAAAACTATGAGGAGATTAATTCAGATTTAGGCAAAGTGACACATCCGAAGATGACTAGAGCTGTTAAGCTTTGGTATGCTGTGGTTGAACAGAGAATTGCAGCAGCTACACAAAGCAAAGTGCTTTCGCTCTTGTAATTTTAAGGAAAATAAAGGAGAAATTTGCTTGAAAGCACCTGTCAGTACTATTTTATAAAACTCTGTGAACAGGAAGCTGATGGGTACAATGCTGAGAGTCTCGGAAAAACTGTTGATCTTCTGCTTCCCTTTTAGCAGTGTTCATAGTATTTTTTTAATTTTTTTGTAGCTTACGAAAATAACTAAGACTGCTGGCTTATCAGAAGACATAGTGTGGAACTGCAAGACCCTGCTGAAGGAGAGAGATGTGGTTCTCAAGCTCATGAATAAATGTGAAGAAATCTCAAATAAACTGACAAAACAAGTAACCAAGATTACTGAAGATGGAGGATGCAAGTGGAATGTAGAGCAACCCTCCATTCTGAATCAGAGGTACGTTTTACTTTTGTTTGAAAGAGTCCTGGATTATAAACTGTGCGTGAACTCCAGGATTTTCAGGATTGTTACCTATGGAGGTGAAGCTTTTAAGTCATTGATGCTCAATAGCTGTTGGGAATCTAGACAGTCGTGTGTGTGCAGCGCTTGAGAGAATGCAACAAGTTCGTTCCAAGTCCGTCAGGAAAGCTGGTGAGGAGGATTGTGACCATAACAGAGCAATGTGATGGTAAAACAGCTGCAGCTGGTAGGATTTCCCCACAAGTATTGCAGCCATAAGTGTAACAGGGAGACAAAGTATCCTGGACTAGGATAACCTAGGTCATTTGCAGAAAGCAAGGATACTTGTTCGTGAGAAAATGCCCTGCAGCTACAAACAATTTTTTCTAGCTGCATGCAGAAGCTAGAGGCAGTTTACTTGTGTTCCCAAGCTAAGGTGAGCCCTTTCTCTCAGGCTTGTTGTCTGTTCAGGCCGTGAGTTGTATTTTTCCCTGCATGGATGCAGGCGGATTTGCTGAAGGGAAGGATTTATTTCAGGCAAATAACTTGGTAATATCTCCAGGAGGTTACAGGAAATGAGGAGTAGTAAGTTGAGGAGGAAGGGCAGTGGGGGAGCAAGGTAAGGAATGGAACAAAGCATGTTATAATGATTAGGAAGTTTAGAGATGAAATGGGAAATGGCCAGCGTAGCAGCTGGATGAAACAAGGATTGTTGGTAAGTAGTCAGATAATTTTCTTGTGTGTCAGAACAGAGGAAGAAAGCATATTGGTCAAGAATGCTTTGTGGATTGTTTTTTTTTGTTTTGTTTTGTTTGTCAATATCATCAGTAATATTTAATTCATTGTATGTTTTAAGAAATACTGATCATGTAACTGTTTTTAACTAGCTATCAATTACGGCTCTATAGTAATTTATTGTAATAGTCATTTTGATTTTTCAACACATTTAAGAATTCCAACACACTGCTTAATTCAGAAATGCCTTATGAACTTAAACTGACTGATTACACAGTGTTGGAGGTGTATTTTTACTACACCAGGAGATTTGGAGTGGATTAAAATACAAGCAATGTTAAATACGTCTTACTGTAATAAACTTAAGTTTAAAATTGTTTCGTGGATAAATCAGCAGAAGACAGTAACATGGTAAACCCGATAATTTTTTTTTTTTAAGTTTGGAACTCAAGCCGTACCAGAAGATTGGTTTAAACTGGTTAGCACTTCTTCATAAACATGGATTGAATGGTATTTTGGCTGATGAAATGGTAAGTACAAACCTGCTAGAAGTATTGGAGATGACTTAGTTGTAATCTGCTTTGGGCTTCTAATAAAAAAAAAAAAAGCATTTGTTTTAGCTAGTACAATTCAAATCACAAACAAATTATTGAAAAGTTTCTCTGTATCTTTTTTAGTATCAGTAGCTGCTAAGGGCTTTTTCTCAATTCAGAAGTAAAAGGTAATTTGAAATTCATAGATATTGATAATTACAAGTCATGATTCTCTGATGTAATGAAACGAGTTTGTAGCACAACAGATAATTCTTGAACCATTCATTTTCATACCTCTGTGCAATTAAGTAGATAATTAACTGTTCTTGTCCGGCAATAAGCTGTAACGAGTCCGTTTCTTCTACATTTCTCAGTCTGTTTCTAAATTTATAGGCAATTATGCAGTAAAAAAAGTGTGAGCACTTCCTGCTTCTCCAGCGCTTTATCTGCCTATTATCCATGCAACCCTCATAAGTTTTCTAACAGGATTAAAACCAGGAAAGTTTACAGGTTTGAGGTTTTGAGCACTGGTTGCTTTTCGTCTTGTGACTTCCTGTGAATGAACAGATTGGTTTGCTTCACTAGGACTTAGGCAGTTTCTTTTGTATTTTTCATGCCTGTAAGCGTGACCTCAAGCAAATTTTCTGGTAGCCAAGATAAAATTTTAAATCCGTGAGTCAAAAGACAGGTGACTGTGAGCTTACTGCAGACAAATCTGATTTCCTTATTAAATCCTGCTTCAGAAGTAACTAAAATCAGTTGCACGATTGGTTCTTATTGCAATATGTGATTAGTTTCCAAGTGAGCTGTTGTCTCAATCACAGTTTCTTGAAGCTTTGAGGGATGAGCTGAACTAAAATGGAAAAGATCATAAGTGAATCACTGATGCTCAGATATCAAGCTGAAAAGACAGTTTTCTTTGGTAGAGGAGGAGTAGTCTTCTGAAAGCAGTGCTGTTTGACGGAGTGTTTTTTCTATGCAGATCTGTAGTCTTTAGTTATCAGGGACTACAGTGTAATCATTTTAGGAGTATGGAACTTTTACATTCTGGAGACTGAGTTTTGTTTAAATGGATTTGTATTCTTGTAGGGCCTAGGAAAAACAATTCAAGCTATAGCATTTCTGGCCCATATTTACCAAGAGGGCAGTAGAGGACCCCATTTGATAGTTGTGCCAGCTTCAACATTAGGTAAGTTGTATGTCTCAAAATTACATGCGTTTTTTTTTTTTTTAAAAAGGGAGGGGGGAGAAATTGTAGTTGGGTTACTAAAATTAGGAGAACAATTTAAAGAAAGAAAACTTAATTTTCTCATGATGATGTTCAACTGCTTAAGGATTTTGAAATGGAATGCAATCTGTAGTGGAAGTATGCTTGTTATAAATTAATTAGACCTTACATGGATTTATTTACTATGTAATGTATGATTCACAAAAAATAAAGCTGCTTGTTACAGTTTGAACTTGTTTAGCTAATTCTTTTGCTCTGTGAATTTTGGCTGGATTTCCATATCTTCAGGCTGTGCTTAAAGTGAAGTTTTATTGCATTCAAAATGTTCAGTGCCTTTTTCTCCTTTGGTTTGTGCTGTCATTTATAGTAGATCAAAATCCTAAAATGATGAGGCTAATAGCGTTTTGATTTTGTTTTGATTGTGTAATGAGATCAACTAAAAGTACAACGAATACAGAATGAAATACATCAAAGCTGATGAGTTTTAGGATGAACTAGTTCTCTGGAGTTAAATTGGCTTTACTGAAAGACAGTGGGAAAGAGCAAGCAGCACTTCTAATTTAGGAAGAAAATACTGCTCTTGATTTTTGAAGCCAGTATGTATCCTACATTTCTTCTAATACATCAAAAAAGCTTTCGGTTGTTGCAAGATCTGTTTGAAAATGCCGTTATCAGTATGCTTTTAAAACTCACTAGAATCCATAAGTTTATATGCCTTTTTATGACTTATGTAAAAATTTAAAACCTGAGGTGTGATTGAGGGTGCTTTTATGAAGTGAGATGTAGAGACTCATAAATTGTAGCAGCAACTTTGTCCAAACTTGTATTATTTGATACCGTAAAGCTTGAAAAGCACAGTCTGCCAGCAACTTCTCAGACTTTTCTGTTGGAGGATCCCTTCAACCATCACCAGACGAGGTCCAACCCATGTATAGGATGAGTGGCATTTACCAGAAACCCCTTTCTACAGAGTAACACTCATTCACCATGCGCGAACACACTTCCCTTCAGCCTGGTGACATTTCTGGTGGCTGTTTTGATGGCTGCACACCTGGAAATGGATTGAGTTACAGACCTTTGCCAATTCCTAGAGGCACTGTGTCTCCTGACGAAAAGTTTCTAAATGGAATCAGTTAAAAAGCAGTCATTTATTAAGGAATTAATTAATTTGGGGAAGCAGTCAGGCTGAGCATTTCAGCAATGCAATAGACACTTAAATTGTTTTAGACCTGGTGAAAACTGATTTCAGTAGGAGTTTAAAGTGTAAGCTACTTAAGTGATAGCAAGAATCATATAAAAAAGGTTCATTTGTGGTAAGCTGCTGTTCTTGAATTGCTGAGGAAAGCTTCTGAGGGAAGAGGCATTGGTCTGATGGTTGCTTAACTTCCCCAAATGTTAACAATTTGTCAGTGTCTGGAAAGATAGTTCTTAACATTTGGGAGGATTTTAAGGTATTGGCTTTCAAGACTAACTTTTGTTGTAATTCCAAGGTGTTTTTGGAATTATGTAAGGCATAAGTAGAAATAACTTGGATTTTTTTGATTGATATCTTACAGATAACTGGATAAGAGAAGTTAATCTGTGGTGTCCTGAACTGAATGTCCTTTTTTACTATGGTGAGGAATGTCGCTTAGAAATTAATCCAGTAGTACGATTGTTTGCATGTTCAGCCTCAGAAAACATAGTAGCCCTGTTTTTAGATATTGAAATTCACATTTAATGCTGACTGTTTTCCTGTGTGCAATTTTGATGTTAACAAATATTTAAATTCTTTTTACAGATGTAATTATACTTGTGTGTTTCCTTCCATAGGATCCCAGGAAGATAGGAAACATCTCCGGGCTGACATTAATAACAGAGTTGTAGATTTCAATGTCATTATAACTACGTAAGTATGGTAATTGAAGAGCAAACGAAATCTAGTTACTGTCTAGTGACCTCTAGTGATGTAACAAAATTTGATCTGTTAGTTGCATTTCAGTAAAGGGCATGAAGCTTCATTCTTTGTCTTGTTTGGCAAGAGTTTAAAGCCTTTGGGGATTGTTCTTTTCAATTTCACTTATTAAGGGAGGTGTAAAGCGTGCTTTGCTGATGAAGTTCAGAGAACAAATAACTGACAACGTTTAGAATGCGATGAGATGGAAAAGGAATTTCATCTTCTCCAAGTAATGATTAAAAAAAAAAGGCTTTTATTAATGCTGTAGGAGGTACTATGCATACTTCATATTATATTTGCATGGATTTTTGGAAAGTGGTGTGTAGTGTTGGCGGATGAAGTGAACTTTGATTATTTGACAGCAGCAAACAGTGTTATGATTGATTATTTCTAGGTAGCTTTACTTAAGTACCCTACTGTTCTTTTCCACAGCTCTTTGAATTATAGAAAATGTAGTTTAGTTGTTAGCATTATGTTTGTTAAGTTTCTGTTTAATGTTTCTATTGTGGTTTATTCCTTTGACAGGTATAACTGTGCAATTAGCAGCTCAGATGATAGAAGTCTGTTTCGCAAGGTAGAGCTTGACTATGCAATTTTTGATGAAGGTCATATGCTCAAGAACATGAGCTCTGTACGCTACCAGCAACTTATGAGAATTAATGTAAGAGACTTAGTTGTTTGTTGAGAGGAGGGGGGAGGGGGAACAACTCAGGTTTGTTGTTTTTTTTTCCTCCTGTGTTATCATTATGAAAATAAGGAGTTTATATACGCATAATATTGCAGAAACTACAGTATTCAGCTGGACTAAAGTTGTTGTGTGGTTTTGGGAGTTTATCCTGCATTGTGACCTCTTTCTTGGGGATGACTTTCCTAAGAGCTGTAGTTGATTTCTTATACCACTGTTACAGTTATGGCAGTGGTTCAGTTTCAGTATTAAGCAGTTTTCCAGTCTCTGCTCACAGTAAAGGTGGTAAAGTTGCTCTTCTGAAAACTGAAAGGACTTCTGCTGCAACATTGTAGTATTTAAGGATGTGTTCTGATAGGACTGTACAAAAAAAGCTAACTTTTTCAAGTAGCTTTTTCTTGAAGTCTGCAGCCTGATTTAATGGCATTTTTAAAGAGAAATTTCAAATAAGTACTAATAAAAAATACTGAAAGAATAAGAAATGCAATTATGTACTTACAGTCACTTAAATTATTGCAACTTATTTTTTTTAATATTTTCACTAAAAGTATTTTTGGGAAGCCGATCTTTAAGCCATCAAACTGTGGCTTGTACTTGCAGTTCAAAACTTGTGTGTGAAGTACTCTTTCACATTAGAAAAAAAAACAAAATATTTTGGCAACAGTTATCACATGAATGTAAATTAAGGGGGGAAAAAACAACCCAAAGCACAAAGCAGGCAGAGAGGATTGTCTTATATCTGGGTTAGGCTTCTTGAATAGTCTTATACTGATCTGAGGTCAGCTTCCCACAGATCCTGAAGATTTTCTTCTTTTATGTCACCGAGAAATTATTCCACGCGATTTAAGTGTTTTTAAATGAAGTTCACTTCATTTCCCAGTGAGCTGTGTTGCTCCTTCCAGTATTAGCCTTTAACACACTCAACTGTTGTTTCTCATTACTGTTTTTTACTTTGGACAAATAGGCAAAGCATCGCTTACTGCTGACGGGAACTCCAGTTCAGAATAATCTGTTGGAGTTGATGTCTCTCTTGAATTTTGTTATGCCACATATGTTCAGTAGCAGCACAAGTGAAATCCGAAGGATGTTCTCCTCAAAAGCGGTAAGTGTTGTCTATTCTTTTTGGAGACTAACTTTGTTTACTGTATCACTGCTGTTACCACTTGCTTATTGGTACCTCATAGAAACAGGCAGTGAAAATCTAGAAAGTGAAACAGTAAAATAAATCGTTTCAAGAAAACGTACCATAATAGGATGTCTCAGAATGCTAACTGTCTTGTTAGATCTGTCTCTTCTGGTTGAGTTTTCCATCTGCTTAGAAACTTTAAGATAGCGTTACAGCTGAAAACTTCACCCTGCAATTGAGTTCTTGCAATATTTTCCGTAGAAGACTGCTGAAGAACAAAGCGTGTATGAAAAGGAGAGGATTGCACATGCAAAGCAGATAATAAAGCCATTCATCTTGAGAAGAGTAAAAGATGAGGTAATTATTAAGGAACCTTCTTTGTATTTTGTTTTTTTTGTATCGAAAGACATAATGGTCTTTGAGACTCATGGAATTTAGTGCCAAGTTTAATCAGTGCTAGTTTTACACGTTTCTCTAGGGAAAAGCAGGAAACTTGAGCTACTCTTCGTCTTGAAGGAGTTTGCAAAAAGTGATGTGCTGTAGCAGTTTTGGATTTCAGTGCTCAGTATTTGTTTAATGCAGCCCGGAATTTTAGTTATGAAAGATCATTCAAAGATTATCTGGTGCACTAAGCTGACATCAAGAGACTTCGTAGGAATCATAGAATCACCAAGGTTGGAAGAGCCCTCCAAGGTGATCCAGTCCAACCATCCACCTGTCATCAACATTTCCCACTAAGCCATGTCCTTAAGTACAACATCTAAACATTTCTTGAACACCTCCAGGGACAGTGACTTCACCTCCTCCCTGTGCTGCCTGTTCCTGCACTTAAAACCAATTTGAGAGAAGTAATGTCCAACCTCAGTCTCCCCTGTTGCAACTTGAGGCCATTCCTTCAAGTCCTGTCACATGGAAGAAGAGACTGACTCCCACCTTGCCACAATGTCCCTTCAGGTTGTTGTGATAAGTGATAAGGTTGCATATTCAACCTGAATATCGTACTCAAGGTGCAGCCTCACTAGTGCTAAATACAGTGGATTGATTTTTATTTTTTTTTTTAATTCCTGCTCCTGCTGGAAACACTGTTTCTGGTGCAAGCCAGGAAGCTATTGGCTGCCTTTGTCGACTGGACACACTACTGCCTCACATCCAGCTGAGCGTCAATCAATATCTCCGGGTCTGTTTCTTCTGCACAGTCTTCCAGCCACTGTGCCCCAAGCACGTGGCGTTGCTTGGGGTTGTGCAGGATGTGGCACTTCGTCCTGTTGAACTTCATTCCCCTGGTCTCAGCCCAGTGATCAAGCTTGTCAATATCCCTCTGTAGGACATTCCTACCCGCAGTCAGATTGATGCTTCCTCCCAACTTGATGTCATATACAAGCTTACTGAGAGTCTACTCAATCTCCTCATCTAGGTAATCAGTAAAGATATTGGACCCCTGGGTGACACCGCTTATAACCAGTTACTATCTGGATTTAACTCAGTTCACCACCACACTCGGGGCCTGTCCATTCAGCCATTTCTTCACCCAATAAAGAATGTCTGTGTCCAAGCATGGAATGGTGTTAAAGGCTTTGCTGAGATCTCTGTAAACTACATCAACAGCCTTTCCCTCATCCACCAGCCCGGTCACTCAGTCATAGGAGGGGATGAGGTTGGTGAAGCAGGATGTGCCTTTCATGAACCCGTGCTGGCTGGGCCTTATCCCCTGGTTGTTCTGTACATGTCACTTGATCTCCTTCAAGATCATCTGCTCCGTAAGTTTTCCTGGCACTAAGGTCAGGCTGACAGGCCTCGAGCTTAGATTCCCCCTTATGACCCTTCTTGTGGTTGGGTGTGACATTGACAAGCCTCCAATCCTCTGACTTCTTTGGTTGACCAAAAATGCTGATGGGAAGTGGCTTGGCAGTCAACTCTGCCAGCTCCCTCTGTGCCCTACAGTGTATCCCATTTGGCCCCATGGTTGTGTGGCAGTCCAGGTGGAGTAGGAGATCTGTTTCTGACTGAATCATAGGGTATTTATTCTGCTCCCCATCCAAGACTTCCAGATCAGGTTAGAGTATCCTGATGTAACTGGTCCGACTTTTGAAGACGTGTAAGGAAGACATTGGGAACTTCATTCTTTTCCTTATCCTCAGTAGTCACGTTCTCCTCTGCATCTAGTGAAGGATGGAGATTCTCCTTAGTCTTACTGTTAATATTTGTTAAAATAAAAAAAATAAAAAAATTTTTTTGTTCTCTTATACCTCCATTGCCACGTGCAGTTCAAGCTGGGCTTCTGTCTTTCTAGTTTTCTCCCTGCTCATCGTAACAAATCCTTTATACTCTCCTTGAGTTGTGTGTCCCTTTTTCCACCGGAAGTAAATTTCTTTTTTCTCCTGGAGCCTCAGGAACTGCTCCCTATTTATTCATGTTGGTCTTCTTCCCTGCCAGCTCATCTTGTGGCTCAGGGGGACAGCCTGCTCCTGTGCCTTTGAAATTTCTTTCTTCAGGTGCAACCAGCCTTCCTGGGCTCCTTTACCCTTTGGGACTGAATCCCAAGAGATCCTCACTACCGATGTCCCAAACAGTTCTGAGTCTGCTCTCCAGAAGTCCAGAGTAGCACTTTAGTGGTCCCCCTTGCTCCTGATTCCACCAAGAATTGAGAGCTCTACCATTTTCTGGTCACTCTATCCAAGACAGCTTCTGACCTCTTTTTCCCACCAGTCCTTTTCTGTGAACAGCAGGTCTAACAGGGCATCTCCCCTGGTAATCTTTATGACCAGCTCTATTAGGATGGTGCAGGATAATAGATTCATAGATTCATTAGGTTGGAAAGGACCTACAAGATCATCTAGTCCAACCATCCTCACATCACCATCCCTACCCATCAAGCTACTAAATCAAATCCCTTAGCACCTCATCTAAACGCTTCTTGAACAGCGCTAGGGACGGTGCCTCGTGTTTTACTTTAACTCCAAGAGTTAAGGCAGTGAGTGTCGTGTATGTGTTTGTGTGTATGCTTGACTAGGAACAGATTATGTTGCTATAATCAGGGTGTTTCTTTCTCATTTTAAATTTCAAACCTAGCTGAATCTTTCTGTTTAGATCTGCATGCATTAAAGGCTGAAAAGATATAATAATTTGGAAAGGATTTCTGTGTCTTACTGTGCTTCCTACGCACTTAGTAGAAGCTGCTGACAAGAAGGTTCCTTTTAGTGCATTTGTTATTTTGTACAGGTACTGATGTTGGTTTTTGAGGTGTTCATGTCACGTTACTTGCATAATGCAAGACAAGTTCTGAATTTACAAGTCAAGCTACTGATTGAGCTTCAATTAGCAAAGTTGCAGCTGATGAAAGTTGTTGGCATGAAGAGTTTGAGTAGAATAGCTTAAGAGTAGGCTTTTAAAATAATACAGAACTGTTTGCTACAGTACAGTTTTCACCTGGTACGTTTTTATTTTCTCAGGTCCTTAAACAACTACCTCCCAAAAAAGATCACATTGAATTGTGTGCCATGTCTGAGAAACAAGAGCAACTATACTGTGATCTCTTAAACAAACTGAAGAAAACTATGAAGGGTAACGGTATATGGTGGTTTCATTTGCTTTTGCTGGATTTTTTTCTAGCTTAGATTTCTGTTGAGTGTGACTATGAAGTCTTTGCTTTGTAAAGATGTCTAATACTTATAATAATGAGACGTTAAATGACTATATCACTCCTGTGATTTAAGTAGGTGAAACATTGAATATAAGAAATACTCCTTAAAACTGATATTCTCCTGAGAGAGGAAGTTGCATCCAGATCTGTACTACTTCTGAATATACATTATTTTTTTTGTTGACAGAAAAAAATTCTGATATGGGAAATGCAATGATGCAACTTAGAAAAATGGCTAATCACCCTCTCTTACATCGTCAGCATTACACAGCTGACAAGCTCACGACAATGTCCAAACTTATGCTGAAGGTAAGGTGATGAGATTCAGCAGCAGCCCTTAATTTCTCAGAGTTTCAATGCAACCTGAATTGTTTTTTGTCAGTCCTCAGATCAAAAGCATGTCCTTGTAAATCTTAATTCATTATTGCCGCTTTCTGTTTCTGTGCTTCTCTCCTGTGTTTCAGCCAAGTTCTGCGTTTAACACTTTGACTTCTAGATCAAATGTTAAACGGAGAGAATAGTTCTGGGATTGCAGTCATCTTCTTTTCGTTAGTCCCTCATCCTTTAACACCTCTTCCCTTCACGCTAAAACTTAAGATCAAAATACTGATGAAAATGTCTCAGGAGGAGAGCATATGAGTTTATTAGTATTTGCTGAGCAGCAAGGAATCGAGGCTATATAGATGTGAAAATAGGGCACTGGTGTTTGAAGCACTGAGGTTTTTTTATTTGTTTTGTTTTGTTTTTTTTGTTTGTTTGTCACATGTATGGGCTTATTTAATGCCTGGGGAGTTTAGGAAAAATTGTTACTTCTTTCTAAAGTGCAAACAAAAGTGATATTGGGACATTCAGGGGTGTGTACTCTGAGAAAGTTGCACCTAGCTTTGAGTATCTGTAGCTTTGTTAAAAATAAAGCCAGTCAGGGTTGGGGGGAAGGGAAGAAATCATCCATTTTTATGAAGGATTTTTGTCCCTTTTTTATTCCTTCTCATACCATCGTACTCTCCAGATGTGGCTTTTCTTTTCCTCTTTCTTCCAGGCATGACATCCCTCTACCCACCCTAAATCTTGGGCTGGGCTGGGCTTCCCATGTCTTCTACCATCTAACCAAGGATTGGAACTCCCTTGTAGGGAATGCCTCTTCAGGGGAAGAGATCTGATACAGGGGCAAAAGATCGTAGGGCTTGATGGGAACTAGGTAATGGCTGTGGAGGTTGAGCGTATACTTAGTTTTTAGTAATTACAAATTCTTGTAAAAGCTAAATTGTAAAGTAACAATCCTCTATTATGAACCTGGGGTTGCAGATTTCATCTTCTGTTCCTTGCATGAGCCATGCTCTGGTGTTTCTCAATGTCTAGTTGTGCTGCTTTTTGTTCTTAAAGAAATTGTGAATGTAATTGTTCTTGTTTGTTTTTTTTTCTTGCCCGCGTAGCAAGATTGTATATTGCATTATTTTCCTTCATTTTTCCTAATAGGAACCCACACATTGTGATGCTAACCC
The DNA here is from genome assembly GCA_036925125.1 of Oreortyx pictus. Taxonomy (NCBI): domain Eukaryota; kingdom Metazoa; phylum Chordata; class Aves; order Galliformes; family Odontophoridae; genus Oreortyx; species Oreortyx pictus. The sequence goes on along the minus strand of JAUPFR010000005.1, from coordinate 51,864,886 downwards.
TGACCTTATCTTTGAAGATATGACAGTAATGACAGATTTTGAACTGCATTTGCTTTGTAAGCAATATTCTCACGTCAGTGACTTCAAGTTAGACATGGATCAAATTTTGGATTCTGGAAAGTTTAGAGTATTGGAACGCCTTCTATCTGAACTTAAAGAGAAGGTTTGTACTACAAACTGTTGAAATGTCCTTTGCTGTCTGTCTATTGGCTGGCTCCAAAGAACTTACCATCTGGTCACAAGCAGCTGTATGTGATACTCATTTGCTTTTGCATGGAGTATTACAGTGTGGTTTAATGGATGTGCAGTGCACTGCTTTTAATGTGTAGTCCTACTTTTGCACTTCACTCTATAGACAACAAGATTACACAGTGGAAGTAAGCTTCCTCATTTTCCTAAGTGTTGAGGCTTCTATCCCAAGGTAACATGACAATTAGTGGGAAGGGACAGTGTCACTTTCACAGTTCATAAGCATTAAATCATCTGACTTTCTTTTGGCCATTGAATAAGTATTAATTTGGCTTAACACATGGTTGTTCAAATGTAAACATGAGATGTCACTGTTTGAAGTTGCAAACTCAAACTGGCTTCTTCTTCAAAGAAGCATGTTAGCCTAATTACTTCAACAGGGAGCTACTGCTCTGCATGATATGGAGTACAGCTTCAACAGTTCTTAACAAAATATTATGGTAGATCTGTCTTTCTTGCATTTGATTTGTGATTTCTAGGTCGCTTAATTGACTAAAGGTGGATTAATGCAACAGATACTGGGCATGTTTTACTGGAAGTCTGTCTGCATTTTAGTAATTTCAGCTTAGTCTTTTTTTGATGCAAATACTACGTTTGTGTAGTTCATCATTAACTGAAGTGTTCTAAAACTTTTGTTTTGCTTTGTTGTTTCCAGGGTGACAGAGTTGTATTGTTTAGCCAGTTTACAATGATGCTCGATATCCTGGAAGTTTTCCTAAAACATTGGCAACACAGATATATTAGGTTGGATGGAAAAACACAGATTTCTGACAGGTCTGTGACTCTTCTGAATGTTTTCTGAATACACTTGAAGAAACGGATGTGCCACTTGCAGGGAGGATGTGACTTACTAACCTTTGTTTTCCAATATATATGAGTTCAGAAGTTGCTGGGAATTGGCTCTGGTAGGGGTTTAATGTTGAATTTGAGATTCCCTTAATAAGGATGAAAGGTGAGTTTAGGTGATCAGATTATCATCTAAGTGCATCCAACTGGATAACTTTAACCTTTGCTATAACTGGTGTTTTGATTTGCTTGTGTATCAGCATAACTTAACAGAAGCTCATCTGTAGATGTTTCTCCTTCTATGAATTCTTTTTTTCAGGTGCTCTTTTTTTCTTTAAATAAACAAGTTACTGGTGTGTTGTTACTTCCCATTTGCAGCTGAAATCTCTACTCTACTTTTGCTTTTATGTGCAGTTAGTGGAAGACAGTTATGAATCTCAATTCTTTACTCTCCTGTCGCCTGTTTTGTAATGCTTCAGTCCTCCCCACCCTCCTCCACCAGCTTGTATTTGTAGTATTGCATCATGATAATCCAAGATCTTTTTCCAAACATCACTTCATTCTTTGGCTCTCAGTCTTGTCACTCTCGAAGTATGTTCTGGTCCGCCCTTAGAATTGTTGCACCTTCTCTGTGCCTAGCATCTGTTCCTTTAATTTGCTTTGCAGTACGTCTGGACTCTTCTTCAGATTGTAGTCTTAAATTCTATATTCAAATCGGAAGCAGGAGTTTTGTTCTGTTGTTTTCCAAGGCCTGATGTATGTGTTCCTGTGTTCTGTAGGATACATATAATAGATGAGTTCAATACAGATATGGGTATATTTGTGTTCCTCCTATCAACCAAAGCTGGTGGCTTGGGAATCAATCTGACCTCGGCAAATGTTGTTATTCTTCATGACATTGATTGCAATCCATACAATGATAAGCAAGCGGAAGATCGATGCCACAGAGTAGGCCAGACAAGGTAAGACTTCTTAATTATGATGCTTCTTTCTCTAGGAGGCAAGATTTAAAGATTCCGTTTTAAGTAGATTTCTGTAAGCCATTTCTGGATTGCTTGGCAGCTAGGTAGTTGCAGTTGTTCTACAATTACATGTTGTAGGTGGAACTAACCATAACTGCATTCTACTGTTTTTCATTTTACCACAGTTGACGTCAGTTATTAGCACCAGAAATTTGTTTGTAGGCAGGTCTGAAGTCACTGGAACTGGTAGAAAAAGCTGTTTGTTCTCTTTCAGAGATCTCTAAACTTTAAAATGCCTCGCTGTCTTGAATGAATGAATCCACTCTCTGCCTTATAGTCTTCACCAAGGAATAAGTTATGAGCAATAGAATGTGTTTAGTAAACGGTTATTTCAGCTGTAGGGTGGGGTTGGGTGATGTTCAGTTGTTTCTATTAACATGAGTTTTTGAGGCCGTTAGACCCTTGTGCTTGCTGAGTACAGGAGAAAACAAGTTCTCTGTCAGTACGGAGCACAGCTGGTTCATAGAGGAAGACTGTCTGCTTTGATATTGCCTCTATTGTTTTTGCGCCATGATATAAACTACTGCCACTCAAGCGAGGAAGTAGATTCTTTCTTACTGCACTAATCAAAAGAAAACCATATTCATCCTATTTTTCAGAGAAGTGAAAGTCATAAAGCTGATCAGTAAAGGGACTATTGAAGAATCCATGCTCAGAATCAACCAGCAGAAATTGAAGTTAGAACAAGATATGACTGCAGCAGATTTGGGTAAGTGTCTTGTTAGTAATCATGTCTGCTTACACAAGTCAGGGAGATCACTGTGGTGTATTATTCCAGAAAAAGTGCTTATGTAATGCAGATAAGATCAATTTCTTTCACTTTGAACTAGAAAAATTTGTTGTGCCAAGCTCTATATAAGATAAATCATAAAACCATAATATTCCAACCCTAATTCAGCATCATAACATCCTGCTTAAGATATATACGTCACAGTGCAAAACTAAAAACGATAAAAAAAATAAAATAAAATAAAAAATAAAATAAAAAAACAGTAATAATAAAAAAACAAAAAATGAAAAAATAAAAATAAATAAAAATAAAAAACAGTAAAAACAAAAATACAAAAAATGATAAAAAATAAAAATAAATAAACAAAAGGAGACGTGGGAGACGTGAGACGTACCCAGCAGTTACAGCTGATACACGCGTGGCACACACTCCTCTCACAGACACGCAGCCAATGTACAACTGACATGAACACGCGTGACACTCTTATTGATCACATGTGGCAGTCACTGAGTCACATGCAGAAGCACAGGTGTAGGCAATGTACCTGTGTGACTGGAAGGGGTGTAGCTAGGCTCCAGTTCTCCCAGACGCCTTTTAATGGCTGATCACCATGCGGTGAACACCTGTTGGTGTTCCTTCTCTTGTGGAGTTATCGGGGAACCTCTACCATCTGGGTAATGTGAGCATTTCTTTATTCTCTGGTTGTCTGTTGACTATCCAGGTAAGCTTTGCAAGACATGTTGTCTTCCTCTTTTTTTTTTTTTTTTTTTTTTTGTACTAATTATTTGGGTTGTTCACTCTTCTCACACATCCTCTGAATTACTGAGGGTGCACTCCCGCATCAGATTCCCTTGTGGTGCACGTTGAACATCCCCATTCTTTCTGCATCGCCCACCAGGTAGACCCAGGTCCGTGAGCAAAAGCAGTTCCACAGAGAGGTTTGATGTCTCCAGAAGCTGGAAGGACCCAAACTGCTTTTCCCAACATGTTCTTTATGTGTACTACGGGGTTCTTATCTTCCTTTACAGTAGGTTGAGAGCTGGACTCGAGCCCTAAGATGGTGTTTCGGGTGGTCACATGGGGTACTGCATATGTTTCAAGCCACCCAGTGGTTGTTTCCACCATGATGAGCGCATAACACTTGCCATTGTTAGTTCGTGGCAAGGTAATGTAATCAACTTGCCACGCCTCTCCGTATTTATACTTTTGCCATCGCCCTTTTACCCAAAGAGTTTTCATCCTCTTGGCTTGTTTATTTGTGGCGCATTTATCTTAGTCATGGATAATCTGTGCAATAGCACCCATAGTTAAGTCCACCCCTCAGTCTCTAGCCCACTTACACATTGCAATTTTTTCAGAATCTGCTTCTTCAACTTTCAGCTTCTTCTTTTTCTTCTCTTCTAAGGGAGTCGAGACTTTTCATTTTCTGTCCTCTTACAGGGGAAGCTGACATCGATTCTGGTATCGTCTGTGGTTGATCAGATTGGTTAGTTTAAAGGATCATTCTCTCCAGCTCGGCTCAAAGCCCGACTCTCTCAGCTATGACAAAATTTAGTTCACCTTGGAGCTTGACTTGCTGAGCCCAAACATGGATTGGTTCATTTTGGAAACAGAATAATGTAAATTGATAGGCATCTTGCTCGGTTTTGAGGGAGTCTCGCTCAGATTGGAAGGCGTCCTGTTGAGACTGAGGGCTATTGAGTTTGGATTGGAGGGCATCTCATTCAATTTGGAGGGCATCTAGATTGGACCGGAGGGTCTGATTGTCAGCTAAAAGACTCTCTTTCTGGATCTGGAGACTGTCCCTTTTGGCTCGGAGACTCTCTCGCTCTATTTCGAAAACTCTATGCCTCTCTGGAATAGTACTGAATAAGGCCTGGTAAGCGTAAGCCAGACCCCAAATAATTTGGGCCTCCTCAGGTCTGTCTGAGCCGCAACACCCCTGTCTCAAATACCTGCTGAAGTTCTCAGGATCTTGCAGGTGTTCAGGAGAAAAGTTCCATGACACCGGTGGTGCCCATTTCTCTAAAATCTCTCCTGAGTCCCTCCAAACTCCCTGCCACTCAGTATTCTCTGGCTCTGGGGAAGGCTTTCTCAAATTATAAGTATGGATACTGAGTAAAACGATGAAGAGTACATTCAGGGAGACTGACACCACAATCATTATGAGCATTGAGAAAACACATAATGAATTCAAAGGAAGTGCCAGGAGTCTGTGTAAGAATCACAAGTTCCGTAGAATTAACAATTCCATCTGGAGTTGCTACCTGAGACAGGTATACCCATAGCATTCATGCAGCTAGAGCATTAACTCTTTAACTCCCAATATACTACGTGATGTTATGATGTTGAATATCATCAATACTATAACAAAAATCATAAAACCATAACACATGCAAACCAGATGCTTGCAAGCAGAGGATTGCGTAACGTTTTGGGATTCTAGATGTGTCGGTTTCTGTAAAATTCTTATTTCTCTACGAATGCATGTTTTTATTTTGCAGGTGAAGAAGGGGCCATTCCAGCAGATATAGCCACACTGTTAAAAGCCTCATTAGGTCTCTAAAATGTAAATATGTGGAATTTAAGGAAGAAGTGTAATGCCATACCCCGCCAAGGACTCCTATGTTACTGATGACCATGAGTTTTATGAAGTTTTTAAACTTTTTGTAGTTTCTTCATTTTACTTTTCATGGTATTGACAATTTTTAACACTGGTAGCATTCTTTTGATGCTTGAAAATGTAACAGTACAAATCTACCAACATCAGATGCTGAAGAAACATTATTTTACAGGACATTTTTCAAAATGGGGACCTAGGTAGTAATTGTTTTGATAAATCTGCTACTGCTTAAGGTTTGTCAGTATTTTTGTAATTATTTCTACCTCCAGACATATATATATAAATAGACTGTCTGTTCCACTGGATTATGCTTGTAGATTTCTTTTATATGTGCCTTATTGGACGATGCTTAAGTCTGTTTCTGCTTGTTCTTGTTCATTTGATGTACTGTTGTGGTTTTGTATCAGTTTGTTCAAATAAAATTCCATGCATTATCAGAATGTTCTCAAGTTGTGCTTATTGCCAGAAGAGGGTGGATTTGGTAACTTGCGTGTTACAAATCAGAGGCAGCTTTCAGACTATCCAAAATGCTCCATTTGACCTGTGAATAAATATTTACTAATATTTCATTATATTCAATTAAAGGTTGTGTTAGAATGCACATTATAAAATGGGGATTCCTCTGCAGGGGAAATGCTAAGTCACTGCCTGAAGCAGTGATTGAGCACCTGGAGGGAAGGCAGGGCCAACCCAGGGGAGCTCAGGTGCACAGTGAACCTGAGTGATTGGAAGGGGTGGAGTCAACCCCTTCCCAGACCTCATTTAAGGGTGGATGGTGGGGTTGAGGATATTTTGCTGGAGATCCCTGTACCTGAGGCCTTCTAAAGGTAAGCAGCTTCTTTATTTCTGTGCTCACAACTGTTGTATTTGAGCAAGTCCTTGCTGCAGCCTAGGACGTAGCTCTGCTGTCATTGCTGTGCTTTCCTTTGTGTATAATGCCATGTTGAGTTTTCCACCCTGGAGATTCTTCTCGGCCAGTCCTTGGAGTAGATAACAGGTCTGCAGTCTGCTCCTGAAGTGCGCTAGTCACAAAACCCATGTCACAGAATCACAGAACTGTTGGGATTGGAAGTGACCCCTAGAGATCATTGAGCCCAACCTCCCTGCTAAAGCAGGTTCCCCACAGCAGGTTGCGTAGGTAAGCATGCAGACAGATCTCAAATATCTCTGTAGGAGACTCAACAGTCTCTCTGCACAACTTCTCTGGCAGTAAAGAAGCTTTTGCCTGTTGCCACTTTTTCTTTCATTGCTCGCCACCAAAGTGTCCGTCCCCGTTGACTTGACTCCTGCACTTCAGGTATTCATAAACAGTGATGAGATCCTTCTCCAGACTGAAGAGTCTCAGAGCTCTCAGCCTTCCCTCATCTGGAAGGTGCTTCAGGCCCTCAGTGATGTTTGTTGCCCTGTGCTGGACCCTTTCTAGGAGATCACTGTCTTTTTTTGTAACTGGGGAGCCCAGAACTGGATACAGTACTGCGTATATGGCATTACTAGAGTAGAGAGGAAAGACAACTTTCTTTGATTTGCTACCAGCTGTGCTCTTTTTGGTGAACTCCAGAATACCACTGGCCTTCTTGGCCTCCAGAGCAAGCTGCTGATTTACAGCCCGTCTGTGATCCACCATGACACCTGGGTCCTTCTCTCTAGAGCTCCTATCGAGTAAGTCAGCCTCTCACCTGTGCTAATGATTGATTTGAGTTTGTTTGGGGTGAAGAGATTTAGTGATGGTGGTGGGTGATTCTCAGATTTGTAATGTGCTGACATGGACGTGATTTGAGGAGGTAAGAGAGGAGGATATCTATTTCCCTAGACAGAGGAAAAGCCTGGAACTTGGTCTTTTGCGCTCTGAGTAGCTGTGGTTCGCGTTGTTGCATTTTGGAATGCAAGGGAAGTCGAAAGTATGAGAAAGTAAATAAAATAAACAGAAAGTATCATTGAGATTGTATTTGCCCAGTAATATTTATTATTTTTTTCCCCCCTCTGTGAACCCACAGAACATTAACTGTGTTTTTATTAGTGGTGAAGGGAATGCAGTTGGAACAGCACCTCTACCCAGGCTCTACTCTACTAGATTCTGATTTGGTACAGCACATCCACCTGAAATTAATTGAAGTGATTCTAAATCGAATAACTTAACACATTTGTAATGTTTAAAAATCAAGAAACAGGTGTTTGTTTTTCCACTGAACAGCCAATCTACATTGTTGTCTTTGGTCTTTTCTGGATCCAGGCTGCGATAGCGGGCAGTGCTTGCACTCTGTCCCTGAGAGCCAACAGCCTGGGGTACTTGTCTGACAGGTCAGGTTTATAGGACAGGAGTGTTGTGCTGCACACATCCCAGTAGAAATCAGCCCATGTTACCTGGTGGAAAGAGGGGAAAAGTTGTAAATTTTAATTGGCAATCTCAAAAAAAAAAAAAAAAAATTAAAAAAAAATCCACAAAATGCAGAGGAATCTGCAAAAACAAAGCATGCAGCATGCAAAGTTTTGTTGTTGCTGTAAGTTACAGAGATAGTAACTGCTGCAATGCAAGGATTAACTTGATTAAAAATCAGTTAAAACTTGCTGGTAATGCATAAATTGAGTGGTGACTCAGTAGATTTTGTGACTCATACCTCCGCTGACCACTACAAAAGCACTGATAGTGTCCTGCATCTACATCTAGAATGGTTTAGGAAATGCAGATCTATCCTGGTTCTCTTTCCTTTTCTGACGGTGTGAACAGCATTCACTTTGCAATGGAGCAACAGCCAGTTATGTACTGGTAAGAATTAAGAATTTTAAAAAGAATAAAAATAATGAACTATTTCCACAAGATTTCATGGAATAGCATGAAATCAATAACTTTAACAGCAGTCAGCAGTTGAATTTTACTGGCAGTGTCATTAGAATGAGAGAAACCAAAATTATACTTACAGATTTCCCTACAAACCATTTTTTGTCCCCTAAGAAAGTGTCCAAATCTTTCAGCAGCTCGGGGGCTTTGTTGGTGAGGATGTCATTAAAAGCTTTCTCCTAGGGGAACAACGGAACACACAGAGCAGTCAGCAAAACTGGATTCTTGAGAGTTTCTTAGGCTTTCCTGACAAAAATTTGGGAAGAATTTATAGGCATTCTTCTTGTACTATCTCTCCAGTTTCCAGAATCCTGCAAGCCCACTCTTTCCTGAGGGCTGAAGTCTCTATGGGAGGATGCCTTGCATGAAGGTGCATGATGGATAAGGCTGAATATTAGTGGTTCTCCACTAGCTGCTCCTCCAGAAGAAGGTTTTAAGGCTGCTAGTAAAGGGTTAGCTGTTTCCTTGGGAGATAGCTACTTTTCTCCTGTCACCTGTATGGAAATGATTGAGATTGCAAACTGCTGTGGGCACCTGTCTGATCCTGTGGAGCCAGGAGTTGGGCTCCATGATCCTCATGGGTCCCTTCTAGCCCAGGAGGTACTATGATTCTTTGAACTGAGTGCTATGACTGCAAGCCACAGCCACAAGTTTGCAATTCAGAAATGTCAGATTTGCAGCCCATGCTGGAACATTATTATTTTTTTTAATATCGCCACCCTCTGCAAAATACACAAAATAAATGGAATCTTCTCTTAATCCCATATGTCCCCGTCCTTTAGCGAGTTGACCACAAGGTGGTGGCAGCAGATGCAGGGAAACCTGCTATTAGTGCCAGAAGCACTACAGACTCCCAGGAAGCAATTTTCTAGATCTTTTGGCCCCCAGAGGATACTAGGCAGCATACGTCCACACAGGCACACGCAGACTGCCTGTGAGCGCTGCCCCCTTTCGCGTTGAGGCACGATCCAGGTCCTTGTTTTGGAGAAGTGCCTTGGGACAGCTGGGGCACACCCAGAGATGGAAGAGTTGGACTGCAACTCTGTGGCTGTTGTGCTTTTCTGCACAACTCCACCAGCAATGCTGTGCCTGTTTCTAAATGTTCAGAAACTGTGAGTCAACGTTCCCTTGCCAAATCAGGGGGAAATTAGGAAATTCCAAGAAGTCATTAGGAAGCAAAGTAGTCTGTGTTTTTGAGTACTAAAACTTCCAAACTTCAGATTTTCTCGTAGAAGATTCTGTAAAATTTCACTGTTTCTTTTTTTTATTATTATTATTATTTTGTCAACATTTAGTCCTCCATAGTTTCAGTATCCCACTCAGCCCAAGGAGGAGATGGCTGCACTGGTAGTTAATGGTTTGACGTACTGCTACATTGCAATTTCCCTAGAAGAGCTGGGTCATCTGCTGAGGTCAGTTATGTGAAATATCTGCAATGCTGGCATTAACTCACCGTCTCCTGAGTAATGAATCTGTAAGTTTGCATTTAAGAATGTGATGAGTGAGAACTGGGAGACAGAGGGATGCCAAAACCCCAAGGACGTGTTGTGACTGTGTTAAAGTATCATAGCCAAGTGTCACAAAGGGCACTGATGTCTTCAGAAGATCCACTGTATGGTGGTGGGGCCAAGGGGTTCAGAAGTTACTGAAGTCATATTAAATCTTAAGAAGAAATCAAGATGTAGGAGTGCAAAAAGAAAGTAGGGTGGAGCTGTTAATCCCCTGGATTAGCAGAAGCAGAAAGATTTGAGTTCTCTGTGACAGGATACAGATATTACAGTGCTAGTTGGGATGACAGTGCCTTTTGAAGAGCAGTTTGATGTGTATGCATATGGTATCCTCAGTTTAAGGTGAACCAGTGAGAGATGGCTGATGTTGACCTTGTTGTTCCCACTGTGGGGGAAAATCTTGAGGAGGTGGAAGGGAGCGGACAACCCTAACTCAGTTAGCTTGGAGGAAGAGCCACAGAGGTCCTCCACCTTGGAATGAGGTGAGATGATGGACTCAGGGGTTGGCATGGGGCTTTTTCTGCAGAGGAGATGCTCAGGTACACATTCACATGGGTTATCTTTGTTTAGCTTAGTGGCTGTCTTACTCTCACATCCTGATTTCTCTCTGCCCAGGGGAACAGCGTCATGAAATCATCTATGGTGTCCACAATGGCATCAGCCAGTGCCTGCTCCACTGGAGTCTGACCTGCCAGACCTGTCAGAAGCAAGCATAAGAGAGGTTAGGGACACCTCAAGAATATTCAATACCCGGGAGGTAAGCTCTGTTTTTGTGAACATTTCCATAATGATACAGGCTATCCAAAGTATTTTGATGCTAACCATATGCATTTGACTCCCTTACATCCTGGTGTAACCTCACCTACCTTTGCTTTTCCCTCCTCCAGCCTCATTTAGCTCCCGAAGGTGTTTTTTTTTCCACCACCTGAATGCACAGCCCATGACATACTGCTTACTTGTGATTACTTTGTCTTGTTTTCAAATCTGTTTTCCCCCCCTGTTGCTCCCTGGTTTGCCTGTGGTCATCTCAGTATGACTTCTTTCCCTTGCGCTTTTTTCACAGACCTGTGTTCAGAATTTTACCTCTGTGCAGAACCAGACCATATTCTACTTCCTCTCTTCTTTTAGACTGCCATAAGTCATATGCCCTTCTTCTGTAAAGTCACTCCCCTGACTTATACCTTATGAATTTGAAGGCAACAAACATGCCGCTCCTTTTGGGCACCAGTAAAGAACTGCTAGTGATGGACACACAAAAATGCCGTTACTTTATTTTAAAGGGCTACCGAAAATTGTCACTGAGAATTTTAATGGATTTTATTTTCTCTTTCCACTCATGCTTTTTTTTTTTTCCTGATGCACTAATACGTAAGCAGCATGCTCTGAATTTGCCAGGATTGGCCAGTCTGCTGGAAAAAGCCATGAGGGAATGCTGAAGTGATAATTTCTGGCTATAAAAGTTGCACCATTCCCAATCAGCCTCCCAGTAGGAGATGGGCAGGAAGGTGGCGTGGGAGGAAGGAGGACTTTCGTATCATTTTTCCCAGTCTTATATTGACACGTAGATGCTCATCATCCTCTTCCCTGGCAAGTAACAGGTCGTATAATGAGTCAAGGAAATTGGCAGCATTGCTCAACGTGTAAAAATATGTTATGGTAGTGCCTCGAAGAATAATACTGTTGGCTTCTCACTGTTTCCTCAGCTGGAAAATGTGGGGTATCTATCTGGAAGTGCTCAGAAAGGCAGGTTATGTCTCTCTGCTCAGAACACAAAAACAGTCTGACAGCACTTTGCTTCCCAGCCTGTCTTCGCTTTGCTGACATGCAGCACGCCAACAACACATCTGCTTTCAAGCAGACTCATTTTGCACATGAGTCTGAATGACATCTACTGACCTAAAGCAAGCCCTGACTACTCTTTCTTATTATTTACATTACTAAAGAGTCTTATATCATTGGGTCTAGCTGGCTGAGTGCTTTCATGGTGTGCAGTATTTAATGAATGAAGTCACCTTCTGATCTAATCTCTCAGCCAGAACAGAACTGTTGCCTACATCTGCCTCACAGCGCTCTGTCTGCTGGCTGCAATCATCTCGAGTGCTTTCAAAAGCTCCTTACCCTGGTGCTTTCCTGTTCTCATGACAGCTCAGAGTTTAGCTGTGTGGAAAACTACCCCAGGAGTCACTGGGGTCACGGGCACATGCATTCTGTCATGCAGAGACAGAAGGGTAAGGTTTAGTAGCTGGGGAAGATGAACCAAAACCCAGGTTTTCGATGCAGAGGGGAATGTGAAGGGATTCATGGATTCTTATAATCGTTTGAGCTGGAAGAGACCCTTAAAACTCACCTAGTCCAACTCCCCTGCAATGAACAGGGATGTATCTATAACTAGTACAGTTTGCTCAGGATTATTTGTGAGTTTTCCTTTCAGCGTACTGAACGTGCAAAGCCAAGTGATTTCAGTTGCGAACACCATTAACACTTCATGCTGCAGACTTACTTTGAGCCTTACTCTTTACTGGGGGCTGATATTTATTCTCTACATTCCGTTTGAGTAGCTCTATATTTTGCCCTAGGGCTCACAGAAGTCCAACTCCATGGTTGGTCTTGTTAGTTTCTTTCTGCTTTTGCTGTGATTTGGTGTATGGTTGTTTTTTTTTTTCCAAAGCATTTTAAGTGAGTACAGAAGAGAGCAAGAAAGTTGTCAGATGAGTTACCTGTTTCTCTGGCGAGGTATCTCGCGATTGCCAAGCTCTGGTGAATGATCACTCCATCTACTTCCAGAACGGGGACTTTGCCAAATGGGATAGCTTGGAGGGAAGAAAAGAATGAAATGGAATAAAATCATTACTTTTGACAGTGAGTTGCACTTTTACCACTCTTGGAGGGAAATCTTTGTCATAGCACTTAGCAGTTTCACAGTATTTCTGTGGGGAAATGCTATAGACGTGGACTAAAAGGAAATATCAGGTTAAGGAGAAACCACCTCACTGCAAGAAGGCAGCTGTAGTGTAGAAACCAATGACTGCATTTTCTATCTCCTAGACTCGTGCTCTGGAGCCTGAATATGTCCCTAGACATCCTGGATTCTTTACAGGGGGAGATTTTTTTTCAAAAGCTTAAAGTTCCTTTTCTTCTCAGCTTTCTCCTCCCCAGGGAAGTGAATGTCAAGGCTAGGCAAAGTACTACTGAAGTCTTTGTAGTGCAGGGTCCAGCTGGGGTGTGAAATAGAAGACTGAGTAAGAGTCCAAAGATACTTGCTTGCTGTTGTTTTAAATTCAGCGGAAGTATCTGTACTTCAGAACTTATGACAAGACTTTCCACATAACAGTTCTCCAGCAGAGACAGTGTGAAATCTTATCTCACTAGGAGATAAGTACAGATCTCAAACTGAACAGCAAATGCTAGGATATTCAAATCTATTTGACTAGGCTTGCATGCAAAAACAAAAACTCAGTCCTGGGGAAAAGGCTTCCAAACACTGAACTTAGGTGAAGGGCAGACTAAGCAGGCACGATGGATACCTGTGAGAATCTATCCATTCAGTAGTATATTGTATATGGAAAACTGGGCTTCTGTGATGCTGCATTTTGGTTGGCAAGTGAAGCTGAAACCTTGAAACTGAGCTGAATCTGAGAAAAATATAGGAAGCCTGAAAATTTGAGAAACTAAGGACTATGGGAAAACATGGGAATCTACCTATGAGATGTACCCCTTCCTTCCACAAATGTTGCTGACTTCCCTGCTCCTCCAAATCCACTACTGCCACTGGCAAAGCAAGTGCACCCCAGTCTTCAAATTTTATGGGATCCTCTGGTGAGTAATTTGGAGTACTCTTTCTCCTAAAATAGGTGAGCACTGGAAGGAGAAAAATAATGAAACCTGCTGCACTTTGCACCTGTTTATCAAAATAATAATAGTGTTGCCACGTGTCTCTGTGGTTTAGCATGGAGAATGTGAATTACAGAATGAATTTGGCAGCTGCACAGAACATGCAGGACTCCTGTGTGCAATTTTCCCCGCATCTGAGCGGAGTACCTTTCTTTCCCCAAGTTCAATGCACTTTCTGGCCAGGATGTGTGTCAACAGTGATGGCTAGTAGAAGCCAGGGAGCTCAAAGAGAATTAGTTGTATTACCCCAGGGAGAAAGCATACAGTGCACGTTTTTACAGAAACAGTGGTAATCTTTTTAACTTCTTCTCATAGAAGACTTCGTATGTTTATCATCCAGTGAGCAGCAGGGTCCTTGAAAGTCCATATGTTGCTTCACCTGTTTATCAAACCCAGAGAGAAAAAGAACATCTCTGAATGTTAAACTGAAGAGCTTTCTGCTTGTGAAAATGAGAACAGCCTTGGTTCTGCTGTGAGCTAACAGTGCTGGGTGCCCTGGGCCCCATTGGGTCCAAAGCTGCAGAGCCACGGAATGTTTTAGCTCATACTGGATAGCAGTGTACCCTTTAAGGAAGCATCCTTCCAACACCCCAGCCCAAAAAGAGATCACACTGCTGAGCTTGGCAAAAGGGTAATAGATAAACTTTAGGTTCAGAAACAAAGACTGTTGCCTGGAAGGAGTTGACGGGATGCCTGCAGAGGCCTGGTAGGAGCCCAGCAGTCTGATGCAGCTTTGACTTGATCAGCATGACTCAGCCAGATTCTTAGGCAATAGCTGCTAGAACACGGTGATGACAGTTCAGGTTGGGAAACTGTAATTGCTTAATACAAAACAGAACAGACTATTTTCTAATGAGTTTACACGTGAGGGGGAAAGTCTGACAGCTGCAGTTTGACTGACATTTCACTCTGATGCTCATTAAGTGGAAAATGAAAACCAGCTTGCTTGTTTGCTTGTTGAGAAGCCCTCAATGATGGCAAAAGGGGGGAGACATCTTTCTGACAGCTGAGGAAGATGGGTGAAAATGTGACAGGCAGCTGCATGGCAATGTGCTAGTCATCTTCCTTGTCCTGTTTCTCAGGAGTGCGGCTGTGTCTGGATTACTTTGTTTTTTCCTGGTGTCCCGCAGAATTTCAGGAAATGGCTTGGAAGCACCACTAATGCCTAGAAACAGTTTTCTTCTCAGAGCTGACCTGTTTTCATTAGAATTTTTTTTTTCCCAGTAAAGGAACCGTTTTTTAAAATGAAATACACACTAATATAGCTGTTGCTTTGTGTGCGTTAGAGATATTCACGATTTTGTGACTCATAAAGCAGTGTGAAATTAATAAATCAGAGTAGCATAACAGATAGTAAACAGGACAGACTTTTCCCTTTCTTTTCTCTTCAAAATGTGATTTGATTGTTTTTCTTTCTTACAAAGAACAGGAAGTCTTTGTCACTTAAATACAGATATTTTCCTTGATGGTGCAATGTTTTATATGCTCATTTGCTGACCTTACCATGCTGAATTCTTGTTGAGTTTTGAATTGCTAAGCTGTAAATGAGTAGAACTTCTGATAGGTTTGAAGAAAGCCCACTTGTGTTGATCTGTTGACTTGTGTTGTAAAGATCTGCCAGTTCTTCAAAAATCTTTAGCTGCAAGGTGGGCCATCCTTGCACACACATAAGTATGGCATATCCGTGTCCAAAGAACAGTCAGAACAGAAAATGTTTAAAGTGCATTTTCTCCACTTTGGAGGAGAAGGTATAATGGCTTATGAAGTTGGATTTTCAGGCTGAAGAAAAACATTTTAAAGAAACACGATTTGCTTTTGAAGCGTTAGTATCAAAAATTCGTGAAGTAATGTCCAAGTTATTAGTACCATGCAGTGAAGTGTCATCTTGCTCTTATCACTTAAAAATTTCCATGTTAATAAATTCACAGCTTTACTAGGAGATTGCCTATACATTCAAGTTTAAATGCTGTGGGCTTTAACATGTTCTCTGTGAGTACTGGAGATTTCCTTCTACGACTGGAAAAGGTGGGTTTGGGTTTGGGTTTTTGTTAGTACATTTCATTGGTAGGAAGGATGTAAGTAGTCTTCCCAACAAATGGTTGCTGTTTGATTGCAGGGTTTGCAAAAATACCTCCACGTGTCCTCTGTAGACAGCATACATATAGCCTATTTCCCTCGTACAGACAACACAGCCAGGCTATGTTCTCTCAGACTTCAAGTTACAACAGAAAACACTCAGTGGTATCCTTACGTCATGGATGTGGGCTTCCATGGCTTCCTCTGAGCCTTCTCCAGTGGGTGCTTTTTGTCCCCTTGCTCTCCTCACTGACATAATATGTTCAAGGAACCTCTGGAGTTCTATGAATGTAGTGTGTACATAAACACTACGATAAAACACTGTTAAACTTTTGTCATCCATTTTAGATCACAGAATCATAGAATTGCTTGAGTTGGAAGGGACCTTTTAAGATCTGTCCATATCAAGAAAACTTTGGCAGGGACTGAGTGCAAGAGCAGGTTGGTCTGTATTCTCTCTTCTCATTTCAGGATGGATTCATTTCAGTATCTGCCCACTGTTTAACACTGGATGATTTCCTTTTATATGTACCTCAGTTGTGAATGTCTGTCGTGATCGGAACTATGATGCTCATAGTCTCTGATGGATTCTGAGCAGGCAGAATGTAGCCTAACGTGTGTTAAAAGCAATGATATCTGTATAAATTCCCTCCATCTCATGAAGTCCTCCAAGGGCTGTGACACTGACTGTTTTCTTGGAGCACCTATAGGTTCTCGCTGAAGTGTTCAGAACTTCTTCTTGAGCAAGAAAAGCTCCTTGCTCAGCCTCCTGGGCACAGCCCAGTTGATAATAGCCATCTGATCCTGTTTCTCTATCAAGGATAGGGAGGGGTAATGTAACTCAGAGCTGAACAGAATCACCCAAGCCTGTCAGCTACACTCTCAGTTTTTGTGCTTCCTCAGCTACTGAGGAAGCCCCTACAAAGATACAGAGTTTTTATTTTCTCCTTCCCTTAGTTATTTGCTCCTTCTCCACTCATCTTTGCTTCTTCATTACTCTCATCATCATCTCTGTTCTTTCCTCCCCACGCTCATTCTGGGCTGCTTCAGTTTTGCTCTCAGATGTTCAGTTTAGGTCCTCATATTTCCTGTGACTGTCACTTCCTAACTGACCTGCTCCTCCTCACGCTTCTTCCTGACTACAGTTAATTACTCCATAGCCTTAATGCTAAGCAATCTGTACTTAAGTAGTTGAATGTTCCTCCAAACCTGAAAAGGTGCAATCAAGCAGCTGAGATTGGAGTCATACCAAAGTATTTGAATTGGTTAAAGATGAGGGAAAGAAAGCATCACAGCTATGCTCCTTACTGCCTTTTATTGTCAAAAGTCTTGAAAACAGTCCATTACTATTTTCCATTAATATTTAAAATGGATCACAAGAAATGCGTGTGTCAGAAACTTTGCATCTTCCAATAGAAGTGTACAGAATACTTATTTTTTGTAGGGCTGGCAGAGGAGCAAGGCCCCTGGAAAGTGATTGGGCTAGAGCTGGAGGCATCTATCACCTGTATCTCCTGGAAGTATATGTCTAGGATGGTGCTTTGCTCCAACTTCAGTCCAGCTTCAGTGCTGATGTTATTGCTGATGTTATTGCAGATTGCCTGTAAAAGCTACTGCTAAGCCATATCTTCTACTCAAAGATCACTACTGTGTATAATTCTAGCTAGATCTACGTAGCAGCATGTCATTCAGGAAACAGGACAGGTACTCCTTCAAAAAATCTTCATCTGCTGTCAATTGTCTATGAAGATTCATCTATTGGAAATATTTTCAGTACAATAATTAGTCTGTTGAGTTTCCTGAGGACCTTTCAGGAACTATTCCACCTCCTAAACAGTTTATGGGGTGTTTACAGCTATTCGCGCAATTAAAGCGTCCTTTGCTATGACTAAAAAGTCTGTGTAATTGCCATGGCATCAAATTCCTCGAATGAGGCACACAGCAGTGGCTGCTACTGCACGCTAGTCAAGTGTCTCAAGAGGATGTTATCTTAGAACATAATTGCAGCAGATTATCAGCTACATTGCGGCTGTTCTTTTCAGTGCAATAATACTTCATTTGTCTTTAGAGAGGAGCCTATTATGTGATAGAATAGGTCTTAAGAGAGCCTATTACAAGATTGCATTCACTTCTCAATTTGGTTGAAGTTTAAATATGGCATATTCAAGTTAAAGCAAACGTAAAACTGAGTCTATTTATTTTGACAGTTGTGTTCGTGTAGAATGGTCATTCAATGCGGCTTTCTGATATTCAGCTGTTTTATTAAAGCCTGTGATAAAGCTAATTAACGCACGTAATACTTTCTTTAACTTGTTCATTTTAAAAATACAATTTTTGCCTGAATTTGGCACATAAGAAGTGTTGAGTTACAGAAAATGTAAATTTAGAAAAGATAAGTCAAATGACATGTTTTCAACTTTTATAAAGTATTCCCTCTCCCCGGCAAAATAAACTACCACTCCCTGGTAGTAAACAGAATCAAGTGAGACAGTTTCTAGGTGCAAGATGTTGCTTATTTGCCTGAACATGCAGAAAGGACCAGCTTGCTGGGGTAGCCACTTGAAAATACCAAAATAAACAACAAAAAGCAAGTCTGCTTTCTAAATGACCTTTCTGCACATCAATCTCAGTGCAGACATTTTCTATCTTCCTTTCAGTTTTACAGGAAAACTAAGAAATAAAGAATTTCTTCAGAATGGTGGCAGTATTTTCTGTTCTGTATGGGACGATGATTTGGGCAGGTGAGTGGCATCTGTTGTGAAACCATACCTTAATTTTTGGTAATTGCTGAAACAAATTTTTCCTCTATGCTGATAATTTATGCTCTTAGAAAAACTTAAGTTCCTTGGTTTGTTCCCTTGAGTCGTGAAGAGACTTTTCTGGTCCAAACTTGTTAAGCGAACAGTTTCTCTCTCTTAACTATTTTTTCATAGTGTATTGTACTTCAATACAATACACAGTACTTGCAGACTCTGCAGTCAAAAGTTGTTTTAGATCTATCAAAGTCAAGTGGGTGAACGCATACCTTATTGTGTGCAAGTGTACATAGCATTTTGACTGCATGTTATTTCTTAACCTCACTTAAATATACGTTAATGTAATTAGTTCAGTGAATTGGGCTAATTTTGATGGTTTTTGAGGGTTACAAACTAAGTGGTGTGCCAAATTGCTATTATTTTTTCTGTGGTTACATCAAAAGTAGATGTTGTTCCACTTAGTATTTTAGCACCCTTTTGTTTTCACCAGACTGAAATTGACTGGAATCTGCTACTTTAACTTCTGTTCTTATGGGAGTAGACACAGTGCAGACAAAATGGAAAAAATTATACTTGATCTTCATAGGAAGTCCCGACTAGAAATGACAGCAGTGAGATCTGTCAGAAGAATAAACTATGCCTGTGTATGTTCAATGGGTCGTAGCCATCCTCTTATTTCATAGTTCGTGTTGAACAAAGAAGTAACTGGACATTTTGGTGAAGGCACTTAAACCCAATTTCCTGAGGACTGGTGCTTTTTCAGACAGCCATTACCTCTTCAATATGCTCCTACCTGGGGTGGAGGTGAGGCCCATTTAGAAAATTTTGTCCAGTAGAGAATTCGAGTGGTTTATGTTATGTCATTGCAGTGTTAAGACACAAATTCTATACAACCTGGGTGAGAGGCATTTCATGCTGAGTCACGATATGTGAAGGCAGTGTTTGAGCACGTGAGGGCAGATCTGGACAGTGACCCTTGATTGTGTACAGTGCAAGGCTGTTAACCTCCAGTCTCCGTTGCTACACTTTATCTGAAGTTTAATGATTTGCCTGTGGCAGATAATTTGGAAAGACTGTGAATAACTATTGCTTCATGGAAGAGGATGTGGTAGTCGCCAACTGGTTGATCTCCAGGCAATTTCCTTAGTAGTGTTAAATTGTTTCACACACAGAACAAGATATCTCCACTACAGTTTTAGCTGATAAACTTCTGAACTTGAAAACTAACTACAGTGCAAACAGCACTGTTGGCAAAGGCCACTGTTACATAGGTATTTGAACTAGATAGGATTCAGTGAGCCTTCCAGAAGCAAGAGTTATAAAAGCGCTTTCTGACGTGCAACCAACTATTTCTTCACATGTAAAATCTTTCCTGGTCAATTAGTATGATGCATTCGAGTTCTCATCTGCTTACTGAATGGAAGCAAAGCCTGAAATTTTCAACCAGTATAAATTTTGCACAAGTCATAGAATCACCAGTGCTGGAAAAGACTTTGGAGATCATTGAGTCCAACCATCCACCTACCAATATTCCCTCACTAAACCACATCTAAACATTTCCTGAATACCTCCAGGGTTGGTGACTCAACCAGCTTCCTGAGCAGCCCATTCCAGTGTCTTCTCGAGAAGAAATTTTTCCTAACATCCGAACTGCATCTCAATGAGAGATGCAATGCCTTAACCTTGGCTGACAGACCTGCTGTCTGAGTAGCTTTTCCTAAGCTACAAACGTCTCTATCACCTGCAAGTCACTATGTTTGCTTTATCTTTTTAATTTGTCTGAAAGAAATTCTAGAATTTGGTATTTGGACTTTATATGTTGCTAATGTTCTCTGAACTTTGTTTTGGGATGTAAGTTGATGTGTGCATCTGACTATGTGCACACCTAAATGTGAAAAAGTCTTACGCAATTCTCTCCTAAATTCATCTGAGTTCTCAGTATTGTCTTTGGCTTCTGCCTTGCTTCCCTGAGTGGCGAGAGAAATAGCCTGTACCACAGGGTCAGCAAGATGTAAGATCTTACAAAAAAAAAAAAAAAAAAAAAGGGTTTCCAAAGTCTGTCACTCACGTGCCTCTTTGTGGGATGTTAGCCAATGTTTTTTACACTTGAGCACCTCAGTTGGCTTCAACTGCCATTGGGAAAGCAACAGCACTTGCCTGTTCGCCATTCAAATCACTGAGTACATTTTGGGAAAGAGACAAATCTAACTGCACTGAATTTGATAACCCATGGACTAGGCTTATTAAATGATGTGAATTTCTACCAAAAAAAATATTGCTAAATTAATGGGAATTGCAGTGTTCATTAGCTGTATATTTTCCTCACATTTAAGATGTTATTATTTCTTCTGGATCTTAAAAGTTTCATAGATTATGTACAAAACATAGGCTGAATCCATGAACTGGAAACATAAATATCTTAAATTTCATCTTCCCAGTGTCCTTATTTGAGCTCAGTTTCATTTGAACTGAGGTTAATATAATGAGCAGAAATAACATGCACACTCAGTAACTCAAAGGAGGTTTCTTTCCCTTAAAAATACATAAACTGGCTCGTTACAGCCTTCAGCATACTCTCAGTAGTCTGAGGAGGCCTATGCTGTTTTGGGAACAATACTGTGGTATCTCTTTTGATCATTTTTTTCCCTCCTGTTTAAATAATCTGATTTCTTTTTTTTTTCTCTCTCTCTTTCTCTGTTTGAAGACTTTTCTAGTTGTAAAAGGGTGTCCTTGGCAGTTCTTCTCCAACCTGGCCTTCTAAAACTGGAGTGTGGTCTTTGAGACAAAATCCTCTTAAGAACCCAGGAAGATGAACATAAGTCAGCTTTAGGCATGTACTAGTCAAATCAAATTGGATAGAATTAAAAGCCCATCCAAATTACCACAGGTAAGTCATTGTAGACTGCTTGAATATTTGTGTTTGGACTTCTGTGAGAACATCAGGAATGCTATTTTGGCCATCTCGGATCTGGACAATGAAATTCCTATATCCTTAATTAACGCCAAGGTTGAATGTGCTTCTGGTAGTGAAAAATGAATGTACCTCCTAAATTGTTTTGGATTTTGATATAATTTCTAGTAGAAATTTGCATATAAGAATCTGCACTACTTACTTGGTTTGATTTTGGGCCAGTCCGCTGCTTCCAACCTGTGGTCTTCATACTTTATGCCTGAATAGGCAAACAGGTAGCGACTGATTTCTGCTCTTCCTCGCAGATTGAAGTATGTCAGCTTGTAGTTGGGCATGCTGGGTCCCTGAAAGGGAAGTCACTGAGTTACTTGAAACGTGAGCAACAAACCTCTCAGCAAAGCACAGCATATGCTGTTTAATGAAATGTGCTTGTACAATGCAAAGGATGAGTTACCCTACGCTGTGATGTGTTGTATATTGCAATCTTTGCATTAGTCATTTTATTCTGCAATTATCAGCCACAGTGTTCAGACGTGGGCAACTGCAGTTCAATCTGCAATTGCTCTTAGATATCTTCAGAAAAATGACTTGATTTTTTTTTTAGATATTAATAGCTCTCATCCCAGGCCTATTTCTGTTGTTACTCCAAGCTCAGGCCATATCTATGAAGTGTTTGTTCAGAGTGCACGTTAAAATCTATATGCCTTAACAGGAAATAGATGCTTTGTTGAGTAGACATTTTGTTCAAGATCGCCCTGCTCACCTCTGCTGCTCGTGGAGGTTTTCATCCAAGACAAAATCAGGCAAATCGGTAAAGTGTTGAAATTTGACTCGTTAGTTGTTATTACCCTAGCTGCATATGCATCTGACCTCAGCAAAATTTTCTGTGGCAGTCATTATGCACTGTGATTTTGAGAATATTAACATCAAATTCTTGCAAGTCCTTGTTTAAAAGCCAAAAGAAAACTTTGAAAACTGTTGACTTTTCAGGTGAATTTCTTCCTTCAGTGCTGTTTTGGTGTTTGGAAAGTTCAATTTGATTCTCAGTGTAACTGGCAACTGTAGTAAATGGTTTTCTGCTGGGTTGTACAATGTGGATGTTCAGGAACGGCGAGCAGGCAAGGTCCTTTCAAACTAAAACTAAGCTTTTATAATCTGTGCATGTAACACTTAAATATGAAATCACTATGATCGCAGCTGAGGTTTAATGTAGTGGCTAAAGGAAAGTAAAACAACCACCCACAACTTTCTCCAACACAGAATTCTCTCATCAAGAACATTTCAGCCTTTAAGTAGATGTTACATGTCATTTATTATCCTTTTGATATGCATCAGGCTCAGAGTGCTGTTAATGAAACATGCAACAGAGATGATTTTCATTGCACCAGTAAATAAAGAGACTATACATATTTTTTATGACTAAGTGCTAATAAATGGCCTCGCAAGAGAAACGATCTCCTGTTTAGTCATCTGGCCTTGGAAAACATGCCCGTAAGCAGATGTAACATCAGCTTTCACTTCAGAGGGAGAAGTTCTTTATTCAGGAAAATGGGAAAGCTTGCCTTTCATTCACACTGAAGTAAGCAAACTGCATTTACAACTTTCTCCTCAGAAGCTGCTTTCCGTACTAAGAGTAGTAAAAGAAAGTAAAAATAAACTCTTGTTAGAGATCCCTCCCCTGTGGAGTTTTTGGCGAATCTCGACCATCTGGAAAAGGTGAGCCTCTCTTTATTCACTGGTTGTCTGTTTACCATCCAGATAAGCCTAGCAAAATATATCATCTTCCTCACTGTTTTCTCTGAGTACCGCTCTTTTGCGTTGTTTACCCTACAGTGGTTCAGAGCAAAGGTACCACTGCTGTTGTGTTTGAAATTAAGGAAGTAATTTGTTGTTTTTCTCATATGTGTTGTAGAAAAGATGGAAGCTGTAAGCAAAATAAGTTATGGGAGTTGTGTGGTAAGTTTCCTGGATGTGTTATTTACTGGAAATTGTATTTGCTGTTTGGCAAATAGAGCTTGTAAGTTACCAGCCTGGCCACTTCTTTCTTTATAAAGGATATTCTTGACACTTATCAAGTTTCCAAGCTCGCTTTGGTTAAGTGGTATGCATTTTCAATCTTTGTGTCTTGTTTTATAGTGGGAGATAAACTTTAAAATTGAAGTATCCTGAAATCTCTGGTGCATGATGAATTCAGATTCACTGTCTGTGAAATGAGTGTCAAAAATGTAATATAAGAAGATGAAATTAGAGGGTGTTATTTTTTTTAATTTATTTTAATGTGTCTGCTTTTGATTTTGTGTAATTATTGAGAGGGAAGAATGGTTTTTGTGCGGGTTTTTTTTGGTTTTTTTTTTTTTTGACTTGTTCTCTGTGGCCCAAAATAGACTTGGGAGGTGAAAAAAAAAAAAAAAAAAAACGGAAGAAGAAACTTAACAAAAACAAAAAAACAAAAAACAGTGCTTGTTATGTTCTTATTGTTTTATAGGGTAAGAGAAAAGCGATAATTCGAAGTCCACTTGCAGAGGATGTGACCCTTATTGTGCCAAGCCATTGTAACTGTATGTTCTGTTCTCCAGGGGTGTCTGTGAAATTCTTTTCGCAATGAGTCCAGTGCTGTGGACTTCAGCTACCTCCCACCTGCAGCCTTGGCTACCCTGAACCTTTGTTAGCAGAAAGTTAAGAGCAGTTGGGAGGCACTGAAAAGAACAAGGATAGAAGGCTTAACCTATGGTCTTATATACAGACTAGGCTAGAGGTAAGTGAAGTAGAATGTCTTCTTGTGGTAAGCATCTTGAAGCACTCCACACATAGAAGAGAAAGCTGAGTATCATCAGGAGCAGTGAGATGATGTAAAGAAATGCGAATCCTGGCAGAACACCAGGAAGTCTTTCTGAGAGTTGTAGTAGGCTGTGGAATGTTTTAGTCTATTGAGGAAGTAGTGGAAACTATTGTTTCAAGTGTTTAAAGCAAAGCTAAACAAATTTCTAATAAATATGCTGTAAGAAGTAATCAAACATTCGCAGTGCTGATGCACTTTTAAACTTATGTCTTTTTTCCATCTGTGAACAACAACAACAACAGCAAAGTAATCCTCCAAGGAGCTTACCAAAAATACGTGACATCTTAGAAACCTCTATAGTTTCACCGTAAGCATGTTTTTGTAAATGTTTGTAGGTTTTATTTCTTATTTGTATTTGTTGTGAAATGTCAGGAGTAGTACTTCCTAAACAATTCCACATAGGTTTCTTAAATGAAAGAAAAGATTGTGTTCCGAATAGCTTTTTTTTTTTTTTTTGCCAAACATTGAAAGAAAAATGGTGATGTTTCTCCTTCATCCTCCTTCACCTCATTCTCCCATTGTGTTTTATAAAAGAATTAAATGTGAGGAACAAATTGAAAACTAGTTTTAAGAAAATTACTCCAAGTGATTGGAAAACATCAGTTCTAGGAAAAATACATATTGAAAAAACAACTGTAGGTAAAATGAAGCTTTGAGGGGTGGGCAGGAATGGATGTAAGTGCCCTTTTGAAAGTATGCAGTCACCTGCTTAGTAGTGTGAGTTCTGTTCAGGTAAGTCAGAAGACAAATGTGTATACATGCAGTAGGGGAGTATCTAATTTCCACTGGTAAATCTGTCATCTAAGAAGGGTTTGTTATGATGGCTTTTCTTGTCTGTTTGTTTTTTCTTAGTTTTTGGTTTCTTAAGCTGTGAATATAACTGAAATATTGAGAAAACCGGTCTGTAGCTGGTGCATGGAGCTGTGCAGGCCATCTCAGCCTCATCTCACCCCAGCTGTGCGTAGGAGGGGACATCCTCCATGTAACTCATCAGCCAAACTCCAGGTTCAAATTACAAGCTTCTTAGGCATTTTGTAACAAATTTCCAGTAATTCAAGTCAATTATATGTCTTTATGGGAAAACTGTATTACCTGATGAGTTTGGAGTCTTTTCTTTTCCAATTGTAAGTGGGACTGAGCAGTCAATTTGCAAACGTCAAACAAGACTGAAGTTTAAAAACTTGGAAGGAATCAGCGTTGTTATCTGAGAACTAAGCTGCTGGGTTTCAGATAGTGATACTACTGAACAGAAAAATTTCTGACAGACTGGAAATCAAACAATGAAACCTGGAGGATACTGAAGCAAACAGTTCTGTGTCTGCTGGCTATGCAATGCTTTTGCTGTCCTTAGTGATAGTGTAGGTCCTCGTGTGTCTATTTCTAATTCACAAAGGCACAGCATACATTCTGCTGGTGTAACACACCCTCATGCAGAGACCTGGTGTGTTCTGTCCAGCTAACTGAGGAATACTGAGCTTTTTAGAGGCGTTTCAGTGCTTTTCTTGAAAATCCAGCATTCAAAGTAATACAAGAAAATACTCATCAATCTCCTTCCAGTGTAATATTTAGTCTAAAAGACTTTCAAAAGTTAAGCTTTTTGCTTCAGCAAGTACGGGCAGAAGTGTTGATCCTGAGGTTCACCAGTGTATCTCTACAGATCAAGCTCTCTGCCTGGAAGAGGTGATGCATTGCTCTGTAGATATATTTGTCTATTATGGGGGTTCTTCAGAGTTCAGCAGCCAGGACCTCACTGGGCATGAGTGGCTGCATGTGAGTAATTCCGAACTGTTGCTGATGAAACAAAAATAAGGCTGGGTCCTGGCATCTCCCTGAGTGGAAACTGTGCCTGTTGAAGGGCATGAGAAAGTAATACGGGGCCATTTGTGACAAGGAAGGTGAAAATCTTCCCCTGAAGACAAGTGAGCTAATGGATGGGTACCTCTGTTTATTTTACAATAGAAGACCAAAGATTCTTAAGTCTACAAATATCCTTCTGCCAAGAATTATTTTGTTTTATGAAGTGGAAAAGAGTGAGATCATGCCCTCTCTAAGCAGTACTGTACTTGGAAACAGAAAATCTGGAAGAGTTGGTGGTGGTTGTTCTTGTTGTTTCTTAAATCTTCTGCTTCTAAAAGTACTTGGTATTTTTTTGCAATGTTTGAGTAAATCTGGCCTGGAAGATGGGTGAGTAGGTCTGAAATAGATATATATCTAACAGCCTGATCTGTGTGTCCTACCAGAGGGAGGGTACTGCAATTTCAACTAGTTCATATGTTTACTCACCAGTGTATTTCTGTGATGCCCAGGATGTATCATGCCAGCTTGTGCAGCTTAACCCTTTCAACCCACAGCAGCTGAACCTCTTACACTGAAAACTATTTCTTTGTCCCAGCTACTGGGCCAAATGGTAATTGCTACTTACGAAATTAAATGTAGAGAAGAAAAAGAGAGAAGCTGTCTGACTCTGCTTTTCTTCAGACAGGCACAGAGATTTTCCTTAGGTTATTTTGTCAGAAACTACCTATCCGAGAAAGAAGCATTAGTCGTTGGTTTTATTTCTTAGGAGCTGGGAAGAGCTGTGTTACTTTATGAAGCATATAGAAAGATTTTAACCAGGAAAGCACTAACTGTGCCTCTTTTCACCAGTTCTGTCTATCTTGCTGACTGTCCTCTGATGTGGAAATACCTCACCTGTCTAGAGAACACTAAAGTAGCTTTCTCCTTCTCCAGTTTTTGAAACAGTTCCCTTTCTGAGCGAGTTTTCATGCCATTTCCATGAAAAGTGGCAGATGCTTCCATGACACATTCTGTGCCTTGACAGAAGAGACCTACAGAGCCTTTCAAGCCTGCTTATTCCTGCAAATTGGATGAGCCTGTCAAGCCTCTGTATGTGGCACTAAAATAAATCTGAGCTGATAATGACCTGGGTTTTGGCTGAAGCTGAGAGTGCAAGATCTTGGCTTCAAAGTCCTGTTTGAAGAATCTAGATGGAACTCTTTTAACATGCTGCCAAAAGGAAAAAAATGCTCATTTTCCACAGAACATAAAACATGTTCTTTTTCTCAAGAATGAACTTCCACATTTAATGCAGAGTGAAAAAAAAAAAAAAAAAAAGTTAGAGGTCTGAGACATTTTTAAACTTGGAAAATTACAAAAGAAAAAAACATGTTTTTTTCTTCTCTCCAAAAATGTATTAATTCTTCTCTAGCTAAGAAAGTAAGAAATCTTCCATCCTTATTTTGTAGGAGGATGCATGGAGAATATTGGCAGATTCATTGGAAGACCTGTGAAGTCTTCTATTAAAGATTTCAGCAGTGGTCTTAGTTTTATACTGTAAAATGTAAAGCTTTGAGTATTTCTACATAGTTGCTGTCAGCCCCATTTGACATAAACCAACTTTCTGAATAGCAATTGTCTCTTCCTGCTCCACCTCTTTACAGGAAGTAAATCTGGACATTGGAGAGAAGAAAAAAAGTGCACTCTCCTTTCTGTTTAATGCACAAATCATCTGAAGTAAATGTTTATGCAACTTGATGTAGGACTGAGTTTTGAAATAACAAATCCCAAATGTAGCAGTTACAGCCTGATACTTCTTAGCTTGTTTTTTGAGATCAGATATATGCACAGCTAAAAACACACATATATATATATATATATGTATGTATATTTTAATGGACTACTGTGTGCCATTATCCAGTGCATTTGTCATTTGCAACCTGTTGTGGAATTAATCTTCTAATGTGAGAAGTGTCCTTAATATGTAACAGCATTTCTTTGGGATTTAAAGGGTGTATTTTCCTCTTATTTCCTTCCTAATGCATTCTCAGTGCCCTGTTCCCCTAAAGTTTGCCCTGTATACATCACTGTCCTTGGGAATAATTCCTGTTAGCTGCAGCAGGTAATTGGTCAGTGTTTAGCCTGGAATATGAACTTCAGTGTGAGGAGCGGGAGTAATCAAACAGCACTATTTTGTGCTAGGTTTTTATTGGAGTCAAAGACAGTGTTGGATGAAAGAATGGTTCTGTGCATCCAAATGCATGCTTAACTCCATGTGAGAGGCCAGATGTGAGTCTTGTGCGTTCACATGATCTGCTCAGAATGACAGTGGGACAGGGCTGCTCAGTCTTTTTCATCTGGCAGGATGGTTTATTACCCGAGTGTCTGTGACAATTTTACTTTCTGTCCAGATTTTTTTTTTTTTTCAATTTCTTGGTCCTGTTTTTCTTTAAATATAGGAGTTGTTCCATACAGCCCCCCAAGCTGTAATGAGTTTCAAATGAATAAATTGGACACCTCAGACCAAAGGATAAGGATAAATAAATTTGCAAGCGGGTAAATGTCAGAAAGTATCCAGACAAAGGAGCAGCTAAGATGATTTTTCGTGAGAGCCTATTTAAGTCTTATTTCCTCATCGGATGTTTAAAAATTCCCTGAAGTGTTTTGCTATAGAACAGAAGTCAAAATAATCGTAATTCTTGCCAACACCAGTCATTCTTGCAGAATTTGTGCCTTGTAGTCTCTGTAGTCTTCAGACAAACCAGCACCCTCTTTATCTCCCCGTAAAACAAAGAGGATAGCTGCAAGTCAGTACTGTGTCTTAAGTGCATTAGTCAGCTCTCTGAAGGCGGCTGCTGGTTTTGCCAGGGGAATTCGTGTCCTTGTCCTGAATGCTCAAGCTCATTCAACACTTTAACTTTGTAACAGCTGCCTTGGCTGCTTGGTATCCTCCCTTAGATGTGGGGAAAGGAGAGTTTTGTTTTGTTGTTTTTTCTTCCCTCTTGTATCCTAGCTAGGCCAACTCCTTTAACTGTCACCTGTTGTGAATCTGCAGCACCACTAACCAAAATTAAACGGCACTGCAGACATAAAAATTGTGTAGATACTCAGAATGTGTGCTCACTCAGTTTTCCATGCATGCTAACATGGTCTGATTCAATTCACTTGGCAGAGGTCTTCAGCACTGCCCACCAAGCCTCCTGTATCTCACCCTTCTGCCCTAGATTGTTGGCATACACTGCTCTGTCAGACCCAGTGCCCTTTCTCCTGCTTGTGGTGATGTTGTTGTTTTTCCAGTTAATTTGACATTAATTTCACAGCAGAATGAACCAGAGGAGACAAAGGTCTGACTAAGATGCTCTTTGGATTTCACCAGTCTTCTCAGAATGGTGCTGAGAAGTGTGGGCCTATAACTTTGAGCATCACTTGGCCCGAGGGCTGGAGATCACCTAAATCTGGTGGTGAACATCCAATAGTGCTGATGATGGTGGGTTCCTCAGCCTGCACCCAGAACTTGGTACAAAATATTAATCTGAAGCAAGCAGTTAAACTTGTGTCCTGCATTTGTTCCTTGTGTCTGGCAAGTTACTGTACCTCTGCAAGTTTGTGAAGCCCTTCAACTCCTACTTTCTGTACATCCTTATGTGTTATCATAGAATGGCTTGGATTGGAAGGGACCTCGAGGATCATCAAGTTGCAACCACCAGACGTGGGCAGAGTTGCTGACTGCTAGATCAGGCTCCCCTGGGCCTCATCCAATCTGGCCTTCAGTACTTCCAGGGATGATGCATCCACAGTTCCTCTGCACCAGTGCCTCTGGAAATCTTCTGTGGAAAAACTCCCTGAAATCTGATCTGTATATTCCCTTCTTCAGCTAAAAAACATTTTCCCTTTGTCCTATTGCTATCTACTCAGGTAAGAAGTTGGTATCTCTCCTGTTTATAATCTCTCTTTAAACACTGAAATGAAACTTATTTCTCCTGAAGTTCAGCTCGGTTCAAGACTGTACATGAAGTATCCTAGTGTTAGTATCTGTGAGTAGGAGTTAGCACAGACATACTCTGAAGGTCATAATGTTCGCTCTCCCACCCCCACAAATAGCACCTGGTGGAAAAAAAGGCAGGTGGTATTCCATTTGTTACCCAGATCCAAATCATAGAAGTTTATGTGTGTTATTAACTGAATGTCCTTGTTTTCTCTCCTGTTTCATTTCAGGCTCTTACTTTTGAAGAGTCATTCCAACACTATTTTCCAGTCACTCCTAGGGAGGGGCAACACTGAGTATTTAACTTTCTCAGTTCGTTGCTGTAGTTTATTTTGTGGGAGCGTTAGTGAATGGACTTCAGACATATGAAGTTGTTGACACTGTGTATGAGCTGTGTGGGATATGGAAGATTCTATTTATTTTCCTCCTGGATTAATTTTTAACAGTGTGAATATCTTTGGCTATTTGAAGTTAGCAGCATATATGGTAAGCATCATGTATTCATATGCATACCTTTCAGCAGCATGTGTGCCACTTGCTAATCAGCAACCTAACCAGCAACAGCTGTTAGTGCAGTTAGCCGTTAGCGTGATTTTGCTCAAAAGTGATCTATGTTTTCAACTATTTCTACTTTCTAACAGTTGTAGAGAATGCTGTGCATGTCAAACAGCTACTAGAAATCTTAAGAGCAAACCCTGAGATTACAGACTGTGTCCAACAGTGGCATAGGAGTTTGCTTCATTGAGGACAATGCATTTGTATCCATACAAAATTGAAATTCAAGAAGTCTTATTTCCGGATGGTTATAAGGTTGATAGAAATTCAGGAGAAGATGCTTTAAAGCTAAGGTTTGTTTTTCTGAAGCAGGCAGAGTAGTGGATTTATCTTAGCAGAGAAATGGTGCCCAGGACAATTCTGCACGTAGACAAATGAAGACAGCAAGATTTTAAAGAAAAAAAAAATCCTGGACAGATACTCAGAGAATTGTTTTGAAGTAGAAGATAAGGATTGCTTAATTTTTTGAGAGGAGAAAAAAGCAGTAAGTAGAAGCAGATAGAGGAGGATTTCTTCTGTAAGATAATGGTGGGAATTAGAATGAGAGTATGTTAATCCATTGATGAGACAGAGAACAGGCGGGAATTTGGAAAATGAACAGAACGGTGCATAAAAATGACCCAGAGGAACTGGTTAGTGCTGCTTAATATGTATCTAATTCTCTGACATTAGCCTAGATTTGGTTTGCTTATGTAAGTGAGTGCATGTGTCAGTCATTACATCTAGCAGAATATCATCCAAAAATGTTCTCTTGCTTACTGAAAGCCCTCTGCAGAACCCTGCATGCTTAACCCGCATTATTTTTTTGGCTGCCTTTCCTTTTGAATGCATTTCTCTGTCAATTATCTCAAGTATGAAAGCAGCTCAGTGCTGATTGCATCAGCTACTGGTGAGAGGTGGGGGCTTGCTGCAATCTGCCTGTTTGCCTCTAGAGAATAAATAGCTGAAGCTCTGTCTGTGGCAGGGCTAGTATCAGTTCGGGTGCCAAAAGTGCAGGTGGGAGTTTAAAGATGTTTGTAAGCAGCAAAAAAAAAAAAAAAAGGTGAAAGTGCAGCTCATGTGCAGAGCTCAGGTTTATACCTCAGTGTGCCAGCAGCCATAGGCTTATGTTCAATAAACTTAACTAAATTCTAACAATGAGATAGTATGATTTGCTGAGGACAAATACTGTGCAGCTGTTATAGCAACAGAACGAGAGCAGGAGATGAAAGTGGAAAGAAGAGAAGCCAGGTTCTTGCAGTAAGCAAAACTGAAACAGAACTCACTTGGGTGCAGTGGTATGCAGTGTGGTCCTTTCCTCAGTGCACAGGAGCTGCTCTGAGGGCTGGCCCTTGAGGAAAAGGTTTATATGTAGTGTTTGTTAACACGCAAACCACTCCCCCATGACAACTATGCCATCGTGACTCTCTTTCACACATGTGCTCTCAAGGCAAATGCATCATTTCCTTGGAAATCAAGCAAGCTTGGGGAGGTTTTTTTTTTAATTATTGCAGCAAAGTAGGCACTGAGGTATTTCAGCATGCAATGACGGACAAAAATAATTTCAATTCCTTTGCAGGGTAAAAAGAGTTAGACATTTGAACAATTAGACACTGAATAACTGAGCCAGATGATTGTTTTAATGTAGCTTTTTTAAATGGAACAGGGAGCAAGATACAAAAGGTGTCTTTGTACAGAGAGCACTTCAGCTCTGACTGAATTAAAGAACAATACTTTAAATGGCTACTATTAGGAGACAAATAAGAAAAACAAAATAAAGCAAGCTCAACTTCCAAGTGTTTTCATAAAGAACTGGGAGATTAAAGAGCTTCTTGCTGTTAACAGTGAAGGGAGGGGGGGGTGATTCTTAGTGAACTCTGCCTGTGAGTAACGCATGCAGCTAGTCTGTGCTCTGTGTTGCTGTTCTTACCACTTGCGAAAATTCAGGTGTTTGTTTTTGTTTTGTTTGTTTTCTGAAATAATATTTAAACATCTGAATGTTATTTTAAATATTAACATGAATTTTATTTATTTATTTATTTTGTCCCAGGGGTGAACAAGGCTGGATACTAATACTTACAAGCTCTGTCACATGATCCATGATTTTTTTTTTTTCCTTTTTACTTTTGAGGATCATTTTATCGTACTGAAGATATGCAGCTTGTAAAAAAAAATAATGATAATACTATTTTTTGGACTGTGGATCAATTATACGTTGCTATATTTCCTTGTGTGGAGGTTAGTTATGCATTCAAATTAAATGTAATGATATAGTAATATTTAATCACATATACATGCAGTTTGTGATCAGTTAATAACAGAATCGTAGAATGGCTTAGGTTGGAAGGGACTTTAAAGATCTTCGAGTTCCAATCTTCCTTTCATGTGAGATTGGTAGGGCTGCTGCCCACCAGATCAGGCTGCCAAGGATCCAACATGGCTTTGAGCACCTCCAGGGTTGGGACATCCACAGCCTCTCTGGGTAGCAGTGCGAGTGCCTCACCAGACTTTGTTAAAGCCATTCTTCGCTGTCCTATTGCTGCCAGATCATGGAAAAAGTTGATCCTCTTCCTGTTGGTAAGCTCCCTTCAAGTACTGCAAAATCTCCAGTGAGGTCCCACCAGAGCCTCCTCTTCTTTAAGTTAAATAAGCCCAGTTCCCTCAGCCTTTCTTCATAGGAGTGGTGCTTCAGTGCTTGCAGCGCTTTGCACTGGAATTATGTACTGTAATGAACTCACTTGAATATGTGATAATGCTTTACTGCCCTTTGTGGGTTTTCTTTTTATGCAGGTGAGTGGACTTTCGGTTACTTATCAATTCAAACTGAATTAAGTGAATCAAAGTCTAAATGAGATTATAAAGTACCACATGCACTGTTTTACCCACTGCAGTGAATAAGAAAGTTGAACAAACTCAGTGACTAGTATTTTCCCTTCAAAACTGCAGAAGAGAGAAAACTGGGCAAGCTTTTGGCACGTTGGTTAATGATCTACTGTCTTCCAACCTGGTTGTTCATTAGAGGATTTCAAAACGTTCCAAGACCCTCCACATCACAAATCAGAGATGACAAATAATGTGTGAATCCATTGTAGCTGATTTGCAACACCAGTGTGTGCATGGTTGTTCACTGGGAAGTGAACAGGTGTGTGTCTTTCTCCAAAGGGTCTGCCATAAAAAAAAAAAAAAAAAAAAAAAAAAGGTGACAAGGCAAAGCTGGGCAACAGATTCCAATCAGAAGTTAACTTCCAAGAAAGCAACATATTTAATCTAAGCAGTGTAAATGGATGAGTTTCAAGAGCCCGTTAGTAACTTGGAAAAGCATGACAAGAAGGATGGAGAATTCTGAGGATATTATCTCATATTTCAGTTCAATGGAAAGCTGTTGTAAGCACAACTTAAATGACTGAAAACATTATGGATACTTACTAATCTGTCCAAAACTCAACATGGTAACAGCTGCTCTAAAGTGAAAATGGAATAATATTCCTATTTTATTTTCCTGCTTTAGTAAGCAATCCTTAGTATGCTTCAACTTCTCTTCAGTAAAGAGAAGAAGCACAGAAGATACAGCTCCTACAGCACTTCTTCAAGGAGCACATCAAAGGGCAAGTATCAAACTGATGTGTCACTGGGGATGCTTATGGCAGCAGGAACAACAAAGATACTAGGTTCAAATGGGTTGCATTTAGGGATGAGAACTGAAATAACAGACTTAATTAGAATCAGGGTATGAAATGGCATGCAAAAATCCCTTGTCATCAGGAGACTGAAATGTGACAAGAGAGACTAATTTTTTAAAGCTCATAGAAAATTTCTCTCAAATTATTAAACACTTTCTGAATCTGCTCTGGAGTCATTGTGGGAGACTATAAAAGAACAGAATTAGGAAAAAAAAAAACCCACACAATAAAGAGGATCTATTGAAGAAGAATCAACAAGGTTCATATAAAGGAAAGGCATGTGTCAAAAATTCATTACATACATTTGCAGTCGATAAGAATGAAGTCAAAAATATGGATGCAAGATAGAAAGTTAATGCAGCATACACAGATTTCCAAAAGGCCTTCTACATGATCTTTTCTCTTTCTTTTTTTTTTTTTAAAGGTTTTCAAATAAGCTGAGCAGTCATGAGAAAGAAGATACTCATGTGAATAAAACTGCTGACTAAAAGTCACTTCTCTCTCTGAATAGAGACATTCACCAGAGTCTTATAGAGTTTATTAGTGGCCCTG
This sequence comes from Oreortyx pictus, assembly GCA_036925125.1. NCBI lineage: Eukaryota > Metazoa > Chordata > Aves > Galliformes > Odontophoridae > Oreortyx > Oreortyx pictus. The sequence continues at coordinate 51,830,132 of JAUPFR010000005.1, read as the reverse complement.
GTGTTCAGCATACTTTTAAGTTATCTGGAAAAAGCAGTGAAGAGTGCAATGACTACCTTAAAAACATAAACCTGATATCTGGTGAGAAAGTGAACATTAGTGATTACTGAGAAAGGAACTAAAACAAAACTTAGCTCGCTGTGCAAGTCCACTGTACTATACTTTCTATAAAAACTGTATATGCCTTTGGCCTTCTCTTGTAGAGGAAAATAATTAAGGTGATAGAATGGCTTCCATAAAATGGAACAACTGAGTGCATTTGCATTTCCCAAAGTACAAGAAAGGATGGTTGTTTATTAACAGTTTTACTTTCTGTATTTCTATGAAAAGAGGAGTTAGAAGTTTAAGAATATCTTTCAATATTCTGGGTGGTTGTTTGCATTGCAGAATCTTCTGATTCCTATAATGAAAATAAAACTTTCAAGCATAAAGATATAATATGCAAAACCTTGCAAGTGGTTTTCAAAGTTTGTAACCAACAAAAGTGAACTACTGAGAGCAACCAATGTATGTCAAAAGAGATACGAGAGGAAAGAAAACATGGGCAATTGCAAGACCAGGAATAGGGAACTGCTTGGACTTATTACTGCTGGGAATTAATCAATACAGTATGCTACAGCTAGGGTATTCAATCTCAAGAAACCAGATTTTAACTGGAACAGAACAGTGCAGCTGCTTGTAATCCCATTTAAAGTGGTGTCACTCAAGAGCAGAATTAACTGACTTGCGCTGGAAATTATGTTACAGAAGAGGAAACCACATGGAGTAAGAAAATTATGCAGGAAAGTCACGCCTAAAGGCTTTTAAGAGTTACAGAAGGAAAGGTACAGTAATACACCTTGTGCTTTAGGGATAGGAGCAAAAATCTTAATTCCAGGAAAAAAGGCTCGTGCATTTAACACTTGATTCTTCGGAGTTTAAATGAATGCTGCCTAACCTTTTCATTATTGTCCCAGTAGGCTACCTAAGTATGATTAAGGTCTATGCACAAAGCATCGTTGCCAGGCACAAAGGCTTGCTGTATTTTTCTGTTCTGACCTTGTGACATGTTACAATCAGGCCTTTTACTTTCTTTTCCCATGGTTGATGATGTTTCTGGAAAATATGCCGTGGCAAGAGTAATGAGGAGGTGATGTTCTGAGGCTCTCCCACATTGACTATTTATTGCATGGCCACCTCCAGTTGGATCAATAACTTTGGGTCCTTCCATTGTTTTACTCTTGTATTTTTCCTGTATTTCAGGTATTATCATATTGTGTCTCAGTATCAACCACAAAATAATTATGAAATCCTTGTTGCTACATCTTGACGTTAGTAAGGAAATAGTAAGGAAAGAGAAAAGGAAGTGATGCTGGGTCCATTTAAGTTGATTTCCTGAAGTCAGCAGAGATCTTTCTCCCTTTGTTTGACCTCAGGAAAGTCCGTTCAGCATTGTTGTGCCTTTGTCCTGTTGTGTGCAATCTGCAAATGCGGTGGGTTTGGAACAGTGCTAGCTGGTGTTACAGAAATAGGTCTGATACATGCCTCGTGTATGTTTTGGGATTTCGTTCACTTTTTGTCGGTCAGTGGTTGTCAGTGTTCTGGATTTCTATAATTCGAGTTCTGAGTCAGACTGCCTAGTCTAACCACGCTGGTAATATCACCTTACGTTAGTGTTTGCCTTGACTTTGCAGTGGAGATTTATGCTCTAGCATTCTTTTCTTCCAGTATGTCAGTGAAGAGGAATACACCCAAAATTTTAAATTTTAAATAGGTTTAACTAAAGCCATATATTAACAGCCTATTCATAGATTCATTAGGTTGGAAAGGACCTACAAGATCATCTAGTCCAACCATCCTCACATCACCATCCCAACCCATCAAGCTACTAAATCAAATCCCTTAGCACCTCATCTAAACGCTTCTTGAACAGCGCTAGGGACGGTGCCTCAACCACCTCCCTTGGCAGGCCATTCCAGTGCCGGACCACTCTCTCAGAGAAAAAATTTTTCCTCAAATCTAATCTAAATCTTCCCTGGTACAACTTGTGGCCATTCCCTCTTGTCCTGTCATTAGTTACATGGGAGAAGAGGCCGACCCCCTCCTCACCGCAGCCTCCCTTCAGGAAGTGGTAGAGTGCAATGAGGTCTCCTCTGAGGCTCCTTTTCTCCAGACTAAACAATCCCAGCTCCCTCCGCCGCTCCTCGTAAGACTTGTGCTCCAGACCCCTCACCAGTTTGGTTGCCCTTCTCTGAACATGCTCCAGGGCCTCGATGTCTTTCTTGTAGCGAGGGGCCCAAAACTGAACACAGTACTCGAGGTGTGGCATTTAATTAGTCATTAAATAAATAGAGCAGTCTATGGGGCATAGAAGTTCCTTCAGTTGCAAAGAAGCAACTGAGAACTTTTTATTTCCATTTCATTAGAAGAAAATTTTCCAGGAAAAAAGCTTTTCCTGTGGTAGAAGTGCTCTGTAAGATTTAAGAAGGTTGTTTTTCAGAAGCTCTCATTGCACAGGTGAACACAGCTCTACACAGGATTAAAAAGAGATGTGTTCTCCTGAAGAGAAAATAATCTTTCTTTTCTGCTATATGTTACTGCACTTGGGAGCGATGAAATAAATTCCCACGCTTTCTGAAATATGAATAAATTTATGCACATACGTTTAAACTAAAGAAGTCAATAATGCACTGAACTGACTTAACCTTCACTTACTCAGCTGGTGATTTCTTGCAGATTAAGTCCTCCAGTTATGCTCCCCTTGCAGCCTGCAACAGCTGTTGGCAGCATGAAAAAACTGTCAGACAGCCAGTTGCATGCAGTTAGTCTGGGACCTTGCATTGCAGCTTGTTGCAAAGGGAGACGACGTTTTTCACCAGGATGATCTTTTGTTTCTGTCCATCTTTTGGAAGATTTAGAACTGAAAATTAAACAGGTTGGAGTTCTTGTCTGTTGAAGGAAATGTCTCTCCACCTAGGTTAGATACACATCCAGTCGGATGGGACATCTTCTCATTGGTGTCCGTGGCAGAGGTGGTCTCCGAAGAGAATGTGCTGCCTCACCAGACAGAAGTTTACATTTCAGCCATTTGCCCACTGGTGACAGAGCAACCTCTCTGGCTTTCTTGTGGTCAACCACAGTCAGTGCTGGTGAGCCCTATGGAAGGCTTTGTGGGCGTATGTTTAGGTATTCTATGGAGCCACCAAGTCAGTATTCTGTGAATGTCATACAGGGACATGGAGATACTAACTAAATGACCCATATTCTTCCTTGGTCACATTGAGGCCCTCCACTCTGTCTGAAAGCCCTGGATAAAAAGAGAGGAAGCCACGTGGATTAAAACTAAATCCAAGATTTAGCTCAGCAGATGTCCCTTTCAGAGAGTTCACTGGCTGTTATTGGATAAGCACACTACAGCCCATGTCTTTCACCATCATCCCAAGTGGTGTCGTTCCCCTGGCTTTTGAATCAGTGCCAGCCCTTCCCTACCTCTCCTTTGCTGGTCATCACACTGCATGGCATCCCTGTGCTCATAGTTAGGCAAAAGTTTGACATCAAACATGTTACTTTGTGCTAGTGAGTCTGCTTGCATGCTACGTGTGTCAGGAGAATTGTCTGCAGAAGTGTCCTTGAGCGCTCAAGGCAGAGGTTTCGGTGTAACTCTACGAGCGCTGATTGTCTTCACTCCCTTGAAAATTTCCTCACATAACCTTGTCATTTTATAAAGTAGAGCATTTTTCTTTCAGTACTAAATGTTCATTCACTCAAATCAGTCAGTACAAGATATTAGAGATTAAAATCTCATCGTAATTTTAATGAGGGATACTATTCAGGAACCTGTAAATACAGCGACATTTGGCCTTTTATGTTTATATATAACGTAATTCAGCAATTGTTATTCTCTTAGAGCAAATGATGTATACTTTAAACATATCACTTATCTGAGAATGTCCATTTTTACATTTGTAGCTTATTTTGTCTGTGCATATGCATTGCTTTGATTATGTTATTTTGTTATATAACAAAAAAAAAAAGAAAAAAATGATGTACAGGGAAGGTCATGAATGAATCTGAAAGATTATCCATTCTTAATCAGATAGGCCCCATAACATTACTAGGCAAAGTTTAATGATCAATGAAATCTGATGAATTTGGTTTGAAAGCTGGGCAGCTTAGAGAAGCAATCAACTAAACAGATGTCTGTAGTTTTGGAGGCTATTTCTGTGTTCCTGGCAGCAGAATTTTTGTGCAAAGAACAATGAAAAGCATGAACTGAAAGATTCATGGAATCACCAAGGTTGGAAAAGACCTCCAAGATCATCCAGTCCAACCATCCCCCCATCACCGATATTTCCAAGTAAGCCATGTCCCTCAGTACAGTATCTAAATGTTTCCTGAACTCCTCTAGGGTTGGTGACTCCCCAGTCGGCCTGTACCAGTGCCTGATCACTGACTCAGAGAATGAAGTTTTTCCTAACCTCCTCTGGTGCAACTTGAAGCCAATCCCTCTAACTCTATTGCTAGTTACATGGGAGTGGAGGCATAACCCCACTTTGCTACAATCTCCTTTAGGGCAGTTGTAGGGAGTGATAAGGTCTCCCCTGAGCCTCTTCTCCACACCAAAAAATCCCACTGCCTTCAGCTGCTCCTTATAAGACTTGTGCTTCACACCCTTCACAAGCTTCATTACACTCATGCGGACATGCTCCAGGGCCTTGATGTCTTTCCTGCAGTGAGAGGTGCAAAACTGAACACAGTTCTCAAGATGTGGCTTCACCAGCTCTGAGTGCAGAAGGATGATTACTTCCTTCCTCCTGCTGGCAACACTGTCTCTGATACAAGGCAGGATGCCATATTCATATCCAGAGTGCTGCATGGAGAGCAAAAGCAGACCACTAGAAACAGTTGCATGTGTTCAGAAGCAGCCTTATTCATAAGAAGTGGGAGAGTACGCTGTCACACTGTTGACTTCCTCCGTTCTCCTATTTATCAGAAACGGGCCAAAGTAATGAAAAGCCAAATGCTAACAGTGTGAATGCATTTATCCTAGCAGCACCTCCAGCTTAGGAGAGAAGCAAAAACCCTTCCCAGCTTGCAGGATGTTACGTGAACAAGGGATGTTTCATCCCAGATACCTCACTGGTATCCAGGGGGTCTCTCTACTCAGAGGCACAGGCTGGAGCTCCTTCCTACATCAGCTGACATCTGGTCTGCACCCATCTGTGGGCTCTGTGCTGATGTTTTTTTTCCCCATTACATCCTGCAGAAAATCCCTTGTGAAACTGAGAGAAAAAAAATGCAGAAAAAGAAACAACCAAAAACCCCACCACTTAAATAAATAAATAAATAGCACAACACTATGTCCTGTCAGCTGCTTTTTGTATTTCAGTTAATGCTTTGTTATCTCTCTGTAAAAAAATGAATAAGAAATAAGAATGAAATATTTGTGTAGAAGTTGCAGAAGAGGAGAGTTTTGTTCTGCATTTCTTGCATGTGGTTAAATTTTTGATGAAAATTGGAGATGTTCTCTGTTTATGTTAAATCACAGGGTTTCATCCTCTTGAGGACCCTTGCAATTGTCTCACATAACATGAATGGTACCTAGAGAAATTGGATGTGCTTTATGAGTGAGAGAATAATCTCTAATTCACACAAGTAGGCCAGTGCAATTAGTTAAGTGTTAAGCCTCATAACGTAACACGACATGTGCTGTCTTCCTGATTCCACCCAGATAGGTTTCAGCAGCAATATGATTGCATGCATTTTATTTAAGAAGGAAATAAGGCACATGCTTAAAGAGGAGCCTTCTTAAAACCATTATGCTGCTTCATCTCCAGAGAAAGTACTCAAGGATCTCACTAAGAAGAATCAGGGGCACAGGGCTGGGGTGGGGAAGGCCTCCCCCCATTTTGTAGATTCACATGCTGAGGCTGTAGGGAGGGGGGGGAAATCCTTCCCTACAGCCTTTAAAATGTGGATGTTCCCAAAAGTTTTTCACTGTGTCATCCTTTGTGATTCAACAAAATGCAGCATTCAGTAACACAATCACCTTCAAAGAAACAAGTAGATTGTAAAGAACAAGGTTTGAGAACTTGTTGTTTTATTTCCTCTCCAGATCGCTGCTGTAGATGGTTTTTGGTTCCTGGAAATATGCAGGGATGACCTCCTAAATCAAGCCAGACATATGATTCTGTCTCCGTGGCCCAGTTTGCCTACCACTCAGTAAAGCCGCACATCCCCTGTGAAGCACGTAAGTTAAATAATTCATCACGTACAACAGCCAGAACTCCTTTTTTAAAGCAAACCTCATGACTCCACCAGCAACTTTCCAGCAACAACATGACAGACATCTGTACAGATGACTCCAAGCATTAGTTCACTGGGGGAAAAAAAATGCTCAAATCTGTATTTAGAGGTCAGAAATTGGCCAACCCTGCAACTCGCCTACTAAGGCATAATGCTGTTCTTATGTCGAAGGAGATTAGATGAAGTGTATGCACAATAATATATAAGAAAGTCTTGCTGAAAATACTAGGTGAGGAATGAAATTGTTTAGCTGAAATACTGGATGCCTTTGATTAATTGTTAGTTTTGAGGAAGAACTAACTCCAATCAAGAGAATCAGCACTGGGCACAGAGACAGGAGGAAGAAGTGGTGAGTCTGTGCGCTAGAAACAAGCTAGTTGAATTCTAAACCAGGGAAGCATTAAAAAAGGTCAATAGAAAATTATTAGAAGTCAATAGAAATCAGTTATGGACTTAGGAGCAAGGAAATTATCCATTTATGTTTTTGTGTTTAAGGAGAAAAGGACTCCTCACGTTCTGCTTCTCAAAAAACATGGGAGAAGAAATAGTCATTAATCTCATATTACTGTTCTCCTTCCTTTCTGAATTAGGCAATAGTCTGAACTGCTTAAATAGGAGGTATTCAGGTGTTCTTTGTCTTTATTAATATAAGCTATGGAAAAAGAAAAATAGGTAGGCTTTTTTGTCCCACTAAGTGGTGCGATGGCTGCTGAGACTGAAGACGGGCATCTCATCAAGCATGCTTTGGTCACATAGTGTACTTGTTACCAGATGAGCTAGCTGCGCTGTGCATAAACCACATGCATCATGTGGTGCTTGTCTGGCTGATGAGGGCTTCAGCCAATGTGTGCTGTTCTGAGCTATGGTGCAACCACTGTTTCCCTGACTTTCCTCCATGTCTTCTTCTGGGTTGGCATGGTCAAGGCTGCAGGCATGTCATCTAAGAGTATGTACTTCCAGTTTCTTAAAACGTTAGGTGCAAAAATAACTGAAAATCTGGAAGATAGCTGTATTTCTGAGCTGCCCATATAAAGGAAAGAATTACAAAGCATGGTGGATAGACCTGGTGGCTGTTTCTAATTCTAGCAATAAATATTTTCAACTTATGCATGTCTGCAGTTGTTGAAGCTTAAAACCATAAAGAGAGTCTCTTTTGTTTAGTGGCTTAAAGTGCAGCAGAAGTAGAAAGGAGCTAGTATTTGTTTGATGTCAGGCCAGGTGCAAAGAGCTGAAATAATTACAAATTAACAAATACTAGGCGTGATTAGAAAGAGAATCAGATGGGGAAAGCTCTCTAACATGTGATAGGGATAAGCTAAATACTCAAGGCAGAGAAAACTTTACTTTTTTCTCTGTGATGGTTGTTGTGGGTATTAGGAAGAATCGGATAACAGAAGGAATTTCTTTGTGGAATGGGTGGCATTGGAACAGTCTGCCCAGGCAAGTGGTGCAGTCCCTGTCCCTGAAGGTATTTGAGGATGTGGCTGAATGATGGGACTTAATAGGTCGGGTTGATGGCTGGACTTGCTGATCTTGAAGATCTTTTCCAACCCAAGTGACTCTGCGATTCAATCAATTTTTGTTCTGGTGATTTTTCTATGTGTGACTTGAGACAGAGCAGCGTGGAGCCCCTGGCTTAAGGCTCTCCTTTTGCAGCTCTGGAGAACAGAGAAGATCCTCCCTTTTTTCCTTTTTCTCAGGTGCCAGGGAGCATTAAACGTTTGATACCCAGAAGGGTTATCTGGGCTGAAACTATTTCCAAGAGTGACTGTGCTTGATATCCTCTTTATAACATAGGGCAAAGCTACAACACTTTCTGCGGTCCTCGTAGTTGTGAAAGGGGGAAAGTAGTAAACTTTCTAGTGATGTTCTCATTTCATTTTTGGGGAGAGAAGTGATGTAGATTTGTATAGAAAGGTGATCAATCAGCTAGATGTGTTTATAGAATTACAGTTTCCAAAGCGATAATGCAAAGTGAAATAGATGCATGAAGACATTTTGAGTTAAATAATTTTAAATGGTCCAAGTTTTGTTACTTTTTCACGTCAGTACAGCTTCAGTGATTTGAGCTTTATGTGAAGGCCAGAGCTTGCCCTGTTGCAAAGCCTGGATTTGTTTTCTTTTCTCCTAGGTGTAACAGGAAATGATGTTAAATACCTCAGACTTTCACGGAATTGACTCTTCAAAGTCAGTATCAATATTTATTGGTATGTTAAGTCAGAATACATCTTGTCTTATGGTTCCTTCCCCTGAAGGAGTTTGAAATGATTGAGTTGCTCCTAAAAGATTGCTGATTTTGTGTGTTTAATCTTCTATTATGATGTTGTGAAAATGCTTATTTCTACCCTCTCTCCTCTACTAAATTTCTTTTCAAGAGGTTCAGACAATGTAGCAGTCTCTCTAAAAAGACTTTCAAATAGGGACTCTCAGTTCTTTTTTTTTTTTTTTTTTAACAGGAAGGAAAACAAACAAATTAAAATTGCTCTGTGTAAAAGACCAAGGTCTACCAGGTTCTAGACATTGCTATTTTTATCTTTGTCTGTCTAGGGAAGGAAAAACACTTGAATGTTGATGTAAAACATTTGATTACCTCCTACATATTTTACACCATTCCACCCACCCTCATAAAATTGAAGGAAAGCATAAATTGCTTAGAGTATAACTATTTTGATGTCTTACTCAAAATATTTGCTGTAATCCTAAGGCTTTCGCAACATCTTTATCTTTAAATGTGCTTTTCTTAGCTAAAATTGATCTTTTCAAGAGCATTAAATGCCTACATAAATTGTCTTTTATCTGCACTGTGGCTTTGTGTTGTTTTGATGGTTGAGATGATATTTTACTTGAGTTTTTTGTGGAGTTCTGACCTATCTAGGAATGTCTTACTGGATGGCACGTGGTTTGATACACAATGAATGCTCTTTTGTGTGAAGCGCTGGAACTGTGGATATGCAACTTCCCATGAGTGTTAGGAGCTCCCTGCACACCTCTGTACATTAAACAACCACTGTACTTCTTCAGGGGGCTGAAAATGGGACAAGAGGATGTATCTTTCTGTTTTCCTTTAAGTTGTTCAGCTTTCCTGGAAACCATAATGAAACTGCTCATCAGTTCAGACAATGCAGCCCTTTGTTTCCCCTGATTCAGACAGCAACAGGAAGAGGGGAAAGCAGGTTGCAGACTACGTGGGGCTTGGAAGAACTGACTGTCTTGTTAGGGTGGGGTTGGATATCAGACCTTGGATTGCACCATAAGATAAAACAGGTATTTGTCTGTGTTGTGCTGTCAGCCTGACAGCTTGCCTGCAGGCAGCTTTCTCACCTCTTTACCCACCTTCTGACCCACCTGAATGAGTGTCTGGGGAAGTTTTGATTATCCAGGTAACCCTGAGGCTCGGGAGAAGCCATCTCCAAGAGACAATCATTTCCTTCTGTGCCGTGTGTGAAAAACATGACATCTCCTTAAGTGGCGAACATGATCTGCTTCTCACCACGCAATACGTAACCCAAACAGACGGATTTCCTGTCTTCACGCAACAGGAAAACTCTGTAGAAAATGTTCAGCATGCTGTCTATGGCTCTTCTTTGATGTTGAAGTTCTTCCTACCGGTTTATTTTCAGCCTAGGAATTGCCACTTGTGGTAAGATGTCAGTAAACTTACTAAATTCCAGATAAATTCTCTTCTAGTCAAACTGAGCCATTGTACTGGCTTTCACTGACTCTCCTTTGGTTTTCCTGTAAAGAAACAGTAAAATCATGGGAGAAGCCTGATTATTTTCCCATATAACTGCAAGAAATAAAAGTAACTATGTTCTTGAGAGTAACTGTAGTATTTTTGCAAACTTGTGAAGGCTGCTGAGTTGAAGTAACCAAAATTAAAATAATACATTCATTTAAAGAAGTTGACTGACAAAATGTTACCTTTTTTATTTTTAATTTTTTTATTTTTTAGTGTACTTGATCACACGTTGCACGGTTGACCTCTTACCACAAGCGAGGGCAGCTCTGGCCAGAAAGGGAATCAGAAGAGTCCCAGTAAAAAAAGAAAAACTGTCTGGAGGTAAGGTCCCTCTTTCCTGAGTTGTCTGAGGAGATTTCTGTCCACAGTAGAAGGTGAACAGTGACATTTCTCTTTCTGATCTGAATTGAGTTGGTTACCTCATCGCAGAATCACAGAATAAAGGTTTTTTTCCTAAACTGTGAAAGGTTAAAAGTGCCAGGAGTTCTGCCTGAGACTCAGTGAAGCATCCTGATGTAAAAGAGTTTATCAGGGAGTGGCTATATGTGCACATGAATGTTTGAAAGCAAGAGTTTTTTCACCTACAGAGTTTCACTTTGCTGCTCAGTGGTCAGATATAACATGTATGTACATTCTCCAGAGGGGAAAAAAGAATGTTGGTGAACATCCTTCAAGGTTAGCACAGTTTATTCTTTCTCACGAGGCTTATTTTGCAGAAGTCTTAACAAATTTACATGGAAAATTGAACCAAACCCAATCACAGACGATGCAAGGATCATCTCTTAGCGTAACGAGACACTGGAGTGGTTAGCCCTTTGTATGACTTTGGTTGCAAATGCTTTAGCTGTCCACTAATGGTGCAGATGACGTTTGTTCCATTGCTGAATCTATCCTTGACCTCAAATTTTCACATTATCCATGAATGAGAGCCTAATCAATAGGAATTATTTGCAGTTATTTGTAGCCCAGTGAGAACCGCAGATGATGCAAAAATAGATGTTGTGTGTGCAAGAATGTAGCAGCAATAGAACAACTGTGGCAGCAGTACTAAACAGATTATGGTGTTACTCATACCACTTGAAGGCACCTCTTGAAATCATCGGGCTCGATTTCCCCTAGAAGTGAGGGTCTGTTAGTGAACTTGTGCTAACCCCTGGGAAAACTCTTAACTACCTAGGCATGTTCTGCATGTTTAGAACTTCTTCTAGGAAGCTGTTGTGAAGTTTTCATTGGACTCGAAAAGAACTCTTAGCACTAAGCTGAGCTTTTGAATCCTCTGCAGCAGTGACTTGAAAACAGCTGAGCCTGTTGTTGATTAAGTGAGACTTAGAACCACTTATTCCAAAGAGGCATCCTTGCAGTGGCCAAATACTGATGTTTGTTTTTAATAAACTGAGTTGAAAGGACAAATCACGAGTGTCAAAACCTCTGGCATTGTGATTCACAGCTCTTTTTCCACTTTCCCTCTAAGGATCAGTCCTTTTGGAGGTGGTCTTATCTTTGCTTCTGAAATTGTTAAAGGTGTGCCTAGGCACGTGGTGGGGGTGTTAGCTATTTTTTTTTGAATTTAAATGAAAATCTTCATAGAATACACTGTATGTAACTTCCTTAAATTAGACTTCATTTGGAAACTCATGCCTGAGTGAATGATCTGTTTTTCCATAAACATTCGCTCAAATTTCTAAGTGGCTTGGAAAATGAAATAAATATGGTGAAGCGATGAAATGTTGTAGCTTAAATATCCACATCTGGTGTGCTGTACTCACTAGTTACTTGTACTGATTAACTGTATGTTTTGTGCTTAATTTTGGCTTAGAAAATGACTCACTGCACTGAAGGTTTTTTGGCTCTCAGCTCTGAGGAGGCCGAGCTCTTCTGCAGAGAAGTGTGAGCGCATTTCTTGGAAAAGGTGGCTCTGGGGATGGATTTGTGAATGACACCTCTCTCCTTGTAAAAGAGGCCGAGATGCCCCTATGAAAGCAGAGCTTTTAGACATCCAGGAAGTGCCCTGTGGCTGGTACAATTGATCGTGTCACTGAATGATCAGGGGAACTCATTCATGGCATTGTTTTACACATATGTTCTTTTAAAAATAATGTTGTTTTCCATACATGTTCTTAGGGGTCCCCAGACAAAATATCCTGTCTGCCTGTGATCTTTTAGAATAGCAACACAAAATTTTATCAACAATTTACAGAATGACTAGGCAACAAAGCAATTAATTGATTTGATAATGAAGCGTGAAATCAGGCAGACTTTGAGATAGAGTTGAGAGAAGCTGGTGTCTGATCTGATTAAGATCTATGTCATTTTCTGCTTTTTGAGCCCAGCAGATGCTTGTGAGTAGTCGATGGTTTTAGTTGGGCTGTTGCAGATACCATTGACAGGTTTTACTTGGTAATACACCAGCAACAGCTCAGTCATAGGATTGTCTGTGTAGTAGTGACACTGCTGATTAATGTCATGAAGATAAAAATGGAGCTGCAGAAATCCTTCACTAGGTGCTCCGATTGTGCCCACAGAAATACGTTGTTTGAGTTGAAATGCAGAATTAATTGCATCCTTACGGTAAACTTATCAGAGTACTTTGTACAAAACAGGGAAATGCGGTGGGAAAAACAGTCAGAGCGCTGATGCGTAAGAGGGCAGTTGGTATCAGTGAACTCCCAAATTTTTTAGGTTTTTAATCATTTTGAATCATGGTAGAGGCAAAGGAATTCAGGATGTCCATTTGTACAATGTTTTTGTTCTAGGGTGTGGTTTATTTATTTATTTGAGATGACAAGGTTTTATCTATAACTGGTGGGAATTACAAAGGGCACCAGATGGATGCAAAATGTTTGCAAGTTCAGGATGTAATTGAGAAATTAAGACTTTTTTTGGATGTATCGAGCAATACACAAAAATATAATCTCCAGGAAATCACAGTTATATCATTGAGTAGTAGCCTGGATGAGGAAATGTTCTTTACCTTGAAGCATAAGCAGAAAGTGTTAATAGGGGATTTTCTGGAAGAATGCTAATTACACCCACCTGATACACAACCAAAATCTCTCAGACTGCAGGGGTTATTGTGAGAGCTAAATAGGATTTGGAATTAACTTGCATGAAACAGTCTGGTATTTGAATGCAGAGCTTTGCTGACATGACTTTCTCATTTAAAATTTGTTTCTCTCTAGGAAGAAGAATCCTTAAAAATCAATAATTTACGTAGAAATATATTCCGTCTCAGCAGGATGTGTTGGTATGCCAAAATTCATGAATTGCATTCATAAATTGATTTGAATTACTTAAACCATAGATGGACGGTAGAATGTCTTGGGTAGAGAGGGATCTCAATAACAATCGAGCTCCAAATATCTCCAAGCACTTTGTAACTTCTGTATTAATCCAGAATTTTTGGAAATGCTTCAGAGGGGTAAGCAAGGGGAAAATGATTCTTCTTTAAAAACCACCCTTTATAGATGTTCTTCCTTTACCGAAATAACTTTCTCATGAATCACCTGCTTGTGCAACTCCCACACACTGAGCAGTGTAGGCAGCAAGAAATCGGTAATGTTTTATTTGGATGAGGGTGGATGTAAGTGTATTTCTTCTGAGGCAAAGGGAGCGGTGGTCTCCTTTTCTTTCTTTCTTTTTTTTTTTTTAAACTACCAAAAAACTAAATAATGAGGGTCCGTTCTGCAAAATGAAATATATTGATTTCTGCACAAGCCACGCTGAAATTATATATAGTTGTGAGTTCTTCTGTTTAGCAAAGCTTTGAATATTGAATATTATTAATGCTTCTCCACAATATCACACTGCTTTTTTTCATGGCATTATTGGCTTTGAAATTTATAACCAAGGTGCAGTATGAGATGCTTAAAATTTCTAGCCAGATTAGGAAATGGAGAAAAATAATCACAGGTTATATACAGGAAATGTAAGTGAATATGCTTTGGAAGACAGCTAGCCCCAAGAGAGCTTTTAAGCAGAGAATTTTGAGGAAAAAAATATTTACACCATCAAGCATGGGTGCAAAAATTAACCTTTTTGAAGAATTTCCAGAATATTATTATGCTCTTAGATACAATAAACTTAGAGCAAGTTTATCCTTCATCTGCTTCTGCGTTTTTAAAGGCAAACTGAAGAAGAGTTGTCCATTCAAGGGCAAGAACGCGCCATGAATGCTTGGATACATACATAGCCTCTTGGTTGCAGCAGTCCAATTGCTACTCTAAGGTACCTGCCATCTTAGTTAGGCTTCTGATGGACACAGACCCTGTGATATGTAAGGTGTCAAGTCTTTTGCAAATAGAATCATTTGAGTTGGAAGGGACTCTTATAGGTCATCTACTCCATCTTCCATGTAGACCCCACCAAGTAGTCGCATTATTTTAAGCAGCATAATGTGGCAGAAAAATTGTGTTGGGAGAAGAAAGTTCTGTCTCTGTAACTCAATTTCTCTCTACTTTTCACGGAATATATAAATTTTGGCTATTATTGATAGCTGGTCATGGTGAGATCGCGGATCCATTCTGTTCAAGTAAGTTACGCTGCTTTGTCCCCACATTTTGAGTTACGGGTGAGCTCAAAGTTGTATGTGAGCATAATGTCATTTTATGCTTGACTTCCCAAATAGCACAGCAGACGTAACTTCTTCAGTACACTAAGCAACAATCCTGAGAGTTTAAAATATAATGTGAATGTCAGATTAGATAATAGATAATAGATACTAGCATGTTTCAGGAAATAGAGGCTTAGTGCAGTAGTAGCACTCCAAAGATCAATCAGTTTTTATACCAGTAACGCTGAAAATACAGGGAGACACGCTTTCTTGCTCTTTGGCAAAATGAACTATGCTCTTAAAAATGATGAAAAGTAAACCTATCTAGTAAGCTCATAACCAGGATCTGTTGGTTTCTGTGTGTGAATATTTTGCTTTCTGTAAAATATGAAAGACTCTGTTCGCTCACCTAGGAATTCTGATTTCATACTTTTCTCCGGTATAGCTGTCAACTCTCCTGCTCTCAAAACCTGTGTAGGAAGGTTCAGCAGTGCCTCTTTAAACCTCCATTACCCAACAAATTTGTTTTTATGGAGATGTATTTTGTAGCAATTTCTGTAAAGATGATCTGACTAGTTTGCTGGAACTCCCATTGATAAGTGTACTAAGTTTTCACTTGTAAATGAAAGTACTTAATAGCAGTAAAAGCAAATTGTGGAAAATTGAAAGCTAGCCTGTAATTTCAGAGAAGGGTGTACAGTACCTTACTCTTCTAAGAAGCCAAATGTTAAACCAGGTAATTGTGGCTGTAACTGTTCCACCAGAGGAATATAAGAGATGCTCTCAACTCCTCTTCTTTGCCTTTAATAGCTCCTTTCAGTTCTGCCTGAGATTCATTCTGCCTACAGCCTTTTCGTGAGATGCCTGACACCACCAGGAAATGTTATATCCAGAGGCAACTCATACTTTTTCAAGCGATACATTTATTTCCTCTCCAGCTGTGACCCTTTCAATTAGGTTGAGGTAGAAGGTTTGAGAAACCCTGAGGAGAAAGCAAGATATTACCCAGATGTGCCACAGAGACAGAGGTGATCAGAGGTGAGAAAATACTTGTGTAGAGAAGGGACTGTAGAAATCACTTTAAGGGGAACATCTGTCAAGGCTAATAATTAATTTGAGCAATAAAATATGCAGCTATCATTGGTGAATGATGAAATAACAACAGCACATTTAACAAAATGTTTATGTAGCTAATCCTTTGATTGATGCATAGTTTGTAAAGTGTTTCTCATGATGTCAGGCCTTCAACTAGAACACTTAAACGTAATAAAAACAAGTTGGTGGAAGGGTAAAGTTGCAATTGTTTTGCCTGACACCAAGCCACGCTCTTGTTAAACTGAAAGATGATCAGGGAGGTCTGAAGTGCGTTGGAAGGCACTCAAAAGTGCACTGAAACAAAAAGCAGAGAGAAGATGCAGGTAAATCTCAGGTAATGTATTCCAAAAGCGTTTGAATGGACATGCTTGTTGTACTAAGTCTTCAGCTCTGAAAGACAATGTCTGGAAGCAAAATGGGTCTTGGGGCTTCTGTCTTGGCTCTGAGTGTGGATGAAGCCACAGATCAGCTCCGGAAAGCAGGACAAATGCTGGAGATAGAATGTGCGTCACCAGCCTGTTTTCCTTGTCCAAGATATGCCTCAGAGGATCTCTGTTCAAGCTAGAAGGACAAACTGGAATTAGATGTCACACTATTTATAGAGAACTGATGTTTTTCTTTTCTAGCTTGCTTTCGTACTTAGTAATCCCAAGTTTAAACTTTGCCTTTAATGAGTACACTTGATGCTTTTGCTTTTAGTCTTTTCTCCAGCATCTAAAGTCAAGCCAGGTGACTCATGGGTTAAGCTCCTTGGGCTCCAGGGCATGGATTTCCCACACTGTGGAAAAAGAAGCTTTTGAGACTCACCAGTTTTTTTCTGTAGTGTGAAACATCTCCCAGCAGGTACTTGGCACTGGAGTATGATTTCCGGACGCTGCGAAACTGAACCTTCCTGGGTGAGGACTGGTAGGAATTCATTCACTGGTCTCCAAAGCAGCCTTTTCTGACCATGTGCTACCAGCAGAAATTGCTTCTGTGAGTGGAAAGAGGGAAACACGAGCTTCAGCCAAGAGCAGACAGTGGAAGCAGAGTTAAATAGGCCTGCAGTGTGTCCCCATTCTGCAGGCTGTAGTGGGTGAATATCCATCAAGTAGGAGACCTGAATGCATGGTAAAAAAGCAAATATATAAGTGATGTGAACTGCTCACACGGTAGAACCTGATGATGCTGTGAGGCACTACTGACCCTCTGGCTCCTGAGAGGCATTGCCGTCAGAGGTACAGAACCCAGACAGGATTAGCAAGATGCCAGTGCGAGAATACAGTTTGTCACCATATGGCGTTGCTGGGAACTAGAGAGCCTGAAATGTTCTGTTCAACTCTCCTTTTATCGAATCTTGTCACTGAAGAAAATTTGAGATTTTTTGGTTGCGTACTGAGTTTTGATTGCACCAGGCTGTATATCCTAAGCTATCATCAATGTGATTAAGTGCTATTTGGCCAAGTGGAAAAAAATGAGCTTAAAGACGTAGAGGAATATTTCAAGTGCTGGTGTTTACAGCAATGATGGAGATATAATAGAAATTATAAAACAATATCATGTCATATTATTATTATAGAAATACATACAGAACTCTAAATAAAACCCTTTTGGCAGATTCATGTCGGAAACTGTTGCTCTTTGAAGAGTAGCCATAAAAGATGTATGAAGAGGATGTGTTCCAAATTTGATTAGTATTCACCTGCTTTTATTTGATCACTTTCTCTCGTGCCCTTCAGGTTCTTCTCTACACTACTGCTCATCTCAGTTTCTTTGCTGTAATCAAACACAAGTTGCTTTGCATTCCATGTGTTCTCCTTTCTTGTAACTGCATTCTTTTCTCTCCTTGGCTCTCCAGTCCAACTGATCGCTTATCTGCTTTTTTTGCTCCTTCTTCCTCCTTTTCTATCTGAGAACCTTTCTCTGCCTACCTCTTAAAAGGCTCGGCCTTCTGGCCGTGCTGATGCTTCAGTTCTTTCTAGTTATGTTTTGAGGAGCTGTGACTCTCCTCCAAAGGGTTCAGCTGTCGGTGGTCCAACATCTAGTTTTGATAAGGCAGAACTGAAGGATTTTGGCAGGCTTCTGAGAAAGATGTTTGTGAGCCGTGCAAGATAAGAGAGAGAAAACCGGAGGCAGAGGCGAGATAAGCATGGCCAGTTGGTTCAGCCTAACATATTACTTCTGTAGTGCCAGGTTGTCCAAACCCTCCTCCCTCTGTATTTTCTGTATGAAACCTGGTTTGGGCAGATCCCATGTGTAATGGACTGGAGTAGTGTTTGCTGGCAAAGGTGCAGAAAAAAGTGAGCTAAGATAGAAAGTTAGAAAACAAGAAGGAAAAATGCTCTTGAATTAAGAACTGACAGTGATTTCTATCCAGAAATATTTCTCATCAGCAATATGCAAAAAGACTAAGGTTGTTTCTTGAGCACAGGTATGAAGATCAATGCTGTAGAGCAACCTCTGTTCTTACTGCCCTAAAAACGTACATGAGAGCCTAAGCGGAGCCTATGATATAACAGTAGATCTTGATTCCACGAGGTAAAGGGAGCAATTTGTTATGCTGGTATTGATGGCTACAGGAAAAGCTGACGGGATTAAAACAATGCTGAATTTATATGAACTGGCTTTGTTGAACAGAGGCTTAGTGTTTCTCCTGTATCTTGCACCAAATCCCAATTTACCATTATTTGACTTAACTAGATTGAAATAAGTGTGGGGACATTTTAATTCATTTGGTTATTGGTTTTTGTTTGGTTAATAGCAAAAACATCGTGGCACATCTAGCCTGTTGAGGTCTGGACTGTCTTTGCTCCTTGTTTTATGATTGCTGTGATGTTGTTTGAAGTGTCCTTGTCTGTTTCTTTGACTGTTGGTTTTTGACAAACCTGAAGTCTTTAGAACTTAATCCATAGTTTTCAGTAACATTTATTTATAAACCTGTGATTTAAAATAATGAAGAAAATATTTAGGAGATATATGAACCCTGAAATGGTCCTTACAGTAGCCTTGTGTAAGAAGCTGTGTCTCATGACAAAAGTCTTGGTTTGTTCAGCTGTGTTAACATCTTATTCCACTTGCTTCCCTATGCTATGCAGTTCTGAGTACTGAGGAAGAGCACCTCTCCCTGATGTGACGTGACCTAGCTCTGATTTTACATTCTGGCTAACCTGTATTTGCTCTAATTGGAAAAATGTTTAATTTTCTTAAAGATTCATTGATAAGTTTTTTGTGAAGGAAGTGAAGTGTTGTCTCCTTTTTCAGGGAATCTGTCCTTTTGTGTTTCAATTTCCTTGAGAACTGGAGGCAAGAAGTTCTTGAAGTAGATGCTCTTCCGCTTGTAGGAATGGGAAGGGGGACACCAGCTGGTAGCATAAGTGCAGACACCTGAGTACCATGTACCACGCCATCCTCCTTTGATACTCCTTCCATTTCTATGTGTTGGTCTTCCCCCTGTAAACTGAAGCTAATAACTTTCTTCCATCTGTTATAATTCCTGTACCAGTTAGCTCTGTCAGACCTGAAATGCAGCCATGTGCAACTCAGCCAGATTAGCAGTAGTGTTGGTAATATTAAGAGAGTGGTCTCCAAAAGTCTGGTAACATCTGGAAGCAAGCTCAGAAACCCTTCTGCTTATTTATTTATTTATTTATTTATTTTTACATTTCAGGGTTTGGATAGTATGACGAGCACTGTTATGTTCATAAACCACTGCAGAGAACAGATACTGTGTAAAATGCTGAAGTTTTCTCTGCATAGCTAGGCTCCATGTTTAACCTCTGAAGGCAGGTTTTATTTTAAACGTTTTCTAATAGGAAAGTGGTTTTGCCTTGCTTTTTTTTTTTAATTTATTATTTTATTGAAGTGCTGGATTTTCAGTAATACCTATTTTGCTGATGAAGGTAAGTGCGCCCCAGTGCCTTCTGTACCAGATGGAAGAGGGATTACAGAAACTCATGTGGCATTAGTGCAAGAGAAACTCAGAAATGAAAACCAGACCATGGCAGAGATTACAGGACTGAAACTGCATCGTGAATGGAAGCGAGGGATTTTGAGTAGTTCTCTATTTTTTTTTCTCTTCCAGGAAAAAAAAAAAAAGAAGTGAATTCAAGTCTTAAACATGTTAATGTTAATATAGGTGTGTATTTATGTGCCGGTAGATTTATCCTAAAGAATAAAAAAGACATGAAGATTTCCCGCTTAATCAGCGTATACTCTGTCAACCGTCCTGCAGATACAGTTTGAGATTTATGCTGCTTATGCATGAGACTGTGTATGTAAGTATAATTTTCTTTACATATGGCATTAATCTTAACTAAAAATCTTAAAATGCAAAGGCTCGAAGCACCTTACCTCTCTGCTGTCAGAGAGACTACAGTAAGAGCAAGAAAGGAGATGAGAGCTCAGTGTCTACAGCGTACGTGTGAAGACTTGGATGTTGAGGTCACAACATTCTGACACTGCCGCTACTGAGTCTTGGCAGAGGAGGCATCTGGAGAAATTGAAGGGAAAAGCTCTGAAAGGGTCCTGGTCTTCTAACACAAACCTATTTATAGGTTTGCTTGCCTGTTAATGTAGACAGATCACCTGACTTGTAGGTCAGTCTGTGCCTAGTCAGGCATGCATTAAAACTGGCTACATGCTGGATTCTGTAGCGTCAAGACCTCTATCTGGAGCATGGCAGTGGTGACAATAGTTCTGACAGAGACTTGAGGTTTCTTAAACTCATAAAATGTAGTATTGTGGGATAGTTATGGTTTCTGCAGCTGTCACGAGAGCTGCAAATAGTTTGAAGTTCAACAAGGCCAAGTGCAGGGCCCTGTACTTAAGTCAGAACTATACCAAGCACAAATACAGGATGGGCTGAGAGCAGCCCTGATGAGAAGGACTTAGGCATAAAGAAAATTTCAGTAGGAGGCAGCAATGCATACCTGCAGCCCAGAAAGCAAACGGTGCTGTGGTCTGCATCAAAAGAAACGTGGACAGTGGGGTGAGGGGGTGACTCTGCTCTTATGAGACCTTATGTAAAGTGCTGCGTTCAGCTCTGGAGCTCCCAGCACAGGAAAGACTTGGGCCTGCTGGACTGAGCCATGATGATGATCAGAGGACTGGAGCACCTCTCTTGTGAAGAGAGGATGAGAGCCTGAGTTGTTTGAATCAGAGAAGAAAAGGGTCCTGACAGACCTTAGAGAGGCTTTCTGGTACATGAAGGAGGCTTTCAAGAAAGCTGAACAGGGACCCACTGTCTGCGAGTGTGGTGATAGGAAAATCTGTAATGGCCTTAAACTGTAAGAGATTAGACATTTGGAAGAAATCTTTGACTGTGAGAGTAGTAAGGTGCTGGAACAGGCTGCGCAGAGGAACCATGGCTGCCCCAGCCCCAAGGTCATGCTGGATGCAGCTTTGAGCAGCCTGAATTACTTCAAGGTGTCCCTGTACATGTCAGGCTGTTGGAGCTAGACGGTCTAAACCATTCTGTGATTCTAGACTATTTTTCCTGATACATATGTGTATATATATATATATATGTGTGTGTGTGTGTGTCTGTGTGTGTGTATTTATGCATATTTCTTATGGAATAGTATTGAAACTCACAAAGATAAAACCACGGAAGATCCAGCTGAAAGAAAGGTGAGTTATCTTGAGTTTGCTTTCATTTAATTTTAGCACTTGTGGTTATAAACTGGTCCAATTCATATGTCAAATTGCCACCTGGAAGATATTAGTGATGGCTTATATTAAGAGCAGAGATCAAATCCAAATTACCTTCCACTTCAGGGTCAAATCATTACGATGCACCTAATTCAGTTACGGAACACTGCCACTTCCATTTTCTGAGGTAAGAATCAGCAACATTGTCTGCATTTGCCACTAAGTTTTTGAGATCTTCAAGACTGAAGACTGAGCACGTCTTATTTAAGTTTATTTCTGGACTGCTGTTTTACTCTGGTTCTTCCTTTATTTGAGGACATTTTTATGAGATGACTAACTTAAAACATGAATATTGCACGTAAGGTGCTTGAAAATGTGATTTTTTTTTATTTTATTTTATTTTATTTTATTTTTTTGCTTCACAGCACGTCTTGAGAAACTGAAATTTATTGCTTATCTCGTACCCTTAATTTTAATGGGAATCTGGATTTTAGTTCCCAATGGAAAGTCTGAGGATTGGCAATGACAAGATACGGACTTGCAGAGCTGGAGTTGATGTATGGTCAATGAAATACTATTTGCCAAGAAATAGCTCAGGAAGGTCACTTTCAATGCTCTTTCGTTACCATAGTCTGCAGCGTGCTGTATTTAGAACACGGCGGGCCATTACTCCCAAGCACACTGCACAGAGCAAGGCCAGTGTCTCTAGGGTCGTTGTGTTAGCTGACGTGTACTGGGTTCCCTGGAGCTGAGGCTGAACAGGGCAGAGCATTTTCTGCTAAGTGTTCTGGGCTGTGATGTCCAAGCAGTAACATAGCGGTTGTCAATTGCATATTCCTTCTGGGTATTAGTAGCTGTACCTCTGTCTCTTCAAGGACACAACTCTTATTACTCTATTACATTCATGTATATTCTTACTTCCCTTAGTACACAGAAACTGAAGATATTCCACGCATCTCTTTTGGAAACTGTGTTTGAATTACGAAAGTGAAACAAGGGATAGATTTATTTTTTTAATCTCATTATTGAGAGCCCTTATCAGCGCTGATATAGGACTCTGATGCATTAACCTTCTAAGACAAAATTCTCCAAGCCTGCTTTTTACACAAAACAATTTTGTTTTAAAGCATTTAAAGTGTGAAAATGTTTCTGTTGTTTCTGTTTATAGAAACAAGTCACCTTTGACCAGAAATGGAAAAATTCAGTATAGAAGATAATGGTTTAACAAAAAAAAACACAACTGTGTACTGTCGCTGCCATGACTTTGACAGCAACATTTGTGACTTGTAGGGCATGTTTGTTTGTTTTTTTCACTAAGTTGTTGGAGAAAACTTTTGATTGAACTGGGCCAGAAGAAGACTTGTGTTAGTCAGAAAGCAATTTGTCTTTTTTCTGTGGAGAGTTCTGATATTTTAAAATATTTCTCAATCAAAATGAGAGCTAAAAATAAAAATATTACAGCTTGTTTACTGAAGCTTTGTCAAAAATCCAGAAACTTTTAACTTTACAAATTGGTAGCACCATGAAAATACTAGTCCGAGGACCTCATTCCAGCACAGATAATGCATTTCCTCTCCAGTTCAAACACTTCTAGAGGGTAAAAATGTGCTGTGGAAGTGGCAGCTAGGAGCCAGCATGTCCTGAGTTCAGTGCATCCCTAGCAGTCTCTGAACTCTAATTAATCTTCCCTGTCCTTCTGATCTTATAACTCTGTAAAGGCAAAAGGACCAGTGCAAAAAGGAGACGTTACAAAAGGAAGCGAAATGAATGCTCACCTGTCTCCAAGGATATCTAGGCTTGCAGGGAAAGAACTCCAAAAGGAGGTGTCTCCAACAAGAGGTCCTTCCTCAGTGGGAGTCAGCCCTTAATTGAGGTCTAAGAGGGTAGAGCCTATCTCTACCCCTTCACCTTTCACCTGTGCTCCCAGGGCTGACCTGGTCTTCCCTTCAAATGTTCAGTCAGTGGTTCAGGCTATGACTTAGCAGTCCCCATACACGCTACATTTCTTTCTCTGGTATTTTCTGTCTCCAACAGAGATTAAACCCCTTGATTGTGGGTTGATGCAGATGCCGCTCTGTTGGGAGTTAGGGACTTTAACGGCCATGAAGACTGTAACATCTGGCTAGATATTCTTTGTCCTCACCTGAAGAACAAAAGGTTGGGAGTGGATTTAGCCCACGTTCTTTCCCTGGAAATTAAATATTTTTTTGTCCTTCCATAGGCAATGCTAAAGCTGACAGGAAAATTTGTGTCTGAGTCCTGGTAACCTATTTCTGCTGGTGGAATAAGGGGATAGGAACAATATCAGCCATTTTCCCTAAGGGGAAGAAAGTTGGAGGAAAGGAATAAGGATTAGGCCTGAGTTCCTGTTCCAGCAGGGACCGCTGTTATTTACCTTCAGTTTTTCTCTGATTGGCAGCAAGAAGTGGATTCCATAGATTTGGCCCTGTCAAAGCAGGAAGAAAAGACAACTGCATAATTAAATTTCACAATTGGCCAATGTCACGTGCCTTCTGTTAGTGGGATAGAAAGAGTAAAGCTTGCACATCTTTGCATTTGTTCTGATTGGGTGATCTGTATATCAGATGTGTCGTAGATAAGCACTAACACGTTGTTTTCTTCCCCATGCCTTGTGAGCAAACAGTGAGATATGTATTCTAATCCCGTGAGTGAGGATAAACCCTCAGATTTCTTGAGAACTTTTCTGAGACCTGAACTTCTAACGTGCTTTCATTAATAAGAGATGTCCTGGCCGTGCTAATTCTTTTGTTTTCCTTTGTGATTAGGATGTTTCTGGTGTCATGAGAAGTATGTCAGACTTCTCAGACATGTCAGAATCACAGTAGGATGACTTTGAATGTTTACACTCTAGCGTATAACCATGTGAATTCCCAAATCAATCAGTAGCTATTTAAAACCTGTGTAAGATTAACCCCTAGCAAATACGGATTGCTGAGTTAGTCAGTTTTGCTCATTAGTATGTGTTTGTTTCCTCGCTTTCAATGAAACACGTTTCTTACCATGCCCCTGCCGTTCAGAAAAGAGCGTGATTGCAAATTATCTCTTGGTTTCTGACAGCATGCCCTACCCTTGTTTCAACAACAAAACTAGAGAGGGTTTTGGATTATTTATTTATTGGGTGAAATGCCTTTGAATTCTCTTCGTATTGCCAATTTTCTTTCCTCGGTGAAAGATAGATGGTCTTGATGCAGACTCAGCTCAAAGTTGGAGTGTACAGTGCCTCTTGATCAACTGCTGGGCCTGCTTTTGTGCCTGGATGTTTGCAGTCAATCTCTGCCCCCTCTTTGTCCAGGGAATGTAACGAAGAAATCTTGCCATGAGAGGGACTTCAAGCTTTGCAAGTACCTTGACACGTGGAGGCAGCAGCCCTGCAGAGTGCTCGTGAGAATGCCTGAACCAGGCATGGCAGGACTGCAAGATGTGCCACAAAGGCTCCAACAGCAGTGCTAACGGAAGAAACACTCTTCCCAACAGTTGCTGAATCCATATTTCAGCATCCATTCCAGCTATCTAACCTGTTAAAAATGCCACTTTTTGCTTCAGTGGGAATGCTGTAAGAGCCAGATAAAATAATTTTGTTGCATGGTAGGTAATGGCTCTCAATTTGTTAAATTTGCCAGCTGATGTGGGAACCTGTGGGATGGAAGGTGCCATATAAACATAAAAAAGTAGTATTATTCACCCTGATTGACTCTACCCCCTCCCCCCCCATTTTTTTGTTTTTTTTTTTTGTTGTTGTTGTTAAAAACATATATATATATATATTTTTTTTTTTTTAATGTATTTCTCTCCTGCATTCTCTTCTCTGTTTGAATGGTTCCTTCAAGTCCCTAGGTGGAACTATAGTCATGGAACTATGGTCAACTGCCCTCATGTTTTTCTGACCTTTGTTTTGTGGTTATTTACCTTACCAGCTTTTCTTCTTGTTCTACCTCTCTGTCTTCTGGGACTAATTCCAAGGCAATTTCATCGTCAAGAGCTTTTCACTCTAGCTGAGTATAAACACGCAAATTTGATTCACAGTGCTTAGTGAGTCCAGTTTGTCTTGTACACGATAGATTTACTGGTTTTCTCCATATCCAAGGATGAATTACAAACAGCTGAAATAGGATTGGTCCTTCTTCAAGAATTTCTACTGCGAGTGCGTGGAAGAAAGACGTGAGAAAACAGTCCTGTAAACCTGCAGCTTGAGGCTTAGTTGCACTTAAATGCCGTCATTCATGGAGCCAACTCAAACTCTCCATCAAAATCCTGTTGGCCTAAACAAGTCTGAAGGGTGAAAAAGTTTGATTTATTTGGCATTTAATTTTCTCTTGGCATCCAAATCTTAGCTTTAATTAGAGTATCTCACACAAAAAGGGTTACTTTCAAGTCTGGCTTTGGGAGGTGTTGTGTGTCGTATTCAGATCTCTGAGACATTTCAGCTCCATCTTGCAGACATTGGAATGAAGAACAGCATGAGCAGAGAAAACCGTTCCCAGAAAGGTCACAAGAACCATTTCACATGTCTCTCATCAGATCACGAAGCACAGTTTCTTTATTTCTCTAAGAACAAAGAAAACCCACCTGTGGATGTTAGAGGGCTTATCATTTTTTTTTAAATGACATGGAAAGCATATTAGAGGTAAAACTTACCGTCTGTTAACTATGGTTCTAAGTAGATTCCAAAACTTCAAAGACACTATATAGTACTACAAATTTGCATATGATAACCAAACCATAATGCTGTCTTTTATATTGTAACGTATAAATATTTATTATGTAGGCTTCTTTTTTTTTTTTTTTTTCCTCCACTGAAGTATGTGCTTTCTGTTCTGACACAATTGTCTTTCCGTTCGAACATGTTCACCGTGCCTTCAGGATAATAAACGCCAAAGCAAACTTTATTTTGAAATCTCAGCCTCCAGTTTAGGAAGTTCCTCTGCATTCTTTAACATCTCTAGATTGTCTGTAGGCATGCATTGCTATACTTGTAAGTTTTATGTCTGTAGCCAAACAAATAGTGAAAGAACAAACGGTAGTGGCTGTCACTAAACTTCAGATTTAGCAACCTGCTCTAACAATTGGTTTTCATTACTCATAACTGTCAAATCTCAGGTATCTGGGCTAATTTACATCAGGCAGAGAAACACATACCCTGCTATCGCCAAATGATAACTGTTCAAAAGTTGTAGGTTTATTTTTTTTTTCAGGTGCGGAAATGTGTTACCCTTCATCTGACTCAATTTGGTTTGAATGGACTGCGTCAAGAAGGAGGTAAACTGTTCTGTTTATTTAGAAGCACTGTAAGACGACTAAGAAAAAATCAGGAAAAAAAACCATAATGATTGTGTAATTAAAGGCTGTATTACAAAGTAAATCTATCAGGAATGGGAGAATTGCTCTGGACATCAATATTTCGACTGGGAGTGCAACTCTCTGATACTTCTTTTAAATGTTGGATGTGTAAGATATAGGTGTGCCAGATTAAGTCCAAACAGACAGAACAGAGACCAGAAAAGAGACTGAAATGAGCCATGCAATATATCCTGAAGTCTGTACGGATGCATTATGTGCTTACAGTGACTACTGCTTTCTTCGGGTGCTGGAATGTTTTTGTCTAGGTTCCTGACCATTGATGAAAATCTCTAAATCCTTTGGAGGTAGTATTACTTTTTTTGTCACACATGGAAGTTCTTTACACAAAGCACTGTTTGCTTTGTACTTCCTGTTTGGAGACTGGACTGTTGAGCACCAGGATTACTACGAGCATTCAAGATGAGTAATGTAAGTGTTGTATGAATCCGTGCTATTTGAAACAATTCTTCTCATATTTGTGGGAATACTTAGTGTTTGCAATAATAAAACCCTAAATAGGAAATTTAGGAAGATACATAAGGGCAGATGTGCTTTCACGATATTGAGAAGTTCTTTCTTCTTGGATAAGCAGCACAGATCAAAGGATAGTTTTGTATTTGGCTATCTCCTGTTGTGTCCTGGGGCCATGGGCGCCAGTTGCGTTTCACCCCTGATGCTCAGAATAAGTGCTTTAACAAGTATTAAAAAAGAAAAAAACCAAAAACTCTCCAAACCTACTGACTGCAACTCTGAATACCTGCTTCCTCATGAGTAGGGGAGCATTTTTAATTTTTATTTTTTTACAATCGCAGTTAGCCAGAATTGTAACTATTTTTATAATGACCTTCTGGCCAAAGCAGCCTGTTAGAGAATGAGGAACCTAAAGAGAATGCCTTTGTGTCTCTGTGATTTTCATCATATTTCAGTGCTTCTGAAGAGCTCAGCTTTTACAAAAGTGACACCAATGAAGTGCTGTGAGGTAAGAAATGCCTATGTCACACTTTGTGCCGTTCCCTTTATTTTCTGCTGTCAGTCAAGCAACCCCATGGCAAGCAATGCACTGATGCTTGAATGCTGAGCCATATGTTTGAAGATGGTCAGTTGCTGGGCAGCAGTGATGTTTTATACGCAGACTGTGTTGCTCAGCATCTTAGCAGGAATACAGCTGTGTGTTTCGTGTGTGGCTGTCCACCTGTGCCCATCTGTGTGGCTCTGGGCTTCACGGACAGAGCTAACGGTTAGCAAGAAGGAAGCAGAGCTGGATTTGAACGAGGAGGGCAGCAGAGGGGGCCTGGCTGCTGCTTCCAGCTGCCTAAGGGGGTGGTCAAGGGGAGTCAGAGACAGGCTCCTGGCAGCAAAAGCATCAGAGGCCGTGGATGCTAGTGACTGTGAGGGAAATCCCTGACAGTGCCCTCCGTCACTGGCTGCCCACGCTGCCCACCCAGGGAGCAGGTATCGGGCGAGAGCATACTCAGCCCTGGGAGTGCTCATCAGGCTGGGAAGTGAGCTCCTCCAGCTGTCCGTTCTTCACAATGAACGTATTTAAAACGTCATCAAATTGCAACCGTAAAGGCGGCAGCGGGGACGGTCGGGCTGAATAACGGGACGGGTGTTTGCTGGGGGCTAGCGCTGCGGTTCGATATGCCGCTGGAGCTGGCAGACCGGGAGCAGAGGAGGGCTGGCTCAGCCAACGGATCTTTAAATGCTGGCGCTGCCGATGCTCCACGGGATGAGCTGAGCGTGTGGCGGTCCTGCGGGCAGAAGGGAGACGCTCTCAGCTGAACCTCAGAGGTGCGTACCGGGGGGAAGACTTGGAGAAAAGGGAGATCAGGAGGGAGCCTTTATCTACTGCTTTGTTTTCTAAAGAGTGCTTTCTATGCGTGTTTTTTAAGAGAGGAAAAATCTCGTAGAGTTTGTTTCCATTCACTGAATTCTGATTACGATTTTGTGCGGCTGACTTGGATCTTCCCGAACTAAAATATGAGAGTTATGTGCTGCTTTGTCTAGATTTTTAGGATGGATTTGGAGTGTAGCTTGATGGGAAAAACCCTGGCTGTGCAGAAGCAGATGTAGCAGGTGACTGCTCATGCTGATACTTGTCTCATCATCGTGATCTAGTTGATTAAACCTTATTGTGACCTGCTTGTTAATGCCCAGAAAATTTTAATGAAAAGGGAAGTAGTTAGTGAAATCTTAAAGCAGATTTCAGAGTTGCTACCCTTTTGTGGAGTCAATTGATGTAAAGTGACCTAAATAGCATGCTGTAGTGAGCTTTGTCAATTGTTTATATATGTTGCTGGGAACAACTGAAAGCATTCATGAAGAGGACTTCCTTGTGCATTGCAAATAGGTCATGATGCAGAAAACTGTGATGGGTGATTCCTAGCTAGGAGGAATTAGTGTGCTTCTGTCCTCATGCCCCCTATCTTCCATTATCTGTGACCTCGTAACTTAAAACGCACAGATTTTAGGATAAGAGATTTCCTACTCAGTCTCGATAACTCGACTGCACTTAATTAGAGAATCCAGCCCTGACATTTAAACAAAGCTACCGTGAAAATTGCTGTCTTTTTCTATCAGCTATCACACAAATTGTATGAGTGTCAGAGAAACTTCAGCATGAGAGGGAAGCTGTGGATGCCATCTCATTGCAACAGGTCTGTCTTCTAGAGTAAGTCAGAAGGAAAGAAATCAGAACAAGCTTTTTATAGAGCCCTATTGGCTTTAAGTGATACCTAGATAACTAAATAACGGGCAAGCATACAGGAGTTTGAGCCTGTAACTCGTAACTTAAAATCAAAATGCATCGAGTGTGTTCTGGCACTGTGAGAGCTATTTCTTTCTAATTGATGTTGCCTTTTAAATCCCATTTTTATTAGTATGGCAGTATGGGTTATGTTTACTGCTGCTTTTGAGGAAGTTTCGTAGAAAATCCAAGTGTGTTTCCTGTCATTATATATTCAGCGTGTTTTGAACTATCTGCCTGACTCAGCAGCTTCTGGCCAAGCAGGCTTAAAGAGAGTCAACTGATAGACCAACTCACACACTGTATTCTACCGAAGCAATGAAACAGATTTGTGATGCTTAGGTATACCCTAATAGGAAGCCCTATAATCGGTAGTTTGTTATTCTGACGTTTACCGTGCGAATTGATAGAGTACCCTGTGAAGCTGCTGAGTTCAATGGACAAGACCAGAAGACTAGAATGCTGAGTGAGGATTTATGCGTTCTGCCATCGGCATGGCTGCGTTGCCAAAGAAATTACTTGTCAGCTGAAATAAAGTCCATGCTGATTGGTTGAATATGTGTAACTTAAACAGCTGCAGCTAGTTGAGAGCTTATAGAGCTATGGGAAGGAGCATTGCTGAGGGTGCTTCTTTTTTGTGCCTGTTAAGCTAATGCATGATGAGGAACTTAGTATCAGGTGAGAAGGAAATGTATTTATTTTTGAATTACGGAGAGCGTAAGGTATTTTCTTGAACCTTCTGCAGAGATCCTTGTAGTCAACAGATTGTG
Source organism: Oreortyx pictus (assembly GCA_036925125.1). Lineage (NCBI taxonomy): Eukaryota > Metazoa > Chordata > Aves > Galliformes > Odontophoridae > Oreortyx > Oreortyx pictus. The sequence continues at coordinate 51,799,962 of JAUPFR010000005.1, read as the reverse complement.
GGTTTTTTTTTTTTTTTAAATGCACACCTAGTTACGTATCTGGCAACATTTGCCATTACCATTTTTTTCTTTCAACTGAAAATTCTGTCAAAATTCAAATGATGTAACTGGTTAAACTTTTACCATGATAGAGGAACTTCCTTCATTGCGTTCTAGTAATACTATTGCATGGATGTTTGAGCGTTAGCAACGAGTTAAAGGTGAAGACAGGAGCACCAGAGAACCCCTGGATTAGTGAAGCTGATTGAGAAAGCTATTACCTACTGCTGCAGGTAAGTACCAGTCAGTCATTCCTAAAGATGAGGAGGAAAGGCAGCCTGCCTTACGTGCCAGTGGGTTGCCAGAGGGTTATCTGCAGTCTCTGTTTCTTGGAACTGAGTGGACTGAGAAAGTCCAGCATAGGCTCAAACTCCAGGCATAAGCAATGCATCGCTAGACTTTCTTTCATTTATTTGTTTTGGGGGACTCTGCTGCACACGAGTTCACCAGCTTGCTTGTATACTTTTTAAAAATACAGTTCAGAAGAAACTGTTTTCTGTCTAAGAGGCACAACGCCACAAAAAGCCGGTGGAGATTTCCTGAGTCTTTTTGATTCAGTGCAGAAAACAGGCTTACACCAAACTGACTTCTTACAGTGTTTCAAACTGGAGCTGCAAAGGCGGGATCAGTTACTTCAAATATAATTCTTGTATAGGAATAATTGCACAGACACAAAGATGATGTGTCCCAGTATGGATACGCTAAAACTTTAATTATGTTTTGTTGGGTCTTGAAAAGTGGCCTTTGAAAGTTATTGAGAGGAAAAGTTAATTTTCACTGTAAGTGAAGCCAGAGACCACACTGGATCTACTATCCTATGGTCCCGATGCTTCTTCAGGTTTAGATAAAGGCACTTACCTTTCTGAGAGATGTCATTGCTTCCTCCAAAACAAGTGCTGTTGTGAGATAATTAAGATTTTTCAGGAGACAGCAAAGTCACTTCTAGTATTCCCACCACATGTGTTACCATTTATTTATAAGACTCTGAGTCCCTGGGTTGCTGCAATTGCTCTCTAATTACATCCATATCGCAGTTGCTTGTCACTTTGTCACTGCTGCTTAAATCTTCCTCCGAAATATGTCTTCAGTACTGTAGTAACTTGCGAATCTCAGAGACGTTTGCCAGTTAAGCTTGTTTTTCTCAAGAAAGCTTATTTTTCTGGCGATGCCATTCTACATCACCTGCGGAAAAAACAGCTGTGTAGGTTCAGTTTTTTTATTGTCTTACACCAAGTAATTGAAAAAATTATTTTATTTTGTTTATGTTCTAGTACCTAACTTTTTTTTTAATTCTATGCTTTGTGATGTTGCATTCCTGACATCCTGGAAGATTTTAGGTTGGAAGTGCGGTTGTCAAGTCTCACCTCCTGTTTCAGTGCTTTGAAGTTTTCTGTGGGTGATGTTTGCACTGCCTCCATGTTGTAGTGCTTCACAGATCTCACTGAACTTCTGTCAGCTGCAACTTGTCAGACAAACAAGCAAGGAGTCGAGTGCTACAGAGTTCCTAAGAATATCACAGACGTGCTTGAATTTAGCAATCAAGAATCACAGAGCAATGTTGCATGTGCTATACTTTCTGTGTTCTTTCCTCGAGATTCTGCTGCCAGATGTCAGGTGTAAGAGATGGGAACTGCTGAAGCTCTGCTCTGATTCCTTTTAGCAGTTTTCTCACGTACCTAAGCTTACATGAGCATATAATGCACATGGTGACAAAAAGGGGTTTACTTGAAGCTGCTCCTCCTACCCGTGACCAAAATTTCTATGGAATTTTCCACATTAGTGCAAAACATCTCTGGTGTCAGGCACTCTATTAACAATATATCTTCCTGCAAAGCATTCAGGAAAATGTTGAAAGCAGATTCTCCGACAAAACTGCAGCTCTTTACACTCAGCTAGTAAAAAGCACGAGTGATGTGAACTGTAGCTAGTAGAGGAGATGTGTTCATTATGTTTCCTTCGTCATTTAATATGAACGATTCATTGTGAATGACAGAATGAGAATATACGTAAGATAATTTAGCGGCAGAGGAAACACGCAGTGATGAAAAATATTAGTTATATTATTTTATTGGTGATAATATGTTTTTAAAATTAGTGTTAGACGTTCTATACAGAATTACTGAGTTATCAGCTCCTTGATTAACTATTTTATTAACAGCAGTTACTACTTTGAAATACCTCTTTGAAAAGCTGTCACTAGTTCTTGATTTCCTTCTTTCTTCATTCATTACAGACCCTATAAAGATAAGCGTATGTCTCCGTGGAATCTCCCTTACGTTGCAGGAGACTCTTTGCAAAGCAGCTCTTGCACGTGGACCCCCGGACAGCATCAGTGCAGCTCTCCTTGAGAAGCAAAGCAGTGCAATGAAAGGACTTCTGATTTTAGAGGCAACGAGTAAGACCAGAGGTGGCTGGTACGGGATTCACTCCCTGAGTTATCAAAAGTAAGGAAGAGTATATATTACATGTTTCCAGATAAAGTACGCCTAGTTGTCCAGAAGCTGAAGTAAGCTTTCAAGGTATAACATCTCAACCTGAGATGTTATACCCCCTGACGAAGTTCAGAATGTGAAAATGCAGTGCCTTGTGGAAAGACAATGACAATTCTCAGCATGCTCACGTTAAAAGTAGCGAGGTGTGCGCATCGCCCTGCATTTATATGCCACTGCTAGGGTGTATAAATGATTTTTCCCTGAAGGCTGCAAAAGTTCTTATATCGAAGAATAACTCTGGTATCACAAATTTAACAGCACATGATTTTCTCCAACGTTTTCTAGCTCTCTAGAAAACATATTCTGAACCTTTACCTTGTTCTACAGTGCTAGCAGTAATCGCTTCCCCCACGGACAGAACAAAAACAAAACATGCGCTGAGCTGTGATAGTTCAGATAATCCGATGCAGCACTAACTTTGATTGTTTGTTCAGTCTGCTGCCTCCCTCGGCACGCATAGCTCATGCTGTTAATTGGGTTGTCTTTGAGCACAGCATCTGATCATTTAGAAGGGCTTTATGACAAAGGGGACTGTATAAGTGTGAGTCTCTGGGACAAAGGAGTAGGCTGTTCTGGTGCGCAAGCTTGTAAGAGGTGAGAAGGGAAAGGTGGACTGAGCCTCAGTTCAGCTGGGTGTTAACATCTTCCTGTGATGGCCTTCTATTTACTTGTTTCTCAAAAAGACTTAAGGTTTGACACGGTCGTGTTTAAAATGTTGGTGAAAGTTTTCTGCAGACCTAGATAGCGCTCCCTGTCTTGGGTATCAACCCACGCTGGTCCTGGAACAATGATGTTCTCCAAAAACAAGACTTTCGTATCTTACTTAGAAACTTCCAGGTCTCGGTGGAGGGGGATGGACATCTCTCTCAAAGGGTTAGCTATAGGACCATGGAATAAAGCAGTGGAGGAAAAAAAAAAAAAAAAGAAACAGCTATATGCTAGTTGCTGGTCAGTGCCTTTCCGCAGACGCACGGGAATGAGTAACGCAGCATTCTATGCTAGACCTGGGTTTTGTTGGCAATCTCAGCTGGGTAACTTGTAAAACGTAAACACTTGTATTTGGTAACCCTTGTCCAAGTGGTTCAGATAGTGCTCAAGCTGAACCATAATCCAGCTGTGCTTTTTAAAATATTATCATTAGTTTTCTTAAAGAAGAAAACCTTGGGATGTACATAGGAACAGTGTTTACTGTGAAAAGCACGTGGACTTTACGCGTTTTCATCTCCAGAGAGATGAGAAGTCCTCTGAAAAGCTAGATGTCTTCTTACTTGTCACAAAGCTACTGAATGTCGTAGTTTTCGTTTTTATTGGTTACATCTGATTGCTATATTTTTCTCACGTCACTGACTTTTTGCATTGTGCCTTATTGCTTTAAAAAGAAATTGACTGCTAATACCCTTCATTCACGTTGTCTCAAAAGACTGGATACGTAGACACCTTGAAAGAGACTATTGTTTTATACCATTGCCTCAAAGGTTGCTGATGAACATGTCCGAGCAAGTCCTGTGCAAGGGTTGCAAAAGCCTTTGTCTAAGGGACAAGCAGATGGGTACGTCCTGGGGCAACGAAAGAGAGATAAGCCGCAGCTCAATGACCGCTGAACACTCTTTTGTGTGGTACTCATCTCCTTGGGGAGATTGCCATCTCAGAAGATGCTTGCCTGGCATCACTGTCACAGGATTTGCTATGCCTACCTCACTGAGCGGCTAACAGGTTTATTCTCATTATATTGACAACTTACATATAATCACAACTTAGTCTTTGCTGATTGTATTTCCTTGGGATTTTTTTTTTTTTTTTGTGAGGTTGTTTTGTCGTCATTTTTTTTTTCCCTAATGCCTCATATGAAAGTTGTTTGATGGTCTGCAACTATGAGAAGCTTAAGTACAGATAGCTAGGGCCTGAGCATCTTTCTAAACGTGAGACCTTGAGAATGTCTAGTCAAACTAATGGGAGCTCGTGCCAGGGAGACAGTTCTTATTATTTCCATCTCTATAAATACCCAATGTTTGAGGCTCACAAACATGCCTTTGGTCATTTTAATCTCGCCCCAGGCTGGGAGACTCTTGCACTGAATTATTCTGATGACACAGCACCGAATTTTCCCAAATGAGCCTTGGAGTCAAGTAAGAAATGCTTTTTCTCAGCTGTCTGTTCAGTTCAGTAACAGCCCAGAAGAGTACATTCTGGAATGGCATTAGTTAGATGTAAGTTTATTTTTCAACTTCAACCTTCAAGAAAAATATGTTCTTCTTTCTCTCTCTTCTCCCTCAATTTTCTGTTCACCCTTTTTGCCTTCCTCCCCCTCCTTTGCATCTCTGTTTTGCGCAGTATGGCTATGTCTTCTCTATGGGTCTGTAAGTCAAGCACCGCACAAACTAAGGACCTCCATCTGGATGAACTCTAGCCTCGGTCTCTTCTACAGTGCTCAACTGCCCCTGACAGTTGACCTGTCGGGCAGGGCTCTGGTAGTTCCTCTCCTTGCTTGTTGCTTTTTGGATGAGCTGTATCACAATCACACTTCAGCTCGCTAAGCTAATTATCTTTTCAATCTGCATTGTAAATGTGTGCTGGAGTGCTTCTAGTATGAACTGATAGGAGTGAACTGTGGAAGGAGAGTGTCATCTGGAGACTGGTAGGAAAAGCAACTTCTCCATCTGACGATGATCACTGTTCAATTGGACTCTGCTGGTCAGGTTAAATTTTTCTTCCCCTGTGGTATTGCATTTATAGCACTGTTAGCCAAAAAATAGCAAAGTTGTTTTGCTTTCGGCTTTTAATACACAAAGTAATTAACAATATTTTGTGTAATTATTTATTATGCATACAGTATCCAGCCATTACTGGTTCTACAATTGTGACCACGTAGCAACTGCCTTCCATTTGCTCATTCAAGATGTCATATGCACCAGATATTCATTAAGTCCCACCTTTTGCTGTCATTTCAAACCAGATGATACTTCTTAATGAAACAGCGCTTTACACTGACCCTCAGTGAAATTTCAAACAACTTGGCGATGGTTACCTGGTGGCTGCTTCGGTTGAACAAGCTGTCTCAATAGGAAGTGCAAACTAACATGTTGACTGCTTCTATCCCATCATGCCTGAATACTGTTTATTATTTTCCTTTAAGTTTTCAAACTGCAATTGTTTAGGTGTAAGGATGTTTTGTTTAGTAAAATCGAAGTCTACTTTTTGAGCCTGTGTAGTATGTGAGCACCAAGAAGCTGCTATGCTGTTAATTCACTCTCGCTAGTACACATTAATCCTCTATGTAAGCAAGCTCATACTTAAGCTCATTTCACTGTAAATCATCTCCACAAGATGAGCTGGCTTCTGTGATCAAGATCAGAGCATAAATAAGGCTTTAGATACTCTTGTACCCGCATAATGCAGATCACATCACCATTTCTGATCTGATCGGTTATTTCTTAGCCATTGATGGAGACCTTCCCTCCCCTTTCCATTCTAGCCATTTTTTTTGCCTTCTACACTGCCGTATTAATTAATTAATGTTAGTAATATTTATTTATAGTATATCATATATAATATTATAAATATTATTTATTTATTAATCTTATATATTATATTTCATTAGTGATAATTAATTAATATTATTAATGTTCCCAGCTGAGGAACGGAAACAGACAACTCTAATTATTCAAAAATTATTCTAAACTAACTCTAAAATCTAATAAATAAATAAATAAATTCTAAAATCTAATAAATATAAGAAATAATTATTCAAATTATTCTGTCTCGAAGAATCAATTTTGAAAAATCTCTCATAGAATAGCTTTTCCCATCTGTTATTTGTATTTATACTTTTGGAGTTTATTTTTATATCTGGTGCCGCCTTCTTTTGCCAGCTACTTGACGGATAGCTGTTAATTGTTTATCTTTCATTTCCCTGCAGATCGGTTAGTTGCCCTTCCAAAAAGCCGTCCAAGCAGACGTGGAGGTGACAGTCTTTTGATGTCATGGTCATATTCACATAAGGGTACAACTGCATTGTGATTGATACAAGTTGTCAGGTCCAACATCTCGTACAATCAAAATGCAAGTGATTGTAAAATTAACTTAGAACAAGCCGAAGAAAGTCTGCAGAGAGCGGGCAAGTAAGCCAGAAGCTGGCCCTGCTGCAATTGCTGGCATTTTGTACAAACTTCTTATTTCCATTTATATTTTTGAGTGAGACAATCGGATCGTTGTAGACATTGTCTTTAAGTTCTGTGCTCAGGAAATGGTTATATCTTCATTGCAGCCCTTGCGATTCTTCCCAAGTCATCAAAAGAAGAAAATAAAGCCAACCTGGGAGACAAATGAATAGGTGAAAATATCACGTGTGAGCCCTTGAAAACTTGTGTCGCCCATTAAAGAGTCAATATACTGGCTGAACAAAATGTCAGATGTTCCCTCATTGCCTCTTACTTCACGTCATTGCAGTGAAGGAGCCAGTGCTGTGTCAAGAGCAGCCTTGCATTTCACAGCAGCATGAAAAGCTGAAGCTGAGGAGAATGTCTTGCACCACATCTTTAAACTTAGTAATTTTGCAAGCTTCTCAGCTTCAGGAGGTCTAAGTTCCCTGTTAATAAAATGAAAATGAACTGACTGAAGTAAAACTGAGCTGATATCATTTTGGTGCTACAAGAGGCTAATATGAAGTAAACCTGATAAATCCGGGCTCAATAATGATTGTACCGAATGTGACCTATTGTGCTCAGTTGCTGTTCTGGTTCCTGAGTCATCTGCAAAAAAGCTGTAACGGTTACATTGTTTTTCTTGGGATCGGAGTGGAAGAAATATGAAAAATTCTTCTGTAGCGTAATTTAATTTTTTTTTTTTTTTTTTCACAAGTAATTACAATTACAGGAAGACATACAGGGTAGTAACAGCAAAACTAGCTTCTCCTTAGAGAGCATGACCAGGGCTTCATTTTTGTTTGTTTGTTTGTTTAAATATATTTCTAGTCCTAATCCTCAAGTAGTAAATATTTATATAAACAAGCTTAGATCTTGTTACTCAAAGCTAACATATAGGTCAGCTTCTCAGAGACGGTGCGGTGGGAAAGGAGAAAAATGTTTTGTGAATATCCTAAAACCTTGATGATCCTTCCTGTTTTCCTCCTGTTGATTTATTCTGTATTGAGAAAAGGCCTGTATTAGGAAAGGAAAGCTTGTTCATCAGAGTAGTTTAAATTTTTGGACTGAAATGTGTTTAAATTGTGATTCTTAACCTCTTCTTTCGTGGATTTACGCCAAATCAATGAATATGTGACTGAAGTGAGTTATAAATGGTCTTAGATGAGCTTTGCAACCATTTGTATCTTTTTTTGCCTCTGTTATTTAGGGAATTTCCACTAGTGTGATGAAACCACTTGGGAAAAAATAAATGTGTGCATATATCTCAGCACGTTTATAATGTTAGATTTGTATTCCAGTGTTGTATATGGTTTTTCCCCTTTCAGCTTGCCATGCGGCTGGATGCCTGCCGTGTGCTGCTACATCAGGGCAATGCTGACAGATTTAATTAGTAGCCGCCTTCTCATTCAGACCTTAACGTTTCTTTCAATGAGATTAACAAACAAAAAAAAAAAAGTTGTGATATTGTACAGACTTCTCTGTAGGCAAGATAACTTCCCTAAAGCATGTGTTCATCTACACAGTGCCCCCCCCCCCAGAGCCTTTCTGAGATCTGAGTCTTTGTGTAGCCCCCAGTATTTACTGCCTTCCAGATTCCAGCCTGCATGCTTCAGTAGTTCACGCTTTGTCTTGACATCAAGAGTTTACAGACTATGAGCAGAATTCACAAATCACGATGCTTTTCAGCTTTTGGCGGAGCTCATCACTATCATCACTACTAACAAAATAAATGGGGCCAAAACATCCGAGCTGGCTTCTCAGCAGAAAGAAAAGGAGAGCTCCCTTTGGGTGTGAACTTCATAACCTGTTTCTCAAATGAGTTTCTGTAGCAGTGAGTTCCCAGTATGGAGGAGTGAAGCTTAATGTGTATAACAGGCAAGTCGTACTTGCCTGGAAGCACAATGTTCTGTATCATACCCCTCTGCACAGGGGTAAATCCTGAGCATCGTTATTAGATAATAAGAGAAGGAAGAAAAAAGAAGCGTGATGCTTTTTTGCCTGCTTTTAGCCTCTTCAGGGTGCGCTGCCCTGAATGGCACTGATTTGGGGCACGCATTGTTAAGAAGATGATGTTTGATAGACGAAGAGTGGAGTTTGTCACATGCATTTGCCTGCCACGGCCCTGAAATGTCCCAGGCAGCTTGGCTATGAAAGCATGGAGACACCTCTTGGTGTCATTGGACAGCCTTGATTGCATTTTTCCCCGGAGCCGCCTTCCCATCTACTGCTAGCTCTCCTGACTCTTTGTAAGAATGCAATGTAGAAAAACAATTGTTCTTGCTGCTTAACCACTGCGAATGGCTATGGCGCCTATCACTGCAGTCAGTATCAGCAGATGTGCCCATTCATTATTTTCCTCTCCTACAAGGATGCTGTCTTTGGTGCTGTGCCACTATGGTGGAGGCCGTCCTTTTAGGGGTAAAATCTGACAGACGACTCCGATCTTGGATTCTGCTTTCAAGCTGTAATTTTTTTTTACCATTTAAGATATTTTGTCAGTCCCAGGGGCTTTGTTCCCACTATTTCTGCTCCAGAGCCACATTTTCATAGATGTTCAGGATGTGCTGTGCATTTCACTCCTTACTGCTGAAAGCAGAATGCTCTCAAGAGCACCTCAGTATCATCACGCAGTTATCGCAGCGGTGCCTATGGTTGAAAAAGGACTGTTGTGCAAGGAAGGAACTGTTGTATGCACACCTCGTAGCTAAGTGAGGAAGTAGCAGAAAGGAGAAAAAAGCAGTGTGAGATAGTGTGGGAACTAGGAGCCAGCAACTGCAGAGAAAAAACTGTTCTCGTCATTTCTGAGCGGCCCCTTCAATATATCCAGCTGGGCGATGTTTATTATCTAGAACCTGGTCATCTTGGAGGTTATTTACCTGCCTTAGTAAATAAGACTTGCCACCAGGCTGACGATTCAGTGTCTATTCATCGATAATGCTGACGTGAGCTGAGTGGATGCTCTGTAGGCTGTGCTGTGACTGCATTTTGCTGGTGGATAGTCTGAATTGGTTAAAAAAACCACATAGGCCGTTAGTGGTGTTTGGTCAGTTGTTTCTTTTTTTCTCCACGTGTTGATGTTAAAGAACAGCAAAAGGGGTGTCGAGACGAGACTACCTGATGTATTTGTACTTGCGCAGGTATTGTTATCGTCGCTGTGTTGTTCCTCCAATCTCCTGCCTTTCCCATGACGATTTCCCAGTGTTTACGCTATGGTAAGTCAGTTGTTCAGTTGCATGTTTTCTGTGGTAGATAAAAATGTAACAAAGGTAACTCGATTTTAACCTGATAACAGCACAGAAGCGTCTACGTGTTTTAGAAGCGAGTGCTCTATCTCCCTTCACCGGTGTGATGCGCTAAGCAAATGTTTCCAGGAGCATGTGTACTGAATGTTCTCAGTTCTCCTTTTCTTTGTTTTCCATCCAGGATTTGAGCATGGGCACCCAGCCCCCTACTGTGACCAAGTCAGAGATCCCAGACCATGTTCTTTACGCTGTAGGGACATGTGTTCTTGTTATTGGCTGCATCGGCATCATAGGAAACCTCCTAGTTCTCTATGCATTTTACAGGTACTCAGATTTCTTTCCTTTCCATAACTCATAAGCGTCTCTGTGAAGATGTTCTGCATGGATTTCTTCTTGGGTTAGAACTTCAAAGAAAGGCTGATGACATCAGTTAGATACACCTCACGTACGTCCACGCACACCACCGATGTACTCCTATGTTAATTCCTTGTGTTGCAGGGATTCTAAGAAAATGAGTGAGAAAACACGTGGAACCTTGATTTAGTAATAATTATGAATAAAAACTTAAGAAAAGTTTAATAACTTAAATAATAGAAACCACAGCTAACTCCTTCACTACCACCCCCCCCCCCCCCCCCCCCCCCGGGTGGAATTTGCAGATTACTTGATTAAAGATGATGTTGTTCCAACAGCCCAGAAACTCCTGGGAGAACCAAGGAAGCATTGTGTTACATGAATGAGCTCATGCCATCGGTGTGTTCCTTGCTTCAGGCAGATCATAGGATTTCTGTCAGTTTGGGTGCCTCCTGGGTCTCTGACAGTTTAATAGATGGTTGGAGCTATTGCATCTTGAGTACGCAAAGATCTCATGGAAAAAAATGAAAACCTGCGGTCCACTCCACGCTATGATGCCAGAAATTTTAAATCTTTTTGCTCGCTGTTCGTTGTCATCATGCATTTTAATTCACTGAGGGCCAACAATGCCAGAAACGGCAGTGCCATCATTAATGAAGGGTTAGCTTACTATTTTTTAAATGTTTAAGCGAGCGAAAGAGTTCAGTGGTTTTGAATAACTGAGTTTTGCAGTTATAGATCGCTCCATGATTTCTAGCACAGTTTATCCATTTCTCCTGAAATCTGTTTTAGCTGGCGCAACAAAAGCATGAAACCCTCAAAGCGGGAAAGTCTCAGTAGGCGGATGAGCCCTTTTATCCGCCTGTTGCAGACAGTTAAGAGAGGCATGATTCTGTGAGATCTGTGGAAGTATTCAGATGACCTTGTAATTTATTTCTTAATATTCAGTAACGTGAAGAAAGGCCTTTCACATTAGTTGCAAACATTGTCATACTGGAAGCACATCAGAGAGGCCTCAGCTGCTAGACTGAAGGAAGCGCACAGAAAACTTATTTCAAGCCATTTAGAATTGCTACACAGTTTTCAAAAGCAAAGTTATCTACAAAATCCCGTTTGTTGCCTTTATCTAGAAGGACGTGAATAGTCACGTCTTTTTGTATTTTGTGTACCTGGTACTACGAAAAGTCCTGAATTCAGACTCAAGGTATCAAAGTTCTTAATTTAGCTGTGCAACCAAAACGCTGTTTTGCTTTGAGGGACAAGCAGCGCTCAGCATTATACCTCCTCAGCGTATCCATCAGAAGTGGATTTTTCGGAGTATAATATTTAATCTGCAGAATTAAGAAATTTTCAACCAGACAGCCCCAAGTAAAAGAGAGGGGCCGTTTGTTATGTTAACAGTGCTGTTCTCTTGAACCGAACCGTGTGTTTAAGGGTAACTGGAACTCTTCCTCTGTTGGAAAATAAAGGATCTCTTTTATCCCCCTGCCTTCGTCAATCCTCACTTTGAAACGACTGCATCTTTAGCTGTGGTAATTGATTGAATGAGAGTGACTGCTCATGGCCACCTGGAGACTGTTTGGTATAAAATACCTTTTGTTTTATTGACTAGAAAGAAAGATGGCTGTTTGTTCCTTTTGCCTATGTCACGCAATGTTTTTTCATCTGTTTTTTAGCAATAAGAAGCTGAGGACACCCCAGAACTTCTTCATAATGAACTTGGCTGTGAGCGACTTCCTGATGTCAGCTTCTCAGGCCCCCATATGCTTTATCAACAGCTTGCACAGAGAGTGGATCCTTGGAGATATAGGTACTTTCTGAGACTGATCAATCCGTCACTAGCTCTACTGTCTTTAATGTATTTTAAAGCTGGCAAAGTCAGCCAGTGCAATGGAGGGAGCAACTCAAAACTCTGGAATTACAACCTAGGCTTTTGACGTGATCTGTCCACGTGATGACACATTTTGTGTAGCAGTCTTTATTTCTCCATCACGAGTTAGAAAGAAATGAGTCAACAGCAACATGCAACGATGGCCATTTCACTTCTGAGGGCAGATGTTATTGCTAAAGATGGATAGGAAAGTTTTCTTTTAATTATAAATATTTTTCCCGAATTAGTTTTAGAAAAAGTTAATAGGTAGAAGTGTCCACTGATATCACATAATGTGCTCCTAGGATCGCACATTTAATTTTGGAAATGTAGGGATTTGGAAGGACCGTGCAGCAGACACAGAATTGTGTGAACGGTTGCAGGCTGTGGTCAAGAGCTTCGTGTCCAGGTGGAGGCCAGTCATGACTGGTGTCCCCCAGGGGGCCATCTTGGGACTGCTGCTCTTCAGTGCCTTTTTTAAAGACGTGGACTATGAGACCGAGTGCACCCTCAGCAAGTTTGCTTACATCACTGAGTGGTGCGACTGATAAAATAGACAGGCTTGAGGACCGCGCTTGGAAATTTAATGAGGTTTCACAAGCCAAGAGCAAGCGTCGCACTTGGGCTGAGGCAATTCCAGAGTGTGTTCGGCCTGAGAAAAGAACTCGCTGAGAACAGCCCTGCGGAGAAGAACTCTAGTCCACCAGAACTGAGCAGCTCTGGCAATGCAAGCTTGACACAGTGTGTGCTTGCAGCCTGGAAGGCCAAAGGTATCGTAGGCTACATCATTTTTCGAGGTATCCATTTGGCATTAGAATACAGATATCTGCTGCAGCCTGTTAGGATCGATATATTCGGCAACGGTCCAGGAAAATGTAACCTTAATTAGACCGGATTTTCTTTGAGGCAGTTTTCCATTAACATAATGTTGCCGGCTATGGTCCGCCACGGAGAGTAGGGCTTGTTAATACAGATGTTTGTTTGTTCATTATACATACATATGTTTTTAGTAATGAATGCTTAATTATACATTTGCAGGGCTAAGAGCATTAGTATAAAGGGAGAAAAGCCTGGGGCTAGGTTTCTGGGTGTTGTTTTGTTTTGTGTGAGAGTGTATGTGAGAATTTATGAGATCAGGCTGTGAGAGCAAACAAGAATATGTTTAAGAAAAAAACTCTGAGCTTGCCATTTTCTGCTTCAGGTTGTGACTTGTACGCTTTCTGCGGAGCACTCTTTGGGATAACCTCCATGATGACTCTGTTAGCTATTTCTGTTGACCGCTATTTGGTGATCACCAAGCCCCTGCGCTCCATCCAGTGGACCTCCAAGAAGCGCACCATGCAGATCATTGCTGCCGTGTGGCTGTACTCGCTGGGGTGGAGCGTGGCCCCACTCCTTGGGTGGAGTACGTTGTCTGCTCGCTCTTTCTTCCAGCGTTCTTGATGCAGTCTGCCTTTGCCTTGCTCAGGATCCGAACAAAATGAGGGTTTGGAAAAGTTCCTGGATGGATGTTTAGCTACTTGGCTGATGGTTTTTTGCCACGTACTAATTTCTGCGTCTGTCACAATGCAGTACCCTGGTTTGTTGTTTTTATTTTTTGCCCCGGGTTGTGTTCGAGGGGACCAAACTGCAGGCTGGGCGTTAGGCGTGTGAGAGTTTGGCAGTCAGAACCTCCTGTCCGTGTGTGTACTCGCACATGATACAGCCAACACGGCTCTCGAAGGCTGTCTACACAGCACGGCATTAGTTGTAATCATTCGATTGATAAATCAGGAACTACACAAGCTTTGGTTATAATTGCAAATAACAAATTCCATGTATTTTGTAGGTTCCTACGTGCCCGAGGGCTTGATGATATCCTGTACGTGGGACTATGTAACCTACTCCCCTGCAAACAGAAGTTACACCATGATTTTATGCTGCTGCGTGTTTTTTATTCCCCTGATAATAATACTCCATTGCTATTTGTTTATGTTCTTGGCCGTAAGAAGTACTGGCAGGTAAGCACTGTAACTGAAATATGCGAAACTATATTTTTCTTGAATTAGAACATTATCTCAAAATCTTTATTAGCAGCTGTAACTGGAGAAACATTTTTGCCAGTGTGAAATCTGGAAAGGATCGTACGCGTTTTGGAGTAGGAGACAAAGTAGCCTCAGGTTGCTCTAATCTTAGCCCAATCTACAGTAATTAATACTACTGTAGATAATTTGGTAGTTTTGATTATTTGTCTGTCAGATGTGCAGTGTGAGGAATGGGATGCCTCTGTATTACAGAACAGTTTTTCACCTCTGAGGGATGATGAATAGTATGCGGCAAAAAAAGCATCACCTGCCTGCAAGCTGCTCTGTAAACATAGCGGTCCTCGTATATATATGTTGTTTTTCGGCAGCTTTATTTAAAGCGAGTACCCCAAAAACCTTGTGGTTCACGCAAATGGGCAAACAACAACAGGCATAAAATTTGGCTGTGCCCATTAGGATACGTTCATTGTTTCTTTTATGTATTTTTTTCCCTCCAAGAGTTTTACTTTACACAGAATCACACAGTCACAGAATCGTCGGGGTTGGAAGGGACCTCTAGAGATCATTGAGTCAAATCCCCCTGCCAAAGCAGGCTTCATAGCCCAGGTTGCACAGGTAGGCGTCCAGGCAGGTTTGTGTGTCTCCAGAGAAGGAAACTCCACAACCTCTACGGGCAGCCTGTTCCAGTGCAGTGTAGAGCTGAAGCAAAAATTCTGCAGGGTACTGGATCTACAAAGAAATCTCCTTGTGTTCCCTAATGAGTTCATTGGATCTTAGTACAAAGCTGTGCTTTTGCTTGCTCCATCTTTGAGCACAATGAGGGGCAGGGGATACCCAATTCTTTACCCTCTGTGTGTCAGGGTAAGGACGTGGAAATCCTGTCCTGTCCCAGAGTCTCCTCTGCTTCAGTCCAACAGTCAGACTGAGCCTGAACAAGGTGGGATTGTTGTAAAGGTTTAATGACCTTCTAGATCTGTAGCTATCAGACCGCAAAAGAAGAGAGAGAGCAGGGGAGACGAAGCGTGCTTCATTTTTGTGTGCCGCTGACAATGCGCTAGATGTTGCTCTTCACTTCTTTGTTCTCTTACCTGCGTATCTGTATCTTTCTTCCCCTTACAGAGATGTCCAAAAGCTCGGGTCCTGCAACCGCAAGTCCTTCCTCTCTCAGTCCATGAAAAATGAGTGGAAACTGGCAAAAATTGCATTCGTGGTCATCATTGTGTACGTCTTGTCCTGGTCACCGTACGCTTGCGTCACTTTGATCGCCTGGGCAGGGTAAGCGAAAACATAATCTGAAAAGTACTTCTACTGAAATATAAACACAACTAGTGTTGTCTTTGGGAAGGATTGTAAACGATTGTTAGTTAGGGGTGATATCGCGTCCTTCGCTGAATCATGGAATCACGTAGGTTGGAAATGACTTTCCAAGATCTTCAAGTCCGTCCACCGACGTGGCCTACCGAGTCCCATTGCAGCATCACGCGCCTTAGTGACGTAACTTTGTTCCCCGGGGGTCGGTACTGGGGCCCGTCTTGCTCAGTATCTTTACTGACGACCTGAATGAAGTCATGGAGCGTGCTCTCAGTAAATCTGCACGTGACACCAAGTTGGAGGGAAGCGTGGATCTGCCTAGGCGTTAGGGATGTCCTACAGAGGGATGTGGACAGGCTGAATTGCTGGGTTGAGGCCAATGGGATGAAGTTCAACGAGACCAAGTGCCGGATCATGCACTTTGGCCACAGCAACCCCAGGCAATGCTACAGGCTTGGGGCAAAGTGGCTGAAAGACTGCGTAGAAGAAACAAACCTGGGGGTGCCGGTCGACACTTGGCTGAACATGAGCCAGCAGTGCTCTTGGTCACCCTCAAATAGGTAATGGAATATTTGCATGTCTTTCGCTCCTTCCAAATAAGTGAAACCAAGTATACGCGGTTAAAAACAAGAATCCGTTTGAACAAATCTAACTTTTTGTCGGTGTTTCTTATCGTGAGACCACGCAACAGAAACAGTTAAAAAGAATAATATGTGTCGGTGGTTTAATATTAATCCGTGGCGTGTCACTGCGTAATGATTTTTTCCTTTGTTACAGACGAGGAAACACTCTAACGCCATATTCCAAATCTGTGCCAGCTGTTATTGCTAAAGCCTCTGCAATCTACAACCCCATCATATATGCAATAATTCACCCAAGATACAGGTACAGTAATATAGGCATGTCTTCAACTCTACAAGGAAAAAGTGCTTTTAAAAATGAGTGAGCAACAAGAACTGTTATTCAGCGTATCACTAGATTTTCCTGCACTTCCTTCAAAGCGTGTCTTCGACAAAAGGCAGTGATAAGTCTTTGAAGGACGGGGATTCCGTGGTGAGAAAGGCAGGAATGCCACTAGGTGGCAGGGTGGATCGTCTGTACGTGGGTTGTCTTGCCCGTGACGTGGAAAACCTGCTGCGACGCTGCCTGAAAGCGGTATCGGAGCTGGAGCGCAGGCATCCAATTATTTTGAATGTCTGATGAATGAAGGCGTGGTTGTTAATCTTTCTCCTGATTGTGTTAGGAAATATCTATTATCATAATTAAGACATTTGCATCCTTCGAGAAAACTGAGTCCATCTAGTCTCTGAAAGTTGTCTAGTATTTCAGCTTACAACAAGAGAACGACTGCTATTCAGTGGCTTGCAGAAGTTTAGGGAGAAGAAATGCGTGGGTGGCTGACATATTCTGAGCCTGTATTATTTTTCTGGCTCACGGATGCTTTGAACAAGTACGCATTTGCAAAGCAGATACCATATATCGAACTGCTTCAATTACTCTTTTTTTTTTTTTTTTTCCTGCCAGCATTGACTTTTATTCATGTAAGGCTGTACTAAGAACAAGACTCTTGTCAGAACAGGATTTCAGAGGCTCTCTTAGAATCCTTTTTTGTTTTTCCTACTTCCTAATTTTTATTTCAAGGTGTATCAATAGCAGAAGTGTTTGTGCAGATCCTGTGAAGATATTTTATAGGCTTGGGATTCATCCGGTCAGAAAAAGGAGTGATGCTGCGTCCCTTGCGATGCGTCAAGCATGCGGCTTTGAAACTGAAAAGGTTTTGCCAACAAGTCAGCTGGTGAAAATACTTTGACGCAACCAGTTTTGCTTGGACAGTGAATAATGCATATATATGTGAAGATCAATATTTCTGGATCATTTTGAAATCTTCTAACCGTTCACATTATGTCCTTGAAGTGATTTATCTGATTATATCCTCAGCGGGCCAATCTGTTCGGGCCCAAGAGTTAGAGATTTGGCAGGGGTGGTTGTAAATTGCCGTTCTGCATTGGAACTACTGAGCTGCATTAAATCTAAGTTCTCTTTGAAATCTTTCTTGAAAGCAGCACCTAGAAATCGAGATGTAAAAAATTGAGGTACGTAACAAACCAAATACGTAACATCACCACAACAGACTGCTGTTTCGCACAGAGAGTCGTTGATGCTGCACGTTAATATTTTAACAACTTCAAGAAACTATTTCGTGGCGTTTCCTTACACTGATTTAAAAAAAAAAAAAAAAAAGACCCAAAACTTTACAATCAGTGTAACTGAAAACGCACTGTTTATCTCTGTGCTAGTACTTGTTTTTTAAGAGCTGTTTGGAGAGACTGTCGTATGCATTCCTACTCACCCGTTCCTACCAGTATTATAGGAAAAAACCTCTGATTTCTGATATGCGCCACTGGGCAAACAAGATGAGCTTGAAGCCATTGTGAGGCAGGCTAACTACGACCTCGTCGCTATGATGGAAACATGGTGGGACCCCTCCCATGACTGGAGTACCGGGATTGATGGCTACAAGCTCTTCAGAAGGGACAGGCGGCGAAGAAAGGGTGGCGGCATAGCTCTCTATATCAAAGAGCGTCTTGATGTTGAAGAGCTTGAGGTTGGAAATGACCGAGTGGAGTGTCTGTGGGTAAGGATCAGGGGGATGGTCTGTAGAGGTGACATCGTGGTGGGGCTCTGTTATAGACCGCCTAGTCAGGATGAAGAGATAGATGAGGTGTTCTACAAGCAACTAATAGATGTTGCACGATGGCCAGCACTTGTTCTCACGAGGGACTTCAACTTCCCTGATGTATGCTGGAAATATAATACCGCGCAGAGGAAGCAGTCCATGAGATTTCTGGAGTGTGTGTAAGATAGCTTCCGGACACAGCTGGTGCAAAAACCTACCAGGGGAGGTGCCCTGCTAGACCTGCTCTTCACTAACAGAGAAGGACTAGTAGGAGATGTGAAGGCTGGGGATTGTCTTGGCCCGAGTGACCGTGAAACGGTAGAGTTTGCGATTCTCGGTGGTCTCAAGAGGGTGACTAGCAAAACTGCTACCTTGGACTTCCGGAGGGCAGACTTTGACCCGCTCAGGACGCTTGTTGCAAGGATCCCTTGGGACTCGGTCCTGAGGGGCGAAGGGGTCCAGGAAGCTTGGGTCCTCCTCCAGATGGAAATCTTCAAGGCACAAGTGCAGGCTGTCCCTGAGTCCCGTCAGTCAAGCCGGAGGGGAAGAAGGCCGGTGTGGATGAAGCGGGATCTTGTGTTGAGACTCCGGGAGAAAAAGAGAGTCTATGTCCTCTGGAAGATGGGACAGGCTACTTGGGGAGACTACAGGGAACTTGCCAAGATTTGCAGGCAGGGGGTTAGAAATGCAAAAGCCCAGCTTGAACTTAGACTGGCTACTGCAGTAAAGGAGAGCAAAAAATCCTTTTACAAATATATTAACAGTAGAAGAAGAACTAAGGAGAATTTTCCTACTTTACTTGATGCGGCAGGGAATGTAACCACAGAGGATAAGGAAAAGGCCGAGGTTCTCAGTGCCTTCTTCGCATCTGCCTTTAATAGAAAGATCAGTTATCCCCAGGATACGTTTCGCCCTGACCCGGAAGTCTGGGACGAAGCGCAGAATACACCCCGTGTGATCCTAGCTGAGACCGTCAGAGACCTGCTCCTCCACCTGAACTACCACAAGTCCATGGGGCCAGATGGGATCCACCCAAGGGTGCTGAGGGAGCTGGCAGAGGTGATTGCCAAGCCGCTTTCTGCCATCTATCAGCATTCCTGGTCATCCGGTGAGGTCCCACAGGATTGGAGGCTTGCCGATGTGACTCCCATCTACAAGAAAGGCCGTAAGGAAGATCCGGGGAACTACTGGCCTGTCAGCCTGACCTCGGTATCAGGGAAAGTTATGGAGCGATTGATCTTGAGGGAGATCACACGGCACGTGCGTGGCAATCAGGGGATCAGACCCAGCCGGCACGGGTTCACAAAGGGCAGGTCGTGCTTGTCCAACCTCGTCTCCTTCTACGACTGGGTGACCAGACTGGTAGATGAGGGAAAGGCTGTTGATGTACTCTACCTGGACTTCAGCAAAGCCTTTGACACGGTCTCCCACAGTATTCTCCCGGGGAAACTGGCAGCCCGTGGCGCGGACAGGTTCACTCTTCTTTGGGTTGAGAATTGGCTAGAAGGCCGTGCCCGGAGGGTAGTGGTTAATGGAGTAAAGTCCAGCTGGCGTCCCATTACGAGTGGTGTCCCCCAAGGGTCGGTACTGGGGCCATCTTGTTTGATATCTTTATTGATGACCTGGATGAGGGGATCGAGTGTCCCCTCAGGAAGTTTGCGGATGACACCAAGTTGGGAGGATGCGTCGATCTGCCTGAGGGTAGGGAGGCCCTTCAGCGGGATCTGGATAGGCTGAACAGCTGGGCTGAGGTCAACGGGATGAGGTTCGATAAGGCCAAGTGCCGGGTCCTGCACTTCGGCCACAATAACCCCATGCAACGCATGAATGACTGTATAGAGGACAAGGACCTGGGGGTGTTGGTTGATGCTCGGCTCAACATGAGCGGGCAGTGTGCCCAGGTGGCCAGGAAGGCCAATGGCATCCCGGCCTGTATCAGGAATAGTGTGGCCAGCAGGAGCAGGGAGGCGATCATCCCCCCGCACTCAGCTCTGGTGCGGCCGCACCTCGAGACCCGTGTTCGGTTTTGGGCCCCTCACCACAGGAGAGACATCGAGGCCCTGGAGCGTGTTCAGAGAAGGGCAACAAAACTGGGGAGGGGTCTGGAGCACGAGCCTTACGAGGAGTGGCGGAGGGAGCTGGGATGGTTTAGTCTGGAGAAAAGGAGGCTCAGAGGAGACCTCATCGCACTCTACCACTTCCTGAAGGGAGGCTGCGGTGAGGAGGGGGTCGGCCTCTTCTCCCAGATAACTAATGACAGGACGAGAGGGAATGGCCACAAGTTGCGCCGGGGAAGATTTAGATTAGACCTGAGAAAAAAATTTTTCTCTGAGAGAGTGGTCAGGCACTGGAATGGCGTGCCTAGGGAGGTGGTTGAGGCACCGTCCCTAGCGCTGTTCAAGAAGCATTTAGATGAGGCGCTAAGGGATTTGATTAAGTAGCTTGGTGGGTAGGGAGGGTGGTGGGAGGATGGTTGGACTAGATGATCTTGGAGGTCCTTTTCAACCTAATGAATCTACGAATCAAAATAACAAACGAGTTTAAGTAAGGAAAAGCACGCCAATTTAATTTCAGGAGATCCTGTTCTTTGGGGAAATTCCCTTTACTCCAGCACCACAGAGGCAGCCTCCGGTATCCTGAAGCAGCTTGGTTGGGCTCTGCCGGTAGGTGTTTTGGCAAAACTGGGAACAGTGGTGCAGGCAGAAAGCTTTCTGCAGCTCTTGTTTCTGCTGTAGGCGGGGAGGTGATTGTTCCGTTGCCTCTGGAGTTAGAGGGATATAGCGTGCAGTAGTCTGGGAATACAAAGACTTGCGATGATGTCAAAGATGGTATTATTATTATTTTGTACTGACAAACAAGTAATTTCACCTTGCGGTGCAAGAATCATAGATTTCTTAACATGTCGTCTTCTCTGTGGAGCTGAAATGCTCGTTGAAAATGTACTAAGTTATCTGACAAACCTAATAGTTAAAAACTCACAGGAAAAAAAAAAAAAAAAGTAAGCGAGTTTTTCCTACCACCAAGGATTTTACAACATGTTGACTTGTGCTTCAGCGTAAAGCCAATATGCTGTACATTTCTCATTCATGTTTAAATCCTATGTCTATAAGTTCTCATTCCTTGCTTCTTAACCTGTTCATTTAGGTACGTCCTGTGTGAGCTTCATCTCTTGGTCTGACCGTGATGGATCATGTGGCACTGTAGAGGCGTTGCAGCAAAGGCAGCACTCTGAATTAATCTTTCAAATAAACTGCAAGCGCGTGTGTTTTCCGAGCTATTTTCCGTTGTCACTGCTCACCCGTGCAGCTCTTCCATGAGTATTTTGACACAGGGCCCCGAGATCACCTGCTATTGTCCTTGTGTCCTTTCAGATGAGCATTTTCCAAGAACTATACCACATAGTTTCCGGGTGTGCTTTAAGGTCCTCTTCAATCAAAGGAAAAGCTGTGCTGAGTTGGCAGAAAGTACTGCCGCTGCACGAGTTTCAAATCTTTTCATCAGTGTACTATTACGTAGTTTGTCTTTCTCTTTACCCATTTTTCTTTAGAAAAACCATCCACGATGCCGTTCCCTGCCTGCGGTTCCTAATACGAATATCAAAGAATGATCTCCTGAGGGGTTCCATAAATGAATCGTCATTCAGGACCTCTCTCTCCAGCCACCAGTCTATCGCTGGAAGGACCAAGAACTCTCACGTTTCCTCAGTTTCCACTGGAGAAGTGGTAAGTCTTTTCTTGTTTCCGCCAAGCGAAGTGACTATGATGTCTCTCCAACTCCCAGAATAAATTACTATAAATACATGCTCAGAATTGAAGAATGGAAAATAGGGTGTTTTTAGCTAAATGATTTTGGACGTGTGAGGTAACTTCTCCAAAGCTTTTGCGGGAATTCGAGTACGACGAGTTTTGTTCTGAACAAACATGGAAGTTGTCAACTGGGTGATTTGGATTTTCACTCGGAGCACGGAGGATGGAGTTCAGTGTTAATGAAAAAGAGCCACCGTCGAGCACCTTCAAGTCACCAACTAGTTGCCTTGAATCACGTATCTTTGGTTGGTGGAGAATAGGAAAAACGTCTCTCAGACAAAGATTTCTAACCTACGCAACAGTGCTATTTATTTTCAGGAAGCCCACTTTCTGTTGTAAACTTTTAGATACGTTTGTCTTTTTCTCCGTGAGGAGCGAAAGCCTCCCTCACCTAGAGCCAGATGTGATGTTTTGCAAGCATCATACCTTAAGTCTCGGTAAGGCCGGTGGACTGGCTGGAGTATAGCTCCATGCGGGCATTTTTCAGGAAAAGGTCACGGGACAGAAAATCAGGGTAGGTAACGCGGCATGAAAATTACGTTCAGGAGAAAAAACTCTCAGTGTGAGACCTGTATCACATTCTTGTCCAACCAGAATTAAATGGGAAGCCGTTTGTTAAGGTTAAGAACTCAAAATTGAGAAAAGCCGTAACTTTTTGAGATCTGTCCCCGCTTTTGATTAGAACTGGAGCGATGTAGAGCTTGACCCTGTAGAGCCAGCTCATAAGAAACTGCAGCCTCGACGAAGTCATTCTTTCTCAGCAAGCCCGAGACAGGAGAAGAGAGACCTGCTCCCGGAGACCTATAGCTGCAGTGAAGAAACTGAAGAAAAGGTAAGGAAAAATATAGTGTTTGCTGAAGAATCTCCATTGTAATAGCTAGGTTTGTTACATTGCGTCGTGTCAGAAATTAATAATGAATAGAATTCCATTCTTTACGTCCATCTGTTTCATCTGCGGGCTTTATCGATACTAATTCCGATGTTCTCTCTTTGCCGTTCATTTATTTTAAGCATTGAGAATGCCAGTAATGGTTTTTAATTGTGTTCACCGTTAGGTTGCCTAATTTTTGAAAGCCAAGAGCACCTCGCAGTTCTGAAGCTGCATTAAACAGGACTCGGTGGGGTTGCGTAGGAAGTTGACTTCTTTGTTTCTTTGCACGTTCATCTGCCCCAGCTCTGGCTTTTCCTGTCCTGACCCTCGCGACTGCATTGTAAAAGCCCCTTCTCGTGACCAAATAAGGGCTGCAAACAGTTTGACGTGATAGAAGCCACCCTTTCTTGTCTTTTCAGCGTGCATTAAAATGTCTTACTTTTGTTGAGGGGGAAGACGAGAAAGAAACTCCCGTATCTCCCTAAGGGTAGGAGAGTCTGGCAGATGCCACCCTTCCCTCACTGAAAGAGGAGACGGTGAGTACTCAGAGCATCTTCTGTGGATGCATTCTACAACTTGCCCAAGCCGCCGAGGTCTGGGGCTATGCTGCGAGGAGCTCCTTCCCCATCCTCTGCAGAACTGCTAAGGATGGGAGCAGTAGATTACCCGGTAGTTTCTGCCACTGCTCTACAACCAGCTTCAAGATGAGTATTTGTATGGAGGTGCGGCGTCAAGCACACGTCAGCGCCGTATCGTCAACAGGAAAGAATTAGGGCATGCAATACACTGCCAACAGCTGGACGTGGTGGCATTGTTTGTTTCACGGAGCGGTTCGAATGCAGAGTTTGGTGCGGCAGAGACAGCATAGCTTTGAGCAGAGCCTATTCTGGAAACTTCCGACCGTCACATGGCACGAGTCCCGCATGCATCTGCCCCATCCTCCTTCCTGTGTCTCCCTAAGATCAAGTCCTGGGAAACCTCGGTCTTTTAGTTTGTGGCTGACATAGGAATATCTGCAACAGAGGAAAGAACTGACAAAAATGTAATAGGAGAAGCTCAAGCTATGAGTAATTAACATACGTTGAAACTCTGTAAAAGAAACGTTAAAATGTCTAAAAAAAAGCGAGAGAGAGAACTATTGTTAATAGAACTATTGTTAATATCTCAGTAATGCCTCTGAATTCCAGTAGGCTTCACGGAAACACGCGCGTAATGAAGTAAACTACGTATTGCGTGTTAAATGTTAATTCTCTCCAGAAGGGAGGAACCTGTATCATCTCTCTTTACACCCAGCACAATGATTTTTAACCTTAACTGTCATTTTCTACAGCGAGCCAAAATTAATTGCTCGTGCCTTTCATTTCCGGTGCCTTTAAATACTAACTGGCGCTTCCAAAGGTCTGCTTTTTGCACAGGATCGGCTACGGAAAGTTCAAGAGGACTTGTGGAAGGGGCCGAGTCAGAGATAAAACTTTCACAACGAACAAATGGCAAATGGTTAGAAAAGCGGAATCGTGCTTGCTTTTCTTTCCTCCTTCCTCGGTGGAAGTACTGTCCGGTGTATACAAAGCCACTGATTTTCTATGAGACAGTGGGAGGAACTGCCTCGAGACAGCGTGAAAACATTTCTTGAGAGTCTTGTCTGAGATCTTCTCAATGAGAGGCAATTACAGATACGTGAGAGTTTCAGACGAGTCACAACGCTGTAGGGAGGGGAGGAAGTCCGATACAGGAGCGGGCTTTCCTTTTCTTTTCGGTCTCTGCTGGTACGTGGTCACACCTTCTTTTGCTTCGCTTAACATTCTGCTTTCTGAGCTGTAGACACGAGCGCATCATGGTTTTCTTCCTTTCTAGTCTGCGATTAAAACGTTTAGAAAATATGAGTGACTGATGCAGTGACTAGCGGCACTGAATATTCCAAGTAGAGTTTTACAGTGATGTTGACGCCTTTCTCTCTGGTCTAGGTTCCGCTGTCCTCCAGCTGCCTGGAGAAGGTGCCGAGGCGCTCAGCACTCCCAAGCCCCCCTGCAGCACTCGTGACCGGCTCCCTCCGAGCAGCCTCTCTGCCCGTTGGTTTGAACAGCAGCGGCGTCGGCAGAGGCGGCGGCTCAGATACCTCACAGACGGAAACTCAAGAAAGTCATAACGCTGGAGGCCTGAATTCTGTCATTAGCAATACAGTCCCTCGCATCATTATCATTCCTACCTCAGAGACAAACCTATTTCAAGAGGAACCCGAAGAGGAGGAGGCTGAATCATTCCGCTTCCACGACAAAAAGGACAATCTGTTGGATTTGGAAGGGCTCAGCTCATCTACAGAGTTCCTCGAAGCTGTTGAGAAATTTCTATCCTAAGCGCATCAAAAGGAAACTTTCTGGCAATTCTTTTCTTGGCATCTTCTCCCTTTAATTATACCAAATAACTGAAGCCTTGTAGGGTAGACCCTTGGGCTTTTGTTATGTTTATACGGTAGTCATTAGGCAGCCTTCGGATTTATCTTTGACCAGACCAGTTCAGGCACGGGAACGAGCTTCCTTTCGGATCCGGCAGTGGAAGCCTGGGGCGGGATCAAGTGGCATCGGAGGAGCTGGCTGCCTGATTCGTGGGGCCCTGAGCTTCGATTTGCGACCGTAGATAGCGGCAGGAGGAAAAAGAACTGAACAGAAGCAGGGGTGGCTGCTGAACGTTTCTGCCATCTAGGTGTGAAACCGCTTTCCTGTTGTGGCATAATTTTTCTGGATGGTGATGGTAAGCACTATGAGACCACAGCTTCCCACCAGGCCCAGAGTAATACAGTTGGATGAGCAAAACATCTGTTAATCAAGTTGTTTATATTAATACATAAGTACGAACGTAAATAATGAACCGATTACGTAGCCGGGAGGAGAGTGCTTGCTTATAAACTTTAGTGATAAACCTTACGGAATTTACCTTGGCATTTGTGTAATCACCCGAATGTCAAAATGCCAGGTGCTATATGCTAAAACATACAGTTCCGCCTATAGAAGCGCTTAGAGCACCTTGACATTTTCCCTGTGGATTAAACTATGTCTGAACCCTGATGAATCTGGATGAATTTCCACAGCTGGCTTGACCATTCGTTCACGAGAACATCGCCTCAGCTGCTGTCTGTCACTCGGTTCTTCAGCAGAGGTTCTCCTCTTCGAAAACTTCACGGATGGATGTCTTTGTCAGGTCACGTCCCTGAAGCCTTCCTGTGTGTAAGAGGTCACCCTGGGGAGGTAGCTCTGGAAAACCCTACGGTTTGCTACAGGACCCGCAGTCACGTTGTTACTGGCGCTTAGAGTTTGTTTCGTCTGTGTTATGTCACAGCTCAGGCTTGCCAGACCCTCCTCGCATTTTATTCCTACATACATTCTTTCCGAAGTTATTTGTTTGCCCTTTTTAAAAGGCGTTCTCCACTCCCTCCCGTTTGGTTTCTGAACTTCAAAAAGTTGAGCTGCGTCGTTCTTGGCAAGCTATCAGGATACGCTGGGAAAAAGCGGGAGTTCCTCGGGCACCGGGTTTTCCTCCAGGACCAGGCATCGGGACAGAACCGCCTGAGATCAGCTCAATGCTTCTGAAGACAAATCCTCAAGCAAAAGTGAACGCGTGTCTCTGTAACCAGAGTTTTGCTGTATGCTTCTTGGACCACAAGGTGACATTCCAGTGACCTATTGCGCATGTGCTGATACTGACCAGGTGTTTCAGAAAAACTAAGACTGGAGATACGTGCATTTCATTTCTATACCTCGAAATTTATTTACAAGTTCTCCTATTGCTGCTGAAGGTTACGCCAATATGACTGCGTTCTTCAACGGATGTAGACCAGGATGTCCGATGAGATAGCAGTAGAATGTCTAAAAATAAAAGGATATGCAATATCAGACACGTTTATTTCGGGAAGTCACGGTGTAAATCGATCTTCAAATAGTGAAAGCCACACACAATAATCTTCTGTGCTTCTCTGCTGCCGCATTAGAGTAGATGGCACATCATAACATCCAGCATTAACAGCTGCTTTTCATTTCACAGAAACACGTGTCGGCTCACTCGATCGCAATAAAAAATTCTTAGGAGTTACATTGTCTGTTTTTTTTATTTAATGAAGAATTTGAGTGACAAGGTGGAGGAACAAAAGGTAGCTCTCGGCTTTTGAAGCCTGTACCACGTCCTAGGGAATGGTTAGGCGCGTCAGTATCTTCACAGTTACACGACGTGTTCCTATTTTCACGATAACAGAAAGTTCACGCCACAAATGTAAACATTTACCATAAAGTGGTGAATGGTGACTTGTTTTTTTTTCTGTAGCATAATAAAGGTTTTGAATAAGAAAAAAGATCATTTATTTGAGCCATAATGGATCTTGACGCCTTGAGTTGGCAGGAACAGGACTTGGATTACTTGATTTCGGAAGGCACCACTGACCAAGCAAGTCCTTCCACTCTGCCTTCTGAAAAAGCCGTGCCCTAACGTGACGTGAGCTTCACAAAACTGATACACGCTGTGGAGTGAAATAGCCCCTGTTTTAATGTCTACTCTAGGATGGGTTTTTTTTTTTTTTTTGGTTCGGTTTGTTTTTTTTAGTTTCCTCATTCATACGTCTACCTAGTCTGTATGTTTTCTTTATTTTTGCTTTGCTCTGCCATAATTACATGAAAGCCAGTGGCGAGCCGGAAACCTCAGTGTGCTTCACGCAGCATTTGGAGTGTGGGCTCCTTTCTTACTTGAGAATGAACAAAAACGGTCGCTCGATTCAGCAAGTGCCACACAAGGTGAGGGTGAACGAGATAGGAGCAGGTGAGGTGCAGCTGCCACTCCTGGGTCATCTCAGCACAGGCTTGCCATTTTTTCTTGCTTTGCACCTCATTCACAGCCTTGATCCGTACCATAACGTTCTGGCTGCACGCCTGGAATGGACAAATACCTAAGTGGTCAGTTTGGTGCTGGGCTGCTTATGCCGAGCCTGTCATATTTTCCTGCGTCTTAACGCGTGCTTACTAAGAAGTAGGATGCCTGAATAAAGAAAGAACTTGTTTTAGGTTGCGTCCGAGTCGCATTTGTGTCTGCGCTCCTCTCGCGCTTGTTAATGCCACACGTGATAGCGGGACGCAGAAAATTGACTGCAAGATGTCAAAGTCAGGTACAAAGCCACCTTTAATAATCCTCCCCTGTGCTAGTTGGAGAATCTGTCTGCTCGTGGTCAGTCCCGATGCCAGTACTTCAAGGTATAATTTCCTGAGAGTAAATTTCTGTGGGACTTACATTCTGAGACATTTTTACTCCTTATTTGGGGGTCAGCGTCACGTAACTATTTTCACCGTAAGAGTCAGCTGTGTTCACCCCCTTAAAGCAAAGCTTCCAAAGACCGGCGTCAGCCTCGGGACCTCGTGCCGGACCCAATGAGCAAAGACGCTGGCAAAGGGAGGAGGGAGGAGACGGGCTGTCACGTCTGCCATCGCAGGCGGTGCGTCATCCTCAGGGTGACGGGTCCCGGACCTTTCTCTCCACCCAAGGGGAAAGCCCAGTCCCCGTAAAGCAGCCAGAAACACGTGCTTGAGGATGTAAACAAGAGGAATTTTCAGATTTGCGTAGATTTTCAAGGGAACAGCAAAAAAATCTCCTGAGAGTTTCCACTTGCAAAATTTCGGGTTGCTTTCCGCTGTGGGTGGGTGGTAAAGTTCTTCAAAGAAAAAAAAGGAAGAGTTCAGCGTTAACGACTGATTTTCCACAGGCATCCCCTCAGAAACAAATGTTTCCCATTTCCTGAGATGGAGGGAAGGAGAAAATGAAACAACAATTACAGCGTGGAAAATGCGGTACTGAACGCATTTGAGTTTGGTCCGTGCAAAGCAAATGGGAACAGGAGCTTACAATGGTAATTTTTGAGCCACCGGGACCGAGGCAAAATGGCCAAGCCCGTCTTTCTAGAAAGGGAGCCGGAACCCAGGCAGCCCTGTCTGGTGAGCTCAACCCAAGCACGGCAAAAATGTCGGGTGAACGGAAGACAGGAAAGGGAAGAAGAAGTGGCTGTACTAATCGATCGGATGCAGCCATGAAAAGGCCTGCAGGGGAAGATTATTTCCCTGCAGATGTTGGAAAGAAACACTATCATTTCTTTTAGAGGACGCAATGAGGATGTCTCATCTAGAGTACTCTGTAGGTTTGTCATGGTTTTATGATTTTTTGGTATTGGTATTCCACATCATAACAACATGTAGTGCATTAAGAGTTAAAGAGTTAATACTCCAACTCCATAGATCATCGATATTTCCGGGTATACCTGTCTCAGAAGAGGAGAACTACATTCCCCAGAGGACTTTGCGATGCTTTACATTTTTACGTATTTTCCGCTCAGAGGGAAAAGATAAAAACCCTCTGCGGTCACGGGACACTCTCTTTCCTTCAGGATCGACTCAGCAGTGGGTGCTCGCTGCCGTATCGCCTTCAGCGTTAGCGTAAGGCCTTCGGTTTATCGGACACTCTCTCTCTTGCTCCTTTTATTTGATTTATTAGCTTCAATTCCAATTATATTGTATTATATTGTGTTATTCTGCTTTCTGATATCTTATTTAGTAAATTAGCTTTCCTCCTCAGATCGTAGCCGCTGTTTTGTTTCTAGGCCCATCTCCCTTTTCCCTTTTCCCTTTCCCCCTTCCCCTTTCCTGGGGCGTGGGTCTGCGGGTCCCCCACACCAATCGTCACGGAACCGGGCCGATCCAGCCCGGTAAACCGTTGACAAGGTTTCTCACCATCTGTGGGCGAAGCGAATGAATCGGGATGGGAGGATGTGAGGGGGAAAGGGCGCGAGAAGTTTCTCGTACAAATGAACTTCAACTGTTCGTTAAATGCAGCAGAGAAAGGCCGGCAACGGGTGCTATCTTTAGAGAGGTCTGGGGAGGAAAACTGGCTCTTCGAGATCGGTGCCAATTTTGACGAAGGAATATGTCAACATCAGTTAACAGGACTCTGTTAAAAGTCACTAGCTATCTGTAAAATAATATATTCTGATGAGGTTCTGAACGCTGAGGGGTCTTGAACCTGGGACGTGTGCCCTCTCTGCGGTCCGCTGCTGCCACAAGGATGACAACGCAGGCAGTCTCTTAGAAAAAGGAGCTGCTGAAGGATGCTCTGATTCACGAGGGACCGGGCTGGCACGTCATAGAAAGAAATGGGAAATAAGGGAGGTTTTACCTCCGAGGCCAATTAGCTCCCACAAAGAATTGCGATGATAACACTCAGATGAAAGCTCATAAAGCTCATGTTGTCTCGTATCAGAGACAATAAATTCCTTTAGCAAATCCAAGTGTGGTTTTCTGTTCAGTACGTGCGCGCGCGCGTGTGCGTATGTCTGTGATAAACTGTCTCCATCTACTGAATAAATTATCCTTCTCAATAAGAAATAGAGGACGCGAGTTTGCATTTCATAAAGCTGAAGAGGCAGTTCTCGCTCTGCTTATTATTGGTTTCACTTGACGAGACATTGATGCACCAAAAGACGCCAAGAAAGAATTCTAAAGTCACGGACAAAAGTTGATGACAAGTAAAACCAAAACGCTAGGAGTATCGTGCAGGTGTTTTCTGACTGGGAGTGACAGTTTCACATAAAATTACAATGCACCTAAAGCACAGGCCTGCGCGGCCAGCAGAGAGACAGCAGTCATTAACGTAGCAAGTAATATTAGATGATCCAAGTAGCGTAGTCGAGGTCCATGCGCATAAAAGGTAGTCTTACGCCGTACTGGTGGTAAAAAGGAACCCGAAAGTGGATTAAGCGGGTGGCTGGGAATACTGACCACATAATGGAAGACCTGAATCTTAAACAAAGATGCTAATGATCGTAAAGATGATCTCACAGAAATGAGCGTC
Organism: Oreortyx pictus; assembly: GCA_036925125.1. Classification (NCBI taxonomy): domain Eukaryota; kingdom Metazoa; phylum Chordata; class Aves; order Galliformes; family Odontophoridae; genus Oreortyx; species Oreortyx pictus. Next base: position 51,769,265 of record JAUPFR010000005.1, on the reverse strand, counting down.
TCACGGGGGAAGGAGAGGCTGGAGTACACGGTGCGCTGGCAGTCTTCTACAGATCCAAGTTCTGCTTGCGACTTCAAGATAGGAAGCGCTTGGGAATACAAATTCTCTCGTTTTGGGTTTCAGACTGAGGTGTCACGTGGATTCCAGAATCCAAGCGGCTCATCTTAAACAATGCAGTTTCCTGACTGTCAGGACAAGAAATGTAACTCTGCAGCACGAGTTGGAAGAGACCCCACGGCGGTCGTCCGCTACCTCCCGGCTCCGCGCAGGAGCGCCCCACGTCCCTCATCCTCCCTTTGTCGGCACCTCCGCCTTTCATCCTTAACCCCGCACCCTTCATCCCGACTCTGCCGCCACATCCGTCGTAGCAAAGTGACAAGGCGGAGCCATCTAGGCTCGCAGCCGTACGGGAACATCCATGTCTGGGTGAGCCGAGCCCGACGGTTGTCCGGACGCCGTCAGCGCCCGGTGCCGGCCCTAACGAGGTCCAGCTGCGCTGACCAAGCGATGACCCACAGGTGCCGCGGGGCCGGGGCTGCAGGTGAATCTCGTTGGGAACTCAGGACGGGGCATGCTCCAAAGCCTCTTAAACCCCGCCGGGGGCCGCTGGGAGCCGTGAAGGAGCTCTCGCGGTTCCCCGTCTCCAGCGGGAGACTGCCGCGCTCTCCGTCTGCCTTTTTGGGGGGCGACTGGTTTGGAGAGAGAGCTCTTGCGGTGCCCCGTCTCCGGCGGGAGGCTGCTGGGTTCTCCCTCCGCTTTTTTTTTGTTTGTTTGTTTTTTTTGGGGGGGGGGGGGTTATGGTCTGGTTTGGGTCTGCTGCTGGGCTCTCTTTTCTCTTTGGGGTCGTCGCGGTACTGTTGTCTGTTTTTTGTTGGTTTTTTTTTTTTCAGGGGTCGGACCAGGATCCCTACTGGACTTCCTGGGGACCGGCACGACCCCGAAACGTGCGGGCTCCGCAGCTCCTCCTCCCCGCGCCGATGGGGGGGTGATCCGGTGAGGTTGCTGTAGGTAAGAAGCAATGTAAAGTGCTGGTCTTGCGGGTTCTTTTTGTGACCGATCGTGGTCTTTTTGAACTCGAGTTTTTGACTCTAATCCTCTGGGTGTTTTTTTTTCTTTTCCTGTGTTGCAGGGTGAGAGCTGCATCGGGACCTCTCGCGGCGAGGATCAGCCCAAACCTGAGAGCGGTTCCAGCACCGGTAAAACTACGGAGACCGTGAGCGCTGGGGGCCAGGGGGTGCGCGCTTCCCCCCCCCCCCCCCCCCACACACACACCCCTCCTGAGGTGGGGGGGATGCCGTGCACCTGGGGGCTCCCACTTTTTTCTTTCAGGGGTCGGTGCCTTTCAGGGGTCGGTGCAGGGCTGCTGTTGAGGAGTTCCCCTGTTGTTTTTTGGTTTTTTTGTTTTTGTTTTCTAGGGTCAGTGCGCTTCTGCAGCACTTTTTGTAGCGCAGGTCTGTTAAGAGCTGCTGCTCAGCTCCGTGAAGCAAAAACACCCCTCTCTTCCTCGGGGGACTTCGGTGGGCGGTGCGGCCCCTCCCGCTTCCCTCGGTAGGGAGCGAGTAGGAGAGGGCGGCGGTGCCGGCAACCTGTCCAGCAGGGGCTGGTGCCTCTGCTGTGAAGAAGCAGCACGGCAGAGAAGCTGAAGTGAAAGTAATGCTTGAGATGGCTTTTAATCCTTCTATTTATTATTATTTTTTTGTCAGGCGAGGGCTGCAGTGGATTATCGGTCTGGTTGTGCCTTGCTGTGAGTAGCTTCCTTAGCAATGGGACTATGATGGCAAGTGCCACGGAGCCTTGTGGCTGATGACTGTGCCTTCATGCTGTCCTCACTTGATGTTATTTGTAGAGGCTTTCTTCCCACAGGTCTGGGGCTGGTGGAAGGATCCTGGTCGTGATGAGTGGATCTTGAGAGCGAGGTAAGTGTTGAGCAAGTTTCCAGCCTGTGTGCTGGAAGTGACGAATGGCTCATTGGGTTTGGGGGTGTTGTGGTCATTTGTGCTGTGTTGCGCTTCTCTTCCAGTGCTGATGTTGCACAGCAGGAGCTCTCCTGGAGTAATGTGGTAAGCACTAACTGCACAGTGAAGCAGCCTGTGTTGGCAGGAGTTTGGGGCCTCAGTGCTGTTTTTCTGCATTGGGCTGCCCTCTGTTTTTTCCTTTTCAGGCCTTGGTGCTGTTTGTATCTGAGAGGAGGAAGCCAGGAGCTGTGGTGTGCTGGAGGTGGAATGGCAGCCCTGAGGTCTGGAGGTGAGTGGATGCTGGGTCAGAAGGCTGACCTTTGGGGTCCCTGTAGCGCCGTGCAAACTCTGTTTTGTGTTTCTTTCTAGGTTCTGGCAGAAGTAGGTGCTGCTGTGAGAGTGTGTTGCTTGTGTTCCCCAGCAACTAGAGGTGCAGTGTAACTGGTGAGTAGCTGTGTACAACTGTCATGATGGTGTTGCACTTCTTTGGGTGTGCTTGGTGTGGTTGGACTTTTGGCACTGAGAGACTGGTTGTGTCAAGTGAGAGTGTGTCTTGTAGCTGATCTTGGTAATTAATGTGTTGGGAAAGGATGGGTGGTTGGGGCTTTCTTTGTGTGACTGGGCTGTTTTTGGTGCTTAGTTCCTGTTGTGGTTGGTGACTTAGGGTGAGTTTTGCTTTTCCTTTTGGTCTGTTTGGTGGGGGTTGTTAGGTAGGGTTGGAAAGGTTTGTTTTGGGGGCTGGAGTCTGGGTTTTGCACTATCTCTAAAGAGATATTATTTTTTTTTTTTTTTGGTGGGAGGGTGGGCTCTGCTGTTTGTGTCTGGAGGGGGCTGCCCCCGCCCTGGGGGCCAGCCCCCCGTGGGGGAGAGGGCTTGCCCCCCTTGGGGGGGGCTGCCCCTGCCCTGGGGACCTGCCCCCTGTGGGGGAGAGGGCTTGCCCCCCTTGGGGGGGGCTGCCCCTGCCCTGGGGACCTGCCCCCTGTGGGGGAGAGGGCTTGCCCCCCTTGGGGGGGGCTGCCCCTGCCCTGGGGACCTGCCCCCTGTGGGGCCTGTGTATACCTGGGTGCTGGTGGGGGTTACTGGATGGTGATGACTGCTTCCTGGTGGTATTCCTGGGCTGGAAGGAGTTGAATTTGTGTGCTCTCTGAGCGCAAGTAACACCTTCTCAAAAGGTGCCTTAGTCTATGTGACGTTTCAAATCATAACATCTTCAGTAGTTCTGCAGGGTGAGGGGGCATTGCTGTTCAAAAATTGCTTTTTGGATATCTCTGGATGCACGGTGTTCCTGTGGGAATAGATCCTGTGGATGTTTGCAACAAGCTGAGCAACCTAAATTAACCTAGATAATTAGGAGATATAACAAGAAAGTAAGTACATGCCATGTGCACAGGGAAAGTTCAGTATTCTAGTAAATCTACTGTAAAGATCCATGCACTTCCTAGAAGAAGGGGAGTGAATTTTGAGGAGATATGGTAGGTGAACTGTCAAAATTGATTGAAACTGTTGATCTGGACTTACCAGCTCAGAGGTAGTTATCTTCAGGTATAAACCGTGCTGTTATCAAAGCTGCTGCTTCATGGTAGTAGTCGATGGCTGCAAGTTTTCTGGTAAACGATGTGAACTCTATCTGACCGTGTGATCAAAGAATCAAAAACCTCTTAATCCCTGTTGCTTTCTTATAGTGGCTCCCTTTGCAAGTCTAAGCATAAGCTTTGCTACATCTGCGAGTAGCCACGGTAAGCTGAACTTCAGGTGGAACAGTACGTGCAAGATTCATGCAAACTGAATACCAGGTGACTGGGGAAGCACCTGGCTGTGGGGAACTTACCTGTGAAGAAGGGACCTCGGGATACAGAGGAGTTGGCTTCAATGCATCCAAAAACCAGTGGTGGTTTCCTGGTGGCTTATCTTTAGATACTAGGTAATGCCGATGTATTCCGGGCAGTGGAACCTGAAGTAGTGCTTTAGAATTGTGAAGTTTGACTGTGCCCTCCCTTTCTTTTTAACCAAATATTTAAAGCCCCGCTACGTTACTTCGAACAGAAAAATACAAAATAAAAATGCCTCTAAAGCACCCCGTCTTCTCGTTAAGAGTTCTATGCGAAAGCAAACATTTGTCTGTAGGTGCCTTTGTGAACAGGCAGCGTGAGTAACTCAAAGAAACGAAAATGAAGGTTCTCTGCTGTCACTGCTGTATGTCTTTTAGCTTTTCTTGGGATTACCAGTTAATTAACTTTCCACTTGCTGTGGATAAAAAGAAGGCATTTAGCAGTTAACCGGAATTTGAAGGATAGCTAAAACTGATCTTCGTACAAAAGGTAACTTTAAGTATTTTTACGACTGTATGCAATGACATTTTTCTAGTTAGCAACTGAAACTATTTTGTGAGCTCAAGATGTGTCACGAGGGCTGGCACTAAGAAGAAAATTGCCTTTCGCTCTCTAAAAGCTTCTTTGAAATTGCTGCAATGGAAGCGCCCTTAAACTCAGATCCTTAAAAAGAAGGGAAGCAGCTCTATTCTAGAGTTTCCTATTGCACTGCAGTTTTTGGTAGGAAGGGTGCTAGGTATGCACGGTCATAACTCTCTAGGAGGAGTGAATGCGTGCAGCTTGCAAGCAACTTGCAGCTGCTGTTCTGCAAGTTCTAAGCAAGTTCTCTTCAGTTAGCCGCAGTTTTTTTGCTAGTCGTATTTGAATGCAGCTTTTGCCTAAGTGCTGTAACTTCAGCCTCTGCGTGCTCATCTTGCTACATTCTGTGACCAGAAATGGTGTCCAAAAATTAATACCTCTATTCTGACTGCATAATACTGCTATTCAAGGTCAGTCAGCTCAGACGTTCCTTGCTACTTTTTTCCCAACTGAACTTTGTACCTTCTGAGTAGCCTTTAGATTATTAAGTTGCTAGAATCAGAAGAGTTGAGCAGCCGGAGGGTAAAGCTGCTGTTTAAAAGGAACTGGGTGACAAGCTAAAACAACCCCAGGAAGTTCGGTGAAGGAAGGAGAAGAGCTTAGTACCTCAGATGTCATTATCCATCTCACCCTCCTGCACTGGCTGATTCCAAGTTGGAGAGAAAGCTATGGTGGTGCCTGGACAGACTGGAATTTCAAGCAGTCGAAGCCCTGAGTGACTTCCTTCGCTGCTGAAGTGATAACAGAGGCAGATCAGGTAACTTCAGAATCCCCTTCTGGGGAAAGAAAGCAGTCCTGTGACTATCACTTCAGCACTTTCTTTCCCTGTGTTAGGTGAATGACCACCTCTGACCCTCAGTGTTAAAGCAGTTGCACAAAAGAGAGATGCATTTGCCCTGTGACAACACCTTTTTAAAAAAAAAAAATAGGTAGTTAATTTATGCTGTATGAAGAAGTTTTTGTGTACTCAGCTGATTACTTCCTGCACTTGATTCTGAAAACCTAAGACTACCCTTAAGGATGCTTTTCCTCAACTGTAACTTTTATCACCGCTCCCTCCTGTGTTTGCTCCTGAAAACAGGCAGCTTGTGAAATGCTCCAAACTGTCTGGCTTTCTGGTGTGTCTTCCTCCAAAAACCTGAGTTACCTAAGAACAGTCCTCCAGCTGTCACAGCTAGCAACTATCACTATGCTAACTTCACTTCTGAAGTGCCGCCCCTCGGGAAGCACCAAATAGAGACAGCGGCAGCTGGAAAGTGCACCTCTCTGCAGAAGAAGTGAACGTAAGAAGAATTTATTTCTGTCCCGACTTCGAAGGGGCAGTGACTGTCTTTCTAGCTTTATATGAACGACAAGACCGCTGCTGCCATTAGCCTATGTCTGTGCGTTTCTTTCGGGAGAATGCAGATGACAAAAGGCTGGAGGGGGCTCGGACAGGTTCACTCAAGGTGGAGATGTCCCTGGTGATGGCAGGAGAGTGGGACTAGGCGGCCTTTTAAGTTCCTTCCCGATTCACATCATTCTGTGAAAAGTCAGTGTTTAAAAAAGCAGGGGGTCTTACTGTTACGCTATTGCGTGTGCCATCAGTAATGACACAAATGAGTGAATAGTTTTGTTCTTACTTAACTGGCTGGTACTACCTGTTATAATGTCGCTAATAGCGTTAAATACTGTTACGTTCTACTGTTAAGCTGCAGATGCTCGACGCTTTGGGCACCTTTGCTGTATAAAATCTGTATTATAGAAGGAAATACTGTATTTCTGTCGAGAAAATGTCTTGCATTGTAATGCACTAATGGACTTATTAAAATGCCAAATGATCGTGCTTTATAATGTGTAGCACCGATCATTAGACTTTGGGATTCACTTTTCTACCGTATTAATCTCTCCAGCACTGTGGTAACGCATAATGGTCAGAGCTGTGTTTTCCTATGTCTCGTGTTTGTTGTGGGTTTTGTTGTTGTTGTTTAAGAACCAGAAGGCTGAAGACCTTACACTTGGTTTTCAGCAAGCAGTTGTACTAGGCACGTGGGGTTTAAGTTGGAGAATAGATAGAGTATTTCAATATTTCTAAATCGCTGCCTCCCTGGGAATGACGGGGACTTAATTTCTTTGCTGGTTTCCCTCCACACTTTTCTCCATCTGTTCAACTGTTTCAACTTCCCTTATGCTAACAGTTGTTAGACACGACCTCCTTTTCTTGAGCTTCTTCCGTCAAGTTTCTCCAGCCTCCAATTACGCAGAATTTGCTCTTGAAATACCCAGCTAGCATTTCTTTAGGGTTTTCTTGCTGGTATATTAATTAAGAAAGTGTTCCTCGCGCCTACATCTTCCGCTTAGCTGTGTTTAATTAGTTATGGCCAAATTAAGAAGCGGTTCCTTGGAATAAAATACGAGACTCCCACGACTGGCATCCAAGTTCACACACAAAAATATTAATGAGAACACCTCTTTGGTTTCTGATGCTGCTTCCTGCCAGCTAATCCAACTGTTACAGGAACGCAAGAGGTTGTTCGTATTTTAGTTGCAGCCAACCCATGGATATTTTCCAGATAAACCTGCTGGCTTCACAAAGAAAGCTTTTTACATGAGGTGCTCTGGAAGTTCTGTGCCATCATGCTTTCTCCAAAGGTCCCTTTTTTACACAACCGTTGCAGTGAAAGCTTCTTTGCTGTGAGCCTAACTACTAAACAGCCTCAGTATAATCCACTAGTAGGTTCACTAACTTGTGTGCTAAGCACTCCCTGCCATTAAGAGTTGCTTCCAAGTCTGCTGAAATAAACTCCCTTCTGCAAATAGCATTAGACGCGCCCCTTTAACCCTGCCTCTGGCTAAGCGCTCTATCCCCCACGTTCCCAGAGGGATGGTGGAGAGACTTAAAAAACAAAACAGTAAAGTAGAATTTGTGTGTAGAGATAGGTAAAACTGCTTACTGAGAGAAAACAAAACAAAAAACCATTAGTTAAAACTAAAGACGGTCGTATGTGTATATATAACAAGTGATGCACAAGTAATTGCTCACCACCAACCAACTGACGCTCAGCTCGCACCACCCCAGGGAACAGAAGAGAGGGGGATGAACTCCCACCCCCTTCAACACTCTTTCCACGTGACATCACGTGGTACAGAGCACTCTCTGGCCAGTTTAGGGCAACTGTCTCTATTCTGCTCCCTCCCAGCTCCGTGGGCCCTTTGCTGAGAACAGCCTTGGCTCTGGACAACAGCTTCTGGTAGCAACCGTATTGGTGTCTTATCAGCACTGTTTTTCTCCTAGAACCAAAACGCAGCCTCACACCAGACGCTCTGAAGAAAATAATTCCAACCCAGCTGCAAGTTAGAGAATGCCTTTTGATTATTTGGAATTAAAGCCAATGAGCTCTACAGGCAAGAGATTATATATCACTTATGTTCTCAATTGACAAGAACTGCTCCAAATATACTATACAAAAGAAAAAACACACATTAAAGCCACACGAAAAAATAAAAATAAATACTTAATTAAAAAAGAACAGTGAATTGGTCTTCTAACTCACATGTTCAGCAATTTATGGAAACAGCTAACTGGGACAAAATAAGAACCGTTCCTACTGAACTAAGACCAAAGTTCTCATTCTGTAAATTACACAATCTTAGAATGGCTTGGGTAGGAAGGGACCGTGAGGATCGCTGAGTTCTGCCCCCCACTGCTGAGATCGTGCTCAAGAGCACGTCCTGACCAAATTCTAGGCTAGGATTTGATTAACTATAACGTTAAGAGAGCCTTGAAAGGATTTACTATTGCATTCTCATCCTACAGTGCAGCAGACCACAAACCAAAACTCTCAGTTCATAGCCGCTCACTTCCCACTTCTTTTTTTCTCACATTTATGTTTCAGATGCAATGAGGAAATAAATTCACAATAGTTCTTGCCAAGATGAAACCAAATATGGAAAAATATATCACAAAATTTGAATGTGTACATCAGACTTCTATAAATATAAGCACTAAAGAAGTAGAAACAGTGAAATGAAATAGTGTGTACTTACCCCAAGCGATCCACATGCAAGTCACCGTGGAATGATTGTTTCTTTTCTTTTCTCTTTTTTTTTTTTTGTCTTCATGCTTTCAGATAAAAGCAATAGGTGCTCTGGTTTTTTTTTGTTTGTTTTTTTAATGGAAACCTTAAAGCTAGTTCCATGCAATTGTGACCTTTTGCTAGCTAATCTTTACGTGAAGCTTAGCTATAGTTATCTAGAGAGTATGAAGAATATCCGATTGACTCCAAGACACGGAGCTCTATACGCATCCTCTTCATGCCAACAAAATGAGGATCGCTACAGAGCACTTTTAATTACAGTGCTCTGTATTCCCATGGTGGAAAAATAACACCTGCATAAATTGAATGCGAGTTTTAATTTACGTGCAGCTTCTTCACAAAGTGAAGCATTGTTAAGGTACTTGGAAAACCGAAAGACCTTCCTCATCAGCTGCAAATGGCCAACTGTCAACAGTTTTACACCAATGTAAAATAAGAAAATGATATAAGTAACTAAGCGTAACGTGATGGAAAGCACTGCAATGACATCAGAGCAGCGAGACCCCATGCTACCACAAGTGAGAATTTGCTCAAGCGCATCAGCAGCGGAGGCAGAAATGAAAGAAAGATGCTAAGATACTCTTAGAAGGCCTCACATAGCAGGGAGCTGCAACAAAACATGCTCACCTCCACTGCCAACCCTTAAATGAGGTCTGGGAAGGGGTGGATCCTGGCTCCACCCCTTCCAGTCACTCAGGTTCACTGCATGCACCTGAGCTCCCCTGGGTGGGCCCTGCCTTCCCACTAGGTGCTCAATCATCGGTTAAAGCTGTGTCTTAGCATTTTCCCTACTGTAAGTGTTCGATGTTGGTATTCAGAACACGGCCCTTCCTATGTTCACCGTCATTATTTGATGTGCATATCTACACCGAACTTTTCCATTACAAGAAGAGTAATTAAAAAAGAAAATGATAGGAATCTAATTTCAAAAGAAGAATTGACTACAGCTAGTTAGAAAATATTTCTGAACATCTCCCTTAAATGCATGGTAATGGCAATATGACTTCATCTAAAAATAACAGAATTTTACCTAAAAATAGGATTCTAATGTATGCTTCCGTCATTTGAAAAGAGTGTATTTTTACATAATGTTCCAGAGATGGATTATTAGTTAAAGTTAATGTGCTCTAGTTCTCTGTGTACTTTGAGGGTAAGTGATGTCACTGGAAAAAAAAAAAAAAATACAACTATGAGGTTAATATCAGTTCCCAGTCTGGACAACTGCTCAGCTGTGCAATGAGTTGTACCAGCACAGCAGCAAAGGGGACAAGAAGCACTGCTTAGAGATAAGGACATTTAAGACGCTATCTCCCTCAAAGAAATGCGTGTGGAACCCTCTCCAGAGGAAGCAGTCAGTCCTTGGCAAGAGCCCGTGCTCCTGGTCTAAATTAGACAGCTGTTAAAAAGCTCCGATGCGCACGCTGCACTGCTCAGCCTATTTGTGTCCTATTCAATGTAAGACTTCATGCTGACATGTTTGCTTAAGCAAGCAGGATAGCTGAATAAAAGCTATACGAATCATCCTAATATTAATAAACATCAGTTTCCCCACTCGTTCGATGAAGGAGTGGCTGACAAAGCTGGACAAATGTGTCAATAGGTAACTTCCAAACAGCATTGGATTCAAAAGCCCCAGAAGAGCATGTTTTCACGCTCGGCTTATCTACCTTTGAAGTTACACGACATGTGCAGGCAGGATTGGAAAGCTGAGGGACAAACTGCTGTTACAGCTATTTCTTGTTATGCCCTGAAATTCAAACCATTTTGTGCCGAAATCCTTGCGCAGTTCTCTACACTGGCATTCATTTAATGCTGTTCTTATTTTTCCCTCAGATAGATTAAATAAGACTGTGGAAAACATCATACTTTGACGTACCCTTTTTGTTTATGTAAACAGTCAGAGAACACTGAACTCCCCCAGATCTGATTCTTAGCTGCCACAGAACAAAGTTTCTCGTCCCTTCACCTAGGTAAAAACCATAACCTTCCGAAATAAGTGAGTAAGAACAGGAAAAGACAATACCTTAAACAGCATGTTTGTAACTTGGTCTTGTTTCTACTCCAGTCCATCGTGGAATAAAAAGGGCAGAGCGGTCTGAAAAAGAAAGAACTCAATCAGGAAATGAATGGATGTGACAGGGTAGAATAGTTTGTTAATTACATAACAGTACAGGTAGTAAATTGAATTGTATATAATTGACTTTCCGAAATGCAAGAATTGAGGCCCGGAGGGGTGGCATGCTATTTACTTGTGACTTGGGGATTTATAAGACTTTCTCCGTTATTCAGTCTGGTGCCACTTGCTTATCATTTCCCTAGAATTTGGAAGACATTGAATAAATCCGGTAGAAGTTAAGCGAGGGTACTTCAGGACGAAGATTGTGCAAATGAAAGGCTTGTTGTCCTTCATGTAAAGAAACGTTGTTTCAATACACAAGTACGTGCATTGGATAAGTAAGGAGCTAGCGGGATCAGTGAGAAATCAAGTTAGTTTTTTATCGTTTAAAAGCTAGCACGATTTTGACTGCTCATTTAGATACCCCTGCATGAGCATAACAGCACAGGTACCTTTTGGTTTATATATTTCATTTCCACCTCTTCTTGCCCATTTCTCCTAGTTGAATTTCCCCAAATACACGCACAAAATCTGTTCCCGCCTTCGCTTTATCCCCATTGCTTTTCTTTGTATCTTACTGAGCTTTGCTACGCTATCTCTACACCGTTCCATTTTACTGCACTGCTTTAAGATGGGGAGGATCTGGACACAGCATTCAAACTGAGGTCAAGAGGCAGATGTATATACAGTTGCTAGCAGTGTTCTCTGTTTCCTTCTCTTTCCTGTTTTCTTTTTCCTATTTCCTTTTTTTTTTTTTAATTTGATTTTGAATACAGAGGAAATAGTAGCAAAACACTGTATAATTCTTTCTGACGCCGCTCAGTAACAAGGTTCTCGGTATAAGAGCTAATTCCAGAGACGCTATTCTACGTGCTAAGTTACAATTATTTTTCTTGCTGTGTTCATCACGCTGCATGTATTGACGTGGAACTTGCTCTGCTGCTTTACCGCTGGTTCCCCCTAAAGCCTGCTGTACCTTTTGGGTCATTACCCTTGTCTTCGTCGCAGGGAATAATCTAACAAACTGTGACACCTCGCTGTTCGTTCTCTTTCTCACGTCACGGGTGAATACATCCCTGGGGAACTCCACGCTGATTTTCCAGCAGGAAAACTGACTGCTACTTCCTAGTTTCCACCCTCTAAGCTGTTTCTGAGCACGGCAACTGTACAGAGTGGGAGATTGTCTAAATACTTCTAACTCAGACAAATTAAGCACCTACCTTATCATTTCTGTATTAGAACTAACTGTATTTTAATGATACAGGTGTATTCCTAGGAAGAGACCCAGCAATTACTCTTTTGCAAACGAGTGGTTTCTTTCTTATTAGAAGTAACTTAACTTTGCCCTCTGTCACACCTTGACATTTTTTCCCAGCTTACATTTTTTACATATGTGAATCACTGGCTTTTTCGCTAGCAAACTGTCACAGATACACGTTTTGAAAAGAAGCTACTTTCAGTACCCTTATACTAACACATCCCACAGGAGGCATAATTGTTCTAACATGCGATTTTCACCCTGCAATTTGAAGAGAGTTAACGTTTTTTTTTGGTTGGTTGGTTGGTTTTTTCCCCTCCTGTAACTGTCATATGGTTTTCAGTACGCACCGCGTAACACAAGCCCTTTCCTGTACCCACGGAAATGAATATTGACATTTCATACCCATACCTTAATGCTCTTTATAACAGCAGGAATGGAGGATGTGGTGAGCTGGGGGCCGGCCCCTTCTCTCAAGTAACAGGTGATAGGATGAGAGGATGGGAGTTGGCCTCTTCTCCCAAGTAACAGGTGATAGAATGAGAGGAAATGACCTCAAGTTGTGCCAGGGGAGATTGAGGTTGTATGTCAGGAGATACTATTTCAAGAGAGTGGTCAGGTACTACAATGGACTGCTCAGGGAGGTGGTGAATTCACTGACCCTGAAAGTGTTCAAGGAACATTTAAACACTGTTTGGAGGGACGTGGTTTCGTGAGAACTATTGGTGATAAGCGGACAGTTGGACTGAATGATCTTGCAGGTCTTTTCCAACCTTGGTGATCCTATGACTAAACTTTATCAGCGAATAAATGTGTTCGAAGGAACTAGGATTTTTTTCGGTTTGGTCAGTGGTTCGTTTGAAGTCCGAAGAACTGTTAGCCTGGAAAACATAGAATGATGCGCAGTTCTGCAGGAATACAGGCTGCCTCAAACCCCGCTGTGCTCTTTGCACCTCAGGAACTGTGACACCCACGGCCCATCCAGGGAGTTAGCGGAAGGCAGCGTAAGAAAAACCCCTGTTTGCCATTGTGCTGAATGAGAATGCCAAGAAACTGGAGAGCTGGGCACATTTAAAGTTGTTCTCAGTTTATTACCTGAGTGTCATTTGACATCACAACATCTAATTTAGTATGTGACACTTCAGAGTGTGTCAGAGGACGGACTGATCTGAGATTCTGAGGAAAATAATAGAAATTTGGTCTAAAGATTCAGCTGCTGTTAAAAGAAAAAAAAAAAAAAAACCTGCTAATCAGAGGGTGATTTGAGTCCCTCTGCATGATTGTTCATCCTCGTCACCACCCTGAAGCACTAACTTCAGTGTCAAGCAATAGCTGAGACACTGAGATGTGTCGCTGTGCTGTAAAAAAGCTCAGAGTTGGCAGCTGCAAGCATGAAGACATGCTAAACGATTCCAGGATCTGACGTTAAACTGAGGTCCAGTTCCACTGATTTCCATAGTGAAGTTGTTCATTTCTAGAAACTCTCCTTTTGTAGAAGGCATTGTTGCCATTGTGCAGCTTTAAGGGATCCAAGGTGCCTCTGTGCCAGCGTTGTGATAGAAAGGCTATAATCACAGAGTTGAAAGGACTGCACGATCAACTTGCAGAAGAAATAGAGGCACCGAGGGTCGTGTAGCTGCTGCTGAATCAGCTATATATGTTTCTAGTTAGAAATGGCTGAGAGCGTGTTCCTCTTTTACACTCTACTTCTTTTTAAGGCCAGTGTTCTCGAAAACTTTTCTTCTGCACACCGAAGACCAAGCCAAGCACGAGCCTCGATAGGAAGCGAGCAAGCAGCAAGGGAAGGTTTGTTACGGAACTCGGGACATGGTGCAACTCTGTCAGGTGTGGCAACAGCTGCACTCTGTCTGAACAAAGCGTTGCCATGCAAGGAATGGTCTTTCCTCGTCTCTTTTTCAGAAACTACATCCTCCTACGGGGCTTGCACAGCTAGAGCTATCTAGGAAATGCAGGAGAACTAAATTGCTTCCTGTTTTGTTGTGCATGCTTAATACCAGGCAGTGACAAGATATAAATAAATAGATAACACACGCATTATAAAGCATGTTTACAGATTATGAGAGCCACAGCTCACCATCAGAAAGTGAAGTGACATCACGTCCTTCTGCATATAGGTACGGCCTTTCCCATGAAGGGAACCCTAGGAAATAAGCTCTGCAGCTTGCAGAGGCCACAGCTAGCTCGTCCCATCACCCGGCAGAGGCAGCTCTCGCTCTCTCAGAGGGAAGCTCCGTCCGCAGCACGCAGGGCAACCTGCCCTGCCCGGCTTCAAAGCAGGAAGCCGGGGAAAGGCTGGCAACGTGCCCCTTCCTCTCCCCACCTTCGGAAACCACAGCGCATAGAAAACGGGGTGCCACGTTATCATCCCAGCCCTCTGGTTCTGCCCAGCAGGGACTCTCTCCCGAACACGCCGTCGATGAACCCGCTGGCGACGCACGCCGGGAGCAGCCCTCGTAGCACCGCATTCTGCTGATACATCCGCAGCGATCCGTGTCGGTCCGGCGCGGTTGAGGAGCCAGGACTGCCCGGGGTCCCAGCCAACCCGGCCCTGCTCGCCTCCCGGGATCGCAATGAAATCGATCGTTAAAATCCTTTGCTTATCACAAACGTTTGGGTTCGCTACCGCTGTGGTTAGGCAAAACTCTGGATGCAAACTACTTTCCCAAATAGCAGAAAGGACCACTTGCCATGGCAATTTGCAATAATTGCTTGCATCTCCCCTTAAAATAAAAAAATCAAATAAACAAATCTACTTATTGGAAACCAATCGCACCTGCATCTTACAAAAAAAAAACCAAACCAAACCAAACCAAACAAAAAAAACCCAAAAACAACAACAACAACAACAAAAAAAACAACAACAAAAAACACCCTTGTAACCTTGGTTTAATCCTACTGGAGCTTTATATATATATATATGCAGTCTACTGTGAAAATATTTCATACAAACACTTTACATGTAATTATGTTAAATCTTGTGCTGAGAGTTTCTTCCTGTGCTCGTCATTTTATGGCTTGAACATTTCATTGCTTTCAACTTTTTATACGCAATTCGCCTGGAAAGCAAAACCGAATCAAAACCGAACATTAGTTACAGTAAAACTGGTCGAGAAAGAACAGCAGCTTCAATGGCATTAAGACAGAAGAGTGCGGAGAGGAGGGCCCATTCAGCTGATAGTGACCTTTGTGTTCAAAACCTTTGATCTGGGGCACGTCAGCATGCACTCAGTCTTGCACCCTTTCTTTTTTAAAGAAAATTCTTTGTGACTGTTTCAAAAATATAGTTCTCTTGTTTCCAGTACTCGAAGCAAAAGGAACAAGTATTCCCCACTCACAGGTGAGCACTAAGCCCACTCACACCTCAGGCAAAGCTGCTCCCACGCCCATGTTCTTCACCCAAACGCTCTCAGCTCAAAGCAGCGCGTGGTGAGAGGGGAGGAGACATCCATCACAACATCCCAGCATATAAGGAGACACTTCAGGAGCATTGTTTTCAAAGCAGCTGTTGTTGCTCTTGCAGCTCAGAAGACCGGTGTTATTCCTGAGCTCTGTCAGAAGAGGGGCGGCCAGCAGGAGCACGAGGGTGATCATCCTTCTCTACTCTGCCCTCGTGAGGCCCCACCTGGAATAATATGCCCAGGCCTGGGGCCCCCAATCCGGGAATGATGTGGAGCTGCTGGAGAGGGTCCGGAGGAAGGCCGCTAAGGTGATTGGGAAGCTGGAGCGCCTCCTCTCTGAAGGCAGGCTGAGAGAACTGGGCTCCTCCTTGCAGGAGAAGGCTGTCAGGAGACCTCACTGCAGCCTTGCGATATTTGAAAGGGGATTATAAAAAGGAGAGGAATCAACTTTTTACTTAATCAACTTTTCACTTAGGTAGATAGCGATAGGACAAAGGGGGATAGTTTTAAGCTCAAGGAGGGAAGGTTTAGCTCAGATGTCAGGGGGAAGTTCTTTACAGAGCGGTGAGGAGCTGGCACAGGCTGCCCTGAGAGGCCGTGGATGCCCCGTTCCTGGAGGTGTTCAAGACCAGGTAGGACGGAGCCCTGGGCAACCTGGTCTAGTACCAGATCTGGAGGTTGGTGGCCCTGCCTGTGGCAGCGGGGTTGGAACTTGATGATCTTTGGGGCTCCTTCCAACCCGAGCCATTCTATGATTCATATGATTCTATGCTTTTCTTCCTAATAATTGTGTCTTTTCCCGGCATCGCCAGCGGCAAAAGAGGTGAGGAGTCAAAGCAAAAAGGTTGCTTTTATAAGCGAAAATAAAAATAAATAAAGGATGGTGTAGAGCCTTTCGCTGGCATTATCCAGGACAAGCCCACGTGTTACTGCCATGTTAAACAGTGGTATCTTTTAAAAAAGGTGATAAGCTGTTGTCCTCATACTGCTCTAAAGCACTCAAACGAGACAAACTTGTAAGAAACAAATGGCAGTCCTCAGCTCCTGAGACTATCTTGTGCCATGTGCAGGCAGTGCTTGTGGATTTCAGGTGAGACAGATTCTGTACGCAGCACCTGGGCATCCAGGTGCGTGAAAACACTTCTCCACGCATTAAAAAACAATGACTCAAGCTCCTGCCTTCCTTCTAAACTAGTTGGCAGGTCTTTCTACTTTTATGCAGCCCGACTGAAAGCGTGAGGTAACTGCAGCAACAATATCTAGCCCAAAGGAATGTGACGTTTACTCTGTGTGACGCAATGAGACTGCGTCTGGAAAAGCTTGGTCCAGAGGAAAAGCAGCATCTTAAAAACCTAAGACTGAAGATGAATACGCGTTAGAACGAAAAACAACGTCGTAACTTCAATCTGGAAGCACAGAATTCTGTGGGGGAAAGATAGAGGTGCTGGCGTTTAAGGAGCAACTGCAGAATCAAGTCAGGCAGAATGAAAGTACACGCCTAAAGCTGGCTTAGCAGGTTAACCTGTAAAACCTTCCACAGTTTCAGCTCTTCAGGGCTTTATTTGTCTCTGAACTTTTCTGCTGCAGCCCAGTCCTGTGGGATACAACCCCAGTCAGCATCAGGCAGAAAATCCGAGTGATTTCAGTCCTCCTCACAAGCTGCAGCTGGTGCTCCTGCAAAGGTGGGGTTGGAAGGAACAGCCTTGAATCAGATATCATCTCTCTGTATGTTTCTAACCCAAGTTCTTCCAGGAAATAACCCAGCCAGGGGTAAATCATAGGAGTAACAGGAACGGCTCAGGGCAGGCAGTAGGAGGGGCTTGGGGCTGCGGAAGCTGCTGACGTTCCCCGGCTCGCGCATGCTTTGTTTTGTGCCATGCCCTACGCTTTCCTTTTCTCGGTGTAGGTTTGATTCCCCGAGGCCTTTCTGCAAGAAGGCAACCCTGCTGCTTTTATTAGTACTGGATATACTGAGGAGATGTATCGCTTTTCCATCTCAGGGGCTCGCCAACGACGGCTGCTAGGTCTGCAGTTAATCTTCAGCTCTGCTTACCAATCCTTCCTGCAGCTCTTGGTGCTTTGCTGCACCCGGATGTTCCTTTTCTACCTCCGGATGCCAAAAATACTTGGCACTGTTTTCTGCAGCGACCAGCAGAAAGGACGCAAGAGGCTTCTAACAGCCTTGTTGCTACAAAGCAGTTTGGGAGAAAGTTATTATGAGATTTACTAAATCCTATAATTAGTATTTTTATTATCATTTTGACTGCTCCGGCTTTGAGTGCCCTCTAGAAAGCTGTATAAAAGCAACGTGAGAAAGCAATAAGAGGTCATTAACTGCGGTACGAGCAAGTTAAGCTTTTAATTCACCTACTCCTTTGTTGTCATGTTACGCGCTATAGAAATTGCTGTGCTAAGCTAACACTGTGTGCACTGTGACCGCATTACCACCGCTGTAAATAAACAGTTGTAATTCTTGCAGTAGGAAGCAAGCTGTCAGCAATAAGGACGCAGATGGAAGAGCTTCCTTTTTGTCTTTTATATATTTTGTCTGTTTGTTCGCTGACGAGAGCTGAGTCTTCAATGCAATAGCAGAATCTCAGTCTGACCAGGGTTCGTGGCCATCTGACACGCTGCTAAATGCTAAGGGATGAGATAGCGTCAGGAGCTGCAATGAAAGGAATGGGTGTAGAAAATGTAACTATCGGTGACAGCTTTGTTTGGGTGGGCTTTTATTTTTCCATTTATCACTTCCGGGGTGTTTTCTGGAAACAACTATAGTTCATCAGGAGTTATTACGTTGAAGATACAATGGAGCGCATCAAGAGCCACATGTCGACTGGAGTGCTGCCACTGTCCAGAGATCGGCCACCTACACACAAGGGGTCTAGCAAACAGCCTGGAGGGCCAGAGGCACACTGCAGCTGACTGATGTCAGAATTCCTCCTCCTAGAACTTCATGCTGCTTCTCGCAGCCTGTCAGCTGATTTTGTCATGATTTAACTCCATGTCGGGGTGCCCTTTAAGTCCTTCTCATAGGTAAACCCTTCTGCCCGTGCCCATGGACCATGCGTGCTTCCCTGATGTCCCCAGTGTATGGTGACTTGTCACTGTAGTGGCTTTAATATTACAGGAAATACAGAATTCTCCCTTTTGTACAGGAGGAAATCTGTGACTAATTAAAATCCCCTTTCAGTAGGAATTAGCCAAGTAGTACTTCTGAGAGCTCAAACTCAGTTGAGGGCTTTTCCTCTTCTCCCCCTCTCCAGCAGCAGGAAGGATCGGGGTGCAATTGACCACGCTGAGGATTTTAGGGCGTGCTGAGCCAGTACTGGGGTTAGTGATGCCCAGACAGCTCTGAATCCTCGATCTGTAAAAACAAAGTTATGCGATAAAACCAGAAGTCACAGAGCTTTTATTTTCTTCAACACTGTGGCATTTTGACGTTGTTCTGAAACTGTCAAACCGTAATGTGTTGAGAAACAAGTTCTGAGCTGATGAGGGCATGTGATACTCACTTTGTCAGAGACAAACTTGCCACCGGGGGTAACTTCTTCCACACTTGGATTTAAGGGATACTATCAATTCATGCTTGTCTCAGCATTGAGAGTTTGGTCATTGTCCGTCCGTCCCCCCCCCCCACCCCCCCAAATATTCTGTTAGATGTTTGACAAGTATTTCTTACTGCATGCTTCTCTTCACATGCAAATATTTCAGCATCCCAGAGTGACCAGCTCCCTGTGTTCTTTCCTCATCAATTTAGCACAGCAAAACATGGGGAATACAAGTATAAGCAATGACAAGGCTCGGTGCAGATTTTTGGCTGCCCTTACGATATGGAGAGGTGGTAAGCAGTGCCTTTTGTTTTTACCTTCTTTAAATGAAAGCGTAATCCTCTCCTCTTGGCATCAAGTCTTTGGCTTGGCTCTCTGCGTATTGAATACCGCGAGCAACTACAGCATTTCTTTGGTTGGCCCCGATCATTGGGGTTTCAGGCTTCAAGGTGGCAAGGATTTCAACATGCTTTTGTCCATCTCTCAGGTGAGTGTATTCTCTCCTCTGCTTGCACGCAGGTATCCATCAAGCTGCGGTCAGCCTTCAGCCGACAAAGCCTTGAATTGTGGGTTCTGCACCCAATTTGTATTTCCCCAGCCCTCCACACACCATCTTTGTTGTCTGAAGGCTCAAAGACATACAATTCCCTTGATCTTGAATCACTGCTTTATCTGTGTTGTCATCTCTGCAACAATCCAGGCAGAAAGTCTCCTCAAATTCCTGTCCCTGCTCACCCTCAGAAAATCATGATGTGAGGATGGAGGCTGGCAGGAAATGGGCAGCTTTCTGCCTGTGCAGTTCACGTGGGAGGTAGCGGGGGGAGAATCACTCATGTTCCCTCTGTTTATTCAGTGGTTCTTAACAGGGGATCCTTTGGTGTCTGTTCTTGCTAACCCCACTGCTTGCGATAAGCTGCGCTTAAGAGACAGGAGTTACGAAACAGTGATTCATTGATTTGTGCCTGGGTGAAAATGCCACTTTCTCATGAGTTTTCTATGCAGCAAGGGCTCTTAAGTGATCTTCACAGGAGCGTTTAATGCACTCTTAACTGATACTGAAAGGATCTGAGGAACTCAGCCAAAACAAACTCGATCTTTGTACCCAGATGCTCTCTACCAGTTCCCTACTTTTGCTTTTTTTTCAGTGAAAGAATTTGTGTGTTGCATTTCAAAGCCTTCCTCGGACATCTGAAACGCTTCGTTTACATCACACAGAGACTAAATTTGTACTACAGAATTTATGCGAGTACTGGAAATCTCTGGGTGAACACCTGTGGCTCTGGACCCCAGATGTAGAATCCTCAGTGCAGGAGAGGCGTGGACCTGCTGGAGCACGTCCAGAGAAGGGCCACAGAGACGATCCATGGAACCGAATGCACCTCTTATGAGGGCAGGCTGGGAGCGCTGTGCTGTTCACCTCAGAGCCTTCTCCGAGGGCCCTTCAGCATCTAAAGGAGAGCTATAGGAAAGAAGGGGACAGACCTTTTAGCAAGGTCTGTGGTGACAGGACAAGGGTTAAGTGGTTTTAAGCTTAAAGAAAATAGATTTAGGTAAGATACAAGGAGACAATCTTGTACAGTGAGAGTGGCGAGGCACTGGAACAGGCTGCCCAGTGATGTGGTTCATGACCTGTCCCTGGGCAGCCTGATCTAGCTGTGGCGTCCCTGCGCACTGCAGGGACCTTTAGCGGTCCTTTCCAACTCTAAGGGTTCTCTGATTCTATGAAGATCACAGCTTCAGCTTCCCCACATATCATTTACCCTATCTCTGGTAGAGTAAGCTCTCTGTTCAGACACGACACTTTTATGACAGGTATGTTTCTTCCACCAGGCTTCTGCTTTTGGAACTGTTTTCATTTTAATGTTTACAAATTCCTCTTTCAGCTTCCTTCCTTCTCTCTAGGGCAATGCAGAGAGAGGACATACAGAAAAGGAAAAACGGAGCTTTCCCCTGGCTACACAGTGGGTTTGCCACCTTCTCAAACATTTTCAGACGCCCTAATGCATCTTCTTACACGGTGATTATTTTAAAGCTCGTTTATTTGCTATTCACCTGAACAGCCCAGGCTAGCCCAGATCTCTGCCCCGCTCCCAAAGAATCACTTCAGCACACAGCCTTCGGCCCTCCCACCTACAAGCCCTGCAACAGAACAACACTCCTCAGGCAAATGCACGAGACACCTAAAAATCCTTTCGTGATCACTAGATCAACCTCATGGTTTCATTCTCTACGGCTAAGCAACAATAGAGAGAGCAGGAAGAGGAAACCGTTACCTGCACTGCAGAACAAAGTAACATTTCATACAAGACAACAAAATACCTCCTCTCCAACTGACCAGAATGTGAAGGTTGAAGTGATTTTGATCTAAAATGACCAGAGAGCGAATTACAGATTACTGCTTCAAAACTGCTTATCTGAAACTGAAAAAAATAGTAAAAAATTAGAATCTTGCCTGTGTATAACGTACTCAGTTTTTCTGTCCTTTTCAAGATGCACCGTTTGCTTCTTGTGATAAGCGTAGCTTCCCCAAGCGTGAGTTTCCTGTTTTCACACTGAACACCTCTCATTCAAAGCAGCACTACAGTTCCCCCTGCACAAGCAGGAGGCTGCGGACCACCGCACTGGCACAAAGCTGTTTACCCATGCGCTGCCTGCTGATGCTTGACGTGGCCACACAGAGCGGGAGACTGCTCACCCCCGGCCAGCCAGGAGCGGATGAAGAACTGGTTCACGGACTGAAACCAGATACAATCTTTAGCGGGCAAGTGGCCAACTGATGCTCATTTTTAATCTCCATTCTCTTCTTCAGCTATTGTGTTAAAGCAGATAAAGATGCTTCTGTATTTAAAGGGATTTACTTACCAGACACAAACTCGACCTACAGAGTCTAAACACACACCTCCCCAGTCCTTGAGAGCCATCTACTATCCTCACAGCAAACGGACCACGAATTCCACATACACTCAAACAGCTGCAAGTGGCACCCAGCAGCACGTTTGTAGAGCAACATGGATCCCAACACGCTGTAGGAATTGAAGAGCTCTCAGTCTGGCAGACACGAAGCACTCTGTGGATGGCATGCAAGAATACGGAAAGGAGAAAGGAGTCCTCAACCCAGAGCCAGAGCTGGTGTTAGATGCCCCTAACAGAGGCACCTCATAATCAACACTGTATTACAAGTCTGTGAAACACCACTGGGCTTGGAAGAGCTTACTGCCTTCTCACCTGGCTGCAGTAACCCTGCGGCCAACCAGCAACCAGCAAGTTCGTCTTTGCTACTGACTTGCAAGCAACAGGGCCTGACTGCCATGTTCCTCATCCCACAACACACAAAAATGTACTCACACACACAGCACAGTTAGAACTGCCCCAGCACCACTCATAATGAAATCACAGCATCAATTCCTGTCATCTCCTTTACAACCACACTGAGTTTCTTACAGGTATTAATTACTTCGCAGTATGACTTCTCCTGTTCCCGTTCTAAACTGGAAAAGAAACCCAAAGCATAAAAACATGACGCTGTCAGAAAGGTCACCAATGGGAAGGCACCTGCATTTGCCTGTTGCATATAAGTAGAGCCACTTATTTCCAAACTTTTTGGAAGCACAGCCTATTTACTTCACTATCACAGGAGAACGCTCTTTGCAATGTATGCTAAAATACTGAACGTGCACAGAAGTATAAAGGATGAATTTCCACGATGCACACACTTATCTCCTCTATATACCTCCTATATATCTACCATATTTCGCACCAAAAGCAAATTCACCAGAGGAAATACAGCCATCTCCTGGCTGTTCTGTTACTCCGGCACAGATGTAGCACCCCAAGGCAGTGAAACAAACTTGCTGATAGGCACACTTCCTCAGTAGTTGACTAGGATCTTCTCAAGGACCTGCTGAAGGCATTTGTAAGTTAATTTATGTTAGGCGACATTCTTCAGGGAAAGGTTTCTGAATTAGAAAACCACCAAACCCAGTGGTTCCCCAGCTGGCTGCAGCTTACAACTAGGAAAAATCCTGTCCTCAGCAGCAACAAGCATTTGCTAACACCAGAAGAAAACTGAAATGCTTTTTCCAGCCACATTTGCAAGCCCATCTTGCAGCTTACACAAAACCTTTATTGTGCAGATATACAATTTAAGAGAACCCCCCCCCCCAAAAAAAAAAAAAACCGGACACACTCTGAATTAATGATGCTGAACAGAACAAACGCTTGGTAACAAACAAAGTTTTCCCATTTTGGTTCTCTCCTGACTCTCTCATTACCAGCTTTGTCCCTTGCAGGAGACACTGTCACCGCACTGGCAGCTCCACACCACACAGAAACAGTTTAGCCAAAGGGGACCGTACAACTGCCAGGGAACCTAGTTTTAAAAAGCTACAAGAAACTGTGTAATGTAAACTACTGTAACTGTGCTAACACGCCTGTTCTCCATCACAATACAGGAAGCCTTTTTCATCAAGAGCAGTGGCAGAGCACCTCCGAGCGTGGAGTTAACACACTCAAGCCAAAACGAAACAAAATAGTTGGCAGCCCCGAGGTTCCAGCACACACCAATTGCTGTGACATTACAAATCTGTGACTCCACCAAAGCAAATCACATCTTTCTGGGAACCAAGTTCTGTGTAGCAATACTAAGGCCTGCCCAAAAAACACAACACCGTTCACATAGCTTGAAAAACTGTGTGTATGTAAACGCTGAACACTTCTCAGAAAGAAGAAGTTATGCTATAAAAACCAACTCATAGAACTAAAAAGCCAACTTGAAAAAAATTAAATATGATTTCTATAAACGTAACACCAAAAGCATAGTGGCTAATCACAGCCATCCAAGAAGTTGATGATTTTATCCAAGAGCCGTGCTGAAAAGCTGAGAGTTGAGCATCCTGCTCTCGATGACAACAATTGCTGCTATCACAGAAAAATTACAGCAAAAATTAGGCATTCCAGAGTGGCTGATTTACCCCTGGGGTAGCTTATTTAGTTGTGAAAAGCACAGCACACAAATACACCCTGTGCTTACACACCTGCTCACCAACACAGGAACACCTGAGCATCTCCATAGTGTACGACCTCCGTCACAGCTCGCAGCGTGCAAGCAAGCTGGAGAACATGGCACCAGAGCGCACCACAGGTAAGCGTGACCGGCACCGAGCTCTGCCCCTCCGAGCTGCCCATGAGCTCTCTGACCTTCTCTTCCAGAGCTGCAGCAAAATTCTTCCCATCCCTGTGACAAGGACAGAGGAGCCGCAGCAACACACATCAGCAAACAGAACCACCCCAACATTTAATATAAAGGGGAAAGAAACATAAAATAGTCAACGCCAGCGCTTGAACTAGTGAGCTGAACATAATTTAATGCTTTCCTCGACCTCAAAATCTGAAGAGCTGAACAGCTGCAGAAATGTGTTTCACTACATGAAATTATATCCACAGGCCGTTAACTTTCAATTAACAAACATGTTAATTGACTCAGTTACGTGAGCTCAATACCCTTTACATCACTCTCTTCCTCCCGGAACTTTACCTTGTGATTCTGCAGAATCGATTACAGATACAAATCGGAAGTGGTATCGTGGGTCGTTTCAACTGAAAGATGCTCTTCTCATCTTTGCAATTAGAAATAACATTTGAGATGCTCTGCTCTTCAGCAAGTAGCCTTCATTAACTGCAAAGTCATCTATGAACAAGCGCATCAGTACCGAAATCCTTGGGGTCTGATTTAGAAACAACATTCAGCATTGCCACAGGCATTTATTACGTGATCGTTTACTAATTGGAAATATGTTCTCAAGTCCTCCTTGGGCAACTTAAACACATTTAAAGACAACACACAAATTGTATTTTCCCCAAACAATGAGTTGGTGCCAACACGCAGAACAATACTTGACCAATTTAAGTCGAGTAGCTTTTAAAGCATTTGCAAACCATAGCCAGTACGTTTTTTCTCTTGAATATTCATGTTCTGTTTTCAGGGGATATGGTAGTTATGCAACGTGTTCGTATTTTAAAGACAACTTTAAAATAAAATGTAATCATACCGACTATCATTTATCTGTCGGTACTCATTTCAATTTAGTCACGTCTCATTAAACAAACAAAGAAGTTCCACATTCTACACAGAAGTGACCATGCTTTGTGAATGTAATGTGCCTTGAAAAGAAAACATAAAAAAAACAACAAACCATTTTAACTTTGAAACCCAACTTTAAAATCTGGGCTAAATCTATCTGAAACTCCACCGTTAAGTTACTAAAACATCAGCAAGCACAAGGTTCAGAAAGATGAAACAGTTGTGTCATTCCGCAATTTAAAGGCATTTTAATACCTTTACTTTCATTGTTGCAAGTCCATTTATCCCCCTTCCTCCCATTTTTTCTCTCCTTTATATCACAGAAGTCATTGCGTCAGATAGGGTGACTACCTACGTTTACTCTAAATGGCAGCCAAAACAAATTACAGAAGCCTAGAACGAGACCAACAGCAGTTTACACAAAGGAAAACAAGTTTAACAGATATGCCTTCTTTATGTTAATACACAGGGAGAGTTTCAGCAACTTTAACCACTGTACTGATAGCTCACTTCGGATTATGCACTGTTTTTTCCTCCCTTCCAGATGTCTGTGAAATAGAGAGGTAAACATGTTCTCTTCAATGTGTTGTTCAGTTAGAGTTCTGCTGCAAAAACAGGATGCTTGCATAAATTTAAAAAAAACACCAGATAAAGCAAAATATTTTTAATTAGTAAGCCAACTTTAAATAAATTCACCTAAAAATTAAACAGAACAAGAAGTTGTGTTCTTTCTACAGGCATTTTGTTTAAGCACGTTTTAATAGCCAACTTGAGACCGAAACAATTTATCATTGAACACTCGACAATTCCGTACACTACCCTAAGTCTTTTTTTTTAGTTACATTTTTACATTTTCTTTACAAATGTAACACTTTATGTACATTATATATTCCATTTCTACACTTCTCGTACTTTAGTGAAATTCTACAACTTTCACAGGGAACTTGCTGAAGTCTTTAGTAAATACGAATCATTCCTTTTAAAAAGAAATTCATAGAAACAACCAACATACAGCACTGCCCTTTGACATCTTTGTTAAGAGGTTGAATTTTGAAGGGCTACCATACCAAACGTAAGAAAAAAGGCTTTACCTAATTGTACGTTTCGTTAAGAAATATCCCACAGAGCTACATAAATTCACCAGCTTGCAATAAACAGAGCACCATACTGCTGCACTACTGGAAACGCGTAGAAATCAATTTAAAGATTACTAGTGAAACAGCCTCACTGCTCCTAGCACTTTTAGAGCGAAGTCTACCTGCGAAATCCCTCTGGAAATGCATACTTCTCCTTTAGCTGTAAAGTTTCCAGCCGGTTACTACATATTGTGAAGAACAAACACCCACTTCTGTAATTTTCCATAGCTTCTCACAGCCAATGCTACCTGAAGCCAGGTTCTTTTGGTTTTTTTTCCTTTATTTTATTTCACTTACAAATCTGCTGTTGAATATGCAGTAAGAATTCATAATAAGAGAAAGCTGCTTCTGTCCGATCTTCAATTAAGTGCTGAAAGAACTCTGTTTTGGCAGGATTTTCATCTCTGAAAGAACAGAAGAAGGTATTTTAATCCTAACAATGAGCAAATGAAATCTGCTGCACATTTATGTAGGGATCTAAGTTCTCCGAATTTCTAACTCTTTTTGGAATTTTAGACTCAGCCACAGTCTAAACAACCCAAAGTTAAAATGAAAAAAACCAAACCCAAACAACTCTTAGGGAAGCGATCTCAATTCTGCGATATTCCGCTGTCAAACAGCAGCATCTCAGGGGCTCGGATTCGATGAACTCTAGAGGTCCCTTCCAACCCCCACACTTCTGTGATCTTTTTAACAGACAGCATGGGAGAAAAGCAGGTGGCATTTCAAGTATCTCGTAGGAATATACGAATGGAAGCATAACGATGATTTAGTTTTTCAAAGTTAGAAAGTTAGTTCTGAAAACATTAAACTCAATCTCAACGAAGATTAAACCCAGAAAATTTTACATCCGTGGCTGTTACTACGCAATATCATTTTTTTTTCTTCCATTTTCCTATTTGACAAGGGTTCTTATAATCTGTTGTCAAGGGGTTCTAAATCTAAATAACATTGCATCATCTGGAAAGGGAACAGTATTCAATTTTCTTCTGGCCTAGACACTCCAACTTTTCATCAGTATCAACTAGAAGTTGTAAATATAACTTGCCATTAATTATTCAGTATCTAAATAAAATACTTACTTTATTACTTGAAGAACTGGACTTAAAGGTCTGCTGTCTCTAAGCCAGGATATGAAAGACCGTGTCCTTTCTGAAGGAAGTGCATCTATCTCAGGAAGCTGTGTCTGGTTGAAAAATTGAAAGAAGTTATCTTTTATTACCAAAATTAATTTAATAAACAGATCCTGATATTCATGACATGACTCAGTGGCAAAATAGTCACAATTTCTACTACCAAATTACTGTGCACTACATACACACATTTTCTTTTCTGTACTACCTGTTCTACAGGAAGCAAAATACCCTTAACCTAAGTTGCCTTTTAACTGCCAAAGATTTTAGAAAGCGAGCTCATTTAAGAAGTATTCAGCTTGCTTGAGTCATTCAATGAGATAAAAATAATGTCTCTTGAGTTGATATAACTTAAGATGACTAATATGGTGAAAAAACTCCACACAGATTTAAAAATAGTTCTGCTGCTGACTTTGCTTCTAAAGTATATCCTTCGTTCATTTACTACAAAGGTGAAACTTTCGTGTTAGTTTTTTTCTCTCATTTTTCATTACAGCAAATGCTGTATAACCATCTGATTTTTTTTCAATTTTTTCCTGAGAACACCGTCAACTAATACTACCGCCAGTTAATAAGAGGAAACAATTTTAAGTAGCCAAAAGGAACAAAATACAAAACCCTGAACGAGCATTCCATTTTTATAGCAGTCTTAAGGCTCACCAGTCTTTCTGACCTGTTCTAATAATCTCCAGTTTCATTTGCTCTTTCCCTTCATGCTATTCATGCTCTATGAGCAGGAAAAACCTTGCAATGCACTTCCACAAAAGCACATTTTGATTTAGCTTTCAGAAATCACCAATATAACAATTCCACTCAGAACTTTATCCCAGAGAATCTTAAAAATGTCCAGGAGAAGTTATCTACAAATCACACACTATCTTTGTGAGCCCGCATGCACTAAAAAAGCCACAAACAAAACCACAAACCCTCCCCCCCCCCCCCCAGCAAAAGGTATTATTATTGAACAATTCTTGGTCATTCAACGAACACATTTACATTCTTCCCTTAAAAGCATTTGACAACTTCTGCATCCTACGGAGTTGGCAGGAAGTTGTAAGTTAGACAAGAGTTTAAAAAATAAATCAAATTCTCAATTATCTCAATTACACGATTAAAAACTGACAATGCACAAAAACGAGATTAAACACAGATTCCAAACGTAAGCACTACGCAGCACTGATCAATAAATGCCTACCATTCTCTGGGGTATCGATGCATAGTTTGGGCACCCGAGGACATCTTTTATGAAGTTGTTATCACAGTTTTTTCCAATCCAAATATAAAAATTCTGGAAGATATCAGTCAGTTTAAGTACAGGTTACTACGTACGTTTTAGAGAAAGAGACAAGTAGTAACATAACTTCAATATTGCCAGGAAACACTACTCATGTAAATTAATCACCTGAGAGCTTCACTTGCAGTTTATGTGGACATTTCTATATTCATTATTTGAACACTAACTTGGTATAATAATTGGGACTGTTTGGAGCTAAGACCATTAAATGTCACAAAGTTAAATTGCAAATATCAAAAGAGTGAGGATGCAGGACATGTCTACGCTGGTACAGTTAATGCATTTTACCTCAGAACATAGAAAAGCTAGACCTTAAAGTCACGCACTGTATCCAATTCTGCACAGACTTCCATTCTCAACAAGTTACATCAAAGCAATATTTATCAAAAAATACTGAAGTAATTTCTGCAGGCATAAGAAGACAGCAGCTAGTTTGACATTCACGCTTAGCCCATAAAGTGCCTTCCTTCTAGAACGCCATTAGAGTAGCATCACATTTTATTGTATTGTAAGAGTAGCACGTCTTATTCCACTAAGTGTTTTTAGGGTAATTCCTAAGATGAACTTCAACTGCATCTGCAGGTTTTAATCAATCCCGACATTTCCCTTGCCCTTGCAACTCTTACCTCGCGTGAGCCACATACCATAAAACCACTTACACTTGTGCACAACTGAGAAGGTGGTTCCCTCAATGGCTAAGTGCTTTGTTAGAGAGAACTTGGAACCTGCTATTTAATATATATTAAAATAAGCTTTTGAAAATGGAAATCCATTATTTCCAGACCAAAGACATGAGATGAACTCTTGGCCTATTTGTTTAGCATGAAAAAGCAAACCCTTGAAAACTCAATATACAGTCTCAATTACAGATATTCCAGAGACAAAAATATGAAAGGCTTTCAATGGAACTAGTGTTGAAAACAGGCTGCTTTCAACAATTCAGAGTGCACCTTGAATATATAAAGTCAGTAACTTACTGAACCACAATCCATAAGGAAAGCTCCTTCTCTTGTCAACTTCTCTGCAGATAACTTCTGAAGAGGAGGCTGAGGAACAACTCTGTCGTTTACATGGATTGTACTCTGTAGAGAAAACAATTGTCAGTAACACAGTAATAAAGAAAAATTCACAGATGAGTGTTTTTGTCTTAACCTGATGTGACAAAAGAGGAAAAAGCATAGGTAACCTCTAGCAACATTTTGAGCATTCTCATATAAGAAATATAATATTAGATTTCAAGTGATCGTATCTGTATAATCAAACTCTAATGTGTCATTTCACCTAAGCTTGCTTTATATGCTGAAAAAAAAAAAAATAGAAGTTCATTAAACTACATATGTAACCTTTCTCATGCCATAGGTACCAAGCTTACAAAATAAGTCCAGCATCCTATCCTTAAAGGCAGTTTTCTGCCATCAACCTTTATAGATTTTCTCATTGCATTCCACTTCAGAAAATATTCAGTAAAACATATTCTAGAGACCTAGCACATCTGCACGCAGAAAAAGACTACAAAAAAAAATTCCACACTGTATTACAAAAGATATCGGGATTTATATAAAAATATGAAAATCAAGCTACTGAAGTTCACTTGGAGAAGTTTTAGACTATTCCAAGAACCAAGTGTGAACAGAAAAAATGCATTATTTTAAAGCTCTCTAGAATACAAAGATATTCTAAAGAAGAAAGATTCAAGAGCAGCATTTCTCACAAATATTTCAAACAGAGCTGGTACTAAACAGCAGATTAACATTCCTTTACATAATTTAAGACGAGGCTTAACTAATATCAGTAGGTTAGACAGACCCTAATTTACTTTATTATTCCACTACAAGCAACTAATCTGAAATCCATAATAAAATAAATCCATAATAAAACTGGACCTCCCAAAGAGATTGCTGTGTTGTTGGGTTTTTTTTGTTCATTTTGCTTTTTTACACACTGAAATACAGCATCGTTTGCGGAACTTGTGCTGAAAGAATGTCGACAGGGCTACTTCAAGTTGGCTTCTCAAATACGGGGCAACAAAAAATAAAAATCTGAAAAGCCTGACTAATTAGTTCTGCTGAAGAATACTGTGAATTCAGGATATAATATAAAAGAAAGTTCGACATGGCAAATAGCTTACAGAACGTGCTGAACAATATTAACTCCATTACCTATGTAAGCTTGTACGACACCTAAAAATGAACTCTTACAAGTGTTTTGTGCAAAGCTAGTGCTAGGGCTGTAACTAAGTAACTAACCGCTTTGTGAAAACAATTAAAAACACACAAAAAAGCAATTAAAAACACAACTAACTTATTTTCAGTTACAGCTTTACCTCTAAATGAAATCCCATCTTAGTTACTATGATTTTAAAAAATACATTCCCTATTTCTTCAACTACCTCTGTAGTGGGCGCACAAGTAAAAACTATTTTGGTTCATAAAACATTTAATCAGTCTGATCTTGACAGTCTAGATTTCATCCACAGCAGAGAAACGACTGGAGGTCTGTTATTCCAGCCAGCTTGACTGGGATTCAGTATGCAAAACCAAGTATTCTGTGCCCGTTATATTTCACCCATTTCCCACCAGACAATTCCAAAACACAAATACACTGGATATGCATCTAATGCATAGAACCTCTGCTTTCTTTATATGATTGAAAACCGTGGAATTATTGCGGCCACTGAAACAAGGTGAAGAAAAAGAAAAGTTCTCATAATAGATACAATGTGAAAAATGTCTGGTTTACATTACTGTCATGACTTTTAAATAAATTGCTGTAACCGAGTAAGTTTACAATGCATTCCATTGCAGGTAGAAAATGTTACAAGTTAGGCTTCATACATTACCTCATCAATCAGCCTGTCTATTCTGTACAAGTTGGGATGTATCAATTTCATCAAGTGAACAAGAGGCTGACTCTTTATCTGGCACATTGCATAAACACGATCATCCAAGCGTGTACTTGTGCCTGTCCTAAACGCTTTCTGTAAAAAAAAAAAAAAAAAAAAAAAAAAAAAAAAAAAAAAAAAAAAAAAAACTTAACTCAAATAAATCCTGTGTTTTATGTCACACCTAAACAGCCTATTTCCTAAATTCTGCTAGTGTTAAGCACACCTGTATCAAACACATTAGGAAATCCCTATGTTCTTATAAAACATTAGCACTACACTAGAAAATGCCTCGTAATGCTGTTCTATTCAAGCTGCATTTGAAAATTAACCTATTTTTTTTTTATCTGTAAGGAGGGAGAAGGAGGAGGATTTTAAAAAATGCCTCTGTTTCATGTACAATGTGTATGTGGTTGGGCCAGCATTTCTCGGTTTCATACCTGACAAGCCTTCCTGGCCTGTGAAACTCAATGACACAACGATCACAGGAAGGTAAGAGCCCAGTAGGGTTCAAAAATGATACTTGCAAGGATAATCAGATTAAAACTGTTTTTATAGTAGTAAAAAAGATAAGGAAAAGCTCTCAGATGGAAAAATACATCCATATTTTATAGCAGAAACTAGGTAATCATAATAGTAAGGAGAGTTATAAAATACAAGTTATCTTAACATTTCAGTTGTATTTCTTCAGAAACAATTGGTAAACCACTGCTGTGAGAAACAACACAACAGAGAAAGCACCTGACTGAATGGAGAACAATATTCCTACAATCAAAATACAAATTCACTTCTCTAGCAAAGCCATATATGCCAGTCATTTTTTTTTTCTTCCATTTCCAGTTTTTCCTTTACTT
This sequence comes from Oreortyx pictus, assembly GCA_036925125.1. Classification (NCBI taxonomy): domain Eukaryota; kingdom Metazoa; phylum Chordata; class Aves; order Galliformes; family Odontophoridae; genus Oreortyx; species Oreortyx pictus. Next base: position 51,737,105 of record JAUPFR010000005.1, on the reverse strand, counting down.
CAGGCTTTTTTATTATTGTTAATGAAGATAATCATAAAACTGCTCTAACCTAATTATTCTCATAGTCCCTTTTACTTCTAATCTGTCTTTCACGTGGATTCTCCTGATACTAAATGGTCTGGCTTTTTTTTCCCCACTCTTACTTACCTATGCAGTTAAAAAAGTCCTAATCAGTATATTAAGACACCGAAGTCACCTCTACATCAAAGAAAATAAGTAACTACATCAGATTCCCTACTGAACTTACATAATGCTTTATTTGTAATAAGAAAGAACACAACACTCAAAAAGCTAAGAGATTCACTGAAGATAAAACCTGTGGTAAGCTCTTAGATGCAAGTAATGAGTGTTGAAACAAAAAAATGAAGATGTTTCTTAGAAAAAAAAAAGTAATAACTATTTTTACAATAACTTGAAAATAGTCCCTTTTGCTTCTTCTGTAATGTTTTATGGAAACTAATTTTCCTTCTTAGTAAATGAAACTACAAAGAATACGCACTGAAAACTATTTCTTTTCTTCTTCAGAAAATTAAATGAGTTACTTAAAAAATGGCTTACAACATTCCCTTTGGGCAACATTATTTAGTTGCCAAAAACACGAGAATCACTGTTATTTTTTATATATTAAACATACACACAGTGAAATAAGTACTAAAATACACATTAAAAACCACAAAATCAATTAAAAAAAAACCCTTTTCTGGCACTAATACTTTAAAGTAAGCCAATTTAGTCATCCTTTGTTTCAATCCTGCAAGTTCATTTAAAATATACATCTATCTATCTATATATATATATATTTTTTTTTTAAGATAGTTTTGTGTAATTATAAGACTGACATTGCTCGAGCTAGGTGAAAAATTACTCAAACTGAACCATGAATCAACAGCACTAGCTTATACACACCTGTTTGAGAAGAGCCAAAACATAGAGCGGAAACAACTTGAGGGAATTTGGTGCTATCAGCATTGACTGCTGCAGGTTTGAGGCAGTCGACATATACGATGACAAAGAGTCTACCACAGCATTAACTAAGGCATCTCTTGCATCTGGAAGACTGGATGAAACTGAGCGATCCACAGCTGTTGGATTAGAAGGAATAACAAAATAGAGTTGACTTGATTCATTCAATTTTCCATACAGAAACTCCTCTGTGATGCTCAGAGGAAAAAAACAAAAATAAACAAAGCACCACATTGGTCTGCGCTCCCTCATTCCCATTCTTGAGGAGTTCTGACAACGTATTTCACCTGTGCTATACAAATACATTTTTTCCCATCACTTCAATGGCACAATGCTTAAGGCAACTTAAGCCTTACTTTGCTCTGCTACCTTTTGGTTGGAGAAGGAAGCCACCTGCTGGACTGAATGCACATTTCAGAGAAGACACAGAAGTACTATTCCTTTTTTTCTAATTTATTTGCCATACACTAGAGTCTTGCACAGAGCAAGATTCAGTGGCTCAGATCAATGGCAGACATCAACCAATGAAACAGGTCCTTGTGATCAACAAGTAGGGGATAAGCAAGACTTCTCAACCCAGCAACGACAGGAAACTGACAGAGAAAAGAGTGCTAGAAGTACTCCTATCTTGCTCCTTTCTTTTTTAAGCAAAGGAAAACAAACAGGAAAAGGAATAGCCAGGTTTCAGTCAATACTTTGCTCAAACAGAACATAAGAAAAGATATTTCAGTCTTTCTGACCTGTACTCACCCATGTTTGCTAAGAGGCATACAACTGCTTGCACGTCAGCTCCTGCATATACGTCAGTCAGTGAATTTACTACAGGCAAGCAAAGCGTGTGCACTCGAATTCGACGTTCACCTACAAAAAACAAAAGGTAGGAATTGTCACACAACACCTACTGGTAGCAGATGATGCACAAATCCCCTTGTTACAGTGCATCTTCTCCCATTCAAGACACAAAACCCTTGTAAAAACACACCAGTCAGGAATTAGCTGCATCATCATCTCCTATCCTTGTCTTCAAGTCTGAAATGCTCTAAAGTATTCACCAGCTAGTATGCAACTAGCTACACAAACATTATAGTAAGAACAGAACAAGCACAAACGGTGGCCAATTCATCTGAAATCTCTTTACCTTTGCTGGAAGTGTACAGAAGAGCTGTTTGAAAACAAGCTAAAGATGTGTCAGTCAGACTCTCCTCAATGGACATTTGTACTGCAAACCCAGCATCAGGATTGACATTGGCGAGGGACAACAAATCAGTAGATCGGACAAAAAAGTTCCCGTGAAAAGTGTGTATTGAAAGACCTAGAAGTAGATCAAATAAATCAGACAGTAAGGTTAACAGTGTGAGAGAACTCTGGTGAATATTTAAAGCCCACGGTTCTCCATCTTAAAAAATACGGAAATATTTACCCCAAATATTAAGCAGAATCAATTATTTCATGAACCATTAGACATTTAAGAGTGATCCTGTAGATTTCATGTTCAATCCTGAACACTCCAAATTGGTTACTGCTCTTACACTAATCATTTCAACTAACATTAAATTGAAATGGTGCGATCTTAACTGAACGAAAGAAAAAAACAACAAAAGACCCTGTTATCCAAATGGAAAATGCTAATGTAAAAGAATGCAAAGAGCAGCACACAGACTCAAAGAACCAAAATAACAGTTAAAATGTCTACATTAACTTTCCCACACGCAACAGCATTATAATACCTTTTGTACATCTTATGCGCATCACTGCCTCAAATCCTATCTTCCTGGTAAGGTATCTTTTAAGATCTTTTTGCAACTTTTCAGCCTGAGCGGGATTATGGCTATGGTGGAAAGACGGATAATAATAGATGCATCCTGCAGAATACTTGGACATGCAAGCTGTGAAGGATAAAAATACACTGTTAACAGGTGAGCCACGAGGTCAAGACATAAAAATTGCATACAGCATTCTACAAGCCACATCTGTACTGACCTTCTTCCTGATGAGAACTACATCTGTAAGACAAGAACTGTGTGTGACTCAGCTCACTGAAGACAGCAGTAAGTCACTTCAATACGCAATGACCTAATTATACACCAACTTCAACATCCTAATCTACCTTCAGCAACTAAGACAGGAGTGCATGAGCAAATAAACATGGGTCGCCTGCACTATCAAACAAGGGTGTGCACAGAGACACATTTTTGTTTAATACTGAGAACAGCTCACAGTTCTCCCCTCTGATTAAACTTCATTCACTTCCTGACACCAGACTGTTTTCTCTTTTTGAGTAGCAGAGTACTTTCAAGCTTAAACCCGAGATCTCAGAATAAACTGTCTTTGATACCACTAATCCCATACTCCTGTTCTTTACTGATATCAACTTCAAAGTCAACGCCTCTGCAGTATTAGCTGCATTTACAAAAGTACAAAATGAGTGACAGAATTAAATTCCTGAAGCAGCCTGTGCCTTCTAAGACAGACACTGTGGAAGGAATAAATACATACATTAGGTACTCCTTACCAAGGGAAGCAAGATCAGAATATTGTGAACTTAAGAGAAATAAATCCACAGCAGTCTGCTGGCCTGAGCAGTCCAACGCCAATTTTTTATAAAAATCTGTTGCTGGACCAAGATGCTGGACCACCTTGGGTGAAAAAGTTACACAGGAAAGAGTTAGGACACTGACTGTTCCCCCTTAAGGAATTAAGAAACAACAGTTTCATTAACAAAAGCTACCTGTAAGCAATTCTTCAGAGGCATTTTAAAATCTTATGTTGCGTGTTACTTCAGTTCATCTTTAGAAGCACATATAAACCTTTTAGAGTAATTTACACACACAAATACAATTTAAGGTAATTACACATTTACTAGATATTGGTTTTGGACATTAAGAAAGCATGCGTAAAGGTTACAGATCAATACATCCACGTTACGTATATTCAAAGCCCAAGCTGATGGCAATTGGAGTGTGATATATGCAGATTCTCTTCCCTGTCAAGAAAAGTTATAGGCCGAAGGCCCAGAGGACAATTCATTCACAATACCAGAAATGCATGTTTAAATTAGTGATTATACATACTCCTTTTAATCCCTAGTGCATTTAAGATTTAGCAAACTGCAGTAATGGTCTGCAAGCTAAGCCAAGTCAGAAACATCGTCATTGGCCTCCAGAGAAGTCTAACTAAGTTTTAGTACCTTTGTGCTTGACCTTTGATTGGGATCTTCTCTGGAATGCAAAAGCCCTGCACCCAAAGATGGTAACTGAGTTTGAAAAACAGATATCCGACCTCCCGTTGGAGACATCAGTTTAAACGCAGCCTGAAGAGCAGAGCCCAAGGCGCTGTGCGTTTCTCTTGTGTTAGTGAACATATTTGGTAACGCATTCAATAGATCTTTTATTAGCTGCAAAACAGAATAAAAGCTGTTACTGAGATTTGCAAGCTAGAGATTTTCTGCTATTTCTAAAAAGCTGTACTGCTGTAACAATCAATACCAAATTGCTGAGCTTAGATTCAAAAGGGGAAAACAAAACTGTAACTTTAAAAAGTGTAATATGCTTTTATAACTAGAAAGTAACTTTACATTTACAAATTACGCAGACAGTTTTGAATTCCAAGTTTACAAGGAACTTTACTTTTGAATATTTAACTGCGATGAGCTAATTTTGAGTAACCATACCTCTTTGCTTTCATGGAGATTTACTAGTAAACCATCTGGTGTAGGTAGGAAAATATCTGTAGGGAGAAGGGAAAAAAGTTAATCAAGAAAAAATAACATTAACATAGAACAAAGCATTCCACTGCTCACTGCAGTAACCAGTAAGATCTACTTTTCTGATAATATCCTGGAGATAAGTAACCTTTACAAAGCTTGCTGTATTCAAAGCAAAATTAATATTTGATTTTCACTTTTTAAGCACGAACTGTTCTGCAGATAGCATATGATTCTTTTTGAAAAATATATTTCCTAGGAATTTAATAAAATTGACCTAGTACTGGAATATTCAAGAGACTCAAATCTCTTTGCTAGAGGGGAAAAAAAAAAAAGTAGCTTCTAAAAGATTTATATTTCCACTTTCTTGATACTTACCATCTATGTCTGAAACAATGAGCATCTGAGGCTGAGATAAACCTTCCTGCAAGTTGTAAAACTGAACAGTGCTGTCAAATGTTATGAATCCTATCCTTGTTCTCGAGTCTCCAGGCAGCCTAAGCATTAGTAGAAGAAAAAGACAACTATTAGGCCCTACATTTCTCACTCATAAAGAACATATACATACGTGTATATATATATATATATATATATATATATATATACACACGTATGTATATATACAGCTTTTGCTGATGTTCATGTTGATCAGTTAACTTACTAAGGTGAAAAGGGAACGGAAAAGGAGAGCTCTCAGCTGGACTAAAGGATCTTAGTGCTCTTTTATAAACTTAATTATTCTGTGACTCTAAAGAAAACCTCTATTTGCTTACATATTGAGAGAATACTTCTAAATTAAAATGCTGTATCTTCAGTTCAATGTATTCAATTTATCCCATGGACCATATTCTTAAACATGGCATTATAAGCACAAAGGAAAACTAAATTCAATCTCGAAAATACAATAAAAAAGGTATCAGTAAGTGGTGAAAATCTTGACTTAGAACAAAAGAAAGGGGCGAAAAAATGTTCTTGCCATCTGGACACAAATTAATTGAATAATACTGATTTCTGCATTGACTTTGCATGGGATTTTATTTTTCTAGAAGTAAAATTCTGAACAGAGACTAATATAGTATACGCAAGTGAAAAATTTTATGTATGTGTGGGCATCTTCATCAAAATAGATAAAAAACGTTTCCTAATAAGCCGCTGTGGAAAAGAATTCCCAAAGACAGGCTTCCACAAGATGCAAATTAGTTTTTAAAAGGTGAAGCTCATCGGTTCTCCCTCAGAAAGCACTAACAAATATTCCAGACATTGTTCCAGTGCAAAAAATGAGGAAAACAGAGGTGGTGGTATAGGTAGACAAAGCTAACTGATCTAAAAAACCCAAACTGACCGTACAGTTCAACAAGGTAGCCTCACACGAGCTGTCACATCACTTCATTATGTAGCACCTCAGCTGTTACAGCATATAAAGATCTGTCAGTCTCTGTAATTTAATCATTTTTGCTGTTCCGAGGAATAAACAAGCACTTCAGATCTTTGTACATACTATTAGAAATTACAGTTAAATTATTCTTCCACCTTTAATCACAGAATGGGAAGACAATTCTCAGCTGGAGGGTTTTATTTTTCATTACTTTTGTACATGTTTTTAAGACGTGAATGTTTCACTTCATAATCTTATTTCAGAATCCCATGAACTTCCGTCCCTTAAGGACAGCTCATTTAAACAGCATATGCAAGTTTTCCTCAAAACCGTGGGTTACCGTTGTTCAGAATCACTTGTTAGCTGATTTTAAAAGATGATTTATATTCTTACTTGTCTAGGTTTTCCAGCAATGAATTGCAGACTATTGTCAAATATCCAGCATCCACTGCATTATGAGAGACATCTAAAACAAATAAATATACCGCAGGCTGAGGAGGACGAAGCTACAAAGTGAAAAAAAAATAATAAAAAAAATCAAATAAAAAAATCAAAAATCATATTTAAAGAAATGTTAAAGAACTTTAGTCAATACAAAGGGGACAAAGGGAATATTTAGAATAATGCAAGCTACACGTCGTATCAAACAATAACATTAAACAACTAACAGCCAGGGAAATAAATTTTTTATGCAATTCCCAGTGGTTAACAATCCTCATTTGTAATAAGTATATGATGCTATTTTTCAGAGCAAAAATCCAATCTGATAGACTCTCCTTCCAACACTAATCTCATGCATAAGGGTTTTTTTCCAGATACAGAATTTGCTCTTCCAAACATCGCTTGTCTTTGAAAATGTGGACAACACTATACATTATTCTGTGCTAAAAAGAGTCTACTGACATCTACGTAGCAAGCCATGTTTATTCCTTCCTAAACATTTTGGCTACAGTACTCTAATTCTGTTTCAAAAGAACAGTTTATTTTAGCTGCAGTTACTACTGTCATTATTAGCAGGGCCATTTTCCAAGCTTAGTTTATCATTCTTGGAGACAAGACTACTATGACAGCAATTACAGGCTCATCACTGGTTAGAAACATAACAATAATTGGAACCAGCTCTCTTGTTATTTCACTATCAGCTTTCCAAAACCACTCCACAATGAGGGAAAAATCCAGAAGCTACACTGCACTGCAATCAAAACAGACTATGCAATATTAAAATGTACTGGACTGAAAACATGCACTTGCCAAAACTCAAAATAAATACAAGCTTTAAGCATTCCTTGGTCTTCAAGTACCTTTATAGGAAAATTACTACATACCACCTGAGCAACATGTCATGTTCAATGTTAACTTCAAGCACCTTTATGTGCAATTTTGTGGAAGTTCACCACAAAAATGTTATTTATTACCATATAGTCAGAAGAAGCAATGAATTCCACTGTAGAATTTTGAACCTCGGGCCGTTTGTGTGGCTCTCCATAAGATCGTGTCAGAGGATTATACATAAATTCTTCAGGAACTAGGAAAAAAAAAGTTTCCAGAATTTATATGCTTGCAAGCAAATAAGAACGACTGCTGACATGAACACAGAGAGACTCCAATTAACAGAAAAAATGTTTGCATTAAGGATATATGACAATTAAAGCATCCCATGCAGCATCTAAGTTAAAGAACTAGAAACTAAAGAAGCTTTAATTTTCAACAGTAACGTAAGCCAAACTTTATAAAAAGGAATGCAAATAGAGTCTTTCACAACAAGCTTTAAACTCTACAGCTTATCATAAAATCTGGCTTAGACTGCACACAGTATTTAGCTTTCATCATCCTTCCAGTTGCATATTACAGCAGCAGTCAGTGGAATAAATTGATCTTACTACACGAGTAAGTCAGGGTAATTTGATTACATCCTGAGTCTCCCACAGAATTCCAAAGTGATCTTTTTCTTAGGAAATGCACAATATTTGACAACATCAAGATATTTAAAAAGCAACTTAGGAATCCTAATGTTTTAATCTACTAAAGAGTAACCCCTGGAGTGATACAGCGCGAATACAAGACATACATCATGTTAATGCAAGCTTTTTCTGTTACAAAACCTACCATCATTAACTCTATAGCATAAATTGCATTTCCACCTCCTTTGATCAATGAAAGAAACAAAAGGGTTGATATATGTCCTGCAAGACCTGCATCTCACTATTGTGCTTGATGTTATCACCGGTAATTGCTAAAAGGAAAGAACAAAACACTGTCACAAAGATAATACGTTTTATGAAGACCATTACTATGCAATACAGCGTATAAAAGCTTCAAAAGCCTAGACATTCCATCATCCTTCACTATCTTTTCTACTCCATCTTCACAGTGTATAACAATGCCTATTAAAAACCTTGTAGAAGTAATAATTCCAATTATCTTAATCCAAACTCATTAATCTTGTATACTATTTTAAATATAATTAGACAGCTACAACAATATGGCTACACAAGTATAACAACAACAAGAAGCTGTGTAAGATAAGATACTGACCTTTTTACATAATTATAAACAAGCTATGTGAAATGGAACAGCTCAACAGTTCTCAACAAAGCTCCAAACTTTCAATCTTATATCATGTGCAGCATTTACTGCCCATATTACTGGTGTGAGAAATACCGTCATGTTAACACTGCTCTTCAAGAAAGCCCTGTAAACACCTCAAAAGGCGTTTTGACCCCCACACTCAAAACTTCAATTCAGAACTCCTGAAAACCACTGGCAAACACATCTTTATTTGCCATTTCAACAATAAGAAAAATAAAATGAAGGGCAAATTCCTCAGCTTTTCCCGAATGAATTTCAATGGGACAGGAATTTCAAGGTTTAAATGCCCTCTTTTAATAACCAAACTTTTTTTTTATTTACAACTTCTCTTAAGTTTTGCAACTATAGGTCACTGTATCTTCTCCTGTCTGGATATTTAATATATATATTATTATTAAAATGTATTAAATATAAGTACTAAAAAAGTAAGCTACTTTACCGTTAAGTCTCTGAAGGGATGTAGCAGCAAACCCAAAGGAAGTTTAGCTTTGTTTAACAAAGCCTGTGTCTGTGGAATATTTGTCAACGTACATCGAAATGAACTGAAATGAAATAAAAGCATTTCGTTGAAAATGAATTTTTAAGAGATGCTAGAAACATTGTGTTAGCTCCGGATTATAAAGAACTCTGAAATTTAAGAAAACCTATGTTTCACGAAACTGATTTAAAGAGCAATGCAAAAGGATTAAAAAAAGCTTTCAGAAGAACTGAAAATGACTCCTCTACATCACTTAGGTAGTTCAGCAATGTAAATACAGCAAAGCAAACATGAAATGAAAAAGAACTGTTTTAAGTACAATATTCAATTTGAAATGACAGGTTTTCCTCACTCTCAAGATTCTTTATTTATTTATTTATTTATTTTTTAAAGGAGGGAACTACAGAAGGAATCCAGCATTCGTTAGTCCAGGAAAACAAAATTGATGAAAGAAAAACAGCAGAAGAGTATCTAAAGTACTGAGACAATCAAAATCTTTATTATTCGTGCAATGCAAAGTACAGGACTGATTTCAAATTAATAGCTGCACTAAAGAAACTCAAAGCATCAACAGCACTGTACAGCGTTCCATGCCTGATTTTCAGATTCTCACTTCTGAACTGCTCTCTGGTGGGACCATGCATTACCAATATGGCAGTTATAAGAGTTAATCTGGAGCAATGAATATATATCTCTCTTCTCATTAGAATTAAGGCATTTGTGGGGAAAGCAATTTTCACTATACTGAGCTGCATCTGACTACAGATAGCAGATGGTTGTTAATTGGAAGTACAAGTATTCATCGTATTTTCAGTATTAAAATGGTTGAACATACTCACAGCTTATTTAATATATTAAGGTACGATCATCATAGTTTTCTGTAACAAAATCCCAGGCAATATAAAAAAAATGCCGTGAAATGGAACTGCATGATGTCAACGTGTTTTAGTATGTATTCTTTTATTTATTTTAAAATGGATAACATCAGGCAAAGACGTAAGAGGTTTCTTCATATCTTAATAAGTAACCTACTCACACTGGATATAAAGCATTCTGTTGGCAAGACAGCTTCAAGTTTCACATGCAGATGCAGGGGATAAACTTATTTTCAAGTGGAGAAAGTTATACTACTACAAAGATTTCAAAATAGTAGTCTGCTTGTAATTATTTGTAACATCAAAAAATATCTAAGTCATCACTGAAGCATGCAGCACATTCTTTTAGACATGGTACACTTACTCCGGACTGCAGTTTAATTTCCTAAGATCAGAATTCAAGTTCGGCACAGGAGCTGGAACTGAAGATACAGGTAAAATATTTCTATCTTGTGTAAGGTTTACAGGTCTCAAGCTTTCTGGCTGCTGAGAATGCTGCAGACTTAACCCTCCTAAGGAAGAGGACAGCTGGTTCACACCTGGATATTGCTGAAAAAAAAAAACAAAAAAAACAAAAGGCCCCAAGAGCATTGCAAACAGATAAACATGTAGTTATGTAAACATGACTGCCTTAACTCTTATTGTAATTCCAATTTTTCCAGAACTCTACTAAAAAAAGATACCTCAAGTAGTAATAACAACAAAACCAAACACGTAAGAAGATAGTTTGACAGCCGTAACTTAAAATATGTTTCACGGGACCAAATTCAAACACAATATACAAACCATCACTGGAAGTCATACGTAATCCTTAAAGCTTTCCAGGCATAAAGATAAGTGCTCTAACTAGAAAGACTAAGGAGATTTTTCTCCTTCTATGAAGATGTTAGTGCAATTCTTACATATTAACGAAAAACATTTTAAATATATATATATATTTATTTTTTTTTAATTCGTATTTATTTATTTATTTTTAAATATAGAAACCAGCACAGAAGAAGAGAAAAGGTTAAGTTAGAAGGCACTTCAGGTCTGGCAGTCCAAAACTCTCTGACCAAGCAGGGTTAACACAGACGTTCACAGCCTTGATCAGGTAAATTCTGAAAGTGCCAAAGGATGGAAGACTTCTTAGTACAGCCTGTTCTAGTGCTTCCCAAACTGCATCCTGAAAGATTTTCATTTTGAATGTACAACTGAAACTTCCCCTCCTGCACCCAGCAATTTTTTATGCTTTTACTGTGTGCTCTTGAAAAGAATCTAGCTCTATCTTTGCCATAAAACACCTGATACGTGATTGGAAACCAAACCGCTCTGTTCTTCCTGCGTCTCCTCAAAAAAAAAGAGAAGTCTAGTATTTCATAATATGCCTTGCCAGTTTTATGAAAGGACATAAAGCTCATGCAAGCTTAGGAAGTCAAAATTAGGATAAGCCTTGAGGTTTTTTTTCTTAAATTTGAAACAGCTTCAGATTCATTACATAAGACATGCGAATTCAAACTAAGCTATCATAATAAAAATGACAAACGCTTCTTCAAAAGATCACTAAGCCATGTGTTTTCCAAATTAATAACTGCAGTACTCAAGTTAGTGGCATTTGATTTCCCTAGAACCACACACCAAAAACAGACATGTGCAGACAAAGCTATACTGAACAGTGGGTTGTTGTTTTTTTTTTTCTTTCAATTTTAAAAAAATAAGCATTTTCTGTATTCATCATATTTTACACTGCTTTTGTGACAATCAAAGGCCTCACTTTTGGCTACTACATGCTTTCTTAAGGTTTTATGCTTAGCTCAATAAGGAATTCTCATCACTGACAACAGCAGTTTTGGTGACATTTGCTTGCTGAGCACTATTAGAGAAAAAGAAGTATACACAAATGATGAGGTTTGGTTTCCTGCATGCATTTACACACACACTTCTTTGCACTGTCAATGGGAACGGGGTACAGAGCTGTTTGGGTGTCTGGTGCTCTCGGGTACCAGGAGTGCAGAACAGGAGCAGGCACCAGCAACATCATGCCCCTGATTTTGCAGAGCTCTCTCAACTGGACTTACTGGTGTAAGCCGACCTAGCTCATTGTTTCCACCAATGAAGTATAGATCTTTAGAACACTAAACCTTAAAATTGTAGCTGTTATTAATAACTGGTAGAGTGGAAACATTTAATTAGTTGGCGACACACTTCAAATTTCAGTTCAAAAGCCTTCCAAGAAAGTCAGAGTGAGGACATGAGCATTACACTCACCATTTACTGGTTCACTATAAACATAAGATGTTAAAAAGAAATATACAGAAAAGACTTCTTGTTACATCAAGTAACTTTCAAAATAAAAATATGAACCTGTGGATAATGCTGAAACCCAGGATGGTGGCTTGGATTAGTGGGCTGCACAGGAGCAGCTGGTGCTGTATTTTGGTAGGCAGGCTGCAGTGCTGGATATCCATAACCAAAGGGCTTAGAGGTTTTGGATGTTTGAGGGGCTGGTGGAGTAGGAACTGGGCTGCTGGTCACAGAGCGTGTCTCTGGAAGGACAAAAATATCCCACAGATATTCAATACCATTTCTTCATTCTTTATTTCCTAGTTAAAACTTTAACTCCTGAATGCACTTTAACAAGCAACACTTTCCGCATTTGTAATTTTTGCATTATCCATCAAGATTTTAATCTGCAATGATCACATAAATAAGCCATTAGAAAGCAAGTCTACTGCAGCCAATGCTGAAAAGGGGATATACACAGGAAGACGATCACAGACCTATGTAGCTACTACTCAAAACTTACAGATGTCATGCTACAAAAAATAAAAATAAAAATAAAAACCACCAAAAACTCCATAGCTTTTAAAACAAGTGTTTCAATTAAAAGGGGAAAAAAATCAGCGTAACGAAAGCCACCCTCGTACACCCTTGGACCAAATATTATATAGCAAGATGTACCATTGATGCTTAGTTTCTTCTCTAGCCGTTTATGAATACTTTTAAAACATAACATTGAGGTCAAAGAACTAATCCCTATATACAAAGAGCATTTCTTGAAGAAATCCAAGTCCCTCCTGTCTATTCCTGCAGAAGAATTTGGTCTTACAATTGTTAAAAGGTTAAAAAGAAAGTAATAGACAGTCCTCAACCCATAGAAAATGTAACAGCGGTAAAAACAAATTAACATACAAACAAACAAACACACCACTACTCTTCTGAATGTAATGCCTTCAAATATGAGGTAAGACACGCAAGAATTTAGACTTAATAAAATCTGGAGAGAAGTGGTATGTGAATCACTCAAAAAAAAAAACAACCCCTAAGAACCTAGGTTTGGTTCAAACAGTTTACATGGGCAGGGTAAAAAAAAAAAAATGAAGTTAATCCTGCTACTCTTTGAGGAAAACAAAAGGAATAAGCTGTTCTCAGAATATGTTCTTTCAGTATAATTGAAATGCTTTCTAATTAGCCAAAAAATTAAAACTCATACTCCTGCAGTCATGCCTCTTCTGCCCTTACTGCACAAAGTAGACCTTAGAGGGAAAGCAGTGTCAGGATTTTACCTGATAGATTTTGCTTTACACAAGAATCCATCAACTAAGCAAACTACCGTGACATTCTTAGATGGTCAGACCCCCCAAATTAATGCATTATTTATAATATAATAGTACATATAATATTGACTGACATACCGACAAGCACCCACGCCACCTGCTCCTAAAATGACAGATTTGAAGACTGAGGTAGTCTACTGTTAGATCACATGATACAAACGTGACATTCCTGACATTACTCGAGATAGAAACAAGCAACATACCATCTACATTTTTCAAGTTTTCTTTGTATGCAGAAGAATAAAAAGAAAATAACCTGATCCAACTACCTCTGCTAACTGCTATCTTTGGGGCCTCAACACTTCAATGGAGCATGACAACTATTACAAGCTACTCAGCCAACACCATCAGGCATACAACATAACCTAAAGAAAGATACCATCTTTCACACAGAGCGTACTTTCAGCACTACCCTCAACATTACTATGAAAAACATGATTGTGATACAGGGGAATTTTACTTAATTATTTTTCCAACTTCATTGTTGAATCCATGAGAAGTGATTGAAGAAGCAAGGTTTGACCTCTCTGAGCACTACCCCATTCCTTATATAGATAATTCCTCTCACCTGTTTACTGACTGACAATAATCAACATCAGAAAGAGGGAAAAGAAAAGTCACAGACAGCAGACACTTAAATTTAAACAAACAAATAAGAATTCACATGCAACAAGAAATGGATCACCTGGATAGCCACCTCCTTCCAGGGCATCATAATTGTTCGGAACAGGGGACGCACTGCTAGTAGTAGATGAACTATCAAGTGCTAGAAACAAATAAAAGCAAAAATACAGGTGACTCCAATGGTAAATCTTTGAGAATTTTTTTCCAAAAAACTTTTGCAAGGAACTGTGAAGATTTATAAAAAATAAATAAATAAACCAACTACAACAACCAGACAACAACAACCAACACTGCAGCCATAAGACTTGAAGGCTACTACCACTGTAAAAAAAGGGGGGGAAGAAAAGATGAACAACGGACATATTTTTAGAAACAAAAATAAAAGGCAAAAGAGAGATAAATGGTGGGACAAAAACAACGCAATAAAGTTGTTTCTTGAAACCAAAAAATGTTTTTCCAGTAGATTCTTTCAGGATTCCATGAAACAAAGTGATGTACAACATTTCAAAAACAGTCTGACATGATTTCTTCCACAACTGCGAGCAATAAAAGACTTCCATCATCTTCAGAGTGATAAAGCACCAACGGCACTTCAGGCAAAACTGAACCAATGTACCAACATGGCTGAGTTTCTGCTGGCTTTTTTTTGTTTGTTTCATATTCTAGAAACGGAAGGAAACTGGCTTAATTATTTTGTGTGCGGCACAGCTTTGCTATGTCCTTCTACTGACAAGCCAAAATACGCTTTTACTAGGTCAACAAGACAAAGACTCAAGATTTTAATATGTTGTTCTTCATCTGATCAGAAGAGTTTGTTCTGCATTTCAAAAGAATATCAAGAAGATGTAAGCACAACTCTGAACATGAGCCTAGTTCAAGATTTCCTGTTTAACCAGTTAGATATTTTTCTCCACAATAAGTTGTACTCAAAATTAAATCCATCCACAACACAGCTGCATATAAAATAAGTTTGTTCCTTACCCTTGAAAAAAAAAAAAAGACAGAATGAGTTACAAAAAATATATTACATGCTTCCCAAGTTCTGCTGGAACAGGCAGGAGAAAGCGCACTGACAATATCCAAAATGAACACAAATTCCCTTCTGAGTAACCTATACACTTACACATAAGGTCTGTCTTTCTTAAGACTGCTGACATTTTGTAACACATTCTTAGCCTAGCCAGAGTACCACTGAGGACAAGAATCGAGATATGCCCTACTCTCCACTGGAGAGTGCGTGGTTGACTATCAAAACAATGAATTGCGCAGTTCCCTGCAGATCAGAAGTAGCTTTGGACTCTGTGGTGGCCACACGCATCTAAACTTTCACCATTTCTCTTCTATAAAAAACTAAGAACTTCCACAAAACTAAATAGCTGTCCCATACTTAAAATAAGCTCCAACATGTGTCCACTTATTTTAGCACTTAAAGCACCAGGACAGAGAACTCTAGGGGAAAGGGGAAAAAAAGTTCCAGAATGAAAAAAAAAAAAAAAATTGAAGACACTATCTAGACAGAAGCGATACTTACAACATGCTTTAACATTGCCTAGTTATTCACATTAATATAATTTCAGCTTTAACACGGTTAGCAAGACAGTTAAAGGTCCAACTGCAGAAAAACTTTGAGAACCTACGTAAGCACAGACAACCAGACGTACAACACACCTATTTTCCATAAAACCACTGGCACAGTCTGAGCTAGAAATCTGTCAGGATACACATTAACCCCTGGTGACAGGGCATGAAACAGGAAATTTATTAGTAAGGCAACGTACACATTGAGTCTGGGTGCTCTTTTACTCTTTCCCACATGAAATTTGAAAACAGTGATAGCTCAAAGACTACAGATTTCAACAGAAGTATAGATCTTGAGAAATAAGGATGGTGGAGTCTACAAAAACTCAAGTCTCTAGTAGGTCTAGGGAACAAAATAAAGACGAAACATTGTGGTCAATAAATAGAACTCTGGCCTAACCTTTAAAAGAAGCTTTGGGGTGGGATTAGACAAACATACATTTCTGCAGAAAAGTCAGTAGCAAAGCCCTGCAAGAAAAAAAAATATCTATTCTTCAGAAAGCAGAGCTCAAACAGCATCTTCCTCACAACCACCAAGGCAAACTTTTCTTTGAGTTGGTTGGAATAGTTGCCATTCAAGAACTGAACTGGTTTTTCAAACCTGACAATTCTGTCAAACACGGACAGAATCCTTGCAGCCAAGAGCCTAACATTTCAATCAAGTAGAACAAACTGCTTCCTAAAAAACAGTAGATGTATTTAGGTTCCCACAAAGCAGGAAGGTTAAAACTGAACATATGCGTATGAGCTGCAAAGATGTAATGAAAAAAGGAAAAAAAAAAAAAACAGTAATAGATTAATTTACTGTTTTAAAAAACCTGAACGTAAAAACTTCTAATATTTACTTTACTAACTTAATATTAAGGCTTTCCTACACACAGAATGGGAAACCAGGTAAACACTAACATTATAAAAATGGCATGCAGTTGCTTTACTTGCAAAACAATTATAAATCTAGAGTTCTAAAAGGTTGGTATCTTCACTTGGTAATTTAAAACCCACTTCAAATATTAAAACTCAGTGACTCTTTTGAATATGTGAATATTACTTAATGAGATACATTAAACATCTGATAACAATATGAAAACAAAGTTTGCTGACCACTACCAAACTCCTTTTTGCTTGCAATAGTACATAATGGTTGGAAAGTTTCTAGTTAACTTGATACACACTGAGTCTAAGTGACTTTTTGTTTTAAAGGAAGAAAAATAATTTCAGGGGAGAGAAATATGGAACAAAACTTGAGTAGGAAGAGAATAAGATACTGGTGTAAAGCTAAAGCCAACCTGCTTCCTCATCCTCCTCATCCTCTTCCTCATCATCTGAACTTGATGACAAGGGAGTTGGTGCAGAGCTAGCTTGATTATTAACATATCCACCATACTGCATGCCTGTGAAGTGGAAAGCACAAACAAGAATCAGACAGACAGGAAAGATGAGAAACAAAAGTCACAAATCATTGCAATAGAAGTGAGAGATATTAGCCATTCCAGAGAAAATCCCAACATGCAAACAGTTAAATGTACAACCCTACACCATCTAGGGAACTAGATCTACAGTTCATTTATGAACTAAGTAGAGCAGAAGCAGTTTTTAGTGAGCTACTTTAGTATTAGTAACACAGGAGTTAGCAGAAAGTTTTGTGTCTGTGTGTGTGTAAATTATATACACACAGACTTCTTCTATACATGTTTAATATCAGTTTGGCCGCTGAAATACCTACATAAAGCAACAACTATGTATAAATGTGTTCTTTCCCAGGTAATTTTAAATTCCATTATGAAAGTACCGATACTCAACTTTCACTTGGCACAGTTGCCCCTTTAAGGCAGGAGGCATTCACTTCAAAGTGTGAACACATCCAGAAATCAATGAAACATAATGCTGCAGTGATGTATAAGAATACAAACGTACACTTCAGTAACACGTTCAGTGAAACTTCAACTAGGCAAACCTGAACATTTAGTGTTATTTTAGAATTAGTGCCTAAATTCAAGTTTGTAGAGACATATTTAAATACTTAAAAAATACCATTCACGTTTAAGATCCGGTGACAACTCACAGGCAACTCCAAAGCATATACATACAATATTTAAAACAAACATATGTGAACAAAACCAGCACACGCACATACCACTTCTTTAAAAAGAATAAAGCATGATGCTGTACTTTATTACTAATAAGCAATGTTACTACACTCTAAACATTTCCAAGAAATCTTAAATTTCTTTTGCCACAGGACAGGGTAAGGACAGATTCTGAAATATGCTTGCAGCCAGAAAGAAAGAGACATATTAAGAAGAAATTAAATTTCCCCTCCAGCTACCTGGTGGAGCACTATAGCAAGATCTAAATCTTCAAAACTCAGGAGTTTGGGATTTTACTCTCCACAGAAACAGTGTCACCATTACACTAGCGGGTTCTTTTTATCTCAACACTATAAAGCACTACAGATGTGTCATGGCTAAGTTAAACAACCTGAAACCATCATGGTATTTATTAATCCTGACTTCAAACTTAAATCTACTACATCAATGTTTATTTTAATTAAAATATCAAGTACAAATGCTGTTATTTTCACAATTTTTTTTTTGTAATGTTAGCAGTTCAATTTCACTTAAGAAAAACAACAGAGTCAAGGCAAAGAGCATCGACACACAGTGAAAGTAAAAAGAAAACACAGCAAACTGTAACACAATGTTTTTGGGAAGCTGTACTTTTCATACAGGGCTTAGTGCAGAAAGTGACTGATGTTATTTCCCTTTATCTAGCATGTGAATGAACATTCTCACAACTTCAATCAAGTTACTCCTCAATATAAGGAAGACACAATGAAGACAACCAAGGCGTAATGTTTTGGTTTCTTGGTCCAGTTAACACATGGGAATAACTCAGTTGCTGCATGTTCCCATCTTCTATGAAGGCTACTAAGTACACTTGATAAGGATTCAAAAAACAAACAAGCAAAAAGAACTTTCTCTGCCCTAAAAGAGATGATAGCAGAAGAGACAACATGTTTTCCTCAGGCCTAGGAGAATTCCTAATGAATAAGACAGAACAATTAAATCATGATGAAGAAAAACAATCAACTTAAGATCACTGACATGCAAGTAATAGAGAAAAAAACAGGGAGCGGTAACAAGACAAAGTGAAACAGGAATAGGTGTCACAGTGAAAGAAGCTCAGCACAGTGTGTGAGCACAAAGACATTCCTGATAATATCACAGATGGGAAGAAAGGAAGTAGATCTACCTGAAAAGGGCACACCAGTGCAAAAATTTCAAGCATGGGTAAACAGAAGGAAAGGAATTAGTCATTCTACTAGGCTACCTTTGGAACCTTTGTAACATGTTGGGGAAAACAAACAAACAAACAAACATGAACAAATAAATAGATTCCTATTTCTAGAACTGTTCCTCTTTCAGTCACCGGTCACATACGTGACGACAACATGTGGTTCAGAAAGAAGACTGAAGATAAATAGAAATATGTGAATGACAGAAATTTAGTAATGAGAAGCTATGTCATTATGAAGTCTGGAGGCTGGCTTAACTCTTACCTTAGCAGCTCAGATAGATTTTTTTTGTTGTTGTTTTAATTTTTGTTGCCAGCAGTACTACAAATTTCTGCCTTCAGGATACTGCTGCATTCTGCCAACACAACCGTTCAGCTACCCAAAAAAATCCGTGAACTGTTCTGGTTGAAAAATAATCTCGTTTAAAAAGTCAATCTCGGATGCAGAAGCTTCCCATTCTGGTTCACAGTCCAGTGGCACAACCAGTAGGCCAGAACACAGGAGAAGAAGGCAACTGAAGGACAGGCACGGGTGGCTGAACACAGCAATTCAAGTGTTATCATAACTAATCATGATGAGATTACCCATTCTGCTCAGTATCATTTACAGTGGCCAATAATTTGTTAAAATCTTCCAGCCTTAAGGATTCTTTGCTTAAAAAAGGAAGGAAAGTGCTAAACTATACTAAGAACTCATCTGTCTACGAAATAAACTATTCAGATATTCTAAGTAACAACCACTCATATAATAAGAGACTAAAAAATATCAAGTGTACAGTTATGTGGGTTAAGTTTCGTAACAGAAGCCCCGCCAAAAATGAAAATGAAATAAGGACATGCAAAAATAGACTATATTTTGAAGGCCTTCTGTTGCATAAGCCTCATACTTTCAATGCACATTCTATAAGGATAAGAACACTTTAATATTGCAAACAGTAATTTTTACTAAGCGAACTCTCCTCTTTTTCTTTGCTTGGTATTATTTTCAGTTACTCACCAGTTCCTCTCAACAACACAGAACCTAAGGAAGTATATAAAAAACATCCAGACAGGACACGTGCACACAAAATTTCATCTCTAGGACGCCATTTTCAAGTAGATCACTTTATCTGCATTACATCAGTCTGAACGTTTAAGATGAAATAGGCTTGGACACATTTTAGGTGCTTCTTCCTTCCCTATAAGAACTTATCAATTAAACAATTACAACATTTATATGCTACATAAGAATGTCTGCACATGGGCTTAAAACAAAGAAGCAGTCTTGAACTAATGCAAGTTGCATTTCCAGAAAGTTTCCATGCAGACAACACTTCCGTCGGGATAAAAATCAGTCAATTTCATCACTGTATGAGAAACACGTGTGAAATTCTAATAAAACAGAGATATATTCAGAAAACGTTCAATTTTTTTCAGTAGGTTAATTTCTACAAAAGAAGCTGTCACACTTAATTGGTGCTAAAAAGGTATTCCAAGAGTACATTATATTAATTCAGACTCCTAAAACAGAACCTCGTTGAAAAAAGTTTAAAAAGTCTTCTAATGCTTATAAAAATATCACCATCTAAAAGTAGAAACATCCCTTTGTCGAGAAAGATTCATCACTGATTACAATGATGTAAATACAATCAGCTCCTGATGACTTAGCTACATACTCCTGAGGTAGGCAAAGCACTGTGTGTGAAGAGTGCTCATCCAGCTATATAGTGCACTAACCTTCACTTACATAAGTGATTTTGAATTTAGTGTAGAATTCAGCAGTGACCACAGTGATCTGTATCTGTTTCCACAGGAGCACATGGTACATTATTTAGGAACCACTGCGGAAAACATACACATGTACAGGGATATATATAGCGAGCAAAATTAAATAATTAAGTCCTTATTCTCATCTGCAATAAGGTTATGCTGTTTCTTTGGAAGTTAAGCAGCATTTTTTTCCACCAAACACACCCGCACAGTTCTGAAAAGCACAGCGTACACAGGACTTGGTAGCAAAGAATAATTATCTTTGTGAATTGATTCTATCTTTTTCACAGAAATTATTCCTTTAGGTTCCTAACTCCAAAGGAAGAAAAGGAAGAAATGGAAGAAAAGGAGACACAGATATCAGAGTACGTTGAAAGTCAGAAATGAAAAGCATGCTGTGATTGCCAAACACTACGGGTTTGAGAATTATTTTGAAAGCTGGCTATGTCACCTTGTTCTGACTAAAACCGATGTCTACTCCCACTCCACCCACACAGTTATTTTACCATAAGGATTTAAAATTCTGAAATCACTAGAAGAAAACATTGCAAGAAAGAAATCACTGCAATAAATTACATTAGGAATACTAGAAACAGAGATATTAAACAGCCTAAAAGGCAACTCAAAATATCACTGCTGAATTACCAAGGCAGAATGCTGAAGACCCGCTCTTTATCAAGAGGCCACCAATGAGAACAGGAAGAAGCTTCATTAAGGACCCCTCTGCTCTCCCACAAAACTCCTGCAATAGCTTTCCACAGGAGCCTGCAGCTAGGCGTTAAAAAAAAAAAAAACACAACTCCACCACTGCTAGTTTATATCCGACTTTGCAACAGACCGATTACAAAAGATACTTTTACCTTCTTCTCTGATGTCAGAATCCTGAACAACTGTTTAGAAAATGAAGGGAACTAGGAAAAGTGCTCTGTTAGGAAGAGACACGCGAGTGCCAATAAGGCAGGCAAGCCAGCAACAATATATAACCAGAGGAGGTAAAACACAACAGGGAAAAATAAAGAGCAAATAGAATCAGAGTGCCACGAACACTAATGGAGCTTGACAAGATGGGAGAAGTCCTCTAATCAGACAAACGCAGAAGAGCAATAAAAGCTTCCAGCATTTGAATCTGCATGTGGAACAGGGTATTAGAGCTTCCCAATTCCTTTTAGTACCTTCCTGAAGGACTGCGTCCAGCGACTGTTTAACAGAGGGTGAGGACCGTGGCTGTGAAGAAAGGCCTGGAGCCGGTGTCCTCACTGAGGAGATCAGAGCAGAGGAAGCAGGCGTCCCGACCCCAGGCTTGGTAACCTGAACGCTCTGGCTCACAGGGTGCACGGGCTGTGAGGAGTCAATGCCACCTGAAAACAACAGCAGAAAGTAGGAACACTTTTTTTTTTTTTTCTTTCTATATTTACACAACCAAATACATAATACAAGCAACTATATTTAATGTTGCCTTCACAATCACAAAAACAACACTACTTCAGAGAGATGTCTTCACACAAGACAAGACGGTTGTCTTTTTTTAATGTAAAAGGTCTGTAATTTAAAAAACTTCATTAAAATGAGCAGTCTGCTCTGACAACCAACAGCAGAAAGGAAGATGTAAGCTGGCACAACCAAGATGAAGCAGAAGCTAAATGAATGCAATTAGTTACCCAACAAGAAAACCCATTTCAAAGCAATTTGCTTCAACCAGCCCTGAGTGTTTCACGGAACTTCTCACGTCTTTTAAACATCTTGATTAGGCGTGAGGGTGACGGAGCACTGGCACAGGCTGCCAAGGGGGGCTGTGGAATCTCCTTCTCTGCAGTTATTCAAAAGCCACCTGGACGCCTACCTGTGCGACCTGGTGTAGGGAACCTGCTTTGGCAGGGGGGTCGGACTCAAAGATCTCTTGAGGTCCCTTCCAACCCCTATGATTCTATAATCTGTTTTAAAAATAGTCAGATTGATGCTTTGAGAGATATAACAGTCCAGTTGAAATTCCGATCAGATAAGGACAGTATAAGTTCAATTAGGTTCGTGTTAACGAGAGTCACTCCCTGTTTACAACATCATATTATCATTCTCTTTAAAAACAACGACTGTTTAAGAACTTCTGACAGACCAAACTACTAAGAAGGGGAAAAAAATATTTGACCAACTCAATGACTCAGCATACCAACACAGAAATTAAGCTGGAAAAAAATTCAGACGTTTACAGTTTCAGAGTATTAATTTAAATTACAGATTTCACCAATGGATGCTCATGTAATTTTAGCTTCGCTTCCCCTGCACAAATAATAGTGCAGCACATACAACACCAGACTTTTTCCTGAATAAATGAGCTGATATTTGACAGGACTTTCTGGGGAAGTTGAGGCCTCCTGCCTCCTTTAGAGGTGAAAAAGAAATTTAAAATGACCCTCTTGTATTTCCCACTCATCTTCAAAATTGACAGTATACTTCCACCTTAAGGGCACTTTTCTTTATAATGCAGTTTTTAAATACAGCGTGTAGTACATATACTACTTTTTTGCAACAATTACCAAAACCTAGAGTGAAAAATATTTCTCCAAAGTACGTGCACACAGCATTTTCTATTGAAATTTACTTGCTGTAACCTACGTTTCCACACACCACCTCATGGACTCCTCAAGAAAGCACCAGCACCTGCCAGCAGAAACAATGTTCTGGCAGCTACACAGCTTCCTCAAGCAAGACAAATGAGATGACTTGGGAAGATCCGTGATGTCAGTGTGCTTACCTTGCTTTAGTAGCAGCAAGAGCTCTAGACGGGATTTTGGAACTTTCCACGCTTCAAATCAATAAAGCAAGGCTTGCAACTTCAAGCACTGCCATAAAGCACTCTACACGTTAACAGCACCACATGCTTAAAGTCAAAACTAATTTGACCCAAATTTTCACCCAAAATGATGTACATCCTTATCTAAATAGGATTAATCTCATTACCACTGTAAGAGAATGTTTTTAAACTTGGAACAGCTTTTCTTTTTTTTATGGAAGCTGTGAAATTACACGTTAAACTTGATTTGGTGACTGGAAAGCTTTGGGAAGCTACATGTAAAAGGGAACAAATTTAATCTGAAAAAATACACTGATAACTCGTCATGAGATAATCTATGGTTAAGGTAAATTTTTTACTGATACTCTCTTTTTCTTGTCTAGTAGCAAGACCGTGCCTTGCAGCACAGGTACTGATCAGTTCAAGATAGTGGACTGCATTTCAGAGACAAAGCTGGACTGACCACATGCTTAAAGTTTCCCATCAGCTTATCCGGGACAATGCTGGTTAGCCATTCCCACCCCAAGGAAGACCGTCATTCTGCTGCAGAAAATACAAAACCCCATCTCACAACGTTCTCTGTATTTTCCCCCTCCCCTATAAACCTTTCTTTATGCACGCTAACATTTCATTCATGCCTTTCAACCACGAGGATACCCTGTACTATAAATTACCAAATGATTTTGTAACCAACTCCTTGGTTACAAAAACCTTGCACCAATAAAGATGTCCCGTTAAAAGACACGCTACAGAAACAATCTTCGGAAATGTGTGAATCAGAGATAAAGCATCATTTTTCCTATACACTGTACCAGAAGTTTCTATTTCCAACTGGAGTCCTAAAGAAGCAGGTTACCACAGTAGTACCAGCGAGTTTTCAGAAGAGGATAAAGATCCA
Organism: Oreortyx pictus; assembly: GCA_036925125.1. Taxonomy (NCBI): domain Eukaryota; kingdom Metazoa; phylum Chordata; class Aves; order Galliformes; family Odontophoridae; genus Oreortyx; species Oreortyx pictus. Next base: position 51,712,595 of record JAUPFR010000005.1, on the reverse strand, counting down.
TCCATTCTGAGTTGCTACAGCCATGATCTTGATTGGCCTCCCACTCCATCCTTCCTTAACTTAGCATTTAATTACTATGGAGAGGTTTACCATCTTCTTGCAGCATCCAATCTCCACAACTTTCCACATCTCAGCTGCAAACCTCTGCCATTTTTCTAGCCACATCTGTACACTATACACACAGGATTATAACATTCCTACAGAAGTGGGGCAGCAAGGACTTTAGATCCCAATCTAACCCAAGGGGAAGGACATACATGAGGTCAGGAAATTCAAGCGTCTCCAGGTCAAGCTGCCTGCAGCACAGCAGACAAGATTCATAAACGAAAGAAATCCGTCCCATACATCCTCAGAAGTTCTCCGCTCAATGATGGGAGCAGAGGAGACCCTAGTAAAATCTGGGCATCCTCACTGACAAAACGCACAGATCCACACTGCCTGGAAAGTACCGAGAGAATCAGAATTTCAACTGAGATAAGCTGGAAAAACAATAAAGAAAGCTACTGACGTAGAAAGACAAAAGCCCTGAGCAATACAGAGTATTATTTACATAGAATAGCACTGCTCCAGACAGATACAGTGATAATAATTTCTATACTTCTGCTGAAATACATAATCAAAAATCTCAACGACAAAAAGTTCTCTTGGTACAGCAACTAGCAGTAGGAGAGGGTAACCAAAACTTATTTACATGAACAGTCTTAGAAAACACTTGAATTTCAGCATACATTAAGAAATTTTCAAGCAATTTTGCACAGAACAGACTGAAACTGTTTTCTGTCCTTGTTTTCTTCTTGAATATTTCGTCCTTCTCAGTGTTCCCCAGAAAACTTGTTTTTCTGATCTGTGTATCATTTCCTTAGATTGCCAGCATGTTATACTCTTTCCAAAGATGTACAAAAAATGGCAAGTCATTTTCAAGTTTCCACTTGTTTTTTTATTTGTTTTTTTTTTTAGGACAGCCAACACTTTGACTTCTCTGTCTAAAAGTACTCCATCTGATTACAACAGAACTGCACAGAGAAATTCAGAAAGTGTTCCTGCCCTCCAAAAAGCAGCTCAAACAAGTGTTCAGCATCTTCCTGGCCAATCTATCAGTGTTTTTACATTTTAAACAAGACATTGAATTCTATACTTTAAAAATGACAAGCAAAAAAAACCCAGCCAACCAATAAAAAACAACAAAGAAAAACAACATTCAGACTTCATGAACCATGTCATCTTGTTAAATTATATAATGAGAAGCTGATAGGCAATGAATCCTACTTGCACAGTTGGAATTAAACCTGTATCTAAAGGAATTACATATGACTCAAGTCTGAAGGAACACCTACAGCTACGTATAATGCAGTGAAGTACTCGCATCAATACCACAGAAAGAGTGGGACCATGCTAGTTCAGCCCCAGTTTTTTAAACTGCTGTGAATCCAAGTGAAAGCTGCTATTTGAGCAGTATTTCAGCTCATCGTGCCAACACTGCCAGTAAATCAGATTTCCCTTCAGTCTGCTGCTGGTTGCTACCTTAATTTGCTCTCTCCCTGTCAGCAAACACAGAATCGCTACTGCACTGAGTTTCAACCTAAAAAATAGTTCAGACTGAAAAGAAAGAAGTTATGCTCCAAATAAATCAGTTTCTCAACAGAGTTCACTGCACAGAGAGGCAGAGGGCATGCTTATCTCAGCATCCTTACAAGCTCAAAAAGAGTCTGAATGTGGCATATGTAATTATGACCACAATCCAGCAAAGAAAAAAAACAAATACTGTAATATTGCTCAAACAAAACGAACAGTGGATTAATGTTTATTTTTGTAACTGGAAAGTATGTACCTATTACATGCCATTACCACAATGACTTCAATCATAAGCTCTTTGAAATTTAAGTTTGATATTAATACTAGTTCTTCAAGGACACGTGTAACTTGTCAAGCTTAAAGAGGATAGATTAACAGTGGAAGCAAGGAGGAAGTCTTGGACAGTGAGGGTGGTGAGGTGCTGGAACAGGCTGCCCAGAGATGCGGTTGATGCCCCATCCCTGGAGGCTTTCAAGGTAAGGCTGGATCAGGCCCTGGGCAACTTGATCTAGCCGTGGCGTCCCTGTTCATTGCAGGGCAGTTGGACTAGGCAGCCTTCAAAGGTCCCTTCCACTGCACTGAACGGCTCTGGAAGGCTACACATGGCTCATACTGCTCTGCAGAGTCTGGCCAGCTCTGCTGTCTCGCCCATAATACAGCCCTTCCTTTCAAAAACAGTTATGAACAAATAATAGCCTTCAAAGAAAAAGGAGAACAAATTAATATGCATGTGAAAGAAAAACCTGTGTAAACTAAATTGTAAAGTCTGCACATATAGCAGATAGCCTTCATACGGCCACGGCAAATCTCACCACTCTGGAAAGATGCTGAATAAATAATAAATGATTTTCATACAAGTAGTTCAGTGTCCTGGGAAGATTCGTGAATTCCAAGAAGTTCAGCTATTGGTTCTACACTGAAGATCATTGAGTTTTCAGACACACTTTTAAATCTTTAGTCCTTAAAATAATTCATTTTTTTATGCTTAGTCTTCAAATACTATTATTCTCAAAAGCTCTGTCAAGCCCTCCCTCTTTTCTCTTTTTTAAACAGGATTTTGTTTTAGTTTTGAAATATTAAATAAACATGCACAAAAATACCAGAGACAGAACTAAAATCTCCCGAAACTGAGCTGAAGGATTCCACTCAGATTGGAAACAAAAAACAACACAGAAACTAAAGTCAACCTTGACATGCACTGGATGAACTTGGTTTAAGCTAAAATGTACTCCCACTCAAAGCTTTACTATCATCAAAAACATGTTCCTTGGTCTTCAAAAGCCTCAGCTACAAGCACTCCAAAACCAATTTTGATGTTAATCTATAATCTGAAAGATCCAGCATAAAGAAGGAAACATTCTACAGCTCACTAATACCCATCTCATCAGAAAACTATTAGTCTTCTACAGCTTACAAGTCAGAACTACTTCGAGTCAGAATATTACCAGTATAGAAGGACAACCAGAATTTTCTTCCACACGCTATTTAGAGAATACAGCCTCAGAGGGAAGCAAAATGCTTTGTTACACAGGTCCCCCTCACACACATCTAATTCCTTCCACTTTTCCTATCCCACGAACTTGCAGTCATGCTTCCCACGAAGAAGCAGAAGCTGATACTACCAGCAGGGACTGAGCGTACTTGCCTTCAACTGGCAGCCTCCCCACCTCACTCTCTACTGCCACGACAATGCTAAAATAACACTGCTCGTTAAAAAAAAAAAAGATCAGCTACAATCACCTAAAAAGCTGTCACATGCAAATGCTTCCTGAAAAACACACAAAATAATTGGCCCCAAGCCCATTTAAGCTTGTAGTTTTTCTGAACTGTCTCAAGAGAGAAGAGTGCATACATGTTCACCAAGATAAGAGTTAAAGAACAACAACAAAAAAATTCTCATCCTCCTTCGAAACAGCACGAAAGACTTACCTTGTAAGTCAACTTAAGAAAAAAATAAACAACAGCAAATAACTTTTCAACTTTCCCCAGTAGTGTTTTTTTCTCTCTCTCAACAGAAGCACATCGGTAACAGCATTAAGTGCTTTTGTGAGGACTGGGGTAACCAAATGAGTAAAGCTCCCGGAAAGGATAGAATTAAAAATTATAATAAAGAATTTCACAAGAATTATCAAGTACAAAACAATGAAAGTATGGCATTTCTGATGTTTCCCAGGTACAGCCTTTAAATAATAATACTGTACCTCTGTTTGCTTGGTTGTTTACTTTAGCGACGGATCCAGTGAGATTCCTGTTGAGGTTGTCCTGAAAGGACTGAGCAGATGAAACAGTTGATGATGCAGAGTTATATCCCACAGGAACGTGTTGCTGAAGTGAATGAGATACTGATGTACTCTGGCTAGAAAATGTGTTTGTCTCTTTGAACTGTCCAGCTGCGGGAAGGCTCTGAGAGGTAAATGCCTGCCCATACACACTGCTAGCAGCCACGGGAGGATAGGAAACATTAGGATACATGGCACTAGAAACCATGGGCATGGTGTAATGATCAGAATTGAGGGGAAATCCCTGAGATGCAACCGAAGAGCTGACTGAAGAGTTGTAGTGATCACCAAACGCAGAATATGACTGCTGAGCGCTTGTATGCATGTAGGATCCAGACGGTACTGCCCCTTGAATGGGTCCTTCAGTCAACCCCACTGTATGGGGAGGAGTGTTGTTGTAGAACTGCTGTGATTCCCGCGTATTCAACACACTGCTTCCCACAGGTGGTGTCACGACATTTTGTGCTGGTGCTGAATAGTAAGGGGACTGGTAACTGGCTCTGTATTGATTATCCAAATGCGATGAAACAGCTTTATTGGGCACTTCGGAATAGTGTCCTGAGGGTGCACTGTAGTTTGGAGGAGGCAAGCCATAGCCAGAGTGGAACTGCATCTGACTCTGCACAGGACCTGAAATGAAGAAAAAGTGTCTCATGTATTAAAGGTGCATCTGATAGCAGTGCGAATCTACTCCACTTTTTGTAGCCAGAAAGCGATTTGTTCTTGTTTCTTCCTCCTATTTTTGAGGTCACTGTCCATCAGTAGAACAAAATGAACGGACCAAGTACAGTGCATATAAAATACCACATCTAAAATCATTTGCATACACAAAAAAGTACCAGAAAATGCATCTCTTCCATTACAAAAACAAAAAGATGCTTCCACGTCAAGACCCTACGTCATCACATTTGTACTGTGAACATTTTAAGAAAATATTTAAGTAAATAATGAGCAACAGCAAGCACCAAACCAGTATTTCAGTATCTGATTACAACAATATGCCTCCAAGAACTGACTACGGAAAACAAAAAGCTGCTGCCAAATGAGTAAGCTAATACATAAAAACACGGGTACTCATCTTAGTAAATCCCCAATATGGTGACCAAAATAAGGGAAAAAATAACTACTCTGAAGCACTTTAACGTAATTTTTCGTATTTATGGAAACCATCATTTTTATGAAACCATGGAGTGTCCAATGAGGCACTTCTGTTCACTGCACTGTACTTATATCAGGCAGAGATGATGTTGGTATCAGAGAGGTTCAGCAGTTCCAGCAAGCAGCTCTGCAGCATTAGAGGTTTATTACATACTGGTCCAGCAAGGGTACGTGTTGAGACAGCAAATATTAAGTATGTCCCAATTTTATTTACTTCTTATTTAAATTGATCAATGTTAAATATCAAAGTCTTTCTCGGTGACTTTTCCCAAGCCCTAACCTCTGTTTTCTAGTAAACCATACTTGCATTTCCCTGGATTATGTCCTTTCTTAACACTACCACGCCCTGCTGCTTACACTATGCTGCGTGACGTTATTTCCCAGCATTTGGTGGACAGGGACATGCAGTGTGATGCTGCGCCACTCAAATTCAACAGCAGATGAGAGAATGCTGGATTTCTGATTTGCCTCCTTCTACTGACTGTGTCAGTACGTAGGTATTACTTCTTCCATACATGCTTCTGTCGAAGAATGAAGCCACCACTGTCCAAGTAACATCCTGACGTTTTATGATTAAGTTACAGGGCAATTGTAATAGTGACTTGTCAACAGAATCACGTAAGCAAGGAACATACCATCCAAAAGTACTTTCTGATCTAACTAGAAATGGCTTTTCATACGTAGCAACCCAAAACTCTGAGTAGAAGAACAAACAACAGTAATGTAAGAGTGCCAGGTGAAGAGACAGCAAGGCCCTGGGGAAGAAAGCACTGGAGCTTTTAAAAGCAACAACAACATATTAACAGTTTTGAGGAGTATGTAATTTTATGCTTCTGATTCACTGTTACCATGAAGTGGAACCTACCTTATAATGTTCTGCAGTTTATCCTCCTTCAGAGAGAAAGATTTTCCAATTAGTAACCCACTGACAACTACAGGCTACGCTCAGATGTACCTGAGCAGATTTTCAACCTGCCTATTGCAAAGCAAACTCAAAAATACACAAATAACTTAGCTTCTGAAACCAGTAAGCCTTGACCTTTGTCATTTAAGGTGGCAACGAAAGCCGTTCTAGCTGAACACGTTATGCGCTCGTTTTACTGTGTTGTGGGATGCTGAATAAACCAACTTAGCAGGCATAATTTAGAAACTGGTTTAGGAGCACCTCACTGTAAATAAACAGTCGCATATCAATTCACCTTGTAAAGCCTTGCAATATCTAGCTCTGGTTTAAAAACACACACTACATGGATCTGTTGGATTACCAGTACAAAATACCAGTTTCCACATCATAGAATGTCCAAGTCATGTTTATTCACACTTGTAAACAGAATCAGCTGTTATGAGTTCAAAATGACACAAAAGCACACAGCAAAATCCCACAAACTCAAGAAATACACTGACATCCACGATATTTGGATTTCAAAATCTTACAACTACCGATGAAATATTATCCCTGTCATCTGAAATGAGCTTCATATCCATTTGAACATAAAGAACGTGATCAGAAAGTAACTTGCAGTGCAATTAGTAGCTGAGGCTTTTAATGTCGACTACATAATTGGGCCACTTTCAACATGGGAAATCTGGGTCTATTTTTGGCGCTGTTTTGAAATCTGGATAACTGAACATTCTTGTCCTGCCGTCTCAGCCAGTGTACCTTCGTCCCCAAACACCTGACAGCTCTCTTTCATAAACTTTGTACAAGGAGGTGAAAGCCTTATCTGCACACAGCAAGCGTACAGCTAACATGCCACCTCCGTAACAGACAGCAGGGAAACTCTCCTGCCATAGACAAATCCATACCTCATAATGTTGCAGCATGTAGGTACAAACGCATTAGCAGCTGGATGCCAAAAACATGAGCGTTTTTCCACAGAAAAAAAGGTGCTGCCAAAGGAAAAAAATACCACAACAACAGTGTCACAGCTACGCTAACACCAACACCCATGCAAATTAGTTAAATTAGCTTGGCTTTCTAGTGTTGTTTGCTATTATTTCTGTCCACACGTTCTCTTTAGCCTTCTGCCATGCACGTGTAATCTATAGATCCTGAATGCACGCTGCCTTTCTAGCTGAATTTCCTGCAATTTTTAGCATCTTTGTGCCCAACTGCAAAGAGCAGGCAGCACAGATCCCATGGGTGTCTCTTACAGAGGGACAAGGGGTTAGCACTGTCCTGCCTAGTTCAGTCCTGCGCGTCCTTCACTGCCAGCGAACCACTCACCACACTTGAGTCCTGCTGGACTCTCACAGCAGCCCAGCGATGGAATTCATCAGCTTCCCGTTCCCATAACACGCTCAGGAATTTCTTATGTCTATCCTCCCCTTCAAATATAACAATAACTAAAGACCTAACATTTAAGGAGTAAGGAAGGCAAAACAAAGCTAGAAAATTAAAGTGATTATCCCAAAAATTCTAGCAGAAATAACAAGTGCCCTGCTTGTTTATTTATTTATTTTTACCAACAATTTGCAGAACATAATAAACAAAGATCTTCTAGAGAAGCAAGGGAATTCAACACAGCCATCCTCACAGCATTAGAACCGTCAATGCATTAAGCTGTTAACAATGGCTACTGGAAAAAAAAAAAGTAGTTTATTTACCACTGATTTAACAAGCAACACTTTGTTAAGCTGACATTCAGAGCCACTTTCATGTTACAAATAAAGCCACCTGCAAAAATTCTACACTACTAATTTTGAGCCTGCAACACTTTATTCAAAAGAATTGCATCTTAAAGCCCCTAACTGAAGAACAAGAGGCCAAGAAAGATCCTCTTTTTTTCTTAAGCACCAAATTTAAGAACAGAATCAAACTGAGAACACTGAGAGGAAATTTTTTTTTTTTTCATTTTTAACCTGAAGTTCTATTAAAACTGAAGTCCCCAGAGGTCTCAAATGGATGTGGTTACTAGATTGGCCAAATCCCATTAAAGACAAAGTGGAACATCCGTTTTGCTATCAAATGTCTGCGCAATGAGCTTCGTTCTGGAAAAAAAAAATCAGCCCTGCTTTCATCAGATCCAAGCAGCTTCAAAAGCTTAACCTGAAACAATCCAAATGTGATGAAATTAAAACACACAGGTCACTCCAAACATCTACAAGGACACACGACAGCGTGTTTTACAGCCAATACACAACTGGCTGCATTCACTGAAGTAACTTACATTTAACCTCTGTTATACTGATGTAACACTAAATTTCAAACTTTTTCTATCTGACAAAATAGGAACTGCTAGTACAGACTTTTTTCTGGCACTATTCCCCCCCACTATCCCTTCTATTGCAACTATAAAACATAGCTACAAATCTTGGGTCACATTATGTAACTTCGCAAGATTAGTGCTTAAAGACTGACAGGCTAAGAATTTCAGGATTCTGTTGCTGAAGTACATGAAGTGACAAATGCAGAGGTCTGGCCTACAAACTAAATATATATCATGGAACAATACCTTAACTTGGAAGTCAAAGGTAACAGGAGCAGTTAGCAAGTTACACAGTAAAGACGGAAGACAATTACTGAATAATATAAGCTTCTCAGAATTAAAAAAACCAAAACATATATCTGACTGATGGAAAGATCTAACATAAGGTTTACAACAAGGAATACTGACAACAACATGGAATGAATAAATTAATTTGTACAAATTAGAGTTCAAAACTGCTGTTTCGTTTGGATTAAAACATGAGAACGAACAAAGTTGGCTTTTGTTTGTTTCCAAGAAACACGCTTCCAGGTTACTGCTGATGGAGTATCAGAGTCCTGATAATGTTGTGCTTTTATTAAAAGCCATCTAAGACAGAGCTGTCTAAATAATTTTGAAGAGTCTCAGCATTACGATATTAAAGTTCGGTGGATATATCCGTAGCAGCTGTTTTTTTCCTAAAGGGTATGATTTAATTACCTTCCTCATCACGGTTCTTTTGTCTGATCGACCGAGTTACTCGAAGCCTGCTTGGGAAACCTATCGCTCAGCCACCCTTCAGACACGAGAAACGTTCACAAGTACAAATTTTGTAGGTCATTACCCTGCATTCTAACTCGTGCAGAACAACGCCTCTGCGCACACATGCACAAAAATAAATAAATAAAATAAAAAGCAGCGCTGAGACACAAATGACTTTTAAAAAGTCAAACAAAAACAAAACAACAAAAAAAAAATCGCCATGAACTCATTTAACCGCGAGAGGAGCACAAGAAGCAAAAGCCCTCTCCCTGTCGCTTCTTACCGAGCTCAGCAGACTCCGCGTTGCCCCCCCCCCAAGCTCCCTTCGCGTCCTGGCCCCAGTCCAGCAAGGACGCGCTCGACTCGGCCCCACCGGGCCACGGGCCCCGACGAGCGGCCCGACGGAGCCCTCCCCCTCCCCCCGCCCCGAGCACCGCAACTGCGGAGCCCGGCCCCTCCCCACCCGCCGCGCTAGGCCCCGCCGCAGGCCGCTCACCGTTCTGGCAGCGCGGCGCGGAGCCCTGAGGGGCCGCGGCCTCCCGGGACCCACCGGGCCCGCCCGGGTAAGCGGCGACGGCACCAGCTGGCCGCGGCGGTAGCCCGGCGGGCGCAGACATGGCTTCAGGCGGCGCTTCCTCGCTCCCGAGCCGCTCCTGATCCGCTCCCACCGCGGCCGGGGGACACCAGCGGGCGGAAGGCAGCGGCAGCCCCAGGGCCGGTCACGCCTCCGCCCACAGCGCCCCCTGGCGGGGCCTCCACGCTCCCCGATCGCGCCTGGCGCCCCGATCGCGCCTGGCGCCGATGTGCTGACAGAACGGCCCCCGGTGAAGCAAAGCTTGTCGCTCTCCGGACAAACTATTGAGGCTGTAGTTCTAAATACAGTTGGTGAGCCTCGCCTGCTCGCTGCTGCCAAAGGGGCTCCATCCAGTTCCGCGCTCCCCACAAGGGAGCGCTGAGCCGTGTGTTGCTGTGCCAGACATCGCCTGCCGCTCCCTCAGATGCTACTCGTGCCTCTTGCGTTTGGGCTGCACCGTCCTGGTGGTCACAGTACCCATCTTAAAGACAGAGGCCAACAGCCTTCAGTCGCTTTTACTTGTCACAAATGCTTGGCAACTCCTGCCTCTTTTGTGCGCTGCTTTTCCTGCTAGTTGGTATCCACTCAAGGCACAGAATCGTGGATCAGAGAACAGCTTAAGTTTGAAGGTACCTTAAGGACCACCCAGGCATTGGTTCTGATTGTCTCCCACCAGATCAAGCTGTGCAGGGCCCCGCCCAGCCTGGCCCTGAGTGCCTCCAGGGACAGGAAATCATGTATAATATCCTTAAATATTGAAGAAACTAATTCAAGCAGTTCAAGACTTACTGAGCCTGCACACCTGGAACACTATGCTGAGGCATCCTGCGCAGGCCTCCATCAGAACTTTGACACTGTTGGATCTGTCTATAAGAATGGTTTCTATGTTTTAAGGAAATACAGCAAGAAACAGTGGGCTCAGAATGCAGCATGATGCAGGTGATCTATTAAGAACCGAATGCCTTAAGATACCAAAGGATTGAGTGACATGGAAGTTGTGTGATGTTGCTGCAGCTGAAGGGCTCTAAAGCACATTAGACAAACACACTGAGAGCCCCATTGCCATCCAGCTTTGGTGCAGGTAACTTCCTGAAGATCCTCCCCGGTCTACGTTGCTATGATCGGCTCAACAACTTCTACTTATCGAGCCTGTTCTCTAGAAACCATCCTCCATCCCCAAGAAATGTTTCCATGAAATATACTGTAGCAAAATTCTTCAAAAAGCGAGGACAACTGCTTTGTCTTTTTCCATCATCAGTACTGTTTTAGAAGGTGTATGAGTGCTACATTATATTACTGCTGTCCTTTAGCACACATGAAACTGTATTTTCACAAAGATGTCCCCTTTCCAGGGACTTGTTTCTCTAAGTACCTAATTGTACTGCATCACCATAAACATATTTGATATCATGACCTATTTAAAAAAAACACAGTACCCACTTTAATACTTCAGTGTGGGATCAAGCACAAGAGGATATATTCCATTGTGGTCATATATCATGCTAGAAGCAAGAAGATGCAACTAGGATTCTTCCTGTTGATCTGAATGCTTTTGCAATCCTTTTACGTGGATTAATTATTTATTTCATACAAACAATTATTACAAGATGCTTAAATCCTTTCATTCCTAGAAAATCCTGATGTGTTGACAGATAAAATGCAAACCCGTAATGGAAACCTACCACAAACTCAAATCCATTAATTTCATCTTTGCTAATTTATAATGAAACTAAATGCATTAGCAAGGACTGAGTTTTAAAGTATATGATGAATGCCATCGTGTATCAAATAACTCACAAGCCAGCTTACCAAGGCTGTTAGTTCCGCCTAGTTTAATAACAAGCTTATAGAAGTTCCAAACTCTTTAAGCTTCCAGTGAGTGAGAAAATGACTGTACAAATTCTATCTACTTAAGCAAAAAAAAAAAAAAAAAGAAAAAGCCAATATCAAATCTTACCCATTAGCGATTCCATGACATTCATTGCTTGTTTTCTATCATATTGCTCTGAAGTTCTCTAGTTGTGCATATCTGCAGAACTCTTAACTTCTATTGAAAACAGTACAAATATATCAATAATTGTACACCAGTATGTAAACTACAACGCCTAAGGATACAATTCTGCAGATCTAAGCAACTTTACAGAGTAGCCAGAAAAATTATATGTTAGTTCGGAAATTTCAAGCTACAGGTAAGAAAGGTTTATATACTCTTTTTGCCAGGTGGTGAGGCTTAATTACTGTAGCAGAAATGCCATGGCCTCAACCAGTGATTGAGCACCTGGTGGGAGGGAAGGCCAATCCAGGGGAGCTCAGGTGCATGCAATGAACCTGAGTAGCCGGAAGGGGTGGAGCCAGGATCTGTCCCTTCCCAGACCTCATTTAAGGGTTGGCAGGAGGCAGTTGAGAGCATCTCTGAATAGAGATCCTTGTTTGTTGGGGTATGTGTTTATCAACGTAAGTGCAGCTTTTCTTTGGTTGATGTATTTGTGCTGGTTTTCATTTTCTGTGGTTGAGTTCTGTATTGTTTTGCTGTTACTGTGGTATTTTGTATTCTTTTATAGTATTGTAATTCCTGATAAACTCATTTTAATCTCTTAAGCAGTAGGCCTTGCACTGTTACTTAAGGGTTTTTCTATCATCTGAGTTTGTGGAGGTAAAATGTTGGAGCGTATTTGTTACCTGTAAATGGAATAATAAATGTCTAAATCTAAGCTGCAAGAGCTATGCTTGGGAGGAGGAAAAGCCAGGCATAAATATTTCAAACACAGTTTAAAATACCTTTTGACTTGTTTTGAGATTAAGCCCAGTTGTTTCTAGTTTGCCAGAAGCAGAGTACTGAAACTAGGAGCTTTTACTATTTTTGTCATTAACTTTTAAATTTTTAGTTATTATAGTTTAATAAATTTCTGACTTTTTTTCTCTCTTCTTATAGGAAGCGGGCTACTTCAGTGCAAGCAAGAGAGCCTTGTGTTTTTGCAGTGAGAAGTTTAAGATTGTATTCTTGTGGTACCATCTAGGTGACTTACTTGTAGTCACTATTCTACCATTGTTTTCTACTTTGATGAAGATAAATTAAGGTCCTTTATTTCTACAATATGTGCCTCTGCTTGGTTCAGCTCTGCATGTGACTGAAGGTTAAGTCCTTGGATCGGCTGGGTGAGTTTTGTGCTATGTGCACTTAATGTGTAGCTGTCTAATTAGTGTAGGGGGCCCAGGGTGGTTGTGCTGCATTTTAAATAAAAAGCATTCCAAGGTTTCACACTTTAGAGAGAGAAATCAGTTGTGTAGATCAACTACCTTATGGATGTGAAGGTTTTAATTTTAATGTGGTATATTTTCTTAAGTAATGCTACTTATCCTCTCTCTGGCTGAGGGCAGGTAGGATAGAAGAGTCATCACTTCCAATAAAAAAGAAAAACTGCCTGTTTAACCTCTGGTGCTTCTGTATTTGTGGTTGGGCATGGCTTACAGGTAATGGAGTGTGATTGCTGGGCCATTATCACTCTTAGGCCACCTTGAGACTCTGGAATATGCTTTTTGTTTCGGAGGAGTGGGGCTTTTTTGTCTTTCTGAAGCTCTTAACATTTTCTGATTGAGTACACAGTTCTGAGTGGTGCTTAACTTTATTTTGTTTTCTGGGTATTTGTACCTATACTAGAAAAGGCTTAGAAAGCAATGATATCTGCCTGCCGATGTTTTCACCAGCTCTCAAGAGACTTACTTGAGTGTTTTATGCAGAAAATATCTTTACTTGGACTTATGCAGACTACTAGATAAAGGGCGCTGTCACTGCCATTGTCATGATGGTTGTACTCTGGGCCCCTTTGACTATGGTAGCATCAACGACAGTCTGACTGTAGTATTATCCTAAGGTGGCTGTAAATGACAGAACAGTTTTGCGGTGCTTGCAGCCATAGAAAAATCTGTTATATCTGATAATTGCTGGCTATGTCGCATATTAGACTGTCTGACAGGTCAAAAGACTAAAAGTCAGAGTGGTTATTCCATCTTTCAAGTTAATTATGGGTCTCCTGTGTTTAAATGCTAGTCTTTGATTTCTGTAATACCTCTTCAAATCAGGAGATATGAAATTCTTAACTAGGTTCTCCTGTCAGGCAATTATGCCTGGTAAGCCTCTTGAGTATGCAGTGCAGGAAAATAAATGTATCTATATCTCTACTGTAATACTGCTTAGTGGTTTCATCAGCTGCATGGTTCAGTCCCCAGCTTTAATACTAAGGAATCAGTAGATGTGCTGTGGTTAAGAGAACCTGCAAGTCCGCTATATCCAGAGTTCTAAACATTCTCATGGGTTTTGTATGGGGGGCAATTTGAGGGACAAGATTCTGTGTTAGCTTAGACGACAGCTAAACAGAAGCAAGAGAATCTGGGGTATTTTTGTCCCATGTCCCAGCTGTAGAGATGTAGCTATGCTGTGATCCAAGCAGACTGAGCTTAAGCTCATGAAAGCTTTTCAGTTTTGAGCTATTAAAGTTTTATGCTTTTCTGGTAAGTTTTATAAGTCCTGTTAAACCCCTGAAAGATCTGTTGCTCTCTGGCAGTTTGATATTTTATAGGCTTTCCACTAAGATGGAGCAGTGACTTGTCTAAACCATTGCTGCTCCCTTCTTTCCCTGGTGGCTCCAGATGTGCTGCTTTCCCCCATAGATAATCTTGCCATTACTTTTAGAAAGAGCAATGTGGAGGAAATGTGTCAGCCTGTATCTGAAAGTAGTTTTTCAGGTCCCCTCTGTATCTTGACGTGTGCACTGTAAAACCCACAGGCCCAAATCAAAGGATGGTTCCTCCTCTACAGCATGTGACTGTACAGGCACTACTGTGTGTATGCATTGCAGGTTTTGAGCTGCTCAGTCACATGGTAAAGGCATTGCCCTCAAAGGGGCTCTCGTATGAATGGAGGCAGTAAGGTAAGCCCGTATCACCGGTAGATCAAACTATCCAAACTGAAGTAGAAGGTAATGAAACCATTCAAGCACAATTAAAAATAGAAGTACCATGCTTTGCGGTATTTGGGAAGCATGCTATGGTAGTTAAACATTATGCATTAAATATGAAGCTCAGATCTTGCACTGACTGCTTTTGTCCTCTGATGTGAGGCTTGCTATGGATTGGCACATAACGTTTTTCTCTAGTTAGAAAAAGCATTACTCAAAGGTATAGTGGTAAATAATGCATTCTTGCAGTACACCTGTATACTCGTGGTACCCTATCAACTGCTACTTGTTTAAGGTCACACTTATTAATGAGTGGATGTGCACTGTTGTCAACCAAGGTGACATAGCTTTCGCTGTAAATAAATTTAGTTGGTAGGAAGCTTTCATATTGTAATGGTGGAACGTGATTATATGACATGCACATATGAACTGGGATGTTATACTTATGGAAAAAATAGTAATGTCATTGTCAAATGAAAAATAACTAATAGTATTAATGTGGGAAGGGACATTTGTTTTAGGTCTTTTCAGGTATTTAAATAGCCCATTTGAAAATCTTTGTTTTTACTTGTTCTGACAGCCTTACTAGTCTGTCTTGTAACTGTTTTAGCTATGACTTATCGCCTACTATAACTTCCCAGCAGCAACCTCTTAATTTACTTTTGTTTTATTTTGTGTGTAAATTATGTTTATATCCAGATTTGTGTTGAATTAAACAGTGGTACCATAGTTTCAAATTCCTCTTAAGCAGGAGGGACTAGTGTAAGCAGTACTTCTAAAGTACATCTTTCGCTAACACTGCAGTGCTTACTGTCCAGCAACATAAAATAGTAGAAATAATAGAAGTGCTTGCATGAAAACTTGCACTATGTTAGAAAAATATTTTGATGTGTAAAGATCAACTTTTGATGTGGTGCTTTTGCTTTAAACAGTATAGTTTTTTCTATCTAAGAGCAGCCTGTGCTGAGGTTTCACCTTGCCCTGGAAATAGGGCCAGAGCAAGTCACACTTGCAAAAACAAAGGTGAAGCTTCTTCTTTATGTGGTGTGGTCTATGGAACTATTTCTCAGTAGGTGTCTGCTCTGAGTTAGGACAAGCAGACTGTCATTTCTTCCTCTATGCTGTGAGACATTCCTGGTTTTAATCTCCCTCTGTGCTGCAAGTTTGTCTCTGGTGAAGCTGACTGAGAATCAGCTGCAGAAGTGCCCCTGCATTGGGCTCTTGGAGCTGAGTCCCCTGCAAGGGCCGTGCCAGGACATCATTTTCCTGTTTTCACTCTTGCTCTATCTTATGATGCTCAAAGTTCTAGTCTGATCTTCCCTGGGGCAAGCAGAATTTAAAATGTTAAGAACAGAGCTGCAAGCTTATGTGCTTCACTTTTTCACAAAGCTAAATTCTGTCCTCAGCTGTCTATTTGGAGCCTCTTGGACCTCTGCCTTTAGATGTGAAACTAAGATCCCAGCTCAGGAACATTTCTAGATGTAGGTGAGCATTTGATGGCAAGGTACTTACAAACTGAAAAGAAAGCAGTTCTAGATTGAAAGCATTCAGTTAGCCTTCCAAATCGTGTCAGTTTCAGAAATGCTTTTTTTTCTTAGCACTTTCGACAGTTGTAGAATATAACAGCTGAAATGTAACCAGATTTTATGGCTTCTGTCACCCCTTTTTTTCCTCAGTGTCAAAAAGCTTTCCATGACTCCAAAGGCAGCCATTTTCTTATCAAAATATTAATTATTGAAGTATTTATTTTTGCATTTAAATCGGTATTCTGCTTCAGAAACATCCCCAGAGCTAATACTCTTTACATGCTTTCTAGATTAAAGGTAAGTAAATCCAAATGTCATTTTTTGAAGGCAGAGTACACAGAGAGAAGTCAGCTGGACAGGCATCCTTCTCCTGATTTGATTGTTTGTAAGAGTATTACATTTATAGGTGGTAAATTAATGCCATGTGGTCTGAAGTGTCTGGAACTGGGAGCTCTCTCATTCAATCCTGGAGCGTCTGGAGCTGTTCAGGAAGTGCAAGCATGTAGTAGTGCGCTGTTATTTTCTTTCCAGCTCTGGGCTAGGCTTGAGCAGAGTGATCAGGGTTAAGTTTAGTCTTCATGTGCAGAATTTTGTGCTGTTGCGTGTGATAGATGTCACAGCTTCTACTCTTGTTTGCTTTTTCCATACCAGGTTTGTGTCACAAAGCTAAATATGCTTGCAGAACAGAGAGATATAATGGGCCTCTTTCCTTAGAGATCTGTGAGCATCTAAGAAGCCTGAATTCCAAGTATTTTATTTTACTATTTCCTGAGTAAACACATTAATGATCTGTCTGAGCATGGAGGAGAATATAAATAAATTGGCCCCTGAAAATAGTAGCAGACACTGGCATTTTGCATCTGTGGGAGCCATAACTAAGAAACATTCTGCTAACTTCAGACACAAATCCATCACTGAGATTCACAGTTTAGGTGCCCTTCTGTTGTGGATTTTAACCAGAAAAGACAGATTTTCAACAAATGACAGAGAATAATATTAAGACTTTTGAAAGTGTTTATTTAAATCAGATCTCTTATTTTCAGAGTTTAAGAAATGTGACTTTGCAGACTTGTTTTTAACTTTTTTCCATTAGTCTATAGCTTTCTTTCTAAATAATGAACTTGTCTGGAGTCAAAGTGCTAAAACGTGTGCCTTGACGTTTCGTCTTCCTCTTCTAGAGGAGCAAAGCAGGTGCTTAAGTTGCCCTGAGTAGTAATTGTGTGTTGAACGTGAGTCTCTTCTGCTGTGTTCAGAGCTGGATGTGGCTGAAGAGAATTTGGTGGGTGTTCGGCAACTCGGGATTGTCTCTTCTGTGAGCATTGAAAAGGTGGTGCATGGTTCTGATCACATCAATGAGCCCAGCTCCTGTCTGGTAGCTGATGATTAGAGCTGATGATTAGAGTGTTGGCAGTGCACGTAATTTCTCTATGAAATCCTCTCTAACCTATTTACTGGAAGTACTGAAGTTTGCTCCCAGGTCTTTATTAATTGTTGGCCATCTAGAAATTATCTGTAGTATCCCTATATTTTCTCACATTTTTTTTGTCAGATAATGCAGATAAGTTCTGTTATAAACTGTGTATAAGGGAAGTAGGTAGCTTTTCCATTCTTGCTGCCTGTGGCTTTACCCTGCTATAACCTAGTGCAAAATGAAACCTGATATCTGATTTGAAAATTTGGAGCAAATTTTCCCACCAAGGGCAATTGGAAAGGGTCACTCAGCAAAGCTTACCCTGCCTTCCTCAGCAGCAGCTGGGAAATGTGATGGCCCTCATGTTGCCACAACTTTTTGGAGCTGAGGTGGGAGCCCTCTGTTCAGAAGTAGTGCTGTGTACTGTAATAACTATGTCTGAGCCCTTCTTACGGAAAGTTGGGAGGTTTAGTTTGGATACAAGATGTTTCTTTCTGACTATGGTGAGGCACTGGCACAGGTTGCCTGGAGAGGTGGTGGATGCCCTGGGTCCAGCTGAAGGGACTGTGAGCACCTGATGGAGCGGTAGGTGTCCATGCTCGTTGCAGAGCAGTTGGACTAGATGGCCTTTAAGGATTTCTTCCAACTCAGGTGGTTTTATGATTCTTTGGTGCACAAACTGAAGGATATAGAAACGGCAGAAACCCCCAAATTCCCGTGTTCGCTGCGTTTCCCGCTGAGCAGAAGCAGTATGGCCACTGGGGGATGCTGCTGCACATCAAATAACTGAACCCGAGGAAAGGAAGAGCAAGGGATACTTCACAATACACTGATCCATAACGCTTTTTTTTTGTGTAAGCATTTAGAGGGGAAATCTGAGACAGAAATAAGTTCAAGACTGTTATGTTGAGTGAAACAGTAACTCACTTTCAGTAATTTGGGAGAACGACTTCAGCTCTTAAAGAAACGCATTGCCTTTTAGTCCTGTACAAATTGCTAAACCAGGAGTTTTCTTCTCTGTTCTAGAGTATTGACTGCTGGGATTTGGGTAACAAAAAGATCTGTGTTCCTCGATGTGGCAGGTTTTAGTCTGCTCAGTAATGTGCTTTAAACATAGGGGAAAAAAAACTTGCAGGACAAAGTGTAATTAAAATTCAGAGATGTAATTAAGCACAGAAATTAGAAATACTCCTGGGAGTTCATGTAATCTTTTTTCTGTCTGAGCAGAAACCCGATAAGCTTAGTGGTGTTTCCAGTTTAAAACTAAGGTGTTGGAAAGGCTTTTGCTGGAGCAGTGTTGAAGAACTTTCAAAAATACATAGATCAACTGTAAACTTCATTTGTGTTTATTTGCTTGTTGCTGTAGCAGACTCCGTGTGCTGTGTAGCTTTATTACTCTCTGTTGCAGCTTGGGATTCTGTGAGTGCTTGCCATTAGATAGTATTGTTTCCTGTCTTATGGTGATTTCTGCCATAAAAATAATGTGAAAATTAGTGAAACAATGCAGAGTTTTTATTGCACTTTGGCAATGTGAGTGGCTATTCATCTGCAGGGAGCTCACTTATCACGAGCGATCTTTTCTCTGTGCCTTTCTCATCCTGTTTAACTTTAGGAATTGAGTGCTTTTTCGTTTTGTTTCCCTTAAGGATTTTTTGAGGGTCAGGCAAGAGAAGGGGTTCTTTTTAGAAGTGTTTTCGACTTGTGAGATGCTGCAGTTCTCTTGCCCCTATTTTATAGAATAAGGCTAATATGTTCATACTTGCATGGTTATTTTTAGATACCCTATTTCCATATTTAGTAAATGCAGTTTTTAGCCTTACAGAAAAAGAGGCCATTGATTTGGGTATCTACATACAGAGAATTATAAGCCTGGGGTAGTGTATAAAAAAGAGCTTAATTTCTGGTCGGGCCTGAGTTGCTGTGCCGTTATGGATCCTTACATCATGGATATAGTATATTTAACACCTAAAACAAATGTATATTTTGAGGTATCATTTCAGAAAGGTGTCTTCTTTTGACACTGACTCTGCTGTTGCAGCTGCCACTTTAGTAAGCAAATTCTACTTGTTGTAGGCGTGGCAGCAGCAATAGGAAGCAAAGCATAAGCCTGTTCCTAAGCCAGGAGTGTGAGAGGTAGGTGGATATGTAGGGAGTGGGAGGATGAGGGTCAGAAGGAAGATGGAAGTACATGTAGTGAAAGGAACATGTGAGCTCTGTAGTACGTTGATTTTTTTTTTTTTGCATATATCAGTGGTAATCAGGTGTTATAGCACAATGCCAGGCAAGCCTCACTAAACCAACTAATTTCATGGAGCTTTGCAGAGGGGGGACTGGAAGATAAACGTGCATTGAAAGGATAAAGTAACTGTAATTGTATGAGTTGAAAAACCTTCTCTTCCTAGGGAAGTCTATGTTGATAAGGCCTAAGCAAATGGGGGAAGTATTTATTGGAGAATGGGAAGCATATAAGGGTCTATTTTTGTATTTGTTTGAGACAACTTGTAAATATTCATTGTGTAAGGATTCTGAACATTCCTACATGCAATAGAGAGATTACTGTTTCTTTTCTCTAAGAAACTTTGGAAAATTGGTCTGTTTCCTTCAGCAGTCCAACAGCCAGGACGTGGTTGCAGGTTCTGCCATCAAAACTTGATCCTGGATTGTGTCAGTTTCTGGTTGCTTTGTGGGGAAGGAAGGAGATGATCTCAAGATGTGTGCTTGCTCTGCAAACAGATGGAAGACTGGGACTAGCTACAGGCAGCACGACGTCTACTTTAGGCACAAGTCACTGATACTGCTTTACCGTAAAGTGAGTGCAGATGTTATTGGTGAGCAGAGGAACATTGGAAGCCTTTCAAAGGAAATGCGTTTAAGGAGGGATTTGGAGGAGGAAGTAGCGGGAGCTTTGCATGTGAGAGGTTGTGATTAAATGTTCGACTTGATTTGTAAATGACAGGACAACATTCAGAGCAGTCTCACCAAACAAATCATAGGATATTTGATCTGCGAGTGTCAAGCTTGACAAGTCCCTTGGCTGCTTGTGAGCATTTCACAGTGAATTCTTAGAAAAGTTAATCTGAAATGTATGCCCTCCTTTGGAGGGAGGATTAACAGTGCTCCTAGGAGAATCAGAATGAGTGACGTACTCAGCTGAACAAGGATCTTGATTAACAAATCTACAGGCACAGAGAGTCAGAAAGAAACTAAAGATAGACATGATCTTCTTGCAAACAGCTCCACTATTATATGAAGTGTTTTGTATTAAATTAGTTTTGAGCAAGCTCTGTGGAAATAGCAACCATGTTAATGTGCAGATCCTGGTATTCACTGTGCTCATTGGAGCATTCAAGAACTTATGGGAGCTCAGTTCAGGAACTTTTATTTTCTCTTGAAGAACATCAGCACTACTTTAACCTTTCTATAAAACATTTCTTTGCCTAGTGAATAATTTGGATCAGACGGATCAGAGGAATGAAATGAAGTGTAGGAGTGAGAAAGGAATTAGAACAGTTTATTATAGGCTCTGGTCAAATCTGTTCTTCTGCCATTCTCTATTTCAACTGCTGCCCATTGCTAAGTTTGACTCAGTGTATGTGGATTTATAGAGTCTCTTCTGTATTTTAACACATGGATGTATCTGAATGCATTTTCGTAGGAAAAAGAGAATCTAGACTAATAAATGCTGTTAAAGTTAATACTGATCCTTGTCTATCTCTTTAACCTTGAGACTGTCTAGATCAAGATAAGGTCAGTTCTTTGTCTTTGAATTTTCAACTGACCACTCAATCAAGTGAGTTCCTGCAGGTTTATGCAAACAGTAAATCTGCGGAAGTGGACTTTTTTTTGTGTGTGTTCTCTGCTGTGTTGGCAATTTGTCTTTTTTAAATCAAGAAATTTAAGATCCATAAGCTCTGCTAACACAGCCAAGCCATGGATGGGCTTTGGGTGACCCATACTCTCAAATCACTGCATGATTTCTTCAGGTACTGAAAATCTGAACCCAGAAATTAATTTCCCTATGGCCAAATTATTTCTGTTCAGGGAAAAAAAGTGAGCTCCACATGCAGATTTGGTAGTTTTTGCAGTTATTTTAAAGTTATTTCTTTTGAGTAGCTGCCATTTCTCATTGATGTCAAAGCAGGCTAGCAGTTCAGAATGTTGCTGCTGGCATTGTGCCTGTTGAAGAAAGTTTATTTGTATAGGTTTCTGATTCTTAGAGTGCTGAAGATCTAATGCAATTTATTCATTCTTCTTTTGTCCAAAGGTGGTCACTTCCCCATTCTCCTTTTATGGTCTGCATGCAGTTGGTGGCTACCAATTGTGCTTGTGAATTGACTATGAAGGTTTGTAGTAATTCTCTGCTCCACAACCACCAACAATGCTCTGGTTCTGTGCCAGCTTTCTCAGTGCTACCCTACTGTGATCCTACCATTTGTATTTCATATCCTCCCATCTCTCCTTTGCTATCTAATCCATACACTTGCTTTGTGGTGAGGTCCCTCAACAACGATGCTACAAAGCTTGCATCTTCTATGCTTGACTTTTCCATGAAAGGTTGAAACAGGCTCTTGTCTTGGCAGCTTGCCCTTTGAGCTGAAATTCTGGGGAAACCAGCATTGCTGTTCTATTCATCTGTTCGTGGGCACTGGCACAGGTAGTCTGGAGAGGTGATGAAACACTTCAGCCCTAGAGACACTCAAGGTCAGGCTGAAGGCTAGCAGATGTCATCTACGTGGACTTCTGCAAAACCTTTGGCGTGGTCCCTCACTACATGCTTCTCTTGAAATTGGAGAAGTATGGTTTTAGATGGATTGAGAACTAGTTGTCTGGTTGCAGCCGAAGCGCCATGATTGGTGGTTCTATGTCTGGGTGGAGGCAAGTTGCAAGTGGTGTCCCCCAAGTCTTGGGGCTGGTGCTCTTCATCTTCATCAGTGATATAAATGGTGGAATTGAGTGCGCCCTCAGCAAGTTTGTGGCTGACACCAAGCTAAGTGATGCTGTCGCTACACTGGAGGGAAGGGAAGCCATTCAGGGAGACCTGAACAGGCTGGAGAAGTGGGCCTGTGTGAACCTAATGAGGTTCAACAAGGCGAAATGATGTACTTGGGATGGAGCAGTCCCAGGTATTGGTACAGACTAGGGGAAGAACTCCTGGAAAGCAGCCCTGCAGAGAAGGAGGTGGGGGTCCTGGCAGACAGGAAGCTGAATATGAGCCAGCAGTGTGCGCTTGCAGCCTGGAGTGCCAACTAAATGCAGCCTGGCATAAAAAAAGGGGTGGCCAGCAGGGAGAGGGAGGTGATTATCCCCCTCTACCCACCTCTTGTGAGATCCTATCAGGAGTACTGTGTCCAGGCCTGGGGCATCCAGCACAGGGAAGATGCAGAGCTTCTGAGATGGGTCCTGAGAAGGACCACTAAAATGATCAGCACCTGCAGCACCTCTTCTATGAGCAAAGATTGAGAGACCTGGGCTTATTTAACTTGGGGAAGAGAAGGCTCTGGGGAGATCTCATTGTGGCCTTTTAATACTTGAAGGAAGTCTATAAACTGTTGGGAGTGACTGTTGATGTGGGTCAGTAATGATAGGACAAGGGGGAATGGTTTTAAACCAAGGCAGGAGATGAGGTCAGATAGATGTTAGGAGGATGTTTTTCTTACTTGGAGGGCAGAGATGCACTGGAACAAATTGTACAGAGAGGTTGTGGATGCCCCATCCTTGGAGGCATTCAAGGCAAGGCTGGATGTGGCTCTGAGCAGCCTGGTCTAGTGGTTGGCAACCCTGCCCATGGCAGGGGGTTGAAACTAGATAATCTTTGAGGTTGTTTTCAACCCAGGTCATTTTTTTTTCTTTTCATTTTAAGAGCACCTGATAGAAACAGGTGTCCCTGTTTCTTGCAGGGGAGTTGGATTAGATGGCCTTTCAGGGTCCCTTCCAATGCCAGCAATTCTGTGGTTCTGTGCTTGTTGGGCGTTTTATGATCTCAAATGTGAGGTCTTTTTTTTATGAAATTGAGTAAGGACTGTTGATTATATAAAGGCTGCATTGCCATGGGCTGAAAATGAGAAGTCAAGATCTTCAAAGTGTTAACGAAGATTAATAAGTAGCATTCTTCCTTCATAGCGAAACCAGTTGCTGAGCTGCTGGAGCACAAAATGTATGTAGTTTGTGCAATTTGTTTGCGTTCCTAAGTATGACCTTCTGAGCTAACTTTAGGTACTTTTTACAAAAAAATCTTTGCCTACTGTCAACAACATAATCAACAGGCAGAGAAGTTAGTTGTAGGTAGACCACCCTGAAATAGTTCTGCTTTTGCTCGGCAATTTCTACCATTCCCCCCTGGATCTCTCCCTTGAGTGGAATATCTGGTTGGATTTATTGTGGTTTCACCATAATCATGATAGTAATGTCCTTCTTAAATTTTCTCATGAGGAAGGGGTCAACTGTGAATGAGGAAATCAGGTGTTATAGATAGCATACACCTTGTTCATAACCTTTCTTTCTTAAAATAAATGCCTTCCATGATCTGTGAGTCCTACTTCTTGTTTGCTTTATCCTGCAGAATATGAAGCTCTGCTAAGTGAAGCTATTTTGGTTTGGTCTCATAATGAATCAGTAACATAAATTCCAGCCCTGTAGAGAGAGCTGGGTAGGTAGCATATCTCAATTACAGTGGAAAGAAAAGTAATGCTTTTAGAGGCTATTTAGGCTTCTGTGTTACATTTGGGACCTTCTTTGATGGAAAGCAGAGGAGCACTGAATTCACCTAGCAAAAAAGAGTGGCTTTAACTGCAGATGTTTCTGCAGCTTTAGAGCAGGGGCACTCGGATATGGCTGAGGATTATAAGGAAAATTTTGCCCTGATATCTTGGACTGTCTCGTGGGAAATATATATCACAAGAGCCATACAGGGCTTCCAGGGTGCAGCTGTGGGTCACTGCCTTCATTCTCACCTGTGGAGGTGATGTGCACTACTTTTCCAGCAACCAACCCCTAGTGAGATTAGCCGGCTGGCTTTGGGCTCCTCTCTTCATGGCTCCTCTTGTGGGGCAGTGTTGAGAATATACCGATATACATTTCCTGGGGACCCTGAAGAGTTCTGCTGTTTTGTCCAGTAGTGCTAGGTTTAGTAGATCCAGAGTTACCGAAGTATTCCACCAGGATCAGAGAAGAGGTGGACTACTTGTCTTTTGATGAGTATTGTGCAGAGGTGCTAGTACTAAGTGGTGGGAAGATTATGCAACCTATAGTTGCATAATTTTTGCATTTGCATATGTTTGGAACATGCATTCTCCAAAAACCCACTACACCTATGAAGCTGAATGGAAAGTCAGAATTAAAGGTATCCTGTGATGGGCAAGTTGGGAGTCAGACAACTGACATTTGGTAAGAACACTGAAATCATAACTAATGAGAAGTAGGTATGCAAAGAAACCTGTAATAAACCCTGTGATAATGGAGTTTGGCTCTGGTGTGGTGTTAATTCATTATACTCAAGTGCTGTCTTAACCCCTCTCAGCCAGAGAGATCTTGCCTGTAAGATGTGAGGAGTTTGTTTCAGGACTGATAGAAATTGCAACTAATGTGCAAGTTACTTAAGTAAGCATATGTAGGAAGGCAGAGTTGCACGAAATATTTTTGCAGTAACTCTTGCAGGGGAAAAAAGTTACTTTGTGCTGTGAGGATTGGTGAGTTTAGGAAGCAAATCATGTAAGACATTAAAATCATGTAAGCCATTACCTTCAAATAAATTAGTCTTTCAGACCCTGAACAATTCTTCCTGCTGGTTGCTTTTTAACTTTCTTCTAGTCTCTCATTAGTAATCCACAAAATATCAACTCTGAGTTTACTTCACCCGCATCTTTTTTCTGCTGATTTACACCTCAAAGTAGCAAAATCCTTTTTGATTCTTTTGATGTATATGTTGTATTGCATATTACAGGTTCCCACAGTTCTTGCTGCTCCATGTTCAGCAAATGCAATCACCTTGTAGGACTGCTCATCTCATCATAAAACATTTCTTCCAACACATCTCAGGTGTGTATTTCAATAAGATAGCAATGTAAGAGATGTTTTGCTGAGCTAGTACGCCTATGGTGGTGTCCCACTTTCTCCAACTGTTAACTGGTGTTTGAACAAAACTGATATTTAATTCCTGTGGAAAAAAGTTCCTATAAAAAGTTGTTTTGGCTCATAGTGTCAAGTAATGAAAGCAGCAGGGTGAACTGTCAAGGCGCAGAAACTCATGTTAAGACAGCAGTTACATTGGATTGAGGGAGTAAACACACAGCTGGTGAGAGCTTTTTGAAGAACCTTGCTCCAAAAGGCCCCTTAATAACATCCAACCTGAGAAATAGTGTCCAGAGTTCTGATTACTGTAGGGTTAAATAAAAAGGTATTAGTAGGGTATTTTTTTTTTTCTGGAGGCTGCCGTTGCTATTGCTGAGGCATCTAGAATCACAGAGTTACGAAGGTTGAAAAAGCCCGGTGAAATCATTTAGTCCTATTATCAGTCTACATCTACTGTGCCTGTAAACCCATGTCCCTTAGTACCACACCTGTCCTTTCCTTGAACACCCCTAGGGACGCTTTCGTCTCCCTGGGTAGCCTCTGCCAACACCTCACCACCCGTTTTGAGAAGAAATTTTTCATACTAATTTGTAGTATATCTTCCTAATATTTCCTATCTCTTTTTATTTCCCATAAGACCATAGTTCTGCTTTAAAGCAGGGTTACTGATTATACTTTTAAATACAAACAAGAACAAAAACGTGTTGAAGACTTTCTAGGAGTCACCTATTTTTCTCTGCAGGAACCTGGACTCAAGGCAGGTCTACCTTTGTCTTGTGAAACTGAGAAATTGGGGCATTCAGCAATACTGTGTTTTACTTCATTTCTTTTTGAGAGATGACTTTGGCTGTCTTTAGGTTTAAACGTAGGTGGAATGGCTTTAATTCCCATCAAAATTAATTTAGTTTTCAATTTGTTAGCTCATTCTTGCGTTGAAAGTAAATCAGAGTAGCACATTAATCAGTATTAATTTTCTGTTTCCTAACACCCTAGGTAGCTGTAAAATAATAGCGGGACAATGACTGGTTATTTTCTTTTGGTTTCTTGAACTCCCAGGGCTGTGCTGTGCTCTCCTCAAGGTTTAATGTGCACTTACTAATGGCATAAGTTCTAGCCACAAAGTGTATGATTAAAAAGTGCTGAAAGAAATGTTGATATTTAATTTCCTTTACGTTAGCAGTGGCATTCCAAAAAGAAATACAACTTAAGAGTTCAGAAACTGAACAAGCAAGAGGGAGACTTGAGGAAAAGCTTCAGTTTTCTACTGTGTTCGAGTTTTCTTCAGGAAATGTGACTTCTGTGCGTGTGTGGTGCAGGGGGACAGCAGTACTTCTCTGTATGGCACCCTGAAATAGTTATGCCCAATTCCTGGACATGCCGTTACTGGAATAATAAGTGACCAACTAATTTTCTCTGAATTCCATCCAATTGTGGTTTGAAGCGAGGTTGGCTTTGCAATAGGCAATATGATATTCACATATGTATTAGCCAAAGCAGTAAAAGATGGTAGGAATGAATTAATACAGCATAGTGATGAATGTACATGAAATTGAGGGTTCTGCTCTGTGATCCCTGTCAGATTTAGCAGTGACTACTAAGATCCTACCTGCTCCAGCTGGCTGTCCTGCCCTGTGAATGTTACTGCTTTCCCTGCAGAAGGGGCAGAACAGGAGATGCACTGCTCAGCATTTTAATGTAAGACTAAAAGCAGTTGGTATATTGGGTTAGGCCCTGTGGCATCAGTACAACTGATGTGTTGCCTGCTGTGCTATCTCTGCTGTCAGAGTAGCAGCTTCGGATAAAGAGGCAGAGGGGATTTGAGAGGCAGCAGAGTGCTACAAGTGATGGACTGCATAATGCATTGCTAAACCGGGCAAAGGTAAAGGCTGGGAAGGAGAGAAGTATAGCTGGAAAGGAGAGAAGTATAGCTGTACGAACTCCCTATTCATGTTTTAATATAGTATTATAGCAGTCTTATATTTTCACAAGGGTTTCCTACTGTTGTCTTCAGCTTTGAACTGTAGTGTAGCAGGTGAGGATCCTATTAGTGCAAACCCACCTGAATTTCTTTCAATTTTGGTTTTCACAGGCAATTGCTAAGGCTATAAGTATATCACAGTCTTTGCCATTTTCCTGTCTTTATCATAGCTGTTTACTCTATTTTGCAAAGAAATCAAAAGTTGCTCCTGGCTCTGGAGGGTTTGTAATTTAACAGTCAGACCGTGGCAGGGAAAAGAGTGGTTACGTGCTGCAACAGGCTGCCTGGGAAGGTGGTGGTGTCACTGTTCCTGGAGGTGTTTAAGAAAGGTTTAGATGCTTGTTGTACCGAGGGACATAGCTTAGTGGACAATATTGGTGATAAGCGGTTGGTTGGAAGTATTTTCCAACCTTGGTGATTCTATGATTCTGTGGAATTAAAAAATAGATGCAAGTCTTTTTCAATGGCATGGTAGAACACTTGCCGCATTCACAGTCTGAAAGAGAAATCTTGTGGTTGCAGAGGAGCTCTGCCAAGCTCAGGTGGGAATGAGATGTCCCTTTCACACTATGGGAATTCATAAATGGATTAGACTTCTAAGGAAATGGAAAACATGGTCTCAGAGCTATGGGAAGAAGAGAGAGTGCCCCTGAGCAAAGATGACAGGCATCAAAAAACATAACTCACTAGCTCACGTTTCTATTATCTAGGTTTCACAAAGCTTTAGGGATCCTAGAAGTTGAAAACTTTCTTGCAGAAGAGAATGAACACTGTTCTTCCTTCAGACTTGGTAACTTGCGCAAAAATTACCTCCTCTTTAGAATCCTTCCCATGACTCTTGCCCAGTGAAGGCACGGACACTCAAGCAGTGTTAGGTAGCAGAGGGAAGATGAAACTCACAACTGTAAGCAATTGTGATGCCCTGAACTACCATCTAAGTGTGGAATTTGTTTTACATTCCTTGGAGATGTACAGAGCTTTTAACCTTGCTCTTTTCTGCCCTTAAAATTGAGCATAATTAAACCAAAATGAAGAATCCATGAGATTGAGATGCAGACCAAGTGGGGGTTTGTGTGGGGAAGCTAAATATAGAGTCTCTACTAAAAGTCGGAAGGCTGGGAATGGAGTAGTGTGGCACACAAGACGCAGTGAGACATTCAGTTAACCTTAATTCAACTGCCATGTTTCAGTCTGTGCTGCTTTGCTTGCTGAGAGTGTGTGTCAAAGTACCCACGGCATTTTGGTGAGGGCATTGAGATCTGTTGAGATTTTCACAACCCACATCTAAAATCTTTGTAGTTCAGCTCTTAAATAAAAAGAAAAGTAAGCTAAGCCTATTCTCTAACAAAGTTATAGAGTAATATTCATTGCTGGGCTGACAGCCTTAATGGCCAGTTACGGATGAACTACAAACCCTAGAAAATAAGGCTCATAATGGAAACTGCAATTCAACCATGTAATGATAGCATTGCAAATGGGATATGGTAATACCAAATAATTCTCTGCCTGAGTGAACTGGCTACCTTGGAGTTGGGAGGAATTCATTCACTTTGTACTAATCTTGTCTGAGCTGAAAAGAAATCAGCAGACATCTTCTTAGATGTAAAATATTGGAAATGTTGGCGTATTGAGTAATATCATGGCTTACCAGGTCTGGAAACTAGAGAAGAATGCCTAGAAAAGGCTGTAAGTTGTTGGCAAGCTGTAGAATAGGTCACTATGAGAGAGGGGAGAGAAAGGAGAAAAGAATCAGTGCTTTAATGGCTTAAACTGTGCCTGTAAATAAGGGACAGATGTTTCCTATCAGAGCACCCACTTATGAAACAAATTCATCCCTGCAAACCAGTACACTGAAGCTTCTTTATATAATGGCAGTGTAACACAGCATAGCCAAATGCTTGTGGAACTGTTTGTTTACAAAACAGGTAGCTGTAAATGTAAAATCAGAGTGGAGACAGGCGGTGACTGACAAGTACCCGCAACTTCTGTGTCCAGAGACATGCTTTGCTGTCCACCTTCATAGGTAGTGATGTTTTGTTCCTTTGGCCAGTACTAGTTGATGGTTCAGAATGCTACTACTTACTTTTATGCACAAGGCAGTAAAGCATGTCAAAATTGGTTGTCCAAGGCCAGGCAGTTCAGGGCTAATGTACCCTATATCCTTGAGCCTTTTTCCATGCGCAAATACACTATGGTATTTCATTACCAGATCATATAACGATGTGATGTGACAACGTGGCGTACTCTTCAGTGAAATGGGAAGCGTTGAGAAACCCATGTTATTCACATCAGAAGCTTTCAACTATAAAAGTGACATGCCTTCTGTGATGGAATGAGTGTGGATGCATTAATATTCTTCATACAGCATCACTTTTGTCGTTATGGTAATGACAAGCTTTGCATGCTTAACCTATGACTTATAAACATTACTTTTGTGTCCACAGAACCAGACTGTTCTCTACCCTCGTTTACTCAAGTTAGTGAGACAATTCCAGGATTAAGGGTTTCAGCAATGTCAGAGGGATTAAAGCAAATGTTTTACAGAAGCGATTGGGATTTAAGAGCCTCTTTCCTTTTTTCTTTTTTTTAATGCACTCCAGCAACTGCTATTTTTCACTCAGTTTGTCATATGCTCCAGTGCCTCAGCTGCAACATTTGAACCAGTAGCTGGATCATGGTCTTAGCTCTTTCTGACTTTCACAGAGCTGAAAGGTTGTAGTTTGTCAGTCAGAATTCCTAAGAACAGGACTTGATGTCAGGAGATTTAGGGTGCTTTTCCATGGGTGATTTCTCCTGTAATTCAGTTTCTCCTTTTCTGAACAAGAGGCGTCTAGAGCACAATGTGCATATTAGCCAATGTTCGAAGAGCTATTTAATGATTTCAAGTAGTTATCATCTACCTCAGTGAAGTTTTTTTTCCCCCTGCAGATGCTCTCCCAGGCTTATTGAAAAGTCCAGACCTGTTTGCTTCACAAGAGCATGTAATTCATTAGATTTTGATGAGTCCATTTTCAGTGTGGTTGCTACGAAATGTCAAACTTTCCAATTAAGTTTACTCGGCTGGTTATCAGTATTCGACCCTCCTTTACAGTTTTTAAAATCTCGTTCCCTGTATGCAGAGTGTAGTGCAGGCAGGATTGCTTTGGTGACAGCATCAGCGTTTGGAAGTGTCTTTGCTGGCTGCTGGTTGTGCAAAGTGCCCCTTGTTGAAAAGGCTTCTGTGCAATCAGCAGGGGCAGGCACGACGGAGCGAGCTGGCCAGGGTGTGAATTTGCAGCGCATTAGCTGCTCACCATTAGCTCTGGTAGTAAATGTGTCATTGTACTCACAAAAGCATTCTTAGTGCAGATTAAGGCTATCCACACAGGAAGCTTTTGCAGAGTAGCTGGAGCTGCATAAATTCACACCTTAGTTTAGTCAGTAGTAAATTTCCCCTGTAGACAAGACCGTAGCTTATCCACTCACTTAGCTCGCATCTCTCATAATGCGGCTTTTCACAAGTGTCAAATGTTTGACTGCACTCACAGACACGTCTTCAGTTTTGTATGAGTGTTCCCTCTAACGCTTGGCAGAGATGTCCCCATCTGCTCTTGTCTTTCCCCAAATAAAGATAGGGGTGCCATGGGTTGGAACCTCACCTACATCCACTGCTATATTTCCAGTTGGCGCTGGTGTTTCCCCCCATTGCCATCCTTCTTCATCCTCCACAACCGACTTCATCTTCCCCTACTTCCTCTGCAGTTCCTTGTAGCTGTTTGGGTAAGAGTTGCATGAGAAAAGCGAAGCCTTGATGCAATCGGGCTTGAACTCATGGATTTACCATATTTTTAGAGACTGCGATGCGAAGGGTGGAACCATGGCTGAGCAGAGCTGTTATTTATTGTTTTTTTCAGACACCTTTGGCTGTGGACAAAGCTCTCCACTGTAATTCACCAATGCTGTAATCTTAATTTTAGTACCTCCTCCTCATTCCTGATTTCTTTTATGTGGCTTGGGCTTGCTGCCTGTTGGTTAGGTGCTAAGCTCTTTGGGACTGGACTGATCCCTTTTGTATTTCAAGTTCTAGCTCAATGGAGGCATCACTACAATACAGGCAATGGTGGTCGTAAGTACTGCTGACAACTGAAATAAATGGCACTTTACGAACCTTCTTTGCTTCGTCTGCGTTAATATGGAGAACAGAGGGATATCACCATGATCCCGATATTGAAAACAAGGATCAAACTGGTGCTACAGCTGTATTTCTCTCCTTCTTCTGACCAGATAAGTCGCCTTAAGAGTATTTTCTGGCATGCTTTTGATTTTTTTCCCTCAGCACTGAATGAACACCAGAAGAAGTCCAGCTTTTCTACACTTTTTCTTTTCCCCTTGCAAAATTATGTGGGACTTAATATGTAATCTATGCAGTTTCTGAGGCAGGCTACTCAAAGAGAATGTAGTATTATTTTAGAGGACATCACAGAGATGCTTGAACGATGCTTTGTTTTCAGAATGGAGAGAGTGTTGATAGTTTAGCTCCAAACCTTGAATTCCCTCTGCTAACCCCATAGCTGACTCAGGGGAACCTTTTCTCTTTGCCTTCTACCTTCTCTTTTTCTGGAAAAGATGTTATCTTTTATTTAGAGTACTTATTTGCATGGCAGTTTGCACTTCCAGCTCACAGTCTACAGCAAGGCTGTTGCTTGAATTCTTAGAAATCAAAAGAAACGGTCCAGAGACCTTAAATATTTTGTTCAATGATGTGCTCTGCAGAGTCGAAAGAAGATTCTACCTCTTCTTAGCTTCCGCTCTGTACCTCTTTCAAACATGGGGTTACTAATGTGGTAAGTGGGAAATTCTTCTCAAAATCCTCTCTGAAAGCTTGATTAGGTATATGCACACTTCAGTATAACTCAGACAGAATACTAACTTTATCATGAGGCCATCATAAATAACAGTGGAAGTCTTTCTGTTCCACCTTCACATATGGAAAGCTTCTTAGGATGCACACCTTGTACTTATTTCCTTGCTGAAAATCTTCACGAACGCAGATTTTGGCTTTCTACCCAGAGCTTTGAAGAAATTGCTCTAATAAACTCTCTCCTCTCCTCCCTCAGAGCTTTCTTTTTCTTTCCCCTGAGTAAGCAGCATGTCAGTGCAAGTGGGTTTACCTCATGTCTTTAGTGGAGATGGCATATTTTTAAAGAAGACCTCATGCTCACTTATGACCCTGTAGGCCTGCAATCAGGCACTACAATTACAGGCATAGTCAGGTGCTACTTTGACATATCGAAGTGAACGACATGCAGTGATGCTGCCTAGTTTCTGTTGAAATCGAAGTAGGTAAGATTCGTGACAGTTTTAACTTTTAATTTCCATGTTGTATGTAAATGGTTGCTACTAGCTTTGTATAAGCTTTGTATAAGAAATGTTAAGAAGACATACTTCTGAGCTTAAGGATTTCACCTTTTTGATAATGACTTGACTTTTGGCTTTGTTTTGAAGTATAAACAAATTAACTGCTGTGAATATGGACGTTTGGATTTATTGATTTGACAGGTTAATATTGACCTCCTGTCCTGGTCAATGTTTGCCTAGGGGGATATTAAATCTTAGTGTGTGTCACAAAAGTCAGTACGGATATTGTACTTAGAGGAGAAAATCATAATGTTAAAAGTTATATTGACTAGTAATGAAAGCTTGGTAGAACTAATTATTTTCAGGTTTAAGTCAAATTAATCAAACTTGGTATGGTTTTTTTTTGGTTGGTTTTTTTTTTTTTGGAATGGTCAAGCACCTTGACCTACAATATGGAGATGTTTAACTTCAGTTTACCTAAGTTTAATATAAGAAAG
Organism: Oreortyx pictus; assembly: GCA_036925125.1. Lineage (NCBI taxonomy): Eukaryota > Metazoa > Chordata > Aves > Galliformes > Odontophoridae > Oreortyx > Oreortyx pictus. The sequence goes on along the minus strand of JAUPFR010000005.1, from coordinate 51,679,291 downwards.
TGGGGTTGGGGATTGGGGACAAGCAAAGTGATTGATTTATAGTTTAAAAAAAAGCATTTTCTCATTGGGGGGAAAAATATAAGCTCACAAAAGGAGCAAACATAGAAGCACAATCTTTTTTTCTCTGTTAAGCTAACTGATAGAAAAAGGGATTATTTGAGCAGTGCTTGCTTTTACATTTGCTATGCAAGCTTTCACTTAAAGTATCAGGAAATTTCTCTGCACTGTGGCAATGTCTAATCTTGATTTTTAGAGAGAGGCAAAAAGAGACAAACAAACGTTTATCTCCAGGGAGGTAACAACTGATTCAGCTGCAGCCAGCTGTTTTCATACATTTACCAGAGTACATTCCTCCAGGGCTCCCACGCTGCTGACCTATAAAAGGTGAGCTCTAGGAGATTACCAACTTGCTGTCTTCCTGTGCTATGTGTAAGACTTAACAACATGAAAAAGGGAAATATTTTCCCCTATTCTTATTGCTGGAGAAGCCATTTTCATCCTTCTGATGAGCTTCTCACTGCTCTGCCACTTGGTGAAAAAAGGTTATATTGATCCCTATTACATTTTCTTCATATTTTGTTGGATGTAGGAATTTAATAAGAAGGAATGTCCCTCTGAAGTTTTGTCTAACTCTTCTCTGAATTAATGTGGGGGAGCTCATGCCATTCCACAGCTGTTGTCTTGTTTACATATCACCGTTCAGAGGGACATTCTCGTCATGGGACATATGGAGCATGTATGTTACATATTGCATTCTAGGATAAGTCTGCTTAAATCCCATTTTTATGGCCTGAATTTTTAAGTCCCTGTAAGGGTCTGCCACAGGAGACTGATGGGAGGGACAGGTGTATCGTGGATTCAGCATGGTGACAAGTCTTTGGATTCAGCTGCGTTCTTCCAGCAGCAAAGGGCAGAGCAGCTGGCAGTCCCCAGCCCTCTGCCTCTGTAGGGATCTAGGGAGAGCCTGTCATGCTCCTGTGCATGTGGAAATGTAACTTTTAGCTGAAATAAATTGCACCAATTTTTGCAGGATGGTTTTAAAAGGGTCCTTCCGAAGCTCACTGAGCCTGCAAGCAAGGTAATTCCATTAAGTGCACGCTCCTACATACAGGCACCCTATGTGTGTGCATTTTAGAGTGCTCTTTTGAGGAATACATATGCAATGTAACAGGGAAAGCCAAAAAGCAAGTAAGGACTAGGCTTCTTCTGGCTGCATTACAGCTAACGGCAGCAAGATACTCAGTAAAGGGCTAAATTATGTGGATGTGGTAGGGAGGAGAGGACATGCCCATTCCTGCTCTTTCCCCTCAAGGGGTAGCTGACACTGCTGGACAGAAATAGGCATTTTTGTAGAAGTGTAAGGTAGGGAGCAGCAGGCTGGGAGAGGCATTGGCTGTGCCTACAGAGCAGGCACAGCAAGGGCTCCTTCTGCTGCACTTTCACTGGGTCTCACCTGGGCTCTTTTCCTTCTCTTGTGCATGTTCATATGCTGCTGTAACAGTGAGCTGGTGAGGTCCTGTTTAGACTACAAATCCAACTACAGGAAAAACAGCTAAGAAAAAACAGAAACCAGCCACCTCCTTTGGTTGTAAAAGAGGAATGGTGTGAGAATTCAGGATGAAGTCCCAGCCCCCCTCTTCCCTCATATATGATATAGCCAGCAGGCAATCTCTCTTCAGAGCCCTTTCTTGCAAGATGTTATAGGTATTTCTGCGTGCAAGCTATTTCCTCTTCTTTGAAGGTCACTGCGAGGTTGAGCTGCATCATTACACAACTCAGCAAAGGCAGGTGCTACAATTACCTAAGTCTAAAAAGTCATGCAAGAGCGCTTGCTTTTTCACGAAAAGAACAAGCATCTGGGATCTTTCCTCTTTCATTGTAATCTCATTTGCTGTGACGTGAATGATTTCAGGTCCCTGAATTTCCCTCAAAGAGCATCTCTAAGTACCAGCCAGAAGGAATCTGGTGAGGGGAGAGCACTTACACAAAACTCCTTGCTTTACAGCCACCCTCCCCCAAAATCACATTCGCTCCCTCCTGAAAGTAGCAGCTGTGGCTGATGCATTCATCCAGCAGTGGAGAGCGCAATTTCAGTCTGAAACTGCATTGTTGCTTGGTAACCACCTGCCCAAGTGCGCAGTGCTGCGTGTGGTGCCCAGAGCCCGAGGCGTCACATCCCTCCGACAAGCGGGTGCCTCGCAGCTGGCCTGGGGATCAGCAGTGCTTGGTGAGGAGCCCTCCTGCACCTGGTCACAGCGATTGAGAAGTTTGGCACGTTTTCTGATCTGTGCGATTATCGTCCTGCTCTTTGCTCCTGGCTTAGGAGCACTGGGAGGATGTAAGTGCAACACAAGCCACGTTGTTCTGTGTGTATAGACAGACAAGTACCCGTCCCAGTCCACAGTGCTGTCACGAAAAGACTCAATGGTGCAAGAACTTTTATAGCCTTCCTATTTGCTAATATTTGCTGTTTAACTTTTCATGATGTTCTGGGGCTCTGTCATGTAGTATACTTAAAGTATATTTGGGGATTTGGATGTATTTGGAGCTGGGTCAGATGTGAAGCTTGGCTCCAGATCAGATCTCACTTGCATTAAGTCTCATTACCATGTGAAACTTTAGATCAGTGTTTGTATTCAGCCTAAACAATGCTAGAATCCTGCAAGCTGCTCTTGTAAGAGCTCAGTTATTTCGGTGGCTACCTGAGCGCTTGAGGCTTTGCATAACAAATGTTAGTATTGCATGCTAGACCTTTACCAGCACGCTCATAAGTCTTATTAAAAAAAAAAAAAAAGAAAATTCAGACTTTTTCTGAAACCTAACTGAAAAAGGTCTTTTTCTTAAAAAAGATTCTGGGTTTGTATCAGACTTGTATCCTCTTCTCTCCCAAGACTTTCTCTTTTCCACCTTTTTCTTGTCAGTGAAAGAGCCAGTAACTTATTGGAGGGAAAGAAGATGGCCAAAGTGGTATAGATGTGAAATAGCATGTATCTGATGCTGTTGAACACTGATAAGAAGTTTTCCATTGTGCAGGTTGCTAGCTTAAAATACAGAAGGAAAACCCCAAACTGAATCAGAATATAGCAGAACATTTGTTTTGGCATGTTGTTCACTGAGGCGTGTATTTGGAACAGCTTGTGCAGGAAGAGTCACGCCTTTGAAAACAAAATGGAGCCTGTGTTCACACCTCACATGTGAAAACTGGGCCTAAAAATAACGTAATAACATCACTGTGCTAAACACACTGCATCACATGGAGCCACCAAGAACATTCTTCTGCTCCAGCCCTCTAAGATGCTTAGTACCTGTTCCATTCTACCATGTATCCCATCATTGTTTCCCCCCTGCATGAGAATTCCTTGCCCCTTTTTAGGCTTGTTGCAGCTGCTTGATGCCTCTTGCCGTGTCTGTATGAACTCAAAGGTACACTCTCCTTTCAATCTCACCTTTGGTGATCTGGGAACTCAGTGCAACCTTGATTTGTTCACACACTCCTTATATGCTTTGCTCTACATCTGCTTATGGAATGCAGCAGGCTGTACAGAAATGCTCCGTGCTTTTTGTGACAATTACGCCATTTTATCTAATAGTTATCTAATAGCGTGCTGGCTAACAACTCTCCTGGATACTGTGGAAATTCATCCTCTGTTCCAGCCCGTTAAGCAAGGAGGGGTTGCCTTGCTTCCTCACAGTTCCTCTGTGAGTGTTGCCCCTGTGCAGATGAGGAGAAGAAATGGCTGCCCGTACACTCCCCTCACAAAGAAGAAAATGCTCTTGTAAGAGTCCCCCGTTTGCTGTGAGAGAGGGAGGTCCCTGTTTTGCTTGCTCTCCTCTCGTGTTCGTGCATCGATGGTGGCTCTGAAGCTATTTCAGTCATCGGTTTTCTATGGGCTGCTGTGCTGCGTGTGGGAGCAGCTGAGGCACGCAGGCTGTGCTATGAGCATCCAGCCAGGGGCAGCCCTGCAGCAAACAGCTGTGCTGCTTTGAGAGTAAACGTGAGCGAAAGGCCTTATTTTGTGGTGCTCACAAGACCACTGTTCACAGGAGGAAAGAAGAAAAAAAGCATAAAACAAACTGTAATGTGGTAACTTTCCCCTTAACACAAGAGCTATTCTTGGAGGGCCTGTGTGTAGCTCACATAGGTCCTTTATAAAGCACTCCTCTTAAGAGCTACCTGGCATAGTAATGTCCTTGCTCTCTCTCACTCTCCTGCTGTGGCTTTTCCAGCTGGAACGATGCTTTCTTTTAGTGCTCCTTCATTACACAGTCAACTACTTTGCTCACCAGGGAAATAAAGGTTAATTGGCCCTGTACAATTACAGATTTGTATCATTGGCACTCCAGATAGACAAGATTAACAAACAACGATTGCAGAAATGGTAATGACTAAGCTAGAGACACGTTGAAATTGTTGCCCGAAGCTAAAAGTTGTGATGAGCACACTACTTAGGTAACTATCTGGTATGAGGTTACGCAGACATCTTTGGAAGTTATTTACTAAAGCAGAGTTGATCCTTGGTAAATGACAACATCTCCAAAATTGCAAGCGTTAAGTGCATTCATTTTAAGATTTCTAATCTACAACTAACGTTTTCCCGGATCAATTTTTTTAACATAAATTGCATGTAAGTGTCCTTCTATCCTTCTCCATCTTGATATTCCATTTCACTTTGTTAGCAGTTGTTACTACAGAAAAGACATCTTTATCTCAGAACAGATTTTCAACCCATTTAACAGTTCATTCTGGGATGATGGAAAAATAATTTGTCATGGTTTTATGATTTTTGGCTTTGGTATTCCACATCATAACATCATGTAGTGCATTAAGAGTTGCTGAACTAATACTTCAGCTCCATGGATCATTGATAATTCCAAGTATACCTGTCTCAGAAGAGAAGAACTACATTCCCCAGAGGACTTTGCGATGTTTTGCCTTTTTACATTATTTCTGCTCAGAGGGAAAGATAAAAACTGTGTGTGGTCATGGGGTGCTCTCTTTCCTTCGGGATCGACTCAGCAGTGGGTGCTCGCTGCCGTCTCGTCTTCAGCGTTAGTGTAAGGCCTTCGGTTTATCGGACGCTCTCTTGCTCATTTTATTTGATTTATTAGCTTCAATTCCAATTATATTGTATTATATTGTGTTATTTTACTTTCCGATATCTTATTTAGTAAATTAGCTTTCCTCCTCAGATTGTTGCCGCTGTTTTGTTTCTAGGCCCATCTCCCTTTTCCCTTTCCCCCTTCCCCTTTCCTGGGGTGTGGGTCCGTGGGTCCCCTGCACCAATTGTCATGGAACTGGGCCAATCCAGCTCGGTAAACTCTTGACACAATTGAAGCTAAACGGTTAATCTACGCACAGAACTAACACTCATTGTGGCAAAAGCGTGTTGAAGTGGCACCTTCCTTCTCAGGCCATCATTTCAAGAATAAAATAGCACAAGAAGTGGTGTGTTGGCTCCTAATTCTGTCCACTGTAATGGAGTGGCACAAGTCAGTGGCACTGCCTATGGCAGGGACTGGATTTGTGCATAAGAGTTCCCTCTCAGAGAGATCTTACGTTGAGCAACAAGACTACTCAGCCCTACAGCCCGTGGTTGTGGAATGGTAACTTGGAAAGTGCATAAGGATGAAGGATACCATAAAAAAAGTTGACTTTTTAAAGAGCTCAACGGGAGCTAATAAATAAATAAGCCTTTATGTTCATTTTATGTCTTAAAATGGCTTTGGGCGAGTGCGTGTTTCTTTCCAGGACAAGTCACAGGAAAAGTAGTTTTGGATTCAGTATGGAAATGGGTTTAGAGAGGAAAGAAACTCTGTCTCGTAAATGGAAGTGCAAAAGAAAACTGCAAAGAGCCAAATGCCTGGCTTTTTTGAGAGTCCTTACCAGAGGGAAGGGGGAGAGTGTTGCTGGGAGGGTGAGATAAGGTCTGTGCTTATATAGACTGGGAAATAAGAAAATAGCTTCAAGAGGTGAGAAATGCCAAAGAAATAAAATAGGTATGGTAAAAAAAAAAAAAAAAAAAAAGGTGTTTAAGAGGTTCATTTTCCCTGAATGCATTCCCCCAAATCCTATTTAATATTAATGACACTTAAATGCACGGCTCCTGGGGAAAGAACAGTGACCCTTATGTGCTTAAATAGGATCCTACTATTTGGAGCAGCACAAGAAGTAGCTGAAACGAGTAGCTTAAGTTGTAAAGAAATGTGGAGTGCAGATGCACTGCGGGAGCCACTGGGAAAGTAAAACAAGACCAATAAAACAGAAGAAATAAAGAGATAATTGATGTAAGGGCTATGTCCTAAATCCTGGTAGCTTCCTTGCTGCTAGTAGATCTCCTTGACTTGTGCTAGATGCGTAGATCCATAGTAAGCAGCTACTGCTCACTCTGGCCAGCAGATAACTGCAAAGATCTCAATGATAACGTTACTATTAAGAACTTTTCTTCTCCTTTTTGCTGTGCCATCTGTTAAATACTACGATGAAGAGAGACATCCTTGTTTGTCTTTTTATATAGCCAGGAAGAAAATAGCTCAAGAGACAGCACCATGAGTTCTGAACTGCAGGTTTGCTGGAGGTGTTGAGGAAGAAGTGAGAGCTCAGCCCTCCATGCAGAGCCTACAGCACAGCTACCTCAGCAAGAGGCTGCACAGAGCCTCAGACTCTCGTGGCAATGCAGGAAGCCTTACATCATGGCTGTAGTGGAGAAGTTTTGCAGCTGATTTATGGGATTGGTTTCAGAACTCCTCGCTCTGTTAGAAGTATATGGGACTTTTCCTATAAACACAGATTGAGGAGAAGGCTTTGGAGTACTTTTTACACATTGTAATCATATACAGGCATGCTATCACTTGTAAAAAATATTATATCCCCTCTCTCTCTACATGCATATATGCATATCCCCCATTTTATTTTAAGCATATGGACTGGGTATTCCTGTGGGTAAACCACCTAGAAATTAGTTCCAGACAGACACGTTAATGGAGACTCAAATAACTAAAACATATAGTACAGCTGATGAAACCTTGGCAGCAAAGTATTTTAGTGCTGCCAGAAAAAAAAAATTAGATTCCCAACTTACAGCCAACTTTTATTATCCTTTTGATGACCAGTACTACCAGTTTGCTTTGGTCTTGGTAACTTTTATGTATTTAATGTATTCTGGAGACTAACATGTGATCAGCTACAGTCGTAACAGTCGTAACAGTCGGCTGTGGTGCCGAGGTACTTCTCAGGTTGGCTGGGGGTCAGCCCAGCGTCACTCCTGGATGTGGCATGGCACAGGAACCTGCCTTGGGCAGCAGAAGCCCCTCCCTCCCCCCTGTCCCCATCTGGGGCATGGTTTCTTAGGTGAATCTTGTCCTGTGTTGCAGAAATCTGGCAGGCACATCCCTTAAGGACTGCAGGACACATGCTGTGAGTTACAGATGCCTATTCAGTGGCTTCCTGAGAGGAGCGGCACTGCTGCTGGATTTTATATTCATCACAAAGCTCATTGGAAAAGGTATCTTCCCTTCCTTTCAAATCTGTTTTGCAAAGCATCTGCTGTGTTTTATGCGGCTGATTTCTGTGGAAGGGAGTGATTCCTCTGCAGGATTTACACACGCCGGCAGCAGGGCGAGTATTGAGGGGTAGGCTTAATCCTCAGCTGTGCTCCAGCTGATATCAAAGAGCTTTTATATTTAATAAGCCTTAAACACTTACAATCACAGAAGACAGAGACAGACATGAAAATACAGTAGAACCAAACTGTCTCTAGGGCAAGATGGAACAGAAAACAGCACAGAATTTCTTAAATGGGTGCAAATCCATGCTCAATAATAATGAAAAATTAAGCACACATCACCCTGCTGCTCAAGAGGGATAGCGTATCTATATATAACATCAGGCAGACAGCACTGAAAACCTGACTTTGGGTATGTTTGTGTCAGAAAGCAGATATATAGGCCTGGAGTAGACTTTTCCCCAAATCATTTTTCCTTACTTTCATCAAGGAGAGTGAACCCGAGGCATAGCAGACCCCTCTCCAGAGAGCTGTTCTGCATGCCACTTCTCTGCTCACCCACCTGGCCTTCCACATCAAGCAGAAAATACTTCAGCTACAATGATCAAAAACATTCCCTTTCCTGCCCCACCGGGGGAATGCTGCTCCCAAAGCCCATTGGGATCTGCTGCTGTCCCTGCAGCACAAGGACTGGTGTAATTTTAGATCCTAACTGTTCTGAATCAGACACAGTCGGAAGGACGATGTTTTAGAGGCTTTAACCAAACCAGAGCGAAAATCTCAGCTGGAAAACAGTCTTCCTTAAGTGCACTGCACACTTTCTTGCTCTCATACTTTCTTACGCCGAGATCTGCTGAGCGCAGATAAGATGGCTTCATCCTGCCAGGTAGCTGGCAAAACACTTATTTTAAGAGTTCCCCTATCTCCTCCCAGTCCTTCAATATACAAATATCAAGTGTTTTGTGTCACTATGATAGATTTTCCTGCCCTTATTTTCTTATCCATAGAGCTATTACCATAGATGCCTGTCCCCCTCATCTCTCATTTTCACCTCTCCTCCACTAAGAAGGAACCCATTGCCCTCAATTACGAGTCCATAATAAATTCATCTTTCTCTTATTTCTCTCCACAGCATTACTGCTTTCTGCAGTGTTAGCACAAGGTCACCCTTGTGTCTCAGCTTCCCCCTTTATCAGCTCCCACCATTACTGACATTTGCCGCAGACCCCATATGACCAGTTACCAATGTATTCCTGCTCTCCTATAAACTCTGACAACTCCCTGAGAGAACGAGAGCTAGCGTTTAACTCGTGTGCATTTCAGCTGACTGGTTTTGACAGTGCAGTCTTGGAAAGATAAAGGAACAGGAAGGCTTGTGTTGACTTCTGAGCAGACAGTTACAATGCAACAGTGCAAGTTGCAGGGAACATGTGGAGGGCTCTGAATTAGGAGGTAGTGGAGCAGAGCTGAGGGAAATATAAGCACTGAAGAAGAGAACCGGGGCTAAGGGGCAGGACTGATACTGAGGACGGGAAGTTAACAGGCTACTTCGTGGCCTCTTTCTCCCTTAATGTTACCCTCAGAGAGTTGGACCCTTCCAGCCAGCATCGTCATCAAAGACTGATATTTTCTTACAGGAACAGTAAATGGGGAAAACTTTACCTCTAAAATAAAAGTAATAGAAATAGTTTGAAGAATGTGACAGCTACGAGAAGTCTGTGACAGTAATTTGAAGAATCTGTGCCCTGAAAGGTGCAGCGAGGTCTCTGGCAGCTGGAGGCCTGACTGAGTTGAGATGATGCAGACGTAAGGCTGGGACTTGTAATCCCGAGCAGCCGGGCTACTTTATTGTGCTTATTCCCATGAATACTCATGAAATCTTCAGGAGATCTATGGATTCTTTAGCTGATAGTATCTCCTGGCTGGTCTCCCTTATCTCTCCACTTAGTGGAAAGGAAAAATTCCCTAAATTTCATGATCAGGTTTCAGACACTCTTTTGATATTCAGCACTACGGCTCGCAGAGGCTGTGCTCAGTGAGATGTTAGTCCCATAATTTTCTTGATAATGACTTAATTCTTTCCAGATGTCATGACTGCCTTACTCTGTTCTCATTCCCTAAGAATTTCACGTGCAAGAGGCGACAGTACTGATTTTTGGAATCGGCCTCAATGGTTGAGAGTCCCGTGCCTTTTAAACACCCTTTAAAAGCTATTGTAATTATTTCTACCGTCCAGCCTCCAAGGAACAGGGCCGATTACCTTCTTCCCCTTTTATAGAGAGAGAAAGAGGTATCTAGAGCCAGGAGCTCCAGGCCCATGGCAGGGAGAGGGCAAGAGGCTTATCTGACACCTGGCAGCTCATTGGGAGTAAAATAGATAAAAGGTCTGAGAAAAACAAGATGTCTTCTCAAATGCTAAGAACAAAGTGAAATGCACAGGACAAACTTCCCACCCGCTTCATGGTGACCCTGTTGCATAGCTTAGTCATGTGCTTACCAGGAGAGTTTACAATTTGTATTGGTCAGACCAAGAGAAATTGAGCAGTTGTTTTGCAGATAAGCCTTTAAAGGCAAGGATTTTTTTATGTATAGATAGATATAAAATTTTCTTTCCTACTGTCTTGTGACATAGTTGAACATTAGTGCAGAAAAAGAACAGAAGTACTAAAACAGGAATTTCTGTTGAACCTATCTTTGATCCCTTCAAAATTTTTTAACGCTGAGTTTCAACCACTGCTTAGCATGGACAAATCTTCAGAGCCCACCACTGCTGTTCTCAGACGTGGCAACCAGCAGAGACCTCAGAAGGACTGTGGGATCACTGCCCGCACTAAGGGAGCTGACGATAACTGAGGGTACCAGACATCCTGATAAAGGTTTTCAGTTGTTAGACATCTGTGTTACAGAGTCTGCCATGAAGCTGTGATTACCAATGTTCTGTGTACCATTTTTATATCTTCAGTGATTTTTGCCTTTGTTTTTTGGGCATGAAAATACTGGTTTACATTGTGATCCCTCAGGAGTCTACTCTTTATTGGAATAATTTCACTAGGAAATAAAGTTGCTCCTTAAATGTAACAGCATCTCCATACAGAAGTTACTTAGTAATAACCTCATATAAAAAGGATAGAAAAAAAGCAACCAGAAATGCTGATAAACAATTAAAGTGTCCCTGCCTATTCTTGGCTTTTTATGTCGGATACTATATTTTGACGCCTGTCTTGGCATTTCCATGTCTAACAAATACTCCAACGCACGTGCAGAACAGCTTTCAGGACTGATCTTGTTGATTTGGATCAGGCTGTGTGTGTGAGTAAAGCTGTGTGTTAATGCAGGGCTTTGCAGGCTCAGAGGTTTCATCACAACCTCATCCCCACTGTCCTTCAGAAACACCCATCAGTTCCAGCGGCCTTTGTTTACAGACAAGTAAACAAGCCGAGAAGCCACAAGATGTGAATTGGCCTGGAGTCAGAGCGAGGAAGCCTTTTTTCTGTCCAAGATACTCAAGTCTGGTCTCCTCATTTCCCTTCTGATTATGGTTCTCCGGTCAGTAAAAGTTCTGCCAGGATGTCCCAAGCATCAGCTGCATTTTAAAGCAAATATTTGAGGCTCTGAAAAATGCAAGGTAGTCAGTTTATCTGTTATGAAGTGTTTTGTAATGCATTCACACGCAAAAAAAATGCTTGTGCATTTTAGTAAAACTTGATATACCGTGTCTGAATTTTGTCTTGAATCAGTCAGTTTGTAGGTTTAGGAGAGCTGGCTTCATCATGTTGAAAAAAAAGGAAATCCTGTGAAATATATTAAAATCCAGATGCAAGGGTTTTTTTATTTTATTGTATTATTTTTTTGTCAGAGTTGCCAAAATACCAGTAAGGTTATGGAACTTATAAACTAAATCTTATGCTCACGTGATAGAATAACCTCTAGTCTGAAGATAAGTCTTGACTTAAAGACTCAAATATATGAAGTGCTTGTACAGTAGATGTGAAATGGGTATATCTAAGCATTAAATCACCACCAAGTGTTATCCATCTGCTAAGTATATTAATGTACTGCATCATGTATACTATACTTCAGCGTGCTCCTATCAAATTTAAAGTGACAGAAGGCAGTCTATTTGGTATTTGAAAATGAAAGGCTCTTCCAGCTTTTTTTTTTATTTTTATTTTTTCCAAAACAAGAAAGTAAGTTGTTTTCTGTTTTTCTGGTGATTGTTGGCAGACAGGATGAGCAGCTCGGTGAGAAACACTGTACTGTCTGACACTCCAGGGAGCTGGAAAGAGAGGCAAGTCACAGAACTGCCGAATTCTGCTTCTGCACAGAAGTGGAGAGAAATCTCATTTAGGGCATGAGAGGCACTGAGGGTGAACTGAGCAGGCATGAGAGGAGTGGAGGAAGCAGCAGACTGAAGATGCAGTTCAAGTCCACATATAATGAATAATGTATAGACTCAATTTTGAAGCGGGAACATTCAGAACAGAAGGTTTTAGCTGCATCTTGGAGCGTGCATGACCACTGATAAACCGTTATCCTCCTGTGTGTCACCTCAGCTTCAGTGCCAAATCCCAGATCTTGCTTTCTACTTGCACTTACTCTGTACCTTCCACCATTCCCGACCATTTATACAGAATACTTTATAAGCTGAATACGACCTGTCACTTCAGCAGACGCATGCTTATTTTTTTCTGTGATCCCTTTTTGTCGAGTTCCAATGGCAAGTGGATGCTGTATCTGGTAAAGAAATCCAGTTGTGGATTGGTCAGCCAGAATGCACCCCAGTGTAGACATAAAAATATGGAAAGAACTCCAGACACTAGCCTGTCTGGTGGAAAATCGTTATCTGCAAACACCATCCACATCTTCAAACACAGGCCCATGCAATGCAAACAGTTGCAGCTTGTGTCAGTGCCTCTGCCCTGGCCTTGCGTGGATCTGCTGGATCACAGCATTTGCAGATGGGGATCTTCAAAGCAAGAGCCCTCCCCTCCCAGTGGGAAACACAGCACCTCACAGGCCCTACTTAAAACCCTCTCCCTTTTTTTGCTACTGTTTGAGTTGGGCTGCTGTGGAGCTGCAATTTCTGACACCCCACCTGCACTGTTAATAGCCAACTCCATGCGTCTGGGGCACTGCTCTGATTTCAAGCTGCTTTACTCCAGCTACCAGATGCAAACCAGGCATTTTAGGCATTTTAAGTGTTTTGTTACCTGGACTTATGTGGTATATCACCTTAGCTGTGATCAGCAATGTCTGAGGTGCACAACGCCTGCCCACAAGCAGTTAAATTGAACAGCTGAACTCCTGGAGTAGGAGTTTGACTCCCTAGACCCAGTTATTAACTGTGATTCCAAACCAATAAATCATCACAGATAAAAGGCATTAGAAATTGTTGGGTTTTCTAGGGAAAAAAAAAAAAAAAAAAAAAAAGAATAGTTATTTCATTACCCAGATAGCATTCTCAAATCTGTTTTCAATCGTAGCTATGATTCTAAATAGATGCCTTCTTTACTGGCATCATCATGGCTGGAAAATAAGGAGCAGCTTCACTGGCACTGAACCTGCACGTGTCCTGGATTCACTCTGCCTCCCACTTGGGAGAAGGCAGAGAGAGCAGCAAGGCTGAGATTTGATGTGTTTTTGATTGTGTTTAGATGGGTAAGCACGCTGCAAAGCTGCTGGTTGTCCACTTGATGGTATCAAGTAACTGAGCTCGGGAGGGTACAGCAGCTGTTCAGACAGAAGTGAAGGTAAAGCAGCTGAGCTGTGTCCTTCACCTGCAGCAGCAGCTCCTGCACTAGGTTCTACCTCTCTGCTCCTGGTTCTGGGCTCTGATCCCAAATTCTGGACTAGCCTTGTCCCTTCCCAAGGGTGACAGCCAGATGTAGAAGGCAGCGCTGCCTCTGCAGCACAAAGCACAAACACAATTCCTTGGATGCTTTTGAGTTGATTTTAGGCTGAGTTTGATCATAGCACAGCAGAGACAAACAGAAAAGTTTATCCCAGGTAGAAAAATGAAGGTTGCGCAGCATGCTTCTTTGCAATGAGAAACACGTGCCATGAGATTTGCTACCCCCTAAGAAAAGAGCTTGTGTCACGTCCCAAAGAAACACTGGGATCTGGATCATTTTGTGATCTTTGTGATGATAAGCATGTGCAAACTGAATGCAGACAGGGACTTACCCATCTCAGGCCACGTAGTTGCTGATGTGAAACATGCCTTGTTGAAAGCGACCTGGTGGCACAATGCTGGGACCAGGAGCTGCCTGGGTAGGGTGACCACGCAGAGCAAAATGCTAAGGCAGGTCGCTGCGCTGGCGTGCGGCTGTATGGCTGCTTCAGAGCCTCTGCGTGAAGCAGAGGGTGATGGCATCCCAAGGGCTGGCAGCAGGCAGCAGGCTGGGTGTGCAGCAGGGGGCCCAGCGCCTCGCTGGCGCCAATGGCCTCCACATTACAGGATGGCAGGCGATGCACATAGCACGCAGTTGACCCGTGTCGCGCACCAAATAAGAGCATGCGGGTGTGCTTGTTTGGGAGTTTTTGTCCCACATACCGCTTCTTCCTTTGGTTGCCAGCAGATAGGCTGTGAGCAATCTCTGCTTTTACAGGCAGTGGTTGTTATCCGTGAGTCCTGAAGGCAAGGCACGCGTGGCTCGCTGGAGTTTGTCTGCACGTTGCCCATCACAACCATTAACTGTTTGCCTGGAGGAACGGTCACCCAAGGCTGGCGGTCATGGCTTCTGTTGGAGCCCGTGAAACATTTCTCTCTTGTTTTTTAGTACGGAGAAAGACAAATTACGAAGTGGAAAGCGGTACTGATGGTTTTGTGATGTGCTTTACCAAAGACTCGGTGATTGCGCAGAACCCCACCGAGCTTTCTGCATTCGTGCTTTCACAGCAGTTGCAATCACTCGAGCTCTTGGAAAACAATAGGTAATAAAAGCGCACAAACAGAACTCCACGAGGAAGCGCAGTTTGCGGCGCAAACCGGCACGCTCGGTGCCGTTTGGGAGTCACCACGTCCGGCTTTGCCCCGCGGCTCTTTCCGCCTTTCTGGCAACCCTTGGAGCCGCGCGTCCCCTCGAGCAGCGCCTAGGGGGCAAAGCCGGAGGCAGCAGCTCGTGCCGAGCCCCCGCCCAGGTGAACGCCGCGCGAAACGAGGGCGGGGCGGCGGCTGACAGCGGGGCCGAGCTCGGGGCTTCCCCGCCCGGCTGCAGGCAGGTGGAGGGGGAGCAACAAGTCCGGCAGGGAGCAGAGCGGAGCGGAGCTGGGCTGGGGTTCCCTCCCGCCCCGTAGCTCTCTGGCAAGTGGCGGAGCGCTCGCGCGGCGCGCGGCTCCGGGCGGGCGGCAGCCGCGGGGTTCGACCCGCGCCGCTTTGCGCCGCCGAAGTGCGGGGACGGCCGCGGGCTCCGCCTCCGTTTGTTTATTTAGCCCTCGTCACCCGCTTTTTGGTCGCTCGTTTCGGTGTGGTTCCTTGCTCTTATTTCTGTTGGTAAATTAGTCGCCTCCATGGGGGGCGGAGGGAAGGAAATAAAAGCTGCCGCAGCCGAAGGGTGCAAAAGCATGCTGGGCGAGAGCCGCGGAGCCGCAGGACGGGATGGCTGCGGCGGGGAGCGCTGCCCGCGCCGGGCCGGGCCGTGCTGCTCGGCGCTGCCCGCTCTGCTCTCTGCGCTGGCGGCCGCCTCCTGCGTGTACCTGGGGGTACGGACCAGCGACCTCCAGGCCCGGCTGGCGGCCATCGAGGGCGCCCGGGGGGGCTCCGCCGCCGCTCCGCTCCCGCCGCTGCCCGGCTTTTCTCTGGAACAGCTCAACGCGATGATGCAGGAGAAAGTGGAGCGGCTGCTCGCCCAGGTGCGCGGGACGGGGGACGGGGCCGCGTGCGGGTGAAGAAAGGGGGAGGCTGAGGGCGGGCGGAGGGGAGCGTGAAGGGCTTTCCCCCCGCTCGGGGTGGTAAAGGTGAGAGAAAGCCGGTGGGGGTGGGGGGTGGGGGGGAAAGTGTGTGTGGGGGGGAGAGATGCCAGCCTTCCAGGCTGGGTCACGGCCAAGAGGAGAGTAGCCGTCGCCACTTCTGCGCTCGGTGAGACGGCTGTAACGCGCGGCTCGCGGCCACGCGGGGCCGAGCGCGCTCACCTTGCTCCTCTCCCCCGCAGAAGTCCTACGAGCACTTGGCAAAAATCCGAGCGGCGAGAGAAGCGCCCGCAGAGTGCGGCTGCCCGCCAGGTAAGGCGGCTCGGCGTCCCTCCTCTCGGAGCTCTGTGTTCTGGGGGCAATTCTGCGTCCCGTGTGCGTCGAATGGGCGTAAATTAGAGCAGGCTTCCTCTCTTAGCATCAATCATGCGGCAAAGGTGTAGAGGCCGGAGTTGTGTCGTGTTGGAGTGCACGTTGGTTCAAATACCACCGTTAGGCTGGAAGATGCTGAACGATAACACTCGTGAAGAAGTTAACGATCTGTGCTAGCAAGGAGAAATGCATTCGGTCTTAAGTGCAGTGTTACTGAATCAAGGCGTTCTGCTCCCAGTTCAGGGCGCAGAACAAGTATTCTTAGTGAAAATTTATAGCACGGATTAAAATAAGTGAGGAATCCGTTGTGAGTCAGCAGCAAGCACACACGAGAGCTTTTCAGTAACGCCTTGTTTTTCTGTAGTGGGGGATGAAAGCAGCAGCAGCTCCCCTAGGAAGGATTGCAAGTTTCGTAGTGAGGATTTAGAGCCGAGTTTCTTCATGCAACTGGTGGTGTTGCTCAGATTTAGAGATGGAGCCTCCTAATACTGAGGCCAGTTGTTTGTTGCACACACAGTGCGATGCTGCCTTTGGTGCTGCTTTTTGACTGAAAACTGTCGCTATTCTCCTTGCTTTGTCAACATCTGCAGATGTGTGCCCCGGAGCAAATAGCATCTTAAAAGTTAGGACAGCAGTACTGACATTTCACAGGGTCATTGATGTAAGAACACTGACATCCTCTGTGTGATGAAACGCAGTATGTTTTGCATGTTCTGCCACCCCGAGTGGGGAAAAAAAACACCTCTCCTTCACAGGTGGAATATTGATGCTCAGCAACAATTAAGCTGAGGATAATGTTTGCCAATAGGGCGTGTGATGGCACTGTGCACGTAGGTAAGGTGCTCTCCTAGTGAAGGATTTCATTTCTGCCAAACTCATCAGTGTAACAGGGCTACTGAATTACGATGTTAAAATTGGCAGCCATGGTGTGGCAGCGATGATGTTACAGTATCTTGCTGATGTTGCAACTGGGAGCTGAGTGTTCTCCCTGACTGGTATAGGAGCTACCCCTGCTAGCACAAAAACAATAATATGTGTGACTGTTATAAAGGAATGCATAGAATTACTCCACTCTCAGCTAGTTTTGATAAAAAGCATTGATTTACTGCTGAGCTACATACATATTTTCTGTTAAGAGCAGTGTTGATTTTATTTTTCTGTTGCTTAACCGCAGTCGTCATTACAAGGTTGAAGCTTGTGTTGAAAATGGGATTTGCTCATCACGTTGTATGCACAGATGTATTCTGTGGGCTTGAAATGCTCCTGAATTTGATTCCAAACATTCTCACTCTTCATTCTCCTCGTTTAAATTCATTTGCTATGTTCTCACTTACTGCTTTCAGACATGAGGTCAGTACCTACTGTTTCACAGTTGTTATGTGGTGCGTTACTAGCCCACTACCACTAGAGCTCCACATCATACCAATTTTTACCTGACCTTTATTTTTAAGACGTTTTATCAAACAGATAGTCAGCAGCCGAATATTTCTCACATGCGTTGCAGAAATACTCAAGTGAAAGTCAGAATAGAGTAATCTGAGAAAAGTTCTCAGGGGGATGAGATTAATAGGAGAAAAGGGAAATCGTTGTCTGAATAGTTGTGGGTGCTTGTGTGTGTGTGAGAGAGAGAGAGAGAGAGCGTGTGAACACTAGCAGTTTTGGGGATTAGAAATGTGATACTGGGCTTCTCACCTCTGTGTAGTGTTTCAGTTTGGAAGGAGATTTTGCAGTGGTTGGAAGATACTGACTTGTGCTAGCCTCATTTTTTGGCCATCTTGAAATGAACTTGTTGCCGGTAGGCAGGTGTCTGCATCAAAATGGCATCACCATGGGAGCCTTACCTGAGAGAGCATGGGCTGAGTGGCACCACTGCCTGGTACTGTTCCTTCCGGACTGCAGGCTTTAGGGAGAGCAGGAGCGGATGGCAGACAAATCATTGTTCCTTCGCTGGGTTCATTTTGTGAAATTGCTTCTAGACTGGACACGATGAGCTTTTTATTTTCTTACTTAACGCTGCAGTTACAAATCTGGACTACAGTGTTCTGAAAGGCATTTGTTTCAATAGGAAAAGAATAATGGAAAATGTGTTTTATCTCTGTTGTCTGCTATTTGTGAAGCCAAAGAGTAAATTACCTCTTCGCTACGTAATTCCATTTTTAATGCTTTGTTCTGCGCAGGTTCTGTAGTTTTTTTTTTTTTTTGCCTGGGTGTATCTGATAATACAATGTATGACTGTCTACATGGCCACCAAGGAAGTTTCTTCCATTCTGTTCTTTAAAGAGAAATAAAGATTATTTGAAACCAGAGGAAGACAGGGAAATTCAATCTGCAGGCGAGAGGGTGAGAATGTAGCCTCTGATTTAGAATAAAGTCGTGCAACCGATGTTGATCTCATTGGCTTTAGATGTCCATCCCCTTGTGGCACTCTGTGGTACGAAGTGCACGTTCAGAGGAAACTGGGTTGGAATGGCTTGAGTGCTGAAGGCAGCCAGATTCACAAGTGCTCATATCTTGCAAAGCTGTCCGCGTGTGGCTCCTTGTAATGCAACGACAGCCTTGAACTTCCTCTAGAATAAGGAACAATTGCACTTCTCAGTTTTTTTTTTTTTTTTAAGTTTCACTAGATGTGTTTTCCAATAGTTAATATTCTTCCAAAAGATGCACTGTGTGAGGAGATGCTAAGAGTTTTGATTTTAATTATGTAGGACTAAAACCAGATACCAAAGATTTTGTAAATATTTTTGTATGACAATAGCAGGCATTCTTTCTCTTAAAGCAGAGTAATAAAGTTTGAAATGTAAATGCATACTGACATTCCTCTTAAATTACCTCAGTTCTAACAGGAGCGCAGCAGTCATTGCTGGCAGTTAGTCCTCTGTGCCTGGGACTGGAGGAACATTGAGCGGCAAGTTTATTTTTAAATTAATATTTTGATTTTCCTATGTTTCCCAGGTTTATTATTTTGAATTAATGTTTCCAAACTGTGAAAGATGAACAAAAACGTAGGTGTGTAGGTAATTATTTAATAAGCCTGAATTTTTTTTTAATGGATGTGGTACTAAAATGAGTTTGTTTTTTAGGCACAGTCAATTGCAGTGCTGGATACCAAGAGCCAAGAATTACAGTGCTGTGGAGGGAGTAACGTTTTTGGAAGGCACAGGGATATTCTTTATTCAGTAGAGCTGTAAGAAATTCTTAAGTAATAGTAGATTTAGACCCTCTTCTTCCAAAAACTGTTCAAGTGTACTTTGTAGAATTCATAGACTTCAACACAAACTAAGCACATGCTTTCATGTTCTAGTGAATGGAGCCTTTCTATCTTGCAAGGGTCAAGCCCTGACACTTGCATTCAAGTGCTGTGATGTCTCATTCTCTAAGGGGTCTTCAGAGAGCCTACTCCTGAAGCGAGGTCACATAGGACTGAAATGTGTCAGTACGGAAGGGTCAGATTTGGTGAGTGGGAAGACTAGCAGCTGATGTGGTATGGTTCTGCATGTTCTTTTTGGCTACTTCTGGTTCAGTAGCTAAACTTCTATTTATTTCAGTAAAATGAGCCTCAGAACTGGATGACCATTGCTAAAGAAAGTTTGTGATTTGGACTACAGGATTTTGAGAAAGATAAAAAGGTTGCAAAAGAGACGCTTTTATATGTAAGAGTTTTCCCCTTCCCTCAGATATGGTTTTTCTGGAGGTCAGAAAACTTTTATAATGATTTTTTTTTTTTTCCTTAAAAATAACAATAATAAATATGAAGCCACAATTCCCCCCCTCCCGTTTTGTCTGTGTGGTTTAATTAAAAAAAAATAATAATATTTTTGGCATTGGCAAAGGATGAGTTTGCATAACATAGTAGATCTTTTTCTATCTCTAATGCCATGTCTTACTGGATGCCTCAGTACTTTCAACATGAAAAGATGGGGTTTACATGTTTGCGAGTTGTCTTGCTATTGTTCTGAGAAAACAAAACAAAACAACATTGGCTAAGCTTCACCGATGGGTACTGTCTGTTTGGTCAGCTTTGTTATTTTTGTTTTTCGCTTGTGTCTCAGATGACACTTTGATTCATTTGCTCTTTTTTTGTCTTTTTCCCCATCAAGAATGCTGTGATTTTCTCACTTCTGTTCAGATATCTGTAACTTCAAACCCTTTCCAGGTATGGACACAGTTGTTCTGTCCTAGCAAAGTATTTTGTGCTGTTCATGTAATATTTCCATCTAGGTGGTTTGGCATTTGATATGCCTCCTATTTCACCATGCAATTTGCTATGATCTGGTTATAAAGCTTGTTTCGGTCTAGTTGAGCATATGTAAACCTGTTCAATCATTAGGCGAAACAGATTTTTCGGAAGACAGAGGCTACCAGTTGGTCTTCCTCTGCTAATATTAATTGTAATGGGAAAGTTATATTCTATGGCAACAGCTCACCAGTAAGATGTGTGTGCCGTATGTATTTTAGTAGCAGCATGGGTGGGTGTATTTTCTTAGCATCCCAGTATGCTTTTGTCCTTGCAAACACCAAAGGTTTGTCCTGACATGCAGTGGAAGTTGATGAGCAGACTATACAACTTAGGCGCTCTTTGTTATTTGCCCATGTTTCAGAATTACTGTTTCCCGAAGCATTTTGATTAGTGAGGCTGAAAGATGGAGTAGAAATCATTTTCAGGGATTAAAAGAATACAGAAATTGTTATCAGCAGGGTATTACTTTGCTTTTTGGTTATGTTTACAAGGAGGTATATTTGTAAGACTTAAGAGGTGAAGAAAAGGATGCTGACTTAAATGTTTACTGGTAAAAAAAAATCTGAAAGAAAATATAGATAGAAACAGCAAGTATCCATAATGTTTTCCCCTGTTAGTTATAATTCCAATGTGTGCTTGGTGTACCTAGCTCCCAGCACTACTTATTTCTGCCATGTCTGTATCATCTATTTGCTGAATGCAGTGCTCAGCTTTAATTTGGTAATTTTTCTGACAGGCCTCTGAGTTCCTCTTTCATACTTTTGCTGGTTAGATATTTTTCATTTTAGTTCTTAGATAAAGATGTTTATTGATGTGCGGCCACACACAACCTTCTGGGTAGTCTGCTGTCTTGTTTGGATGACTGATTAGAGACACTGTTTTTTCCCCCACAGAAGATATAAATATATTTTATTGGCTAAGATGTGACCTTTTAATTCTGTTGCCTCTGGGTAAGGAGGTAGGGTGTGCAGCATGATAAATGAAACATGATGTGGCTCAAAGGAGAGCTGATCGACAGCAAACTGCTCCAGAATTCTCTTCTGTACTATTACTGATGTCAATGGCATTTAACAAAAGTTGTTTTGACCACAGAAGTATTATTAACACAGTGCTTTATCCTTAAATGAATAGTTATTGAACTAGCACAGATCTGTCAGATAAGGTGTATTTAAAAAAAAAAAAAAAAGTGGATTTGCCTGGATTAATTGTCCTTTAATGCTTACGTTTCACTTCTTCACGTCTCCTTCCATGTGGCAACTGTCCGTCTTCAACTTCTCTGAGCATCAGTCAGAGCATGTCAAGTATGGTGGGTCTTTCAGTGTGAAAA
Organism: Oreortyx pictus; assembly: GCA_036925125.1. Taxonomy (NCBI): domain Eukaryota; kingdom Metazoa; phylum Chordata; class Aves; order Galliformes; family Odontophoridae; genus Oreortyx; species Oreortyx pictus. The sequence goes on along the minus strand of JAUPFR010000005.1, from coordinate 51,657,945 downwards.
AACATCTTAAAGGACACTTCTGAAGTAGTGCTTTCCGGTCTGTGTTTTGTTTTTCTGAACTGGTCAATGTATACACCTAAATCTTAAAGAGCATTTAAAGCTTTGGTAGCTGAGTGCTGTTCGGCAGTACTTACGCTTTTTCTTTATGCTCAGCCTCAAAAGCCTCAGCCCTTTCCTTAAAGGTTAGTGGTTTCTTTGGAATGTGTTGCTTCAAGAACGGATCACTGCATTACACACTCATCCTCCTTCCTACTACCTTTTAAACTTACTGGCTACAGCGTACCTATTCATGTCTTCAAGGTGCCAACCCCATGAAGCCATCAGTCTTTAATACACACAGAACTTTAGTCACCTTTCAAGCTACAGCTTCTTCAGGAAGGCTGCTTTAGGCGGAATAGATTTCCCTTTCATTGTTTCAGTTGATTACACTGCCAGATTTCCTAAAAGTCATCCACAGAAAGGAAATCTGACTGCTTACTTGAACTATTAAGAAGACGTAAGAGGGTATAGAATAATGCAAGCTGGAAAGTGCACGTTTCTCCCTGTACAACTGAAGTGGAAGCTTGCAGTTAGATATTAGGCACGATAGTGAACACAGTGTTGCAGGCTTGCTTTTTGGGGCTTGTGAACTGTCATATTTATTACCAGTTTACACTTTCAGGAGGGCAAAGCTTGAAAGCAGTGCCTGTTTAAATTTGTGTGCTCATCTCTTCTCGTGAAATAAAGTTCAGATGCAAGAATTTGTTTATGAGAGCTCGCTAAAAATGGAATTCCAGGACAAATATTCAAAACTGAAAATTTGCATGTGCAAGATTCATGTATACCTTCCATTCAAATGCGCCTATTTATTTCCCCAAGATCTGTAAGAAAACAAGTGTGGGTGTTAATGTAGCCGATCATCTTTGTGCTGTGCTCTACAGCAAATGCATATGGGTAATCACTGTCAGGTATTTCTTTGCATGTGGTTCACAACTGCTGTTTCTAGTCAGTCACGGCTCAACAAATTGTTGGATATGGCTCAATTTTGGTGATTAAGTGCAGCAACCTCGTGTAAACATTCTCCTCGGTTAAAAATGTGCTGCTCTGTAAATTAGTAAATGTATGGTACAAGAAATTGCTGATGCACAGATGTGCCTGAGCTGAAATAACTTACTGTTTAAATATTTCCTTAGGTTGCCTGGTTCTAGTGCTGAACTGTCAAATAAGAAAGCACTTTCTTAGTGGGCAGGCTACAGCTTCCTTATTTGTGAAGTAAACCCCTTGTCCCATCCTTCATTTTCACAAAGAAAACCTGATCAGTGTGTTCTTTTAAAAGCAGTATTTTATGTGTGTTGGAGGACAGTCTCGCCTGTGATGTGTGCTCTAAAATTATCTTCCCTGCTCCTTTCTTGCTCTTAAGTCTTTGTTTTAAAGTTGTTTCCCGTTACGTGTGCAGTCATAGGTTTGTAGGAATAGGTGCTTTCTTGCAGTTTTAAACATTGTATGCACATTTGTTGAGAGTTTCTTACGCTTTTAAAACTTAGAAACATATGATGCCTTGAGAACTTTCTGAAGGAATAAGAAATTTTTATAGAACCTTAAATCCTTTCGTTAGAAATGTATGCTATTGTATTCATCGGAGATGTGATGACAGTCCTCTGTAGGGCAAAGAAACAATACATGGAATGAGAAGCATGTAGTAATAAATAAAAATTTTATCTTCTCTATTTCTTTTATTCTTAGAGTTCTCTGAGAAGTTGTACAATGATTTCCAAGACCTCTGTGTGCAAACCAATGCTCAAGGAAGAAATAACATAACTGTTAGCAACAATTGTTTCTCCTTAAAATCTGAGCAGAAAGTTATCAAGGGTGAATAAAGTATATTTTTCTTTACAATGTGCACATGAGGAATAGATTAGATGGTCTATTAACAGTTTTAAATAGTCTCTGTTAACCGTTAAAGTTATCATCTTAGATTTGGATGTTCATGAAAATTAACTTGCTGTTATTGTGTGCTGGGCAAATATATTAAAACATTTCCTTAATGGCACATTTTTGGAGGGGTTTTTTTTTTTTTTGTACTGAGGAATTTTTAATGTTGTTTCATGTATTTCTAAGAAATAATCGTTAAATCATATGGTTACCTTTGCCAGTATGTCTTTGTGCGTGCATTAGAGAGTTCATCACAAATTCACACGTTCTCAAAGAGGTGTTAAAGGGGTTCATACGAGAAATGATGAATTTGAGTCCCTCTAAATAGCTTTCTCTAATTTTCTTGTGAGTCTCCTGTAAGCTCAGCTGAAGGACCTCTGAGTAGAGGAAGGAGGAGATTAAACAGACGTTCTCTTTGATCTTTGATCCTCCCCTCAATGCATCATGCTGTACATCATAACACAGCAGCGTGGCACCTTTGGTGCTTCCACATGCTTCTGTAAGTTGGAAACAAAGTGGGCTGCCTCCTGAGTCGCAGTGACATGGCATAGCATATAGCTCACTTAATATAAATGGAAGGAGAACTGGACATGTTGAGCTTGCAGACAAATGCTACGTGATGCCAGGTGGCTGATCCACTCCTTTCCGCTAGCTGAAATAGCTGGCTCATGCCATTTCCTGGTACTGCTTCAGTCTGCTGGTATCTGGGAGGTGCCTCTTCTAAGCTACAGGGATTTATAGGAGAAAGGTATTTAATCTTCTCTTCCTTCTTTAGCAAGGAAGGGACTCAGCACACGAGCACATCTTCCTACTCTTGTGAAGAGTTCTAGTATTCTTGGGAATAAGGAACTGTACTGAAGGATGCATAGCTTCGATGCTTTTCTGCTCTGCTGTTTGCAATTTATGCAGTCTTAATAAAAATTCATTTACTTTACCTTCTTCTGAAGTATTTTCACAGTGTCCTTAGTGGCACAGGAGAAAGTATCATACCACAGGCATATGTTAAAACTTATGAATGGAGCTCCTCAAGAATAAACTGATTCATAGCATGTTGTGCTTAAGATTAAGGTGGGAAATTGCTATCTTAAAAGATTGTTTCTGATGGGGAGTAGGCTGGAAGAAGTTTTGAAAACAGAAAAGTATACTGAAAATCACATCAATGGGTTTGTGTGCGTATTAGAAAGCAAAATTGCATGATGTACTTTGAAGGATGCTAACCCATTAACCCTATTTCTGTGATTAAGATTATGCATTGTCTGTGCAAGCAAGAACATAGTTGCCTACAGACTATTTAGTTTCTGCTGTTAGTACTAGTGTTGCTAGGAAATGACGTAAGGTTTCTTATATATTGGATAGTAGTAGGTTTTTAATGCGGGACTACAATGCTGGAAGTCAGAGCTTGTGCATCTTAAGCTGAGGAGGTATTTCCTTTAGTGGCAGCTTCAATAATCCTTTTTATGAATATGAGAACCAGTTGCTTGACGCACACAACCCTTCCTCCTCCCCCATCGTCATGCCTGTGCCATCTGAGTAAGCTCTTGTTCCAATTCCCTTGATGTTCCTAAAGAAAAGCTGTGATGCCTCAGCATAGGGATATAGCTGCAGAGGATTAAAACAATAAGCTCCATAGGTCTGTGGATCAATATTCTCATCTAGAATTTACATCTAGATAATGTCCAATGGCATCACTACAAAAACATATTCGTGTTTTGACCTGCAGAGATTCTCTTGTCTACTTTTTAACTGCAGTTTGTCAAATGTTCTTTTAATGTTTGCATCTCCATTGCTGTACTGTTGGGTATTGTCAGTTGAAAGAATGGCTCAGTGGATGATGAATGCTGTGGACCGTTGCTTCTGTTTCACATAGGGCTGACTAATACAATTCTCATTCATATTTGAGATAACTGTTTAAAACTTTAGTAAGAAAAGCTAGACAAATTTTAATTTGACTCTTGTGGCAGGAGATGTGTTCTTTCTGTGCAGCCATACCTGAGCGTAAACCAAAAGTCTGATAACTGTTAATGTGGTCCTTATGGTAATGGTGGACTCTGCTTTTCTATGTTGTCTGTCTAGGCTGGATCCTTGACAGTTGTTTGTGTAAGATATAAGTAGAGAGCGATATAATTCGGTGCCTGTGTGCAGTGGTAGCACAGCAATGACTCATGGTGTTTGCTGGTAGCTATCTACCTGTGCTTATGAAGTCACAGTTCAGTAAGGACTATCTTGTGTATGTTTCCCAAATGGTTCCTGGAAGCAGGTGCACAGAATACCGATGAACTAGAGGGACTGAAAGGCACAGTGGCTTGGCATCAGTTTAGACTGAACCAATGCTTAGACAGCCATTGTCAATACTTGCTTGAAGTTGGTGGCTCTCATCGTGACAAAGACATGTTTGTAGAAGGCTGGAAATGTTTTTGTATGTGAAGATGAAGTGTTTTTCCAATGTAGTAAGCACTGTATTTCTTTAGCGTATGGAGACTAATCTTAGTGAAGAGAGATCAGTATTTAAGTCTGACAGTTGTGAATGTCACTGTAGGACAGCTTTGCATAATTCCTTAGTTTAAATTCCACACTGAGCCACATCCTAACGTGCAGGAGAAAAACCTTCTTTTAGCGTATTGAGTGAACAGGCAGGTTAGAAACTGGTATTGTGGCCGGTTAAAAAGAAGCACCAACTTCCAAAAGTAAACCACCAATGAGTGAAAAAGAAATTACTGAAATCCTCACCTTTTTTTTTTTTCCACTCTTGAAACCAATTTGTTGTTGCAAGGTGGATTTTTTGATGTAATTCAAGCAGTTCAAGTCCACTCTAAGATGAGATATTCGTATTTGCAATATATATATTATAGTAACCAGAACACTGTGAAAAAAGGTAAAGACATATTTAGAGGAAACATGCTTAATAGATTACAAGGACAAATAATCAAAAGTCCCATGTTGTGAGTATTCTGTTACAGGGCAGTAAAGGCAAGGTAGAATGTTTTTCTGTCTGAGTTTCACTATCTGTAAGATAGGATTTATATGACTGTCGTACAAGGGATTTATAATTAAGAGTAAAGCTATTGTTTTGAAGAGCAGAAGATTCCTTCGTAAATAACAAAATGCTGGTCTTTGTTGAACCTCGTGAGATTCACCTGGTCTCACTGTTTGAGCCTGTCTAGGTCCCTCTGGACGGCGTGCTTCCCCTTGCGTGTGTCAATAGCACTGCGCAGCTTGGTATCATCTGCAAACTTGATGAGAGTACATTTGATCCTGCACCAATCCCAGTACTGACCCCTAAGGGACACCACTTATCACTAATCTCAGTCTGAACACTGAGCCATTGACCACCAAGGTCTAGGTACAATCTTGCAAGCAGCTCCTTGTTCATCTAACAGTCCACCCACAAATTTGGAGAGAAGGATGTTATGGAGAACAGGGTCGAAAGCCTTGCCGAAGTCCAGGTGGATGGTATCAGCTACTTTTCCCTTCTTTGCTGACAAAGTTATGCCATCAAAGAGAGTGACAAGGTTTGCCAGGGAGTACCTGCCCTTCATGGAGCCGTACTGACTTTCCTGTATCACCTCCCTCTCTTCCATACATCTTAGCATAGCTTTCAGGAGGATTTACTCTGTGATCTTCCCTGGAACAGAAGTGAGGCTAACAGGTTGGTAGTTCCCTAAGTCATCCTTTCTACCCTTCTTAAGAAATCAGGACATTGCAGATGCATCAATTTGCAATTAAAATAATCTTTTATGAGTTTTTTGGGGGGGATTATTGAAATATAAATATAAACATACATATATATTTGAACTACTCAAAGCTGAAGAACAGTTAATAGAGCAGGTAGGCAGTGCCAGCTCGGATAACTTATGTGGAGACAGAGGAAGTTTCTTGTGTTACCAGAGTTTTTAAGACCCAGATATGACTTTTTACCTGGTGGTAGATATAAGTAGTCTTTAACTGGAATTCTAACTGACGATAAACCTGATATGTGCAAATACATCACTTCAGGCACACGAATACTCCCACAGATTTGAACTGAAATCAGTATTCACTTTGGCATCTGGCACCTGACTGTGTCTTTTCTTACTTTTCCCCTGTCTCCTTCCCCTCCCTGTTAGGATCCTCTTGCATACCTGTTCATATGTGCATTAGCATCTACTTTAGCTTTAATACATAGTTTTTCAACATATGCTGCATATGCTATTTTTTTTTCATTTGCTCACTATTTATTCTTTGGATTCTTTGAGCAAGAACACTGTTTTTGTACATATAGGAATAAAAATTAGTTTTGTAATATTGTAAGAACTCTTGTCCCTCTAGAAATGCTTTGGACAGTTTTTTTTTTTCCAGTAGTATTTTTATGGGAATGTTAAATAGTCTAATTTCTCAATTCGTAGTTGATAGATTCTGTAAGCATGGTTCTGAGGTCTGTTAATTATTTAGAAGTAATTAGGACAAATTACAAAAAATAGATATACACGTGTGTAGTTGTAACCCCACAGTTTCCTTACCAACATAACTGAGTCTTACATATGCATGTTTGCTTTTTTTTTTTAACTCACATTTTCATGCTAGCTCAAGAGTTATTCCATCTTTTCAGCTCTGCCTATTGTTTTAAGTGTTAGCTAGCTCTCTTGTTCTCTGTATTACTGATGTTATACTTGAAAAGTCAGTGTTCGCTGAACCCAAACGTTCTTTTCCTTTCTCTGTGGCAGTATTATTAACAAGTTTCTTTGTATGCAGCAATATAAAAAATATTTCATGTGTAGGTCCCGGTTTGAGCTATCAAAATCTGGAATAAGCATGCTAGTTGAAGGGAAGATACATCTGTCTGTTGTTAAAAGATATCTGTACTTCAAGAAAATCCAGTTTTCAGTGTCTGAGAAGGAATACACTGTAGCCAGATACACGTGGCATTTTTTTTTCCTGTAAATAGTATCCCAAGATAGTTTAATGAAGAATTAAGGATTGACACAATCTTCAAAGACAAAATAGTCAAGTAGACTTTAATACATTTTCCTACAGCTTTTTCCTTGCAACATCTGGAAAAGCTTAACTCAGGGAGGATTTCAGTATTCTAGCAGTAGGCTCTGATGGCTCATTCAGTCTTAGCAGCAGATGACAGCAGGTTATGCTGAATTGTAAAGTACTGAAAGGGCTTCACAGAGCTTAACAAGCATGGTGATGTCAAGAGGAAGGATGACATGTCTGTAGGATGTCTTCTACTGAACTGTACTTCATAGATGCTGTGAACTCATCTAAGATGTCCAGACTTACTGTCTTCAGGGACAGTATGCAGAGAGAATGTGTAACCAGAATGTTGTGCTCCTGACAGAAAGTGTTATCTTCATGTGGTGGTCTGACATGGAAGGAATTTATAGGAAGCTGGAGGCCAGTGTGAGCCGGTAGCAAATTGTTATTCCCTGAGCAAGGGAGTGATCATAATTCTTTCAAATTCTACAACAATCTGTTCTGGTCTGGTAGTTAACACTGTGCAAGCAGAAGCATGAAAACAGTGCATGTGTTGTGCTGTCTTCCCCGTGCTGTCACAATGTTCCTCAAAGCCCCTAGGAGCTATCACACTGTATTTTATCTATATTGATAAAATAAAGTGTCTGGACCTACTAAAGTGTCTGGACCAGTGGTCTGTGGTATAAATTGATGTTGAAGCCCCAAAGGCACAGAGATGGACTTGATTTATTCCATTGCTGTTACCATTCCTTTTGCTTCACCATGTTGCTGTCAGCCCTTGATCTCTCTTTGATTGCCTAATTTATGTAGAGCTGAAAGGACAGCAGCTAAGGCTGATCTTTGATCCTTCTGTGGACTGATATTTTGTTAGCACTGGGTCTCAGTTATTGTCCCAGATTTCTCATTTTTCCTAAAAATATGTCACGTAAATGTTTGGATTAATATCTAGTGATCAGCTGCAGAAAAGGTCTTCCAATCATGTGCCTTACTGTGTCTTGTAGAATGGGACTTTACAGGAAAAGAAGGGTGGGACACAACATTGTTACTGTTGCTATTAATCATACTTTGACATGAGCTGTGATTGTTTAACTTAGTAACTAAGAATAGCATTGGGATTAATACAGCCAAAGTTATTCCAGCTCCTTGGAAAACTCATGCTGGTTCTAAAGAACACTTGTTTCTAAATGAAGACAGAGACGTCCTCAAATGATCTTCTTTTGAATGCCTAAGTATACAAACTGTGACTGCATTCAGTGTTTCTTTAAGTCTTTGTTGTGTGCAGGAGCACAGTTGCTCACATCTGTGTTTTTCTTAGGCTATGGTTGGTCACCTCAGTCTAAACCCTGTGAAACTGCTGAGTAAAAGGGGTTGGAGGACTTTTGGGACAGTCACCAATTTAAGGTCTGGAAGGAAACTGTAGTGATCTGTGATGAGTGGTTCATAGGGGATATCCTTTTCATGATGAGTGGACGAATAGTTTCTTCCTCTTGAGACCGGGCAGAACGAATGAGAGCACTAGCACTTGCATCTGATCTGCAAGGCAGATTGCTTGGCTGCTTCCTGGTGGGAGCATACACCCCTCATAGGCACTGCTGAGGGATATTGACTTAGTGCTACTGCTCATTTTACATAGGTTCTTTGTAAAACAACAGCTTCATAAAGGATGTAATTGCATGCATATGTACTTCCTAAAGGTTCAACCCCCCGGTTTCCTTATGATCAAGCAAAAGGAGGCTAAAACCAGCACTTCCAAATCTGTTTTTGTTGGAAAAATGTAATTAGACCTTGAAATTATGCAAACAATTGAATTGAACTAGATGACTCTTTTATTGAGTAAATTATGTTCTTTGATTAACAAGAAAGGATCATAAATTATTTTACCAAGACATGCTGCGAACAGTGTGGGTACTGATTTGATATAACTGCTATTGATCAGCAGCAGGCAGCTCATATTTGTTTGTATTCAATAAACATGCTGTATTTTACCATTTAATTTATTTTTCAATTGTGTGCAAAATATGATCTTATGACACGGTCCTTTTTGTAGTCTAAAAATATCTCTTGATTTAACTCTGGGGTGAAGGATTGATTTCTTATTCTGCAGTCCGTGAAGAACTGTCAAAATATTAGACGGAAGTTGCTAACAGCTGAATAAATTTATTGAAAATGGTACAAAAGTATTGCTCCAAAAGATGAGGTATAGGATCAGTGTTGTTAGTAACATTGTTAGTTGCTAGTTTTCTTTCTAATCTGTAGTGACACTTTACGTATCTTTCTGTTTCTTTCAATAATTACTGAACACTTGCAATTTGATCTAGGGTTTATGACTGTTTATTGTAGATGGCTCTTTTCTCATCCTATAAAAAATAAAAACATATCGACTACTGGTGGAAATTTTGTTAGACAAGAAGGTCTGGTTCCCATTATCCTCGCAAGTTTCAGTATTGTTATAAAAGAACCTGAAAAATCATGGTTCTTTATTAACTAAGAAACGTGATAGAAGATTGGATTAATCAACATCAATGTATATTCATTTGCAGACACTTTTTGCAGTCTTTAGTTTTTGCACTTTCAGTGGTGGTTGACAGAATGCTTCTCATACTGAAGTTTTTTTTATTTTTTTCATTTATGTATTTACTTTCAGGCTATGCAAGATTTGGGTTGTTACTGGACTAGATTTTCAGTGGATTGCCCTTACTCTGAAGCAGTAATACTAATATATTATTGGTAAAAATAGATCAGTTTCATCTTCCTGATGTACCTGTGGTAAAACTATCATTGTGATAGGCTTCCAACTCCATTGCTGCCCTATGCTTCTTATACTGACCTTGATTTTTAATTAGAATCTAATCAAGCCAATTATAGTCAATGGATATGAACCCAATGAAAGAGTGACTTCTCTGTCTTTGTGTGTGTAATCTTCTTTCAGTTTAGTAGCTCTGAAGTTAATGCAGGTAAGTGAAAAAGCAAAGCTATACTCAGTGTAAGGTTCCCTTTTCCCCACCTCCCACCAGGAATCACCATCAGTAATAAAGCTTTTGAGGTAGTCCTGCTGAATCAGGAGGAAAGGCATGCTGTTTGCACTTCAGATGCTTATTTGTTTTCTAGAGGAATTTATCTTTGTGTGTAGATATTTAAGAATATGTAAATATATTCAAGTCTGAGGCTGCCTTGTAAGACTGAACGTATCTAAGTTCATGGGCCTGGATGATGTGTGTCCAAGGGTTGTGAGGGTGCTGGCTGATGTAGTTGCAAAGCTACTCACTGTCACATTGGAAAAATCATAGCTGTCAGGTGAAATCCCTGGTGACTGGAAAAAGGGAAATGTCATTCTTGTTTTTAAGAAAAAGGAAGGAAGACTCAGAACTACAAGCCAATGAGCCCCATGTCTGTGCCTGGGAAGATCGTGGAACAGATCCTGTTATATATAACATGTTAGGGTACATGAGGGATGAACTGATGGTCTGAGACAGCCAGCATGGCTTCACTGAGGGCAGATCATGCCTGACCCATCTGGTGGCCTTCTGTGATGGAGGGACATGAAACTGAGTGGTGAAGAAGGAAGGGATGCTAGTAACATACATTGACTATTTTATATGTCACAGAATCAGAGAATTGTAGGAGTTGAAAGGGACCTCTCGATATCATCGAGTACAACCCCCTGCCAAAGCAGCTCCCCAGCCCAGGTTGCACAGGTAGGTGTCCAGGCTGGTCTTGAACATCTCTAGAGAAGGAGCCTCCACCGCCTCTCTGTGCAGCCTGTGCCAGTGCTCCATCACTGCACTGTGAAAAAGTTCCCATGCACATTTGAGCAGAACTTTGTATGCTTTGTTTTGTGGCATTTCTTCTCGTCCTATTGCCACACACTGCTGAGAAGAGTCCAGCCTCATCCCTTTGCCTCCCGCTCCTTAGATATTTATAGATGCGGATCAGATCCCTATACATTTTTGTATGTGCCCCAAGGTAATTCCTTTTCACTGTGTGCAGCCCAGGCAAACCAAATGGTTGGACACTTGTGGATTATATGTTATGTACATCTGAGGCTTAAAGTCCTTAGCAGTAGATTCACACATGAGGCTACGTAGATATGCTGGTGCCAGTACTTAAAACCCTTTTTTTCTGGATTTTTGGACATAAATCTTTGGTTATTCCTCTGCCTTGCATTAGTCTTCAAGTGGTGGTATTTTTCTTAATTTTGTCATGTAAAAACGGAACCTGGATCATATCACATTTATTGCTGATATCCTTCAAAGTTTGCTTTTTACTTTTTCCCCCTAAGTAAATCATAATTTGGCAGATCAGGCTTGCATGATTCTTTATTGTCCCAGTGGGTTTATTAACATCTTTCAAACACCTAGGCTTGTAACATTATGTTGGATTAATGTGCCTTTTCTGGAGATCTGTTGAATTCTTGTCAGCGTTTGCTGACAAGCGAGTAACTTAATTTACTGTAGTAATATTATAGATATTTGCAGTTACCTAGTTAATTAAAGAAGTGACTTTTAAGATAAAATGTGTTTCTTTCAAACCAATAGCACTTTTAAGACTGAATTTTCCCCATGGGGTGCTTATGTTTCTCTAGTCTCATCTGCCAGTGGTAAAGTAGCAAAAATAAAATAGCACACTCTTTTATATAAAACTGTCCTCTCTAGGCCCCACACCCCACTCCTTCCCCCTTCCTTGTCAGGATAATTTCTGCCACAGTTTGCATTGTTTAGCTCATCTATGCAATCTTTTTAGCTATCTAGCACTGCTTTGTTTATTGCTTTAATAGATGAACTGGAGAGAAGAATTGTAATTAGACATTTATGGGCTGAAGTTGAAAGGCATTTTGTCTTTCAGGCTTTCTTCCAGTGTTCCTTTTTGTAAGCCTTAGTTTCTAGAACAATAACTTGAGAGGATCTGCGAGGGTGATGGAGGACAGAGCTGGAATTCAGACATCAGAACTGAAAGATTTACAAGAGTTCTGAAGTGGAGAAACAATTTAAAAAAAAAAAAAAGTTAAAAAACTAAAAATCTGGTCCAGTAAGGATGACAACAGAATACTTTGCTTGTAAATAAGTTTGTTATGAAGACACTGATGAAGTAGCTGTTCTGAAGAAATGTCTGCAGTTTATAGTGAGTCACAAGCTGACCATAACTTAAGTGCTACGCTCTTATGAGAAACGTCAAACAGCCTGTTTGGAACGTGACAGCTCTTCCACTCAGAATTGGGAAGGTATCATTTGTAGAGTTTTGCCCAGTTCTGGGAATCATTTAAATGCAGATGTGGATCAGATAAAGAGTCCAAAGCACAGCTACAAGAACCATCTGAGGAAAGTCTGAATTCAAGGGAGGTTCAGAACTGGAGTGCTTTGGATTAAAGCAGGTAAAACAGAGAGGAGGAGTAAATTTTCAAATTTGTTGAAGTCAGCTGCAAAATAAGGCAGAAGTGATGGGGTTTTTTGTTTCCTATTGCAGAAGACAGTGTAAGCAGTTGAACAGATTATCTTTGTTCTAGCATGATCATCACAAGACATTAACTTCTTTTCCTTACTGTATGAAAGTAGTCTTCGATGATCTTTGGAAAATCCCTCCAATACTGCTGCTCATGTTGAATGTCCTGTGCATTACATACTGATTCACTGCTTGTGGCAGCTAACTTGGATTGATTTATTCCTTTCAGAGATGTTACATTTTAAACCCCAGAATATTTTCTCCATTATCTTTATACTTCAGTTTAAAAAGTAAGCTCCTATAATGTACAGGTGATATTAATATATCAGAAAACCATAGCTCAGGCACTCAGGGACCAAGTAGTATAACTTGTCCATGAGAGAAAGGTATTATGGAGGAAAGAGATTGGCAGTGTTTTCTTTTCCAGATACCTGTTGTTTTATGGAGTGGTAGTACTGAAATACTTCAGCCACATGATTTTATTTAAACAAATGCAGATTTTGAAGTTGAAGAATAATTGTCTAAACTGACAAAATAAAAATTAGAAAATCATTTGTTAATGGGATTTCTTGGACGAAGGTATGCTTTTTTGGTATTGCTTGTCAATGTTTGGTTCCTTTCTCTGTCACATCTACTTTTTTTTTTTTTTTTAATATATTTTACATTGATTTTAGTGAGGCTGTATGTCTCTTTCAAGACATTTTTACGTGGAAGTCAAGCAACTATAGCTCTATTAAGTGTTTGTTTGGTAAACTGTCAAGTAAGAAATGCAAATGTGCTGCAACAGATGTTCGTGAGTTAAGGTTCATAGCACCTTTTTTTTTCCCTGACTGCTATTTCTAACTTTGTAGGTTGTGTAGTATTTGAAGGAACTGTGTGAAGTTAGTTTTCCATTTATTTTTTTCTTTTTGTACTGCGTGATGTATATTGACATCACTGGTGAGTCTGATACTCTTGGGTTTCTGAAATACATTAAAATGTTTAGAGTAAGGGCAATATCTACTTGGTCACAATTTGAGTTTGGTGCTTTCAGTGCCTTCCATGGAATAAAGGTTATTGCCATATTGTTGGCTATGTTTCCATGTATATGAGGTGGCAACAGTGGTTGTGTGAACACGACTTTAAAGTCTGTCTGAATTCTTAAACACTGACTTGTTAAAATATTAATGAGCTGTCTGCTCCTTATCTGTATACAGACATAAAGTATAATCGACTTAAGTGACAAAAAGTATGATTCTTCCTAGTCCTGTCAGCAGTAGGATAAGCTAGGTATTCTTTTTTAGGTATCATCAGAATGGTTGCATGTGTTGCAGGGCTAATCATTCTCACTCATGCTAACACTCATAAGCTCATGTTGCAGAAGGCTCAGCCAGTGAAATGACTGATACATTGTCACTTACCGAAGCTTTATGGCAATAGTGTGCATGAAAATAAAGATTGTGCTTGGTCTTTTTTATTTGTTTATTAATCCTTAGCAATGTGTGTACATTTGCTGCTAAATCTTTTGGCTTGTAGCAGACCTATAGAAAAACATATACTAGGCACAACTGTATTTATGTAAATCAGAAGCACGAAAATCTGTCGTCTGTGAATAGTCAGTAATTTCACCAATTTACTTACAGCCTTCTGTAAATTATTTCTTGGAGAAACCTAGAGATTGTCTTTTGTGGTGGGACTTGCAGCTTAACATCTAAACTTGCACCCTAGGTTATACTTAAAAGGAATACTTTCATGTGAAAATAATTTTAAATTTTGCTATTTATCAGTCAGCCAGACAGCACATTAATTAATATTGATTTCTGAGAAACTGTACTTGAGTTGCTTGTGCTGTCTCTAGGGATCAGGATTTCCATGTGAACTAAACAGACACAGGTATATGTATAAAATGAAGCACTAAGTGCAGTGTCCTAGTGACAGTCATGTTTCAAAGTTGAGAAATGTATTTATGGCTTTCATTGTTCTGAAGTTTGAAAGCTGGGTACACATTTGTGGATACGTTTTTCCATTTTGAGACCTCACCAGAATGACAGCATGTTCCTGTTGAAATCTGAGGTTTGCTGCTGCTGCTGCTGATTATGTTGTTTTTCTTTTTTCTTTTTTTTTTTTTTTTAATGTAAAATTTTTTTCAACATGAAGAGAAATGAAGCTCCAGAGGCAGCTTCTGGGACTTCATCCTAATAGAAGTAAATCCAGGATGGTGGGCAGGCCCTTGCAAGACCCTGCTGTGTGTCTCATGGGTTTGGTTTGCCTTTCAAAAGAGTCAACTGTATACATCACACTAATTAATATATTTCACTAAGAGGAACTGTATTCTCACTAGTTATTCTGAATTAAGCCTTTGTGATAAATTTGGACAAAAGAAATGCTGTACTTCTCCATACAAATACTGTTGCTTCAAGGTTTTATGTTTCTCTTTACCTCTGCTTGTATTAAGAATGCGGTTAACACTGGAGGCCTTCTACCTCTAAAAAGTAGCACTTGGCCTCATTAAGTTTGCTTTTTGGCCTTTACTCCCTGTGGCGATGGGAAACTTGTCTGCAGCCTTTGGGGGATTTGTTAGCGTGAGGGAGGAGAAGAATCTTGATTCATTCAAATGGGAGTGATAGCTGTTTCTTTTATGAATATGCAAAGTTGCATAGAAATTGTGAGAATGTTAGTTCACACAATTCAGACAGGGTCTATCCCTTGTAACTAGTGGATTATAGTCTGTCCTTAAGATTTAAGCAATTTAAGTATTTTAAATAGGAATGGGTATGAAAACATATTTAAATAGCACTTTCCCTTATTTTTTGTGATCTTAGAAATGAGTCTGAAATAACAAGTATCTTAATTATCTTTTAACAGTATTGAAAAGGTAAGTGATGATTGCCTGTTATTAAACTAATGTGAAGTTTTCTAAGTGTCAGCAGTTTTAACTTTTCTTTGTGTAGAGTGTTGATACTTACATAACTCTAAAGAGTGCAGCAGCTGTTGGTCAGTTAAACACGGAACAGTTTGTACATCATACCTGTGCACTGCCAAAAAAACTTCCACGTGTCGTGTCTAACATCTTGGGTTAGTAAATCTTGGTTAGTTTATAAACCTTAAAGATGTTATTTAAAGACCTTGACAAATCTACGCTGTTGGAAGAACCCTGAGAAATGTTACAGTAACACCACACAGTAATTGGCAACTCTTGACTGAGTAATTTGTCAAATCTGATGCATTTTCTATGTTAAAAAAGAAAAACCAACAGCAGAAGGCAGCTAACTAACTAAAAACAAATATTGAACAATAAAAACAAAACAGCACTGTTACACACAGTCACCAAACAAACAAAAGCAACAAAAACCCGAAAACTCTACTCCATGCGGACGCACCATTACAAAATCTAAGATTTTCTTCATTTGTGATTGTCATGGAATTAAATGAATTAGGCAGGCGACTTTATGAAGTTGGAAAGTATAAGATCTAAGCATGATACAAATTGTGTGGGATATAATGCATGGAATTTGTCTTGGTTTGGTTGGGGTACAGCTCATTTCTTCTGTAGTAGCTTTTATGATGTTATGTTTTGGATTGTATTGAAAGTAGTGTTGATAATACACTTTAGTTGTGGCTGAGCAGGTCATTGAGTTAAAGACCCTTCTGTTTCTCATATGGCCTCCCCAGCAGAAAGGCTGGGGATGCACAAGAATCTGTGAGGGAACCAAACCAGGACAGCTGGCCGAAGGGATACCATCTGATATGTGCAGTAGTGAAACTGTGTGGGAGTTGATCTGGAATTTTAACGAGTGAGAAAGGCCCAGTTTTCTGATGGCATTCTGGAACTGGCTTCTCACTGACTTAATTGAAAAGGACCCAACGTGCTGAAATTAAGCAAAACGTAAGTCCTGAACAAGCTGTTGTGTATCATAGGACTTGCTTTACAAATACACTTACTCACTTTTACATGCTTTGTTAAACTACATCCAAGACTTAACATGGTATGAGCCAAGTATGTGTTCCTCATCAAATATAGGAGGAGTACACTCAGTTCCCCTCAGCAGTTTCACGCTCAATTGAAAGTTGCTATTCCACTGGTATTGCTATTCTACCTATAGTGCAGCCCAGATCTACTAGGCTTAATGATAGAAGCATCAAGCCATTTAGTCTGGACTTGGAATAGTTTGAATTCTTTTGTTTCCCACAGTATTGGTAGCCGACCTTTTGTAGGGTTCTCCAGGCCTCCATCTTAGGGCCAGATCTCTTCAATGTTTTTATAAAAATAAAAAACTAACAAACAAACAAAAAAAAAAATAAAAGGAAGCAGGGATAACATACAAAAAGTTCAAAATAATTTTATGTCAGCTACAAACTTAGGAGGAGCTGTTAACCTTCCTGAGAGTAGAGAGGCCATGCAGAGAGATCTTGACAAATTCAGAAAAATTAAAGGGGGAGGACAGTCAACAGCTGTATTAACAAGAGCAAATACCTGATTCTGCATGTGGAGCTGGCAGTTCTGAGTGTAAGTACAAACTGAGGAATGAGAAGCTGGAGAGCAGCTCAGTGGATAGGGGTCTGGGAGTTCTGGCTGACAACAAGTTGAACATGCGTAAACAGTGTGCCTGGGCAGCCAAAAGGGCCAGCATACCGTGGTGTGCGTAAGGCACGGCACTCGTGAAAGGATTGCTCTGCACTGCTTAGTGATTGTGTGTCTTCACCTGAAGCACAGTGTGCAAATTCAGGGCCACAACATAAGGAGATAAAGATCTTAGAGGTCATCCAGAGGAGGTCTGCATATGTGATGAAGGGTCAGGAGTACAAAACACGACTGAGGTCCCTTGGTTTACTCATCCAAGAGCAGAGGCTGAGGGGAGGCCTCATGGTGGCTGCAGCTCCTCACGGGAAGTAGAGGGGCAATGCTGAGCTCTGCTCTCTGGTGACAGAAACAGAATCTGAGGGAACGGCATGGAGAAGTATCGGGGAAGGGTCATGGTGAGTGTTAGGGAAAGGTTCTGCATCAGAGGGTGGGGGGCATGGGGCAGGCTCCCCAGAGCAGTGATCATGGTCCCAAACTGCAGGAGTTCAAGAAGCATTTGGACAGCGCTCTCAGATACAGGGTCTGAATTTTGAGTGGTCCTCTGTGGAGCCAGCTGTTGGATTCAGTAATCCTTATGAGTCTCTTCCAACTCAGGATATTCTGTGATAATGTGATCTGATATGTCATGATTAAGCCCTAAAGTTTTTTGTTATTTAAGTAGGTACTGACATGTAACAGGGCCCTGCAGAAATCAACACATCTCAGGCCTCTTCATCTTGGTGATGTTGCTCAAATTCACCAAAAAAATTCAAAGTCACCACCAGAACATGATGCATGAGCAAACAATTTTAAGTATATATCTTAAAAATATTTTTGCAAGTTTTCAGGTTTTCTTGGAATTATGAAGTCCTATTGAAGTTCATGACCATAAGGAATCATTAGTTTGTTTGCTGTATGTTCCCATGTCCTTCATTCAACACAGAGAATGTGATTTGCAGACATAAAAAAAACACATGTTATTTGAAGACAGAATGCACTTTAGCGGCTGAAATACAGAGCTGCTTAGGCTCTTGACCTCAAAGTAGTATTTCAAGGCTGTAGTCTTTGAAATAGTTGCAGAAGAATAGGGATTTTGGGGTGTGAATGTGGCTGAAGTTTTCAGTGGAACAGCAGCTAGGCTGCATGCAGTATACTTACCGGTTAAGCCTGGGCTGTAGGGCTAACAGAATAGACGGAGTAAGAGGATTTGAGAAAGTTCTAATGAGTTATCTACTTCCTGCAGACTTGTGATTCTGCATTATTTCAAGCAGTATTAAAAGTACTCTTTTTTTCAGTGCCTCTTAAATCTCATTTTGTAGGAAACTGAAATTGCTTTAATACGTTATGTGAAGGTGCATTTCAACATCAGTAGCTATGAGTTTGGCAGACTTAAACCTTTCCAGTTTATCTAAATCTGAATTTAAGAATTTTTACCATGATAAGGAATGTGATTTGATTTTGACTGCTTGATATGGTAGTAGGTGCTGAGATGGATTTTAGAATTTGAATCTGAGTTGTAGGATAAAATCCTGTTAAATTCATCTTTACCTCCCATTACACTCTCCCTTCAAATCTGAAATAAGTTGTCCTGACTTTCAGCAACTGAAATGGGTTTATTATAAATAGATGACAACAAAAACATAGGCAGTAATCCTGGTATTTCATTAATTTTGGAGTGTCATAGCTTCTGATGTTACATTGGATTAATTTTCCTTATGTGATTTCCTTCTGTCTAAGTAAAATATGTCTACAAATTATTCTCACCCTATGAGGTAGGAAGTTTGTGTTAGCAGTAAGGACAGTAAGACAGAATGCTGTGGAAACAGTAGTAAATGAAGAGAAAAATACATCAGATTGTGACAGAGACAATGGGTGTTCACCTTCATTTCACAGGAATAATGCCTCCCACTTTATTATGTTGGCCCATGGTGTCAGAGATTGATGTTACTGGTATGGCAGTAGAGGCTGAACCTTCCCACCAATATTCCATTCCATGTTGTTGCTGTGTGACAGATGGCAGCAGAGGGGCAGTCTGACAGAATGGTGTCTGACATGGAAGTGTGTATGAAGCAAGATCTGTCACTGAATTCCTCCATGCAGGAAGAAAATGGCATCCATTGACATTAATTGGTGCTTGCTGAATGTTTGTGGAAACCGGTGGGTGTGAGCACTGTGAGGCTGTGGGTGGAGTGTTTCAGCAGTGGCAACAGCCATGTTTTGGAGGGCTGTGCGCAGCTGTCACACCATGAAGTGAAGAGTGTCTTAATGAACTTGTCTGTATGAATTGTCAAATGATGGTGACTATGCTGAAAAACAGTGTTTTGTAGCTGTGAGCTTGCTGGATCAGGTGGAATACTGAGAACATGATAGTGCTACAAGGTACAAACAAGTATCCGGGATGCTCTGAAAGTACTGTCTCCTATTTATTTCTGTGGATACAACAGATACAATCTGCAATACTTACTTGAGATGCATTGAAAACTTCTTTTGTAAGAAAACTGTGTGTAACAGAGCACTGAAACAGGCTGCCCAGAGAAGTTCTGGAATCCCCTTCTCTGAAGATATCCAGAACCTGTTTGGATTCTTTCCTATGCAACCTGGGAGCCTGCTTTAACTGGGGGTAGGGTGAGGGCGGACAGGGTGGTCTCCAGGAGACCCTTCCAACCCCTGTGTTTCAGAATTTGTGATAGCCTCTTACAGTCATAACACTTCAATGCACAATCAGGGACAGGCTGTGGTTCCTCCTTTTTCTTAATCAGGCGCCTTACTGAGAAGCTGACATGAGGATGTGTATCATTTGGTTAAATTGTATCAGTTTATTAGTTTACGTTAACCTTCATTTACAGTTTTCACGCTGAAGCAGAGCTCAGCTGAGGAACTTTCTGTTCTGAAATGTACTTTTTGCTTAGCGTTACTCTCTCAAAGAGCAGTACTGATCTGGAGGTTGATGGGTTAGCAGAAACACTGACTGGCATAAACTAGAGTTTTTGTTATGTAAAGTTTAAAAAGAAAGTAGGGGAAATACATGTTCATTACCAAGGATTTAATTCTGTAAGGAGAAGAAATAAGTTGCTGAAGAAAATTCTCCATTTCAGAAAATATATAGACAGCTTGTCCAAATATTTTAGTATGGTATGCAACCAATTTCTTATTATTGTACAGCATACTTTGTGCATGCTTGTGTACGATGTTGAAAGTGTAGTTATTCTGGTGTTCTTCTACTTGTATGTGTGTTCTTAGTGTGAGAAGGAAATATCATCATCTGTGCCGTATCTGAAATACAGCAGGACCTGTTGATATTCAACTTCAGATTCATAAAATATCTTAACGTTTCCTGCCATTTTTAGTTTTAGTTGTTAACTGCTCATAAACCTATGCTTACGTAAAAGTAAAGAACTGCAAATTATAGAAGCATAGCTAGGAAAATCTGAAATTTTCCATTCAGCCCTAGTGGGGCTGTTGGTTGCTCTTGCTTTGAGTTACTGAGCTGTGTGCATGATGACTGTCTTCTATAGCTGTCTGCTTTCAAGAAAAGCAACGTGCTGAGATGCAGGAGAAGTAAGTTGCTAAGATAAGAGTTATCCCACCTCACTTGCTTTGGTGCTGCCATACTTGTTTTAGAAAATGTGATATCTGTGAGAGGAAAAGCAAGACTGCTTGTAATATTCTAGACAAAATGTCTTGTCTATGTGCTAGTCTCTATTTATAGAGCTGAAAAGACTCAAAAGGGTTCCAAGAAAAGAAAGAAGTAGATGCTGCTTTAAACTGTGGTGCATGTGAAGTGAAACTTAATGTTTATTCTGGGGGCTTGAGGTACTGTACAAGTGCAATTCAACTGGTGCAAGGAAGATTTATGAGCACAGCAGGGACTTCAAGTAGATAAATTAAAGATACTGACCTACTTTCTGGGGGTGAGATTAGGGTTATTGGGGTTTCGCAAACACTTCAACAACAGGTTCAAAATGTCTCCTGTGCTGTAAATTAGAAACAACTCTATTTTAATTAAGGCCATGTGGGGGCTCAAAGGACTGAAGATTGAGGAGAACACCAAGGGCCAAGCTACTTGATTTAAAGGAAAGAACCTTTACCTATAAGGAGTGTACTCAAGAGAATTACATCATTAAATATTATTTTATAGTTACTGTTTTCTTTGTTGTACCGTTCTATGTAAGATCAATAACCATTTGGAATTGTCAGAGGAGAATATTGCTTATTTGCGCACATTCCCTTTATAAGTGTAGTAGCTGAAATTTAGATTTCATCCTAAGGAGTGCTAAATAGTTCAGAAGGCTGTATATGTTCAACATCTGCACATATAGAGTTATAAAAGTTGGTTCAAACTGAGCCACTGACTGTTTCTTCTTTTGTGTTTCAAGTTGGCGAAGTAAAAACAATGCTTCACTTGACATGAAGTGGGTTGTCTGATTAGACACAGTACTTCATTTTGGATACTCTGTGGAGAAGTGAATAGAAAGGGTGACTTAAGCTGCTGAGAAGGTGTCTGCTTTCATCTGATAGCCTGAGCTTTGTAGTGTCTGCCCTGGATGTGCTAGATGAAGCCCAGATTTCCCGCGTATCCACAGTGCTCTGAGCTCGAGGGTAAAGAAGGAACATTTCCAACCTTTGAGGAATGTTTTACGACACTAGCTCTTTGTTTGTTTTCCCCTAGATGAAATTAGTCAGTGAATTTGACCTGTATTCATTAATCCTTTCAAGATGACTGAAACCCCATGTTTACTGAAGAAAACTCTGTCTGCTTGAACTGAATGCCTTTGTCTCAAATGTTAATGGAGGAAAAAGAGAATACTCACTGCTATGGAGTAGTCGCTGTCTTGCATGATCAAGTCCAGTGCTACCGTCATGCTGTTAGCAGTGGAAATTGGACTGGGCAGCGTTTTGTATGATTTCTCTCATATTCTCCAGAGTAGCATGTGATAAATCTACCGCTGAAAGCACTGTGCTGTTGAGAGATGGTTTTCTTTATTTAGGTGCAATAGTTTTCTTGCTCTGCTACGATTGGTAACTTCATGCAGAAACTTAAGCTGCAATAAGTAGAACAGGAAGTATTTTAAATTTTGTGGATATGAAGGATAGTGTTGCTCTGTTTAATGTTAACTTAACTAATGTTAACTAATGTTAACTACGGAAGAATTTATTTTGTTTTTAATACAGAAACTGGTAGTATGCTGATTTTGCAGTTGTATTCCACAAGATTGTCCATCTGCTCTTAGATTCCTTCTCATTTATTTATTTTTTTTCCCAGTTTTGTGGTAGGGTCAGATTCATGCTCTACACTGATTGAAAGCAGTTGGACTTTTGCCTCTTAAATTATGGGCTGTTTAGTGTATTTCCTTAATTTGTACTTTAAACTTTTGATTAATACTGCCACAGAATTTGCAGGTGTACTTAGGTGTTTGCATGTTTTATTCAATGGATAGGTGAAAGGTTGCATGAACTGATGTGCAGAGTTATGACTGTTAGGAACCTTCACGGCATGTGTGTGCATGTCCCTGGAGCTAGATAAAACGTATGTTAGTAGTTCTGTGTTGAGGGGGAAAAGGTAAAGTTGGAGCTGACCTGCTCATTACATCAGGCGAGCAGTTTGTTCAAGGTATAAACATACCTGGATGCATTCACGATGTAACCTAGCACTGTGAAGATCTTATGTATTTCTTCTCTTTTCCCTTCATGTGAAATCAATTTATGTACTTTAAAAGCATTTTATACGTAGTCTAGCACATATTTTCCTTTGTTAGATCAATGAGAGTCGGAGCTAACCCCGCTCAAGTCTGTCACACCACTTGGAGCAGAGGGTGGATCTTAATTAACTGTTTCTACTGGAAGTATACCATCAACTCCCCCCAGAATGGGGGCAGGAGCTCTGTAACTAGACAGCAGACGGAATTCCTGCTGCCTCTCAGGAGGAACAGAATAGCTTTGCTTCTTATGTCAGTGTCTGGCAGTGGTTCCAGGTAGAAAATTCTGTGCTGTTTGCACACTGTCACAGCGCTTGTGCTGGTAGTATGCGTGTATGTATGCGTGGGCTCCGTTTTCATAGTAAAGATGTAGGTAAACTTTTTACCTTGTGTACCTAATGTGAGATATGCACCTCCATATTTAGACACTTATGTAAGCAGCTAGTTCCCCTTTGAAGTCAATAAGAACACTTTGAAAATGTAGTTTTTGATGTATGTTGAAATGCCTGAGGTTTGGCAGTAGAGTTCGTACTGTCACTGACATAGATAGCATGTATGTAGGATCAAAGGTCCTGACTCCTGGAACCTGCTGAAATAAATGCAGGATGGAAGACAGTATCTGAGCTCCAGATTCCTTTTATCAGTAGTGCGATCTTCTGGAAGAACGTGAGTTTTTCAGAAACGTTTTTGCTTTTCAGGGGAGGTGTCTAAAGGACAGCTGTGTGCTATTGGCATCCTGCTTTTGTGCTTTGTGTTACCCTTTTTTAAGGAGCAGTCCATCCATACATAAGGGGATGCAATTGCTGACAAGTTAAATGGAGTTGGGCTGAACTTCTCAAACGATGCAGTTGGAATAAAAAATAATAATAAAAATGCAGACACTGCTGTTTTCTCACAAATATTTTTAAACCCATTTTCTCATGTTTTGTTTTATCTGTTACTGGATATGACTTAAAGGCAATCTTCCCCCCTGCCCACTTGGTTTTATTTCATTTGGTTGTATAAAAATGATGCAGTGAATTCCGCCTGGTTCAGTGCTGTTAACATTTGTGTGATGCATAGTCCAGAAGGTAGACTGCTTGAATTTAATAAATCAGTTCCTCTGATGTAGCTAGGGTGTGCAGAAACTGAGACATGTATGGAGAATGATAACTTTTGTTTTACTGCCCTGTTTGGTTACGGCAGCATGATATTACAGTAGCTTCTCTCAATTCACACTTAATAAATAATATCAGAATGTGTTCCTAAAACATTTTGGATTTGATAAGACTGCACGTTTCTGGCAATGTATTTTATCTGTGCAGATAAATACTTAATGCTCATCTGTCCACTCAGATAAACTCTATAGTGAAATATCCTAAATTCAGCTTATTTACGTTATAGTGTTGGACAAAAGCTGACTGAAATTAAGCTCAGCTCAGAGATTGTCCAGTCAACCTTTATAATGCTGTTCCCGTGTTTTCTCTTCCATGCCAGAAGCAGCTATATCCTGGTGTGGGCCAGCTAACATTAAAGGTTCCACTGTTACAATGAGGTGATTCTGCCAGGTCTGGAGAAAAGGGCACTTGCCTTATACTGTGGTGGTTAATGGAGCTCAAGAGAGAGGTCGGAAAAGATGAATGGGAAGAACTGGCTTGGTGAGACTACTATTAGAAAAGGCAGGAAAGGTTTTTTTTTTTGTTTTTTTTTTCTTTTCTGATTTTAATACTAATTACTTATTTTTAAGTAAATACCTGAAGCCTGTATCTGTTTACTCAAATGGCTGCATCAACTTCTGATTAATATATGTAGACTGGTAAACTTACATATACCAGAACTGACTGGATGTGCTTCAGCTGTCAGGGTGATGATCACTTCCTGGCAGTGCTACATGGGCTGTGGGTGAGGGACCACAAGGTGGAAAGGCCTGGAAAAGGGAAGGGGGTTTGGAGTGAGAGAGTCTGGGAGCAGGAGCTGGTGTTATGCACCGGGTTATGATAAGCCTGTGTGCCTTGTGTAGTGCATCTACCTCTTTTGGGACGTCCTTTGACTCCAGCCAGAGACGTAGGCTCTTTGCTTTGCCTGTGGGGGCTGGCCTGCCTCCTCCTTCTTCACCTCACAAGAAGGACCACCTGCATCACCTGCCTCTGGGCTACTTGGGGGAGAAAGGACTGGGAGAAAGGACTAAAGCCGTGGCTGAGCTCTTCTTTCATGAAAACAGAAGGGAATCAGGAGGGAGGAAGCCTTCAAGTCCTGTTGCCACAGAAGGGGCTTTCTGCTTAGGAAAACTTGTTTCTCTCACAGCAGTCATTGCTCCACGCACGCTGCCCTCTTCCTTGTGGTCTGTAAGCAGGAAGCATGACATTACTTATGCCTGAGAGGATAGACAGAGAAGTCAAAAAGTTCTCATAATCTGTAGCTGGATGGAGTTTAAATTGCATCCGAATTCTTACCTGACAAATGGCAATGATACCATCTGCACAATTTGCCTGCAGGCCATGCTGCAGAACGGCTTTAGTACTATGAACTGGGAATCATCATATGTTAGCACTTGTAGCTCTCTGGTTACTATGAAGTACTAATAACCCAGAGGAGCTGTTTGTGAGGTCTTAGGAAATCATAGCATCTCAATCTACAGCCGCTCTCTTCCATGTAATGAAAGACTAGACAGACTGTTTCACTGTTACGCTGTTAATAAGATGCCTTTTCTTTGTGAATGGAATACAATAATCAGGGGATTACTGGAAGTCTTGAGTAAAAAACCTAAGAATTTTTTTCAACAGCTTGTTTTCATAATGTACTGTCAGAACTGATTTTATTCACTGTTCATTCTTAATTCAAAAATGATTTATGACTCTCTCCCTCCAGCTTTTATGCTGTAGTGATGTTCATCTGAATAGTCACCTCCAGCAAACCAGAGTTCTTATTTTCCATAAGAAATGCAACGTATTTAAAATAGTTTTATGTGCTGCTATCTTGTTACCAGTTCACGAAACAGGGGTGTTGTTACCGTACACCCAGAAGCTCAAGTTGTAAGAGTTGTAAGTAAAACAGAACACAGTGTAAGTCGTTCCTCTCTTTTCATGACTGGTTTAGATCATACTGACGAAAGTTTTCAGGCTTTTTCAGACTGACAAGAGTAGATAATAAGGTAATCCTCCACATTTTCACGTCTGAATCTTAACTTATATAGATTTGAAAAAATATCATAATTTTCTTTCTAGGGAAAATGCTGAACTGTAGTGGCTTGCAACAGTTTTAGCATTTACTCATTTGATTGTTAGCTGATAGTTTATTTCTGTCATTTCAATTCAACTAAGTGTTTTTAATCTTTTCTGGGGTAAGGGATATTGAACAGGAAGGATATTAAGTGTCATGGGTCATGTTATCACTTAGTAAAAATTGGAGTAATGTCACTGAAGTCAAAGCACTGATTTACACCTGCTGAATATGTTTCCATAACCTGAGAAGTGTGCAAAAGGGCAACGACTCCTTCAGAACATGTGTTCTAGTTCTTATAATTAAATTTTAATTTTCAGGTGTTGACAAGGAGAATTTATACTTGACAATAAACTAATTCTCATGAGCAACCACTTCTTTTGAAGGAACTTTTCATTGTTGAGAAAACTGTGTTAGTTTAAGACTGACAACCTTGCGTTGCATAGTCCAGACTAGAAAATACTTTTTGGGCAAAAAAAATGTTTGGTTGTGTTTTGTCTTTTTTTTTTTTTTTTTGGTTGTTGGCTTTTTACATATTCAGGATTTGTTGTCAACTGGTTAGTGTATAACTTATTAACTTCCAGAACTTATGGAATGTATGCGTCCAGTGGGCATGGATGTCTGTTGGCAGAAGCTTTTAGAAATATCTGGAGATTTATGGTTGTGCTGTGAGTTTCAAATCCCAGCTGAGAGTGCCCTGCCAGCCTCAGCATCTCAGCAGTCAGGAGGCAATCGATCTTTGTGAAAGAAAATCAGATTTAGATGTCTCTTATGTGTCTTTTTGCAGGCACTGAACTAAAGCTTTTTTTTTTTTTTTTCCAACAATCGAAAATGTAGCTGGTTTTATATAGGCACAAAGCAGCACACTGACAAGAAGAGAAGAGAGTGCCAAGCCAAGGATTAATACACTTTGAAAAGACAAATTCCATATTGAGTGTGCATTCAAAGCAGTTGCAGGCAATTTTTAATGTATTATTCTACAGTGATACCCTTTATTTTGAAACGTACACTTCTCAAGATCTTACATGTGGAATAGAGTAGTAGTCTTTCAGACGACTGAAAAGTGGCAGGTTTCACTAACTTTTTTCATGTCCTTTTCTGAGAGAGCAGCACACAGAGGAAGTTCCAAAGACATGGTGATATCCTGGAGGTCTGACTGCTTTTCAGAATAAGGTCTTAAAATGTACAGTGTATCGTTATAAGTTCAGCCTGATATTGGGTGCCCAACAGATCTAGAAGTAGCTGATGTGCTGTAGCCATGCTAAGTAGTGTGGTCTTTCCCACTATAGACATGCATACACTCCCTTTTGCATCAGCCAGATCTGAAGGGATATCTGATAATCCTGTTGTTCAGGAAAGTTGTGAGTGTTGACAAGGTAAAGCAGAATATTGTTTCACTCCCTTCTGTAACAGAACAACCTTGAGATCAGATTGGTTTTATAACAGGAATGTGCCACGCCTTCGCAAAGGTTACTGAGCACAAGGCAAATTCAGGTTCTAAAGTACATTGTCTCGTTTCTTGTACATATTGTGTATGAGACCCTACCACTCTTGAGTGAGCCCAACAAGTTAGATTGTGCTTATGCAGTACAAAGACTTGGTCCTGTGCTCTCCTGCTGGGTGCTTAAGGACAGATGTTTTGTGTTCTTCAAAAAAAAAGAACAACTGGTTGTATTCATGTGTAATACCCTAAATATCTGTGAGTAAAGTGGGGAAAACTGCAATGTGATTTCTATGAACCTTGAGAAAACTTGCTGCTGATAGCTCTGGTTTCTTTTATAATCAGTCTTGGCAGTTAAAAACTAGCTTATGTGTATCTAAACATGCCATAGCTGTATTGTGAAGGTGGAGTTACTCTGCAGGAAGCTAACTGACTCTAATGACCCAAGAGTTGAATGAGCATCCAGAGTTACAAAGAAAGAGAGATTCTACTTGAGAGGGTGTTTATTACCCTCAATAATGTTCTGAGTAGATAGTTGACAGATAATGAGCACTGAGAAGTCATAAACTTCTAATTCTTAATGAGTAATCAAAACTCTTGCTTTTTATTTTTTTTCTCAGTACTGAGACTGGTGCTTGTTAATGTCTTCATTGATGACAGTGACAGAGGGATCAAATGGACCCTCAGCAAGTTTGCAGATGACACCAGGCTGTGTGGTGCAGTTGACATGCCCAAAGGGTAGCATGCCATCCTGAAAGGTTTAGGCAGACTGAGCAGTGGGTCCACTTAAACTTCATGAGGTTCAATAAATCCAAGTGCAAGGTCTGCACCTGGGTCACAGCATCCTCCACTCTCAGTACAAGCTGGGGGTGTAAGGATGGAGCGCAGCCCTGCTGAGAAGGATGTGGGGGCACTGTGGATGGCTGCTGGACATGAGCTAGCAGCGTGCCTTCACAGCCCTGAGAACCAATGGTATTATGGGCTGTATCAACAGAAGCATGGCCAGCAGGTCAGGGAGGTGATCCTGCCCCTCTGCTCTGTGCTGCAAGACCTCACCTGCAGTATGGTATCCAGGTGTGGACCTGCTAGAGTGCATCCAGAGCAGGGCCAAAAAAGGGACACAACAGACGGAACATGTCTTCTGTGAGGACAGACTGAGAGCTGGGGCTGATCATCCTGGAGAAGAGAAGGCTCCAGGGAGACATTATAGTAGCCTTTCAGTATCTAGAGGTGGGCTGTAAGAAGGAAGGGGACAGACTTTTTAGCAGGATCTATTGCAATAAGCCAAGGGGAAATGGCTTCAAACTAAAAGAGCGTAGAGGATACAAGGAAGAAATTGTGGTTTCATGGTTTTGTTTTACCTTTTTTTTTTTTTTTTTTTATTTAAATGTGTGGTGAGGCACTATCACTCTGTGGTTGACCAGAGAAGTGTTGAATGATTCATCCCTGGAGACAGCCAAGGTCATGCTGGAGAGGTTCTGAGCACCTGAGCTGTATGTGTCCCTGTTTGTTACAAGGGGGCTGGACCAGATGGCCTTGAAGGGTCCCTCCAACTCAAAAGATTCTATCATTTGCACTGATGCTGAGCAGTCTACCCTGCATATCTGCTGAATGAATGTATTCTGTACAGGCTTGATGTGATTCTGGGAAATGTGTACATTAGCTGCATTTATTTTCTTCTGTTAGGCAACCAATATAAGCCCTGAACCAGTTTCAAATACCACTGTAGGTTTGGAAAGAGCTGAAAAAGAGCAAGGCTGTGCTGAGAGGGGGGAAGACAAAAAAGCACCTTTCATTTGTAGAGACTGAAACAACTGAATGGTGTTTCAGTGTATATTCTTAATTAGTCACCTGAAGTTGCCTGAAACCAAGGATTTGAATGCGACTCTGTACTTTTCCCTTCTTATCTGATGAGTTCTTAAATCCAAAATCCCTTTTTAAAGACTTGTGATAGCTGAAAGTAGGGAATTGTCTCCAAAGGCAGCAGAAACGAACTTGAGCTGTGTGTCTGAAAGATCTAGTAAAGCTTTGTAAAGAACTCTGTGAGCCTTCAGCTTCTCTCTTTCCTGTCCAATGCTAGCTGTTAGCTGGATTGTGACACTGGCATTGTCCGGGAAGCAGACCCATGCATATCTACGCTTGAATGCTTCCACATCCTCACTCATTCCACCACGCTGTTACTTCCTCTTTCTCACTTAAGGCTGTAATTAGTACTTCTTTTAAGACTTTGAAATATTAGAAGGGGGAAGCATGATGGATAGTAATGTAGATACTTGAACTTTTCAGGGAGGATTCTTTTTACATAGCGGTGGTACCAGCTGCTTCTTTAAGTCTGTCTAGTTAATGCTTTTTCTTGGTGCTTTTCAAAATGAATGCATACTGAAACCAAGACATCAAGGCCATTTTTAGCACGTCCAGAAGTAGAACAAGCGTCTGAGTTATACTACTTTATTCTTCTGTAAGAGGCAGAAGTTTCAAGGCTTACCTTTCAGATAACTAAATACTGTACCAAATAGCCACAAAATATGAAGTGTTACAACATATTGTATTAGCTCAGGCATGTACATCCATCAAGTAATTAAGAGAATCTCCCACGCAGTACTAATGTGAAGGATGTGACTTCCCACAGCTTTGACTTTGTCAACCTAGCATTTCTTGATGGTCTATTTAATTGAATGCATGCTGCCTTGGTTCACAGTGTGGCATTTATGTGTTCTAAGACAAGCATCAGACTTCATAGTTTTATATTATTCTTCCTCTCAGAATTGCTTGTTTCATTCCAGCATGTTAAATAAAACTGAATTTTCTGCAAAATTACACTTGCATGAAAAAGTAAAAAGGGAAGATGCTAGCAATGGTCAGCTGTAAATTTAAGTTCATGTACTTAAGGTTGTTAGATTGTCATTATTTGTTTGGTTTTTTTTTGTGTGTTGAATATTGTACTGTGGGCATGTTTGCTGCTGAGGTGCCTTTGATATTCATTTGAGGAACAAAATGTAGATAATCAGAAGCTGACAGGAAGAATGTAAAAGTTTTTAATGAGAAGCATAACAGAAATGTTACAAAGGTTTTAGGTGAGAGTGGTGATGAGAATAGTAGCCAGCAGCATTGTTAGTGGGTTGTTCTGGATGCTGTAATGAAAGGCAGTTGAAAAGATTAACTAATCATATATGTGACCTTTAGGAAGCTGAATATTCTACTATCAATTTGTTAATGTCTAGTTCTTGTAGAATTTCAAACAAAAGGTTTTAAAATGGATTACCATGTGAGAACATCATTTTTACCTATGAAAGGTGTCAGTGAGCTTTTGAAGCAAAGTAATATTTTCTAAGGTCAATGCGGTGTTGTGTCAGGTGCCATGACATTTTAGCATAGTAATGCATCCATGACCTGTAAGTACAGTAACAGGTTCATTTTCTGTACCTGTGGAAATAAGACATAGTTGCAAAACCATGTTGTTCTTCAATTCCCCTTAAGTGCGTGGAAATACTGCTACAGAGCAGTAAAGCTTAGATTGACAGTAGACTATCCCATGTAGAAATAGCAGCTGCTACAAACTTTACTGGGCTTAGTTATCAATGAAATCTGATTACTATCCTTACAGCAATGTGCATTTGTGTAATAGTTGAGAAAAGATCCCACGCTACTGAGATCTTCATAGTTCAATACTGATGGCATGATTTATTAAGACCCAAGTTGCGGGGAAAAAAAGGCCAGAAAAAATAAAAAACCCAAAAGGAAATAAGAAAAACCCTCGCAAAACAGGGTAACTCTTCTGTACAGAATTGAATCTTTTTATTCTCTAACTCACTGCTGTTAACATGGACAAATATTCAGTTTCATTATTTTAAAATTTCTGATGGGTAAATAGTAATATTAACAAATTGATAAACAAGCTGTTTGAAGAGAATGGTGGGGTTGTTCTTGTTTTGTTGTTCTTAATTTGTGTTTTTCATTCATGGAAGTCTGTTTTGATAAGGAATCAGTTTAATTCTTTCGAAGCTCATTAAGAGTAGCTGTTAGGCAGGGTCAGTATTGTCTTCTACACTTGCTCTGTGCAGCACAGGGTGACATTCTGTTGCTAGCTTTTTCAAATGCTAACATTCTCTTAAAGAGAGGAGAGCATCTGTAATATGATGTAACACAAAAATGTGTTACTGAAAGAGGTGCATGTGTTGACTGGAATGATACAGGATTATTATACTCTGATTTTAGCTGTGTTGGTGACGTTCTCTGTTAGGGGCTGGATTGGTCAGAAAGAGCAATTTATTTGTAATGCAAATTGTTGACGTGCCCTGGAACACGTTGCTCAGAGAAGCTGTGGCTGCCCTGAATATGGAGATGTTCAAGACCAAGTAGGAGATTTTAGATTTAGGTTAGTGTCAATGGTTTGTGGGCTGGTTTGGCCCAGTTCCATGATGAATGGGGCTGGAGACCCACAGGCTCACGTAGGCATAAGGAAAAAGTCTTTGACAATAAGGATGGTGAGGCTCTGGAGCAAGTTACCCAGAGATACAGTGGCTACCCTGTCCCTGGAGGCTTTCAAGGCCAGGCTGGACCAGAAACCTGATCTAACTGTAAATGTCTGTGGTCATTGCAGGGGAGCTGGACTAGATGACCTTTAAAGGTCCCTCCCAACACTAAGGATTTTGATTCTCTTATTTTGTGATGGTGCAACCTGACCAAATGGAGGGTGCCCCTGTCCATAGTTAGTCTTTAAGGTCCCTTCCAGATGAAATTATTTCATGGCTGTAAGCCTGTCCCTAGATATGCTGAAAATCTTACCAAAATATCTTGATTGTTAAGGTCTTAAAACACGATCAGAACTGAGACAGAATTTTTAATGAAATAAGAAATGTTGATCAAAGTCTTCAAAGTAGCAAATCAAAGAATGTCTCTCTTCTTTCTGTGTGGCAACATGGTGTTGAGGGATATCATGGCTCACAAATTACTGATTTTTTTTAATTTTGAGCTATGTATTCTAGATTTTAAAACTATGTAGTGCATAAGTATTTTTACTGGGTATTGTAATCAGAATGACACTGAATAACATTATTTGGCTTTCTTTCTGCTCTTTTAACGTACTTTCAAATTTTGCTTAGGGGTTTCTGTTTTAGGGAGGGAAATACAGTCTAAACAGTTCTGTCACCTTGTATGATTCCTCTCTTCCTTGGAAATGACACCACTTGAAGGACTTTTGCTTGTCTTCTTTTATAAATCATTTTATAAAATGATTTTAAATCATTGTTTGTTTTTTTTTCCTCCTGATAAATAGCAAATTTAAGAGGAAAAATAGTAATTAAACACTGGAACTTATCTTGATTCAGTGAATTTTCTTGCACCGGGAGCATTCAATCAAGATCAAATGACCTTCCAAAATACGTTTTATCTCCAGTAGAAATTATGAAAGCCAACAGATGGGGAAATTCAAAGGGTCAAATGGAATGGATGTTCATCATTTTTTCTTCCAGCTTTAAATATCTGAATTTCTCAGAATTATTGGGCTGTTTTTTGAGTCAGATCAGTTAGATTTCTTGAAAAAGTTCATAGAGTAGACAATAAGCCAATACAACAGCCACAGAAACCCAGGCCTAGGACAGAAGTCCCACTGATGCCTCAGCTACAGCCTGAATAAGGATTTGCTTTCTTTAATAAGACCTAACAAAGTGTGAATTGTATTGCTTAAGTGCATTTCCAGTGTGGGGTTACGCAGGAGGTCAGAGGATGAGAGCCATTCAGATAAATACAAGTGTGAAGTAAAAGAATTAATTTTGGTTATCTCTGCACAGAGTGATCAATGCAATTATTTATCATAGTGAGCCTTTCAATGATACTTTTATAGTAACTGTAAGCATACTTTTTTTTTTTTTTTTTGTAAAGAGCAAGGATAAGTAACCCTACCTGATAAAATTATTGAATGAAATTCTTGAAATGATACCTATCTCTTGAATGTTTTTTATTATATTTTTTGGATCATACTTTCAGAAGTATTAAGCTGAGATGGGGCGAGTTCTTGGAAACTGATTATATTTGCTTTTTACTAGACAGCTCTTAGACACAGAGGATTTCTGGGAACTGGATTCTCAACACTAGCTGCACATCTAGTGTATGATTTGAACTTGTTCTAGTTTTCACAAAAAATTGAGCATAAAACTAAATTCCTCTTGAAGGACAGTTATACCGCATGACAGAAATAGAGGTATCTTATATAGACATTTTAGCTGACAGTCACACATTTCCTATTACATCTATTACCTGTGCTTCTGTGTAGCACAGGTCTGCCCTTATATAGGCAGTTATGGCAAGTTTAGATTTAGTGTCTTTAGAATGGTGCCTAGATTTAGGAGTGAATTAGTGGTTTTAACCCATGTAAACTAGGGTACCTGAGTGGCAGAGTATGTCAACTTGTGTATCTTGCCTATTGGTAACAGATTGCAAAAAGAGTTTGACATTTCAGCTGATCTAGAGCTGAAATAAATTACTTGGAAATGCATAGCCGCTGGGTACATTAGCTATGGAAGCTCTATCCATCCTGAAGGAGCTGAGTCTTAAATATGTAATTTTACCTATGAAGATACCATTGTTTCGTTAACATGTAGCTTGCTGGACTTGGCCGATCTGAAGATCACGATGGTGCTTTTCTATAATCAGACGTACTGAAACTTGATGCAATTGAGCTAATAAAAATGTTGAAAAAAAACTCAGTTAAATAATGCTTTGTGTTTGTCCTACAAAAGGGAAGATTGATTCCATGTGCTCAAATTAAGTGTTGATTTAGACCTCATTTTCTGAAATGTAAACCATGTTTTTGAAAGGGCTGCTTGCTAAATAGTTTTGGATTTATTTTACGGATTTAGAAGTAAATTAGAGGGAACTCCAAGCCTGTCTAGTCTTCCTACCTCATACAAAGATTTTACTCAATTGAACAATGTATTTCAGTATAATTGTGTACAGTGTAGTCCCTTTTTGCCATGTTGAGCACTTTGCATACCTGATTGAGACCTATTACTCTCGAATTTGATGCACTGGTGGAGTTCACTGAGTTTTGTTTAACATAATTAAAATTCTGTGGTCAACTTTTTTTTTTCTCCTACATTCCACAGCCAAAGAAAGCCTATGCGTGCTTTGTGAACAGCCTTTGTAGACAATCGTGTTTGTCTCTACTGGTCTGTTTTTGTTTTTAATACATCTTTTCTGAAGTGTCATTTCTGAATGTCTCCTCAGTGTGAGTTAGGCCATTAATACGAGTACCTAGAGTGATCTGGAGGTCTGTTCAGTCTCAAGAAGCCTTAAGGTTCAAACAAGGGTCTTCTGAAGAGCAAATCAATTAATAGCTAAGTCAAAATGTAATGAGCCAAATAAAGAAACCACAGTTCTCATAGCTGACATCATCCCACGATATCACCCAAACAACACTGTGCTTTATAATGTGTTTGATGCATTTTTTTCCTTCTGTAGGCACAAAGATTTTAATTGAAGTTTCCAGAGGCCAAATTCTCAAAGGTATTTAGGTACTTAGAAACTTCTTGGGATTAAAAAATTATACTTGGGTATGTCACTTCTGTTTGTGATTTCTCAAAGGTATTTAGGTACTTAGAAACTTCTTGGGATTAAAAAATTATACTTGGGTATGTCACTTCTGTTTGTGATTTTTAGATAGACAAATACTCAAATACTTCAGGAGTTAAACAGACAAGATGATCTTACATTTTCTGTGAGGTCTGTCTGCCCTTTTGCTTGCTACACAAAGCATCTGCATGTTAAAAGGTGAGAAAGAAAGAGTGGAAGTCAAAGAGCTAATATTGCTGAGCTTGTTTTCCACAGGGCATTTGATGTGTCTGGTGCTTGTTTATGATGTATGGTGTGTGGGTTGAAAAACTGTGACTGCCTGATGTTTAAAACATGACTGAATATTTGATCTCTGACATTCTTAGTGTTTATGTTGTCAGTCAGTTTTTAGAGAGAGGTCTTAGACATTCCCTTCCAGCACAGCCTCCTCTCAGACACCCCAGTCATTTGTGAGGCTTTTTACCAGCTACTTGCTTGGAAGGCAGAAATGATAATTGGCTGCCATTTTCATAGCAATACTCTATTCTTTCAGATGATGGTGAAGAAATTTGCTGTCAGTTTAGTCCCTGCTATTTTTGTTGTTGTTGATGTTTTTTGTAGGCTGGATTCCACCCTTTGAAGACAAAATGTTTCTGAAAGGCTATAGAAAGTTTAAAAAAATAAATAAAAAGGAAGTAGAAGGACTTCTGAGTAGCTCTTAAGGCATAAAATGGCATGTAAAATGTAACTTTTCCTTATGCTGGTCACTTAAGGTAATGCTGGATCACTGCAGTGTTGATCAGTAACTCCAAGTGTAGGGACTGTAAAATAAAACCTTATAGCAATGCTAAGTTATACTGCATACAGCTATCTGGTTTATCTAGTTTAGCTTTCTACCCTAAATGTTGTAAGGGCACTGATATCCTAGGAACTGGGTTGATAATGAGGGCTATTGTTTAGAAGTGGATTTTGTTAAATTCTCGTTATGACACAAGTCAAATTTTGTATGGTTTGTATCTTCAGAGCCCTACAGGCCATTTTCTTTACTTAAATGTTAATTAATGCATATTAATTATTTAAGATTTCCAGGCTTAACAGCTCCCCTCTCAGAAAGTACACAGCCTTAAAGGAGATGGGAGAAAATATTCTGTGGGAGCTTGTCTTCAGAATAATCTTCTTTCTTCAGAAATGAGGATTGTGATGCTGATTTGGAACTGTGCTTTGAGATGAATAGGAAGTGCATTTTGGGAAGTGTGGCTTTTGTGACAGAGGACTTTCCATATAAGAAATCGAGAAAAACATTGTTTTAAGCTGATGCTCATAGTGAAGCTAAATGCTGTGTGTGTGGTGGGAGTGGGGAGATGAACAGTTTTATATTTCTGTAGAAAATCTGAAGGAGGAAAATTCAAGCTGCCAAAACAACTGTGAAGCTTACCAAAGCCCAGAGGGTGACTGAAGCATTTCAGCAGTATTTTTACTCTTCTAGTTCCCACATGAGTAGATTTGTTTCACAACTGCCTGATCACGGTGTGTGTGTATGTGGTGGGGGTAGGGACAGAAATCTGGGCAAAAGTGGAAACACATTATATTTCCCAATCAATTTGGTAATTTGCTTAGGTTTGTTTTAATTAAAAAAAATATATACCCTGAATTCAGCCTTTTTATCCTCAAAAAGCTACAATAAATGTCAGGAACCAGTTCCAGCTTTTCAGTATTTGTGTTTCATCTTTTGACTGCATCAATCAAGCTGGAAATTCTGTAGTAAACAGTAAGTTCTGCTGCCCAGCAGAGGAGGAATTTCTGTCTTTTGGAAGTGTGCCTTTCTCACTGTGAATACGCATGCTTTATGTTGCTCATTTTCTGTCAGCTTTTTGGCTGTGCCCAAGTAGCTACACTTATTCTGTTTCTTAGCTTGTAATCATTACAGGGGTTGTCAAGCCTCTCTCCATTTGTGGGTGAAGAGGAAAAATACAGGATGTAGAAGGGTATGAATACTGTATTTTCAAGGTTAACTTAGGGCTGCAAGGATTACTAGTTCTGATGAAGTGCTGTTGGAGAAGCAGCATAGCAGCTTGAACTGTAGTAAGAAACATTGTGGACTCAGTCATTTCAGATGTGTATATAATACTTAAAATGGGAATTCTGGCAGATGCATTTTTGTCTTGCTGGTAGATGACCTGGTCTGTGGATATGAGCGTGTATATAGAGTTATCACTTACTGAATGTGTTAATATATTAAAATCCTTTTGGGGGAAAAGTGCTCATGGGTATTGTTAGTAGGATTTTGCTTACTAAGGTTGCAGAGTATGGGGCAATTTCAAATTTAAGAAGAAGCACGGTAGTGGGGATCTCAAGCCTAGTAAAGCAAGCCCAGCTTTTGCCTATTCCCCATATGGCTGTAGCGTATTGCGGGGAAAGCTGTATGGAAATGTCTTCTCTTCCTTCGTTAACTATTTTCAAACCACAGCAGCTGTGGAGTAAGTAGAATTCTGGTTGGTTGAATGGCCCTTGAATACTTCCTTTAATAGTGCTGAAAGCTGCGTGACGCCAGGTCGGCTCTGAGATTAGAAAAATGCACAAATGGCATTTGGTGATCAGGTCCCCATTTTATGCAATGACCTTGTATGGAAAACAGTAAGACTGAGCCTGTAGGCTTTCTCCTGGGGAGAATGTATCAAACACTGCAACTTATCCCATGTTACACTTAGTAAAACTTTCAGTAGCTAGAAAGCTGTAGTATGTCCTAAACACATCAGGCAGAAAACATTAGACTACTGTAAAGCCTCTGCATAAAAAAGTGAGCTTAGGTGGATTCCTGAATAAATGGTTCTGTGTTTACCTTGAGCTGAGTTGTGTTGATATGTTGTTTTTTTCACTATTTTTTTTCCCTTCTGAATTTTTCCCTATGTTTTCCTAACTATTCAACAGTCAAAAGCAATAATAGTCCTTGGAAAAGGACAGTAAGGTTAAAATTTGGTATCACTATAAATATAAGCCCTCACTATTAAAGGCTGCTTTTTACCTTTTGCAAAGGACACAAGTCTGCATATTTTCATTTAAGCTCATTTCTTTCAAATTTTCTTTCCTTTTGAGTGGAGACAGAGTCAGAATTAGTAATTTAATTTTTAAAGATTGTGTTAATCTTATAGTTAAAAGTGCATTCCACATAGCAGTTTTATGTTCAAAGAGGAAGAGTGGAAGGATATATAGTCTAACTGGGAAACTGAGATGGAGACACTGTACGGATAAAGCCTTAGAAGCATATTACAGGTGCTGTAGTAGATCTCAAATGTGAACATCTTTAAGAAAGTGAGTAGTGTCTGTTTAATAGTAAGACCTTGAATGTCCCTTCTGCTATTCATGCAGGCACTGATATTATTTACATCTATACAGCCATACTTTAAAGCTGTGCCAAGACTTTTAAGGCCCTCCCCCACCTCTTCAGCTAATTGATTATCAGATGCAGGCTGCTTTGGCTTGGTAGTATCATATATACAGAAAATGAGGTACAAGGGCAGCTGACGTGCTCATTTCTAATTTCAATGTTTGTCAGCT
This sequence comes from Oreortyx pictus, assembly GCA_036925125.1. Classification (NCBI taxonomy): domain Eukaryota; kingdom Metazoa; phylum Chordata; class Aves; order Galliformes; family Odontophoridae; genus Oreortyx; species Oreortyx pictus. The sequence continues at coordinate 51,619,664 of JAUPFR010000005.1, read as the reverse complement.
TCCAAAATCAGCATGGTGCATACTGAACCACTTGGCACTCCACCCAAAAGTAATGCAGTCTTTCACTTAGCCCAGTGTGAGAGTAAACAGGATGTTAGCCAGAGTTGTTTTGGTATCATGTATCAGACTGAGGATAAAACACATAATAATTTATGGATTGAACATTCCTTAAAGTTCCTTTTATATTCTTCCTCTTTTTTTTTTTTTTTCCCTTTGGTTGCATTAATCAACTTCATTTTCTTCATAATTAAGTTGTCCACCTCTATCTCTGCAGGACTATAGAGCAATATTTAAAATATTTATTTAGTAATTTATTTTTCCACTGTAGAGATCTGGGAGATGGTAAACAGTTTCCTTGGTTGTACTCATGCTCGTTCTTGCCTAACCTTATTCCTAACTTTAATTCTGTAAGTGCTTATAAAATCTGTACTCTGTGAAATGCCATTTGAAGTGTGTTCAAGGGCTCCTGTAATATGAAAAAAATGAAATTTTTTTCCCCTATGGACTATATCCCCCCTCTTTTTTTGTGTGTGTGTTTTTAATGTATTTTCATGAATAAACAGCTCAGAAGTATACCTATTAAGTAGTTCAAAATGACTAATATTCCTCAAATGCATAACCTATTGTAAGTACTGCTGTAAGATGGGTACCAGCAGGAGAAAGAGGAAAAAAAAAAAAAAAGAATTTTATGTAGTCACTGAGGGAACTGAGCCTTCAATGTGTCTGTGTTTAAAAACCAACATAAAAGTAAAATTTTGACAATCACCAGGTAGAATGCTAATGCCATTGTGCAGGGCACTGGCAAAGCCTCATCTGGAATACTGCATCACTGTTCTAAGAAAGGTGAATCCATGCTTGAACAATCAGACAAGTCACTGCAACTGAAGAGAGCTCCTCTTATGAGTATCTAAAGAGGCTGGCTTCTTTGATCTTGCTAAGTGAAGATGAAGAAAAATGCTCTCTCCCTACAAATGAATCTAACTAGCTTAATCATCATAGGAGGGAAAAAAAACAACCTCGTGGATGATGGTGCCACGGGAAACAACAGTTGGAAAGTGCTTAGAACTGATATTAAGCTGGCAGCCAGGAACCTATAAATTGAAGGTATGAAGTTCTTCATGTGCATTCAGTAGAAAGAGGAATGGGAAAAATAAACTAGCGGAACTCTAGGTAGTCAGGTCAGTTTATGACAAGGTTCCTTGGAGCCTCATGAGTTTTTTTTTTATTATTTAATTTGTTCAAAAAAATGCTGAGTCAGAGGAATTGAGTCCTGTATTTTTGTTGTGAAATTTCAAGTGCCTGTTAACAACTTCTTTTTTTTTTTTTTTTTTTTTTTAATGGTGAGTCTAAAATGAGTAAATAATAGTCCTTCTCTGGCTCTTACTAGGATAATCTCTGATAAACAAAGCAAGCAAACAAAGATCTCTCAGGTTTCCATCTGTTTCCAACGTCAGATGCTTTCTTTGGCTCTGGCCTTTGTACAGTGTCTACTTGTATGTGGCCCACAGCCAGGTGCCCTGAATCTGTGATTTCATGACCTTGCATGGCCAGCCTGGTTATGCAGCTGTGAGTTTTCCAAGCAAAACCTGGTTCTTGGTATGGTATTTTGGCACTGCTGTCTTGACTCTTCAATCAAGAAGATTCTAAAAATCTATTTTTCCTCAGAAGTAAAGTAGCTGCAAGATTTGAACTAGGCCAGAGAACCTGATTCCTCCTTTGTAAATGTTAATTTTGTAATAACTCAGTGGTTTCTCCTGGATTGTTCCAGATGGATTTGAATAGAGTTGTGGGCATTTTGAACTATAGCCATTGTTACTCCTTGGTCTTAATTGTTTATTGTTCCAGCCTAGGCTACTGTGGTTGATGCCATAATATTCAACACATGGTATGCCTTCTTGTAAGTCCTTCGTAGTGAGGTTTTTTTTAGTGGTTTGTAAAGTTTCTAGCACTGTTCATCTGGTGCTACCTTTGGGCACAGGTTCTGGGCCTTGTGTAACCTTGCAGAAAAGGAGGTTGCAGTTCAGAAGCCTTACTAGTTCAATAGATGCACTGTCACAATGCTATGACTTTTCAAATCCCTGATGTTCTGGACTGTTTCTTCATCTCTTCAGCAAAATAACATTAACTGAAGAATATGACTTTCAGATAAAACATAAATGCATCGCAAATCTTGTCCTACTCAAACTGTTGTTTACCTCAGTTTTGTTACTCTAATGGTTTGATGAGGTTTCGTTTTAAGTTCTGATCTCACAGTTTAATTTTTCACTTACCAGATAATATTCATTCATCTTACTCATTAGCAATCTCTCTGTAGGTGGCTGTCTAGTAAAAGTGGTTTTGCTTCTTCTTCTTCATTTTTTTTTTTTTTAAGAGAGGACCATCAAAAAGCTACTGTCATTTATTTATTTATTTGTCTTTGAAATTAAAAAACATGTATGTCTTAACTGTCTTCTCTTATGCCTGCCGATATGCGTAAGATTTTGATTTGGGTACATCTAGCCATTTAGACCTGTTATCAGTAGGGACAAATCAACAAAGTGAACTGTTTCTTCTATGTATCTTGCTATGTTCTGGTTATACTATATGGTTAATGATCTCCTCAAGTGTTGTGTCACTTGTTTAATGCTGAGGCATACAATAACTAACATAATAAGATGATGTTGATGAAATAACCATGCTTCCAAAAATGATCAGTCTTTATTTTCTCTTCCGCACTTCTTTTTGGTGCTTGCTGCGTGTTGCCAAGCAGTTTTCAGGCCCTAGTGTGAACTGAGATGTGCTCTGTGAAAGAACACACACCATACTAATGACAGCTGTTGTTGCAATAATATTTCTATTACTCTGTAAACTTTCGAAAGCAAAATTTAGCTTGTTTAGAAATTCTCACTTACATCCACGCTAAGCAGAGAGGAGAAAGAATATGTGATTTGAAATAGAACTGCATCAGCAGATCTAAATATTTCAGGAAGTTTGTGCCATGACAAATGTCTGTTATTGTCAGACCATGTCTGTTAGACCTTTGTGTTCTTTTTTAATGGCTTTGTCTGCATCCATCTAAGGTTATGGAGCAGATTTTCTTGACTGTGATCATGTGGCAAGTGCAAGACAGCCAGGTGATCAGGCCTAGCCAGCATGGGTTCCTAAATGATGGTCCTGCTTGGCCAAACTGTGGAAGCCAAGACTGGACTGGACAAGAATTAGTTTGTGCTTCAAATTAGAGAAAGTTCCTTAAAATTAAACCAAATTTCTAGGTCAGCTTTCTAGTCAGTGATTGGGACAGAAATTCCACCCCCCTTCCTTCCCCCCCCCCCCTTTTTTTTTTTATTGTTTTTAATTAAATTGAGCTTGTTAGTTTTCTGTTAATAGCACAGCAGCGAGCTTGATCACCCAGCAGTACTATCTTATTCTTATGTGTGTGTTCTGTTGTAGCCGAAAGCACAACTTATTCTATCTTATTCAGGTCCAGTGTTAACTGGAATGGATGGAATGGTTCTATTTTCCAAGATCTAGATGTGCTTCTGAGGTGTGAGGAGTGATATTGGCTTGCTTACCTTGGACCCCCAGCTGGGGGTTCATAAGTGGCAGGAGTTGTGCATACCTTCTCAGCTGGATTAAAATAACTGCAAGCAAACTTAGAAACGAAGTAGAACTGTAATATATTAAAAATGTTATAGGCTTTTCAATAGCCTGAGTATATTCAAGTAGCAGAATGTTCTACATCAGTCTCATATGGGAACAAGGTGTTATTGGGCATGATATAACTAATTATTGCTGAATATTAGCTACATGTATAGCTGTAGTAAATGTGCTGTTCCCCAGATAACTGCAACTGTTTTATAAGGAAGAAGTCTGGTGATAGTGCTTTACAACTTCTCAGATCAAGAGTTGGGGAAGAGTAGAAGTTTCCCTAGCTTAAGTTGTGTACCTGCATTGTAGCCGTCTAGGCTTGTTAGTTTCCTGAAGATAAAGTGGCTCTGTGTACGTTTTCTATTTCCTGAGATGAAGTAGAAATAGCATATTCTCAAACTTTAATCACACGTCTGGCTGTATTTCCTTAGCTGCTTTGGCTGTCTTGAAATAGTGTCCTGGAATACTGTCAAGAAACACATTTTCAGTAGGTATCAAGTTGTGTATATCTTCTGTGGCTATCCATTTCCGTGTGTGGATCTGTCCCTGCACAACTGAAGAATTTTAGCTGCTTTATGAACCATTTCTGCAAGTAAATTACACATGTAGATTCATTGATATACTCATTTAGTTTACCTTTAGACTAGTAAAACTTCACAGTAACTGCACTTTGTTGTACATGAATGAAGAGTTTATGTGTGCTAAGCCATAATTGTATGTCAGTGATTTTTGAACTATTGGATTTGTAGTACAAAGCAGGAACGTTTGCTAAACAGGAATGAATAATCAAGCGGTATTAAATGAGGGAAGTGAATGGTTTATTGCTCTAGCAATACAAAAGCAGTTGGTGGTAATTTTTATGCTAATAAGTGGTTGATATTTTGCACAGCAATTCATATTGGACCAAAAAAGTAATCCAATTGGTATCAAAATGTCTCTAAATTTTTGGACTAAAGTTAAGACTTTGAAAGGTGATTTAGAGTAATTAGATTTGTGCTTAAACTGTTTTTGGTTTAATATCCTAAGAATTGAAACTCACAGTTTTATGGATCCCTAGTGTTATTACTATTACTAGTGCACTTAAATATATGATTCAGGGGAAAAAATGTGCTGTACTGAATAGATCATTTCACCTGTAAGCTCACTATATCGTCTTTGTTCTTTAATCTGTTTCTGTGCTTTATATGGGAGAGTAGTATAAAGTTCTGTTTTATATGGGTACTTGACATAACGACGCATATGCATTGACTTCCACTTATGTGCAAGTGCAATGGATGCTCTGGTGTAATGAGTAATGACAGTTGTGTGGGAGGAGGTTCCCTGTCACTCAGTTAGATAAATACTTCAATTTCCTGGAGCTCTCTATTGCATTTTCCTAGATAGTACTTGACTCAGCTGCATGTAGCATGTAAATGGGCATAAATGTATCCTTCCAGAAAATATGTAATTACTGTACGTAAGGATAGGTGGTAGCAGATACAGCTGTTTTAAACTAATCTTGTATTACCCAAAAAAGGTAGAGGTCACAATCCAGTAATAAAGAAGGAATTGCTTATAATTTTCCGAGGAGCAGAGCTCACCAAGAACTCCAGAGGAGACGGTCTCCAAGTAGAGATGCTTCCCTTGTGGCTGCCAGCCCTTAAATGAGGTTAAGGAGAAATGGAGCCAGAGTTGGCTCCTTCCAGTTGCACAGATGAATTGCTTCCACCTGTGCTCCCAGGGTTGGCTATACCCCTTCACCAGGTGCTCAATCACTGGCTCAGGCCGTGACCTAACAGTTCCCATGCATCGTACATATGGTATCTGTCCAGCCCGTAATTTTGGGAATGACAGCCAAGCTGTATAGTCATCTTTAAGCTGCCATTTTAACCTCAGTAAAGGGAAATGGAAAGCTGCCTGGCTCTCTCGCTGTCCTTTTTCCTGTACTACTATGTATGCATACCAAGGGCTCCAGATCCTTCCTACCTCGTTGATCCAGATTAATATTTCTGCAATATCTTTACATGTGTGTGCGTGAATGAATCTTCTTGGGCAGGCTTTCCTGCCTGGGTAATTGTCTCATCTACCTTTGAATAGGTAATTTTATTCTGCCACCCTAATTGAGTGGAGAGTAAGTGTACACAACAAAGGAGGGAGGAATCAAGACTGCTAAGATGGGCACTAGCCCCCTGCCTCCAAGCTTAATAATTAAAGGAATATGGACAGATGCCAAATGTGTTATATACCACATTCACTTCCTCTATAGAATACAGTTAAATGAAAAACACGTGGAGTAGCTTGTTGTGTTGATTTTGTTCTGTGCTCTGTCCTAGTAATCAATTTGTTTTCGGAACTGAGCATTCTGCATGTTTCTTGGTGGATGCTAGTGGTCTTGGAAATATCACAGCATGTGGGACCCAGTAAAACATGTATTTCATTTGTTTTCCTTGGCTTCTGTGTGTCATGATGTGTTCAAGATGATAGGGTCTGGAAAATTGTAAATTTTGGTTAAGTCTCAGGGTTTGTACTTGAGACTTGTCTTAGTGTTGCATAGGAAGTCTGGCAGTAGGAGGCAGACTCTTGTTCAGCAGTGTTCCTGGGGGTGTACTGCACAGCAGCCTATGTTTTGTTTACATTAAAGCAGCTGACAAAGCTGCTGGCTCTAGTATTGGACTTAATGGTTTTGGTTTAGTTTGCAAGTGTGGTCTGCCTGCAGTTCTTTACTGGTTTATAAATTACAACAGCAAATCCTGCTCTGGTAACGCTGCTAAGGCCAGGATTTTACTGTTTCTGTACTGTCCTATGAGTTTGTCAAGCAGGTTGGGAATGGGATGGAGATACATGGATGGGCATCTGTGCTCTTCTTTTGTTACCATTTAAGGTAATGAGCCTCATGACTTTTTTTTTTTTTTTTTCTTTTTCCTCTAATTCCTGTTCTTCAAGAAGTAGAGCTGGGGAAGGTAAAAGGATCATTTCCTTTACCTTATCTATTTAAGGTGTGTAGTTCAGTAAAGGAAAAAAATATTGGAAGTGAAACTTTTCACATGTAATATAAAAACAACAGAAATACTGTGACTTCTTAAATATATACATGAAGGATTTTTGCCCAAAAAGTTTGTGGATGCCCCATCCCTGGAGGCGTTCAAGGCAAGGTTGAACGTGGCTTTGGGCATCCTGGTCTAGTGGTTGGAGACCCTGCCCATGGCAGAGGGTTTGAAACTAGATGATCTTTAAGGTCCTTTTCAGCCCAGGCCATTCTATGATTCAAGAATAGCTGTAATTGTAAGGGACTCTGATACTGTTGTACTACTACAAAAGCGAAGCTACACCCTGCCTGGAACCCTCTGCTTTTGTGGCCCTGACTGTGCAAGACATGGAAAGTACAGTGTATTCTTGATGTTGACTTTGTCCAAACTGAACAAGAGACAGCTCAGAGGGGAATGCTACATCACTTTTGTATTTGGTGTTGGTTTTTTGTTTTTTTTTTTGTTTTTTTTTTAATTATTAAAACAGCGCTTTAATTAAGGTGAAAATACTGGTTCATCAACCTGATATGTGACGCATTTGATCCTAATCAAACATCAATATTTTGTGATCTGGTTAGCAGGGCAGATTGTTTTGCCATCTGCTTATGTGGATCTCGTTTCAAAGCTGACTGAGATGACAACTGAAAATCAACTTGTAAGTCGGAGTCCTTAACTGATGGTGCAAGTTATTATTTACTTTTATTGAAATACATTTCCCTATTCTGGAGTTTGTAGGATTTCCCTACATCTCAAGTAAGCAGGAGTTTGACATTACAGCAAAAGATAATGGTGTTGTCAGTGGAATTACACCACAGGTATCTTTCAGTTGGTCAGCAATTATCTCTTACCTGTAGCAGTAATTCCAAAACTACTTTGTTCAGGTCTATGCGGGTGTTACATTCTTATGTTCTTACTTAGATGAGGTAATCAGCCTTAAACATTCAGAGTACTTTCTCCCATGAATGCAGAGATTTCAGTATTATAGGAGGGAAGAAATTTGCCTCCTGGGTTGAGTGTTAAGGGTAAATTGTATCACATCCTTGTAGAAAGCGTATGTCCAGCACTGACTTTGTGGTTCAGTTATATAAATAACTTAATGTTTTTTAACAGATGCTTGCTTGTTTTCAGTGTTACCTCAAAGGATCAGGGACAGATTTCTGCATTACCTGGTCCTTTTGCAATATGACTAGTTGGAGCCTGAGGAGAAAAGTCATTGAAAACTCTTATGGTACTAAGTCATTTGTGTGATTATAGATCAAGACAACACAGCCAGCCTTTTCTGTGGTGTGTTAGAGGAAGGTGGGTCAGCAGGAACATTTAATCATGCCTGCTCTTCGGGTGACTTGCTTAACCCTTCCAGCTTTTGCCATGGTTTAATTATGGTATGTCCATAAGGTATGTGGAAGAGGTCATTGCAGGGCATCTTTACAACAGTTTGATTTTTTTGCCACCTTTGTTTTTAAAGAGCTAATTTCCTATGTCCATAAAAACATGAATAACCAGTTTCCTTGATGTCTTTGTTTAATGAACAGAGTAAATGCAACAAGTGTTTCATATGCACTCTGTGCTCTGCGTCATTTTACAGGAAGGTATAATCACTTGATACAAAATCCAGGTAGTCAACTCATCATGGTACATGATGACTCTAACAAATTCTGCAGTGATTGAGCCTTTGTTTCTTTCTCTTGTCCCTCCGATGATACTCTGTTGAGAGGACAGCTAGGCTAGCAACTGAGAAAATTGAGTTCCAGTACTGGACCTTCTGCATAACCTTAGAGATAAGTTCACTGGGCAAATGAACTCAGAAGAAGGAGTAGGATTCAGGGTAACGTGATGAAAGAAGAAAACCTGACCTCACTGCTAACTGGGAAATGAGAACTCAGACTTCAGGTGAAAGGCCCACAGCTTCCTTGCCTAAGATTTAATGGCAGTATAAGAATGCCGGCATTCCTGGGCTTTCTTGACTACTTATCTAGAGTTTTTATTTGTTATCCTTTAGTACAACAATAAGGCAGACTCAGAATTTAGCTTAAAATGCTTAATTTGTGAGCACATGCTAATTAAACAGTAAGTCTGACAGCTTTTTTTTTTTTTTTTTTTAAGTAGCTCATGTATTTCCTAATTTCTACAGCAAAACAATCATACTGAGACAGCTGGACAAAAACTCAAGTCACAGAAAGGTTGAGCTTACTTCTTACATTTCTTTCCTATCAAATGATGTGCTTTTAACATAGAGCATGGCCAACACCATATAGGTACTGGAAATGCAAGGTGTACAGCTCTTGTAACCAGCTCTGAACCTACTGGTAGACACCTCAAAACTGAGGCAAGGAGCAAGCAGATGCTGTCATCTGTGACTGGTTTGTTTACATAGGATAGCAACATTAGTTTGTATTTTGTCTGGAACTGCATGAATTGACTGTCTATCATGCAGGAGCTTTTTTTAAAAAAATTTTAAAATTCTTAAAAGATTCTTTGGCTTTATCCACTCAAGTATGAAAGGAAATGTTTTATTTTGAAGTATTTCCTAATTGAGTGTAGTAAGAGAAAATATTTATGTCCCCATGTGACATTCTAACGCTTTAACTGAGTCCTCTGAGCTATTCTTGCCCTTAGGCTGAAGTGGTGCAAGATATGGAAGTAGATGTGAAAAATAATCTGATCTGTAGGATTTAACTGTGCAGTCATTTTTAGCTTTTTCACTGGGTATGACACCTAAATGTGTTGCACCTTAAGACTTACACAATAGACCCAGAGAGTCAGCTATGTAAAAGGGAAGGAAATTTTCTTGTATGAAAGTGTCTATGCAAGCTGGAATCAGAATTCGATTTCTGAAGTCCAGAGGAGTTGGAGCAAATGTTTGGGATCGTGACAACATATCAGAGGTCTCGGGTGACTGTGGTATAACCAAACTGAGACCAGCATGCATATTTTAACCGTACAGGGCTTTGAAATGAGCAGCGCTTGCTGGTGCTGTCCAAGCAGTTGTTGTGTCAGGTGCAGCTGGGACAGTCATGGCAGGTTGTGTGAGAGGAAGGCTGTGATGTGGGGCAGGATGTTTTTCATGACAATTTGGAGAAATTCTAAAGACGTCTGCCTAGCCAAGGAGCTACCAGGGTACAGATGGTGACTGTTGCCTTCGTGGTCATAGCATAGCGAATGCTAGTTTGCAGTGGATGCAAAGTGCTAACAAGCTATATAGAAATGGCAGCTAACATACCTGGATGAGGGTGGCAGCACACCTTCTTGGTTGGCAAATGTGGAATTTTCTCTTGTAAGTGAAGTACATCTCTAAAGTCAGTTAGTCGTGCTGCAATGTATGGGGAAAAAAAATGTGAACACTGCGACAAGAAGATACATGGAGCAGAGGGCAGCTCATAATTGTTTTTGGGGCTCTGAGCCCAGAACCAGTTCTCAGAATGTAACAAAGTGAGAGAAAGATGATAAAAATCCAAATCCTCTATAGTGGATGTTAGTTTTTAATAAAAAACAAATCAATTCAGCAAATGTTTATGCTAATTCAGCTGGACCCTTATCATATACTGTGCCAATTTTCTGCACTGTGTGGAAAAATTCCTAACAATTGCCTATGTGCTTTAATGTATCTAATAAAATTGCAAAGCTTTCTGTCACTGAGCTAGTGCAATTCACAGAAATGAATGCTGCTCCAGCAAGCAGCACTGAAGTGCTCAGAGTACGTACATACCCAATATAATATTGAGTCAAGAGTTTACATGAACACCAAAACATCTAAATAACAGTGGCCTGTGCTCCAGAGTTGCACAGTACTTTGAGTTTAGCAGCTGTTCTGTGTGTTTCAACTGTTTGCAAGAAAAAAACTGATTCAGGTCTGGAAAAAAATTCCCTAATTAAAAATTGCTACGGGGCATTACATTAAATGTTTGTTTGTTTTTTTTTTTTTTCCCTCAAAACAACAACAACAACAACAACAACAAAAAACCTCAAAACCACACCTTAAGTCTAAAACTCACTTGGAACTGTAAGAAACTGAAACAAATGCTAATTTTGTGACCAGAATTTCTAGAGTATTTGGAGTCACCGGACTTCAACACCAGCAATCAAGGATGGATTTGTCAAAAATATTCCTGTGTAGGGAGGCAGTTAATGGCAGGGTTTTCCACGTTAGGCTGTTCTAATTAGTGTGAAGGACTTGGATTAATGGCATGATGTGATGTGGCATGATTTATATCACAAGTAACGTCCTAGATTTGTTGCTGTTGTTGTTTTGAAGGATCTTTTATATTCACATCTGACTGCTTAGGTGAATGGTGTGAAGTGATACATTTCTACCAGCAAAATAAAAGCATATATGGATAAATATTGTTTTTAAAAAATTTCAGGACCTAAAACTTTATTCCTGCCTATATCAGCGGGCTTGAGAATGTTAGCTGTAATGCTTTAGCAAATATATATTGTTCATTATTTTGAGACTTTATTTATTTCTGAATGTTTAGCTTTCTTCCAAAGGTAGAAAGCACTACAGATTAAGTTTAACTTTTCTTTGTTAGAGTCTTGCTTTTTGTTTTTGCATTTCTTTAAAATTACATTAATTCTGATGCTAGTTTTGCGGTCACCAATATTTGTTGAAGATGCATGTAGAACTGGATTCTACTGGGTCCATAAATTAAACAATAGGTTATATTATCTGGCACACTAAGCTCTGAAGTTTTGTAGTATTCAGAAATGTTTTTATTGTGAGCTGGCACATTCTCATTAGCATGGATCTAGTCATTCAGGCTTAATCAGTCATGCAGGGAAAATTTGCAAACTGCCAGGCCTGTCACTTCTTGTTAACTCAGAGAAGAAACCTGGCCTCAAATACGTCTTGACTGGGGAATGTGGGGACAGTATTGATAGTAGATGGTATTCCAGTAGCCCTGAAGATCCACAGCTACACATTGATAGAGTAGGTTGAAGAGTGAGGATGGGGTTAGAAAAAAGTTTTGTTACTTGTTTGAATATGAAGAAATAGAAAGGAAAGCTTTCTTCACTGTATTATTGATGAGTAATGGTCCAGGCTTTAGTGATATGACACCTGAAACTGACTGAATACTGAGTTTTGCAGGAGAAAAGTCATGAGCATAACTACACTTCATCTACCCAATTCCTCAAAATCACTTTCTGGATTTAAAGGAACTACTTAACCTTTTTGGGGGGAAGGATGTTGCTTAGAGCTTTTACTGCCTTAAATTCCAAAACTGTTCTATTCCTGTCACTTTAATCTAAAGCAAGCATTTTTTGTTATTGTTGTTCTTGGCAAGGAAATGAGCTCAGCAGCCAAGTCTAAATTTCATTTGCATAAAAATCTGAGGCATCGCAAGCTGGAAACAAACAGCAAGGCTCCTTTGCTTTGCTTTGACACTAGCTTTCATGCTACTTAGACACGTTGGTACACTTGGTATACAGGATTAATCTGTAGTCTTCTTAAAGTCAGGAGAGTTTCAGCAATGATTGTGAGGAATGAGGAAAACAAACAAAGACTCATAAGATTTCATCCCGGAGATTACGGTCTCAAACCCTTTACAATTTTCAGTTAAAATGAGTTGGTTACAAGAGATTGGTGTGTGTATGTAAAAGATGCAGCGCTATAGGATAGAATTGATTTTGCGTTGCACGCTTTGAAGAAAATAAATCAGATCTCTTCTAATATCTTATCCTCTTTTCACTTCAGTTTTCATTTGGCGAAGCTGCACCTACAAATAGCTCTCAGATGCTTGATATAATTTTGTTGGCTGACTCTGGCAGAACCTGCAAGTTTGTCAACAAATTCAAACCTAACATTTCATCTTTCCGTTCCCTCAGCAAGTAATATTTCTAGGTTGCAGAGCTGTGGTAGCTACCCGCAAATGAATCTTTGGTTTATCGTCTAGACTTTGCTTAAGCTTTCTTCCAGATTACATATGGAGCAATTAAATGCCTTTCTTTTTTCTTTCTTGTTTTCCAACAGCAGACCACAGAAATATTTCTCAGGTCCCAGAAAGGGATCACAGGAGGTAATAGAGACTAAATCAAATAAAACACAGTGTTTTAGGGATGGAGTAAATAAGTAGAAGCCAGGCTTACATGTAGTAGCAAGTCCACAAAAGGCAAAATGAAAAGAATTAAGTAATGCAAAAGCTTGTCTGTGAAACCATGAAAGGGATTGATGCTGCAAATTGCAAAGGCTTAGAGTAGTCTTGACACTTGGTTCTGCTGCTTACATTTCTCTGATTATGAAATTGTAGGTAAGAAGAAAAACACCAAAGAAACAACCAACTTGTTAAGAAAAGTATGTTGTTACTGTTATAACCAGATACCAGGCTTTATCTAGTGTTTTCGAGTCCATGAGTGACTGCATGCATAATGCTATTAAAAAAAAAAACAACAAAAACAACAACAAAAAAAACCACAAAAGAAAGAGTTAAGATATTGTTCACAACTCAGACGCTGCTTTGATTGTACAGAGAATAAGCATCAGTTCTCAGAATACTGCAAGAGTTTGCTGTGATTTCAAATGGCTGTCATCCCAAATTGAAAAGCAAGAGCAAAACTCCACAGTGGTGATTTGTCAGTTTGAGGTAACCTTGAATTTGATCTGCCAAAGCAGTGTGGATTTTACAGGTAGTGAAAATTTTCAAAACAAATCAGCAGGAAGCTTTTACCAGGTGTCCACATCAAAAAATGCGGAATTTCTGTTGCTGTCTGGATTTGAAAGAAGTTAACTACCGGTATCCTGAAAGAGAATATTCATAAATGAGGTAGCCTCAATATTGGTTCAAACAGATGCCTTAATATCATGTTGTGCGTATTTAAAGTCATGGATTTATATTATACAGTGATGTTAGATATCTGACGTGTCTCACAGTGATTTTTATAGAAGATCTCTCAGCAACTTAGCACTTGTAACAGCTCCATTGCTATGAAATTAAACTAATGCTGCCAGATGAACGAACTGTAGAAAAGTTCTCCTATGATCTTTAATTTTTTTTTTTCCTAGTTTTTATATAGTCCTCCTCTCTGTCCTACACCTAAGGACTAGTAGGAGAATCAACAAGTCAAGGCAGGGAACAACTGTTTGCCTAGTGGATGGAATTAATAATGTTCCAGACAGTTTTGAGGTTAGCACTTCTGAATGTTTTTCCAGACCATCTCAGTAATTTCCAGCACAGTAAACCCTGGTAGTTTTTCTGCCATTGTGTATAACGCTTCCATACCAGGAGAACATACCTACTGAACACTGTGAACTGAATGCTCTTTGGAAGACGTTTTTTACACATATGGCATTTTGAAGAGGCACTTATCCATATGATGAGTCACCAGTTCTTTGGTTTGTGAGCAATAAAAAGCCCTGTTCATGATTAACTCTAGTGAGATTTAGATCAGATCCTGTAAGATGTTACAAATTCAGCGGGTGCTTCTGTTTTATTTTACACATGGTTACAGACAATATCCAGTTCTGCCTCTTTCTGAAAAGTGTGAAATTTATAAAATACATTTGTGAATACTCATACGGGATAAGAGTGAGGTTAAAAATCAATATTGTTCTTGAACTACGAAATAATAAAGGTGAGATGCTACTAGGATGTAAGTATCAGGGAATCTTTATTGGGTATGAGTACATAATTCAAAAGGTTCCTCTGTCCTTCAGTTTGGTTGTAGACCCTTTTGTTATAACCAGCGTGTGTGTCTGTGTGTACATATTATTAGAGATAGAGGGAATAGAGAAGGAAGAATGCTTTTATTCTACATAAAATGACTTTTTCATTTAAGCATCAACCATTCTCAGTGCATTAACTGCGTTTTATCAGATTGTTTGACCTTTGCTATCAAGGGAGTAAACGCAATTTTGCTACTCCATAATGAAAATAACATCAGGAAATAAATGCAAGAATGCTTGTTTAATTTCCTCCTCCTTGCATTCTTTCTCTAGAAAATTATGAACTGTTGTCTCAGTTCTATGAAACGTACTTTGCTTGGTCATGACTTTAAAATATGAACGCACTTGTTTTTATTTCAAAATAAAACAAATGTTGAGTAAATGAATGTGGTGGTTTCACTTTGATGGGTAGCTGAACTCCACCACACCATGCTCTCACTCCCCCTCCTCAAAGAAAGATGGGGTGAAAATATGATGAAAAGAGACTCGAGAATTAAGGACAAGGAGGTCAGGGACCTATTACGGTTACAGGCAAAACAGACTCAGCGTAGGGGTTTTAATATAATGTACTGCCTGTTGCTAACAGACCAGTGCAGTGAGAAGATAAAAGCAAACTAAACCTCTTTCCCCTATCTACCCTCTCTTTCCTTCTCCCAACTGATGCAGAGGAATGAGAAATGAAGTTTGTGGTCAGTCTGTAATGCTTCATTACTCTTATTCTCTGTCCCTGCTCCAGCATGAGGTCCTTCCCACAGGATGCTGTCCTTCCTGGTCTGGTCCTTTATGGACTTCCCTAAGGCTGCAGCTCTTCAAAAACTGCTCCAATGTTGATCTATACTACAGGATCCATCTTTCCAGAGTGGGTTGCTCCAGCATGAGTACCCGTGGTCAGCAGCTCTCTAGAGCTCTCCACCATGGGCTTCTCCAGATTTGCAGGAAACTTCTGTGCCTGAAAAACCTCCTGCCCTTCTTCTGCTCTGACCTCAGTGGCTGTGGGGCTGTTTTTCTTATGAATTCTCATGCTTCTCTCCCAGCTGCTGTTGCGCAGCCATTTTTTCTCTCTTCTCTTCCCTCAGAGGCTCAACCAGCCTCAGCTGAATCTCAGCAGGGCTGTTTTGAATCAGCTGGAACTGGCTCTGATCATGGGACAGCTGCTGGGCTCCACTCGGAGGTTGTCCCTGCAGCGCCTTGCTACCAAAACTTTGCCATGTAAACCCAGTGCAACAGGGTTGTCACATCTGTATCTCACATTATCCAAAGAGTAGAGTTAAGCTTTGTAAATGTACAAGACCAAGCAGCGCTTTTAGGTAAGTGCATATAAGTGTGTGTGTGTGTGTGTGTATGCATTTTAATGCAGAATAATATTAACAAGAGACTAACAATTAGTAACAGAAAATTAAGTCACAATCCAACATTTTAGTACGAAGTTGCTGTTTCTGCAATGAATATACTGGAAAGAATATGTGCTAATCCATCTAGAGTTGGATGAGCTGAGAGATTCCAGAAGTAAAGATAAAGTTAAAATGAAAATGAAAGGGGGAATAAGTAAATATGTAATTAACATGTTTAGATGCATCTAAGTCATGGAAGCTTCAGGCTGTGGGGAGGAGTGAAAGAGGATGATCTGGAAAATGAGATAATTTGGAAGAGAGGTGAAGAAAATTATTAATAGCTGGGGATATAAAATATCTTATATATATATATATAAAATATTAATAGCTGGGAGCAACCGTGTTACAAATTTCTAATATAGAAGAGTACAGCAAGAGCAAAAACAATTAAAGTGACTCCCATCACTCCTCTTCCCCAAAAAATATCCTGGACGGTGGCTTTTTCAATGCCAGGTAACTACCATGGAAAGCAAAATATTTGTTCACTAAAGGTGATATAAATTCATACTGAGCACATTCTGATGGCAGCAGATAAATGTTCAAGGAGAACAATTTAGATATTGAGATGTTTAGATGATCTCCTTCAGATGAAATTAAAAAAAAAAAATCCCAAATAACTTGTGGTGATTTAGTATTAGTTGTCAAATATGTGATGTAGAGAAGACTATCTGCTGCTTACTGGACAAGCATAAGATATCCAGCAGAGCATATGACTAAGAATGGCATGAAAATGGAAAAGGTATGTTGAATAATTAATATACAGTCAAATCTATCAAGTAATTGAGCACTCTCAAGGAAAATCACAAAGTTGTGTTACTAATTGTGGTGGCTTAACCTTGGCTAGCAGCTAAATACTCACCCAGCCACTTGCTTTCTCACTCCTTGGTAGAACAAGGAAATTACAGGAGAAAGGAAAAACAAACAAACAAAAAACCAAAAACCCAACAAAACAGGAATAATAAAATCTGTAGAGTAAGATAAAAACAGAGATTGATAATTGTAATTGCTGTAGGCAAATCTAGATGTAACTTTCCATTCTTTCTTATACTTCTCCTCTGCTTATGTGTCAACTTTCTGAATACACTTTTGGAGGCACCGCCAGTTTGGCTGATGGGCTGTGCTGTGCCTTTGGTGAGTTCACTGTAACCAGATGGAGCTGCATATGTTGAGCATGGGCTGGCCCTGGCCTCTGCTCACAGAAGATGTCCCTTCTGCCAGTATCTGGACAACTGTACCCAGTTTGAAATCACTCACTTAGAAATAATCTTCTAAAGGAATGCAAATAATATGCAAAAGGCAGTTACGTTCCTTTGTCCTTGTTTTTGCTTGAGTGTGTTGTTGTTGGTTTGATTTTGTTTTGCTATTAGTGGGCTCACATTTCATGAGAAAGTTGCAGAGAAATACGAAAGAGTGTTTTGATTCAGAGTGGAGGGAATTCTATAGTTGTTGTGGATACTTTATATAACAAATGGTTTTGGCATCGTATTTCTCAGCTTTGTTGTTTTACATATGGCAGAAGTATTCAAAACTCAGAAGTGTCTCACCTTAAACAAGCCAACCGTTCTTGTATGTATGAAGTAAATGAGAACAGTGACTCACAGGCACACTCACCATTTTATTTCTATTATTTATTTTGTGGCGTTTCCACATGCTCTTCACAAAACTTTAAGAATTATTAATGCCACTTTGAGAATCATATATGTTCTGTAAATGATGTATCTGGTCTGGTTTTGGAAGAGATACTAGAAGTCTCTATTTTTATCTGGGCCTCCTTTTACTTCCTCTAGCAGAATAAACAACCTCTATAGATCAGGAATGTGCTGGGTGGGAACATCCATGAGCGTAGTGGTGAGCTTTCTGTTGTATTTTCTTGCTTCTTTGCCTTCATACTGTAGGATGTTACGACATACTATGATATGAGACACATCACATGATAACCCTAAATGTTCTCTGTCCGCATCTGTTGTATGTCGCAACAGAAAAAGAGAACGAGAAGAATTATTTGACAGTAGAGATGTAGAAAGCTTTATTAACAGAAGCTTCATATATTATTTCATTGTGTAGATTCTGTGGTTTAATTCATAATCGATGAATTGTGTTTGTAGTTTTAGATGAGTTACTATTATTAAGGGGCATCATATGTGTTATGTCATAGATGTTGCAAAAGCTTTCAACACTTCACAGATATTTTATAGACACTGTAAGCATTATATTGAGACTATTTTTTTGTGTATAGCTAGAATTTTCAAATGAATTCAAGAGATGGGCAAAGCCAGCTAGACTTGTTTCTTGGGACTAATGTTTCCTCATGTCTGAGTCCTGTTTGTTCTGTACAGATGTAAATTCAGAAGTTAATGGTCTTTGAGCACTGGTCTATATGGAAGCAGCTATGATTAATAACCATCCTGATTTTCTGCTACTGTGCAATATATGCAAGGGAGAGACATCAGTGTTCTGTGTGGACAATATCTGCATGGTTGGGGCTTTATCCTCTCTGATTTCAGGATTAATTTCAATCTAGTCATTTGTTGTTTTTTTTTTTTTTTTTTTTTTTTTAGCCCCAGAGGTGGAACAGGTTACATAAATAATGTCTGATGTTTTCATCTACAGAGATGCACCTTCTAGTGGATGATATGGTGCGTACTCCTGACTCAGCACAAGGCTGGTAGCTGCAAGGACTGTGTGGTCATCTGATAATAAATCTGTACAGTCACTTGTCAAATGGACTTTGGGAGAGATTACTGGATGGGAAAGATGAAAGCATCAACTTCCCCTCCAGTCTCTGCACTGAAGAGATAGCTACTTCTGCTCTTGCTGTGGCGCATGAAACACAAATAAATTCAGTAGGATGAACATATTGATAAAACAGAGCTTAATTTAACTGAGAGTGAGAAACAGGAGGGAAAACGTAACACTGATGCATTTGTGACACATGAATTGTTCTGAATTAAGATTCAAACTCAAGATGTGAAAGTTCTGCTCTCTTTCAGTGAGAAAGGTGGGGGGTGGGAATGTTAGGACTGAAGAAACGCATCACAACTAGATTGGCAAAAAAAAAAAATCTAATGAGTTACAGCTGTATTTAAAAAAAAAAAAAAAAAAGCACCCTTCAAGTTTTGAAAATTAGCCAGTGATAGATGGTTAGAGGCAGTGACAATTGATACAGCAGTGGTGCCAAGTGAAACACATTTGTTACCAACAGGGAATAAAATATATGCTACTGAAACCCTTTAGCACAGCTTGAAACTTAATTTAAATAAAGTATATATTAAAATCATGCTACCAGTCATTCTCAAGAAACAATTTCATCCTCTTTATTTTTTTTTCCCCTTCTGCGTTAATTTCTGCATAAATATGTTTCTCATTATATTTGGGTAGTGAATTATGGTCAAACGTAATAACATCTTATGTGGACATAAGGCCAATGAGACGCTGCATTTGGGAGTGTACATTACTTTTTCACTGAGTATTTAGGCATTCAAGATCTCCAGAAGTATTTAAAAACTCACCGTGTAGTTTGTTATGGATAATATTGGTAATAGGTGTAATATTTTTTGTAATGCTAAGTGCCTAAAAACTCTTGTCATAGCCCAGCAGCACTGTCAGTACTTAATCCTGTCATGCCCTTTTTATTAATTTTTTTTATTTTATTAAGGGAGGGGGCATCTTCCATGGTGATTTATAGCAACCTTCTCCTTCCCACCTCCCTATATGAACAGGATTAAATGAGACGAAATAATCTGCTGCTGTCAGATCTTGTATTTCATCAGTATTGCACCTACATTTGAATTTGAATCCTGGTTAGTGCAGTGTGATTTGAGAAGATGGATATACCAGGCTGAAACTTATTAGGAAACACGCTCAACCTCTAGGGCTTTGAAGAGGGTGCAATAGAAGACGTGAAAGAATAGAGTATTTTTTTTGTCTGTTCGTTTTTGTTTTTCAATTCCTATGCTACTTGCTTGTGCTTTTCAGACACAGTATACCAAATGGCAGTAGTAAAGTAACTTAAAACTGACTCTAGTTTCTTATTGAGGCAAGTATTTTGTGTCCAGTATTCCTTTTAAAAATAATGAGCAAAGCAACAGCAATGAGTATGGTCATTTCAGACATTTTTAAGATCTTATTCCAAGATTACAACATACACTGATTTTGAATGGATAGATAAAGGTCCTAATTTAATACTATGCATATCTCTCAATCAGCAAGTAAAGTTTCCTGTAAAATGCTGTCAGCTGTGCATGTATGTTGGAGACTTTTAGAATGGTATCAGTGGATTTTCTCAAACTGTTTCCTTAGCAATATGAATGGATCTTATGCCCAACAGATTATTCAAACAAATTGCTAATATATAAAAAATTTTCAAGAGGTATGGCTTAGCATAGTCCATAATACTTTAAGTAGAATGAAACTTTTTTTTTTTTTTTAAACAAGCTTATTTTCTGCTTAGAACTTTGGATTGCACACTTGTGTCTATGAAATGAGTACATAGGACAATGATTGCTATTATAATGTACTCTTCTGAAATTAATTTTAATTTTAAAATTAATTAATTTTTTCATTATTTTTCATTAACTTTAATTAATTTATTTTTAAATTTTAATTAACTATTGCAAAGGATTTACTTAGCAAAAACAAACAAAACTGGTGTACCCCTTTTGAAACAAAGGGAATATAGGACTGAATATTGTGTTGGCTTTGGATTATGGGAACACTACAGCCCTTGATACATTCAGCATTATTCAAGCAAATTTAATGGGAGTGAATTTAGAATAACTGTATAAGTTAAAAATGTGATCTTCAGCAGTAAGGGAGATGCAGAGGATGATGATTTCTTTATTGTATTTTAACAAATGTTTCTTCTTAAGGCTTACATGAAATTTTGTAGTTGAAAAAATTGGATGGATGTACCAGAACGGTACTGAAAGAGGAGAAATATCTAAGAATTTGGATAAGTTCTGTTTCAGGTTTTTTGTTTTTTTTTTTGTTTTTTTTAATCACAAGTGAAAACATAAAGAATTGGACAGTGATTTCAACTAAATGCACTTTAGATTACTACTGTCTCCTAATAGTGTCAGCATATCAGCAGTTATTTGAATTCTCTATCTAAAACTTGGTGGGACAGGGCTATGTGTCACAAGGATGTACAGGTTTGTAGTTGTGTTCTGCTAGTGTTCATCCTTCATGGTAACAGTTACATTTATTTGCTGCTATATTGATACAATCTAATCAGTTAATTAAATTAAAAATAAATGTTTTACCTGGAAGAGTTAGAAGGGAAAGAGAATTGGAAACATCTATTAATTCAGGCTTTATAACAAAAACAAGCTAGAGAGCTATTGAAAGTAGCATAAGATGTGTTTTACACTACCTCTTAGTTTTTGTGCTACGGCCTTCCTCAGAGGAGAGATTTGGGAAGCTCTGAGCACTCTGAAACAGAGAAGGGGAACTCTGCCCAGCAAAAAGAATAAGCTAAGTAATCAAAGAGCAGTATTCAGTTAAAAACCATTTCTTGCATTCTTTTTGACTGTAGCCAAGTTGTTCTTGTTGTGTATTTTTATTGTCTGTGTTTTTTGTTTGTTTGTTTGTTTTCATCTTAGTTGTTTTTTTGGTTATTTTAAGAATGCTTTTAATCCAGGAAATGTGCCAATTCATAGTGACAGATGTGGACATACAGATGGAGGAAAGAAACAGTAAATGTCAGAAGCATAAACTTTATAAAGGTTGACAAGACAGAAAAGAGAATGCAGTTGATAAGGGCAGCAATACTGGAAGGGGGCCTTTTGAGTGAAGATTTCCTAAACATAGTTCAGTGGAACAAAGATCATGTGATGAATATATCTTTCTTAAAAGTACAAGAAGACTATTTTAAATAAAGGGAAGATTAAGATTAGATTAGATGTCAGGGGAAGCTTTTCACTGAGAGGGCAGTGAGGCCCTGGCACAGGATGCCCAGAGAGATTGTAAATGCCCCATCCCGGGATGTGTTCAAGGCCAGGTTGGATGTGCCTTGGGCAACATGATCTAGTACTTGATCTAGCGGTTGGCAACCCTGCCTGTGGCTGGGGGTTTGGAACTTGATCCTTGAGGTCCCTTCTGACCCAAGAAAAAAAATAAAAAAGAAAGATTCTGGCCTCATAGGAAATGAAATACTGTTCAGTATTTCGTAATCACATTGCTTTTTACAGATTCTCTGTTAATTTTTTTTTTTTAGCATAAATTGCAGAATTACAAGCTCAAAATGGTTATCTCCCCAGATATAAACAGAGAAGTCTTACTCTTGGCCTCTCTTACTTAAATAATAGAGATCAATACTTTGCTAGATATCTAGGACCCTTATCTCTTAAGTCCCTTTGTAGAATTGAGGGGCTGCAAAATTGAATAGGGTGTTTCTTCCAGCAACACTTGATCTAATGGTAAATGTTAGCAATGCTCTGTCAAGAATTTACTAATGCCTGCTGTGTTACAAATATGTGAGCAAAATATTCATAACTTTGTTCTACGTTAGAATAGAAGCTGATAATTCATAATAATGAATTGTTCAATTTTTGATATGAGAAATATTTTTGGGCTGACAGAACTGACTGCTCATGCACTCAACACAGTAAGTTGTCTCACTTAAGAAGAACCCAGAAAACTTTATTGGTTCCCTAACAATTTCATCTTCTTTGTCATCATCTTGTAAATGTTTTCCTTAGACACTGGGTTTCTGCAAGTTCCTCTGGGATGCTGCAAGCACAGCTCTCTAGCTGGGACCCTAAGTTCAGTGCAGCAGCTTTGCAGGTGGAATATCTTTTAATTATGTAAACTTATATTATGTATGCTTTTATTACATGAAGAATTAGTTTGAATTCCTGCTGAACAAATAAAAAAAAATGTACCATGTAATTCCCAGTTACATCAAAGAAGATAAGAAGTTAAAAAGATATCTGATATCTCCAGGTAATAAAGCTAACTATTTGAGGCCTGAGGGCTTTTTTGTTTGAGCAATTACTCATCCAGCCTAGCTTGGGAAAACCATTAATCATAATGGCCATTTTAAAACACTCCCTTCCCTTTATGGGCAGGACCACAGAGGTCATCACCTAGTCACTCAGGTCAACTGAAAGGTCACACATCTCCTAGTGCATGACTACTGGCCTAGTGTGTGAGTTGACATTGTCTTAACAAATGGCCCCTCTTCTCCTAATTATAGGAAACATGGCAAGCTTGTAGCCATGGACAAGGGTCAGATTTGAAGGGACATACAGGTGGTGGCTGGGCCTCTGGTTAAAAGCTAAAACAACCTAAGCCCAATCAGTTTCACTTTCATCTGAATGAGCCTATTTTCAGTGGTTTTGTGAGGAAGTTCCTTAAACAATTTTGTTCAAAGCAGTGGCTTCATCTTTGTTGAAAATACAGTAATAAGAGAAACTTCTTGTTGCAATTCATACTACATTTAATTTTGTTTTTACAGTTTGTTTTGAGAATCTTTTGAAGATTTAAGTATATTGATTTAAATATTTTGTAAAATCATGCTATTAAAAATGCTCACTTGTACTCATACATGCATACCACCCATGTCATCAAATGTCATGTATTTATGTTAAGATCTTTAGAGAAAATCTCTTTGATTTCAGTAATAGACTTAGCAATACATTACTAATGAATATGCAAAGAATATAATTTATTATAGGTGTGATTTTAAGTAAAAGTCCAAATATAGTTTATGAACATGCATGTGAGATTCATGTCTCCACGTTGGTTTTGTTTAAGCTTCTGACTGATAGAAGCACATGGTGGGATGAAATACAAGTTCAAGATTTTGAGTCATCTCCCGAAGGCTGATGATTAGATGTTTTTTAACTCCCTGAATCATATGCATGTCTATCATCAGTTCAAGGAATGTAGTTTTCCAACAAATACTCATAGCATTAGGGTCAAATCCTGAGCAAAGCTCCATGGGAGCTTGAAACTCTTGAAAGTCTAAGAAATGTCATTGTAAAACTCTAACATACTGCTGTGATGTAGAAGAGAAGATAATCTTTTGACATGGCAGCAGAAATGTCAAGTGTGTAGGTCAATAATGCAATTTCTGCCATTTATTTCCCAATCATGTGGTTAGTCCCAGTCACGTTTTTTTTGTTTGTTTGTTTGTTTTTGTTTTTGTTTTTGTTTTTTGCTAGGGGTTCATTTGCTGCTGTTTCTCATCCTGCAGCTCCACTGTTGCATGCAGTTTCTTTTTTACATGGCTTTTCCTTTTATTCTGTTTCTAGCAGTTGGATGACAGATAGGACTGAATAGTAGTTTAATAGATTAAACTCATGGGGAGCTAATACAGTCACTTGTCACCTGTAAGTTGCCTCAGCATGATGCAAGTTGTCATTTCAAATAAGAATTTTTCTATCAGAATAAAACTGCTTGGATTAAGCCTTGCTTAAGCTTTTACCTTGAGAAACTTATAAACTTATACAGACTGTTTTTTTTGTCCTCTGCTTTACTAGCCTCTGTGAGGCAGAAATAGATTTTGCAGGAAAATGGACTAAAGTGAGATACGTGGCACTGGGTTCTTGGAAGCATAAAATAGATTTCCAAGATATGCATGTGTGTATTTGTGTGTGTGCGCTTTTCAATCAGTGTATTTTCATCTTCTAATAACCTTGTGAATTTGTTTATGGATTGTGTAACCAATCTCTTCTTTCTTACATAACCATTTGAAGATAGTGGTATAATGCAGTGAGTTTGCTGGCTGGCCTTACTGCTTTTCACTTCGCATCTGTTTGTAGCTCTGACAAGAATAAATGAGTACTGTTTTTAATCCAGTGAAGCTTAGCATAGGTCAGAAGGATAGTGTAATGAGTGTGTGAAAGTGATTTGTCCTTAATCTTGTGATGTAAGTTTTAAGTAGATAAGTTAGACCCAGGCTTCTACCCAGTATTTGGCAATTTTTTATCTGTACTTTACAGAGGAGCTGCACAATGAATGCAAATTTATCCCACTGCAGAAGAAATTCAGCCTTTCTAGAATGTATATTATCCCAAGGAAAGAAGCAGTTATTAGTGATGTAATAGCCCTGTGATGTAGAGTAGTAGTCTTTGGGCTTTAACTACAGTGGGACAAATACACATGAATTCTGGAAGTTTCTCTGAGCAAGATTTGCACTTGGTAATTTAAGACTACTGTTAGCATTCATGGGATGCTGTAGACTCAAAGTATGTTTAAAAAAAATTAGAGAGGTAAGTCTACAGTTTTCTTGTAAGACTAATTCATTGCCTTGTGGTTAATGGCTAGCTAAAAACTTCCCTTTGAACAGACCCTTAACTTCTTATTACAGGTATAGTTCTCAGTCAAAGTTTCTGATCTGAGACCTGAGTTGCTGCTGCTTTTGTCTTCTATAAAAGAAGTCATGGAGTAGCACTGCTAGTATTTCTTCAACCTCAAGATATCCAAAGTCAGCAACTATAACTTCTTTCTGTACATATGCATGGTTGATTGTGTAGTGTTATCAAATATTTATTTATTTATATGTCAGGTGAATTTGGTTTATTCTTCAGACTGAGGTGCAGGGGTTTCTCTCTGTGCTTTTCCTTTGGGTTCTGTTCTATTATATTTATTTTATTGCTCCTTCTTCTTCTAGTCTGCTGCTTACAGCATTTCTTTCTTTGGCTGTCTTTCCTGCAGATTGTTCCTGATCACATTTCTTGTCTGTCAGCTTCTGTAGTACTTCAATGCCTCTACTCTTCAGAAGTGTCCTACTTAAAACATTCCATCTATTTAGAAGCATTTTACTTGCCAAGACCTTAAGTACAGAAAAGCTGTAACTCTACAGTTTAAGTGTTTTGTCTGCTGTTTTCTTAATCCTGAATATGTTGTGTGTCTACAAGGCTGTTTATACTTCTGCATTTTTAAGGATTCAAAATCAGATTTGAAGTCAGGTCTTTGCCCTTTTTTCTATCAGTGGGACTAGCTATGCCAGAGTGCAATCAAAGCATTTATCGTAAGGCTTAGGCTGTATCTAGGCTGCACAAAAGGTGGCCAAGCTAGCCTGAAATCTAATGAGCTGACTACAATGATCTGTGCTGGGCCTTTGTGCAACTACAGTCATAAAGAAATAGAAGTGTATTTGATGTCTAGCTTTTCAACATAAGTGCAAAGTTTTTTCCTATTTCCTTCTTCTCTTCCCTCCTTTCTTCTTCATAAAACAGGCAGATCATACGTACTGCGACTTGTATGCTACAAACAGATTGCAAAGTCTTCTCTTTTGGGTACAGATTTTTAAAGACTTATTTATACATTCTCATTGCATGTATGATGACAGGCAGCTAGGAAGTCAAGATAATACCTGTTTACCAAAATGCTCTTACAATGCTGTGCAGCCAGATACGTGTGCAACTAAGGCCGCAGTTGAAAAAGAAAAAAGTTCCTATGTATGCCTGAATTTCCATGAAATGAATGCCATTTGTTAAAAAGTTAGAGTACAATTAAAAAGTGTCTGTAAAACTTGTTTAAATGTGTATTTGTAATGGGATATGCTGTCTACCATTCCTGGGTCACCAGTTCAAATCTATCCCAGGTCAGTAGTCACTGAATCCTGGGAGCATCTAACAGCTGGTGTTTTATGTGAAATGAGTAGCCTGTCTTACTTCAGTTTGTAGAGAACAGGTGTCCACATTGCAAAAAAGCAACTACTACAATTGTTAGCTTAGCTGGCAGCCTTTGTATAGAAGCTGAAATCTGGGTGGCAGTAGACTGGAGCTGCCCTGTAGCACTTCAAATGATTTCTTCAAGTTGGGCCTGATGTTTATTTGTAGGCAGAATGACAACGTTTGTGCCCCTACTCATATTCACTTAGTCTGGAAGTACAGAGGTCTGAAACACTTAATATAGTAGCTGAGAGCGTGGGTCCAGGAACACTCAAGTATCTTTGTAAAGAGGAGTTGGTAAGATAACTGCCAAGTCTAAGTACCTAAAAATTAATTAAAATACTCTCCTGTTCTGTGCTGTTTCTGTTACCTCACACTGTCTTCCTGCTCACTTCTCCCAATCCCAATCTTCCATAGAAGAATAATTCTGTCCCAAAAATAGTATTTGAGCATATATAAAAGAAGGCACAGAACTTTAAGACTGATATTTTTTAGCAGTTGTGTACCCTGCCTGTAAGTGAGGAGTGAGGGAGTCTCTGACAGATGAGAATGTAAAACATTACGAATGAAAAGTCTTAAGCATAGAGCTGGTGAAAAAGTCTTGCACTAACACCTCCCCTGCACAGCCTGACTCTGTAATGCGATATATGGCCTGTGAATTTCTTAAGAAGCTTCTTTTCTCATAGAGATCTCATACCAGTGAGAAACCATTCTGTCCCATCCTCTTGTCTCGCCGCAACAGATGTGAGTTTTGGTGCCTATGGGAGAGCACAAGGCGTGGAGAGATGATAGGGGTTGTGTGTTCTCTGTTCTAGCAGCGTGCCCCTCAAGCCTGGAGCATGCAGGCTTCCAGCAGGCATTGCATGACTGAGTGCATGGCCATGGGGCTCAACACACCAGGGCTGCTGCATTGGGGGGAAAAAAATATTGCCAGGACATGCAGTAAAAGGTGGCCTCACAAGGGCACAATGTTACACTGTTTTTCTTCAGCCTAACAGGTGGCTTGTCAACATAGCTGTAATTTTATATAGAGGTATTCAGAAGCTTTAGTGACATAGACTGTGGCATTTCAATCATGTCCATGCCTTTGATACTGGCGCTACAGTGTTGGGAATGGTATGGCACTATTTAAACTCAGTGTATGTCAGAGTTGGCTCTGCAATTGTGTGCCTGGGCCAGCTCAGTACTTTCTAGTGTCAGTGACTGCTCATGCTGTGCACGTGAAAGTCAACTGGAGTAGTTTAAGCTTGGGATTCGTGGTTCTATTGGTAATGTGGATAAGCACCATGTTACAGTCATTACAGGTGAAAAAGAGAACAGCAACAAAAAGCCTCCTTGCTAATGCACTAGGTTCTGTAGACTGAACAAAAGAGCTTGCTTAGTAAGGCAGATAGGTGCACGTGGTTCCAAGTGTCACCTTTTTTAATGGTTCTGGTCCATGCAGGCTACAAGTGCATGTTCACAGCAGAATCATCACTTCCTAATTTGGCGCATATAATGGCAACCCTTTTAATGAAATAGGTGAAATGGTCACATCAGAAATTACTGACGGAACTCAAAAATTAGTGAAGAGTGTGGGATGTTTGATCTTGTGCGGCTTATATTCACCTACAGATCAAACTGATATTCCACAACCCCCAACCCTGAAGACAAAACTAGCTGAATGTTCATCTTGTGTTAGTTAGAGGTATAATATTTGATGATAGCTGAAGCTGTAGACAAAGCAAAAATCTGCCATAGGTGAAGAGTTATGAAGTTCAGGGAAAACAGACAAACAACAAAAACTGGAATTGCTGACATTCTGGTACAGCAGTTTCTAGAGAAAAAGACACTGGTCAAGAGCTAAGAACAGGCTGAGAACTGTGAGTTCACCGTTTGTCTGGGAACTGATAGAAGGTTGAGCGTAGTGAATATTTCTGCAGTGTCTGCAACTCCTATAGAAGGTAATTTACTTAGATTAGTCAGAAAAAGTTGGAAATGAGAAATTAGAAGTCTGTAAGATTCATCGGAAAGTAAATGATTGCTTAATGTTTCGCTGTAATAGAAAGTTTGTTTTCAGACTTAGCCCTTTCGCTGCGCTATGCTAGAGAACACGTTAAGCTGTTCACCTTACAAGGCTGACATACCTACAAGGAGGCAATTTAGTGAAAGTTGATATGCTTTTGTTCTGGAGGCAGAAAAAAGATATGGAACTGAAGTTTCATTAAAGCATTCATAAAATAATGGTTATTGGCACAGATAGTTTACTTGCCCTATCTCCTCAGTCTCTGTAAAAACTTGATAGTATTCTCATTAATAATCATAATCAATTTAGCAGAACAGGATGTTCTTTGAACTTTTTTATTTTCTGTTTGGATTTTTTTTTTTTTGCATGAAGTAGTATTTAAAATGCGGATTTGATAATTTTTACTCTCTGAGATCAATGTTCTAATGGGGTAGAAGCTCTTCAATATTCTTAAAAAATTCTTTGTTCAACTGCATCGTTTAATGCAATTTTGAAGTTAAAATGTTAGAGAAAAGACAGTGCTGTTGTTTTACCTTAACTGAGTGAAGAAGTTGATAGGCAATTACTTCTACCATCAGCTAATATCCAACACTATATAATGAATATTAAGTAGGTGAAAAAATATGGTGTGGAGGGAGAGGAACGAGAATTATTATGTAATCACAGCTCCTAGCAGCTGATGAATTTGCTTTTTACTGTCTAGAAGACAACGTGAGGAAGGATACATTGAGAAGGAACATGATCTAGATAATACGTTATCTTTTGTTCCATCCACGGACCTCTGGAGGCTATTGAAAATATAGTTATTAAGTAATTAATGTCACTGCTGGCTTTTAACAAATGAGATTTCATAAACACAATGGTCCTAAAATCCTTGTGGAAAAACATGAATGAATGTTTGGAGTATGGATTTGACTGGAAATTCACGAAGGTATTATCTAAATGGTGAGTTGCAGCAGGTAATCCATGTACGTTTTTGAAAAATACCATCTCTACCATACATTTGTCAGATAGTAATGTTAGTAATGGCAAGAATACCATTGGAAATAATTCAGAGAGGTTAATAGAAAGTAATTTGAATGAATATATTTATGGTTCATGGTTATAATACTAATTTCTTCAATGTGCTTCTCATTGTGTCTGTAGTGCAGTGTTCTATGTTGTGCTCATACCAAATTTTGGTATGAACTAAGGTCATATCAAGCTTCTCTAACTGCATTTTTTTTTTCATTTTCTGTCAAGACTCAGGTAAAAGGATATATTACTGAAATTTTTCAAACTTAAAATAATACAACAGTGCAAAATTCTGTTTTAGAAAACTGAGAAGAATGTATACATCTATCTGCAAAGCTCTGATGCCTCATATTCGAATATAAATGCAATAAGATAAAGCTCCAAGGTGTTTGTAGTTAACTGACAGGCACATGAATATCTCTTCGTGCGTTGTTTCTCAATTGACTGCTGTTTAAATGCTTGCAGATCAACTTTGATTTCCCAGAATTTTTGTGAGCTCCCTTAGAGAAAAGAGAGAGGAAAGGAGGTAGGGGGAGGTGTCGAATCAGTGGAAATAAAGATATGTTTTACACTGTCCATATTTTAGTCCTATGAAGACTACTTCAAAAGCTGGATCTTCAAAGCTTTTTCCTTTCATCTGGAACAAACAAAGCTCTTTAAAAAGTCCCTTTATGTTTTTGTTTCACTTGACACCTACATACTAGGCTATCCAGTCTGCTAAACAGTAGTGTCTAAATACTTCCTTTTATGAGTCTCTAATTGCATATTTTTCAGAAGGGTCAAATTAGAGCTTGCTCACTGAGCCCTGGGTGACAAGTGGCAGGAGCAGCTCACTTCTGCCTCTTCAGGCCAAACGTTGGGAAAGCATCTTCTTAACATAACCCCTGTAACGTTTTGTACTCTGAAAGTGCATGTGCTATATATTTATCCGTTTTTGTGGTTATTTTCCAATAGAAGATTTTTTTTTTTTTTTTGCTGTTTGATGAAGCTGTAGAAGGTATGTTCTTTTTTAACACAATCTGCAGGATGGAGTTGAATGTATGTGTATGTATGCAAGAGGGAATAAGCAGAAAAACAAAGAATGGAAGGGCTGGCAAGTAGTTAGTACCTAAGATGATGTGAATGTTTTCAGTAGATCTTATCCTCAAGATGACTGCTTGCACCGATTTTCATATGTTACTGTTTCAGTACTCTTCTGTGCAGAATTGCTCCAGGGCGTTGCAGAGACATTTTGTGAATAAACCTAATAGTTTGCTATAAACTACTGCAGTAGTGTCTCAGCTGAATAGATTCAGAATTAGAACTGGAAATATTGGGCAGCCCTTAGTGGAAAACCAGTGAATATGGAATATGAGAGCTAAGAGAAGAATCTAATCTGAAAAATACCTACCCAATGGTTTTGCAATTGCAGGTGTGTTTGGAAGTATATTAACAGAACCAGAATAACAGTATAAAATCGTTGAAGCTGGTAGAGCAGACAGGATCAATGGAAAGCTTTGTTTCAGTATATTCTGTTAGTACTTGCAATGTTGCCTGTGTAGGACCAAACTTTGCTACAGAATGCTGCTTTGCTGTTTTCTGCAGCAAGAATGCTTAAAAATAACAGCCGTTGAAACCAGCTCTTATATTAAAGCAGATTTTGGTAGTGTTTAAAATTGATACCTAAGCCTGAATAATCATTCAGGGGTTCTAATATTTTACTGGCTTAGAACCTTTTGCCATATAGCATTGCAAGTAATTTATGACAGTTAAATTAAGTGATAAATGGGGGTCTGGAATGTGCTGCTTTTTCCCAGTAGGTTAGGGGTTAGATGTTGGGGTCAGCTATGCTGTACAGGAAGCCTTTCAGTTTCTTTAGAATGCCTTGGTACTTATACTTTAAAACTAAACAAAAAAACACAACAAGCCAGTTGTCCCAGAACAGTTTTACTCAATTTACACTAAGGAAAGCTAAAAGACCCTCAGACATTTATTAAAGTTGTTGCCAGTGAACTTCTTAAGAAAGGCTTTCATTTTGATATTTTCCTGTTGGGTAATCTACAATAAACAATCTGTTGCCTCAGATAGGACCAACAAAAATGTAAACTGCAGTTTTAGTCACCATAGCATATTAGTTTCTGGTTGCAGGTTATATGAATGAAAGAGCAGGAAAGCCTCATAGATTTATCCTGGGTGCTGTCTTAGGCAGGATAGTTCACCAAGCATGTGTTGCCTGCTCTTGTTTAAAATGATCTAGTTCTAGGTTGTTTCCATTTTCACTAGTAAAGGAGATCCATTCTGTGTCACTTCTATCCCTGTTCAGCTGAACAGCTGGGACATCTGTGTCTGCCTGCAGGGTGAGCTGCATGGTCAGCTTTTCATCCTGTCCCTCTGTGGTGCAGGTTCCAGAAGTGACGCTGTGGAATGTTGCAGTATCCACAAAACTTCTGAAAGATCATTTCAAACTTACTGACATCCTGCTCAAGCAGTAGTGGCAAAGTCAATTTTGAGGTGCTTATATGATGTGTGTTGAAATGGCTTCTGCTTCCAAGCCTTTCTTGGCGGAAATGGCATTTTTTGGGGGGTGCCCTTCCATTTTTGCATGGGCCAAAAGAGCATAAATACTGAGGCACTGTCATAGTGCATAAATTCTGCAGAGATAAATACTAAATACATAGATAATTAATTTGGTATGCATTTAGGCATGAAGAAATGTTTCATGCAAAACAGAAATCACAGATGACTCGTTTTGTTTTGAAGCAGTCATGTAATTCAGTTTCTTTATTGCAACTAAATGTTTCTAATTCTAATAACTGTTACTTCCCAGTATTAGTAATTGAAGTGAAGCAAGACATGGAAAGGTTTCTTTTGAAAATTAAATGCCTTGTTAAATTATGGATCTTAAAACTAGTTACTTCAGTGTTTCAATAGGAAGATTGGTGGTATATCATTATTTCAAAATGTTATTGGATCAGCTCTCTTACGTGTTTGCTACAATTATTAATTCATGTGTTACTGGGACTTGGTGGGATTCTTTGTTCAGGTCTGAAGTGTGTGATGTAAAATTTGAACTTCAAGGAATCCCTGCTTAATTTAACTTTTATCCTACTGGATTCTGATCTCAAGAATATTACCAAAATAAACAGTGAGGCTAATGAATTTTCCCTTTATTTGGTAATTAAAATTATTTCTAATTGAAAGTAATTATTATGCAACTTGTTTTTACATATATGATAATTTTGCTTTGTAGTGAATATTTTGTATGCTAACAAACGTGCTTCAAAGCAGGGAACATTATCTCTAAATGCTTAGTGGAGTGAAGCATCATGTGGAAGGAAATATTTTACCCTGTAAACTATTTCCTGGTTAAATCCTGAATAACCTATTTGCTTCAGATAGGTTTGCTGAATATGATGTTTTACTAAGTTACAGCTTATCTCCAAATGTACTATTAACAACCTGTAGGATCTGGTCTTGAGCTTAAAGATGCTCCAGTACTGTACCTGGCAATATGTAGTACTGGAATACCTGCAGTGGTAACAGAACTTCCTCGCTTGCTCTTCCTGACTCCCAAAATAAATGTCTGAAAGCCCTATTTCAACAGCAGGTTGAATTTCAGTGGGAACAAGTGAGTTGATGAAGATGCGGGAGCTGCCTGCAGCATTGGGAAACAGTGACATTTCCAGTTAGAGCTCTTGCAAAGTGGTATAGACAGTGGAACTTAATGGGCTGAGGTTTGTATGGGCAAGCACGAGTGCCAAAGTGAGTGCCAGCTGAGAACATCTGCTTCCATCTGTTTCTATAGCATGTCTTTGCCTCTACTGATACTGAGGAAGGAAGAGATGTGGTAGGATGTGAGCATGTGCTGAGATGTGCTGAAGTCAGTAGCCTCCTACTTTGTACCTGTGTATTTCCTTGAACAGAGCTGTATTTAGGTGTCTGCCTAGTTGCTTTTACTGAATGAGAGTGTTAGCAGAACAGGTACAGAACAGTTTATCTCAGGTGAGTTGCCAAATGATGCTTTTCTGGACTCCAAGGGCAGTTCATTCCTTGTGCTGAGCATCAGATTCCCACCTAGTACCAATGAAGTGGCAATTAGGATGTGGCTGTGGCAAGCAAGTGTTTTTGATCATCAGGACCGCTGTATCATCTGGCAGAGTAAAAGGGACAGCAAAGACTGTCACTGTGTAGATACACTGCTATATATTTTTAGTGTTCATACAACCATAATCTGAATTTTCCAGATAATGCTTTTAATTGGTACAATAAAATGTTAAAGTTAGCTGTATATTCTTCATAAAAACTCTAAGGCTGAACTAGTGTGACAGAAACCTGTTCATAACCAATTTTTTCCCATGCAGCATGCTACAGAAATAATTTACTTATCAGGAATGGAAAATTGTCATGAGAAGCTGGTTTATTACAGCCTTCTTCCTTCCATTTCCATCCATGAGTTTTCTTGGTATATACTGTCCCCAGAAATGAAGAGCAGTGTGCATAGGCAATCCAAAGAGATTCAGCCAAATGAACTGCAGGCACAAGTCAGGAAACAGTACTATGAGAGTTTTTTGTTGCACTTCTATGGTGGGGTAGATGGAGGTGAAGAGGAGTTCTGGTTTGGGCCTTGGATTTCTGTAAATCCGTGGCCTGTCATGGCTAACCATATGAAATGTGCTGTAGAATTGGAAGCTAAAATGGGCTTGCTTTTCTTTTTTATTTCTTTAAAGTAAAAATATTCCCATATTTCTGCAGGTATGTAAAATTTCACTGTCTGGCTGAATTCCATTCAAAAACTGAATTAGCTTATGACTAAGTCTCTACTGACAGCTTTGGGTCTGTAGGCGCTATCTCATTAATCCACAGCTGCCTGATAGGAAAATCACAGTGTTTTGAATGATGCTGGATTATGTGACTGTGAAGTCATTCAGAAGACTAATACGCCTGTTAGAAGATGAGCAGTGAGTTGCTCAGAAATCAGTTGATAATGAGTTCATTTGGTATTTCCTTCTCCAGTAGTCGTGTTTAAGGGCTTTGTCCACTGCTGTTCTCTGTATGTTACTCTAAACCGTCCAGTTTTGGAACAGATCATAGTCAATTCCATCCTTTTAGGAAGCAAACAGAAATACCAACACTATCTTAATTTTACCTGTCCCTGAAAGTCAAACTGGTAATACCTATATCACATGAGACAGGCATATCACCGTCATTTATTACATACTTTGATATCTATACTTGTAACATATCCTACATAGTGGGATATCGTTTCTAGAGAATATTACAATGAGCATTTACGTTTTTATTTATAATTTCAAGGTGCAACAAAAGTCACCAAGTCACTCCTTGAAGCTTGAGTGTAGATTTACGAAAGTATTTCTTTATTTCCCTTCTTTTAAAAAAAAAACAAAAAACAAAAAAACAAAAAAAAACAACTTATTTCTGATGCATGCTGTTAAATTTCATTAGGTTACTGTAGTGGAAATTCTATGTCACGGCTTGAACCAGTGATTGCACACCTGGTGGGAAGGCATAGCCAACCCAGGAAGCTCAGGTGCATGCAATGAACCTGAGTGATCAGAAAGGGTGGAACCAGGACCCAGCCCTTCCCAGATCCCATTTAAGGGTTGGCAGTGGAGTTGAGGGTCTCTTGTTGGAGATCCCCCTGCATCTGAGGCCTTCTGAAGGTAAGTCAGTCCTTTTCTTTGTTTCTGTGCCCATGGTTATTGTTAGAGCAAATCCTCGCTCACTGCAGCCTGGGGTCTTGCTGTCCTGTTGTTGCTGTTGTGCTTTCCATCGTGTTGCAGTTACGAAGATGTTACTTTAAGTATGTACGTTTATCTTTTCCCCAAACAAATTACTATTTCTTAGTTTTCACTGCTCCTGGTTATTAACCCATGTATAAAGACTGGGATGTAATTCTTAGAGTGCTGTGAAAATCTGTATGTTGTTTTTTTTAATTTAAAGTCATTTCAGAAAAGCCTTTAGGAGCTTTATTATTTGATTAACTGTGTTGAGGAGAACTGTCAAGAACTTTAGAATTTCAAGAAGCCTAGTAAGTTCTTATTTTGGGACTCACACTGGTGTAAGCCAACTCTGAGTAACCACAGCAAGACTGGTCTCGAAGCATTAACTGTGTTATCTTTATGGTCTATGAAAGAACTTTTGTATTTCACACCTTTTCATATTGGTCAGCAGATGCTTTATTTCCTTTTTCCCACCAGAATTTGTATTTAAGTAAGGTTGCAACTTATGTCCTAATATACATAGGATATCACTGAATACAGATACAATGCTTTGTTAGTGTCTCCCTCTTGCTATTTTGTATTTATAATAGTGTAGCTTTATGCACAGCTACAGCCACTAGGCAGTAGTTGGGTATCCACATGCCTATTATACGCTCCAAGGGTTAGCAAGGGAGAGAATGTTTTGACTGGACTGTGCTGGGAGAGTGCTGGAATTTAAACTCAGTGTTTAAAAAACCTAACAGAAGACCTGTTCAGTCAGGCAAGCTGCACGTGCTTAGAAATCAGCAGGTCTCTGTGCTGAAGAAGGCTTTAATGCTGAACTGGAGAAGATTAAGGGCTATTAAGGTGGGCTTAAAGAAAATACCTTAGCTTTGTGATGTTAGGTATTAACAATATATAGAGGTATTTATTCTCCTGCTTTCCCCTTGTTTTTCATGTTTTGGATGGACTCGGTGGGCTCAGGACAGCAGTCTGCTGTACCACACCATAGGAAGGATGTATCCCTTGCTGTCCGAGTGAAACCTATCTTAACTCAGTTGCTGTGTACTCTGGGTTGCATGGGTCACCTATGTTTGCACTTTTGTTGTTGCTCCTTGCAGACTGTGTTAACCAGCAAGCATACTATCAATGCGTGTCCTACTATATTTTCTGTACATGTGCTATCTGTTACTACTTATATTCAGCTTAGTTCAGCTACTCGAGCTGTATGGTATGAACTGGTAATGTTTGATAGGTTACTCTCATTTGCAGCTATCCTGTTGGCTTATACTCGTGCCACAAAATAGCTGCAAAAACTGCATCAAAAAGCTGAAAAAGTCTTGTTTTAAACAGTTTATCCCATGTTATTTATATAGTATTTATGAGGTAAGCAGATGCTTGTGCTTTTCAGTTACTAATTTTTTTCCCTTAAAATGGGAGAATTTCTCCAGAACCAGATCAATAAAAGAGAACAGGGACAAACAGCTATTGTAATGATATCCTGCAATTGTCATGTCCATTAAGAGCTCAGAATAGTGTTGAAAATCACAGATTTATGAAGATGTAAGCTTCTGGTGCATTCAAAATAGCATACCTTCTTTTTGGGGACATGTTGTGGCAAAGTGATGTTCTGATCTCCGAACCCTGCTTATTCAAAGGACTGTTTAATCTGTAGATTATTATACTGTCCTTATCGTTCTTCCACAAAAATCTTCCAGAAAATATCAGACACTGGTTAGATTGATCCGCTGATCTTGAAGCGGAATGGAAAACCTTCTGTAAATTAAAGGAGAAGGACAAATAGTTTCCTTAAGCAAATGATCCTACTTATTTTTATTGAGAGGGCATATAGAGAGAGACTGAGCTGTTAGGTATTTTTTCATGTATGGAATTTGTTCCCCCTGGCATATAAAAAATGTGCTGATATGTTGTTGCTGTAGATTGCCTGTTATTTTTTTAATGTTTCATCTGAAATCTACTAGAAAATATCAGCATTTGATAGCAATACAGTATGTTCGGCTGAAAAAATGCCTTTCTTTGTCTGCGGTTACTCTACAAACAGACCATGAATTTAGGCTCACTTTATTCTGGTGTTTACTTTCAGTACATTTGAAGAATCGTAAGTTCAGTTTATGTAGTGGGTAATTGTGTTCTACTGGTATGAGCTGGTTCAGACTTCTATTCTCTATTCACTGCCCTGTGTAAAATGAGTACTTATTGTCATGTTATATGTTGTTTCTACACCTTAGCTCTAAATTTTCTCCTAGCGACTATAAATTGAAATGGTGATACGTGTAGATTAAAATTGAAGTTCCCTGACTTTCAGTTGTGAAGTTGTCTACAGCTTGAGATGCTTAGTGACCTCAAAATTAACTGTATCTGATAACTGTATCTGATAAATGTTTTCCTCCCTGGCTGTTTTGCTGTGGTGCAAGGAGGCATACTCTGAAGAAGCTTGCTTGCTTGCTCACCTGCCCAAAGGACTGCAATTAAGTTAGTGTGGTGCTCAATCTAAACTAATTATTTCCTCTACTCACCTGATGTCATGACAAGACTGCTGTGCCACCTGAGCTAGCCCTGTATGATTGTCTTTCTAACTTCAGTTTTTTAAAGTGTTTCTCATTTTGATGTGTTTCTTCTTCTTCTTTTGAAATTAACATATGAGCTTACAACAGCAAATCCCGAGGAAACTGGACAATAGTGTACTCTTAAGTTGTAGTGCAGCCTCTGAGCGACCCTGCTATGCTGTGCCATTCGTCTTGTACACCTGTGCTCAATCTTCCAAGTGTGGCTTTCAAATGAGCTTCTGAAAAACAAATTTCATTATTTTTGGTCAGGATTTGAATTCTCAAGAAGGAATATAACAGTCTATACACAACTGCCAAAGCAGCAGTTTTTGAAGCTGTAAATCTGTCTGGAGTGATCTGGGCTCAGTGGTTTTTGCTGGCTGAATGGAACCTTGTTTCTTCTGAGCGCTCTTTTGTGTTGTTTTTATCGTTACATGCCTCTTGCTTTCTAAAAGCTTCTCGAACAAAAAAGATGAATTTTGTCCCAGGGATGTTTCCGTATGTCAGAAATCATTGATCAGAAGTCTTAAAGTTTGGAGAAGCATGTGTATCATAATGGAAGCAAAGTGAAGGAAATGAGTTAAAAAAAAAAAAAAAATCTTTAGGTATTATGTGGGGAACTCTGTCTTTAAGAGCAACTGTTGTATCGGGACATGGTATGCATCACTGCTGCCTCTTGACAGGTTCACCATGGAGAGACACAAATTAAATTCTTTCAGTTGCGGTTTTGAAGCTAAAAGTGTTTGACTAGTTCAGCCCCTGAATGGTGTTTAAGGAATAAAGAGAAAAAGAGCAGGAAGTTCTAATTGGCAAATTACTTCTTGTTATTTAGTTTGGCTTCCAAATTGGAAATTACGATAATGAGGAGCTTTGTGGGACTTGCCCTTGAAGAGGGCCAGGCAGCTTTTTGTTCAATTACCGTTTAACGTGAAGATATTCAAGGAACATATTGTAGCATTTAAGCCATCACTTTCTATTAAACAAGTTTTCTAAGGTAATGATTTTTAAATCTCTCCCTGTGAATGGCTTTTGTGATTTCGTGATGTTCAAGTGAAGTGTAGGTTGCAAACAAGGGCTAGAAGGATTTACTTATGAAGTAATATTTAGTCGGGTGGCTTTAAATACATTTCTCAAGATGTAATGAATGGACATCGTTGTATGCAGTGATATAATGACTTCATGTTAATGTAACTATCAAGCTGAATTTGTACGTGTAACAGAGTTTACAGTAATACTGTTATTTCCTTTACTGTTTCTTAATGCATCTTATTGGTAGCTGAAAGTGATATCATTGAGAAGGATCTGATCCTGGAAAAATATATTGAAACTGCTTTTAACTTTGAATTTTTTTCTTGTAGCTCAAAGTCTGAAACTTTATCCATATGCTATATATATATATATATACATCTGAAAATAGCAAAGAGGTGATGTAAAAACAGGATTTTTGAGAGGAATATAATGTGACTACTTAATTTTTTTAAACATGCTTCTAATAAGTTTTCTGAATAATTAGAACACAAAAAAAAAAAAAAGACCACAAAAATGAGCCAAAACAAACAACAGTCAAAAGCTTATGATTCCACTGCAAGTGGGCTGGAGCTGTATTCTGTGATCTGTTTTTTGGTTTTTTTTTTGGTGCTTTCTTAGTGAAATTACTCATTCCTTTTTGTTGACGCAAGATCTGTTTTTTGCAGTTGTGACTACTTTTTCTTCTGTACAGTAGACTGCATGTGAACTCATTGTAAACCTCTAGATTTGGTCCTGAGCAGGGAAACGGTGTAGACGAAGCACTTAACAGATTTCATTCAAAATCTGAAAGCAAAAAAAAAAAAAAAAAAATTGTAGTAATGCTTTGAATGGACAACTTAAAAACAATATTTATAAACAATTAAGAGCCATTTCACATGTGCACATATTTTCTTGCTTGTGTTTCTGTAATCAACCCTTCCAAACTTGCAGGCTCAGAATAAGTAGTTCTAACTAAGTTGACTTTTCACTTATCTATGTTCACATTAATTAGAATGTTTTAAAGTGAAGTAGTGGAAGAGAGTTAATTTGTTCAGCATGTTTCCTTCTGATTTAGTTCTTTTCAACCCAAAATTTGGCCTAAAGCAACTGCACTTAGTGCCATTTTTTTTAAAGCCTTTTTAAACAGAGGCATGCAATAGAAACACAGTTCCTGAACTCTAGCAGTGCTGCTGGGTACTGTTCTCAGACTGCCTATTATTGCTTCTGTATGAGTGGATGACCAATGGATGATTCATAGTCTTGGCCTCCTGTCCAGCACAGAGAGCTGTTTGAGAGCAAACCCACAGGCAATTTAGTTCATGTTTTCCCTTTGGGTTAAACTGGTCCAGGAACAAGATAATCAATCATTTAAAAATTTTAGAAACAAAAACAAGTTACTGTTGTGTATGCTGTTTTGTTTTACTTATGTTAGTGTGTGAGCATACAAATGTGTATATGAATAAAGACCTGTATGTATACATATATGATGCTAGTAACAGAAATGTCAGCAGATAGTAGCCGTAATGTACTTCATTTTTACAATGGTAACCAAAAATAATCTTTGGAATTGTCCCTGTAAAAGCCAGGCAGTTCATAGTAAGGCCAGGGAGAGGCCTCTAGATAACGTGTGTTGACCTTCTGTATATCATAGGCAGCACATTTCACTTGGAGACGACAATGAAAGCATTTTGTTCCTTGGGGGACTACATCCCATAAGCAGCAAGCAAGGAAGGCAAACTGTCAGTAATATGAGTTCTCTATGTTGACTGGGTTATATGAAATATACCCTGATGTCCCCAGGGAAAGCTCCTGTTCTGCGCTGGAGGGGGGGGACTGAGAAAACAAATCAGAGACCCTTGCTCATCTGGCATAAGAGAAGCCTTTTCCATTTTGAATGTTCTGATCATATACCTTCAGCATGAGAAGTGGTACCTACCATTCAGGTATCCAGAGGCGGATTCTGGTTTTTGTTTCATCTCCTGTCTGCTTTAGACCTGTGACTGATCTCTCATGCTGAATGTGAAGGCCTGCCTGAATGCAGCAAACTGCAGAGCAGCATTTGTTGCTGACCTTTTCAACATCTGGCTGAAGCCCTGAAGCGTGAGATTCAGTCATGGTGTAAAGCTGCAAAGCCTTATGAGCATTTGGAGTTCAGCAGAGCAATCTTTTTCTCCCCTTTTGGCCCATGCTAGATGGAGATAAGCAGGATGTCATAGATCATGAAATGTTAAAGCTGAAAAGGGCAGCCATGGTCTTGCAGTATGGCCTTTTACAAACAGACCATTGTGGTGGCGGCCTTTTACCCTTCCAGGAAGCAGAGAATGTAACTATCTTGGATGTAGTATCTTTCTTAGACTCCTGGTAACATTTTAGAAAGCTTAGGATGCATGCTGATACAAGTAAATGCTGCTCTAAGTAGAACTTCCTTCAGTGGTCAAGAGATACCTAGACAAACAGTATGTGCTTGGTGACAGTTCACTTGATCTTGGCAGTTTTCTCTGCCAAATCTTAGTGTGGCATTGGGTATGAAGATCTTTTAGTGGAGCACAGTCATGTTCAACCTGAATAACACTGTTAAAGGTCAGCATATGAAAATATTAAGTATTCCATCTGAGATGTCTTCTTGATAATATGGCATTTCTACGTTATTGTTGTTGCTTTAAATCTGTGTGTTTGTTTCTGAATCAACAAATCAGCACACAAAACAGATGCTTTTTGGCTTATATTTGAGTGACGCTTTACCTCACTTTATAAGCTTAGCTGTCTTAGGCGTCTTAGTTGATGTGTGGAATACTACACAATCCAACACACTGAAGCATTTTTCCTTGTTCTCAGTTATCCTTTGACTGTTTCTAAAAGAAAAAAATATTTAGCTTATTGGTAAGATAAATATATGTTAGTAATTCTAATAACTCTGAAGAAAATGTTCTGATGTGCTTTTGTTATACACATGAAAGAAAGAACATGAGTCAGGTGGCAGTTAAAGCTGCAGAAATGCAGAAATTAATCATAAAGTAAATGAGATGAATTGGAGCATTAAGCATTGGAGCTTAACGTCCAAGACAAATAATGCATCTCCGTTTCCAGTGCTTTCTTCTTAGGATGGGATGTCTGTCAGGAAAATATGGTGGTAGAGCATAAACCATGGTGTGCAGTGCAGATCATACAAGAGGCCTTATCTGAAGGGGAATAATACAATTTTCCAGCTTTGGCACTCCAAAAGCACAGTATGTGAAATATTTTCCAGGTGTAGTTGTGCTGTTTGTTTTTCCTTTCAATCCAGAACTCAACTGTAATGTGTCTTCACATTTAAATAGAAAGAATTGATAGAGAACTGCATTTCTTAATCCTCTGTTTAACAGTCACTTATATGATGTGTAACTTCAGTTCTCGATTTCTATCCGGAACTGTTGTGTGAGGAAAATGGTATATCTCATGTCTCCGCTTGAAACAAAAGTGAGATAGAGGGATCGTTATTTTCCCAAAAGATGATTTCACGCATCTTCCTCATAAATTTGAGGTCTGAATGCAAAATGCAGTATGCAAATCAGCACCTTTTATTGTGACGCTATTTTTGAGAGGTTCATAATGTCAGTACACACCATTCATTTATATATATATTTTTTGTTATTACAAAATGAAGATGATTAATCATATTATCAGTAATCCCAATGCAACTTCTGCTGCGCAAACAAAGGAAAGCTGATTTTCATAGGGACAGTGAAGCAACAGCACGCTGTCTCACAAGATAGGCTTGTTAAAGTGAAAGACCTGTCACATCTAATTTATTGAGTGAGACACACAACTTCAGAGCCAAGAGGCTGGCTTTAATACACCTTTAATGATATTGTATCATTCTTTCCAAGATATAACTGTTGAAATGCAGCATGCTGCATCATCTTCTGGCAAGCAGCAAAGATGCAAAGCAAAGAGAACCACAGAGCTGTGCACCTTTTGTGGCTTCAGTTCTGGCTAGTGCTTATGTACTCGCAAGCTGGTAAACAACTAGATGAGAACAGCAGGGGAGCTGCAATCTTATAACAAAGGGAGGGTAATGAAACAATTCCCTCTTTAGGGTGCTTGAAGCTAGAGGGGGCAAGCAATGGCTATGAACCTCATCATTATTGTACTTCAGACAGCTTCAAAAGATCATACTGTCCACTCAAATCTTGTTCCCTTTTCTGTGTTCTTATTTTTATTTTCTGAGGTTGTGCACTGCTGAAAGTAAAACAGACATCTAAGGGCTTTGGGGCTGCTTGCAGTTATTGTTGTCAAGTCAGTGGTAAATCCTACTTTAAATTATGATCAAACTTCTATCTCATTTGTGTTTTCTTGAGTACTGAATTCCTTTTTCTCATTGTATTGTTCTTCTGAACCACAATTAACTAATGATTCAATACCATACAATATGATAGTCTTGTTTTCAGTTGTGAAGCTTCCTGCTCAGTTTGGTATTGGTATCTATAAATTTGCAGAAAACTTCAGTTCTCTTTCAATACTTCATCTTTAAAAATTTCTCACTCTTCAAGAGAAGTGCATTGTGTCATTGTCATTCCCTGGATTAAAATTTTTGTGTATGTGTATATTCATGCCCCATGTATGTATGCAGTTGGTTGTGATTTAATCTGGCAGGCATTTAAGCACCGCATAGCTGTTTTCTTGCTCTCCACTACTGGGGTGGGGAAGTGGATGAGAAGAGGGAAAATGGTGAGAACTCATCAGTTGAGGGAAGGGTGGTTTAATAAGAATGAAGGAGGAAAAAAATAGTAGAAAGGAATATTTAAAAACAAGCAACAGAGATAACACAATTGCTTACTTCTACTTGACTGATAATTGACAGTCTTAGCCCTAGCAATGGTAGACCACTAGCCTACTCCCTCTAGTTCTGTTACTCAGCGTGGTGCCCTGTGTTACTGGACATCCCTTTGGCTGTTGGGGTCAGCTATCCTAGCTGTGTTCCCTCCCAGCTTGTGAATTTCTGCTTTCATTGCTAGCAGTGCAGCATATGAAACTCAAGTGTTTTTTACTCAGAGACAGCACTACTGAGCAACAACTAAAACACTGGTGTGCTATCATTATTTTCATCCTAAATCTGAAACACAGCACCAGCTGCTATGATGAAAAGTGAATCTAGTCTCAGTCAAAACCAGGATTCAGATGTATATGCTTATCCACATCTGTGTGTCAGTGCTTCAAAGTGGGATTGATTTTTAGACAGTATGGATGAGATGATGTAGCTGCCTTTTTTTTTCTCTGACAGCTTCTTAGTGGTGTGTAATTGCCGAGTGCTTATTTTTATTGATTTGCTGCCTAAAGTGAAAATGTTGCCCTAATGTAAAAGCTTCGTATGTCCTAAGGTGGTGAGGATAGTTCTTCTAATAACAGGCCATATTGTTTCAACTAATAAATGTATATACTGGGATTGTACTTTATGACTAAATGTAGCAAGCACAAAAAAAAAAAAAGCCACAAAACAAACAAACGAAAGACGTTTCTTACCCTCTCATAGATAATCTTAACGGTTAATTTTTCTCATTTAAAAATTTATGCATTAACCTTTTTCTCAGCATTTGGATCTGGTCATGCGTTTCTCTGCTAGAGTAAATGACTGTCTAATCCATGTCTGTTCATGTGTAGCTACTTATAAACCATAATCAGGTCACATCTTAACCTTCTCTTTGATAAAATAAATAGATTAAGTGCTTAAGCTTTTTACTCTCAGGCAGATTTCCAAGCCTTGAATAATACTATTTAACTGTTCTCTGAACCATTTCCAAATTGTCACGTTCACATTTAAAATTGATACTAGCACTGACCACTTAATTCCAGTGATTATCTAACTGATGTTATGTGAAGTACAGGCAATTCCTAACTACATTTGAGGTAGAGTCGACTCGAACACAGCATCTGCATATGTTCCTCTCTACTTGATTAGTAGACAACCTTGGTGGCCTCTTCAGATCACAGCTACGAAATGGCTCTTCTGTCATAGTGCTGGCCCTTATGATTAGTTCCTGAAGGTGTGTGGCTCGGATTTTTCTCAGGAAATATTTGGCTGTACGCAGGTGTTGATTTGATGCATTTTTGTTTTACTCAGTAATTGGGTGCTAAAACCATGTTACAGTAGCTGAGGTACTCAGCTGCTGAGTAATACCAACAAAGTGATTAAATTAATTCCAGAGTGCTGGAAAGATGAGTTCTGTATGTGATCGAAGGATGCAGGGTCCAAGAGAAACTGTAAATGATTAGGCTTGGATAGCTGAAACACTTCCCAGTAT
Source organism: Oreortyx pictus (assembly GCA_036925125.1). Lineage (NCBI taxonomy): Eukaryota > Metazoa > Chordata > Aves > Galliformes > Odontophoridae > Oreortyx > Oreortyx pictus. The sequence continues at coordinate 51,574,791 of JAUPFR010000005.1, read as the reverse complement.
TTAAAGCAAACTGGACTATAAAGCCAATAACTTCTCATTTCTAATAGGAAGAGCTTTGTAGTCACTGAAGTAGCAATGCTATGGGGGGGGGGGGTGGGGGGGGTGGGAAGCGAAACTGTAGACGTTTCCAGGTGCTTGATACTGAATTTTGAGAAGTTTTAGCATAGTGATTCTGTCTGCACAGAGTCTGTGCTCAGTTTTTTAGCCAGGCTTGTCGTAGTTGATGACCTAGGCCATTCAGCAGCTTCAGCGTGGAGATCTATGAATGAGAATTTCTTCTGCTGAGAAGTGCGGAGTTCCATGCCAGCAGAGCTATCTTGAATCCTACACCTGCTGTCAGTTCACTTAGAGCTAGATCCTGTATTTACTTTTGAGCCTCAGGCTCTTTTTAAGATCCAACCTGTAATGTAATTAAAGAACAAGTTTATCCTGGCACTTATTCAATGTTAAGTATTTCAAAATCTATTTTAGAATGTTCAGTAATTATTGAACAATTATTTAAAATTAATCTGAGTACTTAATATTGATGTAGAGTGGATTAATATACATATCTATCCATGTGTACCTGTGCAAACATTTATATGTGAACATACCTACTCAGAGCATACTGCAAAGCACAACTTCTTATAGCCAGTAGCATACTGAATTTCATGGAGCCATTATAATTACCAGTAAGTCCCACGGGCAGAATTCTGTAGAACTATTATTGTGTAGCGGTGTCATTATACAGTATTTGATATTCTCGGTACGCAGAGAGGTGGTGATAACATTGATGCAAACACTTTAGCTGCTTGTTCAGCTGTGTATTTAATATTATGTATCAACATGCCTTACTGTTTTAAGTCAAAGGACTATCCTATTGTATGGTATCTACTCCTTAGCTAATTGTGCTTCATAAGAACGGTACAATGAGGAGGAATCTCGTACTCAAGAAGTACTGAACGACACTGGTGACACAGGTCAGCAGAAGATGGGAAGAAACTGCACAGTGAAAATACAGGAAAGCAATCTACAGTTATGATATCTTTTTGTTGATGAAAGTGTCTTTCATGGGCTATATCATGATTTTTTTGAAAAGGTAGTCACACTTTCTTGACCCCTGCACCTCCTGAAAGCATAGCCCTGTTTTTATCCATGCTTTGTGTCTGTTTCTGCTGCTATGTGGCCTCTAAAAATGTGGATAAGCCAGTGATAATAGGCTCCCAAGACATCTGTAGAGATTCACAACAACAGACATCTTACTGTTCTTAATGTTTCTGCAGAAACATTTTCTACTAGTATCTCTTTTTCCATCGTTTTCTGTCCACTTTGCCCCAAGCCTTTAGCGTTGCCTGGGGTTCTTGCGGCCAAAGTGCAGGACCCAGCACTTGGTCTTGCTGAATTTCATCCTACTGGCTTTTGACCAGTGATCCAGCCTGAACATGTTCCTCTGTAGGGCCTTCCTACCCCCAGGCAGATCAGTGCTTCCTCTCAGCTTGGTGTTATCTGCAGGCTTAGTGAGGGCACACTCAATGACCTTATCCAGGTCATCAGTAAGGATACTGAACAGCTCAGGCCCCAAGGCTGACCCCTAGGAAATGCCTTTTCTGACCAGTTGCCAACTGGATTTCACTCTATTCACTGCTATTCTCTGGGTCTGGCCCTCCACCCAGTTATTTACCCAGCAAGGAATGTACCTGTCCAAGCTATGGGCTGCCAGCTTTTCCAGGAGAATACTGTGGGAGACAGTGTCAAAGGTTTTGCTAAGAGGTCCAGGTAGATTTTCAACAACCTTTCCTCATTCACCAGGTGGGTTGCTCAATCATAGAAGAAGATCAGGTAGATCAAGCGGCACTCAGCATTTCAGGAACCCGTGCTGGCTGGGCCTGATCCCCCATAGTCCTGTACATGCTGTGTGATCTCCCTCAAGATGATCTGCTCCATAGCCTTTCCTGGCACTGAGCTCAGGCTGATGGGCCTGTAGTTGTCCAGATTTTCTTTTTGATCTGACTTGTAGATGGGAGTTACACTGGCAAGCCTCAATCCTCTAGGATCTCTCTGGTTGACCAGGAATGCTGACAGTTAGTGGGAAAGCAGCTTGATAATTACTTCTGCCATTTCCCTCTGCATCTTCAGATGCAGATTCCATCTGGCCCTGTGGTCATCTGATAATTCAGGTAGAGTGGTAGGCCTCTGTTTTTTACCTTAATTGCGGGAGGTATATTCTGCTCCCGTCCCAGACTTTCAGGTCAGAGAGTAGAGTACCCCAAGAATAATTGGTCTGACTTTTACAGACAGCTGTAAAGAAGGCATTGGAACCTCACTCAGGATAAGGAAAAGGCTGATCACAGAGTTGCAGGGGTTGGAGGGACCTGAAGAGATTGGATCCAACCTCCACTGCTAAAGCAGGTACCTACAGACCTGAGTGGGGTCTGACTGACATAAAGGGCTCTCCATTCCCCTTCAGAAGGGAATCACCTGTGGTAATCACCCTTATTTCCTTCTTGGCAGAGACATTCTTGAGGCATGGATTTGACCACCTTGCCCCTGACAACCTTGTGGGTGGACCTATGTGGAGGAGTACTCCAGGAGCTGCAAACAGCCTGTTAAGAAGAGGCTGCAGTGCCTCAGTGCTGCTGGGGAAGTCACAGTATATATATCTAGCGTTACGGTGAGGGGCTGGTAGCTTTCATTTGTGACCAGGCTACTGTTTTTCTCTGGTCTTTAGAAAGTGGGAGATAATTTTAGAAGTATGTTCTGGGCTGGACAGACCTATATGTGGATAGAGTAAGGCAAGATGAATCTGAAGATAGGATTTTCTATAGCCTTGTGAAAGAACATGCATCATTTGTATGTTATTTTGGCACTATAGTAGCCTCAGATTTAACTCTGCTAGACCAGGAAGGATTTGCATTAAAACATGTGTGGCTTTCATTTGAAGGAATTAATTTGTCTCGGCAGAAGAGCATGACTGTTTTCCTTTTGAGATGCTAGTTTGTCATTTCAGGCTTGTTCCATTGAAGTGATAGTAGTATTACTGCTTTTGGAGGTGTGGAGTTTTTCCTCAAGAAGATTGGGTACCTTTCACTGTGTGCTGGCATAGTCATGTTGGAATAAAAGACTAGGATGGGTGGCCCACCCCAAGTTATAGTGAATTAGAGTGAAAGAGGTGATTTTACCTTTCAAATGCATCTATATTTTCAGAAATGGGGAAGGTTAAAACAAAATGCTTCTTCTTGGGAAACTAAGCTCAATATTTCAATGAAACTGTATAGCTAGAAAAAAAACTTCTAAATGTCATATCTGAGTAAAACGTGCTTAAAAAGAATTTAAAATATCTCCATATCACCTTTTCCTTAGAAGTGTGGAGTATTACATGACAGTATAGATATGACTTGTAAAACATGTACTTGTAAGGATAGACTTTTTTTTTCTAATTCTCTGCACCACTTTTCTCCTGTTTAAGATTTCCTTTATACTTTTACATCCTAAGAGGATTGTGTCCCCTTCCACTGAGGATAAGGTATATGCTAAATGTATTACTAAGTTCATATAAATAGATTTTTTAATTATTATTATTTTTTGCTGTGTTCATTAGTCATGTAGTCACACAAAGTCTTTCCTCTAATGGATAGCTGTCTGGTTTCTCTTCTTTCTCACTGCAGAGGAGCAAGCAAGGAAAACTTAAATTTACAAAGCCCTTGAGTATACCTTATTGGCGAGGAGTGGGGGGAGAGATGGAGCTATTTCCATCAACAACTGTGCTTAAGTTCTTCATGGAAAAATTGGTCATCTTTTTTCCATTCTATCGTGTTCTCAGCAGAATGCCTTTTGCTTACTTTATTCTAAATATAGTCTTGAACTGTAATCATTGAACTATTTGTTCTGAACAGCAGTAGTGGAGAGAATAATATGGCTGATTTTGACAAGCACTTCTTACTCTTTTGCTATAGTCATGACAATTTTCTACATGAGCTGCATTTTGAATGTGTCTTTAGGGATCCTTCATGAACAGCCTGAACTTCTGGATTTGCAGTGGATCTTGAAAACTACTGCTATTTTAAGGAAAGTTAATACTGCCTTCCATATGGTATATGAGGATATATGAAAGAGGTGAAAAATGTTTTGTTGTGCAAATGCAGATAGTAAACAATAATCCCTTACATAAATCTTTTATTTTATGGAGGGAAAGTGATATTCTGAAATGCAAAATGGTGGAAGTATAAAAATAAAACTCTAACTCTGCTGTCTTTTGATATGATGATCAGCTTGGTTGATGAGGGTTTTACTAGACCTTTCCCTTGTGACAGTCATAATTTCAGCTCCATAGTTGAAAAACATGGGTCTTCTATTTTTATTTGGCACCTAAGACTGATGTCTTCCTTAGACTACAAGAGGCCAAAATTGTATTAGTTCGAATGATTGTTCTTACTCTTAAGCTTTGATACTTCATCAATACAGAGAAGTGAAACCAGTCCTCCTTCTCTTTTTCCCTTGTGCTCTGTCTGCCAGCAGTTAATGCATCATTCCCGAGTATTGTTTTCCTTTCTGTCTTTAGATAGTAAGATCTATTAAATCAAAGAAGTGTAGTAAAACTGAGTAAGAATATTTGGAAAATTTTATTCAGATTTAATTGGCAGTTAGCATGAGGAAAAGTCAGCGTGCTTCAGTGTGAATATGTGCTTGTGTGTTTTAAATACAAAAACTTTGCATTGCTCTGGGGACATTGGATGTAGTGTATGATCAGATGGGTCATATTCCAGAACTTGATTCTCTGTGGAATTACTTAAGGGTTTTTCCAGCTATTACCTCAAATAAATCAGGGTGTTCAGTGATGTACTGCCATGCAATTAATTTCTTACCCAAATCACAAATAGTGTTTTGAAACTGTTCTAGACAGCTGCAAATGAGGTTTCATGTTGTGTCCGCTTAGAATCACAGAATATCCCAGGTTGAAAGGGATGCCCAAAGATCATTGAGTAAAATACCTGACTCCACACAGGACTGACTGAAAATCAAACCCTGTGTCTGAGAGTGTTGTCCAAACACTTTTGAACTTCATCAGCCTGGGACCATGACCGCTGCCCTGGGGAGCCTGTTACATTCTCATTACCATCTGATGAAGAAGTATTTCCTAACACCCAACCCAACTGTCCTCTGATCTAGTTTCATACTGTTCCCTCAGGTCTTCTTTCTGTCCCCAGAGAGCAGAAATCAATGCTGCCCTTCTGCTTCCTGGGAGGAGCTGCATCCATGGTGAGGCCTGCCCTCAGCCTGCTTTACTCTGGGCTGAACAAACTGAAGGCCTTCAGCTGCTTCTTGTATGTCTTGCCCTCTAGATCCTTCTCCATCTTCAAAACCTTCCCTCAGATGCTCTCTAATAGCTTTATGTCCTTCTTATTATAGTGGCACTCAAAGCTGCACGGTGCTTGAGGAGATGCCGCAGCAGCACAGAGCAGAGGGGGACCAATTCCTTCCCTCGCCCAGCTGTCAATGCTAGGCCTGATGCACCCCAGGGTATGGTTGGCCCTTTTGACTGCCTAGGCACACTGTTGACTCTCAGCTTGCTGACAACACAAATCCCCAGATCCCTTTCTGTAGGGCTGCCCTCCAACCTCTTGTTCCCAAGTCTGCACACACAACAAGGGATGCCATGTCCCTGGTGCAAAATCTGGTACTTGCTCTTGTTAATGTGGTTGGTGATTACCCATCCCCTCTAATTTGTCAAGATTTCTCTGCGAGGCCTTTCTACTCCCTGATGGTACAGTTAATTATATTGGATGCTTCCTTAGGAAAGCAGAACCACAGTGCTGTCACGCTCTGACAAGTTGCACTACTGGAATATAAGGTATGTAGAGGTACATCGTGCTTGCCTGCCTTGCTTCCTCATGCTGCTGAGAGCCAAGTCAGAACCTTTATGTAGAGATCTGAGTTACAGCTGTGGTCTTCTATCTTCCCTTTCTCCTTAGCTTTTCTTTTGTATTTTCTTTTGAGGTAGTTTTGGTATTCTTAATGAAGTCTAACACCGAAGCTGAAAAGGGAAGCACGACTAAACTTCATGCTCTTTACTGTTGATAGTGGTAATGGTTAAGAAAAAGAAGGGTAATAAACAACATCTTCCCTGGTACACAGTAGTGTTTATGAGAGGTGCTTTTAATACATGGACAAAATTAAATGTTGTGGAATCATTTCTTCATGAAGGCATTTCTTCATAAATGGACAGCAATGGGATGTCAAGCACTCATTTTTTTTCACCGGTCAGAATATCAGTAGTTAGATGAACCCTGTAACTGCACGCGTAGAAGGGAGTTAATTTGATCAAGTGAAAGTTGGAGGCTCTGCAGTAAGGCTAAAAATGATATATATTTCATTACAATGTGCTGGAGCCAAGTGCTACTGAAGTATTAAAACTACTATCAAAATCTGGTGTATTGTAGTGCTTTGATGAAACACGGAAATTCATGCGAGTTGTTAGTATTCTTCCAAGGACAGAATTTGGTCCTAAGTCTATGGTCATCTTGGCTTTAGATATCACAAACTATTTGAGTTTCTAGTTACACTGGGTGTAATCAGACCTTCTTGATCTGTGTGCATGTGGGCATATAGTTTACATTTACTGTTGAAGAGGTTATGCTCTTCTTGCTGCTGGCATGTAGTTCTTGGTATGTTAATGGAAGCCTTTGTATAAACTGAGTGGAAAATGTGAGTCATAGTTTCCTTTCTTACTGTCTATATGCTGTGTGCAATACCAAGGAAAGCTTACTGATGTTTAATAGTGAATGATCTTTAGAATGATATGCCCTAGTAAATAGCTTCTTCCTGTACTTAATGTGGAGTGCATTATTTTATCAGGTTATGTGAGAGAGGATAGAGGAATTAAATTATTAAAGAAATAGTTAAGTGTCGATTGCTGGAGTATATTAATCTCTTAATATGCTTGTACAACACAGGATGTTATATTTCACGTTCTGTAACATTATATCTCATAGTGTTTATTGGGACTCTAATTTTGTCTAGCATAGGGTGAAGGAAAGAGTTTTTCTTCAGGCTTGAAAATTGCTTGATTACTGTCAGCTGACTGTTACATATGCGTGCGTATGCATATGTAATATGTGTATTGGTATATTAGCACTTCTATTGATGACTCTTATGTATCAATGTTGAGCATGTTCCTCTGCCTGCTTCTTTCCTCCTGTAAAATAAGGATTCTTATCCTACTTGATCGCTTTTATTCTTGGATTCACTTGTCTGTCATAATATTGTGCCTAATTTCTTCATTTCCAAACCTGTGGAAGGAAACAATTATCATTCGTATGTCAGAACTGACTAAGAGGTGTTACTGTGTTCCATATAAAGCAACATAATCTAAATATCTTGGTGGCCATGAACACATGCAAGAGCAAATAATAGAATGTACCCCTGTAAAAAGTTAGTCAAATTGTCACTTTTAGGACTGAAATGGGTCTTCCTTACAGTACTGTGCATTAAGATGGATTACATTCTGTAAAAAGCCATATACAGGAGATGAGAACTTGAAGACCACTGTGGCTCAGACTTGCTCTCTTTGATGCACAATTGCTGATAAAATAAACCCAGTCAATAATACTGCTTCATCTGGAAATGAAAAATGTTTTAAAATGTGGCTGAAGCTAGGCAGAACTACCAGGGTCTGTTTAAGGTGATACACTTAGCTTTTCACTTAAAAGTGAAATCACCTTTGCTATACTAAGAAGCATGTTTTGTTTCTCCTCTGAGAAAAGTGTAACCTCAGGTACCAGAAATAGGAGTACTTACACAGAATCATTTATCCAGCTGAACTTTCACATGCTAGAAATTTAAAAACAAGAGCTGACTCCAAAGATATAATTCGCACTGCACTTGGCATGAAGGAATAGGCTTCTGTGTTTCCACGATCCTGTTCCATGTTTTCATTTAGGAAGCTGACATGTCAAATCACAAAAGAATGTGCATGATAAATTGATACTTTCATATTTTTGTGTAACTCAATCAGCTGGTTGAAGACTATGTCCAGTGGACGAAGGTCCCTGTAATAGAGTTAACGGTCATAAATACAATCTTCTGTTTATTTGTGGGTTTTTTCTGTGGCTATGTCAAGAGGCTAAAAACTGGACAAGAAACATGCAGGACTCGTTGTCTTTCCAGTTTCTGTGTTTTGTTGGTCTCAGGGATAAGTACAGCTTTCAGGACTTCAATCTGTAATTGACATTCTTGTGAACGCTGAAGTTATTCTAATTTTCCTTCTGACTTCATTTTGAAGCAGTCTTAGTGGAGGAAAAATAAAAATCCTAACCAAATAAGCCTATATAGACACATGGAATACTGAAGTAATAAGTAAGTGAAAGTAAGATGTAATTTAATGCTTTCTGATCATAAAGTTCATGTACGTTACAGCTTATGTAGCCAGAAGTGGAAATTGCTTCTTAGGCTTCAACTATTTAAAATCAGATTATAGGCTCTTTATTCATAATGTTGAGTTCAAAGTTACTCAGATGAATGATTTTACTGAAGGTTCTACTGGGAAGTAGAGATTTGGAAACACACTTGAGAAAAGTGACAGAAAAATAACTATTTTCATTATGCAGTATTAATCGCTTCAGACAAAGTTTAACATCAAAACACATTTTTTGTTTAAAAAAAAGAACTTTTTAATTCTTTAGCCATAAAAATTGAAACACAGATAAATAATGTTTAGAGGATTTTTATCTTTTTTCTTTTTCCCATCAGGAAGGGACAATTCAATAAGTAGATGTTTTTTTCTAGTCACTAACCTTTGTGTCACTATGGAGAATAAAAATTGTGATCACTGAAATCCCAGCGCAGCAACTCTATAATATCAAGGTGAATGGATCTGTTTTGCACATTCATTTCTCCCCATAGCTGCAAAACAATTTGCTTCTGTCATCGGGGGGTGGAAGAAGCAGTTCTCTTCCTGTTCTGTTAGGAGAACCTTTATCTTTGCCTTTGCTGTTCAGAGGAATAATTTACTCTGTTCATCCAGTACCAAGAAAATATGAAACCTCCAGTGTCATCTTGTCAACTCATTGATTTCTCCTGTCTTGCAGAGTACCTCTGTATTCATAGGTAAACTTGTAAAATCCTTTGACCAAAACAAATGGGGCATTTTGTAGAGTAATATAATCATCAGCCTAGAGACAGGGTTCTTTTTGGATGTCTTGACTACATGCTGCAACCTCCAGAGCTTTGATTCATTTTGACTGAGTGCAATTACCCTAGTGCAGTAAAGGGTATTTGTTGGGGGATGCTGTCTGTCACTTGAGAAATGCCTTCAGGCCCAGTGGCTGAGATACAGTGATTTACCCTCCAGAACAGCATTTGAAGGTGGGTACGATTGAAAAGTGAAAAAGAATCATGCTTTCAGTTACAGGGCTCCCAGACTCTAAGGAATAATTCCTTGCTGGAAGGAATAGTTTCTTGCAGGAAGATAAAAATTGAGATTGATTAACCGGAAGTTTAAGGTATCTGTGGACAAAAGCCAAATCTGGTTCTATGTAGTCACCCAACGATACCCACCTAATGTGTTAGAGAAACTGATAATAACATTGTTATTGATAACTGACTTGAATAGTTTCAAGTATTTCTTCAAAAATCAAAAACCATTCTTACTAGTTTGATGCTAGAACTAGCTGAGGTAAGTGATATTTGAAATGTGTAAGGGTAGAAGCTGCTAGCTGGATGAGGAGATCAGCAACAGAACGTAATCAAATAGAACTACAATGGAAATTTTTTGCAACCAGAATTTTATTTTAGAAAACTATGTCTCGCCTAGCTGTTACCGTGTGGGCTGGAGAGCTTTGTGTACATATAGTCTTTGATGGAATTGAGAAAGTTAGCACTCATCGCATAGGAGAGATTTTATAGTCACAGTGGGAAACATAAAAATGTTCTCTGTTCTTAGCATATATACTCTATTCTAGGATTTTTTTACCAGTGTTTTTTTCTGGTAAGGCCTAAAGTGAACTTAAGTGTATTTTATTCTGATTAACTTAGTGGGTTTTAAAATCTAAGACTGGATTTCACTGCCCTATTAATTTTAGCTAAAAATATTAGACATGCAACTGCATGGCAACCTGAGAAAGAACTGAAATAAAAGTTTTGAGGTGAAGAATATTTTAGAGAATGCGTAATTCTTCACTCTTTTTCCTTTTGATCATATGCTGACTGAGTTGACTCAATGTGGATTAAAGTTAATTTCTCTTGGAAAATTGGAATGTTGGAAAATTTGAATATGGTGTTACTGATGCAAGGTATTAGTGATATACCTTCCTCTCCTTAAAAACAGAACAAAACAGAAACCTGCATATATGAAACGTACAAAACCCCCCATAAGCATGTTCTAACAATCAAAATAATAAATAAGTTGAACTCGAGTAGCCCTCTCCAGCAGTCTCTTAGTGAACAGATGGTCCCTATCCTGTTTTGATCCACAAAGAGAGAGCAGATACTTCTGTCCATGCTTTGCAGAAGTGTCCTAGTTTTTCTTGGTTCTCTCTTTTTGTCCACTGCTTGACAAACTCTCTAGATTCAATCCAGAGCTTAATGAGGTGTAATCAGAAGGATCCCCTTACTTTGGTTTTTCCTTTCTCCTTGAACTCTCCTTGAACAGGACCAATCTCCTGTAAATCCTTAGATTAACAAGTGTCAATAGGCAATTATTGAACTTGATGGGGATACCTTCTCCAGCTGATTTACTTCTCGTCAGTGTGCCAGTGGGTAATTTCTAAGTTAATTTCTTGATTAAAAGTGAAGAAATAAAAAAAAGTACTTGATGGCTTTAGCATCTGAAGCTGCGTGCTTTGCTGCAATCATTGATCTGCGTGAGGTTTGTTATTTTGCGTGATGTGACTTTAGCTTTTTAGACAGTAGGTTGATTATTTCTGGAATCCAAATGAAAGATTATCTCACGTAGTGTGGGCTATGGAATCTTTTTCACTATATCCTCTTTGAAGTGAATAAAGAGTAGAAAAAGAAATTGTTAATTGCAGTAATCACTAAAATACCTTTTCTCTTTGAAGAGAATTATGTTTGGGTAAAGCACAGGGAAGGAAAGGGCAGTGGAAGATTAAGACTGAGAAATGTGCAACAAAGTTCTGCTAATGCATGCCTTTCAGTGTTGAGGGGTTTTTGTTTGCTTTGTGGGGGTAGAAACAATGAAGTTAAAGGCATTTTTCTGCAATTTAGCCTGTGACAAAGCTGCAGGAAAATAATTGGGAACTGGGAATTTTTGACCTGTCTTGATTTTGAAGGTATAGTTAATGATTATGCCCACTGCTGTGACCTTCAAATATTCCTTTAAATCCCATATTTAAAGACTCATGTTGAATGACAGTCTTCAATGATTAGTTATGATTGTATGTAAGGGCTAGAATAAATGAAATCCTTGGTTTGAGTGATCTGTTCTCAGCAGAGAAATACTTTATACATCTTGAATTACATTCACAGCATATTCATTGCATCTACTTGACCTGTGTCCTTTAGTCTCTTCTAAATCTTTTCTTAAAATGAATCATTTAAGTAATAATTTGATAATCTAATTAATCTTTAACTGAAAACAAAGTATCTCAGTACCAAAAAGTTCTTAACATACAAGAAGAATTGAATTTAACACCCACTTGGAAAACAGCACAAAACTGCACTTTAAAATGTCCCATACCCTCCCAATTGTGTGTGGAATGGAGTATAAATAAAAGCTCTGCTGAATTTTCCATGAGAATGAAATGAATCAAAAGTTATCGAAATTCCTAATAGGTATTAAAGTATAAGGTAGGATTTGTCCAACGGTACTGTGGGAGAATAGAAAGTTAAGTACTGTAAAGCTGAAAAAAATTCAGCCTATTTTGGCTAGCAGTTTCAGTGTCTGAGTTTAGGTTCTTCATTAATGAAATAGCATAAGAAACTGGAAGTTAAATATCTGTTTTCATTTAAGATATTGTATTGCAGAGCAGTAATAGTGTATTTCTCAGGGTATTTCTGATTATCCTTTATTTACATTCTTTAAAGTGACAAGGGATGTGCAGATGGCTCTTCCATTTTTTTTTGCTCTGTGTCACTGGATTGAATTTTCACCGACTAATGGAAACATTCTTAATGTTTCTTTTTTTCAGATAATTTAGTAAACATTTAGTGTTCTCATCTCATTAGAAATGGAAAGACAATTATGAAATGTAACATTGACAGCTTAATGAGACAGCTTCTATTTAACTTCACCTCTTAATCATTTCTTTTCCCATAAAGATATTCATAAGTAACAGACTTCATTTATTTTTGACAGTAAGTTTTATCCATGTGTTCATTCATTTGGCAGCAGTTGCCTCAAAATATGAGAGAGAATAAATATTATGTTACAGAGTTTGTAGGAAAACTGTTTGGTAAAAGGCTTTGTGTTTTTTTTTTTTGTTTGTTTCCTTTCTCAACTCTTGACTAACAGAGATAAAATACCAGAAAGTAAACACTGTTTTTATGCTTCACCTGATGAGTGCAGTGCAAATGTATTCATGATTATTTTTACATTTGAGGAGAACTTCTGTGCATGTTGACCCTGGAATTTGTTTTGTTTTGTTTTGTTTTTTCCTGGGAACACACTCAAAAACCTGCAGAACAGAATTTGTCACTTCTAAATTACATACTTAGTTTCCTCTCTCTGCAAAGGAATCATTCTCAAGTACACTTGATCACATATCAATTCTGGGACATCCTAACTATTGAGAAAGCATGAGGTTTGTGTTTGGTTCCCAAATAGGTATTTAATCCTTGCTTGGAATGTAATGCACCGTGTAGATGGCAAACAAAGCATATGTTACTATACCTCTCTTGCACAATATGACTTCTACAATGTCTGGAGGTGATTAAGAATATGGAAAACAAGCTTTTATGAATATGAACACATCTGTCTTTTTAACCAAATTCTCCTGTGGGATCTGAAATTCCAGTGCTCTGAGATCCTTAGAATCCCTTTCAGTAACTGAGGGATTTTTTCAGAACAAAATGTAATGAGATGTGTTTTAAAAAAAAATATAACATATTGTGGAAAAACAGAAGCAAAACTGTTTCACAGACATCATCTAAAGGACAGTTTCATGCCTTCACCCTCAGTGAAATAGTTGATGCAGTTTTCCTTTAATCAGATCCACCCGATAGATATTCATGTACATATATGCATACCTACATATTATATCAGTTTTCTTTTTTAGGGCCTAAGATAAAATAATTCTTTTGTCTGATTTCTCTTCCTTTTTCCAAAGACATTTAATTTGTGATATTTAAGTGGAAAGTTGTCTTTTACAATAAAGTTGTCTATACTGTTAGTTCAATAGTGATTAAAACTGTGGCTTCCTTCTTTTTCTACGTGAAAATGTGTGGACAGTAAAGAACTCAAGTTCTGGTTTAGCTTAGGATTTCCGTTTCTTTGCAGTTATAAGGACTTCTGTATGGATCGTTGTGCTGTGAAGATTGCAAATTTCTATAACCTATATTCTGAGTGCCTCGAGCCTTGCTATGTATTCTGTTGGTGTAATAGTTGAACATAGTAGATACCCATTTCTCTTTATGAGTTTAGGTATGTTGATGACTCTGCCACGGGATGATGGTATTCTGTAACAAAACTGGCATTAAAATTCTAACAGAAGAATATTATTCCCACCAGTTCCTTTCTGTTAGTATAATGTGTGTTATCTAGATATTTTCTGAGTGACAGTCAGAATTTAGCTTACACCAGAAAATATGTAATGAAAGAATGGTCCTTTGAGATGCTGGAGATTTTCTCTATGGATCCAACTCCAGCATTTATTTAACAGGAAAATGCACTGCCCTTCATAGGACACCTTATGTATACCATGGGTAAGATATCAGCATTCGTCTTCCATGGTTATTCTGAATGCCAATGTACTGGGATAAGCTCAGGATCGTAAGTTGTTTTTCTTGTGGCAGAGTTTAAAGCTACTAGATGGAATGAATTTCCCCGTACTAATGGATAAATAAATTGCATGAAACGACATCAAGCAAACTTAGTTATAACAAACTTAGTTATAAGGGCCAGCATGTGCGCTGTGTACACTCTTCTTCAGTGTAAGAAAGAATTGAGCTTCTGAAATGTATTGCTGTTGATTAGGCTTAGTTAATAGCACTTCTCAAGCATTCAATTCTTGAAGGAAATAATATGTATTTTAATGGTATGAAAGAGTTGTGTTTCATGTCTCTTTCTGAAAAATATTCTTACTGCTTCATTATAGTTGAAACATCATGGTCTTTGTTTTTGTGTTTTTAATAAGGTGAAATACAGAATTGCTAGTTAAGAATTTCTCACTGGAGAGGGAAAAGAAAACTCCGTCAGTAGCTCAGTCAGCTTAGTGTGCTTGCAGGAAAGGCAACGGAGACAACCAGATGTCAGCTTGATGGGAAACTTTTGTCCATTTCTGTGTATATTATGGAGTGTTTCATGAAATGTTAATAAACACAAGGAATAAGTTATGGGGAAGCTATTTTAAAGCTAAAAGCATAAATGAATTCAAGAGACACCTAGATTTCTTTATGGAGAGAGGTGGTCTGCAGAGGTGTTGTGAGAAAACAGGATGACTGGATTAACTCCATTCCAAAGTAAGGAGATACCATAGTCCAGGTGGCTGTTTTTTCTATTTCTTTCTTGTTTCTTGAATTTTTTTTTCTTGAACAGTTTTGTTCTGAAACATGTACTCTTAGCCTGGAGCTTAAGGTTAAAACATAGACGTTTGGGTGGTGTTAGTAATAATTGTATTACTATGTACAATAGAATAGAGAATGTTTTTACTAATGGCTGGCATTTTTAAGGTCTGTTTGGATGTCACAAACTTTAATATTAGGATAGTTTCCAGTTGAGATGGGAGTTAGTAAGTTCACGATAGTGTAAGTTCAGGATACGGCCATTGTCCTTAGGTGATTGAAAAGAATTGCTCTTTACAACTAAAGATTACCTTTTCTCATCAGACTTTGAGTGATATAGGTAAGATTCTACTGTATGGATGACCAGCGAGAGTGTAAATACAGCCATTATTACTCAAGGAGGCAGTAGGAGAATATTTTAAAAAGCTCTACTTCAGTTTCAATATTATTTTGGTTCATTTCTTAGCTGACCTGTTTATATATTGTCTTATCTGCTTTTGACATAGATTGCAGAATCATAGGATGTTTTGGGTTGGAAGAGTCCTTAAAGACCATCTACTTCCCCTTTCCTTCTGCTATGGGCAGGGGCTCCTCCTACTAGATCACGCTGCCCAGGGCCCCATCCAACTTGGTTTTGAATACTTCTGGGGATGGAACATTGAATAGCTTTTCTGGCCAACTTGTTTCTGTGTCTCAACTCCCTTAAAGTGAAGAATTTCTATTTCTTCCTTATATGTATTCTAAACCTCTGCTTTAACAGCTTAAAGACATTACCACTTGTCTTGTTGCTACACTCACTGAGAGTCCTCTCCAGGCTTTTCTGTAGCTCCATTTAGGTCCAGGAAGGTGACTGTAAGGTCTTCCCGGACCCTTCTTCAGACTGAAAAATGTGAACTCCTTTATGTAATTCTTTGTAAAAATGTGAAATGGTTATCCCTACTATGTTGAATATAATTAAAATTAATTATTGTGTAGAGGTAATTTACTCCTGGCTGAGATTTTTGAGAATTTTGTACTAATTGTACTTTCTTATAAATGCGACGTGGCACGAGTAGTACAAAAGTAAATATTTTCCTGCTTAGGCACAAACTTTCCATGATGCTGTATGTTTACTACCTTAACTCACGGTAAAATTATAGGGACTCCACTTTGGAGTCAGGCTCTCACAGTCCTGCAGTGCAGAAGCAGAAACATGATTTAGTGGTAGCTTAGAGGAAAAGCTTCACTGTTTCTAGTGTTACAACTGTATACTGGACTTAATGTAAACATTTTGTAATGTGGCTCTCAGATTAAGTCTATAGGGAAGAGGTGTTCTTTTGAACTAGCAGAAACATAATTAAAATATGAAGAGTTAATTGTTGTTCAGATATTACCATTCTTCAGGTTTGTTTTCTACCAGAGACGCTGTCTGTGTTCTAGTTTTGCGCTTGAAGCCTTTCCTCACGAAGTCATTTGTAGCAGGGTGAGCATACGCTTGTCTGACTGCATTCACAATGAGAAGTGTGAACTAAAAGACTTAGTACAAATAAAGGCATTAAGTAAGCAGGCACTGTAAAATTGGGAAATTTAAATTTGTCCTAAAATATTAGCATATACTAAAAGACACCACTGTGTATTTGCTTTGAAACAGAGTGAAGGAAACTTCATTATCCCATGGACTACTGTATCTGGCCTCTTCTCCTGTCAGTTTCCTTCTTCCATCTCATGCCCTCAAAGGGCTTCCTGCATTTGCTTTCTTGCATGTAATCTGGCCCTTGAGCTTTATTGTTATAAATTATTCTTCACTTAAGTAAAAAATCTGGAATTCCACTTCCATCTGTTTTAGATCAAGAATAAGAGATAGAAATAACTTCCTACAATTCAAGGCTGATTGTGTGAGATCTGAAAATAGAGCTCGGTGGCAGTGGGAAAAAAAAACAGCATCTCACTGCTTTGTCAGCTGAAGCATCTAATTACAATTGGAAAAGAAAGTAAACTGGAGATCAGAATGTGTTCAGTATTTTTTGTTGGTATGAAGGCAGCAACAGAAGATGTAGTGAGGAGATTCAGAGGTATTTTTTGGTGTTTGCAGACAAAAATAAAGAGGTTTGAGACCAAAGTGATGTTCTTAATGAAGACCCTCATTATGTGGCTACTTGGGAAAAGGGTTCGGAAGAGCTTTGTTCTTCTTTCGTCTGCTGTGCGTCTGAATGTGGCAGCATTGTGGACCATTCTTACGTTTTAATCACTGATCACTTACTCTTGAACTCCTGATAAAATAACTTTTACAGCAGGTGCTTGTAGATAATCTGTACCTTTTGTAAACAGTTTATCCAGTTTGAGGAGGCATCATCTTTGAGGGTGCCAAGAGGTCTACATCTGGCCAATCTGATGACAAATAAAGGAGAGTCAGATTTCCTACTTCTCCTAAGAGGAGGTGGAAGCTGAGAAAGGCTGCATCAGAGCAGGTTCACTTATTTCTTAACCAGTGTTGGGTGTGAGTCTGAGGAGCCTGGAGTGAAGTGTTTCTGGGAGTGGGTGGATGGAGAGCAGGAGTAGCTTATTGTTGCCAGGCCTGCTCCATGTTCTCCAGACCCAAAAGGCAAGTGTGGCCAGGGTCTACAGCTCTGATGTGTTTTGAAGCACGCCCATGCAAGGCAACTTCAGAGGCAAGCACAGGCATGAGAGCTGGCTCTGCCACAGCAGGAAGACAGGGCACATCAATCACCTGAGATGTCTCTAAACTGGAAGATGCTGTGAATTTTAATAGCAATGCTATACAGATTCACAAACGTCTGTGGGCTTTGTACTGTGACATCACAAATGAGATCAAAGTTGGCAAGTCCTAGAGATCAGTGTTCTGTACTAACACATTATCTAGAAGCGATTACTAAATCCTTGACTATACTCATCTCCAAAAAGTGTTAAGAGACTGCCTTATATTAACGTCTTTTAAATTATACTGCTTTAAAAATGATGACTCTTTCAGTACCTGATTTGTTCACAGGTAGTTTAAACCAAATTGTTTTATTTTACATTTGTATGGCTCAAGATCCGTGGAATGGATCCAATGCTGCCACAGCCTTTCTGAACAATTGTTGTCTCTATTCTCTCCATCTAAACTTACACGATGTGCTTATTACGGTTCTAGTATGTGAATCTAGGCATCTTAAAGCATTTTGAGAAGGACAAAAATGTCAAGAAGAGGCGTTCAGAAGGAAGAAGATTTTGAGGAGCAGAGCTTTGGGAGAGAGTAACAGCTAATTGCAGGCAAGCAAGTGTGAATGCAAGAGAAGGTGTAGGTCTGTTAGCATTTCCATTTCTGTCAAAGGTAAAGGCAATTCAACCATCCTCCAGAGGAATTTCTTTCCTAATCCTTTCTCTCACCTTTGTAGTTCTTTAAGTACAAAGCATTAGCCATATGCAGGCTTGGCCTGAGAGGAATGCAGGGACAGATATTGTCTACTTACTGGTGTTGCTGCAGAACTATAAAAGCTCTGTGAACTCCTATTCTGGTAAGCACCCAAGCAAGGAACAGTCCCAACCTATCCTCAGTCAGTTAATCTGTTTTATAATTTTTTCATTAAAAGAAGCCAGGTGGCTTGACTCCCAGTGCTTTGGCTTCGAATATTAAACAATGTTCCTTTTTGGACATGTAAGTCTGAGTAACCTGTGACAGGCAAGCCAAGTGGATCAATGGAGCTCTGTGTTTTCTTCAGGTCTGTCATAAGTTGTGAAATAAAATACGGCTTATTTGAAATTGAGGAGAGAAAAAATGTCCTTCACTGAGATGAATGGAATTGGTTGGGCACTGATGTTGCTTCCAAAACAACTCCTGCTATGCTTAATACTTTTGCCAGTTTTGTGTGCTACTTGTTGAATTTCTCTCACACTATGCGTATGATGTAATATACGTATATGCTATTGATTTGTGGGTGGAGTATCATCTTTACTGAAGATCAATGTGAGTATTCATGAGATGATTGTAACACACTAGCTTTGCATGGGAAAATTTTCTTTTATTATTTATTTGGTATATGTACAACACTAAAATATTGCATCCCTCTGTCTAGACATGAAAATATTTGATTTGGAGACCTCATGCTAATCCTGAGGTTTTAGAGTGAACATAACTTGTTGTATCCAATAAGTTGGTTTACTTTTCCAAGCCAAGGAATAAGATGCACAAAGTCAGAGGTGGTTGTGAAATTAGATGGTAGCTCTGTAGACCATCTTATCCTACTCCCTGCTTAAGCAGGGTCTTCTAGAGCAGGTTGTCCGGACCATGTCCAGGAGCATTTTGAAGATCTCCCAAGAATTTTTTGAACTAAAACTGAAACTGCTTTTAACTGCCTACATACATTCTCCCAGAAAGAAAAACTGTTGTCAGTAAAGCAGCTGTTACATAATGCCCTCTAGACAAAATACTGGAGGCTGCACATTGTTGTTCAGTAGTCTGACTTGCTTATTTGTCAGATAGTGATTTCTGTGAAAAACTGCATCGGCGTAAGGACCTTGATGCATCGTGTCACTTTCTCTCTCTCTCTACTCCTGTACATATTAAATTTCTTACAAACAGGTGAAGTGATCTGAGTGAGATTAGTTTGTGTTCCAAGTTTGTTAAACAATGAAGTGGATATGGCAGGAGTGCTTTCAAGTGATGATGATGATGACTGGTGTGAATTTGGGGTCAAAGCTAGTCTCATTCAAAAGAATGCTTAATTATTATTCTGAAAGAAAGAGAAATGAAAAAGTATACCTCTTCTGGCATTCCAAAGGTAATCTAATTAGATTCAAGCTTATTTTCTTGTACATTAGAAAGCATTTCACTAGCTTAGAGCACGGTGGGTCGTTACCTGTGTTTTCTAAGTTGCTCCCTTTGGATATGTAGTCGTTGATAACACACTTTGATGGAACAGTGGGAGCAAAACCAAAACATTTTAGCAAGTTAGATTTCATCTTTGGATGTGAGCATCCAAATCCCTCTCATTTTGTGTTTTTCTCCTGTGTTAAACCATCACATTCTGCTTAAGCTAGCAAAATGCCCTTTTCTCTGTGAACACAGACAGACTCAGTTACTTGCATCTTGCAAAGTGAGCATCTGCTCTTAACAGTGTAGAAGCAGTGAGTCTGCTTAAACAAAGGCTGTTAGGTGTAAATCTAGGAAGTTTTTCAGGACGCATGTGGTTTTGATGAAGGACTATAAATCACTGTCCGAGGCAGCAAAGGCCCTTGTGTACACCCTGCTGTAGACTGATGTAGTAGGACTGCATAAAGGAAATCTTTGGAAAATCGATAGACCATCTGCCTGCCCCTCTGCGGATGTTGTTTCCTCCTTGTTTCAAATGAACTTCACTTACTGTTTTAAGAATGGCATTTCTTATTTGCTTAGGACAATTTAATATTGATCTAGGAAGTTCACTTGTCAGCGGCAGCACCGTTTCCAGAAATAGCTCTGTTCTTTGAAGTATTTCTGCTGTTACAGTGAAGTTCTGTGCAGTCATCAGTAAGAGGAATAGTAAGGAAAGACTATTTTGTACAAGCCTTGGAGAGACAGTGGCACTGTACTTAACATTGTCCAGCATGTAGGAAATGTTACTCAAAGTGAGAAAAAAATTCTAATTGAAGTCATTGGACTTTTTGAGCAAGTGCTTGTGCTCAGGAAACAACCAGCCTGAGAGCTGGATAGATGTTTTTCAGATAAGCATTTTGAAATTCACTAGATCTTGGTTGTAGTTGTGTATTGGTCCCTGTTGGGCTGGCTGTGGCCTGCCTCTGCAGCTCTTGTCCTCACAGCCCTCACTGAGGATGCTGGATGCCCCCTCCCAGGCATCAGCTTTGTGATTGGTGACAAGCTCCAGATGTATACCTTGGGCTGCTCAACTCTTGGCCACGCTCAAAAATGTGTTTCATGTGGTATTTTTGTCCATACTATGTTCTTAAGTTCAAAGGTTTTGGGCATTACTAACTTTTAGGAAAAGAATATGCATATATATATATATATTTCTAGAGATTTTGTAGGAGTGGTGTTATTTTTGTATACTTGATGTAACCTGGTTTCTGTGAGCCCTTACCTGAAACAGTGTTGCTTCAGAAGTTCTCTCCGTTATGAATAAACAAATACTGCTACATGTTTTATCATTGTACCTGGTTCTCTACAAGTGGTTAGTGTAAGTCCATCTGAGTAGTATTTCTGCAACGTTTTTCTTTCCTCCATAGGTCTCTTGAGAGAGAGAAGTTTTTGTCTTCTTCTAATTGTTCACCTCTCCCAGTAGATAATCCAATTTTCTTAATTAAAACTATAACTCATAGCTTGCTTTCCTTTGTGGAATAATGACAAATTAGCTAACACTATATGTAAACTGATTAGGAATGAATGTTTGTCTGACTAATCTGTGAACTATCGTAAGTTTTCAAACAGATGGCATGAGATGTATTGCAAAGCACAAGGATTTAATGCTGTGTTATGTAAATGATTTAATTCAGCTGTGACAATGTGTTATAACCAAACAGTGAACCTGACATCAAGCACTCTGTACTTGTGGATTAAAACAAATTATCCTGTTGGTAGTAAGAAATAAAAAAAAGATTCCTGTGTATGTTGGTAGAAAATAGTAAGAACGCACTGCTGAATTAGTTGAAAAATCAGGTAGTCTGTTGTCACTAGTGTACCGTGTGAAGGCGTGGAAATGTGGCATACTGAATGCAAATGCAGCCTTAGGCAAGTTGGCACAATCTTGTTAGAGACCTCTTATTTTATAATCATCTATAAATGAGGTCTGACATTGCCCACCACCCATGTAATTCAACTGGTTTATATTTGTTTAAACATTGATACAGTAAGAATACATTCCTTGGAGAAGAAGGATGGCTATGTTAACTTGTTACGTGCCTGGGCCTGCAGTAACTGCAGTGAGGTGTTCAGAAAAAGCTGTGAAGATAACTTACAGGGTGCCTCTGTGTATGGTTAAGTTACAGCTCTTGCACAGAGTGCAAACAGTTGCCAAACAGTTTGTTAGGCTGAACAGTTTGGTTGAAATAACTGTTTCTTCTTGACAGGTAATGTAATGAAATCTGAGAACATGGTACAGTGAATCCTGCTACAGAGTATAAATAAAAGGGAGAAATGGAGATGGACTATTTATAACCTTTAAATAATTACTTTCAAAACCAGGAAAGCTTTTAATTCACTTTAGTAAGTGAAGTTTAATGTTGCAAACGTCTTTTCTTTATTGGAGCATGATATTGGATTCTACAGACTGTACATGAAACTAGATTTCTTTAGCTACGGTGCTTGGCTTGAGATGTGCTGTCATGCTGCTTTTTCTTCCAGTGGTGCAACCTGGTAATGTTTTCAGCTCAGTACTTAACTTCAGCTATGCTAGGAGATAACTGGAGCCTGAAGTTGATAAAGGAGGCAGAGAAGTAGTAAGAACAATCCAAATGTTAACACAAAATAAACAAAGGGCTCAATTTTTTAGGAAACTGAGTTGTGTAACAGCAAGAGGATTAGGAAGCAGTGGGGTATCTATCATGCAGAGCAACTCTGAGTTTTTCTCTTAAAACCACTTGGAGAGGTGAGTACCTGTTTCCAGTCACATTTGTGAGGGATTTTTTTTCCACAAATGCCTAAATTGCCATTAGAGAAGAAACTAAGTTGCAAACATAAATAGTCTATAAAATCAAAGTTAGACACAAAAAGAAGCTTGTCAAAACCCCTCATGTACATCATGCTATCCAAAGCTGTATGGATTTTTCTTTAATGTTGCAAGTTGCCTATCTTTTTTTCCATCGCTCTTAGTTGATGGATACTTGTATCTCACATTTAAAAGTATTCAAAGAATAAACAGTTGATGAACACATGCAAGAAAAAGTTAATTCATCTGTAATGTATTTCCATGGAAGATGAAAGAGTATAAAACAGATTCTACCACACTTTCAGACCACGCGACTTGTTCTGTCCTTGTTAGACGTGGTCATGTTAAAACATAAACTGTATGTGCTCCTTAGCCTTCTTATTTAAATTCCTCCTTTTGCTAGAGGATATGGGAAGGAAGCCAACAAGATTGTTAGAGAGTCTATGAATTGAGTACTGAAATGCAAATTTATTTTATTTAAAATGAGTCTGTGTTTCTCTGTGGTGTTGCTTCCAAGAAATAGAGGATCTATTTCCAGCATCTTAATCAACACCTTGGGGATTCTGTTATGTTTGTATACAGCACAAAAGTTATACCGAGTTTGATGGAGAAATGTCAGATGCCTTAGTAAGTCTCTAGATTGCAAATGTATTCATGAGTACAAGTGGATTCTGTTGAAGGATGGGTGGGAATGACGCTTGTCCTCAGACCAAAATGTGACCTGAAATATAGACTGTATTTTGTTGTTTGGCATGCTTCGCTTTCTTCTCATAGCTTAATGTTGTCCTTTTTTCATAGAACCCTTAGAGTTGGAAGGAATCTTTTAAAGGTCACCTAGTTCAACTGCCCTGCAATGAACAGGGGCATGCAGAGCCTTCTCTTTTCCAGGTTGAACAGCCTGAACTCTCTCAGCCTGTCATCATAGGAGAGATGTTCTATCCCTTGGATCATTTTTGTGGCCCTGCTATGGATGTACTGTAACAGGCCCATGTCTCTCATTGTTGTTGTAATTTCCTCTTTATTTGAGCCTGTGTTGTCCTTACTGCATGTAAATAATTTTTTTAGAGAGGAAGAACAGAGACAGTGGATGTGGGTTGAGGCCAGAGTTATTTCCAGCTAAATGCAGTATAAAGCAGTGTATGAGGAGAAAATGTATGTGACTGTGGAGCTTCTTATACTAATCATGATCCCCAGAATAGCTCTACTGTGTTATTTCAAGGTATCTGTTTGTTTTGTGGGCTAGGTATCAGATTATTTCCACGTGGAAATGCATTTGAAGAATAACTTTATAGCCTTTCTTAGCCCTCCCAGGACATTCTATGTAAGAACGCAGTTCCCTCTTCATATTTATTTAAGGCTCTTTCAATTGGCAGTGATGTGCTTGCAGAATTTTACTGGAAGTTACTTCTTTTTCATAAAAAGTGATCATGCAGTCTTCATTAGGCAGTTGCCTATCAAAATACAGACTCAGCCATTACTTTCCAAAGTTTTGATGGCTTTTTTTTTTTTTTTTTTTCCAGTAACACATCAGAAGTTCTGCCTACTTTCTGCTGTAGTTCAGGCACTCAGATGCAGCACCTTGCCAAAGCTTTGCGTGGTCACTTCAGCTCTTAGGATTTAGGTAGCCTATTTGAGTTATCTTCAAGTTGTGTTTAAAGTGATAAAGAAGGGCTGATTGTCTGTGATGTTTGAGACTGTCTTAGTATTGGGGTGGGTGGATCTCACTTGTCAGCGAAGAACTGGATGGAAGCTAGGTTTTACTTTAAAAAAAAATAAAAATAAAGAAATACAACTCAGGTTTATCTAGCCTTGGTTGTAGTTTTGAAGAGAAGAGAGGTTTTGGAAAGCTGTGTTATAGGCAGTTTTTGAATTAGACTAACATAATGCTGATTTCAGTTGCTCAGTGTTTTCAGTGCAATTAATCTCTGATGTGCTTTTAGAACTTGATTCTTTTTTAACACAGTAATCTCAACAATGATTACAGTGCAGTTAGGAGAAAGTAAAATAGATTATTGTAAACACCTTTTGTCTCAATAAATATTTGTTATTGTGTTGATGCACTTTGTCAGGTTTTGGGTTTTTTTAAATCAGATAGGGAAATCATTTAGACAATTAAATGGCTAGAATAATTAGAAGAATCTGCAAAGAAATTTGTTTTTCAGTGTGGCATAGTTTTATCACTAGGGTATTGCTATTTGGTAGATTTCTGTTGACTGTGGAACAGTCTCTAAAAGCTTCCATCCTTCTGGGAATTTACTGGCACCTGTAGAAAAGCTTTGAAAGAGTAATCATTCAAAGTGTAGGAGGCTACCAAAGTGTTTGAACCAGTGCTGGTTAATTGCCCCAAAGCAGGTAAGGAGACAAACCCTTCACGAGATCCCCTGCATGCTCCTTTTGTGTAGTACCTGTTGTGCAGTGGCTCCAGTCAATGCTGCATGTATGTTAATGACTGATGTGGGCTGCAGGTAGAGAAAGATCGACGTATCTGTGGTTGTTAAATCTCAGAAAGGTACATCTAGGGCTCATGGACATTGCTCCAGCTGTGACACAGCAATAATGTGGTGGGACTTGTGCAGGGCATATCTCCCATGTGAATGAGAACTTTTTTTAGTATAAGCCCACCACTAGCCATTTTCTCATGCTTGATGTGAAGAGTTTTGTGCTAGTAGTTCAATATGCTGTGGGTTTGCTTTTGTTTATTTTGTTTATTGAACAGGCTGCTGCTATTTACGTATGATCTAGAAAATATATGAAGTGACAGTTTAAAAAAACGCAATTATATAGTGGCAAAAGAAATTAATCAAGTAACTGAATGACATCAATTTTGTTTTTTGAATTAGTGAAAGAAACTGTAAACTATGATGGTATGTTGAAGAGCATGTGGTGACAGTTTATCTCCTAAAGAGGAAAGGCCCTGTCCTGGTTTTAAATCTGTAACTAGTTCTCTTGCATAACCAAGTTCACCTCTCTATAGGCATTTGCGTTAAGCAATAATGACATATAATTCACTTTATACGTGCAATCATTATTAAATCCTTTCATTACAGTGAGTTTTGTGAACTCCCTACCCTCAGGAAAAATCAGGATATGTAGATGCTGTTGGTATTAAGAGCTTTTGATTACAGCATCTGCTTTTTGTTTGGAGTGAGGATAAAACTGAGGTCCAGATGACAGACTCTGCACTGAAAATTTCCTGGTGAATGTTATTCATAGCATGAAAATCTCCTAAAGCAACTTGGGTAGCTGGCTGGATATCACTAAAAATAAATCCCTAAACTCAGTTCATGGAAATGCATAGCAGGAGGAGTTTTGCACCATCACATGAGAAAATCTGATTTATTTAAGTGGTGGGTCAAAATAATTACATCTCTCACACTCCAGGTGTTTACCTAATACAGTGTTCATGTTTGATTCCGATTTTTACAGAGACTGACAAAGAAAAGGTATTTTTGGGATATAGGACTAACTTTGGTATTCAGATTTATTCTTTATATGCTGTTGGCATGCAGGTGAAAGGTCTGCTTCACTAAGTAGAAACTCGAGACATTAGATACTTCAATCTATATTCAGGCTCCTTAAGTACATACTGTGACTTTATAGGTTCATTAGCTTTCAGTGAGTTTGCTAGCAAACATTCAAGTTTGAGTCTCAATTCTGTACTAAGATTCTCAGTGAAGAACATAGTCCTTGGGAAATCTTCACTTGTATACGCAAGTCCAGCAGCAAAATCTTCAAAGAGAAGTGTTAAAGTAATCAGCCTGATTCAAATAGTGTCTAAATTAACTGCATCGGGTTTTAAAGGAATTGATTAAACTACTGTTTTCAGCAAAGGATTGTCATTTGCTGCAAATGATGAATGATGCGCTCTGCTGCGCATTATACTCAGGTCGTAAAAAATCAACATGACTGACACTGAAATAATTTGTTGAACTTTGAAGCAACTGTAGCTGCTATTGAAAGGTCTTGTCATCTGGCTGATTTTTTTTTTTTTTTTTTTTCCCCATTATTTGTGTTAGGAGTATCTTTGGCAAGCATGCAGGATGATCTCCAATGCAGTTATAGAATGTGTATATAAACCCTTCTGCTTTGGCTTACGTATTTGTTTATCTTTATGAACAATTATTTAAGAAACAAATCAGCAGCATTGTTTTCATGAGCCTGGGAAGTCTTGTTCTTTGTCTGTCCTTCATGACTCAGTGCCCTGTACCTGGCTGAGAATAATTACTGTTCTCATTAGAAAGTGCTGTTATTTTTCTAAGCTCAGATGATGTTGGTAGAGAAAATAAACTTTCAAGTGTAATTTCAATCTAGTATATTCTTCTGGATATTCAAAGTGAAGTGTTGGTATTTGAAATGAAAGTGGCAAGGAAAGTATTTCTTCATAACACTTAGGAATAAATTACCATTGCAGTAACATTTGCAGCAAACTAGAGAAGGGAAGTGTTTGTTTACATTTTGGTACTTGAAAGGTCTACATTTGAGTGGTTGCCTCATATGCCAGAAATGTACCTTTTAATTCAGTTTAAGTAAACACGAGGATTTTTTTCTCCCCTAGTTTGCACAGATTTGAGATAAGCATAGTTAAGCTTTAGATGATGGACTTGTTCCTTGCTGGGCTAATCAATACTGAAAATCACTTGCCCAACTATAATTATGTGAAGGCAGAATATGTAAGGGAAATAAAGCAAATCTGTTGGTTAGGAAGCTCTTTGAAGATTAAAGCCTCAGATTTAACATTCATGAATAAATTATCAGAAGCTTTATCAAATGGCTAAACCTTGGAAAAAGCTTGACTGCACTCCTGTGTCTCTTTCCTCATCTGCCTAGAGTGCATGCTTTATAGAAATGCAAAAAGACTTCCTTGTTTAAAAGTAATCATTTAATTTAAATGCATTTTTCTCCAGAAGTGATTTCTGTCATTTAAAGGCGATGTTCACATTTAAAAGCAGATGCCTGGCATGTTTTCAGCTGTGGGGTACAGTATTCTATATTTTTTTCTAATGCTTTTTATTAACCTTTCTGAAAAATGAGGACGCTATTTGTAAATCTCCAAGGCATTTTTCTCAAGTAGTTATGTTTTTTCCTATTACTATACAGTTAATGCATCCAGTTGTTCCTAATGCCTAGAAGCTGTGGTGAAAGGGATAGGTGAGGTGACCATTGGAAGAGACCACGACACCCTGAGCTGACATGCATTCTAAAATGTATTTCTTTGGCAAAACATAAGTATGTTGTTAGCTGTTCATGTTCTACAGATGTGTGTCACACGCAGATGAGAGCTTTCAGCTCTACAGTTCCTACCAGATCTGTCCTTTGCCACGGAAAACCATTGTGCCTCTGACCTGATGCTGATGTGTGTTGATGACAGCTCCGCTACTGCGTGTAGCAGTTTTTCTCCTCAGGCTGCAGGTTCCACAAGGTATCAGACATGCATGTATCACATTTCTTCTCTGGCTACTCTGTCTGCCTGGGGACTATTGTCTTAGCTATTTACTGCTTTCCGCATCAGATCATTGGCATAGTCCTGGGCCAGTCTCCCTCACTTCTTCCTTCCCTGAGGCTAATTAGTGGTTACTCCTATTGTTTCTGTCACTCTCTGGCATCCTGTCCATATGTACAATAAGAAATGTTACTTTTGCTATCCAACACATACTGGATTAATCTAGCCAGTCTGAACTGAGTGGGTTTACTCAAGTCTCATTTTTTTGGAAGTGCTTTGAGTAAGTTACACTTGGTGATATTTTATAGAAAAATGAGAGTGCTGGTGAAATACTGACTAGTAAAGCTAATGGCACAACTGCAGTGTTGATGCAGTCACCTATTTGATGATAGAAGAGCCCTCTACTTAGGAACGTGGTAGTTAATGGAGTACTCTTGTGTTCCCCATCTGAGTCTCTGATCTCTCCATAGAAACCTCTCTTCGCTCACATGGGAGAATGACATGGTTTCCATGCAATTGAGTGATGAAATTTGAAATATTAAAGGCATACTGTAGAAGCTATTTTCTTTGCTTGAACTGCATTATTCCATCTACAATAGAGCTCTGAAAAGGTTGATAGGGTGCCTCAGCAGCTTTTCTTTTACTTTGAGACTGATACTTGTACTTTTAAATGATTAAGAAAAATTTGGAGGGTTATATGATTTTCAAGTGTATTCTTTTAAAGTAGATAGCTTCTCTAAATTGACCAAAGAACCTACTGAATTTCAGAGGAAAAAAAGTGTATGATTTGGTGCCATTTCTCTGGAATGCCTTCTAGAAAGCAAAAAATCATCTTTTAGAGCTGATTGCCACAGTACTGGCAGCTTACTAAACCAGTTGTTGCTCACAGGTTTTCATCAGTTCGAAGTGTGTAATACTGATCTGAATGCAAAGTTATGCGTATTGTTTTCCTAACTTAAAAATCATTTGTACACATCTCTACGGATACTTGGGTTTTTTGAACGCTTGATGACTTAGGAATTAGATGTAGAGTCATTTGAGCTGTTTGTGTTATATCCTGCTGCAGTAGGTAGCAGAAATCCTGGAGACCATACGCAAGAAAACATATTCAAAATTGTTGGAAACATTATTATAAAAATAGACGACTTTAGGAAGAATCAGATTCAGAGGGAAGCTGTTGGACTAAGAGTCATAACTAGCAAGTTAATCATTTATACAGTGGTGTATTAAGAGAAGAGAGAAGACAAAGCTTTATTGATTTTAGGGGGTCTGAGGATCCAGCTCCTGGAATCCTTGCCTGAAGACATATGGGAATATTTTATTTTACTTTTTTTTTTTTTTTTGAGATGTTGAGGAGGCAGAGTACAGAAGGCTTTTGGATCTCAACTGCTCATCTTGCTGGTGACAAATAAGCAGAGCTTATGTCGTTTCTATTTAGCGTGGAGCCCTCTCCTGAAACTGTGCATAAGACAGCTTGGATGCTGGATCCAGAGCAGTGTACTGGGTCAGAGTGTGGCAGTGGATAAGGCCAGCATTAGTGAGACAGCATGTCTGGATGCTTTGCAGCACTCTTGTCTTCCCTCATGCCTCAATTTAGAGACATCAGTTCAAATTCTTTTCAGTGCTGAAAAGTTCCAAAAGGGAGGAAACTTTTTGTGTAGTCTCAAGAGGCCGTGTTGCTGACTCCATGTATGCAAGTCAGACTGTGAAAGGTTTCATAGAATTTAAGAATAATGCCCACAGCATGAATCACTAATGCCATTGCTGAGTAGCTGGGATCCAACCATGGTTCTTGCATTTCTTGAATGTTGCTACTACATCAGCTTCTCAGGACATTTTGTCCAACACCAGGAGGCTGACAGACAGGTCCCTGTTTGGCCTGCAGCATTACTTACACTCGGGTGCTGTCAGTGATGAAACTGTATAGTAAGGATTCAAAACAGACTATAGGTGACAGCAGGTGTTCAATTACTCACTGTCTGATAACCCTTTTCTTGTCTCAACCGCTGCTGAGCATTACAAAGCAACATACTGTGGCTGCTGGACCTGTTATTGAATCCATTTGTGGTGCTCAGGCTTCTACCCTTGTAGAAGCCTGAGAAATTTTGGTGGGATTTTTAAATACTTCCCTAAAATGCCCATGAAGTTATTGTGAGTTTCTGTATATATTCTGAAACTGAATTTCCAAGCCTGGAGCAGCAGATGGTGTAAAACTAGTAGTAGTTAACGCTTTTACAGTATGTTGGTCAACAATTGTACATCGTTCGTGCACATCAGGTTTATCAGCATCACCTAGAGATTGGGATTGTATCTGTTTCGCTTAGAGACACTAAAGCCTGGGAGGATTTTGCCTTGTTCCCAGAATCACGCATCACAGACAGATGATGAAATTAGAAATACCTTCCTTCCAGGCTATCCTGGACTCAGTATTTGCTAACAGAACGTTAGCAAACCTGATGAAGGTTTGTTAGAAGGCAACTGTACTTCTCAATTTTCAGAGCTCTGCAGGCCTTTGCAAGTGCAGGGGATGCAGCCTGCTGTCTCACTGTGAGCTTCCTTCAGGTGATTTTGGAGCCCAACGGTGTATCCCTGTACGTAATCTGTAGTGGGAAGTTAACATTTTATGGGTTTTCCAAACACAGACGGCTCCTCACTCATTTATGCTTGGAATTACTTTTTGAAGTTGTTCATAGTTGATTGTTTTCTAAAAAGTAATTTTTATAAAGCGATTTATGTAGCTTTTTTTATACAGTTGTATCAATATTTTTGTATAGTAGTTTGTGTTTCTATTTCCTTTTGGACCAATTTTGCATGCGCGGTGACTAATGTCTCAAGTACATTTGGTATGGCTTCAATTTGTATGTCCTACAGTGAATTATATGTTCTGCACAGAAGCATTTTCATGAGTGTAGAAGTTAGAAGATTCTGATTGTGAGTTTTGGGTTTTTTTTTTTTTGCACTTTGTTCAGCACTGATTACTAGAGGATTCAGTATTTATTGGTTTAGCTGCTTTGTCATCCAGATAAGATGCTGTGCTTTTCAACCATATAGTTAGTATTTTTTTCCCTCTGTGTGGAATATTTTGAACTTTTATACGAATTCCAATCTGTATATAGCCAGTTGCATTTCATTAGGACTACTAGAGTAACCCTTGGGAAATAGTGTTTTGTGATGGCTGAATATAGACAAGGTGCTCTGGAGAGCCAAACAATCTTCTTTTCAGTTGTGACTAGTGCTGAGATTGAATTTTGTCTGTTGTTTCAAAGTTTAAAATTGTTTGCCGTTGTCCATAAAAAGTATGGGTCCTTCATCTTGTAATTGGGGTGAGATCCTATTGGAGAGCCTGTTAAACTTCACGTGTCAGCCTGCTGATGTGCTACCACTGCTGCCCTGTAGAGAAGGCTGGCTTGTCCATGCCTTGGTTTTCTCACATGCCCTGCCCTGTAACAGTTTGAAAGCCTGCTGAGAACCTGTTCAGGATAAAGTGCTGGCAGGGTGCACAGTATAAATTGCTATATAATGTTACCTATGAAAAAGACCGTAGAAACACATTACAGAACTTCATGGTTGGCATCGTCCTGTGCCATTCCAGCTTGCTTCCAAGGGAAAAATACCACAGACTCCAGCAAGATAATGTGCTCAGATATGAACTCCATTACTTTAAACAATGAAACGCTGACATAGCAAATGTAATACCGTATCAGCTTGGGCATCATGCCCCACTGCAGATGTCCTTAGAGTTTATTGCTTAGACAGAAATAAAATCTCAGTCTGCAGGTCTGTGTGTGGCTATTATCAAATTGGCATGAATGCTTGATGAAGAGAGCTTGCAATTAAGGTAACACTCAAACCTCCTGTAGTGATAATGTTAAAGGCACTGATGTGAAAACATACCCTTGCTACCTGGGTTGATATAAGCTATTGCTCTGGAACGCACAATGCTTATACCTCGTACTTTAAAGATCTTGTGATGTTCAGTACATGATTACTGTTATTAGCAGTAGTGAATTTTGAGAAGTCTTGACCTTGAAGTAATTGAAAGGTATCTTCGAAGAGATAAACATTTTGAAGAAAAAAGACCAATGATCCCATATAGATTGCTTTTCTGTTTTGTTACATTTGAATTTTGAAAATAGTTTTTGAGTTTTCCTTAATCCTATTATTGTGAGGTTGGACTTAAAGCACCAGAAGATGTCGGCTGCTCTGATTGAAATGTATAATTTGTATTCTATTCACTGAGATACAGGGACAGAATGAGAGAAATATTTGAAGTATGAATGCTGTAGATGTAGATGTGTTAACTTTGCACTGCTGGAAACAGCAATAAACATAGTTATGTAGACATTATTCTCATTTGTAATAATCCAGTTAAATGCATTTTTCAGAATCAGGTTATTATGTTTTGTGAACACAGAACATATCTCCCCTAATATAATAGTTGGGATTTCAGAAGAAGTAGAGTCAGTCTGCAATAGAAAATATAAAGTGAGTTAAATCCTTTCCATTGCTACTTGATCAAGATTTTATGGTAGATGGCTACTGATAGGAAATAAGTTATAGTCATGTACAAAGTATAGTAACTGCAAGTGCTTTATGTTTCAAAGTTTATGTTTGTATTGTTAGTATGTGTTATTTCAGGAGAAAAAATATAGGAGTAGTGTTAAGAACTCCTTTGTATTTTTGTGGTTCCTCGTTGTTGTGATCCTGAGAGTCTCAGTTCTTAAGAAAAAACAAAAGAATTAGTGACTGCTGATAAGACAGAAATAGATCTGTACGGTGGTACTGGAGAAACTGATAAGTTTCAGGATTTTCATACAGGATTCAAAACTGTGCTAGTTTTGATTCATCTCCTGTTTAGGTTTTGAAAGTTAGTTTGTGTGCTCTCTGAGAAAGCACTGTAGACTTATCTAACAGTTTTGGTGTAGTCATGAGGACTTTCTCATTGGGTTGGTACAAAGGTGACAAAATAAGTTGCATACTTTTATTAGTCCCATAAATAAATAATGAAAATATTACAAATTATTGATTTCCAGCACTACATGTTCATCATAAATTCCCATTGTTCTGGCAGCTAATAACCGAAGGAAGTTTGTAACATCTGATATAGCAGTTCTGAAGGCATAATGACGGTTGCTTGTGATGCTCTGCAGAATGTGATCACGAGTTAAGATGACTGCAATGACCTGAATGTGATGTAAAAACAAACAAAGTTTTGTGTGACAATATCCTGAGCTTAATTAAAGGTTAATGAAGAAAAAAAAAAAATCAAGTGAAACCTATGTGTATTACTTCTCTAAAGAGTGTGCAGTATTTTATGGCAAGAAAAAAAGTGTTCAGATAGTTTGAAAGGTCAGATGACTTTTTGTTCTTTCAGAAGGTTCATTCTTCAGACTGCTAGTACTGTGTCTCTGAATACATGCAAATACTTTCAGGCCTCATGGGAAGCAAAGAAATGTCTGAAAGATATCGCTGTACCAGGTAGCAAGAATGGTGTTCTGAAAATTGAGGCTATTTCTGAGTACCAGGAGTTTGTGCTGGAGGAAAGGATGTGAAGACTATGTGTACAGCAGAAAGGGGGAGGAATGAAAACTTGCACCTTCACCATAATTGAGTAATTTGGATTCCAGTATAGTTGCTTTATTTTTTTAACCTACGTGTCTGTATGGTGCAGCATTTCTAATGGGAGAATAGGAAGGAACAAAGATTCTCTTTTAGTTATTACTGAAGTTTTCACCTCTCTACAGTGTAGAAGAACTTGGTGATTGAGGTCTTACATTATGTGCTGGACAAATAACTTGGGTGCCATTGGTAACTGAGTGCTTCTCTGCTTCCCTTGTGATAGATTCACTATTTGGGAGAACTGTACAGTATCAGTGAATGAAAATGTTTATCCAACCTGGAGGACTTTAGGAGGTATTTTCATTAATCACCTGCTGGCTTTGCTGTGAAAGTATCTATTAACCAGCAACTGTAAGGACACAAATTTCCAAAAACTCTGTGTTAGAAGAGGCCCTGGTACTTTGCTAGTGTTAGCAAACTGTTTTACTTATTTGATTTACTTCTGCAATTAGAAGTAATGATCTGTTTTCATAAAGCTTAACCACTGTGAACTATTATTCCTCAATTATTTACATACATTATGATGCAGCATGCAAATGTATGTAAAATCCCTGGATGCATATTTTCTGATTAAACCTATGACCAAGACTTAAATGACTCCCTTGCTGTAACATCTATAGCCAAACTCCTCAGAAGAATTCAAAAACTTTTGCTATTCATGACAAATGAGGCAACTACCTATTGTGAATTTATTATGGTAACATTTCTTGTATGTACTTAATATGTATTTTTGGCTTACATCACTATTCTGTGCTGAATGGTGAAAATTAGTGATTTACTCCTGAGTGTTAATTCAGTACTGCCTAAAATGGACAAGGTACCGACGGAATGGATAGTGTAGCAGTACTGGCAACGGTAACTGGCTCTTACTTGAGTTTTCATCCCTAGACTTGAAGAGCGGAGGAAATTCTAAGTGTCTGTGTACTAAATATATAGTATTTGTTAATTGATGTTAAAGTTTGTGACTTGGGAAGAGGAGTAAAGAAGAGTTTATGTTGTGATTTAACCTAGCAGGTGGCTGAGTACCACACAGTCATTCTCTCTCCCCTGTCCCACTGGGAATGGGGGGAGTGAATCAGGGAGAAAAAAAAAAATTGGGGTTGAGATAAAAAGAAAAAAAAAAGGTATTTACTAAGGTAGGGAAAAGGATGAGAGTTATGACTATGTATATATGTATATGTAATCATGCTACATATACACAGACTGAACATGTATATATATGAAGTCATAACTCTTGCCCTTTTCCTTCTCTCTCAGTAAATATAAATATATATGTTCATATACGTATATGAATGTACGTAATAAGTGATGCATAAGTAATTTCTCATCACCCCTCAACCAATGCCCAGCTATCTCCGTGAGCAGCAGAAGAGAATGAGAAGAAATCCTGCTTTCTTCAAATCTCTCCTTTCATATGATGTCATGTGGTGTGTAGTATCCTTTTGGCCAGTTTGAGTCAGCTATCCTGATGCTGTTCCCTCCCAGCTCTTCAGGCCCTTCTCTGAAAATGGCCTTGGCTTTGAACAGTGTTGCTTAGCTGCATCGATAAACATTGGTGTGTTAGAAACACTGTTTTTCCCCTGGAACCAAAAACACTGTATCAAACCAGTCAATCTGAAGAGAACAGTTCCATCCTAGCTGAAACTAAGGCAGTTTGTATTCTATGAATCTCACTGGAAAAAGTGTTTGTTTTAATTCCCTCAACATATTAAAAAAAAAAAAAAATGTTGCATAGCTAGTCCTAATCAGCCCTGTGTATTCCTTATTTCAAAAATGGTGGAGCTTAGTCTCAGTGAAGGATGTGCTATCTGGCTGTGAGTTGTTCTAAGCAGGCTTTGGAAAAGGATGAGGAGAATGACAAGCTTAAAACCTGAAAGAGTTTTGGTTTGGAGCCCTTTTGAACCCAACAGCAGCACCTTTATTTTTTGTCTTATGTCTTAGCTGTTCAACTGGAAGAGAAATTAGTAGCATCTTTGTGAGTGCATAAACAATAAAAAATAGATGCTGTCAGTGTGCTAGGTGCATTTACTGATCTGAAAAAGAAGGAATAATCTTTGGATTTGTTTTGTTTTTACTATTGTGATAATAGGGACATCTGCTGAGCAAATGAACAGTGATGATGTTAAAGATCACGAAGAAGCAGATGAAATCTGGACTTCTTCTGTCATTGA
Organism: Oreortyx pictus; assembly: GCA_036925125.1. Lineage (NCBI taxonomy): Eukaryota > Metazoa > Chordata > Aves > Galliformes > Odontophoridae > Oreortyx > Oreortyx pictus. Next base: position 51,539,293 of record JAUPFR010000005.1, on the reverse strand, counting down.
TGACATTTCTGCAGGCAATCAAGATCCAAAAAGCAGAAAGCTTGTTTTCTACCTCCTTTTTGCTGCCAAATGTTTCTTTTGATGACTAGTGACTATGTTACTCAGTATCCAACTGTCAAAGTACTCTTTTTTTTTTCCTCTAAGTGAACTTACTGATAATTCTTGTTTTATAATCAACCAAAAACTTGAAAAATTTGGTCCTAATGGAGCTTTCAACACCTTTGTTTTTTTTTTGCATTCGTAAGCGTTCTTCCTTAGTGTGTGTTTCTGCTAAAAAGCAGTTGGTCATTGCTGCATTATTTAGGGAGATGTATTAATTCCTGTGCAAAAGAACAATCTTTCAAAAAAGATAGCTATCCATTTTTATCTAGCCAGCTACAGATCTGCCTTTATTAAGTGTTTGTTGCCCTAATGTCAAATTATTTAGGCATTTCTTGTCTTTCAGTGTGATTTGAATCTGTCTCTAGTCTAATTCAATTAAACGTGTTCAGGCCTCGTGCCTCTAGCAGAGACTTGACACACATGTTCAATATTAATTAAACTTGAGTTTTTTTCTGATTAAAGTTTTAGCCTGGGTAGCTTAAATGCTTTGCTCTCACTAACGAGCCACATAAGTGCATAAATAAGGACTTGTAAATGATAACAAGAAAAGTCCTTTATTTGGAAATTATAACTGTGCTGGAGTGAGTGAAAGCACTAGAATTTATAATTGAGATAATTGCTATTACTATCCTTTTATATTTGGGACATATCTAAAGACCTTGTAGCATTACAGATTTTGTCTTATGTGGCCCACAAAAAAGGGCTCTCTCTTTCAGGTGTGCTAAAGCTTGCTGGTTTTTGCACATCTGTGTGTTTACATGTATGCACATGCACTCCAGCACTCTCTGCTTTATGGCTGTAGTTGAAAGGTCCCAGTAAACAGTTGGCTTTGCAGTCTCTTCTTTGCTTGGATAGGCTTTCATTGTTTGCATCAGTATCCCTTTAGCTAGGATTGATATTGTAGTCTTAATTCCAAAGTGGTGTTTGGTCTGTGGTGTTCAGTGAATGATTATGACCTTGTATTATAAGGTGAGAGATACTGCCAGACCATAGCATAGCTTTTCATGACTGACGCTGAGGAGCTTGTCTCTGCCTTTATGCAGAAGAGATTATTCCAATACCCTGTTGTCAGTCTTGCCAAGTAGGTTTATACACAAACTGTAAATGGTTCCAAACATTGTTGCCAAGTCAGTCTTTTGTTCAGGAACATATGAGTTCATATCACTGTTTTTGGTATATAAGTAGGTCTGTAGACTATTATTTATATATATGTCTTTGAGTGCTCTGCACACATGTTGCTGTTCGGCAGTGGTACTTGTAGGACACGGTTGTAGCACCAGTGAGGGAATAGCCAGGCTAAACCCTCAGATTTAACCCTCTCACTTCCTGATTCACAGACACAGTCCTTGAAGTGTAGGCTGAAGTTTAAAAGATGCTTTTTATTAACGTCTAACCTTTATGAGGTTATGATTATAACTTTCGATTATAGTATGAGTATAACTTTTCCCTGCCTCTAGAAAAATGCAGCACTTAGTCATAGCAAAGTGCCAATGTTCAACTTCCTGTAAATTCTCCTTTCAGGATATTTAAGCAGAGCACCATGTAAATTTATTAACTCTGGACAGCACTTTAGGTGTAATACGGAGCTTAACACTTTTCAACATCCCACTCTATTGAGGGAGCATTAAGTCATGCTGTTGAGTTTCACTAAGAAAGATGTTTTTAAGAAACGGCTTATTCCATTTCTGACACCTTGAATATGTCACCTTTGGGCAGGTGTAACTGTTGCCCAAACATCTGCGCAAAGAGTAATCTTCTGTACGGGTCAACTCTCTGAAGACTGTTTTGTGAACTCAGAGCCAAATTTTCAGTACTACTTCTCAATGAATGTGTCAGGCACCTTGCTGCTTGACTTGTAGGATAAAAATCAAATTTTTAATGTTCCAGTGCTTCCAGCTGGGTTTGTTCTTCATTACTGTCATTTCACTCCAGATGTTATTGTCACCTATTAATTGTGGAAAGCTACAGTTGCATTTTGTGTCTGAAAAGCCAAAGCAGTTAACCCTGTTGAGTTAGGTGCCTTTCTTGCATTACTAGTTTTCATGCATGTACACTCCTACAGTGGGCTTAGTTAGAAAACTATGCTCTTGATTTGGTTAACTTGATTGATTTATATACCAATCTGAGTAGCTATGACTCTGCTTGCTATATATATATATATATATATATAATCTCTTTATTCTCTGAATGAACAGTAAGTAAAGCTTGCAGTGAAATCTACAAGCAACAACAGTAGTGGACTGTAAGAAACTGATGTGCAGTTTTAACGTGCAGCTCATCTGACCTTTAACTCATATTTCCACTATAGTACATGTAAAATATCCTATGTTGAAGGACAGTTAGCTTTGTATTGTATTATTAAGAATATCCATTACTTTTATTTCTTCAACACTAATCCAAATCTCAGGATGCTTGTTTTCTGTTCAGCACTTGTACAATTAAAAGTCCCGTTGCTTCAGGGGAGGATTTGCCTCAGTCAAAGCTGATAAGGCTCTCTGAATTGTCTTTAAGTAAAAAGCTCTTTGTGTTTTAGTTGACTCTGAATGTATATTTGCCTGTCTGGCAGTCTGAAGTGATAGGTCAACTCTGTGCTTCACGAGAGATGAATTTTTGTGTCCTTTTTTTCCTGCTAGTCTTTTTAATTTGTACAGGTAAACAACAACCTATATAAAATAATGTGAGCATTAATTAGGTTTTTGGAATCCCTATTATGTCATGAGAAAGACCTTGATAATAGAAGTGGGCGCAGGTTCCACCTGTGAAAAGGCAATAATAGAGTGGATTAAATTCTTCAAGTTCAATGTGGGGTTACAGTTGGCTGACAAAGTTACAGCATTGGATGCTTTCCAAGCTACTGAAGGTACAGCTGGTCACAGAGAAGCAGCTGAGAGCATCCATTCTCCTGCACAGCTTTCTGTGAGCTATGTAAGTGTGGGCCATGCACTAAGCTTTATGTTTTCATTAAAAAAAAAAAAAAGAAAAAGACACTTGAGGTAATTGGAAACATATTGAAACAAGCCACTATAATATTGTCATAAGCTGTCATCCGTTATTGTTTAATCTCATTCTGAGCCTGAATTATTACAAATTTCTTTGATTGTTCTCTTAATGTTTGAAAAATAGATCTATAATCAGAAAAATCCAACTCCTGATTGTATTGGTGTCTGCTGAAGTCTGTTTTATTGTGATTACGTGGTGCACTCACATCTCAACCTGTGGATCAATGACACACTGCTATATTTCACAAGCATAGACTCATAAGAGTGCTTAAAAGAGGAGATATGTTGAATACAGATTGTACTTTCTTTGAAGATTTGATTTGCAGTACTTTTGTTTTCAGGCAAGTATGTTGTTGAAATAATCAAGCCTAAGCAGCAGAACGTAGCCTGGGATAGTAAAAATGTTTTACTGCTGTCTGTCAGGTTGAGTATGTGTCTCCTTAGGAACCAGCACCAGTATCACAGCAAAAGTGCACAGGCAGCTGTAAGATGTAAACCAAAGTAAGTTATTTCCTTTTATTACTTTTTGGTCTTTTGCTGTTGTGTCCCCACTGGGCTAAACTAGACAAGCTATTTTTGAAGCAAGTGAGCTTAGTTTGTCTTTTTGTCTCCTTGTACACGAATCACAAATCAACAGAGAAGATGCTTTTATAGGCTATTCAGAAGCTGTGACACTTTGGGTCTGGGAGTAGAGCAGTCCTGGCACTATGTTTATGTATCTGCTTTTTAATTTTTTTTATTTTTTGTAAGCAATAATTTATGCTGCTTTTGTGCTGTTACACAATAGAGACTTAGTGAGCCTTTTAAAGCCACCTATTTTTTAATTAGAACTAACTTCTGCAGCTGTCACTAAGCTCCTCGTCAGATGATATATTTATTATATTAGAAATGAGAGGAGGCACGTGAGTAAGATTGAAAGGAATATGCTGTGCTCAGGGTAGGGTTTTATGTTTAAATGGGTGATCAGCATGTGTGGGTTAGACCAAGATGATTGCAGTACCAGTGCCTGACTAGTTATGTGCTGCTGTTAATCCCATGGTATTGTATTTCATTGTCTACCAGCGCACCACTGTCACAACTGAAATAAAAACCCTCTGAATTCAATGAACACTTTAATCTGTCATCATAATCATGCAGGTCTTGTCAATCATGGCTTAAAAGTCAAGCACGCAGATCAAATCTATAGTAAGAGGAGACACCTGGACTCCACAGTGTAAGTGGAGATAGTTTAGGATATTTAATATTTGGCTCATTTATGTTACAGTGTTTTAACAGAATATGTTGTTGATGGTTTTTTTTTCCCACTTAAAAATTTAGGAAGACTGTTCAGTGACTTTGCAAGAAAAATCTTTTAGAATAAAATTGGCATGGCAAACTCTGTGGTGGTGATTTTTCTAGTCTGTGACAATACTCCAAATTTTAGGCTTGTTCTTGTGCTGACAGGAAGAGACGGAAAATGTGGAGAAGTTCAGAAGCTTGTAAATTTTTAAGCTAGGTTACTTCAGGTTTACCACGAGACTAAAGTTTAAAGTGATTGTAGTCTCTTCAACACATATTTGGCTTGGCTATGATTTGTGAACAGATATTTTTGGTAAGCCAATTACACTTACACTGCATTTGAAATGAATTTTGTAAGATACGTCTTGCACTTTGGTAGTGTAGTAACTTCCATGTCAAATGTGCAGTGCATAAAATGATAACTTTCATGTCTTTTCAATAGAGACAGTGTTGCTAGAATGTTGCTGGATTTAAAAAAAGAAAAAAGTGTTGAACTCATTTAAGAAAGTAATACCCTTTCCAGAGATGATTATTCTAAAGGTACTATGTCAGAACCATGGAAAAATTGCAATAGGAATACCATAATTTGGTTTCAGAGTGCTGTGTGACATTTGAAGTGGCAACTTTTTCAAACCCAGTTTTTAAGAGAGGTTTACGAAAATGCTTGTATTAATCTAAATTGATGCTTAAGAATACATCAAAACTCCCAACCAATAATGAGCATTTGGAGTACCCCTACCATTGCTGATCCTTAGGTACTTTTAGTTTCAGTGCTTCTAGTGATAATAACATGGCTGATTGCTGTAAGAGTTGTAAGTAGATGATATGCCTTTGTTAGCATTGCCTCTCCATTGCCATTATGAGACTCAAAATTCAGTGGCTTATAGGTGTTTTTTTTTTTTTTTTTGTAAATAGTTAACTGTAGTCTGGTGTTTCTTTCAGTCTGTTTATAAGTGAAAATTTAAATCTGGGCTTCACCTTTTTTTTTTTTCCTTACAAAATCTCATGTAGCATCAGTTTTGATTGAAAGACTGAGATGTGTTGGCTATTCTTTTTATCTTTTCATTTACGTCTGATGAAATTGCCGTGGGGTGAAAGAAGACATTCAGAGTTCAAAGCATGGAAAAACATTTGAAAAAAAAACATAATCTTCCTATCCTCAATACAGCTTGTGTTTGCATTGAGGTGAGCCACCCAACCTGCTTCAAAGCAAACCCAGCATCCTGTGGTATGTCGCCCACAAGTAGGGAGAGAGTGTCTAGTCAGCACATGGGCGCTTGAGCAGGGCTTTTTTTTTTTTTTTTTGAGCTTTGACACTCCCATTTCATTGAGTTGCCATTGCACTGAGCCTGACAGCTGGGTGTGACATGAAACCAACAAGAAAAAAGGATAAAATTAAAAATGAAAATGTGAAATTGAAATCCAAAGGGAAAAGAACCTGAAGGGCTTGGTGGACAGCTACAGAGGAAGGAATACATGGGTACTAGAGTTGAAAAGAAATAGGAAAGCCCAATTTGATTCTAACATGCTGTTGGGACTTCAGATGTGGCATGGTCTGAACCTGTGCTCATCCTGCTTCGGCATGTTGGAGGAGCCCTCTTTTCCTCAGAGAGAAGAGCTGAGCACCCTTAGTCATTTGAGGCAACTTTGGAGTGGTGGGGTCTACTTAGGTCAGAGCAATGATCAGTGTTTCCCTTGTACATGCAAGCCCTTGTTCTTAAGTGAAAAATCACTATAGCTGAGTGTAATTTGCCACAAGGAACGTGAGAACCACAGGCAGGATGTGAGCTTGTTGAATCTTTACTGCATGGCACGGTAACTGCTACTTATAGAAATCAAGAGGTCCTTATATCTTAACATCACTGCTCGAAGTGCTGCCATCCTGCTGTGTCGTGTCCTATAGCCTGTGACACTGTGTAGGTACTAGATAATGCTGACTCCTTGGGAATCACGAAACATCCTCTGTTTAAGATAAGCATGTCCAAATCACTGTGTTTGAGAAAACACTGTTGCACTTTATATAGTTATTGTTCTTGAATTTTCCTAAGATAGAACTTCTGAGATATAAAGTGTGGATGGAGGACTAGCTTTTAACAGCTCTTAATTTTGAACCTTTTGCTTTTATACGACTACAGTTGTACTCTGTAGCTAAGCAACCACACAGGATAATTGTATATTCTCAGTTCTGATCTCAAAGGGGATTTGAATTCTGTGGAGGGGAAAAAATTTCTAGTACCTTATTTCATCTGTGTGAATATTTGAAAAAGTTAAATGAAGTTTAGCTATTTTATTCTCTATGCAACAACTGCTTTTTTTGCATCATAGGGCAAACTATTGATATGGCGTGATAATAATACAATGGAATGGCAAGTTGAAATGATGAGAAGACTTTCATGCCTTGCTAGTGTAGAATAGCTATCCCTACATACTTCAGCTGTCTCTCAGCAGTATTTGTAAGCCAGGTGATAGCAGCTATTTCTGTGTTTGTAAAGATGACCATGTGTGCATGAAGTGTTGTATGTTCATTAAAATAGTTTAATGGTGTCACCAATGCACTTTAGTCTGCAAGAATCAGCAAACTGTTCCAGTTCCAGGCTACTTGGAATAATTCCCAGCTGCCTTAATGAGATGGATCAGAATTCCAGCTTGTAGTTGGACACAAAATCCATAATATCACAGGGATCGTTTGGTTGGTTACCTTATAAATGCCTTTGTTGATCTTTGTCAGTTTATGTACTGTTAGCTAAATGTATTCTGCCACAGCACTTTAGGATGTTTTAGGAACCTGTGAAAGATGTGGAGTTCAACATCCGGTTTCCTCAGCATTGTTGAACCTTACTAGAGTTAGATGGTGTTAGCAGCAGTGACTCTTACTTCAGTCTTCATCCTACAGAATGAAAAAAATAATAAATAAGAAATGTTGGTGTGATTAAACTTTGGGACTGTAATGCACACATAGGAATCTTGTAATTCAGTAAACACTTGTGGTGTTTTTAGGAATAGTTCTAACTCATGGATTAGATGGAAAGCTGGAAAGAGTGTCCAGTGGTTACCCATAGCCAAGAACTGAATGTTATGTATGCTTTGCTTGTCAAGACTTCTACTTTATAACTGAAGACATTAAGTCCTGCTTAAGAAATGTTTTGCCTTTGCCTGTATATTATTAGGCAGTAAGAGGAAGTAGAGTTAGACTTCAATTCTGAAAGTCAGCAGTTAGAGAAATTATAAGAGTAAAATTCATGTGTAGTCAGTTCTTGGAAAGTAGAGCTGCTTTTGGGATAGTGCTTGAGAATACGGGGCCATAGAGGTGCTTCTTGCTGGGCTTTGCAGGAAAGGCACCAGTCCATTTATCTCCTGCTGATGATTTCCGCTGTAAAGCAACTACTAGACTTGTGCATCTCCTGTGGGAGTTGGGCTTGAGCACCAGCTCAGGGCATGTTTTAGCCTCATGCTAAATGACAGTACAGAATCAGAGAAAACTCAGGAAAAGGTACTAAAGATTTATGTTATGGAGAAAATTCAGGTGAAGGAACTGAGCAAGTAGCATATGTTGACCTTATGAAGAGTGAGAGAATATCGTAAAAAAAAAAAAATAAAGTTGTTAAATAGCGAAAGGAGTTAAAGCTGGATAGGGAATGTAAGATTCTCAGGCTCATAGTGTTGAATGAGACATCTGTGGTTTTACAAGAAAGTAAACTTAATTAAAAAGAAACAAATACTTCTTGAAATAGGCTACACAAGGTGAAACTTAGTGTCACATGTCATTTCTTAGGCCAAAAATTTTATAAGGTGAAGGATTAGGCAGTGTTACGGCTATAAAATTAATTTGGAATTACGGAACTGAATGATGACAGTTCTTGGAATGAATGTTATTTTCCATGCTTCAAGCGTGTTTAACTACCAGGGAAGAAAGAGTGTAAATAGGTATGTGTAGTTCTAGCTCTCTTACAGGTAGCGGTCATGGGATCCTTTCAGATCCCTCAGTAGTATCTGATACTAGTGAAATTATGTTAGGGTAGACACCTCTAGTCAGATAGCATTTAGTATGAGCAGAAGTGGTAAAAGGAATCTGACCCAGGGAGTTCAAATTTCTCTACTGTGGATCAGATAGACTGATTTTGGCATTTTCTCAGCCAAGTTGCATAATAGCCTCTGACACCTATCCAAGCCCTGCGCTGCACTGATGTTTCATGGTGAGCCAAGAAGAAGATGTACTGTGTATGAAACAATGAATGTTATTTATCCAGCTGAGGCCCAAGGGGAGGAGATAATTTTATGAGGTAGGAAACTCAGGCAGGCTGAACCAGACAGCCTGCGGTACAAAACAGGAGACGGATATGCCAGGTGGGATAGCTATGCAGACTGGCAGGAAAGAAGAGTCCAAGTGTTACGTGAACTGAAAATGCTGAGAAAAAAGGGAAGAGCAAAAAGGCCGATGAAGTAGGCTGGAACAGATCCATGCAGCACTTGTAAGAACATGCTCATGAGATAGAAATCTTCCCCATTCTTCCCTACTTGGTCTGGAATTGATGGCAGCTCGGACAGAAAGAACTGCAAAAGTGTCTGTCAAATCTCACATTGCCCAGGCATCCATCCCAGGAGAGCTTGGCCTTTTGGGATGTGGCAATCCTGATTGCTGTTCCCAGTGCCCATACTGGGAGGAAGAGGCTAGCAAAATGGGTCTGATAATCATGCAGCATTAACTGGAGTCACTTTTCTGCTTGTGCCATGTGTGCTTCACAGGAATAGGTGTTAGACTGAGCAGTTGCTTTGCTGGCCTACACTGTCTCAGTACCCGTGCTGCTGTAAGACGCAAAGAGCTTAGTTTGCTGGGAAGCTGCTTAAGGTGAGCAGAGCAGCGCTGCCAGGCATTTCTACATTCAACAGGGAGAAGTGCAAAATGGGACTAATGTAGGGAGGTGAATTGTACTCCGGAAGCGTAAAGAGTTGAGTCCACTGGCAATTAACGGTGTTGGAAATTGAAGTGCAATCAGAAGCTGTTATTTTGTCAGTATTACAGTTGTACCACAAAGAAGAGTTTGACTATGTTGGTTTGGTTTAGCTGACTTCTAAGAATTTAACCACATTAAAATGGGTAGTCTTATGCCTAATCATACTGAAGTACTTCCATTAACAGGCTCAGGATTTATTCTGAAAATGTAATTGGGCTAATTTTATGGGTTTTGTTTGTTTGTACTTGACGTGACAAGAATATTCTTGTTTACAGTAGAGTAAGTGTGAAATAGGTGTCCTTTGAAATGACAGGAGAATGTTCTTTTCATGTACACATGAAATAATCATTACTTTAAACAGTAGCCATATATGAGTCAGGGATTGTGTGAGTGATGTCCTGAGCATCAATAGAACAGTTAACAGTGCACAGGCTTTGGTGCAGGAGCTCTTATTTGTAGTAAGAGTGAATACCTATAACATGAGATGGCCGAATTCTTTTCCTTTGATAATGCCACTGTACTTCTTTCCATAATGAGGTCTAGTTTGACCTCTAGATCAGCTCGTTATCTTTTTGGCATGCTGATAGAGGAAATGTAGGTCTCATCTCCTGAACATCTTTTTCTTTTCAGTTTGTCTGTTGCTTTGGTTATGCTGAGTTTATTTTGTGTAAACAGATCAATAATTGAAAGAACATAGGCAGTGCCAGTCCTACAGTGTGCTGGCACCACCCGTAGTTCCATGTTGTCTATCTCCTGATAACAAAATTCTTAGCTGGTGTGAAGCAGTGTAACATAGTGTTTATCACTGGTTTATACTCAGATTTTTGAGCTCAGTTTTGTCATTGCCTCAGAAATGTGCACTATTACAGTCTGAAACCTTTATAACTAAAACTGTATCCCAAAGAAGGAAAATATTATTCTTGTTTAGGCTTCTAGTAGGTCAGCTGTTCCCTTTTGAACAAGGGCAATCTACATGCTGCGATGTTCTTTTTACAAAGTATATGGAGAACTGAAGAAAATCCCTGCCTTTGCTGTCCAGTGTGCCAGCAACATACAGTGTCTTCACATTTTTTTCTTCAGTACATTAATGGTGTAATTTATCATACAATCCATCCCCTAACAGTTAAAATGGACTAATATATTTTAAGAGTACACTTTCAATCTGTTTTATCCAATTTGAAAAATATGCATAACCTAAATTTGAGATTTATGGTGTTCATAGCTGTTGAATTAGACTAGATTGTTCTGTTAATGACACTTTGTGATGTTCTAGCTGCTTGATGCAGCCCTGTAGCCAGGTGAAGGATTTATCTGGTTTCAGTTGCAATACAGATTAGTTGTTTTTCAGGGTCTGATATGATGCTGTGTTTTGGCTTTGGGAGAATAACAATGTTGGTAACACATTGATGTTTTAGTTGTTGTTAAGAGGTGCTGCGCAGAGCCAAGGACGTTTCAGCTTCTCATGTTGTTCTGCCAGTGAGAGATGCTGAGTGAGCACAGAGAGCTGAGAGGGCATAGAACCAGAACAGCTGACCTCAACTGGCCAAAGGGATGTTCTGTACCACGTGGCATCACCATATGCAGAAAAACCGTAAAAAATGGGGAGCGGGCTGAGGCAGCAGCCACTACTCAGGGACTAGCTGGGAATCGTTCAGTGAGTGGTGAGCAAAAACAAAAACCCCAAACGTCAATTGTTCTGTGAGTATACGCAAGGGCTGCTCCAAAACTTATGCCTCCTATGATGTTGCATTGGCCCGTGACATCAGAGGTAGATGTTGGTGGTATGGCTGTAGAAGTTGAATCTTTCCACAAATATTCCATTTTTTTCTGTGTGACAGATAGCTGCAGAGGGACAATCTGATAGATTGGTGTCTGAAATGGGAGTGCATAGGCAGCAAAGGGGTGTCACTGAATTCCTCCATGCAGGAAAAAACAATGCTTGCTGAATGTTTATGGAGACCAAACAGTGGGTGTGAATACAGTAAGGTGATGGGTTGTGCATTTCAGCAGTAGTGACAGTGGGGCACCACAACTGGTGCAGATTTTTACAAGCGAAGCATGCAGGTACTTGTTCATTGCTGGTGAAAGTGTATAGCTACTGGTGGTGAAAATGTTGAAAAAGTGTTCTGTAGCTGAGAATTTGCTCTTTCAAATAGTGTTATTGTACTTTTTTTGTTTGTCATGTTTTCCATGGAAATAAGAGACATTACTGTCTGAACAACCTATGTATTATAGTATCATCATTATGAATATTTTCCTTTTCTCTTCCTTTTCTGTATTAGCAACTGTTTCTATCTTAACCCATGAAATACTTTGCTTATTTTCCTCCAACTCTCCTCCACCCCACTGGCAGTGGGGAATGAAAAAACAATTGTGTGGTGCTGAGCTGCCTGCAGAATAAAATAACGGGAGTAGTTAAGCCCTTCTGTGATGCTGGCATCACCTCTTAAGAGGTGTGGCTGCTGTATGTGCCCTTTATACACAGTGAAGCGTGTTGTGGAGTAAATTCAATGTACTCTACTTTCCTCTGGTAGGAGTTACGCTCATACGGCAACTTAAGTCTGCAGTAGATCTATTTTTCTGGGACTGCTGGCACGATCCTTTAGAAAGTGAAATGTCCTACTGATGAGACCTCTTCAGGACTGAAGAAGTAACCTGACAACAGTCTAATTGTTTCTCTTTTGGATTGCTGTAATCTGAGATTTATGAAGGCAAAGTTTAGAATACGCATTACTAGAAGATGACTGCTGTAGTTGTGCTCGATATTTTTGAAAATGTTTTGGAGAACCTCAGAATAACTTCACATTGCCCACTTAGTGCATCTTTGGTGAGGACAAGATCCAGCATAGTACCTCTTCTTATGGGTTCCTGTACCACTTGGAAGAGAATGTTATCATCAACGTATTCCAGAAACCTCTTCCATTTCTAGGACCGTGCTATGTTGTTCCTCCAACAGATAATGGTACAGTTTACATCCCCCATAGGGGCCACATTGAGTGAATGTGAAGCAACTCTCATCTGTTGTGAAGGGCCTCATCCACTGAGTGTTCCTGGTTGGGCAGACTGTAGCAGGCCACCACTATGATGTCTCCTTCCCCTGCTGTCCCTTTAACCCTAACCCATAAGCTTTCTGGCAGATCCTCATATATCCCTAGATGAAGATCCATGGACTCCTTCTCCTCATTGAAGTAGAAGGCAACACCTCCTCCCCTTTTTCCCTGCCCATCATTCCTAAAGAGTTTATATCTGTTTGTTCTTTCATTCCAGCAGTGAGAGCCATCCCACCACATCTCAGTAATGCTAATGACATAATAGCCCTGGAGGCCTGTGTATGCATGCAACTCCTCTTGCTTGTCCCACATGCTCCATGCATTATTGCACAGGTATTTGAGTTGGGCTCCTATTGGGGCTCATTTACCAATTGGAGTTCCCTTCTCCTGTGCCTTAGGCACTATCTTAATGACCTGTGATCCAACTCTGGGCCCAGGGCATCCATTACCATCATCATTCAAAGTGGGATGGTGTGATCCCCTGGCAACTCTTGTTTAAAGCCCCTCTTGTTAAATTGGAAAGCTTGTTGCCAAAGATGGCCTTTTCCTTCTCTGAGATATGAACCCTATCCTTCCCCAGAAGACCAGATTTCTCAAAACTTGTTCTATGATGTAAGTAGCCAAAGTTACTCAGTACTGATTTGGTACTTTATATTGCTTATGTTTCTCAAAGTATAGTGTATTTATCTAGCTGAAGACCTTTTTAATTATTGTTATTTTTATTATTATTATTATTTCTTATGCACCAATCCCTTCTGGGTGGGTGAGATGGCAGCTAACGTCTTGTGCTTGAGAAGATAACTATTTGGCTTTTTAAACAAAAATCTCCGTACTTCCTTCAGTTTTAAAATTCTCTTTATAGATTTGGGATTCTCTTTATAGATATTAAATTTTTGTTCCTTAAAGGGGGGGAAAAAAAAAACCAACCATTCTGTTCATAAAAGTTAGGTTGGAAGAACAAAATAGTTTCTATTTTGTGGAGCTTAACTAAGTAAAAATGAAAAACAGCTGATCCTTGGGCATTTCACTTTTTACTCCCTAACTACAGTAGTAAGCTTAAGAAAACAATGTATTGGCAAACTTAGCTACTATAAATTAACTTCTGCTTATTGCTCAGCGTTGTTAATTTTTAAGGCAGCTCATTCCACTGAGATTGGACCTTTGTTTTTAAAGTATCCATTTTTAATATGAATAGTTGTTTAAAAGAAACTGCTACTTAAATGCTCTGTATTAAATTCAATTCAGCATGGACCTTTCTAGTAATATCGTAGAGAGGTTTTTATCCTGGTCAAGAAAGTTCAGAATATCTACATTTATTATCCTGTGTAAGCTGTAAAATAAAAAAAAAAATTAAAAAAAAAGAGGTGGATGTTATAAGATGAAGTTGTGTCTCTGACTCCATTCACTGTTTCTGTTGCCACAATGAATCTCCACCATATCCTCCAATTAGTGCAATGTTATAAAACCATAGACAGATGGAAAATTAATACTTAGAGCAAAATACCCAAGGTTTTGGTAAATGGAAATTCTTTGAGCAACTAATGATGTTAACAGTTAAAATGTAGAGAAAGCAGCCTCTTCAGAAAATGATGAAAGCTCGTGTGTGTACTGAGGCAGTAGGTCACCTAGTGATAGTCTTACATGTGAGTGTTTCTGTGAATTGGAACCATCTGTGACTGAGTGCTTAAAAAACACTTTTGTACCAGTAAAAATAAATAAATACAGAAAAAAACATTTCTTCATAAGGGCCCTCAGACTCAGAAAGTTTGCAAGATCTACTTCTCGTTTCACTGTTTCTGGAGGGTGCCTCGACAGAGCCCTGAGTACTGCAGAAGTGTGAAAAGCTATTACGGATTGGAGAAGGGTTCCCCATCATCAGGAGTTCCTCGTAACTGTAGGCCTGAAGAGCTTAGGGGCAGGGAATGAGTTAATTGATGCTGCTTTAAAACCAGAGTGATTTTCCTAACTTTGGTGTTCTTTACTATGGGGATATTTTAATAAGTATTTTTCCGGTGATGAATACTTGCACACATCTGAATCTAGTCTTCTCAGAGTAATAGTTCGGAAGGGATCAGTGCTTAGTGTCAGAGGGAAGAACTGTGCTCGCGCCTGTTCTTTGCCATCACTGCAGGTAGCTACCCAACTGGTAGGTTAATGCTCTGTGGAAAGGTACTTTACTGGATGAAATTCCCTGCTTCCTAATATCCTTAGCTTGGGATTATCCACGTGGTTTTCTGCTTGTGGTTCTGCCTTGTGCTGGTCTGCAGATGAAGTTTTTTTAGTTTTAAAGCTCTGTTGTTTTCTCCAGGGAGAACTTGGCAGTAGATGTGTATTTATTTTTATGTGTACCTATAGTGCAGCTGGACTGTAATACAACAGTATTCCACAAAACTGACTGTGAGTATCTCGTTGTATGCTGAGGGACAGAAAACAAAAATAAAACAAAAAAAGATTATTTCCAGTTAAAGAAGATTGTGTCTTTATTCTGGGTGTCTGTACGTGATCAGCCCAAACTGCTGCATATCCTTGTTTGGGAGCTTGGGGCAGCCATGGAAATCTTGTATCAGGCTGCTGCATGGGTGCAGGGGTGCATGAGGAAATGGACAAGTTTCGATGTTAGAGCTGAGAAAACATTGGTAATAAAGCCTACATAGGTACTTATTATGTGTAATGTGTTCTCACCTGTGTAAGAAGTTTCCATATGTATCTCTTGCAGCAGCCAGAGCATGTCAGGTGAAAGCTGCACACTGCCTGTAAAGGTGCTGCATTTTAAAAGTTTGTCACCATATAATAACAAAATATTCACATCTGGTTGATGTTGTGCTCATAGTGAATATCCCATACTGTTACTGTTGTCTTTGTCCTAATTTTGTTGTCTTAAACTTTAATTGCATTATGCCACTACTGTCATTATTAAAAACAAGACAGAAGCTGTTTCCTTTCTTCCTAGCTGTACAGGAAGAAGTGACTGTGCATTCTTGCACTTAGAGGAACTGTTTGTCAAAGTCACTAAGAAGAAAGGAGGAATGTGATATTGATGCCCGCAGTTTAGGGGAAATGTTGAAGTGCATAAATGAGAGACAAAAAGTATTTTATTTTTCTTTAGAGTCTGCAGAAAACTCTTACTGTAGTATGTAAATATTTGTGGAATGAGAACTATGACTAATAAGTTTCCTTAGCAAAATGTATACAAGGACCAAGCTGATCAAGGTAACCACATAAACTGGAAATAAAGCTACCTAGACAAGTTGTTGCGAAGTGTTTGGAGCGTGGGGAGCCTAGTGAGGGTTTCTTTATCATTACTGCACTTGATATTTTCAGATGAGGGCAGGATGCTTTTAATAAGAGGGTGTGCTCTTATAAATATGTGCTAATCTTGCTTCATATAGAGGTAACAATGCAGTTTATTGCTTTGTGATAAATTAGACTTAAGAAGATTGAAGAAAAGGTGTTGGCAGTTCAAAAATATAAAGACTGTGGGTTTTGATTTTCTTTTTTTCTTAATGGAAAGGAGTTGTCTAATCTGGGGGTATGCACTGGCTAACATAACAATTGCTGAGCTACTGTGCAGCAAGTTGGGCATAAAGAAAAATGTTCCTTGTCTTTGGAATTGTGAAATACTAGGGGGAATGAGCCTGTGGAAGTTGCAGTAATAATTTCAAGGTAGCTGACTTGTGCCTTGAGTAAGAGGGATGAGCTGGATGACCTCTGCAGTTTCTCCCGGCATTTTTTTCTGAGACTGTACTATGTAATGTAGCTCTTCATTTCATCTTCAACTTCCTGAATATTTCTGTTCATTTTGACCCTGCTCTGCTAAGTCTCTGGATCATTCTCTGACCGTTCCTGAGTATCAAACTCAAATGATATTCTACATGTGTTGTAATTTCAAGGCAAAATTGTTAAAATGCACCATCTCCTTTTTAGGTCCTCCAGGGAAAAGAGGTAAGCGGGGCAGAAGAGGAGAGACTGGTAAGTTTTCACTTTCCTAAGTTGCACTGCTGTTTGATGCCTGCGTGTTTTTGGGAAGATACATATACAGCATGCCTTCATTTTTATTTTTACTGCTTGTTATTCTCTGAAGTAGAGTTCTGAAACTTCTTATGTAGAAATTTGTGACCCTTGGCATATACCTGGTGGCCTTCCAGATAGCTGTCTAGTCTCTAGTGTCCTTTCTTTGTAGTCGCACTTCATAATGCTTGGCATAGCGCCGTTGGCAACATTACTGGTAATTGTCAAATAATTCCAGTGACTTCTGAGGTTAGCATAGATCAGAGTAACTCTAGTAGTCAGCAGACGGAATACTGTCAGTGTTGCATTAGGCCTTCCTGGATTGAGATGAAGTTTTAGAAGGAAGGGAGTATGTCAGTATCAAGGGAAATAATGTGTTAGAGTACTCTGCATGAGAGATATTGCTGTTCACTAGAAACAAGTAGCAAGTTGTCATGGAAATAAGAGAAGTATTGGGTGGTTTGTTATCCTGTATCAGGGAGCTGGCTGTTGAGATCTGAATGTTGAGCTTGAAATTTCTTTTGAAAAAACATTATGGGATGCTGTGTACCTATTCCTGCTGGCACTCGTGGGAGTTGAACCTATTGTTTACCTTGAAGGATTTGAGCCTTCAATGAAGGTGTAATTTCTAGAACTGATGCAGGAGAAAATGAAGATTTCTGATTTTCTTGGTTGTCTTGTCTGTTCTGCTGGTTAGGAAAAATGTTCCAATCAGCTTGATCTCCATGAATTCATTATGTAGTTCTTCTTAACCTTGCAAATTGTCATTTATCTGGCTCTTTCTGTATTTGTTTTCCTGCATCAGAAAACTGAAACCAAGCCCTGACAAAAGTTAATGTAAATCACCTTGATGTTTCCATTTGGAATTGGATTAATGTTTACTTAGAAATGAGTGCTATGTTACAGAAAGATACTCTGTGGTTAAAGACTCTTACAAATGTTTCTGGCAATTACTTTGTGGTATGCTTGTTTGTTCATTTTATGTCTCAAATAAACACACATTAAGCTATTAACAAAGGAAATTGATCTCTCTCATTTAAAAACAGACCTGCACTTTAAAATGCTGCTTAAGAGTATTTACCAGTATAAAGAAATTACTTCAGTTACAGGACAATAAAATTGCATTGTTAAAAACAAAAGGCTATCAATACTAAAAGCAATCTCAAAGTACAGCTGCTGTGGTTTTATACTCCTTTTTCACTTAACTTTATTCAGAAATTAGAGAGAGACATAAAAGCTAATGAAATGCCATTGATTTGAGAGCAGCAGCTGCTCAGCTTAATAAGACTGAAATAGTAGATTTGATTTGTAGCCCTTTGATAATGTTTCCAAGAACAGCAATACAAAAGTCTTTGAGTCTAAATAATTGAAAAAATGTGCAAATATCACTTCATAAAGTGTGACGTTTTAACAGGGAATGCTTTATACGTATGCCTGAAGAAAGGAAGGTGATGAAAAGAAAGTTCAGCGCTGTCAGGTGGCCACTGAAACCTCCCATTATAGGCAAAGCTGGAGGTTGCTGGTGCATGTGTGTCTTGACTAGATGCCAGGGTTAAATGCCAAGGGTACTTTGTGCAATTTTGCAGCCAAGCTGTGATGAGATGCCCAACTGTGTGGCTAGCTGAAAGTGGTGATGCAATTACGTTTGCTTTGTGTGAAGTCTGACAAAATGAACCATAGTCTATGGCTGGTATTTTTGGCCTGGCATGAAATTGCATGGAAGTGGATGGAGAAGCAACTTTCATTAAGATTGCATGACCATAGTTGAAGGATTGGCTTCTTTGGGAAGGTAAGAGCATTAATTTGAGCATTAGCTGTATTTACAAGTTGCAGAGCACTACCAAAACAAAAAGAATTTTAATCAGAAAAAAGTACAATGTATCAGCAGCATTGCTGGCTTCAATCCTGATGCCTCGCGTTTGGATTTGTACATATGTGTCTTTCTTTAATAACTTCATAAGCTTACACATTCTTTTTTTGTCTGTCTTTTTTTTCCCCCTCCTCTTTCCCCGTCCTCCCTCCCCACAGGACCTCCTGTAAGTACAGTGATACATTGTTGGTTCTTCCAGAATCAGGGAGAAATCGATGTTAGATCCTGTTTTGTTACTACCACGATAAACTGATCATGTATCATCAGGAGGGAATCGTGATATTTATACTTGCACATCATAAGCACTTGCTAATTATTTCGGAGCTGAATAATTTAGTCAGAATGTTCCTAAATAAAAATATATCTAAAATTGTAAAGCTTTACATTCAGCACTCCAGATAGCAGTTTGGATCACAATTCCATGTAAGTATGTTATGTTCATTTTACTTATGACTTGATAACAGTTATTTTACTACAGGATAAAAATGAGTGTTCTATCTTGAGTCCAGACTCAGTCACTCTGACTTTTAATGGGTAGTAACTTGCTCTGCTGTTGTCACAAATCCTTTGGGTGAAGACTCCTAGTTCTTTGGAAGGATATGGGCTGTCCAGATCATTGCAGTCTAATTGCTACTAAAGCCAGTAAGTACTTATATGAAATTAAAAGAAAATAAGACTATACAGTTTAGTAAGTCAGTTGAATCTCATGCTGATCTTGTTTACAAGAAAACAGTTTCTCAGGGTTTGGTTTTCTTTAATTATTTTGTGGCATGTTCCTGGAGTAAGTTGAAAGTCAAACTTGAGAACAGCATTAAGCACATATATTTCAGACACTTATACTTGTCATGCCATCCATATGGTGTGAATGTGTAATCATCAAAACAGTATCTTTTTTATTTTGCTTGAAGAGGTTTTCTTTTTTCTTTGATAGATACAGTAGGTAGATACGCTATTTCCACAACATTTACTGGACCAGGTTATCTGTTTATTTTATCCTACACATTTGAAAATAGTAAACCAATATGCTGGACTTCTGCTGTGACCTAATGACTTAAGTGTAAGTTGTATGTGCTGGGCAGTGACTACTTATCTTTGAAAGATTTCGACCGTGTGCTCAGCAGTTCATAGTGGCAAATTGATTCAACAAGCTGTCAGTGAAAAGCCAAGCTTAATACCTAATGGTGCTGTTTATTTGAAAGAAATATTGACTTCCTCAATTTCTTTGCAGTCTTCCCATGAAACACAAAGAACAACCATAAATCATGATGCAAGTGATTTTCTTGTAGCAATAATAGCAAGAGCTCACTATGTGTCTCATTAATGACCTTGACTTCAACACAGTTATAGTGTAGATTCCTTTAAAAATAATAAAAGTCTAGTTCGTGGTATTTTATTTTAATACAAACCTGAAATAGCTCAGAAGGCTGACCCATTTTTAAGAAGTCTCATTTAAAATTTGGAGTCTCGTATACAAAACTGACTTACAGTACTTCATTGCTCTGAATAGCAGTAAGGGTTTAATTTTCTACGAGGCATTTAAAAATGTAGAATCTTTTCCTAATTCACTTTTGATAGATAACAGTCTAGCTAGGGGCAACTGTTACAAACTCAATTATGGTTTTTACCTGGAATACTGAGGCAATCCTTCTTGTTTAAAGCAGCAAATGTTTGTATATGCCACATGGCACTCCATAGGATTTAGTTGTGTGCCGTATTTTCAAAGGATACTGCAGTGCTCTGTGTATTTTACTTGTATGTGATGGACAAGTGTCACATGTGGTAGCAGAATCCATTATAGCATTCTCAAATTTCTTCTATGGCACCTACATTCTAGTGGTAGCCTATGTATGTTACCTAACTGACTAAGCATTACAACATTTTTTTCTTCTAACTACATTGCCCTTTAGTCTACCTATGTGGATAATACTCTTTGTAATACAAGGAATTTCACTGAGCATCAAAAGTAGTCAGACTTCTGTTTAAAATACTTTATCTAAACTAGCTGACTTCCGTTGACAAATCTCCATTTATTTCACCACATAGTACCTATTTTATATTTGTTAGCTTATCGCATAGTAAAAAGTCATGGTTATATGAATTTTATTTTGTCAGTAATGTATGCTGCATGCCTTTTATGTCATATGTCATGGTTGTGTTGTTAATGTGTGTCATACCATTTCATCTCATTCAACCAGGGTCTACCAGGGCGAAATGGCTATCCGGTAACTCATCGTATCTTTACGATAGCTTGTATCACTCTAAAATCATTTTTCTAGGTTGTTCTTGTCCTGTTGTTGTCATTGCTGTTGTTGTTTTGCTTTATTACTGTCAAAAGGACCTTTTTCCTGCTTCTCAGATGCCTACAAAACATAACATTTCCTTTAATTAAAAAAAAAAGTTGAGAATTTTAAAAAAGAAAAGAACAAAACCACCAAGAAAACCTCAGTGTTAACAATGCATAAATGCAGTGTATTACTTGTTTGACTTTATATGTATTTTGTGTTGAGCATCCACGTCCTTGTATACAATTCTTTTTCACTTTAATTTAAAAAAACATTTAGCAGGAGATTGCATCTCAATTTTCCATATTAGAATGCCATTCAGCTGGCATATGGAACCTCTAAGTCCTTTCTTTCAATAGTGCCTTGCTTCTCTTGACTGCTTCCTTCAATGCATTTCGAGCAGAATAAAATTCTATTAGAAAGGTCTTAACAGTGGCTGTATAGTCTCTCACAGACTAATTTCATGATAGTATGTGTACTCTTCCTGTCAGTTTCATTCATATCTTTGGGACTTGTTGCCTGAGAATTGTAATATATATGAAATAATGCATCTTTCTAAAATCTATTAACAAATGCATTTATTTTCTTTCATCTAGTCAGTCAAGCTGAATGCAGTCTCCCAGTCAATAGTTGTATGCCTAGTGTCATGTGTTTATCAGAAGCCAAGTGGGGAAATGTGCTAGTGACTACATTTCAGAGACAGTACATATGTTGTACATAGTGACTGTTCAGGTATAATGAAGATCTTACCTGAAGCACTTGATAGAATTGCATGGAGGGCTGTCACAACTGTATACTCCAGCCATTAGAACAGTTTTTCAGTAACTTTTGAAGGTGTTTCTGCTGGTAGATATACACTACTTACGAACCTTGAAAGCATGCAGATGGATGATCATTTGAATGCTTTTCTCAAGACATCTGCTATAGGCATAGAGTTTACTGAGAAATGTTACCAATGAACCATCCAGAGCATGTCCTTATAGTTACAAGTAGTTGAAAGTCAGCAGAAGAGGAACTGACCTTTAGTATTGAGAAACCTGCTAGAATGTACTGAAACCATTAGGTTCAGAATGCACATTACAATGGTACTTACAAAGCTTATTCTGCATGCCTGTCTTTAGAACATGGTGTGAAAAGCTTGACATAAAAAAAACCCTTTTCTTGCTCATCATCTAGCTCCAAGCTTTGTGTATAGAGATTTGAATTTTAAAGGAAAAAGACCCACAGTGACAGAAAACCAGCCCTGAGGTTGGTGGAAATTAATGACCTTAAAATAACAAGGTTATGTTGTGCAAAGCACAAAAGCTTCATAAACTTAACTTCTTGGCAAGTTAAGAAAGTGAATGAATGCATCAGTGGACTTATGCGTGTTTTGAAGGCTCTGCAGGGACAATTTGAAAATCTTATTTTCATTAGAGCCTGAACACCCAGTGCTTTGTCCTGCTCCAGCTATTTTCTTGTGGAGTCTTGCTCTGGGATCTGAAGACAATAGAGATTCAATGCAGTGTTGCTGAGATGGCTGTTTTCAATAGTGGCATTGTTTTGGGCAAATTTTAGTGTGTACGCTTTTCTGCATATGCATGTGGCCATCGATGTGTGCACACGTGCCTTCTTCAGCAGTGCTTAGCACCTACTGAGCATTTATTTTTCCTACCTGAAGATAACAAGTAAAAGAATTCTTGAGCACTGTCTTTGGCTGTCTGCTCAGAGCTTTTTGGTTATAGCCATGTCCTCCTGCTTAGTAAGAGAAATATTTAACAGCACGTGCGATGCACATTAGAAGTACATACACAGTCTTGTAGAGCTCTGTGAAAAGACTATTGTTATAATGTAATTGCTGTAATCTTCATTAGGTTTTCAAGGATATTTTGTGAGGATAATAATGTCTATCTACCACATGGAACCTGAATAAGCTGTCTGCTGAATAAGCTAAAATATAACTGTGGTTGTACAAAAGCTAGCAGCTGTTTTCTCCGTGCCTTAGGTTTTGAGTGTTTCCATTCATTCTAATTTTAAAGGTATCTTGAGACATAGCAATAGTAACATTAATAGGAACTTCAGTGAGAAATCTAGTTTCCCTGGAAGATACAGTATCAAAAGTCAAGAAAATAAGCTGGACATGCCCCTAATGCGTAACAGTTACTAAGGAGCTAATAAGACAGTGATTTATTGATTATGCAAGACACCACAGAATCTTTTAAAAGCCTGCAGTGCTATGGCTCCTTTTTTCTTCATTAAGAGCTTTGAACAACAAATAGAGGAATCAAATTAAGAGTTTAAAGTCTTCCAAATTCAGTTTAAAATTAGAATAGGCTATAATATTTCCCTAAACAAAAGAGAACTACAGAATGTGTAAATGTTACTGAATGAGAAATGGGTTTTGTATGGCCGTCTCAATTGAGAAATAATGCTGGAATTTGGAACTCAAACAAGTAGTGTGTGTGTGTGTGTATATATGTATGTATATATATATGTAACTCAGCTGTTTGGGATTGCAGTGCAGTAACCAAATAGTACATGAACCCTATGATGTTCTGTGGAGGAAAAAGAGCCTGTGAGTTGATGAAAGGATGCCTGAGCTGGTGGTTCTCCTTTGACTGTAAAACAATATCACTTCACCAACCCTGAGATGAAAAACTTTGAAATTTTACCTATCTCTTTATTTTCAGTCTTTCTAGTTCTTGAAATACACATTTAACTATGGATGTTGAAGATAAGCTGGCACAGGACGAGTAAGGAAAATAAATTATTCTCAGCGTGACGTAATTTCTTTTAGCTTAAAGGCTTTTAGAATCATGAATCTGATTTTTGTGCCTGTAAAAATAGTGTCTCAATATAAAATTGTGTATCCTCTTATGTTTCTGTTTCGATATGACAAATGAGATAGAAAATTCCAGAAAAATAGAGAAGGTCTGTGAAAGGATTTGAACGTGAAGAAATAGGCATGGTATGGAAGAATGCTAAAACTACTGTTGTGAGCAATTGGAAAAAGACATTTTACTGCCTTTCTGTGTTGCTTTGTCCTTGACAGCACTCCTATTTCATTGTTTCTGCTGTTCTTCCAGGTAGAAAGATTGCAGCTTAGTAGGCAACTATGTACTAAGTCATAGCATACAGTGAAGCCTTTCCTCTTTCTTTCTCTGCTCTTGCTTTCATATATCTCTGATGCAATTGTATATAATATGTTTCCTAGGCAGTTGGTAAAGTGCACCTCTGTGAAGGACAAAGCGTTGAGCTTTCATTCTTTATATTCGGCTCAGGAACCAGGCAAGGTTATGTTTGACGGCTCCTTTGTATTTGCCTGCATGTGACTCAGCAGCAGTAAGCTTACACGTGGAAATGTTACCTTAGAGGCTTTTCTTTCTCCTGTCTGCTTCCTGTGCAAATAATCAGGCAGCCCATGTCTCAGAGGATGTTTCTTATCGAGGCATAAGGTATCAGGACTTGTATAGGAACTGCCGATGATTGGAACTATGGACCATGGGTATGAAACATCAATATGTTGACTATTACCTGGGCTTGGAACTGAATTTCTTTCTTTTGGAGAGTCTTCACAGGTTGTTCCAGGCTACGGAATTAAGGGAGTATCAATTCAGTTTGAGTCTTAGGTATTTTCTTTATTTAAAATGAAGGGACAAAATAATTTCTAGCATAAGAAATAGTATATAGTTTATGTATGAAAAACGTCTCACGGGATGTCTGCTTTTCTAGTTTCTTACTTCTGTATTAGTGTTGCTTAAAAATTATAAATAAAACCAAACAAAACTTTGCATGACAAGTTACACTTTCATTTAATAAGGTCAAAGGAGTTGACTGGTCTTTTTCTGTCAGTTCACATATATCTAGCAGCCTTTATTCTGCATTTTTTTAATGTAAATAAAAACTTCAGCCTATGGCAGTCTAACCATCTCTACAACAGATGTGATATTTCAAGTAGATGATCATGGCTCCTTTTTGCACTACGTTATACATGTCTAAGCTCAGGTAATTGCTGTGTCAGTTCCTGAGCTTCCCCTTAGGATTTGACATGGCAATCCAATAGAAGTTTGTGTCTCTTTTACAGTATTTCTTCTTCTCAACAGGTGTTTTTGTGGACTGCCTTTTATTTTTGGCATTTGACCGAAATAAGATCTTCAAAACATATGCCAGCAAAACTTTTCTATAAATTTTGTATTTGATAGAAAAGCATTGATAACTATTTTAGATTTCAGAGTAATTCTTTATTCTAAATTCACAGAAAATTCAAAACATCTGGAATCTCAAGAGCTTCTTTGTGCTCAGTGATTTTAGTACATTTTCTCAGTTCTATGTAATGTATCCTTTCTAGACTGACAGAAGTTGATTGGCTTGGGAAACATTAAGTTTTCAGGTGACCCATACTATTTGTTCTGAAAGCACAGAGAATCCTCTGCTTCCCTCAGGAAGATACAGTTGGTCAGCTGCACATCTTCAAAGGATACTGGGTTCACCATTTCTAATAAAGAACTGTGTATACCTTGCTTATTTTTCCAAAAAGTTGCCAACTAATACTGGTGCTTTAGAGTCAGCAGAGAATGTGTAACTAATCAGTATAACTGTTATGTATAAATTACTTCCTTGCAGCTTTTCTTCTTCTTTCATATAATCCCTTTCTGTTAATACATTGCTTGCAGCAAAATCAATACTCAGATTTTCTTGCTGCCCTCATCAACACTGCATATATGTCACTTGGTTGATCAGACCTTCCAAGAGACATACTTTGGCCCTTTGAGAGTGTAATACCAACGTTACAGCCAGTTCCTAGTTGCTTTTTTAGGTAGTACACAAGTGCTGCAACCCTGCCACGGGAACTTGTAAATAGGCTCTATGTTTATTATGATCAGACTACAGCAATAAGGTTTGGAGTTCCAGCTCTCACAGAGATGAGCTGGCTTCCTACAGCTGTAGGTGAAGGATGCTATCAGCCTTTTCCATGGGTACATTTGTCATGTTCAAGACTCAGCAGTAGCTGTAGCTACAAGAGTGTACCAGTATAACCTTTTTCAAATCATACTAGTGTTATCTGATGTGAGCCTTGAGCAAAGGTTAACTAAGTACAAACTTTGCCCTGATACTGAACCATAGGTATGGTCCTAATTGCAGTTTTTAAGCTGCAGACTTGAAAACTATATTCTGGAACCATTCGTGTTCATATAGATAAGGGATAAAGTCAACTGTGGGGGAAAAGAGGACATAAAATTACTATAATAATAATTTTAAAAGGTCAAAACACCACCATAAAAACAGATATCTAGGAGCATCGTTGCTACTAATACTGGCAACTTTTACTGTAGTGGAAATGCTAAGTCATGACCTGAACTACTGATTGAGCACCTGGTGGGAAGGCAGGGCCAATCCAGGGGGGAGAGTTCAGCTGTGTGCTATGTACCTGATTGACTGGAAGGAGTGAAGCTAGGTTCCACCCCCTTTCCAGACTTCATTTAAGGGTTGGCAATGGAACTGAGGGTATCTTGCTAGAGAGCCCTGCATACCCGAGGCCTTCCAAGGGTAAGCAAGCAGCTTCTTTCCACTATTTATATTTCTATAGCTGTTGTGTTGGGTCAAATCCTCACTTGCTGCAGTTTGGGACCTTACCGCTCTGCTGTTACTGTATTTTCTATCACATTACAATTACTTTTTCCTGAATTCTTTAAGATTATTCTTTAAATCAGCAGTTCAGCTGTATGGATAGAGAACTAATGTCTTGCAAAGTCCAATTCTCTGTATAGTATTTTGTGGGTGTTAGGGTGTCAGGGGAATTGAGTGTCATAGCACTAGAATACTAGGGACCAGTGCTCATTATTGTGGAGTTCAGATTCACAACTAATGTTGATTTTAATTACTGTAATACACGTATCCATCAAATAAGTACAGGATTATAGCTGCTGGAACATATGTGTAATTTAACAAGTGAGTGTCTTTTTGAAATATTTTCTTTCATAGCTTTTAAAATTGCACTCACTTTCATTATTAATTCTGTGTAGATAAAGGAAAGGGGTTGAACTTGTTTGTCACTCACCTAACAGCAATGGTATTTTGGATCTCTGGTCTACTTCACTACCTTAGTTTAGCAGCTAAATAGGTGGCATGTAGAAGGCTGTAATTAGGATTTTTATGCCTGTGCTTTGGCATATATAATTAATGTTTGAACTGTTCCTAACATCATTCATACCTGCCCTTCGTTGGGAATTCCACTTGAAATTTCACAGTCATTTCCTTTCAACGCATGTTGCAAATCTCTAGTGTAATGGAAATAGCTTTTCTTAAGAAATAAACTACCTCTGAGCAGAATTATGCATTCCAAATGTTTTCCCAGTGTATAGGAATTGTAGCTCTGGGCTTCATTTCTTAAACTGTAGTTGTGACAGTCGTGTACAGATTATACAGTGAATACCTATGGATAGTTAAAGGTGCCGTTTGCAATTTGCTGAAGCTGCTTGATTTGTCACCTGTTTTAAGATTTAAAGGAAGTGTAGTATCACTGTCTGTCTTTATAAAGCTGATTGAAGAACTTTCTCCTCACTAGAAATAAAGTTTTTTTTTTTCACATACCTGCAGTGGGTCACACATTGCTTAGCATCATCCAGTAATTACATCAGAAATAGCTTGAGCCAGCATTTATCAGGATAGAGATAGGTTTGTGTGGTGCTCATGACACATGAGCACTTATGTTGAAAGGGATATTAAGTTTTTAATGTGGAAATTTGTTGTTTTTATGTAATGTTCATACCAAGGTACACTGCTGCTTATTGTGGGTGAGGGTGGATTTCTTGGCAATTGCAGTCGTAAGGGAACTGCTAGATCACTGCTTGGGCTGGTGATTGAGCACCTGGTGAAGGGATGTCGTTGGCCCAGGGGGTGCAGGCAAATTGTCTGCACCTGTGCTCTCCAGCTGACCAGAAGGGTTGGGCTTACATAAGGGCCAGCTGCTGGAGGGAGAGTATCTCTTAGACCTAGGCTGCTTTCTGGGAGGGAGTACTGTGTATCCAGAGATTATTCCTTCACTGGTTGGGTGAGTTCAGTTCTTTTTGTATGCAACTGTTGGTTTACCTGTGAATACTTTTGCCTGCTATTACCAAGAACCTGTTAGAAGCGATTTTACTCCTTTGTGATTTCAACAGATGTAAAAGCAGAAAGAAAAAATGGAAGTAGATATGCAAGTCATGACATGAACCAGTGATTGAGCACCTGGTGGAAGGCAGGGCCAACCCAGGAGAGCTCAGGTGCATGTGATGAACCTGAGTGACCAGAAGGCATGGAGGCAGGATCCACCCCTTCCCAGAATTAATTTAAGTGTTGGTAGTGTAGGCAAGGATATTTTACTGGAGTTCCTGGTGTATCTGAGGCCTTCTGAAGGTAGGCAGCTTCTTTTCACTGTTTCTGTGTCTACAGCTGTTATGTTTGAGCAAATTCTCACTTGCTGCAGCCTGGGATCTTGATGCTCTGCTGTCATTGTTGTGCCTTCCATCACATTACAGGAAGGCAAAGTAAAAGTGGGATCTATGGGTAGGAGACAAATCACAGGTTTGAATGATGTGCTCTATTTCTCAGTAAATAGTTTTGTGTGTGTGTCTCTACTGTAGTGTAAGGTTCACGTTTAAATTGATGTTTTTGTTCAGCGGTATTTGATTTGTACATGGTGTTTTTGGCCCGTGGCATCAGAAGTCATTTTGGTTTGGTATACAGTTTGTTTCAGAAATTTTGTTAATAATGGTGCAGTTTTCCATAACTGTTTTTGAAGGTCATCACCAAAGCATTGAGAAAAACTTGTGGCAGTTCAGTAACTTTTGTTGTGCATAAACTCCCTGTGAGTGAGGTTTCTGGTTTTCATTCAGGTACTCTGACTTTATCAGCTATCCCTCAGTACAGTTCCAATGAAGAAATGAGATCTCAACATTTCCACTTCCTGCTGTGGGAATCAATTATCCTTATTTTTTGTTCATACTGTGAATGATAGGATGATTTCTCATTTTAGCTCTCTGCCCTTGAAGTGTGGAAAATGTGATCTGGTATTACCATCACATACAAATTGTTTTTCTCTAGGTGGGATTGGAAAGAATTTTTTTTTTTTTGTTCTTCATGCTGTCACCAGATTCTGTGAGAGTTCTTTTATAAATCTGAAATACAGTTACATGAATATATATATATAAATATATAAATGAAAATAATGACAGTATTTATTTAGATGTGTTCATGTGTGAGTTCACAAAACTTAGAAGTTGAGAGATAATAAAATGATGGAATGATGATATTAGAACAATGAAATTGATAGATGTTTTAGGATTTTAATAGGCTGCTTTGCTGGACAATATTCTCTTTTTGGATTCATTTGTTCAGCTCAATTTCAATTGCATAATTTGACTAGATAATTTGATAAGAAGGATTTGCATGATTTGCTGGATTATGACCCAATAAGGTACAGATATGAAATACTTTTGGATTTAAAGGTTTTCTTGGTTAGGGATGTGAAGCAGAAATGCTAAGTTATTACCTGAACAATGAGCACCTGGTGGGAAGGCAGGGCCAATCCAGGGGAGCTCAGGTGCATGTGATGAACCTGAGTGACCAGAAGGCATGGAGGCAGGATCCACCCCTTCCCAGACCTCATTTAAGGGTTGGCAGTGGAGGTGAGGGTATCATACTGGAGATCTGTGATTACTTGGAGGCCTTTTGAATTTAAGCAGTTTTTCTTCCTTTCTATGTTTATATCCATGGCTTCTGCATTTGGGCTTGTGCTTGTTTGATGCAGCCGAGGATTGTGCTGCTCCTCTATTATTGATGTGTTTTCCATTACGTTATAGTGTTACAGGGAAGGTAGCCTATGTTCTACATTGTTGTGTTTTCTAGGTTAAATGTTTTGTTGGCTGATTAGGTTTTCTTGATTTGGATAGCAGTTGTCAAGAAATGAGAACAAGAAGTAATTTTGTGATTGAGATTTTGGTGCCACTTTGAGATGGAAGGTGCTTTCAGGATAAAAGTAGAAAACTCTTTCTAAATGGGGAAGCTGTGCAAAGCGAAGACGAGTACGAAGATACTTAACATTGTCTCCTAAAAATCTTAAAGGGCTAAATAGACACCACATTGATCAAAAGAATTAGTGGAGTTGCACACTGTACAAAAAAAAAAAGATATTGGGGAGGGGAGGGTAAGAAAAAATGGGCAAGAGAAGTTTGGAAGATGGGCTAGTATATCATATCCTTTCTTGTATAAAGAGGAAAAGAACTGCCAAAGTAGATTGAAGCAGTGTATTGCTGCTGAATCTCTGGATTAAAATAACAGAATACTTCTGGCATCCATTGAATAGCCTCTTATCGAGCCAGCTACAGGCAAACTAAAAATTGTTTTAGACAAACCAGCTAGCTGGTTGAATTTATGGCTCCAGATTTTCTTTTTCATGCCTTCTTTGAGTTTTTCTTGATTGTGGGTTTTTTTTTTTTTTTGTCCTCCTCCTCTGTCTTTTCTTACATTTCCTTACCAAGAATATGGTTTGTAGGTTTCCTTCTCAAACACTGTGGAAGCCAATATGGTGTTGCATCTACATCATGTTTACTTCTTTGGATAAGGCTTTTTTTATTATTATTTATAATGCTCATTGTTTTTCCCTGTTGACTTTTTTGATGCTTGTTTTTGAATGAGATATTGAAAAGCAAAACTCCTTGACTTTTCCCAATAATTTATTGTAAGAATTTTGGTACTAGTGGAAAGGTTATTGTATCTCAAATATTATCTCCCTTCAATATCTCATAAACTCTATGTCATGTATGATGTATAACGTAGTCTGGATATTTGAAGGACCTGGAGTCTAGCATGAAGGTCATTGGGACTGTCTGAGGTCAGTGGAACATGACAGTAAGGCAATGAGTTAGCTTTACAGTTAAAATAATACCTAGTAAGAGCACACATTTGCAAATGTTGTGTGTTGATTAATGATTTTGTTTTCATAGTCACAGTAATAATGATTCCTTCTAGAAGCCAGTTTTGGTACTGATTGTGTTAAGACCTATTTAGTTTTCATTACTACATACAATTTTTCTTGTAAAACTGGGGAAATCAAGCAGTGCATCATCAAATACTGTGTGGGAAATACTTCAGGTGAAAAGAGTGAAAAAGGTTGTGCGCTGAATTTTGCTTTATTTCATAAAATGAGATAATCTTTTAATGTGTGTTCTATATACAGATCATCATGGAAAAACTGTTTTCAGAGGATATATGGGTTCCAACTCATTTTTGAGGGTATGGAGTTGAACACATCACAACTGTTAAAGAATGGATTGGGTTGTAGTATATTCAAAACTGTAGTGGTTTTGAACTAACTAATATTTGTGCCTTTAAGTCTAGTTAGGTACTCAATACAAGTATCTGAATAGGATTGTATGTAGAGGACTTCTTTCTTCAATGCTGAAGTATGTATAGCAGTGCATATCTGAAAACACCTGCTTTGAAGTTTTTTTTTTATGTGCTGTGCATCTGAATGGGGTTGTTTTTTTAATGTTGCATCCCAGATGGAAGTATTGCATCTGTGCACTTGGGCCAGTTACGAATCTTGGTGTTTTGACTGATGTTCATCGTCTCGTTTTTCGTAGCCTTCTTCGGAGCACATGATATTCACAGGAAAGAGAATGGAGGATGTGGGGTTTTTTTATTTGTTTTGTTTTGCTTTGCTTTTTGCTTTCTTTGCTATTTAATCTGAGAATTTATTTACAACCCTTGGCTTTTTTTTTTTTTCTATTGAAGCCTTTGTAAGTACTTTTTTAAGGAAACCTATCCAATCCATCTCATTTATTGGAAGTCGAAAAGGAGTAATCTCTATAGTAGATGTATCTTAATTTTCTGGAAGCTGTGTTCAGAATATTTGCATTTATAGATGAATAAAAGCAGCATGATAGTCAGACTCCTTGTATTTCAATGGAGTACAGGTTAGTTTATGTACCTGCTCTTGAGTTTTGTTATTCTTCCAAAGGCGATGCTTTCTCTGAAGGAAGATCAAAAAATGGCCTATAAAGGTTGTGTTGCTATGGTGTTGTATTATGTATCAGGAGACTGTGTGCAAGACAGATTGTTCCTTGTTAAGACTACAGTGACTAAGTGGGACTTACTTTCACGGTGGTGTGGGGAGGACAGTGGTAAGGGATTATTTAGAATTATTCCAGAAGAACAAAAATCTAATTCATTGTAGTCATAGTGTCACAGCTGTTAAAACAATTTATCTCCTCCTGAATGCCAGCCAGCTAAGTTTTGAGATGTGGTCTTTTTCAGTTGATTGTTTTCTCATCAACATGGCATTAACCACATCTAATATATTCACGCGGTGTCATTGGCATTGATGAATTAGCCATTTGCTTTGTATCTGTGGATACAGGAGTTTCAATTTCTTTGGGAGAAACAAGAATTGTTGGGTAAACATTAGTGTAATTCTGAATGTACGTTCCTAGTGTTCAATTACCTGCTAAGCAAGTCTGGAATTCAGTAGCATAATAAAGTATTTTTTTTATAGTTATGTTTAGTTCTGTAACCTTTTCACAGGATTGTTTTTGTGGATAGATTAAGTATATCAGGGGATAAGCGCACAATTTTTAACACAGTGATTTTTTTAACAGTATGCACTTACAATGTGCCATAATAAATGGAATATCTGCTGACAGTCTTTTAGAAGATTCCATTCCAGTTTAGGTCTGCTCAGTTTTCTTCAGCATTTTTACATATAGCTTTCATCAGGAAGAATAGTTGTATCACTGTGATACTCAAAAATGCATCTGCACCACAAGAAACTGCTTGTCAGATTTCCTGCATAAACTATGAAAAACGAACAGCATCTCAGCAGTTATTTTTCAGCTGTGAGATGTGCTTTTAAAAAGTGACTATAATTTTTCTTGTATAGAACTCTTTGTACTTCCATATTGTTACCATATGTGGTGCTTCTTTTTGTAATTCAGCTGTTCTGTGAATAGCCAAACACTGAACAGTTTTTCTCTAAACCATTGACTGGCCCACCTTAAAATTGCAAAGAAGCTCTTATGGTGTTTAAACTTCACGCAGGACTCCAGGCTCAGGGACTTGTAATCTAGAGCAACTGAGTTTAGTTGTTCCAGCTGAAAGTTCTGGAAACTGTTGTTCCAGCTGAAAGTTCTGGAAACTGTTGTTCCAGCTGAAAGTTCTGGAAACTGTTGTTCCAGCTGAAAGTTCTGGAAACTGTTGTTCCAGCTGAAAGTTCTGGAAACTGTTGTTCCAGCTGAAAGTTCTGGAAACTGTTGTTCCAGCTGAAAGTTCTGGAAACTGTTGTTCCAGCTGAAAGTTCTGGAAACTGTTGTTCCAGCTGAAAGTTCTGGAAACTGTTGTTCCAGCTGAAAGTTCTGGAAACTGTTGTTCCAGCTGAAAGTTCTGGAAACTGTTGTTCCAGCTGAAAGTTCTGGAAACTGTTGTTCCAGCTGAAAGTTCTGGAAACTGTTGTTCCAGCTGAAAGTTCTGGAAACTGTTGTTCCAGCTGAAAGTTCTGGAAACTGGGTTATTTTGGAATCTTTAAAACTGTCATCTTCCATCTTCTGTTGCTGATGATTTCCATTGTGAAGATTAGCCTCAATTAGACATTAGGACTACTTTATGAAATCCATTTCTTTAGGTTGCATCATTTGATTCTTGAAATTTAAATACAAGTATGAAAAAAGGAAAATATTTTATTTCCAGTAGCAATAAGAGCAAAATGTGAGATTTGTCTGTTTTGCTTTGCAGTTTGCTATTAGAATATGTTTATTGTTTTATGTACATTTGCTGCTTATTTCCCTATATTGAAGACATAACGCTGCACAGGTGGTTTGGAATATAAGTTGAAATAAGTTTTTCATTACGTTCATGTTTATGAACTGAAATCCTAGTGTTGAGAACCTAGTCTGCATGGAGCAGCTTTTCTGGCCAATGGAAATGTAGTTTGGAACCTTATTCATGATGCTGTAGTTCTTCATTCTCTGGCTTTTATTGGGACCTTGTTGCTGAGACTCTTGTATACTGGCAGGGTATGCTTTTAGTTCCTTGTTGGCTCAATAAAGGCAATTTTGTTGAAGTTCTTGATGGGTGAATTCATGTGGCATATAACATGGAAAATTCCTGAATATACAGGGTTAGGCTATTAGGGAATAAAGAATGCACTTTGTGTTGCAGAAAACTATATATATATAAGTATGATCTTTTGTGGAGTTCAAATCACAACTTGATTGATTTCCTTTCAGAAAAAGCACCTTGCTTTTCCTGGTAGAAAACTGAGAGGTTCTGACAGTTGATATGCAGCCTGTAAGTCACTGGGCAAGATCAAGTAGCCTGACAGCTTTATTAAAACACTAAATATTTAATATTATAGTAAATAAGACTATTTCTAAATCATTTAAACTTTCAAAAAATTCCTGCCTTAGAACATATTGACTTACTTTGCCATCTCATCATCTTCCTGAATTTTGTGCCTCAGGTAGTTGCTAATAAAAACTGATTGGGAAAAGATTTCAGGAAGGTCTGTAATGGAGTTCTCTGAAATAGCCTTGTAGTGCTCTTATTTGTCAGTAACTTGGGGGATTTAGACAGAAGGCTTATTACTGTTCTTCTCACAGGAAAGTTTCTTCCTTCTTAAATCATTTAGATTTATCAATAATGTTCTGATTGCTGCCCAGAGAGATTTGTTGCAGGTTGATTTAATGGACTTTTTCTCTCAGGATTGTAGCAAGTGAATTCTGTGCCTGGTTGTTTCACTATCACTGCACTTAGCAGCATTGAAGTAGAACTTACATTACCTAAGTGGGAAAAAGTTAGCTAGTTGAAAATATTATCCTACTCATCACCTACATAAGCTTTAGAGCAGTTTCATTGAAGAGAAATCTCATCGGATCTGCTAGGCAATTATACTGCAGTACTTGGTCAGCCTTGCTAAACCTATAACTAACCAAAGCAGAAGGAGGGAAAAAGCAGTAGAGATCTATCATTTGTAATGGTATGATGAGGAAATCTGACAATCATGATCTAAAATAGGCAATTTGAAAATGTAATGTGTCATGTTTGACCTTACCTGAACCTGGGTATTATCTCTAAACCTTCTTAGGCACCAATTGATTTTCTTCTCGTATAGATGTTCTTAATCCCACTCATACTCAACAGCCGAGTTATAGCTCATACAGCTGCTGCAAAGTTCAATTCTAGCTTTCTTCTCTGTCCTTGATGCATCTTTATGTAGGAGATTTCAGGCAGCTGCAAGTAAAGATTTCACGACTGAACTTGCTGCAGACTATTTAGAAATGTGGAATGTAAATATGGAACAGTTTAGTCATCAGGGTAAGAGCTTCTGAATTCTGAAATGCTCTTATGTTAGTCAGAAATGATAATATTTTAAAGGTGTCAAATACGTGATCTAAAAGACTGTTTTTAGAAAAAAATCAAATATTGTCTGCACTGGGAAAAGTAACTGTTTCTGAAATATTTGATTTTTCTTAAAATACGGAAAATGATGAGATATCAGTGTTTGAGTAATGGTTATAGGTTCAGAGATAATTGGCCTATTTTAATTTAGATTTGTACAAAAATATAGAATTGAACAAATTTGCAGTGTCAAAACACTTCTTCATTTTTTCCACAGGATTTACAACAAACATTTCATTACATATTCTGGTATTATTAACCTATTAAAATTGCTGAACTGCTAAAATATGCAGATCCATTTTATTAATGAAATGAAAGAAGAATTAGATAAAAAAAACTATCAGTAGTTCATAAAGAACAATATTCTGGTTTTCATATTCTGGTTCAGAATGCGGTCATCTCACGAGTATTCCTTAAATAAAAGGATCGCTTAAGGACAAGTAGAGAATTCTTCTTGGATTCTCTTGGAAGAATCTTTTATTGCATAATAGTTTTTAATACCTATTATGTTCACATTCAGAATGCTCCAAAGAAACAAATGTCATAGTAAATCTGCTTAAAATAATAATACTGGGCATCTTTTTCGATAGGAATAATGTAAAATTTTCTGGTGCCTTGGCTGACACTTAAATTTTCTTAACCCCTTAAAAAGCTTGCTTCCAGAGTCACCTAGTTTATAGAGTACAATTATGTAGTGTTAAAATTTTGGCTAAAAATATTTATCTTCTGAGGCGCTTTACATTTTTGCTATACCAAATCTAAATGGCACTCATTCTCATTCCTCCCTTGTCATCCCTCTCAATTTTAGGGTTATTTGATAGTTAAGTTAATACAAAGTAAATAGCTGGATATACTTTAGGGGGAAAAAAATGACTGTACAAGCGTCTTTGCTTTTGAGGATCTGGGAAAATAAGTAATGTCGTAGCTGAATATCCAATAATTGCATATATTTTTGAAAAGGTAATGGAAACCTGGAAATGACATGTGTAAGTCTACCTCCTGTAGTACCTTTCTGAGTGAATAAACAGCTGATGTCTCTGTCTGCTGTTTAAACCCACTCATCCCCTTCTATAGTGCTGTCTGATTTTTTAACTATGGGAGTTGTTACAGAAGTTCATGTGCTTTTTGTTTTGTTTTTAAAAGAATTGACATGCTAACCTATAGTGGCAGTTAACTAGTGAACAAAGCAAGAAGCAGTTTGAACAATATGCAGCTTGGGAGACAGTCAAGCTAATGTAGGTCAAAAACAGACTATAGGTCTTAGTCTTTCTTTGAAAACTAACAAAAATGCCATTGACTATTCTTTGAGACTTCCAGTGTAATCATGTAATGAATTTCAATAAGTATTGTTGTATGAAAGATTTATCTGTGCATCCTGAAGTAGTCTCATGCACTGCTTCAGCTGATCTCACGCAGCCTGGATCAGCTGAGAAAATTCAGATTGTTTCAATCTTTTGAAAAATGGTTTTTCCTCAATTGAGGAAATAAGGAAACTGTAATGGTTTTCATTTAAAAAGATGTAATGCTTTTCGAAATGACAGTATTATTCAGTTTCACAGTAAATGACCTTTTATATTCAGAGATTTTTTTCTCCTGTAGGGCGCTATGTCTGAATCAAGTTTTTTACTCTTCTATAAAGGAAATCCCAGAAGACTCTGCCAGGTTAGACAGCAAAAAGTCCTGATACACATGGAATGAAAGAGGGAGAAAGCCTATCATTTTCAGTTGTGACCAGGTGCTTGTTTTATGTCTACTGGAAAATTCTGAATTTTTACTTTTTTTTTTTTTTTTTACTAAGTCTCTTCAAGATTCTACTTGTAGTTCTATAATTCAGGTGCAGAGCTATGGATAAAGAGCAGGCAATAAAACTAGCAGTTTTGATCTTGTACAAATACTTGCATAAGTTACTACTGTATTCATTAGTCATAAAAAATAATCAAGTCTTTTGGGCTAAACTTGCAGGAGACCAACTGTTACACTTAGCTGTTGGCACATACAGCCCTCTGGGGAATTTTACGTACTTACCGTAACCTTACTGCTGAGTTTCCACTGTTAATATCTTTAGTTTGCTTTCTAGAAGTAAATGCATCACAGTTAGACTGTAGCCCAGCCTTCAGTTTTGCACCTGCGGCTGACTGCGTGTGCAAATGTTGCTAGATAAAATTCCTATTACGGAGTGCTAGAAAAATCTGGGAAAGCTAATAATTTGCAGATTGGTTTTGATTGTTGGGATATTACAATACTAGAATTAGAAAATTAAGTAACTTTGAGGAAATTAGTGTTTTGTGTGTGCTTGTGTGCTAGAAGTACAGGATCAACTTCTCAGCAGTGTGTGGCAATAGGACCAAGGGAAATGGCCACAAACTGAAGCATAGGAAGTTCAGCACAAATGTGTGTGGGAACTTTTTTCACAGTGCTGGTGATGGAGCACTGGCGTAGGCTGCACAGAGAGGTGGTAGAGTCTCCTTCTCTGGAGACATTTAAGACCCACTTGAATGCCTACCTCTGCAACCTGGTCTAGGGAGCCTGCAGGAGCCTTGGCAGCAGGGTTGGACTGGATGATCTCTAGAGGTCCCTTCCAACCCCAACAAATCTGTGATTGTGCAATCAAGAGCTACTGAGGAAGAGTACTAATAAAAACTGTCCTGATAATTTACTGGGAAGTGTTGCATTCTTTATAAGGCAAGAACTGGTTTATAGAAGAAAACTTAAAATATTATGTAGGCTTTCTGAGTGCTCACAGCCTTTTCCAGGACATCAGAACATAACAAATTATGCAGATAAACAAGATAATGGTAACCTGCTTCACATTCTCAGCATGTCATCTAATCTTGTAACATGAAAGTAAATCCCAGAAAAAGCTGGAGGTTATTTTCCTGTAGGGCTATCCAGACACAGAAACTTGTTATTGGAACTTGAAGAGTAGGTTAGATCACGGGCTTTTTGGGAAGCCACTGAAGTAGCAAAAATGAGTTTCACAAACTGTGCATGCAGCTCATGTCCTGTTTCCTTCTGTATGCCTGCTGGTATTTCTAGTGCAGTCCATGATCGAGGTTGTATTCCTTGGTCAAAATAAAGGTGGAAATCTTCAGTACTTCATTTAACTGTGTGAGCTGATGCTTCTTATTAAACAATTATTACAGTATTAATTTAAGTGTATTAGTTATGAGATTTAAAATGGA
The DNA here is from genome assembly GCA_036925125.1 of Oreortyx pictus. Taxonomy (NCBI): domain Eukaryota; kingdom Metazoa; phylum Chordata; class Aves; order Galliformes; family Odontophoridae; genus Oreortyx; species Oreortyx pictus. Next base: position 51,501,161 of record JAUPFR010000005.1, on the reverse strand, counting down.
TTCTTTTCATCTGGCAATCATGTAATTGCGAAAAGACTGTTCCATTTCTTCAGATTAAAAGAGTGCACAGACCAGATGCATTATTTCATACATTTGGTTACGTTGTGACCACTGGTAATTTTTTTCCAACCTAACAATTCCTTCATTGCATGCTGAACACCAGCTATTGTCTACTTTGCATCACGCTTTTTTTATTTCTTCTATTGTAGGTCTGCTGCTTTGGTTGTTTATTTTCTGTGCCCTGATTCTCAAAATATCTTTAAACTATTGCATTTAATTGCTGACTTAGCCGTCTTCTAAAGCCTGTGGCATTCCCCGCGTCTGTATGTTTTTCTCAACTTCAGCGTTCCACTGATTTTAACTTTCAATTTTGTTTTGGCTTTTGATTATCCTAGGGTCCGATTGGTATGGATGGAAAGCTGGTAGGTGATTTGTTCAAAAACAGTGTAATTTAGGTCTTGCACATATTCCCTTTCTGCATTTTGGATTTCTCATGCTGAAATGTTTATTAATTACTTTGGCTTGATCAGAAAAGTTTATTTCAATCTCTGTGCCATAGACTTCAAGGGTGCCAATAAGCAACTTCAGTCTTCTGCCTCTACTCAAGCACTTATGCTGCTCCTATTCTCCTATTTACTATCTGGATTAGGCTGTAGGGTAATTGTTTCTAATTCAGGTGCTTTGTCCAGAGGATGGCCCCACAAGGGTAGTGGTGAGGTAGAGTGGCAGGATGTTATTTCTGGCAACATATCCATGGCTCTTTCTTTCCTCTTTCTGCATGTTTGCCTTTTTTGTATTTTTTTTTTTTGGTTTGTTTCTCTACCTAGATTTTGTTGGCTAATTATACCTTAAAAGCCCCACGTATCTGTATGCTGTCCCAATATTCCTTAGTAAGGTGCTCTTTGAAGTAAGTTATTTGATGTGAGACATTCTGATCAGCTGTTAACAGTTTCTAATGTATGAGTTTCTGCTACTCTTTCTCCTTTTCCAGGATCACCCTGTTCTTTGATACCTTGAACACATCTTTTGTTCTTTCACTTACTAGAAACCCATTTCCTTTGCAAGTTCAACTTGTTAACCCTCAGCATCAGCTTCCATTTTCTTCTCTTCAGAATTTTTCCTATGCTCCTGAGGTTTCTTTCTATTGCAGTGTTTGCTGCTTCTGGTTAATAGACATCCTTTAATCTCCTCTTCTAGCAGATTAATAGCTCACCTGTTGACTTCATCTTGGTCTGCCTACACTGTATGTCTTTATCTTCCTCTTTTAGTGTCATTTATATACCCACAGCTATTAGGTTAAATTGTGTGGAGGTGGTTAACAACCAACTGTACAAATCCTTAAGGTAATTAGACTTGGCTGTCAAACTTAACCCCTTTCTTTCCTGCCAAACAGCACACTAAGTTGGTAAGCAGAAATACACAGAGAAGCCTTCTGAAATTTTTCCTGAAAGCATGACAGATTATGCAGCTGCACAAACTGTAAGAATGCTGATAAACTGAATAAATACAGCAGATAAGTTAATGGTGTTGGGGCTGCTCTGTAAGCACATACAGAGGACAGACTGCAGGGAGTCACAGTGCACTAAATGAAATAGGCTTAAGGACAACAAATGAAACCCTATTAAACTTTCCAACTCAAGCTGAAGAATATGAGCATCCTCTGTTGGGAGTGATGTCCTTATCTGTTTTGGGACTGATAGGAATTGCAGACTGCTTTCGGGTGTTTTGTTGTCTGCTGCTGACTGCTTCCTGGTAGTTTGTAATCACAAATTTAAACAGTATAAAGCTCCATTTAGTTTATTGCAGATGTTCAGGTTCTTTTAGAGCAGGTGATCTTTTCTGTGCATCCCCGACTTCCATTTACATTATTACCAAGGTAACTTTGTTAGCCTTGAAGAGATGCATCTATGGAAGGATGAGAAGGGTTCATTCTTATTCTGCCTTTTACTCAGATCGATCACTTGAAACAATAGCACTGAAAAGCAGTAGCAACCCATAAACGTTTTTCAAAACCTGATCTGATTCTATAGAGTAGACCAAAACCACCTGTGGAGTATGTATCTGAGCGAAGTTCATATGACATTTCTTGAGATCCAGCTAATACAAAGGTCTTTTGCTGAGGAAGGTTAGGCTTCAGTTGTCGAAGAAATGAAAACTACATAAGTTACTGTCTTAAAATATATATATATAGCTTAACTGTACTATGAACTGTATTAATACAAATCCTGCTCACTTTCACTGGGATCTAAAATAGAATCTCCATCTATTTAATATAGATGTATCCAGTTATAGATAGATCTATCTAGTTAATATATATTCCCCTTTCAGTATGCAATTGGTGTCTGAGTTTAACACTAATGAATTATCTTTTATTCTTCTGTTAATTAGTATTCTTAAAGTAGAGTAACGCTGTCTTTCTGACTTTTCAGTCTTTGAGAGTACGTTCACCCATTTTTGTTTTTATTCTAAATTAAGAAAAATAGGTCTAGCTAAAACCTTTTAATCTATAAGCAATATGCATTAGGGCTAATTCATGTAACACTGAGTCAGAGTGATTTCAGTAAACTTGGAGCCCTCCTGGGAGCACAAGCATATTGACTGAGCTTCCTCCGAAGAAGTATAATGCCAGATCATAATTGAAAGTTTTTTTTGTTTCACAGTGTACGAAAATGAGAAAAGGCAAAATGAACTACCCCTTTTTTTGTCTCCCACTTGTTGAGCTTCTTTGTGCCTCTACCTTTTCAAGTGGAGCTGATGATTTATGTAATACAGAGCTTGCTGTTAATGCTCTTGTTAATGTCACTTAGGGCATCATCAGTGAGAAAATTATACTGCAACTGTGTTCACTAGTTAGTAGGGCAAGGAGTATCCAGGAGTGCCCAAAAACATTGAAGGACTTGAGAACAACAGAAAATAATTACCTTCATTAAGGCAAAGTTCCTCTTAGGTTTAAGGGGATTGTAGCTAGCAGGATCAAAAAATCTTGCCACGAGTACTTCTATATTCAGCACCTGCAATTTCAGTTAAGTGCTGGATGACTGCAAGGTCTACATAAATTAAGGGCAGCTCAACTATTATATTTCTCATTATCTCAGAGTTCTGGGTCACCATGAAGAACTGTCCTTTAAGGATTTAATTTCTTTCCATATTTCAGGGATGATCACCTAGTAATTATAAATGCACAACAGCAGACTGGTTGTGCTGTTGAGACAGGGTAAAAAACACTTTCATAGGAGCGTGACTTTATCCTTTACCTTTATATCAGAGTATGCTTGTATTATGTATGTATGTCTCTTATCTTATACATAGCATATACCATGTGAACACTGAGTATCCTACATGTCTTAAATAAGCATGAAGAATAATGTGTCAGTTTTCAAATCTCCTTGGTTCCTTTTATTTTTTCCTCTGTTTGCCTTCTGCAGCTTTAAATCAGCATTTTGTCAGTTTCAAACGTATAGGTTTTTTTGTATACCTTGGAATCCTTTTCATGATTCAGATAAAATGTATTACATCTTCGAATGTACTTGAGAGACAAATGTATTGTGATTTTTATATATGAAAGTTTGCCTGCGTAGGTTTCAGTTCATTTATATCAATTTATTGTACAGCTTGCTCAATACTGCATCAGTAAGCAATTCCATTGATTTTAGGATCAAGTGGAGCATGTAATGGCTTAAAACTTGCAACGGTGGGAAGATTAGGGTAGAAACTGAGTAGAGTACTCCAGGCATGGTTATTAAGACAGTGAGATATGTAATTTCATAGAACTGAACCATTACAAAATATTTGTATTAGAATTGGCAAACTTTTTCATTTTTTTTATCTGAAACCCCATATACAGCAATATTCTCATAAGGAACTAATACAAGATTACGTTCTCTATGGCAAGGAATGCTTGAGACCTCCTTCATTGTAAGGATTAGGTTAGCCTCAATAACTGTGTTTTCACTAATTCCTCTCTAACATTATTTCTGATATCTTATGTTCCTTGTTGTTTTAAGTTTGCATGTAAATTAAGAACATGTTTTTCTGTTTTGTTTTAATTAGCACAGAAAAAAGAACTGCTTTTTTTTCAGTTGCTTTTCTTATAGGTAGCATATGTTTGGTGAAATGCATTTTTTTTTTTTGTTCTTCAAAATCTCACAGAATCGTTGATTAATAGAGGTGCAAAAGGGACCTCTGCTCAAGCAGGGTTACCCCAAACAGGATGCCCAGGATTGTGTCCAGATGGCTCTTGAAGATTTTGAGGGAAGGAGGCTCTACAAAGTCTCTGGGCAGCCTGTGCCCTGAGTTTTTGCTTCTTCAGGCTGAGTGGTCCCTCTTCCTTCAGCCTTTAGTTACCATGGCAGTTCTTCACTGGACTCCCTCTAGTACCTTCACGTTTTACTGTGTTGTGAAACCTAGAGCCGGACTCAGCACACCAAGCTAGGTCCTGCCAGTGTTGAGCAGAAGGGAAGGATCATCTCCCTTAACCTGCTGGCAGTACTTTGGCTAATGCTGCCCAGAATACTGTTGATCTTCCTTGTGACTAGGGCATGCTGTTGACCTGTTCAGCTTGATGTCCACCAGAACTCCCATGTCCTCCTTTCCAGGGGGAAAACTGAAGAAAAATTGTACACAGAAAACAAGAGGGCTGCTCCAAAAGTAATGCCTCCAATTTTATTTTGTTGGCCTGCAATGTCAGAGGCACATGTTGGTGGATTGGCAGTAGAGGCTGAACCTTACCACTGATATTGTTACATTTTATTGTGGTGTGAGATGTGGTAGCAGAGGGGCACTCTGACAAGATGCCTTGTGACATGGAAGTGCGTATGAAGCGAAGGTGTGGAATTGAATTCCTCCATGCAAGAGAAAATGGTGCTCACAGCACTGTTTGCTGAATGTTTATGGAGGCCAGACTGTGGGAGGGAGCATAGTGAGGCAGCAAATTGAGTGTTTCAGAGGTGATATTAGTCAGACTAACACCACCTCTCCTGGTGCAGATTTTTGTGAATGTGGCATACAGGCTCTTGTTTGTTGCTGGTGAAAATGCACAGCTAATGGTAAAGACTAAATTGAAAAACAGTGTTTTGTAGCTGAGAACCTGCTCTATGAAATAGTGCTATTGTGTTCTCTGTATCTGCTGTGGTTTCCATGAAAATAAATAGAGGGCGTTACTTTTGGAGCAACCTATGTAGTTCACTGGATATCAAAAACAGCTAGGCTAGCCCTTGGAGTTTAAGAATTTGTCCCAAAGAGGCAGATATCTGACTCACAGTGCAAACTGACTGTCTGAATGCCTGTGGTTCATAGTCACAGCTGCTATACTGTGTTGCACTATGTTTCTACTTCTATAATTTGTATTGAGTAGGCTATAACTGTTGATGACTGTCACTGACTTTCCCAGAGTAGCGCAACATTAGTGATAGGAAGTCTACTCTGGAAGCACTTACAGAATCAAGGGATGTACACAATTCTTCACTTTGCAGTAGGTGTCTCTCCATTTGTGCAAAGGTAGTCCCAACTGTTACACTGGTAAGTAAGGGAACAGGTGAGGACGGATACGTTCCCAAACTGTCTCTTGAGCTGCCTCCCCCACCCCCCAAGATTCACTGTTTGCTGCTTTTCTGGTTTAAATACCAGTTTATACTTGTTGGAAACTGTGCCAATTGCAAGAATGACAAAAAGACAGTCTTGTTTCATCAGCCTTCTGTTCCTGTAGTTTCTAGACTTTGCCCGTTCAATAGGCAGATGTTAGCACTTCTTTGAATCATGGGCATGAGCCATAATGGAGTAAAAGCACCCGATACCTACTTCTAAATCAGTTCAGTACGCAGATTCTTTCTCACTTAAGATTTATTAAATTTGGTCTTTCTAATTTGTGTTTTTGTTACAACATGAAGTATGATGTTTCTCAAATACAGGTTCAGTTATGTTATTGTTAGTTATTTCTGGAGTCACTTAGTTGCAGCAGAGTTAATCAGTTTGAATTAAAACATTGAAATTAAATATTTAACTTAAAAATCCAGACTCTGATTTCATTATAATTACTGAATTGTTTATTATTTCTTTCATTTAAAGTGCTGTAAATATTTGCTATTTTTTAAGGAGCTAATGTTTGTCATAGCTTTCTATAACGTTATGATTTTCTTATTTTTCAGGGTCAGCCTGGTCCTCAAGTAAGTGACGTCTTATTTCTTACATAAGTTAAGGCCAAATGAATAGCCCACAGAACTCAGTTAATCTACAACATAATTTGATGTATTCTTTTTATCATACTGCATTAAGTTTGGAACTTAACCATTGTATGTAACCATTGCATAATTCAGTAAGACAAATACTTTCCCAGAGAGAAACATGGGGCCTCATACGGTTGTCTGAGTTCTCTCAGCTGTTTGACCAGATGGTAGGGTTAACAACGTGGTACTGAATAAAGCAAATCTCCTAACTATGGCTTGAAACTTTGCCACCCAACTTTAAAGCAAGATAAAATAACTTAGCAAATGTGTAGCAAATGCAATTCTTCAACTGCTTATTAATCACATACTAATAATGTTGCTATAATCCAGAAAGGCCTCAGTTATTTTAAATATTGCGCTGCTAGCTGTTGTGATTAATTATACATGCTCCTTGCATTAGTTCTGCAGTATTTAAGAATAGTAGAACTTTGTCTTGTGAGTTGTAATTTAAGATGTGGAAATCCAGGGTCCTAACATCAGTTCTAATGTAGAAATAGACCAGCAAAGAAGCGCTTGGTGTAGCAATATCTATGTCAGTATCTTCAGTTGCAGGGCAAAGAAATGTGGAAGAGCAAAGAAACAGAGGGAGAGATTGTTGCAGGGAAACAAATACCAAATCCTAGCTCAGTGAAATCACTTGGAAGAACTAATTTTTGTATGCCCAAGATACAATATAGAACATAAACTCTAGTTTGGGGGTCTGTCTTATTGAAGTGAGTTGTCTGAGCCAGAATTAATGATGGTATTTTTTTGGTATTTCAGAATCATAATTGTAGATCAAATCATTACAGCCTTGTTGATTTTTTGTTTTTTTTTTTTAAGGGAAAGAAACATTTTCCTGTTGTTTGTTTTTTGTTTTTGCTTCTACACATCCCTTTCTGTTGAAAAACAATTTTAGTGTTACAAATCCTCTTTACACTCAGTTTGAATGCAGTGTATCACTGCTGTATGATTTTTTGACACCCTCCTTTGCAGAATACCAGACTCTATTTAATATGACATATATAGTCTATATACGATACTTGAGATAACCACCTCTCCATAGCAGTTGTATTTTATGGTAAGTAGGCTCTTGGCTTGTGGCCTGCACAGGGATATCTGAAGCCTTTGTGCTGTTGGCAGTCAGTGAAGAGAGAGACTAATTCTGTGCAACACTCTTGCTCCAAACTAGCTCCACTGAGGACCTGAGGGTGTTATCTGAGCCTGTGGGCTGCCCTGTAAGTTGATGTTGACTTGTGCTGCTGCCCACATGCCTTCCCCTTGAGACTGGATCCCTGTTTCCCTCACCTCAGCCCTTTGCTTAATGCCTGTAAACAGCTTCTCAGTGCTTGAAGCTCACCTCTCTGCGTGAAATGCCTTGAGGTATCTGTAGGCTAAGTACCACAACAGAGATAGTAACATTCAGTGTCATCTGTTTTAGGAGAAGACAGGCAGGAAAAATCTTATTGCTACTGTAAAAGAAATGGAGTGAGAGCTATAGGAAAAAAAAAAAACCACAAAGAAACTCAAAATTGCAAAGAATTTTATCAACTTCTGTGCCCTATGTAATCAAGCAGAAAACAGATATCAGTACCAGGGTGTGCTTGCACATAGCATGAGAGTTCCTATGATATAACTTCTGTTTTTTCTCAGTAGAAACATTTATCTCTTTGCCATCATTGTTTCATTGTTCGTCCTTAATAGTGATTTTCCTCTTCTTCAAATCAGTATGTTCATATTGCAGAAGGAGGATGTATACTCAGTTATTTTGACTGGCTGCTTGAGACCAGAAATAATTCTTACAAATGCACATGTGAGGAGGGATACTGGCATGAGACATTTGGAAATCGAGATGTCTAAATATAAAGGCTTGTGTGTTGGTACTGACACTTAAGGTGCCTAAGTACTGTTAGTAGTCAATGAAGGCTAAGTCAATCCTTAGTGCACTTAAAATGCTCTTCAACGCATTGTAGACTCCTAAGGCTTGAGTACATTGCTTGCTGACAGGTATCTGTTTCTGCATGAGAAGATTGAGTCTCCAGCTTAGTCTCTGGCAGTCATATGCACAAGGGCTGGAGTCTGCTGTTAAGATTGTTGTTGTATCTGTCAGTCATGTGCAGCTGTCCTGAATACCTAGGTAAACTCTCAAATGACACTACTTGCACACAGCCATGCCTCTTAATTATAGATTCAGATTATAGGCAGCTACTGAATGTAATCAGTGTTCTTCTGAATTCTTCTTTCGACTATGCTGACAATTTGCATATCTTAAACTGCTAAATGTTAGGTGTCTTCCTCTTAAACAGAAACTTAGGTCCAGATAACTTCCATAAGTATGATTTTTAAAGTGTTACTGAAAGCTTAGTTGAAAATCTGAACATGTTTATGAAGGGGTTTTTAAGTATTATGTTACCAGTATGTAGACAGATTCTAATATCCCAAACAGCTTCCTGTCTAAAAAACACTCTGCAGGAGTTTCATTTACCCATGAATATACATGTTTTCCCTGTTCCCTTCTGTGTCCATAAGAAATTTAGAATGGAAAGCATTGGTAGACTTTCTTGCTTCAAAGACTACAATTTCAGTGCTGATGAATGAAGCGCTCAGAAAACTTTCAAAAGCATTTTTTTTTAAGTCTGTGCAAGATCAAAGTTAAATTTGAATTGTTTTTATGCTCAGTGTATTAATTATTTCTTTGCTGTGATTTTCAGAAAGCAAACAGCTAATTGACCCAACTTGTACATAGTTAATGGGTACAAATACTCATTTGAAGTGAATATCATTAGTAATATTAGTAACGTCCATTTCAGCCATTGAGTTTTTACTGTTCTTCAGCATAGAAATGAAAAGAAAAAATTTTCATAATTCAAGTGGGAAGAAACTTTACTAAAAACCACAAATGTTTTGATTTATTTAATTTCAGAGAAAGCTCATGGTTCTGTTTTACTTTTGAAAGGTAGAAAACATGGTTAAACTTAATATATATTATTACTGTAAGCTTTAAAAATGGAGTGCATTCACATAATTCTGGTTTTGTTTTTTTCATTTTTTAAAACTGTTTCAAGTTCCATGTCAGCTAAGTTAGTCGGTAGAGTAAGTAATTTAGTGTGTTGTTGAAATATCATTTCTGAATTTTGAGTGACCATAAAAGAATACTTGCTTTTTCTTGTTTAGAATGTAATATGTATTTAACTTGTACCAGAAAGGTCATGGGTGATTTTTTTTTTTTGTCCCCCAATAAGTCTTTACAAACAAATTCTAATCTCCTGTTCAATATAATGGTATGTATGTTTGTCAAAAATGGACTTCAGCTTCAATTTTTAAGTTATTTGAATGAGGATTGTATTGTCTTGATGAAGGAAGACGATTTGTTTTCAAATTCTTGTTTAGAAATAAAGTCGACCTAAAAGCTAGGAAACTGCATTTGGTATTGTGGTGAAGGAAGGTAAGGATCTTTTAGGAAATCATTGAAGTAAAACGTACTGACATACAAATGTATGGTGGGATGATGTTTCAGTGTGACTGTCTTAGCCAATTCTTTACTTTATGGTTATATCCTCTCCCTAACCTATCACTATTGCAACAGGCTTTCTCATGTCAGCATACGTGAACTTTCTGTGTAGAGCTTTGAGATACAACAGCCCCACAGATGCTTCTCCCCCCCTTTGGCAGCCATTCAAATCTGCATTAGAAGTGAATAAAGTATTAATGATTGATACTTCTTTTCATGAGATTCTTGTTTTCCTGTATGTGAAATGTCTGTGGAAGTGATGTTATTTTAGTCTGAAATTTTCCAGTTCTGTGTACATGATAAAGAGTTACCATAGCAATTCTGGTGAAAACTGTGTGTCTTTTCTAATGTCAAGCTTCAAGGTATGCGACTGGAGTATTTTTATTTTCTAAACCGTCATGGCAGAGATTCTGATTCACGGTCAAATGAACTACTACTAGCTTGTACTGTCAAAAGAATTGATGAGAACCATCTTAACTTTGTTCTGTTTTTTCTCAAGACCTAAGTAAAATAGCAGGACAGAGGCCGTAATTTTGAGATGTTTGGGATAGCAGCAGTGTATGTAAGAATGTTTATCAAATTTCAGAGAAGATTGTAGTGGTAGGGAGAGTCCTAGACTTCAGGAGGGGAGGAAGGACTGGAAGGAAGCAAAGAGTTTTGTGTATGGAAACACGTATTGAGTTTCTCCTTGAGTTTTAGTAGCCTGGAGAGCCATCTGCGCTCCACGAATCAAGTACTCTTCTCAGTAACCACAGTCACTCAGTACTGGGATGTTGGATAAAAATTTTTTCTTGAGTTTTAGTAGCTTTTTAATCTGTGGGCAAGGTATCTGATATGCCCAGATGAATTCTGCTATAAAATGCTTTCTTACTGTTTAGGCTCTTCTATTTGGATATAGTGTTTTTTGTGTCAGTCGCAGTAAGTCACAGTATAAGCTTTGTGTTTCTTATTCCCAGCAGTTTGCTTTTAGAAATACTCAAAGCCTTTCTCGTGTGTAGAGAAGGGAAAGGTGGGAAAAAGGACACTTAATGAAGGCCAGTACCAGCAGAAAGCTGGAGATATACTGAATTGCCTTGAGATGCATGGTGCTGTGAAATCACTGATCTTGTGAGAAGCCCAGTGGCTTTATCCAAGCCATCAGCTGTTCACCTTCTAGAGAAATATCTTGTAGGGTGATTCTTCTAGCAGCTGATACCCTAAGCTCCTTTGAAAGCTTTTGATCCTACTGAAGTATAGAATGAGTCAGTTTGAATACGAAAATACCATCTGTTTTTGAGTTACATCTGGCAGGTCAAATTTAAACTTTATCATCACTTTAAAGCCAAGGTGCAGTCACTCAAGTTTTTGTTATGAAATTGCTCTGATAAACTTTGTGCATCATGGTTTCTTCTTAGTCCCTTACTGTATTGCTTGATCCCTTTTAACCACACATCAGAGAATAGAGGTGGAGAAACAATGCTCAAAACTTCCTTGCTTGTGACTGATGTAAATGTTTATGACCCAAATAATGAAATGTATTTTTCCATATGGAGTTAGTAGATTTAATAGATTTATTAAGTGCTTTCTCAATTTTTATAAGAATTGAAGATAATTTTGTTTAAATAAATTGATAACTTGAATAAGCACTTTTATAACACAAAAAACTATTCAGTTTCCCCAGGTAGGCTTAATTATGTGTGCATAAACCAATGTAGGTGTGAATGTTAAAAGCTTTTTCAGCTAAGCGGGTGCCATTATTGAAAATAAGATTCTTTGCTTTTTGTGGAGGAAACACAATTAAAAATTCAGGGACAAATGAAGCTGGAATATTAGTTGCACCAACACAAAGGGAGCATTCATATTAATTAAAAAGACAAAGGGAAGCAAGTTCCAGGCATAAACAAGCTAAATTCTTGCAGTAGTTTGATATTGTGCTCAACTTCCCTTGTGTTTTTGTGTTGTTTTTTTTCTTTCCTCACCTGTTAGTCTGGGTTGGTGAAGGAGCTTCTAATGGCAGACTTATGATTTTCCTACCGTACTGTAAGTGAACTTACCTTGGAAATAGGAAGATTTGTTAGAGCCTTGTTCATCTTGTCAGATGGCCAAAATGGGGATCAGGACTCTGTTCTAGCTGTGACATGGTGCACTTTTTACCTACTATGATGAGCATAGTTTTGAGTTACAATCTTGGTACTGTCTGGAAATCTTTTGCTGAAGTAGCGGGATGTTGAAATGTTCCATGGCTTTTCCTAGAGATGGTAATTTATTTCTGATTTATTTTCCTGATTCTTTAAAATACCGGATTTATTTTCTTCTAATTTAGCAAACTCAAATTCGGTTTTCAGTATCTTTAAAGACAAAATTTAAATGTTCATTGTACAGAGCTTTGTCGAGTGGTCTCTTCGTGCAATCTAATGTCAGCTCTGGCTGCCTTAACAATACAAGACCTGTTGTTACTAAGGTTTCTCCTTGTTTCTAAATGTGAATAACTCTCTCCAGAGTGGCTGTATGCATTATATGAAGAAAGGCTGGAGGATGGATTCTTGGAACATTCAAATTGTTTGGACCCAGAATTTTAAAGCTGATTCCTTCATCTCAGTAGTCAATGTGGTTGACCACTTGTGGTACTGCTACTTTGCAAATTCCAGTCTCAAAATTAAAAAAAATATATAAAACTCAAAGGAAAACATAAGGGAGACCTTTCCATTTCTCGTGTTATCAACATTTCTTATGTTGGCACCATTACTTTCTGAAAATAATTAATATTTGCTTTATTCAAGTGAATGTAAGGGCCTACCTCACTTGTTGCACGTATTAGTGCTAATGTTGTAGGGAACCACACTTAGCCTTCCAGTAACTCAGGGTATACTAAATCTAACAGTAAGTGAAAAATGATGAAGCAAGAAGTGACTTGTAATCCTTAATTTGGTATGGAATTGCTTGGTTTAAGAGGGCACATATGAATACAAAAAAGCAATTGCAGACCTAGTATTGTGATTCTATTGAGATGTGCAGAGTTGTCAAAATATAAGTATGATATTTTATTCCTAAATCATTTATTTATAAAATGACTTCTATTTTCTTCATACTATTCTTCAGATAGCAAAAATATAGGAGCGCTCTGTTTCGCTAGGGATTAGGTCAAAGCAAAATATTGCAGTGTGTTTAGAAACATTATTAATATCTTACTATTTCTGTTGCATGTTTTTAATTCAATATTAGCCTCATAGTTTATTTTTTTTACTGATTCTCATGCTGTAGTCAGCTTTGAGTTCCAGTTCAATTTGTGCAGATTCCAGTAGTCTTAATAGTGTTAAGAAAACAAATGAAGAGTTATAACAATGTGTATTTAATTAAGCATGTGGTGACTTTAAGATAATGTTAACGTATCTTAAGCTATTTTGAAAACCCTTTGAAAAGCTATCAGAGGTTACTTGATCAGCTGCTATCAATCCAGAGCCCTGGTGACTTTCTTTGCTGGAACATTGCGAACTAGAGCAGACCTGGGAGGGCTGGACCTCAGACTGACAGCAGGAATTTTGTTTTGAAAGTTTGAAAGTGAAATATTTCTATTTCTCTGTCAGTACTGTAGTTTTCTGAGTTTGTTAAATTAGAAGCTTCAAGATGTTTTTGTTTTTATCTCTTTCATAAAGTGATACTCTTGTCACTTGCAGTTTGACTTAAAGCAGCCTTAGATGTTAGCAGAAATGTTTCAGGTTCTTCTTATCAAGTTGGTGCTGGAATGAAGAGCTGTGATGCTCTGTTATTCTTTCCTCTAACTGTGAGTCAATCTGGGAGGAGTGAGAAATAAAAGTAGAATGTGCAGCAATTCCTTTCATTGCAGTTTTATTTCTCCCTCCAGAAATGTTATGAACTGTGGCATGGAAGTTACCTTTCTGTTTGTGAGCTTTAACCCAGAAATTCTGCATTTGAAAGTGCACTGGCGGTCCCTACAAAAGCATATATGCTCAAAATATTATTTTTCTTGAAATTGGTTAGTAACATTCAAGAATTGTGAGCTGCTGAGAAGCATGTAAGGTAATCTTGTATTTTCAGGAACGCAATCAATTTATATTGCACAGTATATATACGTTTCCCCTGAATACATTCTGAATTTTGCCGACCAAACTATTAGTCTTAAAGAGAAAAAGTTTTGTAATAAAGTTTTTTGCCTTTATTTCCTGTATAAAAAAGATGGTGCCAGCCTTAAAGGTTACAAAAATATCTTCAGTCATCTCACTTAAATATGTCTAAGTATGTGTAGGTTTGTAGTTGATACAAAAATTCCTTTGAATTTACTGTTCTAGCTCAAGCTTTACAGATCTGAGTAGTTCTCAAATAGCTCTTTGAAGGATGCTATTGTAGTTTTCCCCTGCTATAGTTGAGCAAATTGATAAAGAGGAATGAAATGCTTAGACTTCCACTAGAATGTTTGTCTTATTTTAGTATAGATGCTACTTCATTTAATACGTTTTATGCTTTTATCTTTGTATGCTCTAACTTAACCGAAATTAATCTGTGGTTAAGATTTGACACATCCCCATCAAGACCTAAGCGTGACTTAGAGTCAAAATCTTTGTCTCTTTTAGCAGCCACTTGTAGATAGAATAGTTTGGAGGGCATCTTTCTCCACTAGTAATTACAGGTTGCCTCAGATGGACTTGTGCTGTATGGATTTTATCATTATTTGTCAAGATGTTCTTGTATAAACATTTGTTTGGGTGGTGCTGATAGCCTGTGATGTGCTTGGCAAGCACAGAAACAATCTGTAACACTGCAGCATATATAAGGGCAGATGGGAAAGGGTAAAATCCGCAGGTGTTTTTTTTTTTTTTTTTTTTTTTTTTTTTTAAGTTTCCTAGATGGTGGAGTAATTTCATTGCTCTTAAGCTGAGGAGATTCTATTGCTTAGTAGCCTTTCTATCCCTAGGGCAGTATTTTACACGGTTATGGCTTTATACTAGTATTTTACTGCTCTTAGCCTACTAATCGTGAGTTAGGTAACCTAACATGCAATTTTTATTTATTTTTTTTTTTTACCAGTAGCATTTCATAGTAATGCTTGCAGTTAACTCTAAAACCAATCTTGAATGAACGAACGCATCCTGTGCTGAGTAGCAAATTTTGGTACAGTAAAAAGTGCATGTGTAAGATAAAAATGACATATACATGTATAACTTAGGGCTATTGCTTCTGGACTAAATGTGATTACTTTGGTGCTACTGCAGTGAATGGAAGTGACTTCCCATACAAAAATTCTTGTCAAAATCTTCATGCTGAAATTAAATCTAGTGTTGAAATATAACACGTGTATGTTTGCTTACAGAACCTGTAAGGTAGCCTTTTTTTTTTTTCAGCTATTCAAATTCTGCCTTTGTTACCTTAATGTAAATATGCCTTGTTATGACAGCAGGTATGGAATGAAATTCTTTGGAAAGGATACTAGACCTCCAGAAATAATTTATTTGCTGTTGATAGGATGAGGGGAAGTGGTCACAAACTGAAGCATAGGAAGTTCTGCACAAATGTGCGTGGGAACTTCTTCACAGTGCAGTGACGGAGCACTGGCACAGGCTGCACAGAGAGGTGGTGGAGTCTCCTTCTCCGGAGATGTTCAAGACCTTCCTAGTCCTTTGCAACTTGATCTAGGGAGCTGCTTTGGCAGGGGGGTTGGACTAGGTGAACTCTGAAGGTCCCTTCCAACCCCTGCAATTCCGTGATTCTGTGAATTAATTTTAGTTTCTCAGTGATGAACCTCAGATTTTTTTTTTTAATTCTTTCCTTGCAGAGAGAAAAGGTAGAGGAAAACTATGAAAACAAAATACGTCACAACCAGTCACATTATTTTTCTCCTTGAATTGGCTTACTTTTGTTTCACTGCTTGTTTTTTTGTTTGTTTGTTTTTTAGGATTTCCTACCCAGTTAATAAAATGTCTCCTTAACCTTATTGGTACTCAGAGGATGAGTTGCCTGCTTTATATTAGCATGTTATTTCTCTTCAAAATAGCATATGAATGAGCAAAGTTGAACAATCCACAGGTAAAAGAGACTTAAAGTAATAATAAATGAAAGGATAAGATTGTGAACTACCATTCCGGAAAAATAACAGGAAGTTGTCATCTCTCTACAAGGAGGTGCCTTCTTTCTACACTTCTAGGAATAAATGAGAGAACTGGCTTATGGATAAAAATCTACCAGAGGGAGGAAGTATAAAAATATTTCATGGTACATTTTTTAATTCAGATATCTGGAAGAAGGATTTTCATGACTTTGACTGGCAGGAGATATAGTTTTGTTTGATTTCTTTTGTGTTGGAAAAGACAGAATTTATTTCAGTAATTACTGCAGTTTTGTAAGCACCTAGTTCCACAGAAATGTGTTAGTCTTGCTTTCAAGTACTTTATATTATTGCTTTATTTTTTCCCCAAGTTTTCTTTTGATTTTTTGCAGCATATTAATGCCTTCTATAAAGTAGAATGTTTCGGTTGACTTAAAGGCAGCAGTGGCTGATGTAACTGCTTGTGCTGGGAACCAGATGCATGTCATACCTTTAGAGCAAAGTATCTCTGTATTGGTGCTGTC
This sequence comes from Oreortyx pictus, assembly GCA_036925125.1. Classification (NCBI taxonomy): domain Eukaryota; kingdom Metazoa; phylum Chordata; class Aves; order Galliformes; family Odontophoridae; genus Oreortyx; species Oreortyx pictus. The sequence continues at coordinate 51,484,889 of JAUPFR010000005.1, read as the reverse complement.
TGCTTATTGACTGCTTACTGATAACACCCTCACAGGTGACTAAAGAAAATTCCTCTGGAGTTTTACCATGCTACCGCTATTCTTATAAAAGGGGATAATTGAGAGATTAAGCAGATCTAGACTTTTTCTCCATTCTTTCATATCCCTTTTAATATTCAATGCAAAATAAAAGATGTGACGTCTATGGCAATAAAACCTGTTTACAGCTGCAACTTCTTTTCTGCTTCAGTACTCTGACACAATAATAAATGCGGTTCTTTGGAAATGGTGAAGCAGTCTATTTGGAAAACACTTTACACTCTGGTTCTTTTATTGTAAAATCTGTAAGCAGCCTTTTATTCTTTGTCTTCCTGTCTCCCAGACATGTAGGTTTATAGTTGCCTAATTCATTGCTCCTTGAATTCCCATGGGGTCATTTCTTTTGACTTCAGTGAATATTTACTGAAGAAAGTATAAGGCCCTGATCAACTGCACTTTGTTTTATTAATGTATGTTATCAACTATTGAACTTTTTATGAAGAAACCTATGATTTCCAATAAATATCTTCATCTATTAATACTCCTTTTTGCTTATTCAGTAGCAGCCGTGCTATGTTGTTTTTTATCACATAACACAAACTCTCAATTAATGAGTGAATACTGAATAGAAATGCAGTCTTGTAATAATACAGAGATTTGCTGGAGGATTGGCAGAAGAGTAGGAGGCCCAGACCAGTCTGTATCAAAGAAACATTTAGGAGATGTTACAGAAGCATTGAACATTAATAACAGTACAACAAGAAATACCAATTATAAAAATACCTTTTCATAATTAGCTGAGGTCCAAAAAACAATGAAGACTGGACTGTAAATAGCAGACATACCACCAATAACAGCAAAAGCTCAGCATTTAGCTAAAGGTATCTTGGTTTTCCAGGGCACACCTCAGTTGTGTTTTCAGCTGTATTTCTGCAGTTCTGAGGGTGAGCTTAAAAATTTGCATGTTTGTCTTTAATGTAAGCCCAAGGCTTACATCTTCCCTGTACCGATGGCATTACAGAAATTTTGGATGTTTGCCTGTATAATGAGATTTATCAGTATTAGATATTCTAGGCTGTGGTTTTTATGTGCTGTTTAGCAAGTCTAGTATGGTGAGGTTTCCATTATACTGGGATTTTTGTTTGTATTCATACTATTGCCTCAGAAATAATATCAGTAAACTAAGCTAGCAAGTAGGAGAATGGGAAAGTGTATTTGTCACAAGGTAGTGAGGGATTACATTCAGTAAATGTTTACCTTACAAAGTAATGAACAATAAATGATAGCTAGAAGGGTTTTTGTTTTACTAAAGACAAGGAAATGGCTTCTGGTAAAGTGATAGTTTTCTTGTCACCTCATCCTTGATCTTGCTGGCATGTACTGTAGCTACTCAATTCACAAAAGAATTAACAGCTGATTCTGGTTGTATTTTCACAAAATTACAACTGATCCTTGATTTGTCGTGCACATGCAATAGGTACATAGTCACACACACTCAGTACCATGGGATTTTTTAGGTTATTTGTGTAGATATTTGTGGATATACAAATTAAGAAGAAAAAAAAAAAGGCCTTTGTCTGAGGGAGGATTTTGCCTTATTGATTAAAGAATGAAAGTAATGATACTGGATAAAGGATGAGAATTCATTTTGTGTGGGATGCTGAGCCTTATGTTTCTTCCTGGATAAAGAGTGATTCAGTTCATGCTAACCCATTTGCAGCTTGCCTATTTATCTGATGATTTTTGTGACCAACTTCATAAAGTTCAATAAAATTCTTCATTCTGATCTTGGCAGAAGCATTGCATGAGAAATAAAATTGTCTAAATTACAGTTATTGTAAGGTGCACTTCCACCTTCTTGATGCACTTTGGGTATACTGTGTTCTTCTGCTTGCAGTTTGTGAACCTGCCTGATTCATGTATTGGAATAAGTCATTGAATTTTGAGTACAAATGTACGGATTTATGGCAGAGTTCACGTAATGTTCACATCCACAAGAAAACTGAGATGTTTATCCACATTGCTATATATGCATCAATTTTATGTTTCTCAGATTACATCCTTTTACCATAGCATTTAAGTCAGATATAGTTACTGTGTGAAATATTAAGGTTTTACTTTTTCTGCCTTGGAAACTTGTATCAAAAATTGGAGACTATAAGGGAAGCCAAAGAATAAGTTGTTTTGTGGTTGTTTTTTTGTTTGGCTTTTTGAAGGCTTCATAATTAGTCAGCCATGTCCCATGAAAAGCACAAAATATTAATATATATATAAAATTTCAGATATAGAAGCTGTTCAGGTTCACTGGAAATTCTTGCAAATGCTTGTAAAATTTATGTGAGGTGTGATGTTGGCATAGTGAACAACACTGGCTGCAGAAATAGCAAAGCCTAGCAAATGCCAAAACCACATTGCTCAGTATCTCAGGGCTTGCATGGAGGTCATAAGATTAATATGAGTGTAGGAACTTCGAAGTGATATTAATGATTTTATTATTAGTTGTAATTTCTTGTCTTATGATTAATTATATCTGATCCTAATATTCTGTATCATCCGTGGGTTAGACTGGGGAATGCTGTTCCAGTCAGCAACTAGTGATCTGGTAAAGGTGAAAGTCATGTGCCGAATTTCTGAGAAGTAAAATTTTTTTGAGTAGTTTATTGTTGCATGCTCTGAACTTCTTTTAACCTCAAAGTGAACTGCAGGAGTTGACTTAACTTAGACAATGTATTCATGCAATTATAAATATTTATTTAACTAAGAAGACAAATTACTTCTTTGCCTAGCTAGCTTTGGACTGACAAGTTCACTTCAGTGCTCATCTCCACAAGCCCACTGTTACCTTATGCTGCCAGTTCCACTCTTACTGTGGATGCTGTGACTGCCTGCAGTGGTAAATGCATTGTGTGTTGCTTTATCCAAAATGAAAACCAAGGTAGAACCTTGCAATATACATTCAGTTAGGATGACTTAGCCCACGGCTATATTTGTTCTGGTGGAAATAAAGGAATGTGGTGCATGCCTAAAGAATTGTTATTGCAATACTGTGGTAGCTCTGTCTGGTTTGAGCTGCTGAGTTTGTCATCTCCAGTTTCCTAGGAATCCTGAAGTCAGATGATCTCACCAGGACCTGAGACTGTCGCAGTCCAGTTTATTTCACTGATCTGGTTGTTGCTGGCTGGATATGAGCAGATTCTTTTTGCAGTGGAATCTTCTGAGTTATCTAACTGTCACTAAATCTCAGTTTCTCTGCCAAGACTTCAGAGCTTTCAACCTCAACTGGAAACACTGCTGTTTCTTTAAATTCCTTTCAGAATATCCGTTAGAAATTCCAATTCTACATTTCCATCAATGCTTGGAGCCTTTCTGTGAAGTTATGGTAGAACTTGCTGTATTACAGTTAAAGGTGGATATATAGCAGTAGAAAAAAGGAAGATGTATATCTGTAAGGTGCTTCAGGAACTTCTGAGCATTTGAAAAACCAATATAAACTAAATACTGTCTTTTGAAGATGTATCTTGGATGTGTCATAGAATGTGGTCCCTTCCAACCAAAGCCAAATATCATCTAGTTTCAACCTCCTGCCTTGAGCAGGATTGATGACAACCGTATCATACACTGTACCAGGTTGATCAGAGCCCCATCTGACCTAACCTTGAATGCCTCCAGGGATGGGGCTTCCACAATTTCTTTGGGCACCCTGCTCTAGTGCCTCACCCTGTGAGTGAAAAATTTCACTCCAACATCTAACCACATCTTCCCTAAAATGTAATTTGAAAAATTATGAAGAAGGCAATGGCTGAAAGTGTGAAATGCAAAATTAGCTCATTTCAGGAAATAAATCATAAAATATAAGTTATATGAAAAATCATGCTGATCACACAAATGTGTAGTTAATCCTGCTGGGAATATTGTCTGAGTCAAGACCACAAGTGTTGGTCACCTATTTTCCAATGCTGTGTCCTCTTGCCCCTTCATTCCTTGCACGCATTTATAATATTGTAAGGTTTTCATCAGAGAACAGAAATGAGATTTTTGATAGTCTTGCTATCCCGCCGTCAATCCCCCACAAAAAGAAAAGAAGTCATCTGCCAATAATCCTGCACATGGCTGTTGGATGGATTTGACCTTGATTTTAGTTCTTGGCGGCAGGTGCCTGGAGGCCTTTCAGTCTGCTTTAGAAGACCTTGCTTTAAAAATAGTAGTATTTGTCGCCTAATTATGAATGCAGATTTTGCATGTGTTTGTGATTTACAAGGCCTTTCTTATGTGAAACAGGCTATAAACTCTCTTTGGAAATGTATAGTAGTCTGGAGCAGATAATTACACTCTGAGAAAAGAGCCTCTGTTTCCAGTGAAAACACTGTAAAGTTATTTCAGAAATGCTCTGACCTCAGTCGTTTCATATAACTTACACAAAATGCTTTCACATTTGTGCAGCAGCTAGTGGCTTGATCTCTGCCATCTCATAAACGAAAGTGCAGAAGTCTCCTTGGGAAAAAAGCAGGATGTCTATGCAGTGGCCTACAAAGCCAGTGTTATTTTACTCACTCAATTCTTTGTGTCTGTAGCCTTAAACAGAAGAAATCCTGTCCTCCTTTAAACAAATCCATCTCCTAATCACACCCTGCCCCCGCAAACTCAGTTTTCCTCAGATTCTTTTTTTCTTCCCATCCTCCACTCAGTGTACACACACTAATAAATTTTGCTGTAAAAACCTTGGGAGAATTTCTCAGCGCAAATGGAAAGAAGATGTCAAAGACTGAGGATAGAAATTTTCTTTTTAAACTTGCAGGAACAATAGAGAACAATTGAAACAATGAGGGAAGAGTCAGAAATGGGTGACTTTGCCATGTCAGAACTGCATAAATTTTCTTCCAATGGAACCATACAGGTTCTGTTTTATAGTGTCCGAAAGAATTACTTTTGGCTTTGTTTGTTTTTTCAAGCCAAATAATGCAAAGGAAAAGCATTAGAAATACAAGTGCATAGAGTTGTGAAAGTGTTCGCACCAAAAACGCTTTTGTGGCCTTTTGAAAGAGCTGCTGTTAATCTCTGGTACTGTAAAGTTGTCATATTTTGGTGAACGCTTTGTATGAAAATAGCTTCTGTGCTGAAAGGGTGAGTTCTATTAACTCAGGGTCTGCGAACTGCAAACAGTTTTAATTACAGGCTCTGCCCTCTAGAGAGCGATGAATGGAAAATAGATTTCTGAATACCATGAGGACAGGTAGTTTTCATAAAACCTTGTTTAAAGAAAGGAGAACAAAACTGAAGTCTGAGATTGTCTCATTAAAAAAAAAAATGAGACAAAAAAGCCCAAAACAGGTCTGGACTGTATTTTCAGAGGTTTCTTATCAGGGGAAACCTGCAGAGGACATACCAGGGGCATCTCTGCAGGTGGCGTTGGCTGAGCATATTGTCAACAGCTGTATCAGGGAGATGGTCTAGCTGTCTGAAGCTTTGCCGGTGAATGCACTCATATGAGCATGCTTACTTTGTTTTTCTTCTAATGAGCTAGCTTAATTTACTGAGGCTGTCTCAGGCACCTTGGAATAAACTGACCTCAAGTCAGCTATGATACAAAACTCCTAGAAAGCAGGACTACTCATAAGTGTAAGGGTATTGCTGAGCATTTAGGTGACAACAGTAGCATCTGCTATGGCCACAGGAAGCTTTGAACGCCAACATCAGTTTACATTCTTGGTTATGTTGTATTATCTGTAATTTCATGCCTAAGATCCAAGAAATAGAACTCTGACTGTAGCAGATAGTGGTCATGCTGTTTGCAGTTCGCAGCCAGTAAGGTATTCAAAGGCAGTAATGTTTTAATAATTGAAGGAGGTAGAATAGCCAGAGCCCTCTGCTTGTGTTCCATGTTCACTGTAAAACAAACAAACAAAACAGTGGGAGCCTACACTGAGTATTTCTTTTTTTTTCAGTTCTTCCATTCTCTGCAGTTAGTGTTACCGATAGGGTGAGTGTGCAAACTTGCTAGGTTGATGGCATGTATGTGAGATGACCTATTAAATAAATAAATGCAGCAGGCGCATCCAGTGATTTTGGTTGATTTGTGTTTAAAGAGACCAAGTTCTTGCAGGGCAGCACAAAAAAGGAGAGTCCATGGTTAACGGCGTAGGTGGCTTCAACTTTGCTTGCAGTAAGTGCTGCCCTCCCTAAGGGAGAGGAGGGGAGGCCAGGTAGCAGTCTTATGTCCCTGGACTTTGCAGCAGGCAGAGAAGGTGGCAGGCTGTGGAAGGAAAGACATATGCTTTTACTCCTTGATAGATTTAGCAGCAGATGCTCTTCTCTGGCACGGATCAGAAGTCCTCAAAAATAAGCAGAAAATTGGCTGCAGGTGGAATTGCTAGAGTTGCACATGGTTGATCACATCTGAAATACTCAGCAGACTGATCTTCCCTGCACTTGCGTTTATGTGGGCCACGTGAATTTTCACGTGTAAATTGTGGAACTGCCCAAGCGTACTCCTCTCAGTAATCTTGGTTGTTTCTAATTGTGATGCGGCCTCTTCCTGTTCTACACGCAATACACATACAAGCGTGCACAACGCTTTGTTGTACTAGTGGGCCATCTAGCTTGGGTGGCTTCTTCTCTATTTCCAGCTGCTTTCATAGGTATCTAAGGTCCTTCTTTGTAATGAAACACCTGTGCATCTTTCAGAAAGCTGGGGGTTGTGTTTGCTCTGTGTAAGCAGCTGTTTCTCTGCGGACTTTTCTAGCTTTTTTACTCACGAGATGCTAACCTGAAAAGTAGTTTCAGAAACTTGCTAGCAACTTTCTGGAAGGCGCTCAATAAAAATGGAAATTAAAGGACCTTGCTGTTTTGTGATACTGTTGCCTTTCTGTTTTTCTGGTGGTAAGTAACAATAAATACTACTTCTGCAGAATCACATTACACAAATTTCTCATAAAAGAACTTGTTTTGCCTAAAATAATGTGTTTGAGACTAAACATCAACTTTGGTGTTTCTAAAGATAGATATGAAAGCACTACTTTTAGATTCTCTAATCCATTTTTCTTTGCCAATCTAAGCTACGAAAGGTGCCAAAATAAATGGCAGATTTATAAACCTCTGAATTTATTAACTGTGCTTGAAAAGAAGTTTCACAGTGTTAGAAAACATTTATTATCTAACAGGAGATAAATTGTTGCCCGTAACTGAAATCAATAGAAATTTTGCCATATCAGACATAGTTTTGCTTATCTAAGCAGTCTGATTTAGCAGATGGAGTAAGAAAAGTATTCAAAGAATAACTGTACAGTGCCTACAGTTATTTCTGCAAAGAAGCTGTCTCTGGTATACGTCTATACAAGGGAATAACTCTGTTAGGCAGAAATCACTGGTTCACTCATGCATCTTTCTTGCAGTGCCCTATAGCTTCACAAGCACTATTATTTCATTAGCTTAAATCTTTCTTTCTATTTCTTTCAGGGCCCTCCTGGTCCAAAAGGCGAGAAGGTGAGTTGATGTACGGGTGGTACATCCCAGGTGAATGGAAATACATCACAGCATGAACTAAAGACACAGTTTGTATTGACCCGGTGTAATGTTAGATGATGTAAGAGAGCTGGGTAGCACACAGATGCTGTGTTAAACCTATCATCTCATCTTTCCACTTTGCAGGGAGATCAAGGTGATCAGGGCCCTCGGGTAAGCATTTTAAAAAAAAATGTTACACTTCCCCTCTGCTGAGTAGGCAATTAGTCTTTAGCGCAAAACTAAATTAAATACACTGTCTGAGCTAATTATGCTTATTAGCTGCATTTACCCTGCATGTTGAAGTCAGTGTCTGCAGGACAGTAACGCTGAACGTGATCAGATAGTGTCTGAGAAGACTTGAGTAATAGCAGTAAGTAATGCATTAAAATATAGAACTTCCATTATGGAGTAGAAGTTGGTTTCAGTGATTTTGCTCTGCTGCATAAAAGTTGGCTTTCCTAACCAAACCTTCCAGTTTCCCCAGCAATATTTTCACGGCTTGCATGGGCTCCCACAATGCAGAGGGTCAGTGAATTTGTAATAAATGTAGTTTTTTGTATCATATTTATTATTTAATGAATTGTAAACAAATACACATGCATGTACTAGCTCATTTTCCTAAAATATATGTATTTAATATTTTTAATGATATTATCGCCTCTTAAACACATCCACATGCTTAAACAGAATTTAGTTATATAAAGCTTCTTTTAATTTTTAAGTATCATGTTTAACAGAGAATTAAAGAAGAGTATAGTGGTAAATGTTCTGAGAGGTTGGCTGTGCCAGTTCGCTCTTCTTTACATCTGTGCTTCATTAGAAAATGTCTGGTTACATTGTTCTAACAATACAGCGATTTCCTTCTTTAGTTACATTTTTGTGAAGATGTTCCTAATAGTAGTTTTTTTTCTCTAAAGGATACAGAATATTTTGAAGTCGTAATTTTATTTTACTCTGTCCTTTTTACTTTTTTGCAGTTAAGATTATATAAAGCCATAATGTATTTATCCATCTGAATTTGCTGTCAATGTTGTCAGTGTTGCGTTACCTACAGGGTTCAGTTATGGTTTTCTCCTTCTTAACCTTAACCTCCTTATTGGAGAGCAGTAGAGTTCTCACTGGACTGTACAGATCGTGGTTATGACTACTTTGTGTTATTAATAAATAAGTGCTGATAACTACCGAAAAATTTTCCAACCTAAGAAGTTTTGGTTTAAGGACATCGTAAAGTCACAAGTACAGAAGCATGTGCCATTCGAGTTATCTGAATATAGGAATCAAATGAGGCTGGAGTAGGAAAAAGAAGTGGTGAATAACTCCTTGTGAGCTAGCAGCAACTTGACTCAATGCATACTGTAGTAAAGTACCTGTTTTTGAAACATGCATATAGCTTAATTTGCTCAGTCTTGTTTATTTGTTTGGTTGGCTGTTTTGCTTTTTTGTTGTTGTTTTTCTTTGAGTGGGTTTGTGTGTGTTCCACCGTAGCTTCTCCTTTTTCTTCTATCCATATCCTTAATCTTTCCTCCTTCCATATATTTCATGAAGAGTAGGTACTGCGATGCCTCCATCCACTTATTGTTTCATGGTACAGTAGTTATCTCTTCTGATAACTGTCTTCACCACGAGCCTGCTCAGCTTACTGTGACAAGATATTTACAATGTAATTAATGGAAATTATGCATTGTCCAGTCATGCTCCAAATGAAACTGAATACATTTAAAACTGGTTGGTTACCTTTGCGTGTAGTTTTTCACCATTGCCTAAGTCAAATAAATGATTTTGTAGGTGACTCCATACCATAGCATTTTAGAGACGCGTTGCACCTGTAGGTGACTGTGGAATGATATTAGCATTTGGATTGGACAAGTTTGCAAATGGATTGGATATAATGTCTAAAAGCGATGGACATCTTAGAGATGATCCATCTCTTAGGAATAAGGAGCTTGAAGTTTATTCATTTTATGAAATTTTTACATATTGTTTGAATCTAGCTCTTGATGTAGTAAGGATTTTACTATTTCAAGTCATTTTTCAGAATTTTAAAATGATCCTCTATTTCTTTTTTAAAGGCTGCTTTCTTTTCTCTGAGTATTTTTCTTTAGTAAAAGAAACAGAAACAAAATGTGGAGACTCTCTATCTCAGAGTGGAACTGTAAGCTCTTAAAATTCTTCTGAAAGAAAAGCCATTAAGAAACAGAAAAAACCCTGCTTTTTATCCTTAAGTATACCACGTCAAATTTTCAGCAACATTTTCCTTCCCTCTGAAATATTCTCAGAAGTGTGAAAACTGTAATCATGTGCTTCAAAACTTCTTTCATGTGGTCCCTGGAAACACTAGCTATATGCTGAACTCATTTAAAATTAAAATTGTCTTGAAAATATTTTCCTTATATTAAAAAATAGTAGGAAATTGACCCTCCAAATACTGCCTAGAGGTCAGAAATGTGTATTTTTAGAATAAAAGAGCTCATTTCTTTCACTGGGGTGTGGAGAGTGGAAGGCTTTTTTGGAGTAAGAATCTGAGAGGTTTTCTTGGGTGTTCAGAGGTAATAGCTGTTGACCAGTCTTTATCTTACGGAACTGGGCTGTAGTTCCTAGTAACAGATAACGTAATCCACTTATGTCCATATGTAAGCAAAAACAGCATTCCAGTAGTTGCGGGTGCAGACAGTTCATACTCTTACTGTGAATTTGAACAGCAGGTTAATACTACTTCGATCTCATGAGATCACAGTTGAGGTAGTGGTGGGTACGTTCAAAGGTCACAATCTTCTTTGCAGAATTAAAAAAAAAGTTTAAGTGTTTTTATATCAGATCTCTACTTGTTACCTTCATGTTCTGGCAGACTAAATATTTAGGTCAAATGCAAAACCAGCAGTCTTTTGTATGCTTTTCTTTTTGCAGAGGACATGGATCTGTGATACGTCGTGCAGATTTGCATTACTGTACTGAGCCATGACAAAATTAAAAAGGGTGGTTTTTAGGTTTTGGGCTGTTAGAATAAATGTTGAATCAATCCACTGCTTGGTTCCAGTTGCTCAGACCTACCCCAGTTTAAAAAAGCCTTTGGAGATTTCATATGATACATGTCCTCAGAAAAGATTATAGCCTCATTATTGAAAGCAGACCAGAGATTCATGTCTGGGAACGGGTTGGTTAGTACTGTATGTTATAATCAGCCTATCGTCGTTCTTCTCTAATTGATGGAACAAGTATCTTTTATCCTTTAGGTGCTCTAGTGATTCCTTGTTTATCAGGTCTAGAAATCAGTGGCTAGCAGTTGACTTTAAATTGATTTTAAGATAGTAAGATGTCACACTAAAGGATTTTTATATTTAATATTTAAGTAAACTTTCCCAGCTGCTGGCTTTGCACAAAGTTGATAGAATCTCTCAAACTTCTGCAACAGAAGAGATTAAGCTGAGGAAAAAAAAAAAAAGTATTCAGTAGAGTTCATTTTATTGTGATAACCTTTATTGTCTTGAAGGATAAACAGGTTTTTTATATACTGTTAAACCAGATATGCTCAGGTAGTGCTATAATGCATTCTTCTATTTAACCCTTTCATCTCTCTTGCTTGCTTTTAATATATTAACTCTTTACTTACTGCACACTGAAGAGAGATCACTGCTTTGCAATAGAAATTTTGCATTTTCTGCTCTTCAGTGCTGGAAAACTATTTAAAACTTGTCTGCTATAGACGAACCTAGGACTGGAAGCAGAATACTGAAGTAAAACCAAATATGTATGTATATATAAAAAGGCGGCTCAAAAAGTAACACCTTTTATTTTGGTTGCCCACGATGTCAGAGGGTGGGTGGTGCATTTCAGCAGTGGTGATAGTGATGTGAAAGACAAGCCCCATTCCAGATGGCTGTGAGCAGCTGTCACGCCACAAAATGAAGAGCATCTCAATTAGCTCATCTGCACTAACAGGCTAACGGCGATGTCTGTGTTGAAAAATAGTTTTCTGTTGGTGACAATTTGCTCTATCAAACAGTGATATTGTGCACTTTGCATCTGTTGTAGTTTCCATGGAGATAAATAGAAGACAGTGCTTTCAGAGCAACCTATGTTGATATAAGTGCAGGCTATAAATATAAGCTTATGTATTGCTTCACTTGTTACATTATGGACACTGCATTTATAAACTGTCTCATTTTAAAGGGAAATCAGAAATATTTAGGGAATGCATTTGACCTGTTATTTTCTAAAGAAATATAAAGTCTCTTTTTAATCCATGTGTATATTATCCTTAATTAATCTATCTCTAAGGAAAGTATAAAGAAAATACTATGGGCCTTTTCCTGCTCCTTCAGACAATAAGTAGAAAATTTACATTGACATCATTAGAATTAGTATTTCATAAATCAGAAAGTACTAGTTACTCCTTGGTGAATAACCCATGATCATTAATTATCTCCTTAACTTCTTCTAAAACTTAAGTCTTTTTTCATTTGAGGATTGACACATCTTTTGAGAAAGGACAGATTTGCTTCATAAAGTAGATAGTAGTATGTAAATTAATCTGATTTCTTGCCCTTACGAAGGGCAAGAATCCAGTTTGTGAGGTTTCGCTAATTGTAGCAATTGCATGTAAATCAGCAGAGTAATAACAAGCAGTTTTGTTCCCAAACAGTCCATACATCTAATTTGAATCTTTATTCAACATCTTGTCAAAGCAACGTCCAAAATTTTTGTCAAAGCGAATATGCATAGTATTCCGAACAGAGTATTATGTTAATTTAATATAACTTTGCATAACTTAAACATATTCTGACAACGTATTCCAAGGTTATCCTTGGTGATGTTTGATTATGTCCTTCTGAATACTTATCTTATTTTTTTCTGTAAATACTCCTCATGAATTTTACCTGCCTCAATAGAAGGACTGCTCAGCTTTCGTTAGCATAAATTAGTTTTGTCCCCAGCTTCTTATTTTGTAATTAAATAGTCTTTCATTTCCTTCACATGAATATTCTGTCAAATGCAGTAATTGTGGTGCTATAGTGATGTTTTTCCCTAGGTGACATTCTAAGGTGCGTATAAAAGTATATTTTATTTTTTTATGTGGTACTTCAAACACAATTCAGAGTTCTGCTTTAAGTTCATGCTTTAGGAATATGACTACCCCTGCAGTTGTTTCTTATGTTTTTCATCGTCCTGTGTAGAAGCAAGTTTCAGTTCTAAACTATATCTAACCACTGTTTTGAACTAACTCCCATTGTGCTGCGATAAAAAGGCTGAAAAAACATGCAGTTCCTTCTGTTAAGATAACAGTGACCAAAGCAAACTCATAGAGAAAACTTCCCAATATCTAGTTTAATACCAACTTGCCTTTAAGTAGTTAGTTGTGAGACTTCATTACCTTATCTGTCAAAAATCAAAAGGAGTGTTTACGTAGTTGATTCCCAGGACTACTTTTCTGACCAGTTTTAGGCTATTCTGACTCTGGTGTTTTCCATTAAGCTGAAAGCAAGACATCAAATAGGTGTGAGGTTTGTAAGGAACTCGGATTGCACTGGCTGCTCACTTGATCTGAAGTGTTGGAACACTCAGACTTGAGATGTGCCTCAGCTCAGAGTTCTCAGGAGCATTCTTTTGGCAGTGGATGACTCTCCAGGGCCAAGCTATGCCTTTGATGTTTGGCTCATGAGGTACTGCTGGGGAACGCAGAACAGCTGTGACACCAGAGAGAGTGCCACATACCTGCTCCCAAGACGAGGATGTTGTGATTTCCATCTTAAGAGCTAGGCAGTGCGTGTCTTTACTCACCACTCATCAGTTTGCATCTTGTTCCTTTATAGTAATGCCAGAGGAATGGTGAGGAAGGAAGTCTCTGTACATCCTGTTCCTCTTTCTCAAGCTCTGTCCTGTGACTGAGAAAATATTATGTAGGCATTTCATCTAGAATGACAGCTGTCCCACAAAAGTATTGCGGTACTGAACACTTCAGTTAGAGCAGTTTGATCAAAGCCAGCTCTTGAAAAAAGCTTCACCCAGGCCTAACAAATATAATAGACGTGATCTGAACCACTCACCTGCTTCTTATAACTGCAGTGGGTACAAAATTTCAAGAGAAACACAATAAGCCAAAACTGAATATTTTTACTGTGAGGACCTAATTGGTTTTGAGAAAGACAAGCCTACCGTGGTAGTTTTACCACCAGTTTCAGTGAGAGGAGACTTGGCTTCAGAAAGGATAATTTTTTCGATGATTACGGTCATAAGAACTCCTGTGTTGTATGGGGAAGATGTTTACCTCACTGAAAATCCACCTAATAATAGAACTAAAATAGTCAAGTGCTAGCTTTTTTCCAGTTTTGTTCATTTTGAGTGTAGTATCAGGCAGAGTTCACAGTGAAAATATAGAGGTCATTACAGAAAATAACACTTCTCTTATAATGATCTGTCTTTAGTCAGAGCTTGTGCTAGTTCGTAGAACATTATACCTTTATTATTTTAATATAAGGTCTGAATCATTACATGATGTATTCAGTTTGTAACTCCTTTCTGAATTATTACCTAAGTGAAAAAAATCCTGGATGCTTGTCTTGTGGTACACTGCTTTAGTTAGCAGATTTGTTGATGGAGAAAGCAGCAGTTATGATGAAAGGGATTATATAAAAAAGCTCCTGCTGAGAGTCCATGGCACTGTACAGGGTGATACCAAACACTGTGTTCCCCAGGGCAGGTACAATAATTAGCTGCAGGACTGCCACTCAGTCTGAGGGATTAATTAGAACTGGAGGTGGTGTTGGGGGGAGGGAAAGCAGCCATAAAGGGTGTCAAGACCACTCTGGCCTGAAGCCTGTGTGATTTGATGTGAAATAGCAGCAGCTGGCTGTAACCTTAGGAAGTGCAAGTGAACAGCAGGTGGTAATTCCTGTCTCATTTACCATGTCTTCACAGGAACATGTAAGCTTGTGCAGCTTGGGTTTATTGGCGGGTCAGAAGGAAAATCCTAAGGAGGACTGTGACATTTACTGTGCTTAGCAAATGTGAAATTCAAAATGGAGTGTACACAGTGTTAGTGAAAAACCAATAAAATGATGTTTGCTGTTGTACTTGCCATACAGTAAGGTTATGACAACCTTATAGAATAGACCGTGCAGTAGACCAATGTACAAAGTTGAACATACTGTAAAAAAGCTAGGACTGTTAGCAGGAATGACATCTTTGAAGGTTGTGATGGATGTAACAGGAGAATTATTTCACCAAAGTAGAAAGTCAGGCAATTATGTGAGGGTCTGTTGTTCATCAGTGTTTTCAGCAACCATTGCATGGGAATGAGTAGACTTTATCTGCATTTCCAGGTGGGTAAGCAGTGTACCATGTTAGATGGTCACGGGCCTGTTAGTTTCTGCCAAGCATCATGTTTTGCTTGACATTTGGGCAAAAAAATTACAGCAGGACATGCAACAAATGTGTTAATGTGGAAATTGTAACCAGCTAGTGTTTCAGAGTGAGCCTGAGCTGCTGTTAGCAGAATTCAGTGGGACAGGGGTCTCTGCTGATCATTGTAGTCTTTTGTGCTCTGTGAGGGCCTCCCAGGGTGTAGGACAAGAACTGTTCATATTCACAGTTCAAGAATCAAACCAAATAAAGAGAAAATTGAATAATGTGGAATCTGTCATAGAGAACAACTTTAGATAGAAAAAAAAAAAATAAAACAGATTTAGGGGATATTTGAGAGGATATTTATAGCAGGATGACAGGAAAGGATGGGAACTCATTTTGTGGAAAGGATAGATCATTGTATGCCTTTTTTGAAGCTTATTGTTTGCTAACATTATCATTCATGAATGCAAGAAGATGCAATGCTTTCTAAAACCTGTCACACATGCAAAAAACCATGCACTCATAATTTCTTTGCTGGGTTCAATTTAACATTCTTGTATTTCTGATCTCTCAAGAAATTATTGTTACATATGGGGAGACGATCTAGGTCCAAGCTGACATGGCATTTTTTTAACCATTATCTCTGAGATCATCAACTTTGGGAAATGGATAAGGTTTTTGTTCAACTTTGGAACATGCTGGAAGATGCTGTTGCTGAAAGAGATGGTTTCTCTTTCTCATAGGCTGTTTATGTAGACAAACCTGCAGTACTGGTGTACTCTTAAGCCTGTCTGTGTGGTGTTGGAAAGCACTGAAAATGAACTGTTTGCTTGTGGAGCTATGCAAAACTCTTTTGTTTGTTATCAGGAAAAAGAAAAAAAAAAAAAAAGCAAAAGAACAACTGCAGAGTATCTCCTAAATAAATTCTCAGGTTTCTTTCATATTCATCATGAAATGAATCAAAGCTAGTATGAGTTTTGAATTTCCCCTCCTTTAAAAAAAAAAAAAAAAAAAAAAGTCAAACTATAAAAACTATCATGCAGTAATAAGTAAAAATGAAGTGGTTAAAAGATTTTCTGGTTATCCCTTTTATAATAAAATAAATAAATAACATTTATTGTTTTCTGCTCATATTTTAGATCTTCTGCAGGTTTCTTGTTTGTACTCATTTCCATTGCATGGCTATTGAAGCTTTAGCTAGAAGAGGAATGAACCATGTGCACAGCAGGACTAATGAGTCACAGATGTAAAGATTCTGGCACAGTACCATTTAATAACTTCTTTAACTTATATTCCATAATAAGATAAATGCAAATTTGATACATCTGTTTTCTAAATGGTGTATCATTTCAGCCTTAGCAATGTCTCAGGAATGAGTTTCTTTAAATGAATGGTGGTTTATCCTTTTTTGGTTTTGTTTTCTTTTTATTTGTTTCCAAAGAAGAGATCTCAGGTCATCAAGCAATGCAGTTAGCCACAGCCAAGTTCATTAGAACTAAGTGGGAAGGCTGGTAAAACTGCCTGACTTGATGGGATCCACTTGCATTGTCTCAGCTTCCTCTTGTTTCATCAGGGTGTATCAAGAATAAAGTTGCTGAATGTCTCAGAGGCGCTAGCAAAGGACATGTTGTGTGCATCAGAATGTAACTCTGCCTTTTTGGGGGTGCTGGGGAGGAAGACCAGAGTGGTCTTTGTGATACAGAGTATCACTGAGATGACTGCAGGTGAAGATACGCCATACTTGTAATGATGAAAGATGGCTGCAGCTGTCATGCTGCAGTTTCCTATTGGTGCTTTCCACAAGGCTGGCTGAACTGCAAAGCATGCTGCCCCACAGTGACAGGGGCTCCCCATGCAGAGCCTCGATGGACTTGGCAAAGCCACCTTGTCTGGCAGCCAGAGCTAGGTGCAGCTTTCCCTTTTGTAGGCACAACTCTGCAGCCAGGCACTCTGAGGCCTCGCAGTGGGGCTGTGTCACAGAAGTGACACTTGTGTCCATGCACATAGGGATCTTAGGGGTTACCAGACTGTTTCATCCTGTATGCCTCAACTTGATGTCTTAGCCATTTCCTGACTCTCCACGTACAATTTTGGAGGACCTCTGCTTCAGATAGAGTGCTGTATGAAGAGGACTTGGGGATTTCTTTCTTTAGGACTCTCCTTCTCAGCACTGCAAGTTTTAGCTCAATGAGGAAGTCTAATTTGCACCATAGAAGGCAGCACAAGAAGGGTGCTGAAGTGAGAGCAAAGCACTCACAGCAGGCTATAATTGCCACATCATTCTTTTTGTATCAAGTTCTGCACGTGTGGGTAGAGTAGACTATGAGAGACCACATGCAGAATACAGCACTCAGTGGGCAAAATTTTACCCTGGTTATAAAAATGCCACTATGTACATGCTGAAAATGTTGACCTTGGCCATTGTGGACTCCCCCAGATCTATTAGTAGATCGTTGTTCAGTGTTTATAATTGTGTATGTATCACCAGTTTATGTGCTGAATGTCGTATGTAAAACAGAATGTGAGGAGCGGGATGGTAATTACACAAAGTGCCTAAGAATTCACTGTCACCACTGTCAAGTTCTGCAGCAACTGTGCAATTGTAGCTTTCTGCAGAGCTGTCTTGAAGGGCTGTAGCATGTTTTAATGGAAAAACATTGCAGACATCAGCTGGCTGATCGCCTAACAACTGTCAAACAATCCTAACAATTTATTGTAATTTTAAGGAGTCACCTCTGCGCAACTGCTCCTTCTAAAATCTGTTTATATTGTTGTCATGAAGTAACAACCTACACACACCTATAGTGCAAACTTAATTCTGTTTCCCATATGACCGAGTAACTGTTCCCTGTCAGTAGGCAATGTGGGATATTCTAAACGTAGTGTTTGTTCTGTCTGTCTGTCAGTTAATTGTCTTTGTGATGTTTGTGTTGTGTTGTTTTGGTACCATGTTATGCTGTGTCCCTAGGGTCTGCCAGGCTTCCCCACAGTTGCTGCTCTGCACAGTAATCAGATCCTCACCGTCAAGGTTTGTGACTGTGGCTGACATGTACCTGTTCAGTCAGGTCTCTCTGTATCAGCATAAAAGTGCACATGAAAAAATTGCTTTTACCATGGGATAGCCAAGAATCCTTACAGTGGACCAAAGTCAACCCTCGCTGCCTTTGCGTTGGTGTAAGCATTTCTGATGCAAAGCATGGGATAACTGCATACACTGTCATCCCCAGCAGCACCCATGTTCCATGTGCTCTTCTTGGTCAGTATTTCATTTTTCAGATGAGAACTTTCTTCAGTTCTACTTCCCTGAGGCTTACAGGAGTGAGGAACATGTCAGTGAAGTCTATACTGCTTGAATCAAGAGTCAGTTCAGTGTGTTAGATACCTAAAGTTTAATCTGATGTATGTTCTGATTTTTCAAAATGCATTTGCAAATTAAGCAGGAAGAATTGAGCAATCTAGTCAAGCTGGAACTCCAGTCATTATTAAAATGACACCATTGTTCATGGCACAATATGCTGGTTAGAAAATCTGACTGAAAGTTGGACTGGTGCTTTGTGTCTAGAAACTTTGCTGAGAGAACAGCATGTGAAAATACTGATTTTTTTCAGAGCCCAGGTAATGGGGAAAAAAAAAAAAGTGAAGAATTCTCCTAAGAAATATGGGGAGAAAGGACTTAGGCAATTCATTCACGGTATATGATGAATACACAAAGTGGCATGTCCTGTACATTTCAAGAGAAAAAGCACAGTTTCTGTCTGGCAGAAGCACCAGTTCATAGAACTTTAGCTATTACGAATCTAATGAATATATCTTTATTTCTTTCTCGGGCCTTCTGATGTCTATTCTTCAATTCTCTCATCTCTGATCTTCAACCTTTGACCTCACCTGCCTGATCAGATGGTGTTTCCTAAAATCAATCATGGGTTTCTCTCTGCTGATCAGCAGCTCATTAAACGCCGCCTCATTAAGGTAGTGCTTCATCTCACTGGAATCTGGTTCTTCTTTACATTCAGTTTACTCTCTGCTGTATCTTTTTGTTGGATGCTTTCTTATAGCAAGTTGTTTATTGGAAAGTTCTAAAGCTGAGCAATTGTTAATGAAATTAACGCTTAAATACTATGGGTAGCTGTGCTAAATTGTCCAGATTTAAGATGCAGTTAGCAGTTTTAGCGGTTTGCAGTGGTATAGTGTAAATCAAATAAGTTGAGCACCATTTCTGGTGTTTTTTTAAAAGGGGAAGGCTGTATGTTTTGGCAGCTTTCTTGGGAATTGTCTTTTACAAATTAGTAGATCTAAATCATTAAGGGGTTTGGCTACTTGTCAGTATAGAACATCTCACCAAAACAGATGAAAAATTCTGTAATACTTGGTGCAAAAGCAGTTATGTTCCATGCTCACGTTTGAAGTCTGTCCACATAACATTGATAGGCTTGGAATGTTGCCAGGCAAACTGCCTAGTTCTGGCATGTGACCTTTTTTTTTAATCCTCAGTTTTGACATGATTATGCCAATCATGAAGGGAAGAGCTACTTACCAAAAACTGTTGCTCTCTCTGGAAAACAGCATGAGTAAAACCTTGCAAAGCTACCATAAATTCTAGTTCATGTCCTGTGGTAGAACAAGCCATTTGCAATTTGAGCCTTCTGCTCTGCGTCTGGTTGCACTGGACAGGTACAACTCACTGGTCTTGAAGGCAAAGTACAGTTTTTTGCCGAAAGAATCAAAGATGTCAATGTTTAGCTCGCAGTAGCTTCTTTAAACTTGTCTTGCGTTATTTTTTGAAAACTTCTGATGGTGATTTTTTTGTTCCTTTAGGGGGATCAAGGACAAGCTGGACCCCCTGGGCCTCCAGGGCCACCAGGACCTAGAGGTCCCCCAGGAGATACTGGCAAAGATGGACCTCGAGGGATGCCTGGCACTCCGGTGAGTTAGTCTGTTGGTGTCCAAATTCTTGTCAAGTATGTAACAGCCAAAGATGGTTTGTGAGGTAAGATTGGCAAGTAAGACACGTGGAAGCTGAACCACAGGCAAATTTCACGGTGCACCTGAAGTTCCCCCTGCCACACACAGCAAGTTTATAGTAGAGCCAAGAGTAACACCTAGGTTTCTTGCCTCTCACCCCTGACAGTTTTCCCCCCACATTCTAAGGTTTCTGAGTTGTTCACTGATATTTTAATAGCTGTGTGAGTAGGGCCTGCCCCCACTACAAGTAGCAAATGTTCCCACTCAAACTTCAAGCTAAAGCTTAATTTGAGATGCCGTTGCATAGACTAGCTTGACTTCTCACTTTCTAATGATTTAGCCTCAAATTATGAAATCAAAACAATAAACTTCCAAATGCTACCCAAAGTATCATAAAATTTGGAGTGAAATCCTGCCATTTCTATACAACTCTAAAAGAACAATTTTCTTTGGCTCATCCCCCATATTTCATTAGACTCACCAGCAGAATACAGAACATTCCTTAATGTTTTAGATGCAGGATCAGACCCACAGCCTATAGCATTTTGTAATGTGATATTAAACACTTCATAAAACGGTGCATAGATGCAGGTATTTGGTGGGGTTTTTTTTGTTTTGTTTTGTTTTTTGCAAAGTATGAGTATATTTTTGACTGTATAGTTTGCAACCTTCTTAATACAACTTTTTTGAAGTTTTTATTTTTGAAAGAAGTACCTCTCTGTTCATCATGAATTCCACTGTGTTATCCACGTGGAAACTCAGTCACAGACGGCACACTTGACAACTGAAATGTCACATGTACAGATCTGGTAAACACATCCCCACACCCATCATATGTAAAGATCACAGTTGAGAGGACACATAAGGAACTACCAAGGTGAAGACAGCTCTGGAAAAAGAAACAGCTTTGTCAGAGAGAAAGCATAGCTCATTATGTAAGCCAGGACAGAAAAGGATAATTTTTTCCAGCAAAACCTAGAAATAAAATACCTAAGCTCCTGTACTAGCCTTATTTCAGATTGTCTTACTTGAAATTGTATTGACTGTATTACCTGCATTATGAGTGTAGCATCATGATAACTGTCCCTGGAGATGTTCAAGAAATACAAAGATCTGGCACTGAGGGACATAGGTTAGTGGATGATATTGATGGTAGGTGGGCTGTTCAGTTAGATGAGACAATCTTGGTGGTATTTTCCAAACCTGATGATTCTTTGACTCTAACTGGGGCCTGTTGTTATCCAACATCATGCTGATAATTTCTAGCACAAGGTTATACAGTGTCATTGAAAATCTGTCGCTTTCGTTGTATGCCTCTACTCATTTCTTGTTAGTCTTCTACTGTGGTAAAATTAACTCTGTTCAGAGTTGCTCCTGGTTTGATGTAGAGAGGATGAGACTGAAACCACAACCAATTTCTAACTGCAAGGGAAACCATCTTTAAAATTCACATGCAAGAGGCTAGAAGAAACAGCTAGTCACAGTCTGCAGGCTGCTTGGGTTTTTTTTTTTTTGCTGCTTAGCAAAGGGAACAATAGTGTTTCTCATGACAGAAGTAATGCATTTTATGCAATTAGGTCATTTCATTTTATAATAGTTCTGTAGTGATTTTTTACTTTAGATGGTGAGAGAGAGTTTCTTTTTATAGGTTTGTTTTTTGGTTTTGTTTTGTTTTATTTAGCTGTGGTTGTCTTAAGCCCTATAGCATTGTGGAGAATCAATTTGTGGTACAGCTTCAGAATCAGATAAAATCAAACCAGATTGCTGACTGTTGTTATCATCCTGCTCCTTCCCAGTGTCCTGCATCAACAGGGAAACTTGTCCCAGCTTTGTATCTTTAAAAGGCTTGTGTGGAAGAGAGAAACAACAGAATAATAGTTATACTGCATCACAAATAGGAATGCTGCAGCATCACAACTGAAGGAGAAAGTCCTTACCGTGGTCAGCCTCTGTTATAAGGCAGTCATTTCCTTAAGCAAGCTCCATTTCCTTTTATGCAAGGTACTTATAATCACCAGAGCTGCAAGAAAATGTTTTGGCCCCAGCCTTCCTCCATGCCCATGCACTTGCTGTGCTTCCTGAGAAGCTCACACACTCAAGACAACAGGGCTCAGGTGAGCAACTCCAGCAGCCATCATTATTTCTCTTCCTCTGTGTAGCAGTTTTGAGCAACAGTTTGTGTGCTAACGTCTCCATCTGTGCCCACAGAACTCCATCTGTGCTATCACTACCTCAAATGCCAGAAGCGTGCATCCTGTTCCAGACAAAGTTTTAAGAGATGAAGTAATGTTTGTTTCTGGGACAGGAAGTCTTTAGAGCTGAGAAGGTAGAAATGTTAGGGAAATGTTGTTAGGCCTATTGGAAGGTCTAACAGGAACCAAGGAAGATCAAGGGCACAAGAAAGGAATTTGCAGCATTCTGCAAAGCCTTTCTTTGAGAGTCAGTAAAAAAAACCTCTTGGAACCTGAACACACTTGCCAAATTCATACAGTAGGTGCTTCCCCTGTCATAGCTTTCCTGCCACAAAGACACCAGCACTTACAAAGTTTAATGTCTCAAAAAAGAAGCACCAGGAAAATAAGTTATTTTTTTCTTCTTTTTTTTGCTGATAATAAAACAGTAGATGATGTTACAAAGTTTTGAAATTCTTTGAACATGGCTCCCCAACATTTATAGGCATATCTTGATTCTTATGTGATGCTGTGAGTTGGTTGTATACAAAGGTAAGCAAGGATATGAAGAAAGCTGAGAAGTTCAACAAGCTTGAATAATTTGCTGTCTGCAACCTGTGCTTGTGTGGTTTCTCTTTCCCTGTTTTTTCTATGTGTTTGCAGATGCTACGTTTGTGCTTCTGAAAGCACATCTACCTGGAGAAGCAGTTCTTACTCTTTTGAGTTGCCAAGAACAGTAGCATCAAAACAGTTCCCATTGGTTTTTGACAGGTTTTCTTTTATGATAAATCTGATCAAGATGATCCTGCAGCTGTGCTCATCCAACAGCACATGAATAGCCTGTGTGGTATGACATTCATTTTGCTGTCTCAAATGACACTTGAACGTGTTCGTTTAAGAAGAAGGAAGTGAAGATAGCTCCTCACTTTATGTAGAACTGTGCTCACAAAGATAATTAAATGGAAAAATGAAAGGTTACCATTTTGCAAACCAATCCAGGTATTCAACAGATGAGTAGTTATTGCACAGCTTCAAAATTTCTCTGTTCACGGGTATACGCAATATGATAATTCGCAACTTATGCCTGCTGACTGAGGTGATGACACAGAACACTAATTTTGGAATCTGTAAACAGTGATTCAGCACATATGTGAAAAAAACCTTTATCTATGGTCTTTAGCACCACTGACTGAAGTGGAATGTTATGATTGGAATCAAGGGGCTGAGAGTCAGAACACCAGTGCTTAACTTTAGCCTGGAGAGCTACATCATTAAAAGGTTGTGAAGTAGTGGAAGCCTCTTAAAAAGTCTGATTTGATCTATTACTTTAAAAAGGAATTATATGTGTGTGTATATTAAATGTGTAATCAGCTGCTGTTCCTGATAGAGAATGAAGTTTTTGATGTTGTTAATAAGTAAGGAACATAGTTCAAGACATGCTACTTGAATTATTCTCTTTTTTTTTTTTTTTTTTTTTTTTTTTTAGGGTGAGCCAGGAAAGCCAGGTGAACAAGGGTTGGCAGTAAGTACTCTTCCAGTTTGCTAAGAAACAGTATCAGACTTAAACATGTTTCTTAAACCGTGGAGTTCCAGAAATCTCAGTAACTTTATTTCCCAGCCCTCCTTTGTCACTGAGTGTTTGAAGTTTCATTTGCAAAGAAAACACAAGAAAAAACGGATTTATTTAAAAAAATACACAGTTGCCTGTAGCAAAAGGTCAGCTTCTCCTTTCAGGTTGCAGAAGTTGAGGGCATAGCAAGAAAAATGAGACATTTCAGGTGTGCCTGACTCATGGCCCCCACTTAATGCTACCTCTGAATTTGTGGTGTTTCCACATTGAGACTGTGGAGCAGTAGAGCAGTCATCTACTTGTTTCAAAGGCCAAAATCTCATCAATTCTTCCGGCCCTTTGCCTGATGTAACAGCAAAGATGCCTCACAGCACATGGAAACTGTCAGAATATTATCTCTCCTGGGGGTTTTCTTTTTGTCATGTGTGGGTGAATGTAAAAGCTAAATGAATGCACTTTTTACAAATGTTCAGATATGGGAGTAGATGTTTTCTGTTGCATCAGAAGCTAATTACCCCTTTTCATTTAGAAGCAAATTGAAGCTCCACTGGTTGTAAATCAGCTTCAGACACAGAGTAAAGATTCAGTGGTTTCTGCTTTTCACATGTTCCCAGAACTGTGAAACATTTATTCCCTTAAGATTTCCCTAAATGCTCATGGTCATTCTTATTTTTTATGAGAAGTGACATAACTGTAGCCGATGGCATGTGCTTTTGATTTCTGAATGTTTCTGAGGGTGAAGATTATATGCTTAGCAATCAGTGCGGATGTGATTACTAGCTATTTGAATTTACAAAGTTTTAAACAGATGTGATGATACTTTGAAAAATTGCAAAACGTTTTGGATTGACAAAATCCAAAGTCTTTCAGAAGTAAAATAAAAGATTGAGATGCTTAAGTATCTCCTTTATTCAGGAAACTCAATTTTATGTAGCTTTTCTTTTCAAGATATTTAACAGAACTAAGATCTGATCTCCCAAAGGTACTACCTAGTATTATAGCACATTTGTGTTGTCTATTGTTTTATCCTTTTTGGTTTATGAGGATTACTGTTAATAACATGCATAATATCTGGGAAGGGCATTTTCTTCTTTGTTTTGTTTATTTTTATTGTAATCTCCTATTTGCCCTCTGGACCACGCTTAGTCAGATTCTGCAGCAGTGTTCCTTCTGGTTTAAGACCAGATCATCAGGGTCACAGAATCCCCAGGGGTTTTTAAAGCAAGAGAGTCTATCCATGTTCAGAAGATTCCCAACTGCTCTAAAATAGTCATCTGTGTGTAAGAAATAAAGAACTGCTATGGAACTGTTTGGTTCTCAGAGTGCAGATGCTTTTAAATAGAGAAAAAGGGTATTTTAAAATTCTTATCAGCAACCATGAGTTAGAGGAAGAAAAAAAAAAAAAAAAGACTAAATTTCCAGCTCCAAATGCCTGGTCTAAAAGCCAGTCTGATGGCTTAAGTGTTAAGCTGTGTATAGGTAAAGAAAAGAGCCTTTGAGTTATCAGAGACACTTTCTTTTCATTTTTCTTGGTTCTTTTGACATACACATTGCACTAGTACAGATTTCCAGAGTGTCTTCCCTGTGGAAAGAGATAAAGCTATGCAGGTGCTGTCTGGTTTCCTTTGATATCTTCCATCATGCATTTCTGCATGAATATCTTTTTATATCAGTGTTGAAATTAGAGGCACTACTGCAGAAGTAGCTGATTTCCAAACAGTTGTGATGTAGAACTGTGATGCCAAAGAAAAATATATAGCTATATAGGTATAGTTTTCTGGAGAACACAAACCTTCCTACAATTCTTTTCTGTTATCCATCCATCTTTTCAAATTACAGCAGAAATTTCAACCCTGAAGGGGCTTACTACGTTAATTCTGCAGGAACTCTTATGTAAGTATTAGCCTGTGTTTCACACTGTGTCCCAAGTCCAAGTTAGCTTCTGTTCTTTCTTCCTATAAATTATAATCTGGTAGACAAATGGATTCCATAAAGCACTACCAGTCTTAACCTTCCAGAAGTCCACCTGTTAGGGAGTATTGCAGTTTCTAACTTATCCATTTGTACAAGAGCTTTTCCAGTAAGAAGTCAAGTACTGGGCATGCAGTGTTGTTCTTCTGGATAGAGGAAGGATATAGGCAAGTAGAGCACCAGCCATCCTGTAAAAATCCCTAAATTTCCAATGTACTTATTGAGGTTAGTGAAAGTTGAATGTTATTTGTATTCTAAAGAATTACTGTCTCAGCAGCTTTAAATAGCATGATACTGTTCAAGCGAAGAAGAACTGCAGGCCTGACCTCTAGATTATAATAGTGGGATAGAAGCTTTTCTCTTTCAAAAGTGATTAATGCTTGTATTCAGTGACATGCCTTGGTATTTCTAGGTGAATGCAGAAAACGTTGCTAGAGCTGCTAAATTCAGTTTTAACCTTGGAACCAACAATGACACAGCTTGGAATTACTTAGTTTTCTTTTTTTTCTTTTTATAAGAAGTGGAATAAGACCCTTGAAGAGTGAAAGATGGTAGATAATGAGATAGCAACATGTTTTCCAGCTTGTGTCTCAGAATGTAACACAAACCTATTACGCATCTTGAGTAGCTTGTGACCCACTCAGGGAACATGTGACTTGATTCTCAAAAAGTTAAAATCATTTGAATGCATATGGAGTTCTAGGAAAATTCATGTTCTTATTGCTCAGTGAAATAGGAAATCTAGAGGCACTAGTGAAGACACAGCGATTTGCACAGAGATTCTGCTGCCACATTCTCCTTGAATCGTATTGAAGTTGTGTCAATAAAGAAAAAGAGAAACGTGTTTTTGATGTGTGTGAGAGAGCAGTAGTAATGCTTCAGGACCTTTCTCCCTCTTAGGGAGGTTTGCTCAGACTAGATGGAGAAAATGACATTGAGTTCTCTTGTTTGAGTCCAGTTTTGGCATGAGAGGGCTCAATTTATCTTAAGCGCACAAGATAATTTGTGCAATTTGCTCTGAGGGTGGAGAATGACTTTCCCCATTTCAAAAATAAAGTAGGTGTAACAGTGAAAAGAACAGTGGTTGGCAATAGAACAGCAATGTTCTAGGTTGTAGCAAGTGAGGATTTGCTCAAATGCAACAGCTGTGGATACAGAAATAAAGGGAAGAAGCTGCATGCCTTCAGAAGGCCTCAGGTATGCAGGGATTTTCAGAGAGATACCCTCACCTCCACTGCCAACCCTTAAATGAGGTCTGGGAAGAGTCTTGCCCCTTCCAGTCACTCTGGTGCATTGCATGCACCTGAGCTCCCCTGGGTTGGCCTTGCCTTCCCACCAGGTGCTCAATCACTGTTTCAGGCCATGACAGTATTTCTGCTACAAGAGCATTGCTCTTGTGGCTGAGATGTAGGAAGTTGTTTGCAAGGTCTTCTGTTACTTTGTTTTTATGCTAGGAAGAATGAGCTTTCTTTTTGGGCTGAACAGGGAGCGAAGTTAGTTTTAAGTTGAGAAGAACAGGGTGTATGCATCTTTAACATAGAAGAGAGTGTAGGAGTGCTTAGATGTTATTTTTTTCTAGTTTCCGGGACGCTAGAAAGCCCTTCAGGTCTACTTTCTGTTAGAGTGAAAGGTATCACTCCTCTGTGCAGAAAGAAGTCAGATGGGAGACAAGCAGCATGGTAATGCCAAGGGTATTAAGTTTTGAAACGTTATATGGAAGTAGGAATAGTCTTCTATGCCAGAGGGAAGACTGGTGGTTTCCTTAGCCTTTCATCCTCTTTAGAGAAAGTTGTGCCTTACCTCTTATAAATCATCTCCCTTCTCATACCATCTGCCATGTTTTCATTGTGGTAAGGATTCTAAGATGCCACTTGAGGCTTTTTTTTCTTTATCATCTTATATTCAGATGGAACACAAAAGAATTCATGATTTTTCTCTATGTAGAAGCTAGGATTTCTGATTTCAGAATGCTGACGTGGTTCTTAAAAGTGTAGTCAGCAATGGAAAACTTCAAATGCTTACACTGATAGAGGTTTTCAGGGTGTTTTCAGAATCATAAATTGTAATAGGACAAGGTGTACGTGAATATTTTTATTTATGATTTCCATATGATTAATGTTTGGGTTTTTTTTGTTTGTTTTGTTAATTTGTTTGTTTTCGAGATGTTTTTGATGCTTTTAATTTAGAACAATTATATTAATTTAATTTAGAACTATTATAAACCAGTGCATAGTGATAAAGATTTGGAGGATCAAAATTTGCCATCGTTTCAGCTCCTTGGAAAATAAGCCAATTGGATTGTGTTCAATGTACAAGTCAACTGCTTTTTGTCTCTGAATGAAATATGTATTTTTTTCTTCAGAAACTGGCTTTAAAGATGTGTAAGTAATTGTACAGATGTTTTACTTGAACAGAATGCCTAGAGCAAGCAAAGAATTCAGGTAAAGATGTACCTTTGCAAAAGAAATCTATCCTTTAATGATTAACTCAAACACAAAATACCTCTACTTATGATGTGTTGTTTTCTAAACAAGCACTTCCGTGCTTTCACAGTCTTGCTGGGCATCCATTCAAGGAAAAACAGGCTTAGTGGTCTTACTAGTTATTCAGAATAAGGAGAACTGTATTCCAAAGGATATTGCCGTGTACTTGAAAGACAGAGAAAGAGAGTAACTTTACAGATAAATTTACAAAACCTCGCATCTTTAAAATGAATTAATATGCATTTTTCAACTGAGGTTAAAAAAAAAAAAAAAAAAAAAAGCAGGGATCTTCCAGACCTGACTGGAAAATGCTGCTGGCTTGAGTTCAGCCTTTCAGGCCAATAACCAAGGATCTTCAGCTGGTGTGAATCTTCATAGCTCCTCTGGGAAATTACTAACTGTGAATTTGTTTTCGGTGGTCAAGAGTTCTGCAGCAACCTTGTTTTTTCCATTCTGGTAGCATGTTCACAGTAATTTTAGAAGGTGTGGTTCTCAAGCTTTTTAGCTGCAAAAGTTTACCAAAAACTAGCAAATGAAATTGGGAATCTCAGCCTGTGCTTCCCACATACTTTATTTTTATTTTTTTTCCCCCAATGCAGATTTATTGGCCTTAACTTATAAGAG
Source organism: Oreortyx pictus (assembly GCA_036925125.1). Lineage (NCBI taxonomy): Eukaryota > Metazoa > Chordata > Aves > Galliformes > Odontophoridae > Oreortyx > Oreortyx pictus. Next base: position 51,456,249 of record JAUPFR010000005.1, on the reverse strand, counting down.
CTAGTATTAGGAAGAGTTGTCTTCGGTTGATGACAAGAGCTCTGCTGGTGCACTAATTATTAGTATTTGCTGCATTTCTCATCAATTAAGGTAGCATATGTGTCCACTGCTTAATGAGAATTTATGTGAATTTCCATCATAGTTGATCTGTTTTCTTTGGCAGTCTTTAATTTAGGCGATTCATCAATGCTAAAGCATTATACACTTCGATACTAGTACTCCAGGCATCACAATCTTTATGAAACACCCCTCAACCATGCAAGAACACATTTTCTGAATTACATCGTGTGTCTGTTCCTCATGGCAAATGAAGTCAATGGACAAAGCAGAGGCTCCTCAGAAATGCAGATGAAAACTGTGTATGAAACCTGTGATCTTCATCTTCATGTACTAAATTATTCATCATCAGCTTTGTAAGGAAGTGTTTCATGAGTCCTATAGCACCAAAGACAAAATATGCATTCTCAGGTATAGTTTCAGGAGCAGCTTGGTCCATAAAAATATATAGATGCATTATATTCTGAAGGCCTACTATTACACGGTGTTTTTACTTCAGAAGGGTAGAAAGAAAGATTAAAAAAATATATCTAAAAATATTTTCTTTTTGTTTGTTTTTCTTTTTACCCAGCTTTGGAATAAATTTCAACATGAATGTATTGCATTATTGTGATGCATTTTGGTTTATTATTTTTTCAGCATACCAGAATTTTCTCATCATATTTTTGTTAGGCATTTTCATTTGCTATCTGTGCTCGCTGGCCTTGATATCTAACACCTCACAGGACAAATCATTACACCTACCACAGACCTGCAAATGGAGAATACTCCAAGCTTTCTAATTCATGCATTTCTTTAAATGTTAAAACAACTGAGTCACTTGAAGTTGAAAATTAAAACACATGGGGAGTCTGTTTGTGAGGTATCACATCCTGAATTACTGTGTCTTTGAACTGCAGCTTTTAAATTTACAGGGCAGAGCTTTTTTCTTATTTTGCCGTTTTCTAAAGCACAAGCAGCAAATGAACTCTATAAGGACAACATTTTTCTTTTTCCTTTTTTTAATTTCCAGTAGTTGTTAGTGAAGGCAACTGAATGTATCCAGCTATAGCTTCATTCGATCATTTCTGTAATGCTAATATTTGATATGAGTGAAGCTCAGTAGGTCCCTTGATTTCAGAGATAAGTGGCTGAAGAACAGCATTCCTAGTGGAAATCCCTTAGTTTCATAGAACCCTTACAAACCATTTTTTTTATCCTTGGATACCCAATTTTTCCAAGTGCTTGAGTAAATAGCAGACAACGCTCCATCTCCAGAGACACACAAATAGTAATTGAATTTCTTGGAGGAACACAGTTTTTTTTTTTTCATCTGCCAACTGAGGAATTACTTGATGAGAATGTGTTTCAGTAAATCCATACCATTGCTTGTCATGACTGTTTAAGTAGTTTACACAGTTACACAAGGTAGAAAATGATTTTTATAAGTGTTCAGGATATCTGAAATAATTGAGATTTAAAATAGTTTTTATTATTTTTAGTTATCTTCCTCTTCTGGGCAACTCTCTTGACAAATTTTCTGCCAGCTCAATTAAAGTTTCTCTGTGAATGCATGAAAAAAGGTTGATTTTCAAGGGTTCTAATTAATGACTTCAAACAAATCAACGACATGAGCTTTCATGTACACAGTGTTCTCCTCAGATCCATCGAATGCTAAGGGAAAAAACAAAAACAAACAAACAAAAAATCTGGTCACATTGAATTTCCCATTTTCTACTTAGTTTCTCTAGAAGTTATCAATTGTATCTGTGTTTTATGTTTGGAGTGCTTATAAAATATGAAACACTTGTGTGGAAATTGTAAAATGCATCATTTTAAGCTTTTAATTGCAATTAGCTTGCTGAAGGTAGCTGTATTGTCGTTGCTGGTCGTCAGGTGGTGTCATAGCTCAATGGGCATGAGACATGAGAGTAACTTCCAGTCTGAGTAAAGGTTTAAGTACCAGAAATAGAAAACTACTCATTGTTTAAAATAACTAATGATGAGTGCCTAATGCTCTTCTCTGAATTATCCAAAAGTGCAATGAAAGCAAGATTTTTCTTCTGTGCAACTTTCTAAGTCCTGTGTAAGAGCTGGAATAGTGGCAGCAGTGAAGGGAAGATTCTAGGGAAAGAGATTTTTCTGGAGACATCAGCAATATCTTGAATCAAATTCCATCCCACAAGTTGACAGCTGCAGACTCCAGGCATCGAAGTGCTCCGAAGAGCAATGAATTTTTGGTGGATACTGTTTATAACTGAGTGGCAATTTTACCTTCAGGTAGCAGCTTTGTTTCGAAGGCTTCCAAATGGTATTTTGATTTTTTGATTTTGTTTAGCTTCTCATGTAGTTAGAAACTGAAGAGACAGCATTTGTTCCATGGACATAAAAGTAACAGGCATTAAATATAAAGTATTCAGTTGTTCTGGTTTATTGATGGAGGCTAACATTGTAGAACTGTGTAATATGTTAAAAGTCAAAAGATAAATGATACCCAGGGTTTGGATATTTGGACCTTATTTTGATAATGGTGATGTAGGAAAAGTCTAGTTTGAGCATAAATTTCTTGGAGTTTTTAAGATGTCAGCCAAACCTCTATCTTTCTTGGAAAAGGGGAAGATTCCTGGCTGATCACTTGCCATAGTGTGAGGCACTAGAAGAAACTTCCTCCATTTTCTGGAAGAAAGGTAAAAATTCTGTTTAAAAGGAATATGTTATATCCATGGTACCTTCCCCAGGAGGCCAGTCTCACCTAGCATTGTCCTATTGATTTTTTTTCTTCCTTTTTTTTTTTTTTTTTTTTTCTTCTTCAGTGTTCTTGGAGACTGCTTACAAGCAGTGTACAGGAAATAGGTTGTGCATTTACCATATGCACTATTACAGGTGCCCTCACCCTCAAGTTAATCTTAGAATTCAGGCACTTACTGAAAAAAGAAATTTAAACAGCAGTTTATTGAAATGAAGTGGGCTGGTGGGATTTTTCTCCGGTTGGAAAAAGCAGGTGATTATTGTATTCACTACTCTAATTATCATCATATTTGAGTGCCTGTTTTTTTTCCACATCCTTTTAAAGAAAAGAAAGTAATTCTGTCACTCTATATCTCACAGATGGCTTTCTATTTGCAAAATCTGTCCCTTTGTGTAAGAGAGATGCTTGCAAGACCCTCATTCTTCAAAGACAATCGGGCAAAAGTTTCAAGAAGTAGCACTGATTTGTGCTTTTGGAAGTTTAGATACCCAGTCTATACATGCAAATGCATGTTTAAAACTCCAAGACTTTCATCCACTTCAGTGGATCCTGTGCTGGGAGTTAGAAGCAGTGGAGCTTTTCTGTGCTACCAGTTTAATGTTACATCAGGGCAACATTCCAACACAATCTGCATCTTCAAAACAGGAAGATTTAACCTATATTCACACTGTCTTAAATACAAAATTGGCCCAACATTTTGAAGCAGCAGTCTTAAATTCTGAATAATTCCTGTTCCGACATCAGCTCTTCTTTTTTCCTTTCATACACCAAAACAAGTTGGATTATCCCATTCTGGCTTTTTGTTTTTCACCTTCACACATTCAGAATTGATCTTTCTTGAGTTTGCACCTGCACCCAGAAACTGCACAAGCACTTCCAATAGAAACGTGGAAAAGAGTAGATGACCACACTGAGTGTGGTCCAAAATAGACTGACATAATATCAAATGCATGTTTGGCTGCTCTGTTTCCCCACTGTCCCCCCTCTTTGTTTTGGCCACAAACCAACTGGGTGCTTCAGAGATGCCAGGTGACTAATGAGTCCAACTAATATCAGTGAGACATTGATTCACTCCTATAAGATACTAAGCAGTTAACCTTTCCTGGATTTAGGCATTTCTTCCTGCATTCTTGGATTGTAAGTGCAAAATGGTGCTTCTTTACTTCCAAAGAGCATTCTTAAAGATTTCTGAAATATCTTCTGTTACTTGTGGTTGATGGCACAAATCACGTGTTGGTTAAACTATAGTAATGACTTTCAATACCTTTAATGACCTAGAAAGTACGGAGAGGCTAATGCTTCTCTCTCCAAAAACAGAACATAAACTTGGTTGTGTAAACCAAGCTTTTGCATATAACTTACTGCCAAAAAGAAAAATTACTGTGGACCACAACTTATCATTAGAAGAAGAAAAACTACAGTTTTTTAATGCTGACAGATTTGTCAGTATTTGAAGAAATAGATAGGACAGAAGAGGAAACATTGGGAATTGGGAATGGAGAAAGTTTGAATTGTCCACTTAGAAGTTAAATCTGTCCCAAAAGGGGAAAGATTCATGGCACGTTTTCAGCGGAACATTTTACTTTTCATTGGTGTGGAAAACTTCTACTAGTTTCAGTCCAGTATCTAAACACTTACACAACAGGACAGTTTTAATTGGACATTAAATTGGCAAGAGTAATCATATTTTCTTTCTCTTTGCAGGGACCTCAAGGGCCTCCAGGACAAAAGGTACAGTATAAACAACAATACTATAGAAGTGATTATTCTTCCTGGTTCCAAACCGGAAGTGGAAAAGGTGAATGGAGTTAGCTACTGCATGCCACCTTGAATCTGGTAATTTAGATGCTGAATTTTGTTTTTGCAAAATGTTGCCATATTATGTTAAACCTAAGATTTCTCATTTCCTCCATCATAGGAAGTTCAAGCAATGCAGGGCAGACTGTTTTTAATCTGTCTGCTCAACTTTCAGGTGAAAAGGTCGCTATAATTTTCTTATTATGTACGACTACAACTAGGAAACCAAAGGTGAAACATTGTGAAAGATGGAGAGATAGAATTTCTGATTAAATGCATGTCCGTACTCAAGTAGATCAATGCCATATGACTGAAAAATTGACCAGCAGAAACAAAGGATATAGGTGTTGCTGATAAATGGTTCTTGGTTGGCTGTATTCAGGTGGTCTGCTGTTGTCTTCCTGTTCCTTTGGTAACTGGAGATCTGACTTCCTATGAATGCTTTCAGAGTTATTTGTGCTCATTAAAGCTGACTGCCTCAGTCTGATGGAGTGAGCTTTGGATTTATGGAGCTGCACCATTAAAACAGTACTAAGCAATAGCAGCTAGTAAGTGGCACCATTCCAGCATCTCACCCACACACCACCGAGGCAGGTCATTTTGAGATTGATTTCAAAAGATAAGAAGTACTGTGGAAGATATTTAATTAGAGCAAGATTAATTTGTATAAAGAAAATAGAAGGGAAAGGATTAAGTAGTATTAATGTATGTGGCAAAGCTGTCACCTCTTTTTCTTCTTTTGAAATATTATTTAAAGTGAAGATTTGCTTCCATATGTTAAAATTGGACTTCTTGAAGAAAAGAAACAAAAACCTGCTGATATGTAAAAATGTAATCCCAGAGCATATAAAGCCATGGGGTTTTGCTAGCTGTGAGCTATACAATTTGCAAGCTGATGGAGAAGACTACCCTTCGCATTCAACAATGCAAGAATGTGACATTGTAAAGCTCTTCTGATTCTGAAGTTGACATTACACCCCAAGAGATAGCAAAGTGGAGTATTTTATACATGCAACGTCAGTAAAACTCATGTTCTGTTGAGCTTTTGAATATATGATAAACTATTGGTCGAGGACGTGGTAGAATCAATTTTATGTAAATCTTCTAATATTTCATGTTTCATAAGAAAAGTCAGAAACTGTATGAGTCTGTCCCTGGGAAGATGAACTGTTACAAAAAGGGTAGTTTATTCAGACTGATGGCTTAATGCCCTCCTGAGCCTTTTCTTATAAGTTTCTGGAAAAATTAGACAAAAATGGAACAATGTTCACTAGAGGCCCATTTGTAGTGGCTAGCATTCATGACCATGCATCCAGCAAGTAGAGGCAACTGTAATGCCAAAGTGAAAGCTTTGGGAATAAGGAGAAACATTCAGGATAATAGTGACAGGCTGAGATGTGATGCCAGTATATTATTTATTACTGGCTTAGAGCTTTGCTGTGAGCTTGAGCCTGTTGGGTGCTCAAGTATTGCATTTTTTTCATAAGCTGTTTCCCTTTTTCGTTTCACAGGATTATTCCATCCATTATTTCCTCAGCTCTATTAATTGGCAAAAGTATCCATTTTGGCTGCATTCGCTTTGGGTGTAGGTGTTCTTTGACTAAACTTCTTCTAGTAAATCCTCCGACCAGTGTAAATACAGGGAAAAATGCTGCACACTGGTTCTTGGGTTTTAGGGCCCACTGGGCTTCACAGGATACTCACTTGTTTCATGGGTGCTGAGCAACTGCACATCTCACTATTGACACAGCCTCTGCCTTTCCCAGTGCCCTGGCTAATTTTTTACATTACCAGTCTTTCAAATAGCTATCACACTTTTGTAACCTGTTCAGATGTTTATTTATGAAAAATAAAAATTATACTGTCAGATTCCTTGCCGAGCAACACCACTGTTACAGAAAAAGAGGACAATGTTGTGTGAGAGTGTTCGTTATGCCTGAGATTTTCACATCTGTAGCAACAGTCAGACAAGATTCTTCAAACAAATAACATTGTACATCATACAAAAGTAGTGCAAGAACTTTGTAAAAAGATTTCTCTTACATTATCAGTTGCTACTCCTTTGTCTACTCCTTATGCTTGATCTGTGTTTTGTTGTTTTTTAAATTCTGATTGCAGTATTACTGATGGAGTTTAAAAGGATGTTGGTAATTTACACTGTCAGGCTGAGCTATTGCGGATTATCCCTTAAAAGCTTTAAGATAGATAGACCCTGCCAGTCATTGGGCTTGAAGCATCTCTCCATTTCAGATGCTTGAAAGCACTTGAAGTATGAATGATTTTGTTCAGGTGCAATGTTAGACTGTATAGGAACAAACTCAAAATGTATCCAGGGCATCAAATGGAATTGCATTTTAATTCTTACATGTTTTAGGAATCACTCACAACAAGTTTTCCATCAACTTGAGACTTCTTTCTGAAAGAGGCAATACAGTGGGACAATACTAACTCGTACATCATAATATAAGAATGTACAACATAAGAACATTTATGATTAATATAAGCAGTCATCTGTAAAGAAAGCTCAACTTGAATTGAAATTAGTTTTTGAAAGTTTTATTGCAGTTAGAACATGCAGGCATTCACCATCCTTTTTTAAGTACTGTATTAAGAGGTGAAAGTTTTCATGAGCTGTTTAATTTGATAAACACTGGTGTCTGTTTCCCACCAGGGTTCTGTTGGAGTGCCCGGTGCTCCTGGGAAAGACGGACAAACGGTGAGTTCACTTGACTTTGTCAACACTGCAGTTGTTTGTGTCACTGATTAAAGCTCACTTACATGAGCAATTTGCAGAAGAACGTCTAAGGTTCTAATTTCAAAAGACTATAAAATCTGATCTGTGCCCTGAAGTTGCTTTTTCTACTTTCAGAAAAACAATCAATGAACATGGTTAGTCCAAAAGTCTGATGTATGCAGTGTATAACTTTATTCAGTATACTTCTGAACTACATTTTTTTCTACTGCTTGTTTTGGTTTTATCTCTATTAACTCAGTTCCATGATGCAAATCTTGTGTTCATGTATTTGTACAGTGGCAACCCATTGTTAATAAAAGCCTATAATAGAGAAAAATGGGGCTGGAAAGTCAGGTAGAGAATAATACAAAATTGAAGTTGGGCATGAAACTGCAGAGAAATTATTAAAAAATAAGTAGACTTGAGTGTAACTGGGAGAAGTTAGCTCAGTCAAGTCAGTGTTATGTTTCACCAAGCTGACTCTTTGTTCAGGACAGTGCTCCGTAAGGAGCAGCAGGGCTCTTTCGTAGCACTGCTAAGGTTTGTTGGCAAAGCTCTCTGGTGAAATTTTTTAATAATATCCCTCTCTGACTGCAAACAGTATTATCCATCTGTTATTCTCATAAATACTATAATTAATAGTGAACTTGAAAAGCACTTGCAGGGAATACCAAGAGGAAAATGATACTATAATTTGTTCACTGTATCTGAGAAGTAATCAGTGATAGTGTAAAAAGACCATATTATACACAGGGTACTGAGAAAGTAATGCCTCTGTGGAAGCTATGACAAATACAAAATGCACAACAACACTATTTGATAGAGCAAATTCTCAGCTACAAAACACTCTTTTTCAGCATAGTCACCATCATTAGCGATGCATTTTTGCCAGCAATGAACAAGAACCTGCATGCTGCACTCATAAAAATCTGCACTAGTAGAACTTGTGTTGTATATCACTGCCACTGAAATCCACTACCCATTGCCTCACTGTGCTCACATCCACAGTCTGATCTTCACAAATGGTCAGCAAACATCAGTGAGTGTCGGTGGGTACCTTTTCTCTGCATGGAGAAATTCAGTGATGCATCTTTGCTTCATACACTCTTTCATGTCAGACACCATTCTGGCACTCTGCCCTTCTGCTGCCATCTGTCACATAGCAACAACATGGAATGGAATATTGGTGGGAAGGTTCAACCTCTGCTGTCATCCACCAACATCCATCTCTGATGTCATGGGTCAAAAAAAATAAAGTAGAAGGCATTACTTTGGAGCAGTCCTCACACAGTCCCTTCTCTTGTCTTCCTCCCCAAGAGCCCTTGAGAAAAAGGCACTAAGATTTTTTAAATAATTCAGTTTAAATTGCACTATCCTAACAGTAAACTTCTACTATTGTAATATACAACCTGCATTTTAGCAGTGCTAAGAGGAAGTAGTGTAATTTTGAGTAATCTCACTATAGTGATGGTAATTATGCTATGAATATATTATTTTTCTGTGTTTATATTTTAAACATTATGAGTAATGCGAACAGTGACATTAAAATAAGTTTGGAACTAGGTATATATAGCACACAGTGAATTATAAATATATGTTACAGAACAGATTTGCATTAAGTCCTTGTTATTGTGTGGCTCCATTTTATTCTAACATGAATGATAGAAAGTAGGAGCAAACACAGATGGTGTTGATGTATACAGTTCAAGTAATTACTGTGACCAAAATATGAACGCAGGGCCACGTTTTACAGCATGATTTTCTTTGTACGTGCAGAACAATGAGAGAAGAGTGGGCTGCGTAGTTGTAAATATGTTGAATAGAAGTGGTGATTCATGTTTTATCAGTATTTAATGTATGGTCACAAGATGTCTATCCAGAAATCTTCACTGGTATGAGCAGAGAAATGGATGTCAGTGAAGTAACTTAGATGTGCCAAATATGAAAAGCTCATCTAGTTATTAAAGTATAGTTTGGGAGGATTGAATTTGAGGGGTTTTTTTGAGGTGTATTAGGTGGTTGTACATTTGTTGTATGAAGACCACATAACTCAATTGCAGTCATGTTTATCAGGGAAGGAAACAAACCTGAAATTGTCTTCCTAAAGTGAAAATTCAAATACTCTTTTAACTGCTGTTTACCAACTTTAAATTGCATTTAAAAGCAACAAAAGCAACAACAAAAAACTAGTCCCAGCATTTGTATGTTTTTGTGTTTATTTTATTCTATTTATGGCATCTAAAACTGTCACAACTTAGAGTAATAATTAATATATATATAATAATGTAATTATTTAGTGAAGATGGACTACTACTTAATTTTAAGAAGAAAATTAATGAATTACTAAACTAAATCTAGGTATCAGCACATAAAAACTGGATGGAAGTTCAAAATCTAGTCAGATTCGGGTGTTTTACAATTGGTGGCTGATTTTGATTAACAAGCATTACATATAAAATGTATTGTTTTCATAAAATACTAAGCAGATGGAAAGTTGAGTTGATGTCTCTCTTATTTTTTAAGTTCTGTTAGCTTTAATATGGTGGAAATAAAGCTAAGCTGAAGAAATATTTACCTGAAGTTAGTATTACTAAGTTTAGTGCAGCCTGGGATTCCCAGGCTAATATTTTGCTACAAAAAGGTCCATTTTTCCGTGTTGGACAATAAAAACAGATTCTTAATGCAGTGTTTCATTCAAGATATTTCTGAATGACAGCCAAAGTAGTAATTTTAGTGTCAGAAATCTGTGTACAGTCTTTTTAGGAGTCTATATACATTAAGGTTGGCCAGTACTGTCTGGCACTCCTGGCTTTACTCAGAGAGATTCACGTTAATTTGTATAACGGTAGAACTCAACTTGAATGTGTGTTGCATCTCCTTTTAAGAAGATACATGGTTAAAAAGCCTTGCAAAAGTCTTACTGTGTTGGAAGCCTTTTAGTCAGCGGACTTGTTCTGCTCAAAAGCAGCATGTGTGGTACACGAAGATCCATGTTAATATTTTTTTCTTAGTTTAAAAGGTAGAATGCTAAACACATGCTTAAAATTATATGTGAATGCATTCCTCATCTGATCACTCAATATCTTTCAGCTCATGAGTACTGGCAGTGAATTAACTTTTTCCTCTCCACAAGCACTTGAAAAATACACTTAGGTCATCTCCTTGTGTGTCTGCAGTTTTCCTTTCTCTTCACCTCCTCTTTAATTGAAATAGTGGAAAATAGGAGACAATTGACAAGTCTGACCAATTGGTCTGGAAATCAGATCATAAATTCTGAGTACACTTAGAATGATTTTCTAATCCCTTAACATATGAGCCACTTTTCTCAGACAATCTCTAAATATTAGAGTAAGTGTAATTTTACACAACCCACCTGTTTTTGCAGGACTGTTAACTAATAGATATCGTAGTAGCAAACTTACTGTCATAGTTTCATGTGTTTTTTTTTTTATTTCAGGCCAAATTCTATGAATTATTACTTGTAGTCATGCAAGGACATTTACATTCCCTGTGTGTTCCTGCATTTGAGAAACTGTTGCCATGTTCTGCTTATCTTGTTGAGAAGAATATCAGGGAAGAAGTCACCTAGTAATTCTTGCAGACTTCTAAAGAGTGTTGTCACTGGGTGAACTGTGCACTGTTTTCCTTCTTACATAGGATTTATTTTTATTATTTTATAAGGATGTATCAAGAACAGAATCGCGATCAGGACTGGTTATTTAATTTCAAGTTCTTCCAATAGATTGTCAGTAGCAGTTTGATAAACCTCAAATAAATTTCCCTTCCTTGTTAGTGGCCAAATAGTCTCGATGTGCAAATACTGCTTTTCTCATGCTTGTTCTTACTCTAATTCATACGTATTTCCCTATTGGTATTCCCCATACTGCACTATGTCGGACTTGTTTCAAATGTAGTATGACCACATCTCTTTAGAGAAATGAAGCGTATGTGTGTCCTAACATTTATTTCAAATAAAGAAATATAGAGGAAGGAAATATCACTGAATATAGTTCACAGATTCTCAGACAGGTCTGCAGGCCAGCTGAGTCCTGTTGAAGACTTTCCACTTAATTTCAGCTGGTGAGTGGGCCAGAAGAGCTTTCCAGTTCTTAAACAAACAATTTTAAGTTACTTTTGAGAGGGGTGAAAAGCAAGTTGAAAGGAAATAATTCAAGCCTGATTTGAAATGGAAATCACAGTAACATGTCTGAGAAACTACTTTTTTCCCCTCTGTTCTTGTTTATGTATTTTAGAGTAAAATTAGATTGGATTTAGTTTGGGGGCCTCTTGTATTTCCTTATCCTTACAACTGATTGCATTCTAGTGACTGGAAAATATAGCAGTACTGACAGGCTTTCTTCTCAGGGCGAGATGGATATCAACCAGCTGGTGTAGATGGAGTTATGCATCCCACCAAAACCAAACTTATTTCAGAACAGCAACCTCCAGGCTGTTATTCTATTACAAACAAGAAAAGCCAGGGCCTCCAGCCGTGTTATTTTTAGCTGCTTAATTCTGGACATAGAGGTATATACCTCAGGGGCACAGATCTCTCAATTGAGGAGAGGTATGATTTCAACAGCCTGAACTCCTTTGATATGTACTCTAGTGGGTAATGTATTTTCAAAATTGGTCAAAAGTAATTTTTTATGAGTTCATATTGACAGCTTTTTATCAAATTGTCAGCTGAGCCCAAGCAGTGCTCTGCACTGATCACATTCAGATTCAGTTCATTGGGCAGGGTGCCAAAGGGTATGTTTTACCCAAACTAATACAGGAAAGACAGAGCTAGTCTTTCAGTGTTAATACAGTCACACAAGTAATACAAGTGGACTCAGGCTTGAATCAAGGTACTCTGCTCTGCCCTGCTCTCCAGAGTTACTCTTTGAACTACCTGAAAATCCTGAACCAAGTGACTGATTTGAGTATTTTCTTCTTGGCACGTTGGCATTTTGTTTGTGCTGGTACTTGATAGTAATTGCAAGAAAAGTCCAAACATTTCTGGTTCTCAAGGCATTTTGCTGAAGACCATTCTGGAAATTATCAGAAAGATGATGAATAGTTGATGGTACCTTCCTTCATAACTTTTTCAGTCATGCCTTGACGCCGTAATTTGCTGATGTGATAGTGTCTTTCTAAGTCTTTCTAAGCCTCTCTTGTCATGAAATACATTATGGGAGCATTTACAATAATTTAGAATTTAGCTGCATGTTTTTGGGTGAGTGAAAGAACTATAGCACATTTGCTGGAAATCTTTATTTCTGCCATTCTGAGACTATTTCTGAATTCATCAAACTGAATCTAAATAACTTCAGGTGGTCATAGAGAAAAACTGGGGACTTAAATGCTTAAAATCTTCCAGTGGCTGTGGTGTCTTTTTCTGAAGTAGACAAAAGTCTACCTACTGGTATTATAGTATTTTTACATTAAAATTGGGAAAAGATAGCTTTCCTAGTGTTTTCTAATATTTTGTAGTCTATTTGTATAGTGAGTCACATCATGAAAACATGACATTTTCTGACTGGTTCCAGAACTCAAAGGTGAGAAAAAGCAACCTCATATGAAACACAAGTTAAAGGCTGGGTTAGGAGCACTTCTAATGCAACATTTGCAGATTCTCCTGTTTGGGATATGATTTTTGTACATCTGGAAGGTTTTTTTGTGTGGTTTTTGTTTCTTTGTTTGGTTTTTACTCCTTTTACAACTACAGTAAAATCTTGACGGATTACATTCAGATAAGATGATCTGGTACCACAGAGTGTTACTAGATTCTCTACCAGTGGAAGTGTCAGATTAGCGCCAAACTGCTGAGGCAGTGAGTGGAATTTGTAGCCCATCTTAATGCCAGTAGTAACTTACTTCATCTTTGCCATAAAGGAGAATTAGGTTTTGGGGGGATGTATGATTGCTGTTTTAGGGCGTGTTTTGTTTTAGTGATGCTAGTTTCTGTCCCTGAGTGATTGTTTTTCAGGATGTCCTGACGGCAGAAAGATAAGCTATGACCTAAACTTAGATGTGCTATAGACAAAATCACTCCTTAAATGGGAAAGAAAAAAAATATGCTGACTTGATTTGGAAGCTAAATGATGTACAGAAGGCAATTGTTTCTCCAGCATGACACCTTTGCTGTCAAGGCTGTTAAAGAGAGACAGCAATATGAATTGGGAAGCCATTAACCATGGCCTGGTGAATGTACAAATATATGAGATGAAGAATCTAGTTTTATAGCTTCTGACACCTTGCCAAGTTGAAAAGTAGTCTAATTGCAGTTGATGCATGAGGTGATGTTTATGAAAGTCCAGTTTTACCTTGCATGCATCTCTCCTTGAACAGCAGTGTAACTGTCCTCAGCCTAAAGAGCAGCAGTTAATCTCCCAACTTGTGGGAGTGAAACAAACATACACATTTTTTAGTTTTAATGTATGTTTTAATTTAAAAAAGTAATTAAATGAAGTAATTAAACATACTTCTTAACATAAATATTTTAACTTACTTTCATGGCAAATACAAAGATTCTATCTTTGTAGAAGAAATGTGCCTAAAATAGCACTGTGTTTCAGTGTACAGCAGGAGAACTATCAATCTACTGTCCTCCAAAATGTTTGCTGCTGTTTCACTTTGTGGCCACTTTCAGAATTTCCTGGGTGAGGGGAAGTCTCTCAGGGATTTGTTCTGTTCATTTACTTTTTGTTATTTGTTGATTGGTATACTTCTTGTTATTTGTTGATTGGTTTTGGCTTTCGTTTTACTGCTTTATTGTTTTTTTATTGTTTTTATTTTAGGCTTTAATAGAATACTTAAAATATGAAGCCAGATTTACTCCTAGTAAACAGGAGTTTTCCAGGGGTAGTACACAGAATAGGTTGTATGTTGCGAAGTTATGTTTCATCCTACTGCTTCCTGCTTGTACAGATAATAAAATCAGATTCTAAAGCAGTGAAAGGGAAACTGTGATTTTATACTGACCCTCTGTGCTTAAGGACTTTAGAAATGAGGATAATGACTTCAAAAGCACAGAGGTGCAGGGTCATCTCTGTGCTTTCCTGGTGGGTTTCCTTTCAATTTTTCCCCTTTCCAGAGCTATTATCTGATGTGATAATACCTCTGGTTAGTACTTACAGTGAAAGAAGCATAGTTTGATGGCCAGACGGAAGTCACAAATGGACTAGAAACAGGACAGTTGGTAGAAATAGTGATTTACTATATGGACAGATATGGACAGAACAGGCAGAGGTTTTCATTTACTTTTTTTTTTTCCTGAGAAAGTAAGACAACGTTTGTCCAGTTTTTAATCTCTTTTTTTTTTTTTTTTTTGTCATATTAGTAGTTCTCTGCATGCATTACTTGGATATGTAAACATGGTAAGAAAGTGCAAGCTTGGGACTGACCCTTTGATTGCTGATTTAAGCCTCTTAATGTGTCACCCAGCTGCAGCTGTTTTAAATTGAAGGAGGCAGAAACAAACTTGTTTGGGGTGTGGGATGAGGAGAAACAAGTGTATATCCATCAGTCCCTTCTGCTTCATTTTGTCAACTGGCAGTTTTCTCCAAGTGTCTTTTAGGTCAATCCCTTTAGGACGCTTATGCCTAATCTCCAACAGCTTCAAATCCTGACCGCTCATATATCAAATGCCTGTGCTACTATATCAGCCTTCAAGCTATACAGTACAAAGGAGCCTTGAAAAAGGGCTGACTCAAATAGCTTTGTAATTCCCTGCGAGTCTAATAGCACCTAACACATGAAGAATAGCTCACTGGAGTTTTACATGAACCTCAACAGTTTTGTTCCGTATTTTGAAATAGTCCCATAGTTGGTGACATTAAGGTGTTTTATGTTCCTTTAATTTGGAACTAGAATGGAGCCTTCCTGGAGAATCGAGTTTGTATATCTATGATTCAAATGTGACTTTATAAGTCATGAAAAGATCTTAGTGGAAGGCTTTTTTTGGAGGATTGGAATAAGTCTGTTGCTTTTGGAACAAGCTTTTATCTTAATTCCTCTGTAACTTAGAGCAGAGAATTAGTTCATCCTGTCTACTGAGTTTGAATTCTATATAAAAATATCCATTGAATTTCTAAATTATTATTTCCCATTTCATTACTGTGTTAGCTATTCTATTGAACTTTTAAGCATTTTTCTTACATTTATGAAGCAAAAAGGATTATTGTGGAACATATTTGAAGGCTTTTTCTGTCCTTTTGGATGCTGCTTTAACATGCTTTACCACCCCTAAAGTGAAATGCATTAACGTATGTAAGGGTTACATAAGAATATTTCTTGTGAAACTGAGGCATACTTCCACAAAAGGTTTTACTCAGCCATCAACCCTAGCTGCTAATCAGTAATGTCTAGCCACTTGATGTATTGTGTGTTTAGACACTGTGTTGAGGAACACAATGGTTTAGTGAGAACTACTGGTGTTTGGTGAATGGTTGGACTGGATCTTGTAGTCTTTTCCAATCACAGTGGTTCTAGGATTTGGTGTCCCTCAAGTAATGCCTGGTTTGTTTGTCTGTTTGGTTTTGGGTTTCTTTTTTTTTTTTTTTTTTTTTTTTTTTTTTCCCAAAACAGAAGAAAAAAAAAGGTTATGGTAAAGTTTTTAGAGCCTTTTAAATCTAATTTTTAGCTAGTGGTACTGGAGTGTGTAAAACTGACAAGCAAGGCATATTTAAAAAATTTAAAGTATATCTATCTTCTGCTTCTGGAATGAACCATATCAATACAGGAGCTTAAATTAGATTTAGTCTACTTAGTATGAGACAGTGAAATGATGCTAATATGTATTTCACCATGTCTTTGTTAACTGCATCTTTTGTTTTCTATGTTCTTAGGGAGAACCTGGGTTGCCTGGCATAGCTGGGGAGAAGGGAGCAGCGGGGCTTAAGGTTAGTACTGGAAATGGATTACAAACAAAAGCACATGGTACGTGAGCGTGTATAGATTACAGTTGCTCTTTCCAAGCAGTGTTTATACTCTGACTGGCTTTTAGTGATCTGCTCTCTCCGATGATCGGTGCTGTCAGAGGCTTTACACATTGCACCATAAAGCAGCATTATCTTCTGCTGCGCATATATAATTGCAGTCAGTAGCACTGACGCATACGCATCCATTGCCAAGTGAATATAATATGCTTGCAAGTGTTTGGGAATTTGGGGACCTTTTCAGAAAGGCTTTGTTTATGCTCCTTACAATGTGTTTCAGGCTTCTTTTCAAGAGCTACTGTGGTCAACTCTTTGATGAATGTCAGGGTTGAGACTTGAGCACTGATCCTGCTATTATGGAAGTTAGCTACAAACCACACTAGAAACATGTCTGGACCCATATGTATCAGAGTGTTTCTTTGCATTTATTTTATCACTAAGTGTGGTGTGTTGTTTTTTTTTCTTTGTTTTTTTTCTGCTCTTTTTATGTTGAATGAGTGGAATAAAACATAAAGCCTATAACTTTGTTCAAAAGAAAGCTGAACAGTGATGTGATCGGTGGGCCTCTTGGAATGGGTAATGCTGAATTCTAATCCCATCAGCTGTGAGCGTGTCTCTGGTGCACATGTGCTCCTCAGCTGATTCTGTGCATCACACTGCTGCTGACAGACACACAGGGCAGGCTCTTTACATTTACTGTCTGACTGCTTGTCCATCAGGGATGAAAACACACCATTTGGGAGTGTAACCTTTCCTTATTTCGTATACAGAAGAAGCCAAATTGTGGCACTTAATGCTTAATCCATATGCACAATTGTGATCTTTGAGTTGCCTAGCGACTGCCAGCTATCAGAAGGGGCAAAGATGAGGCTGAGTGCATTTCTGAGCCAGAACCACAGAGATGAGTTGTCAGGGTCACGCTCGGCATGCCTAAGTACATTTGCCTTTGAGCTAGTTTCTCAAGCAAGTTACAATTAATATCTATAAGCCATCTTTTTGTTTAGAGAATATTAAATGCAGTAAAGGCTCTTTGCTCTGAATTGGTTATGAATTTATTTTTGGTATTAAGGCTTTCTGCTTCTCCCATAGAGCCTTTTAAGCCATTAATAGAGTCATATGGCTTTCACCCCACATTCAGCCTGTAAATTTTTGTTTATTTCCAAAATAAGGAGAACTGAATGTAGGCGTCTCCTTTGTCCCAGAAGGCCACCCTACAAAGACATACACCTACTCATCAAGGTTCAATCTAGAACAAAACAAGAAAACTTTGAAATGGAACAAAATTCTACATACAAATAACTGATGTTTTAAAACCATGTTGAAAATATATTGTCTATTGAGTTCTATTAGATTTATTAATTATTGCTTATTGAAGATTACATTATTGGATTTTTATCACTTGAAATAGCATCATCAATTATGACAAAAATAATAGTTGGAATTTAACTCATGTTAATAACTTATGACTTCTCTGCTCTACTTGCTTCAATCAGGGTGACCCTGGAGAGAGAGGAGAAAAGGTAAGCCTTATTCCTTTGTTGTTGTTCTGTTTTAGAGAGCTGCCAGTGCACTGATTCTGAGTTAAAAAAATAAATAAATAAATAAAAATGCGGCCATAACCTACAACTTGAGAGCCATTGTGCTACTTTTACTGATGTTAAATAATCCCAGTTGCAGAAGGATTACTCATGGAGAATCGTGCTCACACCTTAATTTCTGCAGGACTGAGAAACCCTTCACCTAATTGTATCTGATGTTCACATCAGAAAAAGAGTGAATAAATAAGTTTGGTTTTGATACTCTGTTACCTGCAGAGAGTCAAAAAACAGAGTGGTAATTACACAAACTCTAGATGTTACACTGTCACACAGATAAAAGATGAGCTTTGTGATGCAAAAAGTGGTGTAATTCTGCCCTTTCATATTAAGATACCAGTAGGAGCACTCATGTGAGAGTAAACACTGAGTGTAAATCAGGCTTCTGCATCTCTGCAAGGGCAACCTGAGATATGCCATAAGCCTTATTTTGAGCAGGAATCTTCACACAGACTCATGTCCTGTGAATAATCTGAGCCACGCTTTTTGAAAAGTAAGTTGCTTGCATTCAGGTGCAATTTGCTCGTGCAGCCTCAATGTTCAGCTACAATGTTCAGCTACAATTGAATTTCATTTCCAGATCTGTGTAAAACCATGTATTACCAGCTGCAAGCATAATTTCTAAAGGCAGTTCATGTATTCAAAGGTGCATCATTATCCAGGGAAATCTTGAATGCTTGTACCCTACTTGTAGAATACATCACTAGGAATCTCTTTTCATGAAATCATTCCTTTTTGTTAAAATAGTATTTTCAGTAGAACTCCAGTAATCCTTTGTTTTCAAGCACAGAAAGAGTGTAACAATAAATTCTAACTTATGCTGGATTTCTGTTATTAAAATCACGATGTTTCACCATAATCATCCATTGTCTTTCTCTTAAAAAATGTAGTTGTAAACGACCTATATGCTTTATCATGTCACACTCAGAATGACATTCCTAGCAGTTACTGTTGCATGTCCCCGTGTTTCATCAAGCCCTTAATTAAAGACTTCCTGGATTGTTTGCTAGTTACCCTTGTGTTAGTGACCATGCTATTACAAAATGATCTCTGCTACAAATCCTCTGAGAGGAATTATACATTGAGCTTTTCAGAGCAATATGAAAGGTGCTGAATTAATATTGTTATTTCAATAATACTACAGGTCATCTGGCCAAGACCTACAAAATTGGTTTTGGCATATTTAGAGTCAGTATTTATCAATACCTTTGGCATTTCATATATTTCTTGCACTCAAGTCTCACAGACATTTTTGGTCCTCGACTTTCTGGCATACTCTGGTCTTACTATACAGCTGAATTAATAAAAATAGCAATTTTATATTTCTATAGATTAATCTTCTGAAGCATTTCTTTAAAACGTTCCTTTTTAAAATGGGGAATGTCTGCTCAGGCATAAAGAAGTGTTGCCTGAATATCGCTTTTGTTAATAATATACAACGCATCAAATTTATGTAGCCATTTCGGTGTCTATCTGGAGGACTGAAGTTAGTGAAGTTTTTCTGTTTTGTGAATCATGCATAGAGGTACTTCACATTCAAACAGTTTATACCATACATCCCTTGAGAGTCCAGTACAAAGTACTGGAATTGGTTAACTTACCTGAACTTGATTAGATATGCTTAGGTGAGTATCTCTGGGCAAGAAATATGTGCTGGTAGACTATACCAACAGAAAGATAGTTATCTGAGTTTATATTCCTTTGAGGGTTTATATTAAAGACTCTATTAAGGCAGTGGATGAAGCTGCTGTAAAAACCACAGTTACTGACAATATAGTAGAGAGATTGACTACCTGATTAATAAAACTAACTTGCCAGTAATGTTTGAATGCTGTGTGTTTCCATAAATCATTTTTAAAAATAAGAATTTTCATTCCAGGGTGATGCTGGAGAAAATGGACCAAAGGGTGACACAGGAGAAAAGGTAACACTACCTGTTGGTAAAGAGGAAAACATGCTGTAGGTGTGTTTACAGTCTAACCAGATAATGAAAACAAAAATATAGCAAAAAAAAAAAGCATTTTAAACATTCTTCTAAAAAATGTTGAATAGTTTGACTGAGTTTATTATTATAAACAGCAGAAAGACATCATTGTTCAATTAAGCAGAAAATTCCTGACTTTATGTAACAGCTGCAGTACAGGGTGCATCAGCATCAGTTTCTAATCATCACTCCTCATAACTAAAATACGCGTTGTACTGAATGTTTGGTCACAACCTGCCTCTATCTCTGGTGAGTTATATCTCTTTCTGGTATATCCTAGCTGTTCACATTTCCCATTCTCTCTCTCTGCAAAGAGAAGGACTAACCCAATAGCTAACTTCTTTCCAAATAGCCAGTGAGAGTTGAAGATAAAAATTTTTTAGAAGTTGTTACCAGATTATGTCAACAATGACGTCACTTAATGCCTTGTTAGCTCATTTTAACAAAATGCCTACGTGTAGAAGTAGCTGGAGTCATCAAAATATTATTTTATTTAAGTTTTTGATTTGCTTTATTTTATTTGAGATTCATTCCATATTTCTGCAGAAAAGATCAAAGTTGAACTTGAGTTTTTAATTGTGTTTTACATATACAAAGAAAGCCTGTGTATTACAGGAAGAAGGATCTTCTCCAGCCATGTAATCTTTTGAATTCTTTGCGTATATTTTTCAGTAGAGGTTGCATATGGCTTATTACCACCAATTTGGAACTCATATGCTTCTGAAAGCATGAATTTCAGTGACTATACTTGAAGAGAAGCATAAAAACATTCTTGACTCCCATGTTCAATTGCACAACCAACTCAAATCAGAGTGTAGTACAAGATGTTTGCCAGATTGATCAAAATGCTAGAAAGCTGTGCATGCAAATCTCTCAGGCTCTATCAATTGGAAGCTGTATTCAAGAACTTAAAGTTGTTGTGTGGTGTATTTTAAAATAAGGTATTAAAAATAGTCATTTGGTTTAAGAATAGTCAAGTTTTTTGATTCTCAAAGTTCATTCAAATAATACTTGCTCTGTAGTCATGATATTAGCCTAGATCAAAATCTCAGGAATCTTACTTAGTTGCTTAGACAAGGTATGCCAGTGAAGTCATCTTAATCAATTCTCACAAGATTGAATGATATGATTTCTACGAAAATATGAGAATATTGATAAGATATAGTTCTGTAGCAACTAAATGGGAAGTTAATAATATCTCTGGGAAGACTAGTGGAGCTTCCCTTGTTGCTTTGCCTCTTTATCAGCTGTGAGTGAGCATGTACCCATTAGTATGCCCATGCTGCACTGTGGTCTGAGATGCACACATCTGACTGCTTGGAATCTTGTTTAAGGGAAGAAAAACTTCTCTACCTCTTTCATTGGAAAATCATAACTTTTCGTAACTATAGTGTTTTAAATATTTTTGTGAGCTTCAAAGAGTTTGGAATCAACTCCTGGAAAACTAGGTCATTGAGTTCATTATCTGAAGAAATTTCAATATGTTTTTCAACTTCATAACAGATGTTTCCCAACTCCTCAAGTTTTTATGTAAATTTCATAGGTGGGGTGGAAAATACACGTTGTTTGCATGGAGCTACTTGCTCTATCAGTAGCAGACTGGCATCCACTGTACGAATTCTTAGGACAGAATAAGCAAAATTGTGGTCTAGTTGACCTTCATTATTATTTGTTGCCCATTTTCCCTGCCTGTTAGGCAATCTGACACCCAGGGAAAAAAAATCCAGATCTTATAGTAGAACTGCAGCTTACTGTTGCTGAAAGATAGCATTGGTAGGAAGTTTAGGATGTATTTCAACAGATTATATAGGAACTAGCATTAAACTTTGTGTCCTTACATTACATTTGTGCTGCTTAACAAGGAGTGTGTTCTTTCCTGCTCCTCACTGTAGGGCAATGATGGTGCTGTATGACCACTGCATAAAATTTAGGAATGAATTTGCCCAGGGGTTGTTAATTGCATTTTAGAGAATCTAAGAAAGCCTATTACACTCATGTTTAATATGTTCACAAAGTAGTCTTGATGTTTGTTTTTTTTTTTTCCCTGTATTGCTTGTACTTTTTTCACTGGTGTCATCTTGGACAATTAGCCTTACCAGACTATTCTGCTATAATTCAGGATTTCAAGGTAGCTCAGAAGCCTTCCTTCTGTGTTTTCCTCTGGGTATTTTCTATTGGGGCAGGAGGTTAACACGGAAAACTCTGTTCTTTTTCATTTTCTTAAAAGGAGCAGATTGAATCAAGACCAGCAAATTTCACAGGCAGCCTTATTATATTAAGGCATTATTTTTATGTTCTTATGAATGCTCTGTGCTTTGTATTTGGGTACCTAGGAAATGTCTAGAGTGTGTGTTAATTTACAGAACTTCGCTTCCAGATGAGTACTGAGAGTTTTTGTGAACTGAACACCTGTGGAGGGGAGTTCAAGACTTACTGAGGCACAGTTTTTGAAAGATATTTTAAGAAATCTGCTGGAAGTGTTGTTCAGGGATGATATAAGGCTAGTACTGGTTCAGTTCCCAGATGTTCAGCCATTTGTATGTAACTCTCCTAATTGCTTGGTTTAAAAAAAAAAAAAAAAAGCCATTTGTTTTGTACGAATAAATGCAGAGACTGTTACACTAAGTGATAATGCTACCTGTTTAAGACATTTCATTTACAGATCATAAAATTGTAAAACATTTCTTTAAAAGATTAAACCATGTTTCTGTGAGATAAATAGTAAATTTTAATTTTGCTTGATAAGGGAGATCTGGTGACAACTGTTTCAGACTTGGTTTCAAAATGAGCTCCTATTTGTTCATCCAATTTAGCTTTATTTTCTGAACTGCTGTACCCAGTGGCTATCAGAAATACAGACTTCACAAAATCACAGAAATTCAGGGGTTGGAAGTGAGCTGTAAAGATCATTCAGTCCAACCCTCCTGTCAAAGCAGCTCCCTAGCCCAGGTTGCACAGGTAGGCTGTCCAGGCAGGTCCCAAATACCTCCAGAGAAGGAGACTCCACCACCTCTCTGTGCAGACTGTGCCAGTGCTCCATCACTGCACTGTGAAGAAGTTCCCATGCACATTCGTGTTTGTGGCCATTTCCCCTCATACTATGATTTAAAAAGAAAATTGTCTTTCCTTAGTTGGTCTACTCTGAAGGCAGTATAATTTTCAGACTTGAGTTCTTAGACTTAACCTCTGGAAACTACCAAGTATTCTTCTTCTGTGTGCAGAAACTGACTCATCAGAGAGCTGAGAACATGCTATGCCATATTTTTATCTTTTAATCTCGTATTAATTTTCATTCTTTTTTGAAGGTGGATTATAAATACTTTATGCTCTTATTTCTCCATATCAATCATTATCCTTTAAAATGTTTAACTTGTGAATGTCTCTTATCAGTTGCTTTGCCACCTTATAGCTATAAAAAGTCCCTGAAGGTTTGCAGTTGTACATGCTTATAAGGGATATCAGCAGTATCACGCATACACAACTATCAAGAAGAGGCAGCTCAGGTTTCCAGACATGAATCAGCCCTTCATAAAACTGACTATTTGTTTTTAACTCGCATGTGAGAAAGCTGCAGCAACTGCACGGAGGAAATTCTGTTTCTGTTCTTCAGAACAAAGTGAGCACGTGTAGGGTGAATAAACCAAAAGAGCGGTACTCAGAGAAAATGGTGAGAAAGATGGTATATTTTGCTAGGCTTATCCAGATGGTAAACAGACAACCAGTGAATAGAGAGGCTCACCTTTTCCAGATGGTTGAGATTCACTGATAACGATCACCAGCAAGAAAACCTTCCCCGGTGGTGGTCAACCCTTAAATGGGGTCTGGGAGAGGTGGAGCCAGACTCCACCCCTTCCTGTCACACAGGTACTTTACCTTTACCTGTGCTCCTGTGGCTGACTCAGTGCTCACTTCAGATGACCAATCAGTGGTTCAGGCCATGGATCAACAATTCCCATACAGCATGTTATTTGGTGACATTTAATTTTATTGGATTATTACAAAAGATAAGAAATCCCAAACCAACTCTGAAACTCCAGCATTCACAGAATGCTTGCTACAGTTTCACTGAACTACCAGAAATGAGTACTCTGTTTAAACATCTTCAAAGTGGGCAATACTGTTGTCTCTTATACTACCTGTGGCAATTGCTAACAGGGTCTTGCAGAGTTTCCTGTTACTGTCATGTAGCAACTTGTTATTTTCAATGAATAATCCAAATTTATTATGAATAATAAATACTGAGACTGTTCTTCAAATATAAGCACTCTAGCCATTTGTGGCAGCCTGTATTTTAACTAGCCATTTTTCCGTTAGTTTGGTTTTCTCTGGATTTATCTGGCATGTCACTTAAGGAGAAAAAAATGCAGCAAATTGAGAATTCAAGAGTTTCGAGGGTCCTGTTATAATAACACAAAATAAACTGGGAGCTGAAAGCTTCCCTACCAGCTCACTCACCAGTTCTCTGAACGTGTGCATATCACTATCTATCTAGTCCCATCAACCAAGCAGAAAAAAAGACACTATTTTCTAATGCAAGATGTGTCCTCAGAACAGAGAGCTTTCCCAAATACATAGATTACTGTAGCTGCCTCATCCCATCATATGCAGCACTTAGCTACATTTACTTACCCATTTAAATGGGCTGAAATGTTGTGGAAATTGAGCTGCAACCTGTCCTGATGGTGATAAATTCAAAGGTCACAGTTTTGTTTTTTTCCAAGGCCCACTGTCATTTGCACAAAAAGCTGTCAGTTGAGATCTATAGAACCAGGTCAAAAAGATCACTCATTCTCTTTGTAAATTGCAGTAAATGATTTCTAATGCATGTCAGCAATTTAGAGATGCCAAACTATGTCCTGTCTTCCAGCTTTTTTAAAGTTCATTTTTACAAAATCAGCAATTATTGCATCTGCATTATTAGTTGTAAAGTTTGAGGTTACTTATTATACTGTTTGAAACTAACTCCCTCTAGATTTTCTTGAAAATAATATGGTTTATTTTCTGAATCGTTTAATTTTGATGGATAATTTCCAACGTAGCATCACAGAGAGTAGGTAGTCTTGCTAAATATCTTTTTTGCTACATCATCATGCTATAATCTTGCACATTTTGCTGTGTTTTTTTCCTTAAAACTGTATATGTAATAAGTATGATTATTTCTTGTGGATTTTCTATCAGGGTGACCCTGGTTCGTCTGCTGCAGGAATTAAGGTAATTAAGTGTTTAAAGCAGTTGTACAGGGAGACGAGGGGTGGTTGATCTGTGTTGCTTTGTTGTGTTGCAGGTGTTTCACGTACCATTAATGTTATGATCTGCCCCAGCCGTATTTTTAATTCCTTTTGATGGATATCATGTCTTTCTTTTTTCTTTAGGGTGAACCTGGTGAATCTGGACGGCCTGGACAAAAGGTATTAGTTGGAAATGGTTTTGTTTTTTTTTCTTCACTGTCAGATTTGTGATAGGTCTTTTTATGTTCAACTGTTTTTATGCTAGGATGAGCCCAGTGCAGTGCTATGTAGCAGCTTGTACAATATGGTGTATGGTTACTTTGTATTTAAAAAAGCAGAGGAATGATAACACTAATTAGCGTGAAAAGTATCAGAATAACACACCTCCTCTGCTAGCACCAAAGCACTTCTTGCATTGAAAGCTTACCCAGTTGCAGCTGGTGAAACTAACAACAAATGGCTCTGCTACTTGAATGATTGCAAGCTAACTTTGCATGTTTGACTGAATGTTAACCTTCAGCCTGTTATACATCATTACATCTAATTAGGAAGAAAATAAATGTTGACTAGAATCCATTCCCCATGTACTTATAAGGGGAATCAAGCTGCCAGAGATGTGCAATGTGTTTGGAAGGACAGAGGTTGTGTAGTGCTGCTCCATTCTTCTTGGGGAAGAAATTCCCCTGGTAGCTGCATAGCTGATGGTTCTTTTGCAAGTAAAGATCCAGCAGGAGCTGTAATCACTCTGTGCTGCATGAGGCCCTGTGAAGCTGGGTAATTTCCCTTTTGAATCCATAGTACATCAAACAGTGAATGCTTTGCCTTCAGCTGCCTTTTGGGAGAGTAGGAGCTAGGTCCTGCTGGGAAAGCTGGTAAAAGGGCAAAGAGAAGAGACAATGAGGGTACCAGATTTTTGCTCTGCAATATTTGTTTCCCCCTGGAGCCTTCAGCATCATTCTTGCATCATATAACATTGAAAATTTTCTACTGCTCTCAGGGTGGAGAGGAGCCCAGGGGAAGGTTGAGCACACAGATATTCCAGCCCACCAGCCAAGAACTATAATTCTATATAGTGAATGGTGTTACTACTGTTTTCTAGTACTCAAAACCTTCAGATGACAAAGCAAAATCCCAAAACACACATAAATATAAATAAGAAATTGAGTCTTTTTGTCTGAGAAATTTTAGTTACCATCAGTTATAACAGACTAAACAAAAACTACTACAGTAACAAATGCAGTTCTTTAGTAAAATACAGTTTTAATTAGAGAAAGTAATCATAGTAGCTTAAAGCTATCTAAACTGTGGAATCATTCAGCATGTGCATTCTCCACTGTGAGCTTTGCTGGGGCAATAAACTAGAAAATGCACTTTAGAGCCTGTTGAGATTCGTTCTCTCATTAGCTGACTGCCATGGAAGTAAAAGCAGTAGTGATTTATCAGCAGGTTCCTGCAGGATCTCAATCTCTGGGCACTCAGGTTTGATCTCATTTACGTAATATAGATAAGTGAGAAGAACATGGCTCAGACTTTCTGTAGTGTCAGCTTGTTGTTTTCACCAAAGGGATCTTAATGCATTCTTTCCACATCACCTCACAAGCTCCCAGTGTGCCACCTCCCTGTCCCCAGCCAGGGCCAGCAGCTCCCACGATGTGCTTGCTCAGAGTTCTTCCTCCAGCCAGGTGTCCCACTGATGCCACTCTGCCTCTGCTCAGCAGGGGCTCATTCACCCCACCAGGAGCTGTGGAGACCTTTGTCCAAACAAACTCATGTGTCTGCATCACCTCTCTTTTCCCTCATGCCCCATTCCTTTTTTTTCCCCTGTATCCCTTTTTTCCTTATATTTTACTCTTCTTCCAGTTATTCCTTTTCCATTTTCCAAGAACACATAAATATTGAGTTACCCATCTGAATAATATCCACATGAAAAGAGCTGTGATGGTGCCTGAATGTTCTGTCAAGGCTGTTGTGTCATGTGTTGTATCACAACAGAAAAACTTGCTCTGCCAACCTTAGTGCAATGAGAAGTTAGTATACCTCTGCCTCTCCTTCTTTAAAAACCATTTTTCTCATAAATCATGCTTGCATCTTTTGTATTGGAAAAAGTCCAAGAAATAAAGTGTTAGTTCATTCATCTACAATGCTAACTATAATGGAACATCTGTGGTTTCATTATGTTTGACATTCTTTGACATATCTTGAAGGGGCATCTTAATTGTTTTAGATTACTTGAATCTGAACTGGCTTTGCTGGATCCTTCTACTTGTTATGTTTGTGTCTCTAGGGTTTAGATCTGTCCCAAGATTAAACAGTGACCTACTGAAGCAATACTAATAGATTTATCAGTTATGATCATTTGTATGCTGTGCTTAGAAGTGAAACGGTGCTCCACAGTTGAATGAGAAAAGGTCATGTTAGCAGTGTGCTGTGTGGCTGCCCAGCTGAGAAACCTGACAGAGGAAAGAGATTTTGGAGCTAGCACTTTGTCAGGAATTAGTGTAATGGAGACTTCTTACTGGATTATTCTTTTGCAAGACTGACAACCCATTTCCTGCTTCACTAAGTGTAAGGCAATAAACCAAGAGCTAGAGGAGTCTATTGAAAATTTTATCCTAGCCTCCATTCTTTCATCTAATTTTATAGTTAATATTTTAAGAGTGGATTCTTTCCTGGGCTTTTAGACTGTCTGATGAGTTAAAGTTGGAGTAACCAAAATGTATTATCAGATCCTTCCGTAACATGTAAAAATTACTCCATTTGGTAAAGCAATTTGCAGACCCTCAATCAATTGTGTTTTCCAGTTTATAGCAGAATATAATTTTGTTATTAGCACATCAAGTCTGTTTAATACTGTTGTCTCAAAGTGGTGTTTTTGGGTACTGTAGTCTGAGGAATATCTGTACTATGCATACACATAGTTGTTTGTGTGTATGTATCTGTCTATAGGTGAGTGTACAAATATATGGATATATGTAAGTATATGTGTGTGTGTAATCGCAAGTAAACTATTTTAATAGCAAAATCTGTAGCCCAAACCGCAGAGCTGAAATTTGAATCTCTGTAAAGCTCAAGCATGTAAAAAATCTGGAATATAGTTCAACTCATTATAAAGGTAAAAGTTGGCTTCAGAGTTCAGACCAGTTCTAGAACATTCGAGGAATATTCGTATCCAAGGCATTGGTTTGAATCCATCTGTGTATTAAAGTAAAATCTCCAGCCTTTAAAATAATGTTTTTTTCACGTTACTACTATTTTATTATTTTATTTTTTTCTGATGATCATTTTTATTTCCCTAGATGGCATCTTTCTATTTAGTTGGTATCTCAAAATGGCCACATGTGAGAATGCTGTTCTAGCCTTTCTTCTCTTAGAATAATATCAACTTTGCTTCTAAATAAATACATTCCCAATTCTCGTTACCAATTTACCCTTGTAAATGCTGTGCTTTATTACAATGCTGTCACTTTATTACAATTTTAAATAAGCAAGATATTTCTGGGTAAAGCAATAGAAGGTTATATTCCCACTAACCTTTGTGACACCATGTATATTCATAGACAAATACCAAGCACTGAAATAATGTAACAGCTCTATAAAAACAATGGTCTGGCTGTAATTAGGTAGTTCTGCTTGAATTGCAAAATTTAAACCTGAATTGCATTGTGGCTAAATCAGGCAGTTAGGCAGCATGATAGCTATCTCGGGGTTGAAAATGGAATAGAATTAAACATCTGCAGTAAGCATGGAATTTAAATGGCAGCATAGGAAACAAACTAGAGTCACTTGTTTTCTTCTCCTTTAGTTGACAAAATAATGATAATTCATTTTCGGTTTTTCTGACATGGATTTTAAGCCTGGGTGTCATCACAGCATCAGAGGTTCTCAGAAGATATTTAAATTCTTAAATACATTATGAGAGTTGCATTTAAATCACTAATTTTGAAAATGTCAGTCCCGCTTGAACTGACTTGTAGTCACATGCGTTCTTTCATTTTGCTGCAGAATATATAGGTGTGTTCACTCACCGTAACTGAATAATGTCTGTAATATTATGTAATTTTCCTACGTAGGGTGAACCAGGTCTTCCTGGGCTTCCTGGACTCCCTGGGATAAAGGTAAATAAACTGTAGTCTCGTGGTACTCGGGGGGGGCACTGCAAAGTGGGGAGGGACTGCAAGGATGTGATTAAAGTCATCTTACTGTAGTCATACTGCGTCTGAGTCACTGATACTGAGATTGTCACTGATTAACGCAGGATGGTTTTGCATTGAAATTGGTTTAAGTAATGAAACAGTATATCTTACACTAAAATGTGAAGCAAACCATTCCGTTATCTAGGAAATGAAGATTCTACTGCTTAAAAGCATCTAATATTAGTAGTATTTTTTATTTCCTAATAATGAAAGAGCTTTGTCAATTGGGACATTGTGATTGGACAGCTTTACTTGGTTTCCGTTTGTAGCCATTTTGATGGCTACTTTCCAGTAGCAATAGTCTTACACACCTTACAATGTCTCCAGCGAGCAAACTACATTCATTATACACAGCCTGCAGAGAACTGGCTCTGTCAACAGAAATACTCTGCTCCATTACACAGAAGTGATTTCCACAGACAAGCCAAAATGTTTTAATAAGATTCTATTCAGTATTAGCTACAGCCCCTGGCCTAATACCTGTTTTAGCTCCTGGCTTCCGGTTTGTCTGGGATCTGTAGGTAAGTTGATACAAAAGACATGTGGTTGGTTTAACTCTGGCATAAGTGGTTGCGCTGGGACTTGCAGACTCTTAGGCAGTTTGAGCTGTAATTGTACAACGCTGCACAGACTGAGCAGATTTGCATATCCTGAGGGAGTGCTTGTTAGATTGCTCCTCCTTTGTGGCAAAGATCCTACTTTTAGAGGACAAAATCGCTTTGAAACTTTTTGTTTGCATTCCAGCATGGGCCTGTGCATACCTCAGGAGATGATTTATATCGCTTTTCCAATAAAAAGAGGGATAAGCCAAAGGCCAAACTTCTGTCTGTTTCGATAGGATTTGGTATCTATCTTATGGAATGCAATATTTACAGTGGTTTTCTCAAAGGACTTGTGAATTGCCACAACATTCAAGCGTAATGTCTTTTCTGTGTTTCTAGTGAATTATGGGAATAATTGAAAGTTCATATTAAAGTTTGTATATTGTCATTCCTGAAAATATAGTTCCCAGGGTGGTCATTCTTTTTCTGCAAGAATGAACCGTACATCAACCAGTAAAAATCGTATAGCTGAGTTGTGTATTTTCAAAAGCATCTTCAACAGAAATCCACAGTCTGTTTGCTTTACTAGTAAGCAAGGAGGTAGCTCAGCTGGAGGACAGTGCCAGCATCCTGGGAG
This sequence comes from Oreortyx pictus, assembly GCA_036925125.1. Taxonomy (NCBI): domain Eukaryota; kingdom Metazoa; phylum Chordata; class Aves; order Galliformes; family Odontophoridae; genus Oreortyx; species Oreortyx pictus. The sequence goes on along the minus strand of JAUPFR010000005.1, from coordinate 51,425,833 downwards.
CGGAGCACTCACCAAAGCCAGCTGGGGTCATGGCTGGTCTGCGTGGATTCCATGTTCATGCAAACTGTACAGTTCCATTTATATCTCAGCAAGGAAATTTAAAATGATTAAGTCTCTGATCTGGAATGTTATTTCTGTTACACTTTCTCTGTTGGTGGTAAAAATGGCTCAGAGGGTGGCTTCCAAATCCACCTGAAAGGCAAAATGTGGAGTGAAAAATCAAAGACTCAAAAGTGTTCTACAAAAGGTTCTGATGAGATCCCTTGCTGCTAAAAAGAATTAGAATTCTCACTGCACTTTTTGATCTTTCTTCTGTCCACAGTAATTGGAGCTACAGAATATTCTCAAAATTTGTGTCTTCCTGAGATGCTCTACAGATTACCATATTCTACCTGTTTTCTGCTTAAGCAGTTTTGAACAGTTAGCTCTCAGTGGCAAGTGCATCTGAAATATGTTAATTCTTCTAGGTGTGCAGATTTAGCTTAAACCTGTTCCCCAGACAAGTATTCTGGAAATTAGGTAAATAAATAGCAAGTGTTCATTTCCACTTGATATAGAGGATCTCAAAACACACAAGTGATTTTGAATGAATGAACTAGCTGTCTCGGGATCATCTTTACAGAGATTTCATGTTCTAAACAGCTGTGGAATTGTAGGATATTGACAGTCCAATACAAACAGACTTTTTCAAAGCATATGAGAAGAAACTGGGAAGACTCCATGTCACCCAATTTTCAAGGAATTTCTCAATTGCTTCTTTTAGGTAGTGAAGGTGAAATTGAGACCCAGGCTTATTCTACACACAGGAAACTCTTGGGTGTAGTTCTTTTGTTCTTAGTTATTTATCCTACAGCTATCCATGTAAGGAATTGAAGTCTCCTCTAATCTATCCATTGACCTACAGATTTTCCTTCTTGTGAATGAAACTCTCTGCAGTGGCAGACTGTACTATAAAATACTTTAGGTAACCTTGCACTTCTGTAGCACTCCTTACAGATGCTAAAGCAGCCTGTAAAAACACAAATGCCAAGGCAAGAAGAGAATCATATCTTTCCAGCTGCATCTCATCTTTCTTCATGGTTGAAGAGAATTCCCAAGGCATCCAGTCTAGTATTCCTCAATGCATACCCAGACTACTTAAAGGATTAATAAATATTAATCACTGGAAAGTTTCGGTTTCTTATAACGCCATTTCAATTAATTAACCAGAGTATATTCCCAGAAAGCCATTAGAGCTTGGTTTAACATGACCTTAGGATGCAAATGAATTGCAGTACTGGATGGACATTCATATATCACATCAGAATTCAGAGTATTCAGCAGGGTTGTTATTAATTATTTTTCTAGACTTGATCACTATGTCCATGCGGATGTTTTGGGAGTTCTTCCTGTTCTTTTTCTCTCTCTCCACATTGTTGGTTAGTGCCATGGAGGAAACACAAGTGCAGTCAGTTATATCCAAGACAGTGATGAAGCTGTCCGTGACATGCTGGAGAAGTGTTTTTCAAGCACCTGTTGCTTTTTAGGAATGGCTGGAAACTTAATGAGCCTCAGAATGTGTTGTGCCATGTCGCTTGGGAAGTGAGTAAGGCACCTAAACACAGAATATTAATTCATCACTCTGATATCCCCCAACTGATGCTGTGTAGATGCAGAATACTTTCTATGAAACACAAACTTCATATATCTGTTTTATCTCGTAACCTTTATGGGTGAACACATACTAAGTGGAACAGACTTACTACAGTGGTAATCGTGCATACGCTTATTTGCTGGACTGTCAGACATCTCTCAAATCTGTACTGTTGCGTTTTCTGGCATTTAGACAGTGCAATCCTCAATTTCATCACTGCTGAGGGAAGACTTCAACCTGACACAAACTTCTCTCAGTAGCAGCACTTTATGCAGTACCTGGATTTTCTTCAGCATTTCTGACATTTCACAGTCCTCCCTTTTTAAAACAAATACTGAAACGATGTTTGTGATAACAACTGAGGTTTTATTTGATTCTGTTCAAGAAAACTACTGTTGATTGATTTGGCACAAGAAAAGAAAATCTTTCTAGTTCTTCTGCTTTGGGATGTAGGGGAATTGTTCTGTGTATTCAAATCCAGTGCAATTGACTGATTCAATAGACTTGCCAGTGTGCAACCACTTGTGTCTTTTTGTGACTTAATTAGGCCTGTGCCTGAGCAAGATTTCAGAAGAACCTTGATAAGAGCATGTGAATTTAGGAATTAGAATCTTGAAGAGAAAAGCGGTTCTAATGTTGATTTTTTTCTGTACTTCAATTTTTTTTTTCTTTTCATACTTAGAGTTCATCCTGTAACTTTTCTGATTCTAAAGAAAGACTGCAAAATTTACTACTTCATAGAACCTTAAAAAAAAAAAACCTCTATAAAAGGTGATATTCCTTTGACTTCCAATGCAAAAGAAATCTCTCAGAGAAAATGAAAGGCAGAATTTTGAGGCTGGGGACACAAAAGCTTATATTGTAAAGCCATCTGAATTCTTATGAAGAGAGAGTGACTGTGCTGTTGAAGCTCACGTTTTTAGTTTCTGATCTTCCCCTTGGCATCTGGTAGCAAAATGAAAGGAAATCTATAGTAAATGGTGATTTCAGGCATTGCATTTTAAAGTCACTGCTATTCACAATGCAGAGAAAAATTCTTCAAGCTTCCTTTTTTTTCCCAGGAGTTATTAGGAAGGTTCCCTAGTGTTTTGGGGTTTGTTGTCTTGTCTTTTTGTCGATGATCTGTCCATCCATTCTTCCTGGTTTTGTTTTTTTCCTTATCAATGACTGTTACCAGGAAACCTGTGCTGATTCTACTTCTCTCTTTCCGTATTTTTCTGGGACGTGGGTATTCTTGCCCAGGCTTCAGTTCATATTTGTCTTGCAGGTCAGTATACCCACAACCTTCTAGCCTGATCTTGGGAGCTGGAAGGGGCCAGCTGACCTTCTGACAGGCATTTCTCAATCCACAGTACGGAGGTGTGCTGAAAACACTAATTGCAAAAGCTGAAAAATGTTGGAATTCAGCTTCAAATTCTTCTTTGTAGAAAATTATTTCTCCCTAGTATGTACTTGCCTCAGCTGATGTAAATATTGGAGTATTCAAGTGTTAACTAATTTCTAATCTATCATCCTTCACTCAAAGTGTTCTCAAAAGTGGGTAGTCCAAGTAGGAAAAAAAAAAATCTGTGTAGTATTGATAAATTAAAAAAAGGAAAATATTATGATACATGCTTTGACTGAAAACAGAAGCTAATCTAAAAAATGGGATTTAATATCTACATTTGGACAGCTAATTTTTAGAAGTAGATCTCAGAATTCCATTTCCAGAATGGTAGTATATAAACAAGTATCTGTACTTGTGTAGTTACATATCTAGCTTTGTTCATCCATTCCTGCCTGTCTGGTTTCCATATGCTGTGGCAGCAATCACTTGCTCAGGGTAGACGTGTAATTTTCCGGACTATTGAGAATCAAGGCTAGAAAATGAAAACATCATTAACATTGGATGGTATGCATGTGTCAGAAGGATTTAGCTGGGTGTTCCTTCAGATATATGCAGTTCTTATTAATCTGTCATAAAATATCCCCCAAATCATGAAAGCTCTCATTTTCTTTCCTGGAAGAGGCTAAAGGATAAGTAACTGAAATACAGGATGCTGCTTGCCCTGAAGATAGTGTTAGTTGAAAGACTGAGCTTGTAAAGATCTATTCCCCAGTCTCTTTTTTATAACACTGTTGAATTTTTCTTTGTACTTACATAAAGAAATCTAAATCCAAATTTTGAATGCAACTGAATAACCTGAGAGCCCAATATTCTGTTGTATTTGTAAAGTATTTCATTAGTCATAAGAAAGACACAGCAATATATAATAATTATGTTTCCCGAGTATATTATTTTATGTGGTCAGAAATGAGTGCACGCAGTAAAGTTCTTTACATTTTAAAAGTAGCAAGATAAAACTCTTGGACTCATAATCTATCTGTTCTTCTAAAGGAAATAATTTGTGGTCACATTTTTAATAATTTGTCAGATCAGTCATTGCAAAGAATTAAAAATGAAATGCTTATTACAGGAACTGTTTTTATTTTGATCCTCAAAAATAGGTACCATGCTGACTTGAATTATAATTAGCCTTTAAGTAAGAAGAGTTTTATATGACTAATGCATGCAGAGTTAATCAGAATTATTACTGCAGAGTTATTCTTATAGCACCTTTCCAAAACAGCATATGTTCCAAGCAGGCAGAACTTAAAAACAGCTCACTAAAAAGCAACAAATGTCATACAAAGTAGGGTTAGTTGTAAAGCTTCGTGGTTTTAGACAGGTTTTGAGGTAGTATATTTCACTTCTTTAGATGAATCATAAAGACTGAACATGCATTTGGAAATTCAAAACCAGAGTTGTTTTTCTAAGTTTAAGAATAGATTTGGGTGTAAAGATATTGTTTCAAATGTGATGAGTGAGCCAGACAACATGTTTAGCTGGCCATTTCTGGAGCCAGTTCTGAGCAGATATGAAAAGCCTTAACAAAGACTTCATAAAGTGGGGTTAGTTTTTATCAGATTTCCTTTTACCTTGCTCACTTCCTTCTTATGAACTGAATACTGGAGTCCTCCTGAGATCAAAATTCCCATGGACCTGAGGCTATATGTAAAATCCCTCTAATGCCCTTAACATTGAGAAAGTATAGGGTGCCATTCTCTGAACTGCAGGCTGAGGTTTTGAGGCATTTCTGCCCTGGGACATATTCCTTAAGCAGATGTAGATTGGGTGTAAGCAAGTACAACTCCGTCAGCTGCTACAGCATTACACCTTTATTTTAAAGACTCCAGGAAATTTAAGATGAGCACACCTTGGTCTCTTCAGTGAGTAAAATGGGGACATGTGCATGTCTGCTCTGATCAGAAGGAACAGCTTGGGCTCTCCCAGGGCCTGAGGTTCACAAGGAGTTTGCTGGCTATACCCATTGCAGGATGCTGGGAGCATCTAGAGAATGCTTGAACCTACAGGAAGGAATTTGGAAGCTCCAACCTGCCGCTGAGCTGTGTGTGGAAGCACACTACCTACACATCTATGTCAGTATATAGCCTTGTATTTCAGGCACTGAAAGTAGATGAGGCCTGTCAGAACAAAGTTTCAAATAACAGCATTGCTGTGTGTCTCAGCTGTGTAGTGGAGGCTGAGTGCAGTGTTATGTTGTTAACAAGTGCTGTTGTCAAGCTAGTGGCATTTAAAGAAGCAATTAGCATGGCAAGTGGAATTGTAATTGTTGCACCTTTCTTGTACAGAAGTTCAAGTTTTAGCCAATTACAGGTTCTATAAAAACGAAGACAGTGACAGTGAACAGTGTGTCTTAGAGTTAACTTCTAATATCAAAGCTACCCTCTGCCTCAGCCCATAGAAGCTTTGATCCTCATGAAACAACCAGTAATTAAAATGTCTAGAAAAAAAAAAAAAAAAAAACAGACTGTCCTCTGAAGTAAATTACAAAGATTTTTTTACTTCTAACTCTGATGGAGCTCACATAACTTCAGGTGTGCAACATGCAATTATACGGCCCTTTTCTCTTCACGCATTTTATGATTAGATGTGAAAATTACCATCAGCAGAGTTTGTGAGATGCAGCATCTCATTTGCTCTCTGACCCACTAGTATTCCTACATTTGACAAATGTCTGAGGGTAAAAGTGAACACACACAGAGGTCGTCCCGTCATCTATTAGAACGTTAACATCTCAGGCCATTAGGGATTGTTTCTAAATGATAACAAATCGCTTCTGTGAAATGGAAGTAACTCTTAAGCTTGTTGATTTATTTAATAGCACATTGCCTCTATTGTATGATGGATGCAGATTGCTCCAAGCCCTAACAGTAAATGGAGTTTAAATGCTGAGATTGACATTGCTGACTTCCTGTGCTATGTGGTGGTTTCTAAGCTTTTATTTCGTAACTATGCCAAAGGGTTAGACTAAAATGCATGGGGAGTCATCATTTACTGATGGCTTTTTATACAGTTTGTAAACTGTATCTCAGGTGAGGGAGTTCTGTACTCTCTTTTCACAAGCTACCTGCTTAACTTTCCTCTTTCCAGATGACCTGTTCCCTGTCTCTGCTTTAGCAGGCAAAGTGGCTTGTGGTAGGATCTCATCAGATAAAACTTTGTCTTGATTGTAAGAAACTAGAGTGAGGTGTCTTATGAAACATGGTTACTCTGATTCCTTGCACTCCTTTCAGTGTTTCACGGTTGTTTAGAGATGATTCTTGCTTATGCAAGTCTTGAGGTCAGGAGATCCCAAAGTATAAATGAAATAACATCAGAGAGCAGCGACAGCAGGCCTTTACTCTTGTTTTCTTGTATCTAGGGGCCAACTAAATCACAACTACCATGTGTTTAAAACAAAAACCCTTAGTCCTTGATTTCCAACCACATTCCTCTGTGGATCTAACACTATTTCTGTATGATGGACTAATCAGAACGGTCTCTCCTTAGCCTTTCCATTGCAAGGACATCAGAGTACCTTACTGAGAGGAAACTGTTTCCCTTACATTTCACACAACACTGGCAGTGCTAAGCTTGATAGATCCTCTTTTCTTTCTGTGATGTGTATGGCACAGAGGGTTGTTGTGTGTCAAGCCTGGCAGGTAGCTGGGCGTCACCCATTTGCTCAATCCCCACAGCAGCATGAGAAAACAAACTGGAAGGTAGAAGTGAGGGAAATGACACATTGAGGTGGTTTGAAAAGGGAAACAAAAACAAAGCCAAGAAAAACAAGTGATGGAAAATATAAACCCGGTTCCTCAACATCAGCTGACCAGTGCCCAGTCAACCTTCATATAATGGCAGCCTCAGTCAACTTTTCCTGCAGTTTTTATTGCCGTAAGGTATGAAATATCCTTTTGGTCATTTTGGGTCAGCTCTCCTGGCCCTGTCTCCTCTTAGCTCCTTTTGCCCCTCCAGCACCCTCATTGGCTGGGCTGTGAAAATTAAAGAAGCCTTGGTGCTGCATGACACCTGAATTGTTTTCATCACAAATACAAAATTAAGTTGTGAGAATTAACTCAATCCCAGCCAAAATCTGTATAATAACATAAAGCAGAAGGCTGGCAGCATCTGTAGAACAAAGTGCAGGGTACAGCTGGATGGTTGAATGGAGACTGTTTCTATTGTAAACTTTTCTCTTCTGAAAAATGGAGATAAGAATGCCGGAGAAAAAGCTGGTGCAGACGTTATCTCCACTGGCTGGGAATGGCACAGAAGTGTGCCTGAGTGCTTTGTTTTACACCTTATGCTGTGGTTACACATGAGATTTGAGATAGTGCAGAGGATACTGCTTAGTTTCAAACCATCCAAACAGATTGTTTTTCTACTTAAAAGCTTAGCTAGGATGGTAAGGCACAGCTGTCTTTTAACCTACTTATCCTTACCAGAATTGTATAGGAGAGTTGCGTGTTTTTCTTAATGTAGTCAAATCCTACATACTGTGGTTTTGTTTTGTGTGATAAGAACAGTCTGCAGGATCATGTTCAACTTGGCATTCATTGTCACCCCTAAGTTTTCCTCAGCAGAGCTGCTACTCAGCCAGTTAGGTTCTATCTTTCCTGACATGCTAGTTATTCCATTCTACTGATAATCTTTTAAAGCTCCACACTGTGTAAGATCTGTACTCCATTTATGCTAATTAAGCCAGCAGCTTCCTCCATTATCCATTCCACATGCTTTTGCAAAGTACCTTTTTCTTGTCAACCTGAGAATGACTTTAAGCCTTACCACTGAAAAGACTGAACTGCAGATCTACTGCATGTTTCTTCAGCCTGAAGTCATCAATTAGCCCTGGTAAAGTCAGTATTAAAACAAGCAGAGGCCACTGAGTGACTCCTCATTAGAAAATAAATGATTGAAGTTCCACAGTTGTCCATTTTCGTAAGTGTTTCCATCTACACGTGCAACCTAATGCTGCTCTTGTTGATGTGCACTGATACCAAGAATTATGTAAACTGTTGTGGGTTATTTTTCCTACATGACAGCTAAATGCCCTTCTCTGGGACCCATTTGCTGTAGTTTATTCCTTTGTTTTTATCAATTCTGAACCACTGCCAGATGGAACTTCAAGTTAGAAAATGTGCTATTTAGTCTTGGTGTATTTTTGAATTTTTTTGATCTTCTAAATTGAAGTCACAGAATGCTTGTTGTGGCCTTCAGTATGGCCACATGAAAAATTTCTCCAGTTATATACTTGCTAGAGACCTTCTTTGCTAATGATGGAACTGCTAATGATGGATTGTTGATGAGAGCGCAGATGAATATACAAGAACACTTGCTAACTTGCTCACTCACTGCACCATGTCTATATTTCTGTGCGGGCAAAGAGGTGAAGTGTTATCCAACTGCTTCTGTTTACTGTCTCCATATGCTGTCAGTAATTAAATCAATACAGGATTATGATACTTCTCTCATCTTAGCTATTTAAAGAAGAATTTGATGGCAAATTTTTGATCATCAAGTTTAGCGATATTGTTCAAATCTTTATTGTATTATACCACTGATTTTTAAAATTTACGATATTTTGTGAGTAAGTCTTCTCCTTGATTCAAATTTATGTGAAAAGTAGAAAAATTTAGCAGGAAACCTTGTTCAGGAGAACTTGTTATGGAAAACATATGACTTCTTCACCTTTCACCATTTCTCTTCAGCCGTGGCAATAGGTTAAAAATAAAAAGCAACAAACAAAATATGCTTAATGCTGCATGTGCTGCTACTCAGCTTGACTGCTGCTATTTGTCTGCTGTGTTTGTTCAAACTCATAGAAAGGGACCAGAACAGTGAGAGAACAAGGAGCTGTGGCTCTCTCCCACCTGTTCATAGCCAGAGAAGTTGTCTGGATGTGGACAACTGAAGTACTTACCTGTCAGCATGAGGAGGGGGAGTGCTGTGCTGATGCATTATACTTCTGATCTGCATTTTTGCAATGATGTAGCTAACTGACTCTCATGAAGATGCATCGCAACGGTACCATCTGGCCTCTGTTTGTCATTACGCTGTCATATCCTCACCCCGTCTGCCCATCCACTCGCTGCCACATAAAACGTGACTGAAACGAACGATCCTTAACCTCATAAAAAAACAATGTGTGACACCTTCTGTTTCATTTGCATTTTATGTGCTGTGTGATGGCTTGCTATAAGAATTTATACTGATGGAAGTTGCTTAAATTTAAAAGTATTTTTATGTAACTCTTGAATCACAGCAGGATGTGCTGGTGGTACAGGGAAAATACTGTCCAAAAGAAACTGGTGTTACTGTAACTGCATACTGCTAAATAACCTTAAACTCTTTTCTTGCTGTGCTTTTCAAGGGTGAACCAGGTTTCATTGGTCCACAGGGAGAACCTGGGCTGCCAGGGCTACCAGGAACAAAGGTAAGGGCAATTGTCCAATGCTCTGATATAAAGCCCTTGGGGCTGAAGATAAGATCAATTTTGTTAACGTGCAGCAGAGATGGTGCTAATGGTGTGAAGATCTTTTAGCCACGAATGAATAGTTGTCATAAAATGGTCAGAATCCATTTTTGTAAACAGCCAGAAAGTTTAAAGTTTAGGTTAAAATATTGAATCAACAGTGTCTGGAAATGTGAATAGCTGTATTTCATGGACCAATGCAATGAATTGCATGCCTTTGCAGTGATGCCCTCGAACAACGTGAAGGCAGATACTTTATCCGTTTGTAATTTAAGCTTATTCCTTGCCTTTGTTTAATGTCAGCATCCCAAAAGTCACTTGTTCAAGAAGCAGAATATGCCTGTATGAAGTAACTATGTTTTCATAACTTTTTTAGCAAGAAACTTAGAAGTTTCTGCAGATATTAGAACTCTGATAACACATACCAGACTGGAAATTACAGTGGCATTAACTACAGGTATTTTTGTACTGCATACGGGTTTTTTAGCTGCTCTGTGGTGAAGTTAGCATATTGTGAGTCCAGTCCTACAACTAATATTCGTTAAGTCTCATAGTTCAGGAATCTTCCTTCCACTTCTTTCAGGATAAAGAAGAAAATACCTTTATAGGGTCCTATATAAATCGAGAATAGAATTTAAAAATGCTATTTATTTACTTATTCATTTTGCAGTTGGAGTACATCATGTTTACTCAACGTAGAGTTCCCCAACCCATTGCATGTTTCAGATGAGGTCAAAGATGCTTTCTTCTGAGTTTTGGTTTCTCTCATGTCACTGACATGGTTGCATGCTAAAAATTGCCCAGTGTTTTATGATATATGGGTACCTGCTTCCACAGGGTGACAGAGGAGAGGCAGGCCCTCCAGGGAAGGGTGAGCGAGGTGAAACTGGACTTCCAGGACCAAAGGTCAGTCTGATTTCACGCTGGAGTTTTTTTTGCTATGATAACCCCTGTAACACATCTTTTTCAGCTTAAAAATAAATAAATAAAAAGAAAACTTGAAACTTGGTCACTTTCAAAGTTTGAACTTTCTGATCATTGTAGCTACTGATTGCAGAGAAAATCTATTTTGCATGCTGTTTCTCCTGTCCTCATACATCTCAAAGTTGCTAAGGCAGATTTTGTACTTGGCAAGCTAGTTCGTATTCCTCTGAATTACTGGGAATAGAAGTTGTTATAACACTTAATTTAATCTCCTTATTTAAGGATAGTTAAATGCCTTCTCTACTATTTGACTAACATTTTTCAGAAGCTGTGAAATGACATAGATCATTCCCATAAACTGGTTTTAATGATGTCTGCTCATTACTAAAGCCAATACTAATTTTACTTTGGAAGGATGGAGTCTGTGACCTTTGCATGTTGGTGTTAAAGAATATATTACTCTGGGTGCTATTAAATTCCAGGTCTTTATAGACTCATGATCTTGATCATATAAAATTAAATGATTTTGCTGTTCTATAGTATAGTTAGTCACTACTAATTTCTTTTTCCCTGTGCTTCCATTCTATTTATTCCATTATCATTTTTCTCCTCTCCATCTGCTGTCTTCCCTCAAACAGGGAAAAACAGGTGAACCTGGATCTAGAGGCCCCAAAGGGTCAAAGGTCAGTAGTAAAAAAAAAAAAAAAAAAAAAAAAAAAACTTCAACAAAGCAACTGTCTTTAGTGGAGTGATTAGCACACTGATTTTACAATAAATAGTTTCTAACATTTCACAGAAAACTCACATGTCCCTTTAAAGGAAACTGTAGAAGGTTCTGCAGTGTTATTTATAAATGAAACATTCTGATTTCCAACTTCAGCTATTAGAACTGAATCTTGTGTTTTTCAATTGCTACAACTCTGTTTATTTTTTAAAACGTCTATTCCAATCAGCTCTTTTTTTCCTCATGACACTTGGTTTCTCTCTATGTAACTGATGTGAGTTAGTTCTCATATTCCACAAAACATCTCCTGACTGTGCCTGTGGAGATTCAGTTAGTTTTTGCAATTATTTTGAGGAACCAAACTTGGTGGGGTAGGAATCAGTGGTATTCCAAAGACTCCCAGATGAGTTATGCTGGCCAGTAGGTCCTGCATAAGCCACTTTTGGGGGTTACATTACTGTTTTACCTATTTTATGCAAAGTGATTTGTTTTTCTTTGTTTGGTGCATTGGCATTTTTTTTTCTTTTTTCTTTTTTTTTTAAGTCTATTGACTTATCAATCCCTCCATCCATTTGTGTTATATAGGTATAATGGGTTCACATGTATGTAAAGAAAATACGTGGTTTTAAAAATATTTCAGATACTTTGCAAATTCTGTGCTTACTCAAATCCTCCATATGTTATATTATGTGGTCGAATCAAAATTAAATCAGATTTGTTTAGGTGGTTCTTCAGTCTACTGTCAGAATAAAGATATCAAGACAATGTTGTAGGCTAGTAGGATACTGGTTGTGATACTTGAAAGAAAGGTCCTTAAATAACAGCCACTCTCTGTGCTGAAGGTTATGATTAAGTAATTGTGTCTTCACTTCACCCATTCCTGCCAAAAAGGAAAGTTAGTAAGTGAGGGAGCTGATGAGGAGATTAATACATCAGAGTAGGAGCAGAAGAGTAAATCGGATTCTGCTGCCTCTAGTTCCTGGGCACTTCCCAAATGTACCAGAGAGATAGAGATATCTCTTTTACTTCTCATTTTATCAAAAAGACTTAACTGTTTTGAAAATCTGGGTCACAGAAGTCAACCTAGTAGTCAGGATTTTTTCAGCTACTCCAGTGACAGTTTCATTAGATACTGCCAAGGCAACACTGTTGATAACATCCTGCCACCAGCCTCCTCTCTATATTCTTTCATTACCCCCATGAATGTTTTCTGTTTTATTTCTTTTTCCTATTAGTACTCAATTAATCATCTTCCCTAACTTGTACCAATGTTATATAGATTTCAACAGCAGTAGCAGTTCTTTGCCACATTCATTTTGAGTATTATAAAAATTGAAGAGCTTGCTATGACTGTGAAGCAAAAAGAATCAGTCATTAGATGATGCGTTATGAATGTAAACATGTTTGAAATTCCCTCCATCACTTGAAACATATTACTAATAGCCAGGATCTTAAGCCTGCCACAGTAAGGGAGTAAAGGGACTCTGATGGTGAAAGTAACCTTGTATCTGCAGGTGAGGTAAGAACTTGGAGCAAGGAAGTACAGAAACTTAGTGTAGTCACAGTCACTGAAAGAAATGGAAGTTACTAAGTGTTTTCAAACCTCAGACTGATTTTATTTCTCTCACTTTTTTCTTAAAACTTTTGATAATAGTGCTATAAAGAATAGAGAAACTGTGTTTGTTTTGTAATTGATAATCTCTCTTGCATTGAGACTTTGGTATATTTTATTCCAATCCAATACAGCACATTGTAGCTACTAACGTAGAACCAAATACATCATTGTTGACCCTGTCACTATACAGATGCTTAAGGAATTTCTGCTGTAACTAAGATGCACGTTCTAATAATAATGAGAGTTCTGTTTGTTTAACTGGTTATATTGGAGAAGCACATTTAAGAGATGAATTACCTAATATACTGTCAGATGGCATATCTGTTCTCAAATATTCCTTTTACCCAGGGTGATACAGGTGACAGAGGTGACACGGGATCTTCAGGTCCACGAGTAAGTCTACTCCTCATTTCAACACTTTGTACTCTTACATTCAGTCTTAGCTGTGAATTGAAGTTGTGACAGCAACTCCAGTTAATCTAATGAAATTGATCACTTGACTGGTGCAAATTGTGTTATGAACTGGCCTTTAATATGAGTAGCAGTCCTTACTACTATTTGAAACTGTCCCCTGCTCATCTCCTGTTCCTAGATAGGATGTTACATGCCATGTTCAGACATTGCTCACAGCCATCACAAAACTGGTATATTGGAACTGCTTCAGTGTTTAACTGCAGTGTTTTTATTTATTTGCATTCCTACTGTAGTGCATTTCACTTAGTGACTTGCTTATTTATGGAAAAAAAAATCCTTTAAATATAGTCTTGAGTTTAATGCTAAGTTTTCTGGATGTAGTAGTGTGTTGGAAATACAACAAAACTTGATTAGGCTGCTTGGGAATTAAAGCATTCATCAGCAAATAAGTGTCTAGCGTATTCTCTGCCAGATGTCTCAAAAATTGTTATGGAATTGTTACGTTATTGTTACAGGGGCCACCTGGACAGAAGGGTGATCAAGGTGCTACAGAGATAATTGATTATAATGGCAATATTCATGAAGCTCTTCAGGTATGTAAACCTAACAAGGCTGGAATAGTTTAGCCTGGTCTGGCAAGAAAGCAGTTTGATGTCATTGTATTTCCCTTCTGCATAAACCATGAGAACACTTTTTTTCCCCCAAGATTTGCTGAGTTTAATGATTAGGAATGTCTTTCTATATTTGGAAACCAGACTTGCTATTTGGTGTGAGAAAAACTGTTTCCTTGATACAATTTAGCTGAGTGAATTAGTTGCGTTTCCCACAGAGTGTATTGACATCATCTAATGAGAATAAAGCTGATTCACTGCTGTGTGGGGATTAGTGCTGAATTCATGCAATAAACCGCATACGTAAGTTCAACAGAAGCATCTGCTTTTCAGTTCAATAGCTAAAATGTTGACATTTCTTTTTTTTCCTCTTTTCCCTTCTCCTTTTCCTATAAAATGCAAAGAGCAGAATATTTGAGACTTGGAAACCGTAACACGTGTGGTTCCATTAGAAAGCTGTGGATTCAATCAGCAACTTGAGTATGTTAAATAGACAGAGCACCAATCTTAACATTTGTTCTTTTCTAGAAAACCTGTTTTGACAGGTATGCACAAAAGTATGGAGGATTAAATTGGGTTTGCAAAAAGAGTGAATGAGTGTTTGCATGAAAGCAAAGTAACTAGGTGACATATGTCGTTGCAGTCAAGGTGATTTACATTGCAGTGTAGTCAGATGCAAATTCTGTGCAGTACAACTCCACCAAAATGAATGGATTTGCTTATGTGCAGCTGAAGACAGAACTTGGCTCATTGTGCATCTGATCATTTTCTCACTGAATCCAGTGAACTCTTTTTCTTGCGTTTACTCAGTGGGAGTGGATAGCTGTCTGGCCAGTCATGTGCTTTTCAAGACTCCTTTGAAAATAAAAGATCTCATTGCCTTTAGTAGAAATCTAAAAGCCTGTATATTTTTGAAGCTAAAGCCACTCTCATTGTGAGTGGCATCTGTCGGGGAGTCTACATAGGCATATTCTGAGGCTCTGCATTATACCCATCTCATTTGCTTCACTCCTAAGAGAATTCAAACACACAGTTTTCAGCCTTTTAAACCAACCTCGGTGTTAGATGCCTGAAGTAACTTGAAAGTAATGTAGTCTGTTATCAGGCACAGATTTACCAGGGGCTTTAGCCCCCATGTCTCCTGTATTCTGTCTTTATAACTTCACTCTGGCATAAGGGAGCCTGCTTTGGCAGGGGGGGGGATGGACTAAATGGTCTCTGAAGGTCCCTTTTAACCCCTACAATTCTGTGATTCTGTGATCAGTGTTACTTTCAAGTGCTGTGTGAGAACACCTCAGAAAAGCTGCAGCATATAAAGAAGCCTTAATAAGAGACTAAAGCCCACTGAGGTAGTTGAAACAGATGAGGAGGTCTTTTTCCTTTTGTAAATCATTTCAAATGTCATCACCTCCTGATCCAGGTCAACAAATAATTGATATCGATGGGAACGTCTGTGCAAGGATGGCGTGAGTAAGATTATACAGGATCAGTCGACCATATCCTTGACAAATCCAGCTCAGGGCTTTCAGATGGCAAGCACCCATCCCTAAATCTCCTGGTTCCAAATTCTTAGGGGATCTGAGATTTGCACCTCTCCATAGAGGTATTGAGCACTTTCAGCGCTCAGCACAGAACTGTGGCCTTACACAGAATTTGGACTCCTACTTAAAGAAGTTGACGAGAGTTAGCAAGATCTTGGGTGTCTGCATTTTTTGAGTTTAGCAATAAATCATCAAGCAGCCCAGAAGCTTTAGGATAATTTAGTTACTCTACCTTGTGCCTACTGCTCAATTTCCTGTGTCGGTGCAGAATAAGACATCTGAGTCCATTGGCGCTGAAAATAGTGATCTTAAAATTATCATCATAGTTTGAGCAAGAGCCCTGCTGAGTACATGAAGCTGTCACTTGTAGTATCGAATACAAAATGCATCTCTATCAGAATTGCTCTTCAGGACTTCTCTGCAGAATTTCCTATGGCAAAAGGCAGTAGCTGCAGGAGTTAAACTTTTGTAGGAGCTAGAAGATCAGACACTTTAGATATTGAAATCTGAATGTTCTGGTGAAAATGATCCTGTCAGTGTGATCATGCTAGCATTCATTTGCAATGGTTATTTTATGATTTCATGTCCACGTAAACTGAATTTTTCAGTTTTAAAAAATCTTTATTTCCATAAATGTGTTGTAATGCAAAATATATGATTACATTAAAGTCATTTGTTAGAGGATATTTTTCTTTTTTTCTTTTTTATGTACTTCATATTGAGCAGGATCCGATTTTCGTGGCAAATAATGATTCTTTTAGAACTTAAAAACAGAGGATTTGCAAACATCCATTTGCACATAGGAAAAGAGTTAAAAGATAAATGCTCCTTGTTCCATATATGCCTGAAGGTTCTTCACAATTAATAGAAAAGCAAAGAGAGGCATCAGGATTTGAGGTGTTTATTTTATTTAAACACATAGACAAGCATTTTAATTACTTTCAAACACTTTTTCACTTGATTTTAGATTTTTATTTGTCAAAAAAATACAGTAGCAAATCAAGTTATGAATTAATAAAAGAATAATAGTAATTAATAAAATAAGTCTTTTTCCAAACATTTAAAGAAGAATTCAAAGTATGTATCACTGTTCCTGTGGATCACATTTTCAGATTTAGAACCAAGCTTTATTTTTGAGCATCTTAGTTTCTATACGAAAATCTATGTTACACTTCCACTGAGGGACTGTATTTGTTAGTTAAACCTTGGAGCAAAACTTGCAGAGATCCCAAAGCATGGGACAAATCTTTTAATCATCCTAAGAGACCAACTCCTCCCATTTTTCTTAAGTTTTTATAAATCTTTTGAAGGCTTTTGCTGTGACTTTAGTATTTAATTATCACTTACTGATTCACTTGAAATTTACAAGAAACTACAGTCTTCACCTGTTACATCCTGAGTGCCCTAGAAGCCAAACAGTGCAACACTGGGAGTTAAGAATAGCTGTGCTTTCTCTCTTATTTTTGGAGATGTGGAGTATCCCCACATGCAGCATAGGTTTAGCAGAAATACTAATTGTTACAAGCAGAATAATTTATACCCTTGTTCGTTTTTGGTAATGTTGTCTCTTTTTAATGCATTTTGCCAACAGAGGATTGCCACCCTCACTGTCACGGTAATTCCAATTGCATGATTTGCTGTGTGTTATAGAATGTCTCCTTTGTGTCATAACATGTTTGTCATTCTGCCAGTTCAGGACATGTCCTCATTGGATGTTGATCGAGCTCACCATCCCATGCACTTACTTGCTCAGTGCTCCCTCACCAGAGAGTACATTGTCAAAAGTCCTGCAATAGTGGAACCAGTTCTGCTCCCGATGAATTAATGGCAAAGCTTCAGTTAATTTAAGAGTTTGGGAAAATAAAGAACACAGTATTTCTGTAGATACATATCTAGGCGGATTAGCTGCTTCAGGCTTCTTGATGTGTGTTCTAATGTATGTGTGTGTGTCTGCACACGAGTCCAGCAGCAAGAAGAAACAGCATTTTAATACCAAATGATTTTCAATTATCCATCTTATTTTCAGGGCAGAAGGATGATTCTTTTAAATTGGTTTGGGAAAAAACTTCATGTGGGAGCTTTCAGACCAGTTGCAAATTATTTTCTGGAAAAGGCCCAGCTTAATTAACTGTAAGTCAAGATAAGTACAAAGCCCACAGTACAGGCAGTTCTCTGGTCCCACCTTATCAGACCTTAGAAATGTATGAATTTTTCAGCACCTATCCCCAGCATGTGCAAAGGACTGCAAATTCCAGTGCCTTGTACTCCAGCCAATTCCCATGGGACCTCGTCAGGTCCACCACAATCTCTGAGAGTACTGACACCAGCTAGGAAATGCTCATAATATTGCTGGTTCAGTCTTCTACTAAAGCGACAAACTTGGTATAGGCAAATAATTTTATCCTTCTTTTTGTCCTGAGTACTTCTTTGTAGATTTCTATCTCTTATTAATGGAGAGGACTTTATTTTCTTTATTAAAACAAACCCACAGTGACTGTATAATTTTAATTCCTGAAACTGCATCTGCAACCTTTGGAAGAAGCAAAAGGAATAGTTGCAACTTGCTCTCTAGCAATTTCCTGAAGCACCGCGTATCCCCAAAGATACTTAGCATCTTTTAGTGGAATCCTCTTTGCAATCAGTAGGAGGTTTCTTCTCACCATGGAGTGCTTTAGAGTAGGACATCAATGATGGCAAGTGTGGCTGAGGTGAATTTTGATCTCCCTGCTGCTAAGGGGAGCTTTGCCATTTCATCAATGGGAGCAGCAGGGGAAATGCACTGCTATGTTAACATTGTTTTTACTGGCACCCATCTGTTTGCTGAGAGTTGTCACAGATGAACAACTTGTTCATAGCAGGTCTTGGTTCCCTTTGTGCAAAAAGTCTAACCCAAGTTGTTCAGGTACCTATCTTAACATCCAACTTGTGTTTACAAGGCAAGTCATGCATTAATTTCTTTTAAAACTTTACATATGTATTTGTTTCTTTTCAGGGACCACCAGGACCACCAGGACCCCAAGGGCTGCAAGGTCCAAAGGTGATCTTCCTTATTTTGCCCACTATCCTTTAGAAGTAGAGATATTTTCTAGTTTTCTTAACGCACTTGTAGCTCGTTCTCTCCTGTAAAGTATCTTTACCTGAAATTATATTGAGTACAGCATGCTTCCAGCTTTGCACTCCAGCAAATTGAAATATGGCTTTCCAGAAATGGTGCTTTGGATTCTTGTCGTGCACAGGTGCTCAGTTAGCCGGCAAAATTATCTGGTACCAAACCAGCGTGGAAACATCTTCCCTGTGGATCTACACTGAGGCTGATCCCTAGGACTTCTGATGCAGAGAGTGCTCTCTGTGTTCACACAGTAGCTGTACCAGCAGACAGTCATTCCTGTGCATCGCTTCTGGCTGGGTGGGAAGCAGCCTGAGCTTGGCTATAAGTGCATGTCAATGCAGCTTTTATATTACAGTAGTGTCCACCCAATGAAGCATAATATTTTCTAATTTCTGTAAAAACTGTAACATACATGTGTGGGCAACATCTTGGCTGCAAATCCAGGGCTGCTAACCCCACCTGTTGGGGTTGTGCATAGTACCAGAGCTATTAGTGAGCAGCCCACACAGAGACAATGAATACCAGATGCTGTGCTGTTCTATAAAATTTAATAAATTTGCCTATACTTATAAAAAAAAAAAAAAAAAGTGTTGCAAGTACTGCAATGCTTATATTGGTTTTAAATTAGTTGAGATAATGCTCCCACTTCTTAAATATTGAATATATCGTATCTTCTGCCAGTGACGTTAAGCTCTTCCAAGAGTAGATGCATGTTTCTTCAAAAATAGCACCAAGTATTTGAAGTTCAGACTTCATCCATGGTATCATGGGGCAATTCATCCCATATAACGTGTTAGTTGTTTTGAGAAATTTAAAATACCATAATTGTTCTTCTGTACGAAAAGTGATAATGGAACACACAGTTAAGTGTGCAAGAGTAGATTTCCACAGTAGGTTCTACACAGCACAGAGATTTCTGCAGCAAAGAGTATGTCATAAAACAGAGAGGAGTTGATGTGGGAAGAGAGTGTCTTCCGTCATCTGGATGTTCATTCCTGTTCAGAACTAATGACATAAAGCAGAAGTCAACCTTACAGGAGTTTGTTGTCAATATTATGATCTATCCCCATCTTACTCCCTCGGAGAACGCTATACAGGGATCAGTGCATAGAGCAATATAGTAAATGTGAACTCCTTCCCCAGTGATTTATATTTGTCAAGGAAAGAAAACATGAGGTCTCTGTTAATCCTACATTTATCAAGGCCTGGTTCCCTATTTATTCCAGTAACAGACAAGGTTCCCACTGGAACAAGTTTTCTTCCCCAGTCTTCTGGGGTTTCTTCTTTTTTTCTTTCTTTCTTTTAATTTTTTTCTTATCTGTATGTAACTCAAAGTTTATGAACTGCCCTCTTCGGCTGAGCTATTTGTTCATACAAATACATACATACATGTATACATACAACTATAGTATATATATAGTGTATACAAACAGTGTTCTCTGTTTTTGTTGTTGTTAATTATGTATTGATTTCAAATATTACTGATCAGTTTAATAAATTTAGCACTGCTTTTCCCGTGGATGTCTGCAATAATTAGGGCATAATAATTCAATTCCATCTTACCTTTTGCAGGGTGAACCGGGATCCCCAGGAATTCCTGGAGTTGATGGGGAACAGGTAAAACACTTAGTGCAGATTGTGTGAGCAACCACTGGTTATTTCAGAGGATTATTTCTGTGATCTCAAGTTGTAGCTTAGATTTCATATTCATATGATAATTACTGTGTTTCTGTGGTCACATAATGACTGTGGTTCTACATGTTAATAATGAAGGTCAGTCCATAGCATGACTTACTCTGCTTGTTAGGATCAAAGCTAGTATTCTGTTCCTCCAAACAATTTGCTAAATAAATAAATATTTTAGGGCCTTAAAGGATCAAAAGGAGATATGGGTGAACCTGGAATGCATGGAGAAAAGGGAGGAATTGGACTACCTGGCTTGCCAGTGAGTATGAATTGATTTTGTCTTAAATTAATATATTTTTAATCTCTCCCTCTATCAGAAATTTCCAACAGTGCTGATAAATGGCAAGTTGGGACAAAAAGCACAGGGGAAAACTGTTACGAGATTGTTCTGCTTCTGTCCAAAGAGAAGGTGAAACATTGTCAGAACTTTTAGTTCTATTTATGGTCAAACAAAATACTACTCTGGAAAGACAGAAATTAGTTGGCATACTGATCAGATTTGCATCTCTCTTTTAGTGTATAATACAATGTGAGGAAATGTAGACTTGGTAAAGTTCAGGAGAAAGGAAGTGTTTTGAATGCTTGTCAAGAATCTCAGTTGAATTGTCAGGAACTTTAAATTGGGAGGGAGAGAAAATATGTAGGTATTCATGAGGTGTATTATTCCTATACATAGAGGTGGAAAATCTCTGTAAAAATAGAAACAATTCCCAAAATGTATCTATAGTGAAATCTGTCCTGAACAGAGTGCCAACTTAAGGACTTCTCAAAAATATCAGCCCACAATTGGTAGCTGATAACATAAAAGAATGCCTTTGTATTTATTAACAGCTGAAACTATTTATAAATGCTGTTTTTAATGTTTTTATAGGGAGCCAACGGAATGAAAGGTGAAAAAGGAGATGCTGGTTTGCCTGGTGCCCAAGGCCCTTCGGTAAGTTTCAGTGCTTTGTTGCAGTGGATGTAGTAGTCCAGCAATGGTTCTCTAGCCTTTAATTCTCAAGAACAGTTCATATTCACAGTTTATCTTTCCAGATGTTCTTGATGATTCCTATGCTTGAAATTTCACACTATTTCTGTTCATCATTTAGCTGTAGCCAATGGCCTTTTGAAAACAGCTAAATGCTGTTTAAGAAATGCTACAGATTTAGGTATTTTCAGTTCTACCCCATTATCATAAACAGCAGTCCAGAATTCTGGCTCTCTAAACAAACAAAAATATGTGCTGTGCAAAATAATAAGAAGAGGTGATACCAACAAAAACAACCAAAACCAAATGTATTCCAACTCTGTATTCTAGGGATCTACGAAAGTCTATGAAAGCAGACTAGACTGGCCTCAGAGATGTCAGGAATCATAGAATCATAGGGGTTGGAAGGGATCTCAAGAGATTATCGAGTCCAACCCCCTGCTAAAGCATGTACCCGCAATAGGTTGCACATGTAGGCATCCAGATGGGTCTTGAATATCTCCAGAAGAGATTTGATAACCTCCCTGCACAGTTTGTTTCTGTGCTCTGTAATTCTCACAATAAAGAAGGTCTTCCTTTTGTTAGTATCGAACTTCCCATCTGCCAGTTTCTACCCAATGCCCCTAATGTGACACAAGATATTCTTGATATAAAATATTTAGGGGAGGAAGTTCCAATCTTGCAGATATATGCGCCTAATCTTCTACATGAATCCTGCCTGATTTTCTGCATAATTCTGGCAGAAGTAATACACAAATGAAAATGTTCACTTGTAAATAATATTATTTACATTTGAAAGTTTTTCAAGACCAGACATCTTCCTGATTTTCAAAGCACTGTAAAATCATTAAAAAGTAATAATAAAACTAAAAAAATCTCAATAACTTTTTTCAGGAATGAGCATTATCAGAGTACAGTAAGCTCTCCTTGTTTATGGTGACATGCTCTGGGTATTTGGTACAAAAGCTCTGAGAAATGAAAGAAGTTTGTCATCACAGAACACTGAGCACTCACCATCTCTTCAGTGTATGAGTCTTTTGTTACATTTGTTAATTTGTCACAAATCAATTTGCTAGCTCACTGACCATACTCTACTTGATTTCTCATTTTAAAAAAAGCTTTCCATTTTCAGGAGACTTCACAGATGGTGGAATCTCTGTATGTTTGAAGGCTTGTTTTGTTCTCACTATTGTCGTCACCAGCAGTCTGTGTTGGTGAGGGGCTGAGCATCAGTCTGGAGACGTGAATTAGCATCCTTACTGCCACCACACGAGCTACAGTAATGGCCCTTTGGGGTAAAACCCAGGGAGAGAGGTGACGCTGAAATGTAAAAATCATCACAAAATTCTCTTCTATGGATTAATAAGGAATGCAGAAAAACAGCACAAAATAAACATACACTGCATGCCTGAGCAACGTGGTTAGCTCTGTTAGTGACTTCAGAGAATTCTTGGTACAGGGAATTCTTGGGCTAAGCAGAATAAACTGAGAGAAAAAAAAAAGGCAGTCTTGAATAAGTTTGAATTATTTAGTATCTTTTATCCATTCCTCATTATTGGGAAGGAATTGCACAGCATCTCTGGCATTTTCTGCTCCTGTAGATTACATAGTACAGTGACAGCTAAGGAGCATATCCCACGAAACAATTTGAGCGTGTCTGCTCAGTACTGCTTATTTTAGGCATGGTTTTTTGCCCCATACTGTTCTAAAGTGTATTTTAGAGCTTAGGAGCAAGATTCAGAGACAGGAGTGTTGCCACACAGCACAGGCATTTCCACACTTCAGCTACCCTGTCTTTCAAGTTAAAAGTAATTCCCATTTCTAAAACTCTTTTCTAGATATGCTGTCATTGTGTACCAGTACATTGTTATGTTTCTAAGTGCTTACCAGCAGAAGAAAGATCAATCTGAGTTTTGGCATTTGTGGGGGAATTCTTCACTGTGCATGATTTAATGTCTTTTTTTTTTTTTCATATCCATAGATCATAGGACCTCCTGGACCTCCAGGGCCACATGGTCCTCCAGGCCCTATGGTAAGCTTGGGAAGAAGAGAATGGACTGGGAAGTGCTTGAACTTACTTCTTATTTTAATGCCTGATTAGTAGAATTCTGAGAGAGTATAGGACAGTGAGGGGGGGGGGGGAGAATGTAGAACCTTTCCTTACATAGTACATTGGAAGTGAGAAACAAATTGCACCTGCCTATGCTTGTGTAAACACTTTAGTGGTCTGGTTTATTCTCTAAATCAGGTGTTTACTGTTGCTTTTTTGGCAACTGCATTTCATTTGCAAGAATAAAAGAACAGATGCAACTTTCACCCGTATAGAGGAGCAAACTCTTTTAAAAACTTGTGGTATATTCTTGTAATTGAACATGGTATCTTTATTTTCAGGGACCTCATGGCCTGCCTGGCCCAAAGGTAAATTAACAGCTGCCTTGAATAGTCATCTTCTTGATGTCTGTGAAGTGTCATTCTTTGTTCTTTAATGCATGCAGCTATGTTTTGTCTGATGTCTCATTCAATATATGTTTCTGATATTCTTAAACCTTAAAGCAGATTTTAGTAATGATAGATAGCTTAAAATAATTTAATTTTTCTCTGATTGCTTCTGGTTAGTATTCCTCCTGAGCACTGGGTGAATCCAGTTTTTGTATTGATTTCTGTGCTGTGACACTAAATTATTTTGTTTCCTGGTTGTGGGCAAGTTTCCACTCCAACTGCAGCTGAGATTACTTCTGAACATAGAAGCATTCAGGAGACAAAGTCAAACAAGCCCCTCTTCCTTTATGCTCTCTTGCCCCTCCTACTTCTTCCAATATGAGTGGCCTCTCACTTTCTTTGGTGCCATGTCCTTTGCTGACCAGTTCCTTCATGTACTGCACAAGTTCCCTGCAACAAGCTCGTTCGTGCATTTTTGTGTTTCCCAGCCTATAGCCCATGATGAGGCAGATCTTCTGATCATCTTCTGTGGCATGGTACATGAAGATGCATTGTAGGGACTCTAGCAATGTTCTTAGGGCCTGTGCTGCTATCAGGAATTAACCTTTTAATCATTACAGCTCCCTAATCACATGCGCCTTTCTAAAAAGAAATGTAAGATGAGGAGTTCTTTAAATTAGTTTTTGGTGTGGTTTGTTTTAAATTGTGAGAAGATCTTCAGAGGCTTGACCTGTTATGAGACTATCTGTGTCACCTTGGCAGTAGAATCTAGAGTCATCAATCATTTTTTGAAGTCAGGTCTGTTCCATCTACACACCAGGCCTGCCTTACTTCAGGCTTTGGCCCGACACCCAGGCTTTCATGAAACTTCTCAGGTCTGTTTCCAAAACTTCAGCATTTTCAGTGCTACATCTCTGAAAGTCACGTGGAGTCAAATGGAAGAAAAATGAAGAAATGGCTACTTAGGGTGCCAAAGGGCCACAGATATCTGGAATTACTTAAGGCAGCAGACTAGATATTACTCTGAATTTTATTTGAAATGTGTATGATATAAAGTAACATAATACATCAAAGGGAAGCGTAAGAACGAGGCCATGGGGAACAGCCTGGATGAAAAACACACACATTTCTGTTTCCCAAAAGAGACAGACCCAGTCAGTATCCTTTTTGTACACTGGGTAGCCCTCATGCTGGGGCAGATTTTTGTGATGTGAGAATTATTTATTGGAAATTGCAAGCCCACCATTATCCTCTTAGTAGCGTTTCATGTAATGACCTATGCATAATTTAACAATCACAACAAGGCAAGTGCCATTTCTTATGTTGTTTAAAGCCTCTCTGTATGAGCTTGATGCTGTATAATGTATAATGCTGCTTTCAATTTGCTTGAGCTTAATTATATATGCTTAAAGGTTTAAGATATCTTTAAATGAGATTTTGGTGCAAATTCCAGTTTGCCGTAGGGAAAAATATTGATTCCTTCCAAAACAGGAGATCCCACTGTAGAAGACATTAGTTTTGAAACTTGGTTTTCAGAAAGATTTTTTTTCTATTTGAATCATCTGTATAGAGTGGACTGTGGGATTTGAGTAAATCCCCAGAAGCCCTGAGATGTGTGCATAATTCTGACTACCACTATCACTAAAGGTGGAAATTATTATGAAACAATGCAAGAGAATGTGTTGCTTATAAGTTCCCAGTGTTTTCATTCAGACGTCAAGCTGTTATCTCCCAAGTACTTTTGCCCAGGTCTGAAACTGTAGGCTGAGAAGGTTGAATTTGAGCCCTTGTTTTAAACTGGAATTTGCAGCCATTTCTGAGGCAGGCTTCTTCTATCCCAGCTTAAGCACCCATTATAGCACCAAAAATTTGGCATTTATACTTTTACATTTAGGGTGAACCAGGGTTAAATGGTCTTAAAGGATTGAAGGGTGAACAAGGTCAAAAGGGTGACAGAGGGCCCCTTGGTCTTCCAGTAAGTAAAACATCCCAAATCTATTCAATTTCAGTGCAAATTGCAAACTTCTCTTTCTGCTTACGACGAAGGACTCTGGTTTGCTCAACAACATACATAGAATGAGCCATGGTAGAGCCTAGCATCAGCCTGTTTTTGTTCGTCCAGGTCACGCTCTGTAACACCCAGTGCTGTCAGGTTTTTTTGTTACGTGTCAGTTGAAAGTGTTCAGTGTCACGAGGATGCCACCGACCCCATTGCATTCATCATTTTGTTATTTAAGTGTTGTGCGGTGTTCGTGTTAAAAAGGGCATCTCCCCTTCCTCCCCCACACTGTCATTATTCTTCCTCTGCTTGTACTTCAGCAGTAAAATGGAGAGGTCTAACTGAGCAAAGTTAAAATTTGCTTTAGGGGTTATTGTTACTTTTTATTGTTTTTCTAAAAAAAAAAAAAATAGCACTTCAACGCTGCTATATCACTGTTTGTTTTTTGTTTTTTTTCCCCCCGCACCCCCCTTCCCATTCTATTACGATTATTTGTTTCCTTTTTTTTTTTTTTTTTTTGGCCCGGGTTATTCCCTATGCCCCAGGTAAACGGAGGCGCTCCAGCAGCCCCAGCAGCCCGGCATAGCCGAGCCGTCCTTTCCCCTGCTATTCGCAGGTGACCCAGCAGAGGTCCTCCCGTCCCCAAGGATGCTGACCCGTTGGTGCTGCAGCCCCGGGCGGAGCGGGCAGAGGGATGGGAGAACAGCAAGCGTGCTTGTTCCCCGGGCTGTGCCTGCTGGGAATGAATGGGGCCATTGTAGGCAGGGTCCAGGCTTTGTTAGCTACATAATGCACTCAAATACTTCTTATCTCTCTTAGCTTAGGCTATTGTGTTTTGCTTTGTGTAGTAGTGCATTCAGTATTGTCCTTATTTACAAATTAGAAAGCAGGCAAGTCAGGCAAGTAAATGACAAAATAAATATTTGCTTGTTAAGGCCAAAAAGCACCCGAGCTTCTGGTGTTTGGAGTACTTCGGGTTTATTCTGGACACTTGTGCCAGGGGTGGGTCAGTGATGCTTCACTAATGTCAGCACCGGTTCGGGCTCTCGATGTTTTATGTGATTTATTTTTTTTACTAACAAGCTGTAGTAATGTGATACCCATCCCAGTACCCTGTCACAATTTGTACTGTACATTTGGATTATGTTTCTTCATCAGCACCACTTACTAATCTCACGTTCTTGTCATCCGTGTCGCACCCATCATCCATGCTTCCACCTAACCCCACAGGGAGCATCTGGCTTAGACGGAAAGCCAGGACCCCGGGTGAGTCCCTTGTCTTTCCGTGTCACTGCGTTACTGAGGCTGTGTGCATCCCAGCACGCACAACCTGAAGGCCACACATTGCAGGCATCTTCCATGCTCTGTCACAGGGGTTTCAAGCAGACTCCTAGGGCAAAGTGTGGGGGAAAGAGAACGAGGTTCTCAGCAGAAGGAGGCTCTGAGCCTTAGAAATCTTGATATTTGGTTGGTTAACTGCTGCATAGCCTGTGCTGGTTGGGGTCTTGCTTTTCTGACTAAGGTTAGGGATCTGGGTTTAAGTAGGAAAGCACACTTGCTTTGTGCTAACATGGAATCGGTGAAATGGGAGTATGTGTGCTGGGGTTCTACTACAAGCACTGTTAGATTTAAAATAACACTAGATTCCTTGTTTCTTACTGCGATAAAATGAATGAAGTACGGATCACCACAATGGAGTGTGCCCACTCGTAAAGTGGACATTTCAGATTTAATAACGGAAACAAACAAACAAAAAACAACGTTTAAATGTAAGTATTATTTGAACCTTCAACTTCTACTACCCAAAATTCCTTCAGTAACTTTTTAAAACCTCTGAATGACTTCCATGAAAAAAGTCAGACCCAGGTAGAGAAAAGATGGGTTACTTTGTAACAGGAGAACTTATAGGTAGAGTCTTGAAAGGCAAACAGATTTGTTTTCCCAGGTCCCCGCACAATTTACTCTCCATTTTCATCTGGTGAAGGCTGATTCCATGTTAGTTCTTGGCTAGAAGACAGCTGTTAAAGCTAAAGACTTGAAAGAACCAGACCTCTCTCTTACCCTCCTGGCTTCCCTTCACAGGGTGTAGATGGCCCAGTTGGTCCCCACGGCCCTGCAGGCCCTAAAGGAGACAGAGTAAGTATACACTCTGTGTACTTTTCTTTATGAAGAGTGCCCCAATAGCACAATGTCACATGGCTACTATAGTGTGCCCAGATGTTACTAAACCTTATGGTATCTCATCTGTGTGAGGATCAACTCAGAATTGTGTATGCAGTCAAGTTATGTGCACGTTAATATTTGATGTGGTAACTCATTAATTTCAGGAGAACTGGTATTTTGTAATTACTAATCAGTAAGGAACTTACAAGAGTTTCATGTTTACAGTGCTATATAGGACATAATTTTGCTTAATTTCACTGATTGGTATGAATAGTTTGAGAGAATAAATCAGATGATAGAGTGATCTGGGCATATAAGTTTGATGTATTCACAGGAAATTTTCTCCAATAGGGATAGGATAGGGCTCTTTAACTACGAGTCTGTCATCTGTAACAACAGTACTGTGAACTCATACAGCAAAGCATAAGTGATACTTCACACTAACTAAAAGCTTCACAGAGTTCCCATCCCAGAATTGTGTCCCTTTGAATTTCTCAGTTTAACAAAACAGCTGTGCTGAAATGGCTTCAGGCTTGCTGCATTAGGGACACAGTCATATGGCTCAGGTCCAGTTAGCTCGAACAGCAGTACATCTGACAAAGGTATGCATGACTCGAGCATTCATTTCTACAGACCTGTTTGTTGGGGAATAAACACAGGATGTGAAGCATGGCTCCGAAATAGGAACAGTACCTTGTTGTTACTGCTCAGGCTTGTTAATGGTTAGTCTTAGGGCTTCAGTCTTTCCTTTTTTTTTTTTTTTCTTAGGGGATTACAGATTCTAGTCTTTTTTCAGCTAAAACATATTTTTTTTCCTATCACCTCTGTGGAAAGATGGTCAAATGTCATATTCTGCATTTCCAAAAATAATTCAGGTGAGATATACATATAGAGATATATGGAGATACTGTACTCATATATTACCTGAAATCTCTATTTCAAGAAGTGCTATGCTATAAACTGTTTTTCTGACATACAGAAAATGACTACAGTTGTTCTTCCTTATGCAATTTTCCAAGGTCATATTAAGTCATACAGCTGGATCTAGAATTAGCTGTTCCACGGCTGTTGACAAGAATTAGTTAGTAAGGAGACGGGAGGTGCTGAGATGTAAATCAATTCAGTAATTCCATTTGTGTGGAGAGACGGATTCACAAAAGATACTGAAACTAAGATGTGCACACCCACTATTCTCTGTACAGCCAAAAGGAATGGAAGTTCACCAGAAAGGTGGATCTTTTTCTTCTTCCAAGCAGACAACTAGTCTGATTATCACTGTAATTCTTTATTTAATAAATTAATGTTGTTTGGGAAGAGAAGGTGTGTATGTAATAGCTCTCTAATAGGTGCCTGAGGTCTTGTAATCTAAATAACACATCATGTATTTTTAATGGAATCTTACAACTTGCCCTTGCAGCTGTTGAACTTCTTTAGGTGAAAGCAAGATGAAACCATGTTTTGCCTGCAGATTTCAGATCTCACCTTCTAATTAAAAATGGTGCACAAGGTCACTACTCTGCCACTGCAAAGGGTCACCGGTTTCCTGATGATCAGAAAAACCTAGCGCCAGTATTAGCCCAGAAGGGTGGTAAGGAACGCCAATGTGAAGCAACCACATTCTTAAAGCCATATTAAGTTTGGAAAGGCAGTCTCACTTTAGGGGAATACTTGTGAAATGCTGGTTGCTGTTCATTTATGACTGCTTAAAAATGAAGGAGGTCAAGTATAATCAAACAAAAACTTAATGATGTCTGATGTAGAAACCACGGCTTCATCGTTGCATAGGCAGCATTTGAGACAATGATTAATTCCTCTTCTTAGGTAGAACAGGCTTGTACAAATTAGCATTGGTTGGTTTGTTTTGAATTTAACTATCTGATTAAAATAGAAAATATCAGACAGTCCCTTATTAAAAAAAAAAAAAAAACTTATTTAGATGGGGAAACAGTGCATATCCCTAGAAAATAAGAAAACAGATTTTAGAATAATTGTGCTATTAACTCACTGCTTACCCATGTAATTTTTTCTCCCTACTTTAAGCTGTTATAAAAAGCGAACATAGGATTTTACACTTCCTTAAGGAGGACACTAGTGAACGTTTCAGTGCTGTGTGTGTTTGTGTATTTCTCTTGGTAGAAGGCAAAATGACAATTGGTGGTATGAATTAATATCACATATTTTAGACCAACGTCCTTAATACATTCTAAGCTTTTGAAGATAGTGCTTTGCTTGATGCTTATACAGCTTGTGCTGAGGCCACGTGCATTAAATGAGCTGATTGTAATTGGCCTCTCAATCTGCCTTTGTACCTGTTCACAGGTAAAAAATCTACCTTTGTACACTGGTACACAGACAAACATCCTGAATGGCAATGAGTGAAAGGGACGTGCGGACCTGTATCAGCACATTGATAGGCAGAATGTGCATCCGCCTTCTTGTCAGTCTGCAAGAAGCAGAAAGAGACAAAATATATAAAATACTAATATAAGAAACACCTGTCTGGATGGCAAATACTTGTTTTTGAGCTTTTTTTTTTTTTTTTGTCTCGTAGATATATAGTCTATGTGGTTCTGTCATCACTACACAAGTTCTGTACTGTGAAGGAAAATGTGTTTAATTTGGTTAAAATGTTTGTCTCTCTGATGATGGTATGAAATCTCTTTATCAGTTGTAGCAGAGACGCCAATAATGCAGTCTTAATTATGTAATCCATAGCTCATATTCACCTGGGATTCAGGTGCCTAAACTGAAATAGGAGGCAAAAAAGCAAGTCTGCAGGTTTTGTTCTCTGGGTGCTCTTTCAAAAAAGAAAAAATCTTAAAACCATTTCTGAGCTTCGTGAATGTCTGTTTCCCCAAAGGAAAAACTTCCTCGCGATCGCTCAGGGCAGCACGCCTGTGGCAATTCATCGCTCTTATATAATCCATACGCATTCAGGACCTCATCTGATACTCCAGACACATCTCAGCATGTGCTTTGGATTGGAGGCAAAAATTGTGCGATACAGTTCTCTGAATATATTCTTACATAACAGATGTGATTATTTCCCTAGACTGATATGCTAAGCGTTCAGTATTTTTATGTCTACCATATGTTTAGGCTGTCTTGTGGGGACTTTGTACAGTCATCTTTGCTGTTTGAGATTGGAAAAAAAAGATACTTAACTAGTCTTGACATATTTCAAGTATCTGTCGAACAGTTTTGTAGCTGCTATATACATAGGTCAGCACATTAGTTTCTTCTCAGCAGAAAGTTTTAAAGCTGCAGGGATTTACTGCTTTGTAAATGAGCTGTTGCTTCCCAGTGACTGCTGTTGCTTTGCCATGGTATCCAGCCTCAGTGCTGTTCTGAACAGGCTGAAGATTTATCGAACAAAGAAAGATCGGGCATTACACATTTGAACTTCTCTAGACTGCAGTGCAGACAGACAGCATCCATCTCCATAAAAATGTGAAGTATCTGAAAGAATAAAACATCATTTTCTCTGACAAACTCCTTACTGCTGTGATTATACAGCAGCAGATTCAGGCTCTGAGTTTATCCTGGTGCCTACTATTTTGTATCATCCTGTCGATGCAGTCTAGACTTAGCCATGTTCTTTTAGAGCTGGGCTGAAGGACTTTGCTGTGCAGGTCTAACACTATTAATTATGCATATATACATCATTGCCTTGTGTTTTTAATAATAATGGATTATTGCTAAGTGAAGTAATGAATTAATACCAATAGTGTGCTCACCCTTGCACGGGTTAAAGCTACCAGCTCAGCAAGTTCTGCTCCATCGTCAGTCTTGATGAGCTACTGGTGAGCACAGAGGATTGGTACTGGTGACCTGAAATCTGTCACCTAGAAATTTCATTTCATTTGTAAAAATTTGCTGTGTGTTATATTGCAAAATGGTTTTCATAGCATCCCTCTTGATGCTGCTTCTATAGATCTTAGTGTGTGAGGAGATCAGGTTTCTGGAGGAGCCTCTTCACTTATTTTTGTTGCACAGCAATAGTTTTGATTTATTAAAGCAGAGTATTTACACCATTAATCCAGAGTCCAATAGAGCAGTTAACGACACAGTACAGTATATGGGATGATCTCTGCAGTGTCACTGGGAATAGCACTGCCTGCTGAAATGCAGCCTTTGATTGATGTATTATTTTTGCCCGTCACCTTGCCGCATCTCGGCCGCTGTGCTGGAGCTTTTACTGAGCGCAGTGTTGCAACTTTTAGAAGCTTGATATTGAAATCAAAGCAAATTCAGTTTGAAAAGTGTTTTCAGTCACCACACTGTTTGAAAACAAATATCATATACACAGAAAGTCCCTTTACCTGGAAAGTAATGTTTCCTCCCCACCCCTGTATCATTTTACAAAGGTAACAAAGCTTGGATGTTTTTTGCTCTGAAGATTTAGGAGCACATAATTTTTAAGGTAAGGAAAGCACTTCATGGGCACTGTCTCTGTTTAAAACAGGCAACGTTTTGTTTGTTTGTTCTTAGGGTGAAAAGGGAACTGTAGGTGACCCTGGACCCAGAGGACCCTATGGCTTGCCTGTAAGTTGCATGTAGTTTGTATCCGTTGTGCTTTTCAACACTCCTTGATTAACCTGCATGCCTTATGACCGCTTTTGACCTAGCGATACAACTGGTTGGAAAAGCTAGATAATAATCCCTGACAGTGCAAGGTCACTGGCTGGTGCTGCAAGGTAGGTTCCTGCTCATGCCTGTGGTTATGCCAAAGGAAAGTAGCAGACCCACCATTATGCAGCGAGAGGAAATCCAGAACTCAGGTGCTCCTGTTTCTGTAGCTTGTGGTCTGGGCTGCTGGGGGACAAAGCAGCAGGACTTCAGGATGAAAGCTCTGATTCCCAGACTTGTCCATGAGGTGTTCATATTTCCTTGCTGCAAGGCTCCTTTGCTGTAGTATTCTGTTTGACACTACAAAGATGTTAGTTTTAATGCTGCGCATTGTGCTCATAAGCACTCTGAGGAAGTTTGTTGTGGATCATTCCTGGATGGAGATGGTCTGTGTTAAACCCAACACCTAAAAGGTATTAGCCGGTCCTAAAACATGAGTGAGAACTTCCTTTGCCTGATTGAAGGTAGCCCTGCTGAAAGGAGTTGTTTACTTCACTGATGGTCAGATGTGCACACGTGCGTGTGTCTCATCTGTACACTGACACAAGAAAAGCTGCACCAGGCAGATCCAGATTCTCTGAGTGCTTGCAGCACCTGCATACCCTCTTCAGCTTAATCTGTCTGGGCCAAAATTAATCTAAGTTGAATACAGGCTTGGGGTTTAATTGGATGCATTTAATTGGATCAGGAGTCAATGACAAGAGCCGGTTTCAGGCTGTGTGGAATGCCGGATTAGGTTGAAGCACGTGCTTACTTAAGGGTCATTTTTTGTGAGTTAATTTGGAAAAAAAAAAAAGCATTTTCTGTTTCCCCTTGTGACCTTATTTTTAGCCTGCTCCTGGCACCTGCCTACAACCCACAGCAACATTTTACAGTCAAGTTATCAGCTCCTGGAAATGCTAAACACTGACCACCACGTCCTTCCCCAACAGCAGTGCTGTGTGTGCACTCTGAGCTGTGCTGCTGCAGAGGATGAGTGTAGTGCTGGGCATAGAGTTGGCCTCGGGTATCCAAGGTTAGGGACACTAACAGAGCTCATGTGGTTCTTTGGCAGGGCAAAGATGGCGAGCCTGGCCTTGATGTAAGTAATATGAATGAACAATGCCTCACAATGGTAGGTAAGCGTCTTGCAAGAACTAGCTCACTGATAACATGTTTGTTTCCATTCAGTGTGCATGCATAGCTGCAAAGAGTGCACTAAATGCTGCATTTGCTGTTTCCTATGATAAAAAGAACCGAGGCTGTGCAATATATAGCCCTTGCCTGCAGACCCCGACAGAAATAATCCTTAGGAGTATGAGTTGTTGCTCCTTCGGGAGTCAAAATGCTGCCCCAGTCAAACTCCGACTGGCTCACTCAGAGCAGAGCAAGGAGTTACTAATTGATTAAGTAAATTTATCACTAAATAAAGACAATTAATCCATAATATCCAAGTGATGCATTTAAAACTATAGACCCATTTTGTTGCATGCTAAAAAAAAAAAAAAAAAAAAAGACTTGCTGAAAGCTTTTGCCTCTTGTCCGTGAAAATCCCTAACTTGGAGGAGTCTTCTCCATAAACTCAAACACAGGTGACACAGCATGCACCGTTTTGAGTGATCTGATTCCTTTCCCTTACAGGCAAAGCGACGCTGCCAAACACCACGGACTTGTTTCACATTCTTTCTTGTGCATGCATGTCAGTGCAGACAACAAAACATGTAGCGAGGTCACTTTTTTTACACATTTTCCAGGACTATTTAAAAGCTTAACCTGCATGTGAATAGAAGTCAACCTACTTTTGTCCCTTCTCTTTATAGGGTTTCCCTGGTCCTCGAGGTGAAAAGGGTGAAATAGGAGAAAAGGGAGAAAAGGTGACCGCAGTGTTATTAACTGTTGCTTGGTTCCTTGGCCTGGTTCCTTGGCCTGGTCAGCTCTGCTGTCTTTATTTGATAAATCATCCCATTAAACCTGATCTTTGTTTTCCCTGTGTGCCAAAAGGCAGCTAAACGCACTAAACAAAATCCCATGTTAGAAAGATCATGAAAATTTATGCACAGAACTACCAATATGTGCCAAAGCACAGCTTGTTCTTAGGCTCACTTTCTCCATCCATCCTACACTTGTTGAGAGTCCTTGTCAACTTTTAATGCAGACATCACTGAAATGAGTAATTCTGCTAGTAATTTCATAGAGGAGTCTCAGAGAAGGCCTGATGTCATTTTCACTGTCAGACATGGTGGTGTGGACATTTATTCAGTAAAATGCAATTTAGGATGAAACATATGTAGAAAAAGACTCTCTTCCAACAAGTTGAGATTAGCAAATTTCTAGTTACTTCAATGAAATGTAAAACTTAATGTCGTGACTAAAATGCTGTTGAGAAGAGTTACACTTGTTTTATAGCTATGCCTTGATGGGTGAGTGGCTCATTACTTCAGTTTTGAGAATAAATCCTAGGCCAATGGTTTTCGTTTTAGCCTGTTGGTAGTTAGACAGTAAAACGATGTCAGTGTTTGCATTATAATGTCTGCTCAACTTGGCTGTAAAAAAAATAAAAAAAAGAAAAGGGAGAGAGAGAGAAGAAAATAAAAATCTAGCTTCCATTACTTCTATAAAGTTATAGTCCAGGAGCACTTAGCACGAAAGCATTTGTACAATTGGTTTAATATTTTCAATTATATGAATAGAAGTCTATTTGTTAAAAATCTTTTCTTATGTGCTATGTTCTGCTTTAGTAAAGAGGTTTTAGAAAACCATTAAAAAGAGAATGGTGATTCAAATTCCACTTATTCAAGTTCCCCGCTGCCTAAAAGGGATAACCTTTAAGAAAAGATGTTAAGTGTATAGGGCAGGAAGGGAACCCTGATCCCAAAAGAGCAGTTTTCTCTTTATATAAATGTTGTTGGAAGAGTACTGAGGTATCGCCAGGATGACTGGGAAGGTATCATCCTATTCCCTGTACCCTCTGTGCTGCCTCAGCACTTTGTGTGGGGCTGCAAGGATGATTAGGGGCCTGGAGCATCTCCCTTATCAGCAAAGGCGGAGACCTGGGACTGTTCAGCCTGGAGAAGACTGAGAAGGGATCTAATAAATGCTTTTAAATATCTGAAGTGTCAAGTGGATGGGCCAGGGGTCTTTTCAGTGGTGCCCAGCAGTAGGACAAGAGGCAACGGGCACAAACTGGAATGTAGAAAGTTCCATGTGAACACAAGGAATAACTTCCTTATGGTGAGAGTGACAGAGCACTGGCACAGGCTGCCCAGACAGGTTCTGGAGTCTCCTTCTCTGGAGATATTCGAGACTCATCTGGACGCTTTCCTGTGTGACCTGCTGTAGGGAAACTGCTTTAGCAGGGGGTTGGACTAGGAGATCTCCAGAGGTCTCTTCCAACCCCTGCAGTTCTGTGACTGGAGATTCTGCCAGCCAAAGCTGTTTTACAGAAGTTTCACAAACTGGTGTTTCTATAGGCAATGAGGAAGGATGGTAAAGAATTTTTTTTTTTCCTTATTCATCTGCATGTTTTTTTCACACTCCGTATTTCTGATGGAGCTCTGTAGGTCTTAGTAAGGAGGTTTACTTGAGGAGAGCGCAGTCCATGGGAAAACTGGTCGTGTCCTCAGGAACTCAGACTAATCTCTACATGGATGACTGCTGTGTTGGTTCAAATAGGATCACAGGTTTGCCCTGCAAAGCTTGAAGTATATATAACTAGTACCTGCTGACTTATAACACGGCAAGTTAATGAAGTTCCTAAAGAGTTCCTAAAGACATAAAGGAGTCAGAAATCAAACTGTACTATCTGTTCTTATAATCATTTTTGAAGTATGTTCATGTTGTATGCTTACCTCTACTCACAGTAAACACATCCTTGTGCTACGCACAACCAACATGAGATTTGACCCTGAAGCAGTAAAGATTCTGTGCTATAATGCCACACTTCTAGGTTTAACATGAAAACTTAGCCAATTTGTGCTTTTAATATATCACAACCTTACAATTTGGCACAGAAGAGTAATGTTTGGGCTGCTTTTTTCTAAATATCATCCTGAAACTTTTTGGCACACAGAAAAGATAAACAAGAGCTTTGTTCCTATCATGTCACAAGTGCTATACGTTTTGCTCGCGGAACAGTTTTTCATTTGAATGTGTCAAGTAATGCTATGGTGCTGAATGAATAATGTGTTTTCCTCTCTTTTTAAACATGTTATAGCTAATTATTTTTTACCTGTGCAAAAATGCTTTTTCTGTCTGTGAATGAATTAAGACTTCCCGTGCTGGTGTGGTACTAGTTAGATGTCTGTTTACTATGCTTCACCAGAGCCCATCTGTCTTTCCAAAGGGGCATTCCTTCCTTCTCCTTCAACCTCCATCCCCCATAATTCCCTGTCTTTTTTACCCTTTTCCTCACAAATTAAATCCTCCCAAAAGCCACAACCTTGCTTGCTGGTTCTCCAGTGTCATACTAATTTTCCTATGACTATTTTTCCCGTTTCTTTGTGATATTCCCAATTCACTCATCCTTCCTACCCCCATTTTTTTTTTTTTTTTTACAATCGTTGCCCAATTTGTTTCTTTCTTATTTATTTTTTTTTAACTGAACCTTTTTTGATTTTTGTGAAATCGAGAGCAAGCCTGAAACTCATTTACCATTGTGATCAACTGGTGTGAAATCGATTAGAAAATGAACTCTCCAAACATCTTACACTGCTTGAAGGTGAGGTCATTTTTGCAGGTAGCTTTATTGAAGGGATCAACTCATTTCCGTGAGTAATTCAAGCACTGGAAGTTTTACATTTAAAAAGAAAATTCAGTTCAAAATCAAAGCGCTCATACAGTAAAATGAGTAGATGAAACACTCTCTGCTGTTGAAACAACATATAAATGCAAGTTAAATAGAGATCATTTAAAAATTAGGCTATTTAAATAAACTCCAGTGATCCCTTTTAACTAGCGTATGGTATCTAGACATTGTGAACTCTTTGAAAGTGCCACAGCACCTCTCCATCAAGCAGTTTGGATGCTTTGATTCCTGTAACAGGGTTTGAAACAAAGGATCTCACTGTAGTTAGAGTGATAGGAGCACAGTCTCGGTGATGGCAGCAGGTTTCCATGGACGTGACCAAGAACAGGATTTGTCCCAAACTCTTACCAGATGCAGGAGGTCAATTTGGCAAAGGATGCTCCAGGCCAAGTTTACCTTTGATATGATATCATAGGCCTTGACAGAATTCTGCCAGAGACTGACTGCACTGTCCCTTGTGGAGTTTGAGAGAAACTATGCCGATGTCCTCCACCCTCGCAAAGCTACTTTCGACCAATGATAAGTCTTCTGAAGAAGATGACAAATCCATGTGCACTTCAGAACTGTGATTTAGAACAAATAGGAAACCTCAAATTTTGGACTATGGAGTGGGGGGATTTACAGATTTGCCTCTATCTCAAGTGATCAGTGATTTCAAGCCCTGTTCTAGAATTCAAAACATTCATGATACCAACAGGAAATATCAACACCACCAACTACTACCTGATTGCAGTTCTTGCTTGTGATCATATAATTTATTTTTCCACATAATGCACCAACCAAACCAGAACACAGTGGTAAGTGTCCTTCCAGCTCTCCATTGGCTTAAAAAGAAAAACTCAAACTTTTCAACCAATCTTTCTTTTTTTATTTTTATTTTTTTCCCAAAAGAATGAAATATGTTTTATCCAAACCATTGTATCCACAGGGGGAAAAGGGAAAGAAAGGCAAAAAGGGGCCTAAAGGGGAGAAAGGAGAACAGGGTGCTCCTGGATTAGATGCACCTTGCCCATTGGTACGTCTTGCTTGTGTACTGGACAATTGATCATCCTGCTGTAGACTGATGGAATAAGAAATGAGGGGAGAGGAACAAGCACCACCCAGTGTGCTGTTGCACTTGTTAATACAGCATTATCTCAAGATCCACATATTAGGATAGGAAACAGTTCATTTTTTCAACCTCCCAGTTTGGTTTAATACACCAGAGTTAAGGCCTTTGAGCAAGATTCAGTTGTTTGTTTTTTTCATTATTTTCTGCTGAATGTCGGAAAAGAACCAAATTTGGTGTGGGACAGAGTCCCTGACCC
Organism: Oreortyx pictus; assembly: GCA_036925125.1. Lineage (NCBI taxonomy): Eukaryota > Metazoa > Chordata > Aves > Galliformes > Odontophoridae > Oreortyx > Oreortyx pictus. Next base: position 51,387,448 of record JAUPFR010000005.1, on the reverse strand, counting down.
CACAGGTTGAAATTACACCACTGCTGTGAGCTTGCTCCTCTCACCTCTCTATTGTTATTTGTTTGCTCCAGCTAAGTCAATACCGAAGGCATTTCCTTGACAGTAACGTTGCAAGTTAATCTTTACAAACAGGGATTCCGTGGAATTAAGGGGGAAAAAGGGGAGCCAGGCCAGCCTGGCCTGGATGGGCTGGATGCCCCTTGCCAATTGGTACAGTATTTCTCTTTCCTACCAACCCTGCATGCGGTTCCTTTGTTTGTAATCAGCCGTTCTCAATGTAAAGTAATGTATTTCTCAGCCAACTTTACATTACTCACATAACACGTGCATGTGCATGAATAAACCAGCTGCTTTGGTGATCGTAACCATAAAGAAAGTGCACACCACCCTGCTGACGCCTCAGACCTAACTCTCAGCAGTTTGCTCCCACATCACGTGGCAATTTATAAGTTTGCATCCTTCCTACATTTTCCCTGAGAATTGTTTGTTATTTTCCTCCCAAAATGCCTACTGCCTTACTGACCCTGAACCCAAGTCTTTGTAGAACCCCAGCACAATCACCACTTCTAATCAAGTCTGATGACTTCCGCCTGCACTGGCTCAGTTTTAAACCCTAGCCCACCCGAGAGCTACTCTGCACCCAGGACTTCCTTTCAAATCCATGTTGTTGTGGGTGCACGTTTTCAGGATTTGGCCAAAATGAGTTTTATGTAAAGAATGAGAAAAATATTATTTCTGAAAATCAAGTCCTTGGTTTCCAGTGAACAAAACTGGAGCATGACTTCTCAGACCTTACACAAGCAGTGACTTTGGTGTCTGGTCTGTTCATCAAATAGTGTTTAAATAGATTTGGAAAGGAAAAGCTTACCTGTAGTTTGTAAGAAGATAACAGTCTGCTGCCCAAACCCTCACTGTCTTTGTTATTTAATGTCTCCAATTTAATGGTCTTACCCTTGGAACTTACCTCCCTGCAATACACACAACACTTCCCACTCTATGTTAGCATGAATTCAAGTTCCCACCTATACTAAAATTCTACTCGTTGACCCTCCCCCTTGTACCAATCTGGCAACACCGATTTAATGGCAAAGTAAGTTTAAATTATTTTCCATTTAAAAACTAAACAGACAAACAGTCCTACATACACATTTTCTGAAGAAGCAAGGAAGAATTTTGTTTAATTGTTCATGGTGAAATTTGATCTGCATGTTCTGATACTGTTTGTTGGTTAAGCACGGTTCTCTGAGATGAATGTTAAATCAAGTAAATTGTCTTTCAACTATACCTCTTCTAATTTAAGGTCAATGGATTTTAATCTTAAATACATAGTCCACTAAGATTAGTCCATACTCCATTTTGTTTGCTTCCACTTAATGGTAACCATATCTCATATATTTTGTTGGGGATAATCAAGCATGCCTTTGTAATTTAAAAATGTTTCTGTCTCTTTAATATCATTTATATCTGGAGGCTCACTAACAATTGGTGATGAATGAAAACAGATTTCACTTATAGGTCCTTACCATAATAAGCTGCTAAGTAAGCAGCATGGTTGCTTGCTTTAGGCAGCAGGTTGTTCCCATCAGATTACATGGATGCACAAGCAAAAATTTTCATTAATCACTATATTTGTGTGCAAATCCACATAAGAAGTGTTACTATTCTTTATTCTAAAAAAATTGAAAGACCTGACCTTTTTGTATATGTGATATGTGCTCTTAATTCTGTGTATATAACTCTCTGACGGTTAAGATCTATGCAGCTATGTAAACTGGAATTAGTTCTACGAAAACCTGTGCTAACAAGGTCAAGAATTGGTCTGATCTTGCTGGGTGCATAGAAATGTGTGGAAGTAGGGTAGTGACAGAAGAGAAATGGTGTGACACTCACTAGCCCCAGCACCGGTGTTCTCTGCTGTGTCACTCAGGACTGTTCAGAAGTTAAGATTTTGCTGCTGCATTCAAAGCTAAGACTGAAAGGGAACAGAACAGATCCTTGCCGAATCTGAGTCTTGCTATCTTATCACTGAAATAACTTTGTATAGGGGCCCAGAAAAAGCAATACCCTCCAGATAAAAGTGATAATGGTTTTTGCTTATTGATCTCATACATTCAGCCGTAGATTGTTGTGAATGACAGATTATATTTAAGATAACAAGTTGCTCTGACAACAGAAGAGTGATTGAAGTGTTCTTTCAATTAGATAAATGGTAAAAATGGTTTAGAAAAAAGCATCTCTGTGTCAAGAGAGGCATGTATGTATTTGCAGCCCCTCCTTTGGCTTTTTCTTCACCTTGAGAGCAAGAGAAATGGAGTTAGGAAGTGCTAGCTGCCTGTTAGAGAAAAAGACAAAGCTGCTCCAGCTGTTAAGACAGATACAGACAAAATAACTGTGCTATCAAACCTAACTGCATTCTTTTTATTTTTCTCCTCCCATGGAAACAGGGTCCTGATGGATTACCAATGCCTGGCTGTTGGCAAAAGGTAGGATGGGTAGAGCTGTTCTCCCCAGGGCAGCATGTCCCTGTCACAGTCACACTGAGCAATACTTCAGAGCCTCTTAGACTTCATGACATATGCAGCAATGCAAAATAAGACCCCTCTGGAACTGTAGTTGGTGCGATGAGGTTGTAATGTATTTAGAAGTAGTATCTCGTTGAGACAGTATTTTAGAAACAGCTGGCATTAGATTTCTGGAAAGTCTAAAATGTTTTTGTATGAAGAGTTGCACATCCTTTAGTTTCAGCACATGGCTGCTGCTTCCAATTCTTCATAAAAGCTCATGCATAGGGTATTCTTATCCAATATTTACTTTGCTCTATTCCAGTACTATTTTTCAGGGAAACCTAAAGTGCATCCTGCCGTACTCTGCCTTCCCTTTCCGTTTGTTATGTTTTATACTAATGATAATTGTGTAATTAGTGATAGTGTTTTTATACTAATGTTAGCAGTGGCCTTTTTCTTAGATCAGATTTAACGTAGACAGTGATGATTTCAAAAACAGAGTACTCAGAGTAAAGATGTCGGAGAAAAAACTTAAAAAATAAAGCCAAAGTGAAATCCTGGCTGCATTTATTGCTGAAGAGTCGCTGGTGCTACTCTTAAAATTCTGCCGTGTCTATGTATTTGAAACAGAAATCAGAAATGCTGGTTTACTAACCTGATCAACCTGTGTCTCTTTTTGTCTCTGCAGTGATGAATCTAACCTTAAGAGCATGAAGTTGTGTATATAGTGCTCCACTTTTTGTATTTATAGTTGAAAATGGAAAATTTGGTTTTACAAGTCTGAGAGATGTTTACATGTAGCTGCTTCTACTTGTTTGCAATAGTCCATGTGTACATCTTTTTTTCACTTACATCTGCAGTTAGATGATGCATAACTGCAGGACAAACCTGCAAAGATTCTCTCTCTAGAGATATCTATACAGAGATCAATAATAGAAATCTGATTACTTGTGTAAATTCTTATATTTTGGCTTGTAGACCTGCATGGACAATGAGTGCCATGAACTAGTTTACAAAATTGTGACCAAATAAGAGCTAAATGCTATGAAATGTACTGTACCAGCTGCCATTGGAGTTTACTGACTTGGCTTACATGTCCATCTTAAACACTTCACTGATCCATGCCACCACATCTGCTTCTACAGACTAAAAGCATGACTTTGTGTGCCAAACCTGCTTGTTGTGTGATCACGTCACATGCTAAATGGCTGCTCACGGTGACCTTTGATTCTGAATTGTTTCCTTTTGTCATCTCAAGGGAGTCACACCATGGCTTATTGCTAAAAAGAGATAAAGTAGAGGAGGATAGAAAGAGGCCTTGAATTTTTGGGGAACACAGTTCCGGCTGCAGGTGGATGGCCTCCAGTCTTGTGGGTCCCGCCTGTCAACCAGCATCGGTTTGCCTTGCACTGCTCGCAGTCATGAAGACATTCGCGATAGGCCCTGTCGAGTGCTTAATCAAGGAGGAGGAAAGTTTGAAGAAGAAACCACGCTTCTCTGTGGGTTGTTTGGAAAGGTTACAGAGATGCTGCAGGGATCGCCTGAGACCAGAAGCTTCTCAGCCTTACTCAAGGATTGGCACAGCCTGTGCAGTGTTTGTTGTATTTGGGGACCGCTGAAGGAAAAAGCATCCTTGAGACAGGGACGAATTGGAAGATCCTCCCTGGGAGGATAATAGAACTGACCAGATCCGTGCGTACCGTGGTGTGGTTTTCAGGTGATGCAATTTAAATTACATAAAACTAGCTGAACTTCTCTGCAGAATTCTGGAAGCTACGGTTAGTTTTTTCTGTAACTGTTGCCATGAAGGATACGTTTCAATAATCTATTCAACATTTGTGGTGTTGGAAGAAAATACTTCAAGTCGCACGTTCATCTTGTTTCAGTATTAACTTTTTTTTTTTCTTTAAGATCTTTAAAGCCTTTAAATGTAAGAAAGAAAAGAGTTTATTTTTGTTTCGCAGGCTGACTTATTCACCTTGTTCTTTTTCTGCTGTTGCGATGACCTTAGTGGACACTGTCACCCATAAAACATTGGAGAGAAATAAGTCTGTGATGACCGCTGCACATGTCATCATGCCGCACTGCTCCAGCTGTGGTTATTTCTCCCCTTCTGTTCAGGTGATGAAGTTTCTAGAGGTACATTGGAAAACTTTTCCTTCTCTGTGTTTTTTATTACTAGAAATACTTAATTTGTGCACATTTGTATAGTTTTTGCCTCAAGGGTGTTGTTTTTTTTTCCCAGTTTTGAGTCTTCATATGGTGCACTGTAGTTGGAGAAACTAGTCTGAGAGATGGTGCCATATTTGACAGATGGAAATTTTTTTTTATATCACTTCACTTTCTAGTAGATAGTAGGATGATCACGAACTTTTTTAGTTACTTTTCTGAGTGTTGTCTTTCATATGTAGACCAAAACTAAAATTGAGGAAGGCAGCCTGTCTCCATCCATGTATGGGCATCTTGCCCTCTAGGAATACACGTTTTTTCTTGCCCAGTCATTTCTAAGTTGTGAAGATGGGGACCTGCTGTAGTTGCACTTTTCGTATGGCTTTTCAATATCAGATCGATACATAGCCACTATAATGGTGTCTTTCACTCTGATAAACATTTATTGCTATCCTGGTATATCAGAGACAAAAACAGATTTTCTTGAAGAATTATTTTAGTGGCCTCTATCTAATAGGACCTTACTAACCATGACAAAATTCCAGCATTATTTGTCCAACATTATTTGTGTGTATATGTATACATAATATAACATATATATATGTATATATATATTTACAGCTCAGTTCCATCTTTCCAACAGTAAGATATAAATAAATTGTCATATATATGAGGAAAAATACTTTCATTTGCTTAAATTTTCAGAAATGCAAGTAGGAATCTATTTGAATAATTAGATTTACAAGAATAGAAGCCTTCACGTGTCATAGATTCATGTTAACAGAGTGCTACAGCACGAATGTGAGCAAGGGTCTTCCCACAGAGGGGACGAGAGGAACATCACATATAAATCATGATTGATTTTTGTATCAGATTGCTTCTGCTTGCTTAAGAAGTGCTGTCTCAAAAAAGCAGCGCTGAGGAGCAAGCTGCTCTCCTGACAAGGAGCAGCTCCTTACGCCTATGCCCTGACTTGGAATGGTTTGGGCTACCTATATTATAGATGTCAAGACAAGTAGTTGCATGTTTTTATAAAATATCAAATACTGGCAATCATACATTAAGATCAGATTTTTGAAAGGCCCCTCTGAGTATTCAAATGCAAAATAAAAGTAGGATGTTTATTATTTGGCTAGACATCATTTGGCAATGCCATATTGAGAGTGTCTACAAACACAACGTACTTATTTTCAGAAACAGCAACAGAAAGAGCTATGCATTTGCATGCTGTCATTAGCACTTTGATATTTTTTAAAATTTGTATATCTATATTTTTAAACTGTCCTGATAGCATCCATTTCTGTGTGCTTCAATAAAGCCAGCAGAACTTTGGTTCACAGTTTCTTCATTCAGGAAATAAGTTTTATAGATACTACTGTTAAAACATCAGTCAAAACTCATTTCTCCTCAAAAACCTTGACAGTGAGACCCCACTGATGAAACACTAAAGCACCTTTAACTCACTTTCTCTTCTGTCTTGCAAAATGATTTCTTTCTTTAACTCCTGTCACGTAGGAATAAGGAATACTGTTGTGGTTTTTCTGGTTGTAATTTTGTTTCTTTTTTTTTCTTTTTTTTTTTTTTTCCAAATAATCTAATTTAACTTTTTAAAGCCTATTGTTCATTGTCATGGAAAGTTCATTCCATATAGAAGACCATGGCGAATAGCAGATGAGTTAAACTGATTTGAGGCTAAGATTTGCATAAAATGTTTGAATATTTGCATCTTGAAAGGTTTACTTGAAATGAAACCTGATAGTATCTAGAAAAGTTGTGTTCAGTGAAAAAAAAAAGAAAAAGGGAGTTAAGTTTAATATTTCATCAAGAGAAGCACCCCGTGAAGACTTGCAACATGTTCATTTTCTAAAAAGGAATTGCTTTCGGTGCTAGTATATCTCTTTTTTTTTTCAGGGCAAAGCTGCAGCTTGAACCACCTGTGTGTTGTATCTTTTAGTAGCATTCCTCCAAATAGATAATGATTTGCTTTGTTTAGTTTGGGACAGGAGCAGTAGTTCCTCTACCAGTCTTTTGAGTTGTAGAAATGTGTAGTGATGTTAGTCTACAGCACTTCTATACCCCTGACCTTTTCAGGTATGAATAGTTCTTTTTTCTTTGAGAGTTTTCAGTATTTGTTTCATATGAAGTTTTGTAAGCATCTGTTACTCAAGTGTATCATAACCACATTATACATAACCACATTATACAGAAGTCCTGCTACAGAAGCAGTAAGTCTTTTAAGCACTGTATGAAATATGTCTGACATTGGTCCTTGTCTTCAGATTCATAGGTTAGTATGGGAACCTTTTTCAGGACGTTTTTGGACACTTTTTTTTTTTTTTTCCTCTGAGATAAAGCATGATATTTTCATTCATGGGACAAATATACAATGTATTTTTGATCTATATTTTTATTTATTGCTGATTTTGATGTAACGTTCTGGTATTGTATTAAGGCAGAATGATTCTCTTCATCCAACTGTTAAGATATTCTTTTTGTCTACCGTTGAAGTATTATGAATGAGTTGCAGAATATTCAAATCAGTATGCCTGCACACGTGTTAAGTATCCCATTTAAAAAGGGATTATTCATGTACAGTGTGGCAAGATAGCTATGGATCCAATGAGAGTTAGTTGTAGAGGCACACGTGTGGGCATTTGTTACTCAGTCATGCCAGTGAAAAAGATGATGCAGCCCCATTGGAAATAAGAGGTCATTGTGGGAAGGTTCTGTGTAAGGCTGAGGGCTGTGTCAGGACCCTGGACCTGCCCAAAGTTTAGAGTTGCACTGACTGCCACACAGATGGAATTTTACACCTGTGTTCAGCCATGCAAGGTTCTTCACTTGGCTGTGCCTCATTTTCCCTAGCACCATAACAAGGAGAGCGGCACATCCTTCCCTTGCAAAGACCTAAGGTACTGTGTAGAAACAAGGGGAGTATTAGCAACTTCAGTTGGTTTTTAAACACCACTTGATTTTTAAATCAGGCAAAACACTTTGCTCACCACTATCAATAACAGCTGCAGATCCACTCTCAAATGTGATCAAGATGCTAGAAGACGCAGTAGTTGATTTTCCAGTTTCCTGTTCTCTGCTACTTAACCACCTTAAATTTCATTTGCAAATCTCTGTGTTTTACCCAAAGAGAGACCTATATTTCCACACTGAAGAGTGATACAAACCACTAATATCTGTAACAACAGTGGTCTGAAGAAAGTCTGATTTTAGTCACTGCAGAATAATATTCTATTTCAGTGACCAGAATCATGACTAACACCTGTCTTACTCTTTTTTTTTCCTTTCTGTGACTTACTTTTATGAATCTGAATGTTGCTGTAATGTATAAATGAAGGTTTTCTTTTATCCTCTGTGTAATTGTAGCATTTTACATGGTGGTTGGAGTCATTAAATGATGTTGGAAACAAGTGCCTGCCACCATCATTTCATAGAATTTGAGACAGACGCTCCATGTGGAGTTGGTCTTTAAAAAGAAAAAAAACAAAAAAGGAGTTGGAGTGTTTTACTTTTGTTCTATTTTTAAGATGCATCCAATTGTCAGTGCTGCTTGGAAATGGAATCTTCTTTGGAAAACAGGGGGCCTTAACTTAACCTGGGACCGTGAGTGTTTTACTTGTTTCTATTTAAAAAGGAAATTGTATGAATTTCCCAGATACCATTGGTACTTGCACACTTCTCAAAGTATTATGAAGAGCTGGGCTGGTGGAAGGATGTTTTACATATTGTTAACATATATGTGGATATTCTTATATTATTGTACATGTTTGGGAAAATATCACACAACTTTAAAAATGTTACAAAGATGTATGTATCTGACTTTTTCCTTTGGAAAATATTATATATTTTTATTTGTATTTTTTACTTTTTTAAGTTCATCTATATGTGCAGTTATTTTTATATTGCAAGTGGTCTCGTAAATGCAGTAGAGGAGATAAAATACAAAGAAAAGTAATTTGGCAAGGATTACACTGCTTTGGGTGGGGGGGAACACATAGGTCAGTACCATATTATCAGTCCTAAAAATATTTGGAGTGTCTTAGCCCTGTAAATATGTCACAAGACCTCTTTTGATGAGTTGTGTAAAGAATTGTGAGGTCTTAATCACCCATTTTAATTTGTTATTGTTACCACTTTGTTGTGGCCTCTGGTCCTGACTTAATTGAACCTGATCAAACAGCATGCTTTTGTTTTTATTATTAAAATTTCTCCTTGTTGTTTTTCAGTTGTATGCTGTTTTGTTTTCTTTAGTTTTGTACTTTGGATTTTGTTTCTTGCTTGTGAGAAGTTGATCTTCAGAATTATTTTTACACTATTTATGATTTATTTTCATAATGTAAAAAGTGTGTAATTATTAAAATATCAACTTAACTATTGCGCTGCAAAAAAATATGCTCTCATTTGTCCGCAGTGGAAAAAGTTAATGTTGAGGTGTGCTGATTTGCAATTTGAAATCTGGTGTGGGTGGTGTCAGTCAGTATTCACATTAGCACTAAAATCAGGGCCTTGGCAGCATGTTGCATTTTTCTACAATACACAATAAGAAAGCCACTCACCTTGCTCTTCCCATTCCTAAAGTATATGTGGCACTGAAGAACACGGTTAGCGGGCACGGCGGGGATGGGTCCATGGTTGGGCTAGATCATCTTAGAGCTTTTTTCCAGTTTTAATGGTTCTATGAATAGGTGTTTTCCCTTCAAATTGTGTCTGCTTGGTCTCCATTTCCAAACAGACAGCAAAGATTACAGGTGTCACAAAAGTTAAAGGAGTAAAAGCAAGAGCTTTTTTTTTTGCAAACCTTGGAGCAACTCCTCGCTCTGGAAAAGCTGCAGAGGTTAAGAGTTTAAGCTGTTGGTTAAGCATTCTAGGATCCAAAGAAATAAAGCTGAAAATCATCAGTAACCACCATTACGTTCTGTAATATTTAAGATGAAAAATAAACCTGAACTGCTGAGAAATAGGGACAAACAGTGACAGTGCCACGAGCAGCGGTATCCATTAGGGAATATGAAGGTCTGGTCTGTTTTAGTATAAATCTGCTTTGCTCAAAGTTCAGGCATAAACGCTATTACAGAATGGTATATTTTCAGATGAATGCTTTTCTCAGAGGACATATTTTTTCAGGAGTCTCTGAGCAGGGGCATTTTTGGAAGAACAAAACATCAAGCAGCAGCTGTAACCTCTTCAAAGCATTATTTAAATGTTTGGGTCTTCTAAATCCCCAAATATTTCAGACAAACAAAGCACTCTCAGTTTTTCTCCCTTCCTTCACCTCAAAAATGTATTCATTGTAGACTGTAAGAGAGAATGAGCACCATGGGGTTTTGATGTCTCCTCTTAACTCTTGGTAATCTCCCTAAATGTATGTTAATCTTATCTAGCTCTTAGGGGTACTAAAAATAGCTCTGCTCCATTTCCCAGAGGAGGTGCTCTCAGCGCAAAGCTTAACTTACCCAGGATCCCCAGCAAAGCTGAGAGCAGATGTTCTCTGGGGACTGCACGTAGTCGTTGCTTTTGCTGTGGTCACTCTTGGCTTTTTCTCTGTACCAGCTTCTTTTGTCATTTTGACTTTTTGTTGTTTTTCTGTAGAGAAGATACAGTGGTTCTTGATACCGCTGCAGCTGTACTGTCCAGAAACAAATGAAAAGCAAGTCGGAGCTGGATGCTGGGCCCTCAAACTGCAGCACAGCTCTGGGCCTGCCCTGTCCTGGCACTGCATGGATATATTGGATGGACTTTTTTTTTTCAGATACTTACTCTTTAAGAACTTACCCCATAATAGACCTACTTTCAGCTGTGCACATTTAGCCTAGTATCACTTTGTTAGCACAAGGTCAACCATTCTGGATGTTTCCGGACTTTATTTCCTCTCTCAGTTCCATAGCTGCTCTGTTGTTAACCAAGCTCTTTCTGCAGCATATGAGTTATTACCAGAGTAGTAGCAAAGCACAAGCTCTGGCTCCTGCTGAAGCTACCTCTCAGTAGATTTCCCATTCAGGGAGACTAATGCTTCCCTGTTATTTTTCAGTATCAGACTCCCTTTAAAGTCAAAGCTCAGTTAACCCATCTACTATAGACCTCTCATCCTACTGCACTGATGGGACATTGACCTGACTTTTCTTTGTTGTTTGCTCCTTTCCAGATCCCTCCTTTATAATTCTGTGACATTCTGAAGCACCGCATGGCTTCACAGGAAATTCCTGCCAGTTCTTCCTCTTTATTTTTAAATTAACTTCTAGTTAACTTAATATGTAAAGGCTGTTATTCACATCCAACTCTGTGCTGTGGACCTACTAAACCTGCTGATTCTTACCCATTTATAAAAAGGAGTCCATGACCATCAGAAGAGGAAAACAGAAGTGGCCTTGTATGTCCCTACCTCACCCAACTTCACCTGGTGATTCAATTCTAATAACCACACAAAAATAAATGCTGACAGAGGAGCTGACAGAGCCTTCATGTTCCAGCAAGTAGTAACAACCACACCCAAATAAATGTGAAAAACAAAACAAGGGAATGCCAAAGCATTCAAGTTATGTTCCCACAAACACAGTCTTTCCATCTTCCCAGGGTTACGAACTCATCTGCTTTTCCACTGAGGTCTGCTGGTTCCCTGTCTGAGTGCTCACAGGACATTTTCTCCCTTTTCCTGTCTGGAGAAGAAAAATGCACTGCTTTTAAATGCTTGCTCTGAAGTCGGAGCTTAGATGTTTCACGTAAGTCTGTGTGCGTGTATGCTTATATGTATATCGATATACATGGACTGTATTTTTCAGGAGAATACCACACAGAAACCTACAACAGGAGAGCATGTTCTGACAGTGTAGCTGTACTGAATGTGCTCTAATTTGTGTCTGAAGTCAAAAGTGGTCACAGCTCCTGTCACATCAACTAAAATGCAGGTCAGTGATGTGCGTATGCCAAGACATAATGTTCAGTACTAATAAATACTCTTATCATTTTTGTACGACGGATTACAGCTTGACTGAGTTTGCGGAGCAATCATGAGCTCTTGCTGGCATCACCTTTTGTCTGGCTGCTCTCTGCTGGAACAACAAGTACCTGGCAATTTTTCATGTGCCTGTAGGAGCTCCCTCGTCTGTGGCACAGTCAGGGTGTTGTGACGTAACAGATTCTGTCTGAGATAACATACATAAAAAAATACAGCATAAACAATGAAAGTAAACCAAGAAATCAACTCTTCTTCTTATGACATTCATTAAGTTGTGTGAATATATTTGCCCTATACAAATGCAGAACTGCAAACACTACTGGCACATTCAGCTCTGAAATGATTCTCTACAAACATCATTCAGGAACCAGCATGCGTGCCAGTGGCTCAGGAAGGTAGTGCTGGCTGTCCCTGCAAAGAGCCAATGAGCACCGTGTCCCCTCTTTTACCTTTCTGAGCAGAAACAAGTTGTCAGTGTGGGTCATCTTCCACTGACCAGCTGTAATGGATTTACTTCTCAGGATGCAACAGCAGCATGTGGTTTTTCAGAGGTTTACCAACTCTGAAGCAGCATTTAGGGAGAGGAAGGCATTTTACTGGACACTTTGACTTGCTTGTGGTAACATTTCCTCCTTTTCATCCTCCATACAGGGAGGCAGGAAAAGATGAATTAAAATTTTCAGAAAGTGAGCAGAACAAGATGGAGAAAACGTGTCTACTTACTTTAAGTATGTAGTGATAATCCTCTGTATCATGAAGAAATGCCTGTTACACCACAGCGTCATGGCAGCAGGTAGGAGCTGGAAAGGACCAAAAAAGCTGAGTGACGTGGTGCTGGGGAGCCCTGTGTCCCAGGCTGGGTCTTTCTGCTAAGTGTGGGAAAAAGCCCTCTGCTCTACACATGAGATGCAGCAGCATGGCTCCCAGCAGTATCAGAAGAGCGTGCAAAAGCCATCAGTTAAGAGGAAAGGGCATTTCTGCTGATACATGGTCCTTCTGTGACTCTGAAGCAACAGATGCAACCTGCCTCATAACAAGCTAGTTCCTATCCCACTCTGAACTTTACTGATGAAGTTGAGCGTCATAACAAGCAATTGCTAATACAGCATCATTTTGTTAAAACTGGAACTGATGTAATCCCGACTGGCTGCTGATGCACGCTTGTTAAAGAGCAGAACGGCATCTTGCGTAGCCCTTATGTTGCTTTACAGGGCTGAGTTTCTGAAAGAGCGGGATGGGGCAGGACAGCACAAGCAGCAGCTGCTTCCCAGTGCCTGCAGAGCCTGCAGCCCTGGCGGAGGGACGCGCTGTCCCAGCACCGACAGAGGGCAGGCAGGCATGGGGTGCGGGAAAAGCCGGCGTCCTGAAATACCTCCTCACTCACAGACTGCCCTGCTCCAGTCGCCGGGAAAACGCTGTATGGGCTCCAGCTTCTCTGTACAACAGAACTGCAATTAGATAAAGTGTCTTACTTACACAACTGGCACCTCTTAAGTCCATGTCGTCTCTTGGCTGGAGCAGACTCTGAGAAGCAGGGGCTGCTGGTTCTTGGGGATGTGGAGGCGTAGCTGCTGGGGTCTTTGCCACCTGGGGCTGTGTCTGATTTGCTGGTTGGTGATGCGAGGCTGCTGAAGCAGGGTGTGAAAGCTGGGGAGCTTCAAAATCAACATGGGCTGTAGAAAGTGCCTGTTGAAGAGAACGCTGCTGCTCTACTAGAGAAGCTGGGAGAAAGGTGGCTTACTTGGCAGAGATATAAAAATATCTAAAAATAAGGAGGTATGTGTCCTCATCTCCAGACGCTGGGATGACTAACTTGGTACAGACCTAGAAAAGAGAAGCAGGAGCAGCACACGAAGCTGTGTGGATTTCCAGACGTGTTCTGACCACTCACGCTGCAGGGGGCACAGCCCAGACGCAGAGGGACAGCAGGGAGGTGGGTGCAGGTTGTGTGGCTCGAAGAGCTACAGATGGTTTGTGGGTACACCGTGGCAGAGGGGAGGTAAAGCCAAGCAGCTCTGCCTGCAACTTGACTTGCTTTGTGGAAAAGCAATGCCTTTTGGTGTCAGTGCCTCTTTCTCCCATGGTCTTTGGCGTCCAGTGAAGGTTATCAAGGGTACCCGTGAAGGAATGCCAGACTGTACCAGTCCAGGTCTGTATCAGTGCTGTGGGTAGCAGGGGAGCATGGGAATAGTTGCAGTTAAGTGCTGGCAGCACTAGCATAGGATGCACTAGTGTGCCAGGATCATAGCCCTGCGCTGTGTACAAGTACGCACTGAGGAACAGATTCTGGGAGATGGAGCAGAACTGGGAAGGTGCTTGAATTACGGCCCCAGTTTCGATCGAATCCGTGACTCAGAGTCACCAGTATGTGTGCTGTGAAGGATGGCAGGAGAGCAGCCTGCTCCAGCAGCGAGGCTCCCCGTCTCCCTCCCGTTCGCTGGCTGCCAGCTCGCAACGCCTGGCACTGCACGGAGAGGAGCAGAGCAGGGAAGGAGGGATGGAGGGGAGGGCACGGAGGGAGGGAGGGTGTAAAGAAGGAGGGGTTTGGCGGGGCGGCTCAGGGATAAGAGGCGGGGAGCCCCTGGGCTTGCCGTGCCGTGCCGTGCCATGCCGGGCGGGATGGAGGAGCGTTACAGCAAGGCGGAGACCCTGGCTCTGCGGAGGAAGCACATCGGGTAGGGGCGGCGGGGCGGGTGGGAGAGGGGCTGTGCCGCGGCAGTGCCTCCAGCAGGCAGGTGAAAAAGAAGCTGAGACTGTTAGAACCATACCTGGCTATTTGCCGATGGCGTCCTAAAATACGCCGGATGTCTAGAGTTGTATCCTTAAAAATTCGCAGAGCGGATGGCCTCGTGAAGCATGCACGTCAACCTCTCTGTAGGGGTCAGCTGTGGAGGGTGCGTCCCTGCTCGAGTGTACGCCAAAAGCCTCCTGCAGAAAGAAAAGTGTCATCCAGAAATGCCCCGTAGTAATGATGACGATGAATTGTGCTTCTTGTAAAGTGCAGCAGAGGAATAGCTGAAGATAGCAGAAAAGATCTATGCAACAGAAGTGAGAGGTGTGAGAAAGAAAGCAAGCAGGTTCGCTTTCTAGGAGTTATCTCTCGGCTTTATGGGGTCCCAATCACTATAGAGAAAAAAGAGGGATGCGTGAGGAGCACTGCCTGGGTTACCTGGAAACATGCGTTTATCCGAGGCCACAGAAACTCTGCTAAAAGTTAAGAAGGCTTTCCTTCTGCTCAGTAATGCCATTCAGCATAACATAATCCTATAGCTGGAGTGTTTTCCACAAGAGAAAAAAAAAAAAAGAAAAGAAAGTTTAAAGAGTCCTTTGGACAATTTCATGAGGAACCGGAGTTCTGCTGGAGCCCAGCAGATTTGGGTGCTTACAGAAAGCTGCTTTCAAGGGTTTTACTCAAAGCAGTTGATTTCAGAGAGACAGAGATTTTAGGGTCTTCTCAGCACCTCGGAAAATAAAGCCTGCAAGGTATTGTTCCTGAATGTGACCTCTGTAGCTGCTAGCTGTTGTGTAAGGAGCTTCTGGCTACAGCATAAAACAATTCTTAACAACTTAGCTTTATTCGCAGTGAGTTTGTTGGCTGGCCGTGTCTGTGAGCCATGTAAACAGAAACACAGCAGGATCTGCAGGCACCCGGATTGACTCACACCCGCTGTGCTCATAGGGACACTGACAAAAGCTGCTCTTGGCCCAGGTGCAGGGAGGTGGGCACAGGGTGGTTCTTCTCCACCACCTTCTGTTCCCAGCTCCTCTGCAGAGGGGGGAAGCAGCTGTCTCCAGAGTTGCAGCAGATAACCTCCCCTCCCCCCCCCCCCACTGCCAATTCTTTGTGATGGGGAACTCCTCAGAGAACTAAAATGGCCTTATTTTATACAACTTTTTTTTTTTTTTTTTTTTTTTAGGCCTTCATGCAAAGTTTTCTTTGCCAAGGACCCCCTGAAGATAGTGCGTGCTCAGGGCCAGTACATGTTTGATGAGACTGGAGAAAAATACTTAGACTGTATCAACAATGTTGCACATGGTAAGCAGTTTATCTTCTAAGAGTGCTTCTGCTGCATCACCTCTAATAGGAATTCTACTGCACTTGTTTCAAGTGACACTGCTAGGGTCGCAGGGCTTCTCTCAGACTCCTTTTGTGGTTCAGTGACTCACTGTTTGCTAGTATTAACTGTTTTCTCCTTTAGTTGGCCACAGTCATCCCTATGTGACAAAGGCTGCAACAAAACAGATGGAACTGCTCAATACAAATTCCCGGTTCCTGCATGACAACCTTGTTCAGTACGCTCAGCGTCTTACAGCTACCCTGCCAGAGAAACTGTCTGTTTGCTATTTTGTTAACTCTGGGTAGGTCTGCTCTTTTTGTTGTTGTTGTTCAAGCTATTGTCTTCATGTTTAAGATGAACGTTCAGAACAGCTTGGTCCAAATCATAAATTTGTGAATGGGACTTAGTAATAAGTGACAACACTATTTCCAGTACTGATGGAAGGACTAAGTATGATGGCTCAGTGCAAGAGAGCCAAGGCATGGAACTGTGGAACATTAGACAAAAAAAAAAAAGGTAGGGAAGGGGGAAACAAGAAATGCAAACTAAGACAGAGAACTGGTGAATGCTATGCGTAAATGGACATACGACCTTGGAAGCAAGCAGCTCCTTCAGATGGTCTGTCCAGTCTGTGATCACTGACTGTGCCCAACAGACAGCCAGTAGGAACTGGGACTGCTGTAGGTCAGGCTGGAAGCCTAGTGCTCTCAGCAGGAGCAGATCTGTGTCCTCTGCTGATGGATGGTCTGGGAGGGATAGAGCACTAACTTAGTGGAGGTGCACACAGGGCTGGCATGCTCTGTAGCTTTTTGAAGGCTTGCAGTTGCGTTGCACTTCCAGCAGCTGACTGCTCTGCAAAGTGGTCTCATTTGTATCAGGAGGAGGGAAATGTGTACAAGCAAACTGGGGGAGTGAAATAAAGCATCATTTGTTGTTTGTACAAAGGGCTGTTTTTGATTCACTGTCATAAATGGCATTTACAGTCTCAACCTTAGCATTATAATCTGTATAGTAACAGAGCCTGCTATGTCTCAGGCCAACTCTTCGGTGTTAGAGCAAACTTTAACTGAGAGTCTTTCCTCACTGATTTGTGGATGTCTCTGCTACTATACAGGTCTGAAGCAAATGACCTGGCTTTACGACTGGCTCGACAGTACCGTGGACACCAAGACGTGATCACCCTTGAAAAGTAAGTAGACAGAACAGACTATGTGAATGCAGCCAACAACTCCTACAATTACTTTCAGAAGCAGCTTTGTAGCAACCCACTGCTTCTTGTACTGTCTGCTGAAAGAAAGGCTTTCATAGGAGAATAGGTCAGGAAATAAGTTTCCATTTTCCACATCTGGATAAACACAAGTTCTGAAGATTTGTAAAAAAGCAGAGATTGTCAGGCACCTGTAACAGGCATTTCACAAACAACTTCCAGAGCAATTCAGTTCAGAACCTTGGGTGTGAATCTGAAACACTACCGAGTGGTCTAGCCCATGGGATGCTCTGGAAAAGGGCTTCCTGTCCCATTCTGCTGGAAACGTTTCTTTATGATAATCTTGAAAGTCTTTTCCAACTCCAAAATGATTGCAGGATTCAGTGATTCCAAATAAATAAATAAATACTCTGTGGCTTAGAAGGAAGATCCTGGAGCTCTGCAACGGTGCTGATGCTCTGCTGCACTAATGCTCAGCTCCTCTCCACTGAATGCAGGAGTAAGCACACAAGACAGAGCAGCAGCAAAATCTGGAGGAACTGAAAACACTGTCAGTTGTGGAAAAGGGAGCTGACTATCTCTCCTGGTTTCCCTACCCTAGATGGAGGTGTAGAGTTCGTTATGCTGCTGTAGGGCTCTAACTTTTCATCAGCCTCTGATCAGAAAATCCAGCCAAACCAACTGCAAGAGCACATCTTTGTGCTGTTCAGATGAAGCTTGTTTGACTCAGCCGTAGTCAGATCACTGCTAGCCACAATTTGGAGCCACTGATAGTAGCCTCAGTAATGAGATGATGGAGCTAGCTCAGCCATTCTGTTTGACTGCAAAGTCATGTCTTCCTGAATACAATAAGGTATTTCCCTGTCCTGGCTCTCCAAAGCTCTATAGAGTTTTGCAACATCTGTGGGCCCAGCACGCAGAGTGGGTTTTCTGTCCTTTTTTTTTTTTTGTCTCCAGTGTCAGATTTTGAAAAAACCTCTTTTGCACACTAAGTCTTCTGCAATTAGATTGTGACACATCTTTGGGGTTGAGCTTCCCTTTGCATTAAGCTTATGACTAAATGGAAGTGTTTATTCCCTGAATGAAGCTCCTAAATGCCTTATATTCAAAAGGCTGTAATTCCTGATTTCTAAGTCAGGCTGATCTCAGTAGTAACCATTTTTAGCATAAATTATAAGGCTTTCATTATTCCTCCTTATCCTGAGATTGGCTTCAGCCAAACAGTCAAGACTGTAGAGACTCTGGGAGAGGTAGTGATGTGCTGCTGTGTAAAATATGAATCTTCTGCTGCAGTACAAACTCCTAAGACCATATGCAGTGTTATTGGGGTCTATCTCAGAAAGCTTGAGTCGGCCAGAATGGGGTCTCCAGGCTGGAAGTGAGGGTGCTGGACCCACCCTTCAATTATTGTTTGTAACTGGTAAGGGTAGCTGGTGTTGCAACCTAGGGGAGAACACCTTTTTCTCTGTCCTTATGCTTGCACCTTATTTAATGCAAGAAAAAATCCTCAGTCCTGGTTCCACTCTTGCTAGTTAATTAAAGTCAACAGCAATTTCATACTGCCCTGAGAGAAAGACTGAGTGAATTAAACCAAGATCCCATCACAAACATTGCTAATCTGCTGCAGATACAGTCTCTTAGTCTGCTTTATTTATGGGTATAGTTGTGAATTTAGCTCTTCTATAACTAGTGAAAAATGACTTCAATGTTTAACACTCATGCAGTGCTTACCACGGCCATGTTACATCTCTGATTGACATCAGTCCTTATAAATTTAATCAGCTGGGAAAGGACAGCAAGAAGGAGTTTGTGCACGTGGTAAGTGTGCTTTTTTTGGTTTTGCTTGCTTTTTGTCATTGTTATGCCTGTTATGCAGCATACTCAATTACTCACTTCTGGCATAAACATACTTTCATTCTGCTCTGCTGATGCCAGTGTACACACACATGAGTGACAGCAAAATTGCATGCTTTTGGATTTCAAAGAGAGTACTCAGCTGTGAAGCTGAATTCCTTCACAGTACAGCAAGTATCCCAAGCCACTGAACTGTACAGATACACGGTTTGAAGAAGGTAGCCAATATCTGTTGGGTTAATTTGACTCGAGATATACAGGAGTTTTGAGTCTGCTTCCAAACACCAGAAAGGCAGAGCATGCATTTACACATGGCTCTGGGTAGAGCGCTCTGGGGTATTCAGCTGGCCAGGATACTGCTTGATTTCCAGCCTACCCTTGTATGTTTTGCCAAACCAAAATTCACTTTCTGAGAAGTACAGCAAACTACAAACCGGTGTTTCCTATCCACACTTCTTGGTATTAACCACACTGTCAGATTAGTGTCCTCCTTTTTATAGTAATTCCTTCTCTTTATCCATGGAACTTCTTCCAACACTGTAGAGGCTTGAAGTTCACTCAGATTCTTCCCATGATGAGAATGATGAAAATCAAGTGACAGATTGGAAAACCCACTTCTGCAGTTGCAGAAATGGAACATCCTGCAATAGTCTAAAATAAGATGAGAGATGAAGACTCAGAACTATGCCTTAGGTGAGAGGAGGGATGGTATTGAAAAGGTGGATGAGGTAAATGGCTTTCAATGGCTGCTTCCAGTTATAGTGAATACATCACAGGACTGCCTTTGTGTTTAGGCTCTTGTGCATATATTTTTGTAATACCATGCAGAAACTGAGATTTTGCTGACTCCTGTGATGTGTCTGTGTGGAAAGACAAAACTATATCCTGTTCCAGAAACACAGAACAAGAGAAAAGAAACTGGAAGGGAATGTTTCACAGAAAGATGGGCTTTAAAAAAAATTTTATCTTTTCAGGCTCCTTCTCCAGATATCTATAGAGGGAAATACAGGGAAAACCACCCAGACCCAGCAAGTGCTTACGCTGAAGAGGTGAAAAAGATTATTGAGGAAACGCAGAAGAATGGACGCAAGGTGTGTATCTTGTGCTCTAGAAATGCTGAAGTTTCATCTGCTAAGTGTAAAGTGGGGCTATGAAGCAGGAAACTAAGGACTTATTTCTCTACTTAAGTTTCCTCTGTGTTCAAAATGTGCCATTTTTCAACCAGATGCGCTTATCATAATTTTCTAGGCACCAATGAAAGGATTGATAATACAGTTGTAAAAGAGCAGATACAACCAAAGCATCTTAATTCCCTATGTTATGCACTGCACCAGTACATTGTAAATATGTTAGGGCACAGCCAGGCATGGAGGTCAGCTGAGACCCTACACCACAAATTCTAGCAAAGATATGTAAAAGCATCAAGGATGGAGAAAATGTGGTGGATAAAAACTTGATATTACATTTTTAACTGCAGTAGATTAAGGTAACTTTGGAGACATTTAAAAAGATCAGTGTTTTAATCACATGATCTTGATTAAAAAAAAAAAAGATAACTTTAAGCAGGCTGTTTACAGTGTAAATTAATATTCTGTACAACTGCACTAGCATTTTGAGACACGTAGGGCTTGATTCAAAGCCCCACATTCAGTGGAGCTTGGAACAACATGTTCCTTTCTAGTCCAATGGACTTGTATCACTCTTCTTTTAATTTCTTCATCAACTTTTTTTTATTCTCTACTAACGGATAGTTTTGTTTGTTTTTTTTTCCTTTGTTTCCTTTCTTTTGCATATTTCTTAGGTTTTGGTGACATAACCTGTGGCAGGACAAGTTGTGCTAAAGGCTAAGCCTCATGCTATGGGAAGCTTCGTACTCTTTGGCCGTAGCATGCCTCTTCAAATATAGCGTACGGTTCTTTACACGTTACTGCTCGGCCTTGTTTCCAGGAAGACTGCACCAACCCAAAGAGACCTCTTGATGATCAGGGAGGGGTTCAAAAGTGGTGTGGGGATGCAACCCCTTAAATAGCAGACTTATGCTGAGACTTTGGGGTAATATTGTATCTCTGCTGCGTAGACATGTTGACATGAAACAAATTTTGTTGTTCCAGTTTATCTGATCCACTGCTTTTGCCCTTCCTGACTTGAAATAACTTTCTTTTTCATTCCTAGCAACTGGAATTATTTCATCTGTAGATATTTTTTTTTTTCTCCTCTTTTGTCAAGTGCCTCATGCTGATATTTCACTTGTTTAGTTATTTGCATTAGGCAGGGGTGCCCAATGCATAGCCTCAGGTCATCTTTCAGCTTCAGCTTCTACCCAACTCTGCCTGGAGTTTGAGATCGAACAATTAAGTTGTCACCACACAAACCTGGTACTGGAATGTTCTGGCATTAAGCAAGTTTTTATTCGCCTCTTGGAAAACTGAAAACACTGCTACGTTTCCTCCTGTAAACTGAAATCTGTAAATTAAATTACAGAGCTCCCAGGAGCCTGTCTACTGACACCAGTGAGTGTCTTCAGTGACAGTAAGATCAGGGGTTAATGGAGGCCCTTATACTCTCATCATATCGTAAAGGTGACCCTGGCTACTGCAAATTTGGGCACTCTAGATTGAAAAATGAGTAAGCTCTCTAGACGTAGCTTCTCAAGAGCCCTCAACTGTTCAACCTAGTTTGTGACTGAACTAGAGCAAACTCTTAAACATTTATTTCTAGACTGTTAAATGTTTGTGCAAAGGCCAGACAGATTAACATAGCTCTTACCTGAGTTTGGTTTCTTTTAGATTGCTGCTTTCATAGCCGAATCCATGCAGAGCTGTGGAGGCCAAGTAATTCCACCTGTGGGCTATTTCCAGAAAGTGGCAGAGTACGTACATCCCTTCAGAAGGGCACACCTGGAAAATTAACCAAAAACATTTCTTTTTTTACTATGGGCTAATCCAATCAATTCAGCTATCTCCCTCTCTTGTTCTTGTTCTGAAGAGTACATTCCTATTTTTATTTTCTATGGAACATCAGCTGCCTAATTCTTTTTAGCTAGGTAACTGTCTATCTTTAATCTTCAGGCTGTAAGTTTTATGGAAGATTAAGTGGAACCATCGGAGAGGTAGCCCTGCAGTACAATTACAGTGCTCCTATTTTGCATCGAAGTATTAGCTGTTTTTTTTTTATTTTACTTTTGTTAACAGTCAAACAAATATTTTATAAAGTCAAAAAACTATAGCTCTGCTTGACAAGTTTCCAGTTGATGTTGCAAGTTCCAGTGCAGTTTTCTCAAACTAAAGGCAAAACAATTTGCTTGAAATTAAGTCATTCGAATACAGCTGTAGAAAGTAGCTGTGGATATCTCAGAAAGAAGTGAGCTGTAGATTCACTAGGGCCTGAGTAATATCCAGGCCAATGAAGGACAAGAAGTGCTTGAAGTATTTGTAGTACTACTTATAGTGCTCAAGTGCTACAACAAAGGAGAAAGTCAAGTCACTTGGGATCCAGATGTCAGAGTATACCTGAAAGCAGAGTCCTGGCTACAATCTTTGGAGTAAGGGAGGAAGAACCAACCTATTTTTATACAGACTGATGGGACGTGTTCCAGGGGGTTTGGCTGCTTGTACAGCTTTTCAGCATGGTTGCTAGAGCATCAGCAGTTCAGTAAAAAGCTGTGTTTCAGCAGTCATGTTCTTTCTTTTTTCTTTTTTTTTTTCCCCCTAACTTGGTTTCACAGTGGAGATTTTCTGTACTGCAAATATCCTTGTCCTAGACTGCCTACTCAAGACCACTCTGCAAAGTCAGTCATACCAACCATTCTATTTATTTTCAGGTATGTGCATGCAGCAGGTGGTGTATTCATAGCCGATGAGGTCCAGGTTGGCTTTGGCAGAGTAGGGAAGTATTTCTGGGCTTTCCAGCTGCAAGGTGAAGACTTTGTGCCTGACATTGTCACCATGGGAAAGCCCATTGGCAATGGCCACCCTATGTCTTGCGTGGTCACAACAAGGGAAATTGCTGAAAGGTTTGGTGCCTCTGGACTGGAGTATTTCAATACAGTAAGTAAGTTTGTATGTGAAGGTTTGTCCTATTTGTTCGTTAGTTTACACTGAGCAGTTACAAGTTGTTTGAGTCATTCTTCTAACACCCACATCCTTCATTACATTGCATTGCTATGAGCTGGAGTTAGCCAGTCTAGTATTTAAAAACAAATGGACAAGTACTAACTCTCTGGCAACTCACGGAGCTCAGCTCCCATGCATACAGATAAAGTATACCTCAGTTACCCTTTCTCCCGTGTTTCCTCTGAAATGCTAACCATGTAACATTTCATTATCTAGGACAGGCTCAGCTATGGGTGCTGTGCAGGTGGGGTTAGGCTGCAGCGGAATTTGCTGTGCAGCTGTCACTGAACAAAACTGACCCTCTCCAGGAAACATTTCAGTGGCATGCATACCCCAGAGGAGCAGTTTGCTTCTTATTTGGAATCCTCTTTCCTGCTCCTGTGAGTTCTTCCCAGCTGCCATTAATTCCCCGCTATGTTCAAGGGAGTTTATATGGTACAGTTCAGGAAACACCAGATCTGTAACCCACTGCCCTTCACAGAAGCATTTTGTCTGCATATATAATCAGCAAACCATGAGAGCAGCCCAAATGCTTGAGCTGTGAAATCTTCAAATTACTGAAACCTGAACCGGAGGAATGGGGAGCTCCCTTCCTTGGGCTTTGCTACATTGCCCATGGAGAAATGCCCTTCACAGTTTGCACAGCACAATATCTCATTTTCTTTAAGTTTTTTTCCACTACACGACACATAGGAGAGGGCAAGCCAAAGCTACATGACTAGATACAGTTGAACATTTCTGATGGGTTCTGTTTTGCTGTTGCTTTTACTATCAGTTTGGAGGCAATCCTGTGTCTTGTGCTATTGGTTTGGCTGTACTGGAAGTAATTGAAAAAGAAGATCTCCAAGGAAACGCTACACGTGTAGGAAGTTATCTCCTGGAACTGTTGGTTGAGCAAAAGAAGAAGCATCCCTTAGTAGGAGATATCAGGTAGGTGCCTTATGGCTGTTAAATGTTTTAGAGAGAAGAAACGATGGGAAAATCTGCAAGTCTGGGGTGAGGGGAACGCAGAAACTCTATGCCACGATTTACATCTCTTTTTGAAATTGAGCTACTCAACATCAATACTGTGAAGAACATATTTTCCAATAAATGTCTGCATTCAGCTGTTTAGTTAGGAAGTAAACATAGCCTAGAAAGGCTCTGGGAGCAGGCAGGAGAAAAGCCCATTGTCCCCAGGTGTCAGCACGCTTTTAGGATGACGGAAACCTCATTCAAATTTTCAGACCATTTCCTTTGGAGATAGCGGTGTAGGATCCCCTCACCTCATGTTCGTACCATGATAACCACCTTCAGTTTGGGGTTTTTCTGTTTTCCTTCTTGACGCTATTAGTTTTTGCTATCTACCTTCCACAGCACTGTCTTGATGAGAAAGAAGAATGTAGAAATTAGTCAGCCTGATGAATTTATTCATAATTAGCTGCTAACCCACCTTACCAATACAAACACAGGATTTTATCTTTCCATATTTTATTCTCTTCTGCAGAGGTGTTGGATTGTTTGTTGGTGTGGATTTGGTGAAGGATCAACAAAAGAGAACACCGGCTACAGCTGAAGCCCTTCACCTCATTTATAAGTAAATATTTTCTAAAGACTGCATGCAGTGATCAAACCCTCCCAATATTCCCTAGCAGTCACTCATTAATTTCAATTTAAGTTTGCGTAGCTTGTGATAGCATGGTATTAGCAAACTTTTCAAAACTGAACTTGGCCTAAAGGACAGGACACCATGCAGTTGTTTACCTGTGTTTATTAACAAATGTTCTCTCTTTCCACAGGCTGAAAGAGCAGAAAATCCTTCTTAGTGCAGATGGACCCTACAGAAATATACTAAAATTTAAGCCACCAATGTGTTTCACTATGGAAGATGCAAAACATGTAGTGGAGAAAATTGATGTACTTCTCACAGGTATGTATGTTTTAATGCCCAAAAGAATACTCTGTTCATTTCCAAATGACACATTAGGAAAATCAGCCACAGTACCATAATGCAGGCCACTACGTGCCAGGAACAGTAATCAGTTACTATTTGTGCTTCTTGTCCAAAGCCCCATATACACATAATCCAAACTTTTTAGGCTAAATCCTGCTCTTGATTCTTGCTCCCACAGACTTGTTTTCTTTTACTGCATATTTTATTTTGATTGCATAAACTGAATGTTAAAGAGCAAATAAATTGATTCACTAGAGGCCTGAAAGACTCTGCTGAAACACTGGTGAAATTTTCCATAATGCTCTGTTTGGGTTTTTCATTGGTTTTATTTTTTCTTTTCTTCCTCTAAACTGGCTTTCTCGAACACAATTGCTTGTCTCACTCAAATTTTGCCTGAAGGCCTTCAGGCTCTATTTATCTTCTACCTGGGGACCAATCCAGAAGAAAATAACATCAGGTTATTTATTATTAATAACCTACTCTTAGCATAAGGGCTTTTCCAAGCCTGTTCTACACTGAACACTCCTGTCTCCTGAGACAACGACCGGAGCTAGACTAACACAAACCTGCTGGACAAAGGCAGGATTCAGCTTTGAAAGGTCTGTCTGAACCCCTAATGCTATGGCTAAGCTGCTAAGTTCATTCTCTAAACGCTCACAAGCTATACATTAACCACATTTCCTTGGAAAAATGTTTTAGGAAGTATTCATTATTCTTCAGTTACTCTCCTGTGGGATAAATGCACAGAGGAATGGTTGATTGGGGACTCTTTTTCCTCCAGACGGCCGTTAAAATGATGGTATGCTTATTTACGCTTGAGTTTTTTAATTTGTTTATCTTTTTTTTTTTCTTAGAAATGGAAGAGGCAACTGGAATGAAGACCGGAAATGATGTATCAACAAACACACAGTGTAAAATAAAAGTACGTTTTGAATTTTTATGGAAATCCTATTCAAATAGATGTTTGGTGAAGCAAATGACTTTGGTAAAGAACACCCTCATTTTTGGAGGTGTGAGTGGCTCTGTGCGTTGAAACTGAGCTGAGAACATAATCTATTACAAGCAACCTGAGAGGATTGTGTTCCTGGGGCAGATCTAAAAAGAGCTGATAACAGAGACCTACAATAAGAAACATTTCATAGACAAGCCCATTGCCTTGTCTGCCTTGCATATACATGAACAAGACTGTCCAGACTTTGGGATGCACGCTAGGTTTTTTTTTCACTGGTTCTAGGTATTGAGTGCTGCCAATGGATATTTGGCTTTCTAAGCCAGCCTTTAACCTGGAAGAATTCCAATTTGTACAGCGTTCCAAGGGCTTAGTTTCCACTATAGGTCTTCGAGTATGAATGGCTGCCATGCATCCAAATTAGGACTTCTTAAGTTGCAGCACTGGCTTCAAACAAATCATATATAATTTCTCACGCCCTTAAAAATACATGTCACCCACGGAAAGCTCACTGAGATGTCCCTTGGCCAGTTTTCCATTGATGCTGCAAATGGCAAGGATGCAATAGCTCAGCTGTTTAAGGAAGAGTAATTAAGGCAGAGATCCTATGGATTACTGGCTACCTAGATAATAGATGAATCTAGAACTGCGGTACAAACTGTCTCCTGCAAACACTTGTACATTCAGGCAAATAACATCCAAAGGCAAGAAGTTATGCTAATAAAACAGAGAGTCACACAGAGCCTGTTATTGGGAATCAAGCTCAATGGGTGCCTGTCAAAAGTTAAGCATGAACCTTCATTGATATTTCTTTTGTGTTTCAGGCAAATGAAGGGAGTCTTCAACCAGAGTCGGCAAATGAAAGCACCAGCCATTTGAATGGAGCTGCCTGCAGACAAGAAAATGGTTTTTATCCTGAAAAACACTCGGTGCCCAGTAAAACAATACGGACATGAAGAGAAAGAGTTCTCTTGTTCAGATGGAATTTATTTTCTATTTGTTTTTGAGATGAAGAGTGCAATAGTGCAAGTACTAGGATCTGTTGAAGCCTTACGCTAATACCAACTAGCTTCATTAGGAGTTTAAAATACATTTTTCAGATATTCTATATCTGAACTGCACCACGTGGTCTGAAAGCTACGCTTGACGGAACAGGCAAGTGATACTTAAATACCTTGTTGCTGATCGCAGGCTTGACAGAGGTAAACACAATCTGTTAAATTGGTGGATTTACTTACATTATACAGAATCTGAATTGCTTAACCACCATACAACCAAACTGCCTATTCCATAAGTTTAACATGATATTCTTAATGTGCTATTTTTACAATATTTTGAATTTCAATATGTAATATTGAGATGTTAATCACTTTCCATGTTTTAATGGCTGAATTCACAAAACAATGCTTGAGAGAGAAATCACTATTATCTTCTTGTATAACTTAGGTCCTATGGATCATATTCCCAGCTGACGTACATTGGGGTAGCTTTGCTAATGTCAGTGATGCTCTACCGTGTGTCTTACCACTGTGTGTGTAAAGATGTAACATTTACGCAAGCCATTCTCACTTTCTCTTCAAAGAAAATGAAAACATCATAATTTTCTAGAGATAAAGCAACTTTTATAGATTACTATTTATACAGAGTAAGATTTTATCTTTCTTTTTCAAAGTTGATATACTGAACTCTCTCAGTCCAT
Source organism: Oreortyx pictus (assembly GCA_036925125.1). Classification (NCBI taxonomy): domain Eukaryota; kingdom Metazoa; phylum Chordata; class Aves; order Galliformes; family Odontophoridae; genus Oreortyx; species Oreortyx pictus. The sequence continues at coordinate 51,359,999 of JAUPFR010000005.1, read as the reverse complement.
GAAATATGCAAGTAGAGATTGAAAATGAGGTTCCCAGGGACAGCCCAGCTTGCATTCCCACGGATTTTAGATGCTTAGAAAGTCACGGGAATTACTGCCTGATCCTTTTGTAGCAATTCTGTTAGTTCTTTTTCATCAGAGGTGAAGAGTTGCATACCAGTTGCCCTGGATCTTGATACATAAATGACTGCTAACTTTTGATAGATTACTAGAATGAGATGACCTCTGTATAAAACATGCATGCAGCCACTGCCTGCCTTTGCTTGCAGATAATTTAGGCCAACTTGCCTCCTTGTTGGTGTTAGATTTCAATGGCTCAAAAGCCCTGCTTTTCTTTTTTAATACACACCCAACTCTATGCTATAGAAGACACTGAGGGCTTCAAAGCAGTTTGTATTTCAGGAAAAAAGACAAAACCTATTTCCTTTTAAGTTTTCATACCCAGAGTTCTGCTGTTTTGTAACTGCTGCTAATGACCCTACTGATAAAGACTGAAAATTGAGCACTTTAAAGTCACATTTTCCACAATTTGCTACATTAATATTGATGTTTCCATCGTAACTTCTGGCATTCTCAAGCTGAGTTAATTTCTGTTTCACAAATCTAGAATAATTCCATAAAAAATAAATCTATTATTTGTAATTATGAAGTCCTACACATGGATTTTTGTTTCCAGTTCATGCTTCATGAACACGTATTTATTGAGGGAAAAACCCTTCAGTCTTGGCCTAGGCTTCCCTCCATGCCACAGTAGAACTGGTGTGGCTCTGTTTCCCAATGGCTCTATGCTGTAGAGCTCTCAACTCCAAGCCAGATGTTACCTCTGCTGCCAAAACTCAATACTTGTGTGACTGCGCTGCAAACTGGACTGGATCCTACTCACTCTGAGCCAAGAGGCATGGGTCTTTTCCAGAATAAAGTCACGCCATCTGAAGGGGAGGTGGGGAACCATCAAAGCAGATATACTACTGGAAGAGTCGTACACCAAATCAAAGACCGACGTATTAAGGGCAACTTTCCATGGAGCTGTTGCTAAAAACTAATTCTGCCACAGAGGCTGAATCTTTGAAGCTTGCAGAGAAGTACAATTTGTACGTGGTACTTACTGGCCAACCATCTGTCATTCACTGTTAGCAAATTAAATCACCTGAACACACTGCACTTATCAAAGGGATAAGGAACTGTCTATTTCCTGTGTGCCCTTTTGGAGGTCACAGGCTTTCATAAGGGGCCCAAGTGTTTTCTACCAGAAGAAATGTCTAAGGGCACAGTTTACTGCACTCAAGTTATGGGGAGAGGGATGCATACAGTAAACATAACTTAAATGTGTACAGAACGAGCATCAAACAGTTCTCAGGAAGGAAAAGGTATTGAGGAGCACTGGTGGGACTGATACTCAAAGACATAAGACTGAGCATGACACAGTGTGTGGAAGGAAGGAAAAAAAGAAAGAAAAGAAGGGAGGGAGGGAGGAAGAATAAGTAAAGACAATACGTAAAAAAAAAAAAAAACAAAAAAACAGAAAATAACGAAAGAACAAAAGTAACAGAAAGGAGTATCAACAAGAAATTTGAATCTCAGCCATCTTGACCAGTTTGGGTGTTAAAAAGGAGAAGGAGCCGCAGACACAAAAGCGCTGCAGAATGGAAATGGCTATTTTCATTCATATTTATCTTCTCTGTATCACACTGTGTCATATTTTGTCTGTGCTTTCTAGGCATATGGTTTTCCAGACACACAACAAAGTCTTATCACGAAATACAATTACAATCTTCAGAGCTGTGAGCTTGACAGATGCTAACGCAACATATTCCAGAGGGCAAAAGTCAACACATACACACCTAGACAAAGCAATCAATGATGATATCTAGTGAAAAAAAAAAGAAAAAAAAAAGGGGAGGAGATGAATGACGGAAACAACTGGACAAACCTCAGGCAATTATTTTACACACGTCAGGTTACAACATCCAGTACAACATCTAATGTGTTGGATTTTTATAAAAATATTATTGAATGGAGACATTTCAATTTTAAGGCAGTAAAAAAGAGGGACCGTCATCTTAAAACCACAGCTTTCAGCACCAGTGTGCAAAAACTAGAGCCTGAAAGTAGAATTTAAAAACACTCCTGATAAAAGTATTTCTACAAGGAAAGAAAGCTGTTTAAATCTCTCTTGCAGAATGAGGCACAAGATGATGTTTAGGCATCCTCTGAATACTAAGCGTTGTAGGTACTCTAAGCTAAAAGCTGGAAAAGCAGAGATTTAAAGAAGCTGCACTCGGTCATGTACTAGCAAAACCCCACAAGACTGTGATTTCCATGGAACAGTACTCATTATTCTTTATGGTTACGTACTATATGTATGCATATAAGCATGCTGTATATCATTCTGATCTACATTGTTTTTTCTCTAAATGGTTACATTAAATGGAGGAAAACAACTGACTAATGCTTGCAAGCAAAGCAGATTTCTCATAGCAGCACAAAGGTTCATTTAATCTTCCAGGTGATGACTTGAGCAGGAGTTTTAATAGGGTCCCTCTTTAGTCTGAACCTGGCCTGTGTTGCTGCCAACGAAGCTCTGGGAGAAGGCTTATGAAAGGAAAAGCAAGGCCAAATGATGATAGGATTTCCCTCACTTTCATACCCATAAACATTTATGCATTCCTACCAAAAGCATTGGTTCCTATGGTTCTGCAGAAAAGGCATCAGATCCAGAATTAGAAAAGACAAACTATATTTTTGCATTTTCCACTTATGGCATGGCTGGGCTTTGTCACGTTGTTACTGTAGGCTTCAGTCTAGAGACACAGGGTATCTTACAAAGATCATGAAAAAAGTCCACACAGAGGGACCTTTCAGGGTGATATTTCAAAAGGAAACACATCTAGGTCTAAAGGAAGGCCCTAGGCACTTCAGAAGTTTAAAGCCTTTACTGAGTTTCACATATGAAGACTAATCTGTGCTAAGAAAAACAACCTTCTGCCTCTCACCTCTGCCCCTCTCAGGGTAATCGCTGCTCTGATATTAACACATATCAACAGCAATATGGAATAAAGAAAAAAAGAAGAAAAAAATGTGGAGGGGGAAGGACACCGAATTTTTTCTCCATGGCTCACTAAAGGTTGCTAGGAGTCTTTTATCACTGACAAAGCAGAACACCTGGAGAAATATTCCTGGCTTCAGATTAGCTGTGGACTCATTACACAGCTCAGCAAGTGACTTAGCATCTTCACATCTCTGTTTGCTCTCACCTATTAAGGCAGCAATAACATATGATTTGTAAAGGTTAATCACCTCACGAGGCATAATCCCCAATTGTACAAGGCTGCAAGTCACAAAGTACGGTTAGCTCCATTTATTTATTTACAGTTACTTCATTTTCTTCCCGACTTGAATGTGGTTTTGTCAACTAAATAAAGCCCTACTATGTGCAGTACAAAGTTATAGACTGACTGCACTAAGTAACATGAAGAAGTGAAGAGGCACAACTACAGAACAACAGGGAAGCAAGCAGTCTGGGTTCAATCTCTCAGGAAATGTAAAGATCTGTAAATATGTTTTCAGTTGGCTCAGAGCACTAGTTTTAAGTGAAAAGAAAAATGTTGGTGTCCATTTCATCTTTTTTTTTTTCAGTCACAAAATAAGGCAGGAAAGGAGTTCACCTGGAAAATGCGCTTCTAACACACTCCAGTAAGCTCCTGGGAACAAAGATTTCTGCTCATAGTACCTATAATCAGCTCTCAGCTTTATTTTGCTCCCTGCTAGTTAAGACACAGTCATGCAAACCATAAAGAAACTAGGTTCTATGAACAGAATACACTTAGCACGTTCACCTTTGAAGATCAGCTTTATAGTACAGACAAGTCCTCCAAGTGTGTATGAGACAGGATCAGATTCCCCTTCAGCTTAGGCATCTATGCAAAAATAATCACAGCATTTCATGCCTCTTTCTTAACTCATAGCCAAGTGAGGACACTGCTACAGGCGATGAGATTCCAGTGAAAAAATAATGACTTCCAACATCGGCTAAGTCAGATGTAAGGAAGATTATGCTAACATAGATGTGTAAGTGGTCTGTGTATGTAATCAAAGGGGTGTGTGGGGAGATGTATCTTTATGTACGCAAAACTTGTAGAAACACGTATACATATGCACTGCAAAATGTCTGTGAGGCAACAAGTTATGATCAGTAATTGCATCAGTGTGAAACAGGGAATCACTGTTTTATATACTTTTGAGAAACAGAACAAAAAGCGTTTTACGTAGAGAGCATGGGGAGAAGCTACTAAGTGCAGATGAAGCATTTAAGAACACATTCGCTTACTACTGTTATGGAAAAAGGGGTTTCCACAGGTATCAAGGACAAGGAAAATATATCTAGGGGAAAAAAAAAAAAAAAAAAAAAAGAAAATCACCTCTCTGCTTGCTTCCCTTCTTCCATCCCCCAGAAAGTGCCTGGAGAAAAATGGGTGCAACTAGTTCCCCTTCCCCTTTCTCTGGGTCTCTTCACAGACAGTCCTCTTGCCTTGTTTTAACCAGATCCCCAAGTCAATTGCTGGGGGGCTGGAAGTCAAAGCAGCACTTCTGGCACGTCAGGTAACAATCCCCATACGTTTGCTGAACAGTAAACTACTTCAAGAAAGGCAACTTGTTCTTTCCTGTTTTGCCAGACCAGCCACTATTGAATTAGAAGTGCTTTATACTTACACAATAAGCAGCCCAATGGCTTGCCCAAGTACAGTTATTTGTTTTTACAGCATGGCACACCTGCATTTTCTATCACTCTATTTTTTGCCTCCTCTAAATGAATACTGCTTCACACACAATGCATCCTCACAGAACAGACACAGTTTCAGGCCCTGCTGAACAGGGCCTGCAGGAGGCCACTCAAGCACAAAGGTTTGTGACAACTGAACCAGGTGTCCAATGGGCAGACCACTCTCAGGGAAAAGTGGTGATGTGGGCTCGCCAGATTGTCTCAGGCAAGAGGCAAACAGGAAACTACAACAAGGAGGAGGAAGAACCACAAGACCCTTAAGCACCTTCTAACTTCACAATATGAGAACGAACAGCAGAAATCTCTGCCAGACAGCGGTGTACATAGCAGTACCGTGCATCATTCCTTCACTACCCAAATCTATCTTAAAAGGTAAGAGATACACTAGTGACATAGGGAGATCTAACTCCACCACTTCCAAAATAAAAAAAGTTTTCACTTCTCACAGCAGCAGAAAAAAAATAGTTTTGCACTGCTTAGCTTTCAAAAACTTTTCGAAGTCATTTTTTTCCACTAGCATTTTAAAGTCCCATGACTCTGTTATCAGTCCATTTACGTAACCTGTTTGCAGTGAATGATTAATCAAAAAAGATTATTGCTTAGTAAGTTTTGAGTAGTTGCCCAGAAATCTTGCATGCAGAGCCAAATAGTACTGCTTATGTTTTAAGTTAAAAGGATTAACTAAAGGAGAAGCTGCCAAAATTCATCCTTCGAATAAAGAAGTGTGATTCCCATTGAAACATCAGTGACAAACTGGGCACTGACTTGAAACCTGATTCAAAATGCACAGGTAACTCCATTTTCCTTTAGCTTTAAAGACCCACTCTAATACACACTGAAGGAAGAACCTGCAGCAACAAAGTTAGCATGGACCATAGTCTAGGCAAATGAGGATGTGCAGGATTAGGTCTTTGGCAGTTCCATTGTTATCCCCTTGTGGAAGCCATGAACATTTGTTTGACTCAGTAAGCTGCTCAGGAATAAATTACACTTGTAATGCTATGAGTACTGCTCATAAGACATTATTTAAGCTTAAGCGCTCCCCAAACTGTTGATTCTTTAATGATCTTCAGATCAGGCACTTCAACAGTGCTTGTTTAAATACTTGGGAAAACACTGCCATAGGAGAATTCAAAACGTTCCCCCTATTGCTTGGAAAATAGTTTTTCATTGCCAGCACACAAATGTTTATGGAAAGCAAAACCAAAGTGAACTAAGAATGCCATTACAGATTTTTTTTTTTAACTCACTGCCTTTATTAAATGCTTTTGCAATTGACTCGTGACTAATGAAAGGGTTTCTCTGTACTTCAAAGTTAATTCTGACCAGGACAGAGTAGGCATGCACTGCAATAGCTACTGCTGAATAACTTGTGTGTGAAAACCTGCTCTGGAATCAGTCTGCCCTGTTCCATTTCTGATTAATCCACACTGAAAGACAGAATTTGAGATGAGACACAAAACAGAGCCGAGTTCTTTTTTAAGAAGTACTTGAATTCAATATTTGTCTTTCACTGTTCCCTTCTCTCCTTTTCAGTAGACTTCTTGGCATTCACTTAATTCAGCTCTTCAATAAGAACAGAGGGAGTAGGAAAACGCAGTTTTCTGGGAAACCCTTTTATTGATTAAATCTTGCCAGTATCCTTGAATTCTACAGCAAACGCTGGAACTTATGACCCCCGGACATGGAAGGCTTCTGGTTGTACCTTAAGGTTAAGTATCTCAGGACACCAGCACTCAAGATCTGTAGTTTGCACAATCCAACTCTTTCTCAATAGCTCTGCAAGGGGAATGGGGAGGATCCCCTTTGGCACTATAGCTGCACAATGAATCACTGTAGCAGTTGCTAGCAATATATCCAGAGAGATCTACAGTCTTGCACGAGATTTTGATCACCGCACTCTGTCAGAGCCTCCAAACAGTGCAACGATGCCACTAGCAGTCAGTGGCTCTTCAGGCAGCTCATGAAGCATTTTGCCTGCAAGAGAGAGAACTGACATCCTTTTCTTCAGTACCACAGCTGTTTACATGGTGACTTCTAGCCCTCAGAGAAACAGAACATCAGCCTCTTCCAAGGGAACTCATAAAGGCCAAAAAGAAAATATTCATCTGCACCTGGGGCCATTCTTGCTCTTTAAAATGCCCAGCAAAACAATTACACCAATATATACTTTTAAAAAGCAGAGGCAACAGATGACTCCATATCATTGAGGGTCCCCTATATTTTTCCTTGGTCATGTTTCTGACTGTTATAAAAAAGCAGGTGCTCTGAACAACAATGGTGTTTGCATTCTGCCTTCAGCTAGATAGGCAGGAAGCCCAGTTTTCCATAATGTGCTCCTGACCACAAAGCACACACCTGAGACCAGGATTTGATGAATCAATTTTAGGCTGGCTATTACCAGACCAAAAAACACTGTGGCCACTAGCTGCACAGAGCTGATTCGGTAAAGATTCACCCTGCAGGTTCAAGATTGTCAAATCTGTGGGAAGTGATAGAGCAGAGAAAAAGGGAAGCTTCATTTTACAGCTGTTATGCCAGAATAAGAATAAACAGTCTTGCTGCAAATAGCACAGAATTTATAAACTCTATATGCTCCGACACATTTGACAGAAATTCAGTCGGGTGAAATTAGTTGTTCTGTGCCAAACAGTGGCTTCAGGATACTCCACAAGTGAACAGACTCACTATCTGATATTGGATGGTGGTGAGTTAGATACCAGCAGAGGCGCCCGTTGCTCTGGGAAGACAGTAACTGCAAACGACTATACCAGGACTAAGGCAACCCTGAGATTCAGCTGACGAAGAGTGCTGCTGCAGACAAAACCAAAAAAATGCCACTAAAAAGGAAATAAGTAAAAGAAGCAGATGGCGTCTCTTGCAAGAATACACACGGCTTCAGCAGCAGTCAGAAATGAACATACAATGACTGGCACAAAGCGATGCATTTTAAGATACATAAGAGCACAGTGTGTAGCAACTGTTGCAATATTTAACTAGCACATTAACGCTCGAATCCCTCTGTGAGAGGGGTGGAGAGCCACTGCAATACATTTCAAGTAACTATAATGTCCTATCTTTTATTTCATGTGAAAGTGCTGGTGTTTAGCCAGAGCATAATAATGCCCGAGCTCGAGGACAGCAAACAAGGACAGGAAGCTGGACTGGTCCTCCACACATTTGTAACGTGTATGAGGATCAGATGGAAAGAAAGGAAACTTTTCAGATTAAGAAAGACTGTCTACATTGCTTATAATTACTGCGTAGAAAAACGTCCTAACACCCATCCTGCATGGATTCCTTGCTTCTACATGCTGTTCTTTTTTTAAATGCCATGGAGGCATATTTCCTCAGGAATTTGAGCATTTTGATGGCTTGGAGCAACCAGCAGAGAGAAGAGACAAGAGTGAAGAGCGGGTGTGTCCATCCCTAAACATGCGTGAAAATATTAGAGTTGCACAATGTTTTCCATGAGAAAGAATAAATCAGGCTTCTGTTTGCCCATTAGCTGTAACAAGTTTGACAGAATGGATCATATCTCCAGCTGGTGTAAATCAGAGAGGCACTACTGGCTTCAGCCAAGCTATGCTGAGTAATAACAGCCTTGGATAGGAGTCTTTATCCATGTGCCTCTATCCACAGTCTCATGCATTTAAACTACTCCATGGAACACAGCATGTGAATTTACAGAGTGCTTTTACCCTCAAAGAGCACAAATAGCCTGAAGTACAAACTCACAATCCAATAGTTTCCGCCAGCACGCGCATGCTGTCTTGAAGTAATATACCATAAAGGGCAAGAATCAACACAAATTAAACAAGCTGGCCCAAAGAGTTGGCAACTCCAATTGTAAACAAGCATCACGTTGTCCCACTTCATTCCTGGTATTAATTTCTAGTCAATGCATGCAATTGCAAGTCTGAGAAATCATGTTTACCATTTGTCTCTAAAAAGGAATTCTCCTTTGCGTTGCACATCCCCTCAGACTTTTGTATTCAGAAGGCCCTACTCACCCACCACAGCTCCCCTCTCTTGGCAGCACCAACTGAAGGGGGTGTATGGTTGCTTGTTCACTGGGTACTCAAATGTACTTTCTCTATTCTGTGTTTCCTCGCTCTGGTCACCTCTTCCCCTCCGTACATTCTCAGCCCCTAACGCTTTAGCTTCACCTCTGCTTTTCTTGTGGGCTTCTCTTCCATTTCCTACCACTAGAGCTGCAGCACACAGAAGCAAAGTGGAATACAGTTTCTCAGGGTTATGTTGGTACACTCAAGAGAGAAAGAGGTGGCACTGACTGTAAAACAGTGCACCAAATGCTTTACTGGTCTGCCACTGAGACACCCACAAAGATTTTGGGCAACAAAGCTCTAGCAAGCAGTCCTCAGAGCCCTCAACCTGCGCACAACAGAATCTCACTGCCTCCACTCTAATCGGTCACATTCCCAAAGGTGAGAAGACAGAGGAGAATTCACAGTGGCACTGGAAGAGATTACTGCTTTGCACAACAATTCTTAGTTGTTTTTTGTTAATTAAAAGAGAACAGAAAAGGCAAATACCAGCTGTACTGTCATGGTCTTTTGATGGAGAAGGCTTTATTACAAAGTTAGCTGGTTTCTAAGTATTATTTGTATTATTCATGAGCATTTTGTAAAATCCACTCGCTTCATCCTTTGCCAAGCACCAACGATCAAAAATTATGAGTTAAGATCTACAGTACTTAGCAGCTGTTCTAAAAAACTGAGTAATGTATTCAAACAATTGTCTTCTACTTTCAGGGTATATTCCCTGCCTTCCAGTGAAGTCACTTCAGAAAACATCCTTCAAAAGATAATAGTTCTACTTCATGGCCACGGCCAAAGCAACAGTATCTGTCAAAACACACTTTCAAGGAATACATCTAAAACTGAAATGTTTAAAACAGACTTCTGGGTGAAAAACTGTTCCAAAATGAATTGCTTCATCTGTTAAACTTAGAACTGATATTGCACAGACCTGTTGGCAACTTGGCAGAGGAAAAATATTCCTGTAAAATGTTTAATGTGGCTGGAGCACTAGGCTAAGCCTTGCTTCCTAAACTCCAAACACTTCTTGCTAAATCCACGCAGAGGCTACTGGAGGTGTCTCTGCACCACAAGGCATTACCACCTCCCAGCGCTGTTCTAAATAATCACTCTCCTCTCCTCCTGGAGGCACCTCTTACCTGGCATCACCCAACTGACCAATTATCAAAACCACCCAAAGAGCCACGTGTGTTTGCCAGGCTAACTTGAGCCTGGTCTCCACTGAAAGCTCCTCATAGAATTGTTCAAAAAGAGGAGAAAACTAACACAGAATCATAAAGGTTGGAAAGACCGCTAAACTCGTCTTGCCCAACTGTCAACCCATAACCACCATGCACACCAACAGGAGAACCTTATCTTCTTATGAATCCCACAGGTCAGAGAGGCTTCCACAAGCCAGAAACTGCCTCACTTAATCAAAAGCTCTCTCTAGCCGGCAGTTCACACAGACACTTCACACTATAGAAATGCAGTCTCTAAATTGTTCTCACAGTTTGTGACCTGGTATCAGCCTACAGCTTTTTTTCCAAGCATTCCTGCATAGGTAAGGAGTTGGGTAAAAGACCACTCCTAACCTGCAGAATGCATGCAGGAACCGTGCCCTGAGTGGTAACAGACACAAACAGTGCCGGGACACAGGCGTGGGTGACAACTGGTAAGCATTTCTTACATTCTAGAACAAAAGGACAGGGTCTCCACTCTCTTAACATCTCTTGCTACCTTTATTTCTACTTCTTCTAAGATTGAAAGGACAAGTCCTCCTGCAAACGTCACTTTAACTTTAGATGAGAATTTAAAAGCCAGTCTATTTTGAAATAACTTAAGTGAAATGCAGTGTCATAAAAATGTGGATCTCAACACAATTTTTTTTGATTGAGTCCTTGTCTAACTTTACTATCAAGATGATTATGCAATGGAATAACCTGCCTACTGTGTTACTTGAGCTACCTTCATCAAAAGCTTTCGTAAGAAGTGATATAACATCCTCGTAGGCTTACAGAATTAGTGGCCTTGTAGTGACTGTGTGACCAGGTAAGATGACTGACTGGAAGATACAGGGTTTTTGTTTTTTTTTTCTAAGCTCTGGGCAAGTAGGTTACTTCTTTATTTTTATACTGCAAACACCCTAGGTATAAGGAAAACAAATATACAGGGGTGCGCAAGAATACTTTACTGGATTCCCTAAATTCATGTAGAAATCTGGTTTTCTTTTTTCAAGCATATATTGCACAGTTAGTAACAAGTACAAAAAATGGTCTATAATGAGTGACATTACTCTTTGTTCCTCCTCTTCGCGATTCAGATTTTCTTGGACCACCACCTTGGGACTGCAAAGCATCTGTGACGTGATGTTCAAGAAAAATAAGCAGTTGACCCAGTTGATCCATTTACATGAATTTAATGGAATCTATAATCCCCCCCAAACTGGCTCCTTTCCCAGAGTATGTATAATTTGGGCTAATCATAGAACAAAAGGGAGTAGGGGTTGGCAGAAGCACCCCTCAGAGGTAAAAGCATTACTCTGTGAATCCCCATAAACTATCATCTAGTTGGTTTGTTGCATTAAGCTATTGCAATCTTATTTTGTTTGTTTGATGTTTAATTTCTTACTGAACCTTGAGAAACCTGGTGGGACATATAACAACAACCATAAGTAATCATTTGTAGTTAGTTACTATTAACATTGCCAGGCAGTTATTCAATAATGATAAAAAAAAAAAAGGCAGAAACAAATCAATACATATTCTAAGCAATTTTTTTGTCTCTGTCGACTGAGGAAACTAATAAGCAGTGTGGAAACGTTTAGTATTATTGTGGAGCTGAGATTTAAACATATAAGTAACTATAGAAGAGCTTTCTACTGGGATGTGTTTTGTATTGACTTGCTATTAAATTGTCCCTACTTTATTCAGACTCCAGAAAAATCACCCTGCTGCAGATTTTCACTCTGATCCCTTCCCCTATTCTTCCCAAACAAGTACCTCAGTGCAGCCTTTGTTATGTGGGGTCCTGTGGTACAGGTTCCCACTGCTGACATTCAACTCATCTTTCCAACCTCAGCTTTCAAACATCTACCTATCTGCTCAAAGCTGCATTTACTGTGACCAGCATAAGCTGTAATCCCTTTTCCAACCGTGCATCCAGCCTAACTGCCTTAATTTTGCAGCTTTTAAAAACAAATACTCCAGTTTATCTGGAAGTTACAAACATAACTAATTAACAAATCAAACTACGTAATCCTAACCGTCTTTTCCAGGAATTTTCCTAGATACACACAAGCACATTGTGAGCAGCAGGACACTCCATTATTTCCATGTATTAAAAACGTACTTATCAGGGAGTAAGAGCCCACGGCTTGCCTGAAAAGAATCAAATAAATCATTCCACGCTGTACCCTACAGGAGTACATAAATAGCTATAACATATGAAAAAAAAAAAAAAAAACAACACTAAAGTTTCTTATCACAACAGTTCCAAAAACTTGCAACTGGAGGCACGTAAGATTGAGATATGGTCAGAAAGAGAAAGTATAGAAATCCTGTACTGTATGGGAGCCATTGAATGCGACCCTCACCCCCTACTTGCTTTATTTCTCTGTGACTGGGTATGTTTGGCAATTAGATTTTGTTCCAAAAATTGTTCTGTCAAACAAACACTTTTGTTTGAACTATCAACTTCAACGTGTTTCACCAGGTTTTGCAAGTCCAGTGTGCGTAAGAGAGAAAAACTTAAATACAGAGACTGACCTTTTCACTCTGCAAGCAGAGGTTTCAACAAAGTTGTGTCTGATTAGAGATTTCAGAAGATTTCCTAAGTTTTGAAAGCCTTGGAGTTATTTGTAAAACAGAGCCTGTTATTTTTACAGTTTGCTCCAATGTTGACACGCACTGAAAGGCAGAAGAGGCCTTGGCACTCCAACCAACCCAGCATGCACTTACTCAGAGGCGTAGCTGGAGACAACTCAGGCTCTGGCTTGCACAGGTTAACAGTTAATAACACCTTTGGCCAAGCTCCTTCATTTGACTTCTCTTGTCAAATGTAAACTGAGACTTTCTAGCTAACGTTCTTATTGCTGAGTTACTATTTATGCCTGCATCACTTGTTTTCAAGACAGCTCCTATCAGCAGTGTAAATCTCCCACCCACAAACCTTCCTCTATGATCATACCAGACAACAGCCTCCAGCACGTTGTTGGTGATGCAGTACTAAATGAGAGAAACATGACTCAAAAGTACCAAGGGGTTTTCACTAGGTACGAACTAAGCTTAATGTACAGTTTTTTTCTTAAAAGCAAAGAACGGGGACTGAGAGCAGCTCCTCAAAGACTTGGTTTCTGGCATACTGCAAATGAAAGAGAAATTAGTTAAACGAAAAAGATGTTCAAACAGGATCAGATGGAAAGCTTTCCCATACTCAGTTTTACCTGAGTGTAACCTGCTGGAGCAACACTGATAGAACCTGAGAGACCACAAAATACTGTTGTCCACAGGAAGGTTTTCCAAAATGCTCTTGTAAGTTCCAGAGTCTCTCCTGCTGCCAAATTACTTTGAATTCAATGCATTAGCTTTGTTTAAAAATATCTCTCTGCTTCAGTGAGGAGTTTGGAGCCAGTTGATCTCCCTCTCAGCACATGTAAGTGATAATGGCAGGTGAATGTGTACTATACAGTAGCTTCATATTTCTGCCATTAGGATTCATGTCACTTTCTATTTTTGAGAGTTGACTGAGTGTTTACTAGGCTACGCCTCATCCCCCCTCTTTCCTCTGTACTGTAACCTTGTAATCCAAGATGCTGGTGGCAGTATTGGGTTTGCAGTTCTCTGACCTTTTGTCCTTCTACTTGAAATTGACTGGTTTCATCCTGCAATGGCTCCCGGTTCAGTTACACTGATAACCTTTCATGACACGCCTTGTGAACTTCCCAGCAGAAGCAGGAAAGGATTACAGCTTACCTCAATTTGAACAGCAGCAACTCAAAGTCGGTCCCCTCTGGGCTGCAATGGAGCATGGTCTTTCTGAAATAGCCTTGGATGTCACAAAGGGACTTAACTTTTAAGCCTAAAGTAACTGATCTATAAGAGACCCAAGGATTGAATTTGCCTGAATGGTAGAACTCACAGTATGGGCCTCTTTCTCCTACCTTTATTTAGGCAAAATACTTAGGATCCTATCTGTTAGGTACTTTGTCATGTGGAGGTAAATGAATTGAGCCACCTGTAGAACCCATTCCAGTACGTTCAGCAAGGAAAAGCAACTCCTTACCCAATTATGCCACCATATATAATCCACTTATCCTAAGATGTCCAGAGAAGGAAATGCCTGGCAAATGGGAAAACTTTTAAATGACTTTGCTGTTTCTGTACAAATAGCCTCCAAGTAAAGCAGGCGATTTATTTGTGTGCCAATTGCTAGCTCTAACTGGAATCAAAGTACTGACTGCTAGCATTCAGTAGCCTAGCTCGTGGAATAAAAGGATATAGTAAAAGCTGAACATTTGCAGGCATTTGTTTCTAAGGTGCTGAGCTGCCTTCTTTATTTTAAATCTTTACACCTTGCTTTTCTCTTTCATCACCAAAACACGACTTATTCAATGCAACACAGACCTTGAATGCTCTTAGACGTGATCTGCTGAGATGCAAAACAGACTTTTTTCTTTCCCCTCCAGTATTTTAATGAGTTGCAAATACTTCCAAGCAACATTATTTACTTGTAAACATTAGGCCTCTTTTTTTTTTTTTTTTTTTTTAATTCAGCCTTTCACAGAATCACAGAATTGTAGGGGTTGGAACGGACCTCTAGAGATCATCAAGTCCAACCATTCTGCCAAAGCAGGCTCCCTAGACCAGTAGATCTATATCCTTTCCATGAACACTTGAAACATAACCACTATTTTCCCTACATGCCATAGTCATATCTCACTGCAAATTGCTTAGTTATTGTCACGTGGATGCACAGGGAGGGAGTTTGTACTTATTCACAGAGAAGATTCATTTGCTTTGATAGTAATCATGAGAGTAACTGCTGACTAGTCTTGTATCTCCAGAGACCACAATATGCTGTTCTACCCAAATCACAGAAGGGGAAGCCTGTTGACAAGACCTTGCTGATTTACGCTAGCCCTCCAGCTGAGCAGTCATACCTAAGGTTGGTCCAAGAGGTAACAGACCTTTACACTGAATCCTTGGTTTGTCTGCCTGACCTGCCAGTTAACTCGGTGGTTAACTGTTAATGCATTTCCCAACAGTGTCCTGTGATAAAGAAACATGCTAATGGTTTCATAACACATGTTTCATTGCAGGTAAGTGTCTCCATCTGTTAAAAGTCTATATTTCCCTGTTCACAACAGGGTTATAAAGCGCCACTGATTTTAATGCTTCAGAAAACAGTAGCTAATACATTGTACAAATCCCAAGTCTTTTGCCCACGTATGTGACTTCTTTAGAGCTCAAAGTATCACCCTTGATAAGGATGAGAAATGCTGGCCTGGCTCTTACACGTGTGATAAATGTGCACGAAACAGCTGAGTGAATTAACAAACCAAGGGCAAAAGGCAAAGATCGTGCATGGGATTAAGGTAGACAACGATCCTCCCTGAAACATGCTATTTGATAATTTCCTTTTGAAAAGAGAGTACGACTTTGAAGCCCTACCAGCATTTTCCATAGAGCTGAAAAGCAGGGATGACAGATGTCCCAGCTCACTAGCTACAGTCACAGCAAATATAGTTTTCTTGTCACCACCTACAAATCCCAGGGTATGACTGCTTTTCCTTCCTCTCCCCCTCCCATTTATCCCTCTATGTCTAATTCTACATTTCCTCACCCCACCTGCTCTGCCAGAGCTCCCAGCTCATCTGCGTGCTTGTCAGCTTCCCTCACGATCACTGCCTCAGCGTCCCGTAGGAGCAGTAAGAGTTTCCTGAGCTCAACTGCAAAGTCCCCATCCTCATTTTAAAGGCTTATTACCGTCATGCCACTGACTACAAGGAACTGAACACACACACACACACACACACACACGTATATATAAAATAAATGAAGGAAAGAATGAATTTCTCAGATAAGTCCCAAGATGAATACTGCTGGGAGAAAAACTCACATTTCGTCAGCATTGCACTGACATGCTCTGCCTATTTTTATTAGCATTTTTATTTATTATTTATTGGGAATTAATGTAAGGTTATAACTTGGTTTTCAAAGCCCACAACAAGGCAAGGATGTAACAATGAGAACAAAGGGCACACAGACTCCAGCAATAGTGTATTTTCCCCTGCCAGGATCCTCAAGACCTTAAGTCACAATCTTCCAACAATTATACATGCTTTGGCCAGAACCCTACCTTCCTGCTTTCTTCCACCCACGTTTCCAAAAGGACATTCTCAATCTCACCTGCTTTATATTACAAGTGAAATGCAAAGACTACGACGACAAAATACCTAGATCTTTAATGCAGTACTGTGTGCTTTATTTGCAGGTCTTGAAGCAGCACACCATGATGAACATCAGCACCTGAACAAATACTAAGAAAACGTTTATATATGTAGCACCAAACAACTGCAGCTGTGCTTCTGCATGGCCCTGTTCTGGGCCAAGTGGAGGACTTAATTCAGATAAGTATCCAGCAGGTAGCTCTGCACCATGCAAGACATACCAGTCGTTGCTGTTCCAAGGCTAAAGAGAACAGAGAGTGAGCTGAGATCACTGCTGTTCTCAGCTGCCAAAGAGTCTTTAGCATCTTCCACACCAATACAGGACAGACTTCTCTTCAAGTATTACCTCTAGTTACTGACTCTCCCTACTAAAAAAATCTTTTTTTTTCTAAGGGGCAGAAGGTAAATGTCTCCTCCTGCCTTTCCCTTGGAGTTTTATCATTCTCCAGTCTTCTGCGTTAGTTACAGGAGATAAGACTAATCCAGTCAGTCAGCAAAATGTTTTGCTCGTGAAGCTAAAGTTCTGCATTTCTCCTATACTGGAAGTGGTGATATTTCCTTGGGCTTAAGAGAAATATATGTTTTAAAGTCTGCACTAGCTGATTAAATATTTTAGTAATTAGGCCCTCCTGCAGATTGGTAATCTTTTTAAGACTAAATTAACCCTCTGTACCTACAGTACCATCAGTCAATAAGACCAGTACTATATAGGGAAGCTATTCAAAATAAATCAGTCTCTGCTATCCTAGCAATCGCTCCTAAATTTTACTTTGGGGGAACTGTAATCATCTGAAAGATCTTAGTCTAAGATAGTACACTTCCCATGTCTTTCTTTCCATCAGCAAAGAAACTGCATTAGTAAGAAAATTCAGAAACCATATATCATTGCAGTCATAAAACAAATATAGAGCAATTATATTTCTGTAGACTGTCTGGCTTTAAAAGAACTCTGTGTTCTCAGGGCCCCAATCATCCAACTTTCACAGCCTTAAATATCCACTCAGAAGCAATTCCCATCGGATAAGTGTTCTGCAGGTCACTTGAGTGCAATGTATTTAAGAAAACAGAGCAATAAGGCTTCAGAAGAAAATCAACAAAGGAGAGGTCCTCCCCCATCTGCTATAATAGCTAAGAATTAGATTTGTCAGACATTTCTCAAAGTGACAAGAAAAAATGTCCTATACAGTGTCAGTAATTTCCTAAAGTGGATCTGAAAAAGACTTTTCTGGCAGAGACACAGGGACCAGGATGGTTCAGTTCCACCATGTAGGTGAGTCTACCTGAAAGTTCAGGTTGGAGTGGAAAGTACTCTCCCACCAGCCCACTCTTTTGTCCCTTCCCATCACACTGTGAGCTCTTCCAGCCTAGCAATGCCACCAGTGTTTGCACAGAAAACACAACTAAACCCCATGCAGGTTAATTCCTCCAAGTGTTACCACTGAACAAGCAATTATCATATGTTTTTAGTAAGAGTATTAAAAGTACACTCTATAATTAACAAGAAAACACAAATCTGAAATGAGAATCAAAGGACACTGGTGTCAGAGGTTGTGGGGAGGGCAGTTAGCATGGAGCTTCTTTACAGCTCATTCCCACTTCTGCTAGAGCAGATGTGTTATGCGAACCTACAGCACTCCTTTGGACCAAAGCACTCAAGTACAGTTACATCATGAACACACACGTAACTCAGCTAGGAAGACAGTTCCACAGCTTGAATCTGGTTGTATTCTAGATTAATCCTTAATGAACGTCAGATCTTTCTAAGCTTGTAGGACATTTCTTCTTCAGGGATCTTTTTTCTCAGCCTAGGAAATGGAAGCGTCATTGACAATAACTGAACATCCTGCGTTTCCCTGCAGTTAAGTACTGAATTACTAAATCTTTGTAGTTTTTCTTTGACAACGTTTCTGATGAGACAGGAATCTCAGGCAGTTGTCTTGCTGCCCAGAAATGACAAGCATAAATGGTCCACTGCATTGCAGCTACTGTAAATTGTCACATGGACATCTGCCGTTCTCTGTGCAGAATTTGCCTCCATGTGTGGTGTCAGCAGAAAGCACAATAAGAAAAAAAAAGATGCTTTGTCTCACAGATTATCCACCCCTGGTCTGGGCGTTATCACAGCAGTCCGCCTGACCAACACTGTACAGTTAGAGAGAAAAATCCCTCTCATACTGAGCAACAGAACGTGACTGAGCACAGACATTGGGAAAGGTTATCTTGGGACGTGGCAGCCTGAAAAACACGTTGCGTCAGCATGGGAAAGGATTGGGCCGGAGCAGAGGGTGTGTAGCAGCATGTTCCCAGGCAGAGAAAAGCTCAGAAACATGGAGAAAGTCACCAGCCAAGGGTTTGAATGGAGGCCTTGGAAATGCAAAACAGGCTGCTCTAATGAGGACACTGGCAGTTCCCAGCAAGCAGAAAGAAGGGGAGGAGAATGGGAAAAAAAAAAAAAAAAAAAAAAGAAGACTGATCACAGAAAACTGTGGAGGACTTTCAAAGATGGCTTCAGAAAGTAATCTGAAACCTCGGTCTGGTCGAGATAAGCAGTAGCGTCGATCAGGAATTTAGTGGTAGGGTTTCTCGTGATAAAATTTAATTAATGTGGAATCGATTGTGCATGTAATTGAAGTGCTGAGGAGTCCTTTGCATGGAAAAGGTGAAGCTAAAACAAAGGCTACCTGCCCCGACGAGTGTATGAATCACATCTGAGCAAGCACTGCGCACAGCTTCAAACTCATGGGTAACACAAGGAGACAGAGGCACCGTTGGTCAGAGCTCAAAATCAGAGCCAGATTTCAGTCTTCTAATTTGAGGTCCGGCAGGATCAGAGACAGTCTTAAAAGAGGGTGTGCTTAAATCTTTCATTATTCTGATATTCTCTAAGTGGTGATATTTCAGCAGATGTTATTAAGAGCAAAAAGCTAAAGGGAATGGAAATCTGACTGGGCATGTTTGAAAACTCATTAGGAAAGTTTAGCACAGTGCACTAATTGGAGAGAGCTACTAGGAGAGTTACTAGTGACTAACAGTTTCAATAACAAGAGAGATGTAAAGGAGGGTGAAGAAGACACCAGAAGTGATCTTGCAGTGAAGCACACCATCTCAAGAAACAGAACTTGCCACAAACCGGTATGCAGTAGGGAAAGTACTACACTTGAAGCGTCCATAAAATATTGCTGTACAATTGCTTTTTTTCTCTGAAAAAAACTGCTTTTTGACAGAAAAAAAAAAAAACTTTTTACCCTGAAAATATAAAGAATGAAAAAAGCTTTTGCAAAAACTCCAGTGAATGATTGTTGCTCAATTGCACGGTCAGCAGAAGCAATCTAAATTTTATTCTTATCTCTGCTATTTAACTGCCACATAACTTTAAGCCGGTCCCTTCACTGTTTCAACATCCCAGCTGAAAAAGGGACAAAAAAAAAAACAGTTATCTGCAAGACAGTCATCAACACTGAAATGCTGAGATACACCTGTTAAGGGTTTTGAAAGGGCTCTTTTCTACAGGCTCTGCAGCACATACGCATTCTTCTGTTTTCATTCTGTCTGTCTGCCTTTTACTGCTGAAGAGACATCTAGAAGACGAGTAATAAGCTGTCACGTTGATTTCTTCACAAATGAAACGGGAGAACCTCACTGTCCAAAAACACAGTAGTGTGAAAACCCTGAAGCTGAAGGGCACTCATAGACTGAAGTGCTTTACAGAGACTGTATCAAGATTTGCCTGCATTATGCTTCAGGGCAGATTCCTGGTTTCAGCAAGAACTCGTCCAAAAGCTTGTGGTAGTCAGCTCACCATACACAGAGAATCCTTGGTGAAGTCCACACAGCTCTGTCTGCCTCTGCTGTGTTGTGACTTACGATTTTAACTTATTGAAATGATGACTGATGGCCATATGGATTTGTATTTATCTTCGCACTCACTGTATTTTAATTATTTAAATAGCCAGTTCCTTTTAGCCATTTAATTCCTTCCTCATCATCAGACATATAGTGGACCTCACAAGGCTGAGGCTTTGTTCTCTAACCTTTAACAGGTATTGCTGTAATTTTGAGTAATTCATTCACCTTTATACTACAGACTTTTTTTCCTTTTGAGAACTATATATAAAGCCAGCATACGTGCTGAATTTGTGTGCGTGTATACGTATATATATAGCTTAATTAACAAGTTGGTGTGTGACAGTAACTCTGAAGTCTTTGCACACATAGTGCCGTAGATGTGCAAGTTGTTACTGCTTTGTATGCTTTCAAGCCCTAAAGCTTCAATTGTAAAATGAATTCAAGTGAGAGAACTCTACAGACAAATTTTATCACGTATTTATACTTCAGCAACAATAAAAAAAGTGATTCTAATTCTGGTCATCGCCCTAACATTTCCTACTCATGTACAAAGCAGTCTGCGCTTCCCAGGGCGAATAGCATTGCAGAGACCGCCATCCAGTGGTGAACCAAAGGCTTAGCAGATAATTGAAACTGCACATACGGAAAGCTGAAAGATCACAAGACTGGTAAGGATTAAGCTAATAGAGATGCTGGAACTACTAACGGTAGAAATAATTTACTTGCTTCAGAAATAATTCACGATGTTTAAGATGCTTGTTTTTCGAATGCCGCTGCACAAAGGAAACACTTTATATTGACCATCTAAATTAGCAAAAGGCAGCTTGTTCAGTTAAAATTTAATGAAGAAATTGCAGTTAAATGCTCCTCTTAAACGTATCTGTAGTATTCTAAGCCCAGTTTGCCTCTTTGTACTGTTCCATCTCCAGTGACTTCAGTGTAGCATACCCTGGGTTTAACCACACAAGAAAACAACTAAGGCTGCAAGGCTTTTTACTGCCTTTTAGAACATTAGAGGAAAAAAACTTTCTAATATAGGTAAAACTATTTCTGCTCAGGTTATGAAACCGAACGATGTCTGAAATGTAGTTTGTTAATCATTTTATTTGCAGCAGTTTTAAGCACTGTGTGCCTTGTGTACCTTTAAAAAAAAAAAAAGTCTGACAGAACATTCCATTTCTGTTTTTATGAGCTTCCATATTTATTGCAGTCTACTGTGTGTATGAATCTCGGTATTTGTGACAGACTTTTCTTAGTTTATTCCACTGTATACAGACCATATGTTGTCTATGCTCATAAAACATTTGGTAATTGCATGTGCAGGAAAAAAAGAAAAATGGTTATTTGCTAAGAAACCAAAGAACTTTCAGGTTATCCCTGCAGAGGTGTTTTCAAATCCAGCTACAGGAAACAACTGCCCCCTTTTCTTAGGGTTGTGATGAAACTTTGGCAGGATTCTCAGACATATTTGGCACCTCCCTTCTATTGATTTAAACAAAAATTATGTACCTGAATTCCATGAGGATCTTGGCTTGACTGCTGTTGATGTCGATTTTGGATACAAGAGTGCCTTTGTTGGCTCCCTAGCTTAGTGCTTGGGGATGCAGAAGGATTTTTATTGTTTTCAGGATGACTCATGCAAGCAGCAGCACAACAGATGGTGTGGAGTGCAGAACAATAAAGACGAAGATATGAGATAGCTAAGAGAAAACTGGAACAGTCAAAAGGAACAAACGGAGGATGATAGAGGCTGAAAGGATGAGAGAAGGCAGGAGGCTGAGCCTTGTCATGGATAGCGGGGGCTAATGAAGTGTGGAGTCACCACAGGGTGAAGTAGCTCAGACAGCGGTCAGCAGGGAAAACTAAAGGACCCGTAGCCCGAGTGGAAGGAATAGAGGTAACAAAGCCCAGAGTAGCACACAGCTGATGGATAGCCAAGTGATGGATTTAAGCGTGATAAAAGTACTAGAAGAGGAGGAACCAGGAAATGGAAGAACTGAGAAGACTGATAAATGATATCCTTTAAGGACAGAAATAACACAGCAGTTACAAAGAGCAATCAAAAACAGCAGCGGTGTCCCAAAAGCTGGAAGTCTAGAATGACAGCAAAAGAAAAACAAGAGATGACAGCTGCTGAAAGACAACAGTATAAATCCCCAGGAAAAAAGAAAAAAGCCTCAGGTCAGCAAAAGGAGATGAAACACAGAAGTTCTGAGCTGGTGTAAGGGCTAACGGGAGCAGAGAGATACACTGGGGTAAAACACTGAAGAAGTTAAATTTCACAGACCAGTGAAGCAAAGTTCTTGAAAGTAAGAATACAGAGAGCCTGGAGTAATTTATAAGTTTACTAGTGTTCAACTGCTGCTCCAACTCACAGCAGACAGATTCACAGAGAAAGCTGCACCAGCAGAATGCTTCCTAGAAATACCACAGACTTCCTCCACCCACTAATTGCTCTGTTCCAGCATGGTAGCTATTCTGACAGCCACTTAATTCTAAACAGCAGCATAGTTTAGGGACAGACTAACATGGAAATCAACTAGGAAATGAAAAGGCCTTTAAAAAAAGCCTATACATTTTTGTTTTCCTTAAACCAACAACTAACCTATTCTGTTTTGGCAGCAGAAGTTAATAAAAATACTTTCTACTGTCATATGCAAGTCAGATATTTTTTTTTTTCCAGATTGATACGAGAGCAACAGGATCTGTTTTATGAATACACTGCAGGGATGTAGTTGAAGGACAGATTCAGTCATGTACAAAGACCTTTCTGTAACTGTTTTTGAAGATACAGAATGCCGGTGTTTGGAAGGTCAGAAGTTTCATTCTCACCTCTGAAACAGTAAAAATGGGAAGCTGGTGGAAGACACTTCAAAAAAAGTCATTCACACCAACACTACATTAGCCTTATCAGCAAATTCTGACAGGCACTTCACTGGCCTTGCTCTTAAAGCTCCAAATGTCTGCAGTAATTATGGTATTTCTGCCAATCTAGTCAGAGAGTCAACTATTTCACCCCTGAAATACATTATCAGGAGTAAGACAATTCCTTCTTGCAGCTATTTATGCTCTCTTTACTACTAACATACAGGACAAATTGCTCCTTCCCCTTCCACACTTAATTTTATGCCTCATATACTCGGCAGTTAAAACTTCTGCGCGTACCCCAGTATGATACGGCATGGATGCACAAAAAGCAAATGCTCCTATTCCACCTGTGGTCCAGGAGGACTTACCCAGAGGAACACCACATTTTGCCACTTATATTGCTTGTTTAGCTTTACTATTTTGCACTTGGAACAAGAGTGAATAAGCAGGCTTACTCATTTTAGGGCGCTGTTTGTCAAGAGCACTACATGACGTCCTTATTCTGACCTCCAACAGTCTCTTCAGTTTTATGATGTATGCTAATTTATTAAGTATTGCCCATTCTATCCAGGTCACTGGGTGCTGGACAAATCTAGCCAAAGGACAGGCCTCAAAAAAAAATCCACTCTGATAATAAGATATGAACTAATCAGTGAACAGTCTCTAAAAATGGCTTTCAAAGTACTTTTGCACCCAGCTTACAGTTGTTTCAGCTAGACCACATCCCTATAACATGCAAGACAGCTTCAAAAGCTACAGCCTAGAAAACATCTGCTTTTCTTCTATTTAAGGGGCCCATACCTCTCACTCACAGCTTACTCTCAAAAAACTCACGTTGGCTAATTATCTTTTCATCGCTTCCTTCCAGTTGCTCAACATACTATCCTCGCGTCCTAAAGCTTTTTCTTAGGCTGAAGTAATGTTTCTGAAGTTATTATTGCACATCTCTCACGCCCTCCATCCGCATTTAAAGACAGATGAGGGACTGGAAGGTTGAATACAGAGAATATCCAATTTATCACCCAGGAGCTGTCAGGAAGTTACAAGTTCCAAAACTGTTTCAGGCTGTTTGCTGAAGAACACAGAAAGCATTTAACCTTCAAGTTTCACCCTAGAATATCCCTGTTTACCACTAAGCATGTACAATTGCCACCAACAACAAAGGTATTCTACATCCCACCTTAGCACTGAACTTTGCAGTGGAAACTACGAGAAGGAAATCCCAAACATCATACTTTTGCATTCATAAGCCAGCAGATGATACCACCTTGATGTAATTTACTTAATACCAAACGCTATTTCTTGCATTCCACAAGTATAACTGAGCTTTGACATTTATAGAACCTATATGTGATGATTATTTGATGCAAGTGAAACTTTGCCTTGTACCCAGAGAAATTACTAACTGAATTGATATTGTTAAATAGCAGCTTAGCAAGTCACTAACTAGATTCAAGATCCCAGAATGCAGTGCCTCACTTCCATCATATCACCTGTTAAAACACAGTGCAAGTCTGGGCATGCTTGCCTCCCATTACAGTGCCACAGCTGTTGTCCCAAAAAGGAAAAAAAAAAAAAAAAAGAAAAAGAAACCAACCTCTGGTCTTAATTCAGTTCTTAGCTGATGGGTATCCACATGAAACAAAAAGCATCATTAGTTCTCGCCACAGAAATCAAATCACCTAGAAACTCTCCTACTTCCAGCAGTCACTTCCCCAAAACACCACCCTTTAAGAAGATGCATTAATTGCATATTTTCCTGCCTCTGAAGTTCTAACTTCAATTCTCCAGTAATTAGCACAGCTGAAATGCCTCAGGGTCACTGCAAATTGTTACAGAATTGTGCTCTTTTGAGGTTCTTCCAATTGTTCCAATTTATTCATTTTCTGCAATTGTTTCAAATCTCTTTAAACAATGCACTGGAAGAAAAATGTTCTAAAGCAACTGCAAAAATCAAAAGCAGGAATGAGAAATTCCAAAAGTCAGAGCTAACACTACAACTCTTCAAGGAAAACTAGCATTGAAGGCAAAACACAATCATCATATTCACAGAAATGTAATACCATTTATTTCACAGCCACTGTGATGTTGCAAGAAAAAAAAAAAGTTCCATCTGTACACAGCATTTCCAGGCACATCAGAAAAGTGAGCTTTAACTAGAACAAGCATTGAGCTCCAAAAGAAGCTGAAGCAGTTTCAGACTCTTATGCAAGATCCCATCAAGCAAAATAGACTGAGAATCAGAACACTGTAAATTCAAAATAGACGAAGACAGGATAAGATAGATCTCTATTTCAGACATCAGCGTGGACTACTTCGTACCAAAAAATACCAGTAAAAAGCATTAAACATGTTAATTAACAATTACACATTCCTTAAGCCCGTACTCAGACTTACCAAAACACCATAATTATCTTCACCAAAGATACTTATCAGCATCCCCTCAAAACAGCTAAAAAGTCACACTCCTACTGGAATAGGAGGCAGCAGATATAACTGTTTTAATCCAGTTCCAGATCACCCAAGGAAGGTAGCACTCACAATCCATTAATAAAGAAAGAATTACTTACCTCTTTCTGAGATCACGGCTCACCCAGTGTTGCAAAGGAGATCTCTACTTTGAGATACTCCCATTTTAGCTGCCTGCCCTTGAATGATGTTAGCGAGGGGTGGACTGTGGGTCACATATGTTAGTTGCTTCCACCTGTGCTCCCAGGGCTGGCTACGCCCCTTCACCAGGTGCTCAATCACTGCTTCAGGCCCTGATATAACGGATCCCATACACCTGCTAAAATTTTTTTTCAGTGGTACAGACCTTCCAAACATGCTACTGTTCCACAACTTGCAAAAGTTCAGAAATTGTAGTGGGAGAAAAACAAAGAAACCAGACCATCTGACCTTTATTTTTTTACCTAAATCAGGTGGGTTTTTTTGGTTTTTTTTTTTTGTTTGTTTGTTTTCTTAAATCAGTTAATTTTATTAAGAGTTCACTTACGTGTGTGGTAACTTCCAAAAGCTACAAACGTTATAAATACCATAACTACGCCAATGATGCATCACTGCTCCAAAATTACAGTGAAGCCTACGCTGGAACCACAGACTTAGTATTTTCTCCAGCAGGAGTCTGAAAATTAAGACCTCTAGACTTCAGTCTGCCCCTTTTCTGTTACTTGGAAACAGGCCAAACAGGTGTTTTTAATCAAGGAAAGCTGCATTCCTGTATTCTCTGCTTTACCTTTAACACAGTGTCTCAACTGTAATTTCTCACCCTAGTTGAGATCACCGAACACGGACTGGAATTACTGCTAATTAAAGTTCTCTTTCTGTCTCTTTGTTCTTAGTACACTAAAACCCTAGAGGCCACCTGCTGTTACCTGTCACGAACAGCAGGCATTTACACAAAAGACCCACCTTTCTTTCTCTGACTCCCCTAATGTACGGCAATTATAACTTCCTCCCAGTTGATGTCAAAGTGTCCTGCAGAAATTTTTCTATGTGTGACATGAAGTCCCCAGCCCAGATCCCAAATGAACCAATCTTCAGTCACAAATACTGAAAAGTTCCTACCTAGCACACACCTGTATCCTGGGTGGTCTGTCTTACTTCTGCTCTGCATTCTGTTTTGTGGTTCTCTCTCTACCTCTGCTTGAGCATAGCACCTGAGCAGATCTGGGTTCAAAGCCTGTGATCAAAGAAATATCAAAGACTATTTAACTTTGTTTGCAGGAGACAGTCATTGTCTTAAGTCTTATTTTCCCACAACTATGCACTTACAAATCCAATTTGTTCCATCACTTATAATCAAATGCATTTTATAGACCACAGGCATTCAACTATGTAATTAAAACCACGGTTTAAGAGTATGCTCATTTAGATTTGGTGGCAAATCCAAACACTGAATTTGAACAGCAATGGGAAAAGTACCAAGCAAGAGGGAGATCAGAACAACTGTAATCAGTTATATATTTGTTTGACTTTCCCCAAATGTATTAATGTATGTAATGTTGCAGACTTAGACAACATCAAATCTCCCTCCTTTCAAGTAAGCATATGTCACACCAATATCTGAGACCACAAGATAACCACTTTGAAAGGAACAGGAACTTTGAAGTTATTAACCTCACAGAACAGCTTAAGCTACCCTTAATCTTAGTAAAACACATGAAAGACCAACAAACACAGAAGTCACACTGCATCTAAGAACGAGGGAATGAAAACATAATGAGGGGAATATGCTGAGGGTAAATAATTAACAACTAGCTCTGAAATGAGGTTAACTATATGCACAAATATACATACAACTGCAGGAATAAAAACACCTCAGTGACAGTTACTTTACAGAAAAAAATAGTGCCTCAAACACGTGGCTCATGATGGTAACACTCGGTCTTTAAACGATAAAGACAAAGCAAGTTGGAGCCTCAACTCTCTAACAGAAAAGCAGCAGCTACAGAAGTAAATTAACTTGATTAGTGACAGCAGCATATCATTTAGATACAGGACAAGTGCACAGAAAATATGAGATTTCTTGCCCTTGATACCGATAAAAAACAAACTACCCAGCTATGAGAAATAGAGCAGAAATGATGCATTCATGGTACAGTAGAGTATATCAAGCCTGGATGCAGAATAGGCGATGCATGCATGAGAACAAGTTTCAGGAACTAGATCAAATTCAAATAACTTCATAGAAAATAAGTTTTATTTGGCTTCTTTCGTACACTTTTTAAAAAACAAAAGCACATTCATACAGTTTGCCTCTCCCAGTGGATGTCCGGAATTGCTCATACAAAGCCATTATTGATAAGGCAAAAGGTGCCTTGGAAATCATTTCAGACACATTGCATTTGGACTGTAAAGCATCCAAAGTTATTTATTTTCAGATTTTAACGTGTTTCAAGTGTTTCTTGTCCAATACACACAATTCTCCCACACAGAGAAGAGGGGACAGACCTTGCAACAGAGAACTGTAAAACCAGCAGGCAATATCATTTCATGGCAGAGCTAAAGACAGGTTTTCTGTTTCATTGGGAATTAGAAAAAAAAAAAAAAAAAAAAAAAAACAGAACAACTTCAGTAACCTTCTCCTTTCAAAAGCCCTAGAACAGAAATGATACAATGCTGTTTTAAAATGACAAATCAGCCATTGGTAGTGAAAAACTGGTTGCAGAGAGCACTCTCTTCAGATACTCCTCATGTTCAGGTCTCTCTCCTGGTGGTAATGACTATGGAATTTGTTTCTTACTGCTGCTTCTTAAACACTTCAGGAAGAGGAGCACATTCACCCTTGGCATTCATACATCACAAGAGGTACTAACCCATCAAGTAGCCCCTACAGAAAGAAAATTGTTAGGAAAAAAGTTAGCAAACAAAGGCAGGACTTCCTCAAAAAGCAAAAGACTCACGGTATTAAAACAAAAACCACAGCCTGCCAAAACACTCTCCACATCAAGGCTATTTAAAACAGTACGTCCTGCACAAAGCATACACCAGCCCGCATAACTACACGTTCCTTCCTCATTTAACTTCTCTAATGATTCCTGAAAATGGATCAGACTGCTCTCAATCCAACTCCAGCAATTGTTTAGAATTTCTGAAGCCCAGGTTACACCTTTTGAAAGCAGCTTCATTTGCACCCTTGACACAAACTGCCAGTGTTAAAGACATTCAGGATATCCTGACAACTCCCAACAATGAACACAATTCTGAGCTCTTTTTCTCTTCATCTTCTCTGAAGCCCTTTAAGGATTTAATAACTGTCACAACATACATCATCAACGAAACAAGGAAAACATATAGCAAGTAGTTATCCAGCAACCAAGGAACCCACGATGTCTGCATTCTGAAACACAGTTTCTTAATACACATAAAGATTAAACATTTAAGAAAGGAGTGATGACTGGCATTATAAAGGCAACACCTCATAGAGCTGCTCCAGAAATTAATTACTGGTACCTCTAAACTCCTGGTTTCAGATATTTTAAATAAAAGAGATGGAGTTAGAAATAGAGAAAACAGAAATTGAAATTCCTGCATTTGTAGCTCCAAGTCTTCCCTACTTTTTGGTCTCCGAGTATCAATGAACCAAAATGTTGTATGTAATGCTTCAGTGTTATGTTCAGTTTTGCAGCAATGGAGAAAAAAAAATTAAGAACAAAAAGAAAAAATAATCCACATCACCTTTATTTCAGGTCTGCCTTGGATATTTCTGAAAACCTGTTATCACTGCAGGCAGTTTAGTTACAACCTTTCACGTACATTGTCAACATAAACAATTCATTTGCCATTTTCAGTGCAACTTAAAATTCATCACAGCTCATACTCACTAATCACATCATCTGACTTACCAGGATCTGTCTAAAAAAAAAAAAACCTCTTTTTGAACCACAGCACAATCTTAGAGCAGCTGGGCCCCAAAGTTACCCACTTTATTCAAGACAGGCTGCTCCAAAAAAGCACTGAAGAAAAGCAATTTATAGCCAAGGTCCAGACGTTTAGAAAACCCAATTTTATTTCCTACTACCCTGGCATTTACTACTGACACCACAAAAGAGAAGCAGAGAAAGTATTAAGCCACTTACGGTAATTTCATCCTCATGAAAACTCTGGCCATGAAGAAGCTCAAAAGCACACTGACAAATCCAATGAAGAGCAGGAGAAACCTATTCAGCTTGGGGATATTCGGTGCATTGGATCGATCCAAAATGATGAATCCTAAGCCACCCATTGTGAACAGGAAGCTAGATGCGAGCCCTTCCATAATATACTGTCCATTTACTCTATAGGAAAAGATGAAAGAGTTAGAGAAAGTCTGAAGTAGTTATTTGTATTTCGAAAGGCAGCTACTCAACCTGCTTTAGAAGCCATGCACATGATTATTAATTTTGCCAGATGACTTCCCCAAACAAAGTAAATTCTGAAAATTTACAGTACACAGCTATGTGAAAACTTTAAAATGTAATTTAGCTCCTCTACTAATAGCCTGCAAAGCACACGATGGTTTTATGCACAGGAGTGTATACCATTGGATACCATGCAAGCTCATCAGCTTACAGAAATACCTACTCCAAAAGTAGCCACCAGCTTTCACAGTTGACTCAAGACACGGAGCTGGGGCCAACAAGCATTCCATGGCTTATTTCCACCATGATGTTTAGGCAGCTGCACCCTAACTCCCAGCCTGGAACAAACCCCGTTCTGAGCACTGCGCTGGCACGTGAAGCACACCTGCAGGTTCCAGCGCACAGCAGAAGCAGCTCCTGCCTGCAGTGGGTTTTGCTACTTGCACGCTGGGCACGCACCCAGATCAGGAGTCTTCTGCACACAACAGTAACTATTTCTATTGTGAATTTTGATGCTTTTTTTTTTTTTTTTTAAATGGCAAACCAAAGGCCAGACTTTGGACAGGCTCAGGCTTTCGGTGAGCTCGAGGCAAGCTCCGTAAGCACAGCTTCTTCATCTGCGTATGTACACGGGGCCCTGCTCCCACCTGTAAGCCAAGAAGGCCACCGGCCGCTGATGCCCGTGTTCATCCGTCATCGAGCCCACGCTGGGGGGTTCCACGATCACATCGTAGATGATTCCTGCGAGGAAACAAACAAACAAACAAACAAACAAACAAACAGGGCGTCAGCTTCGGGCCTCAAGCGAAGGGGGAGCCTGGAGCTGAGCGGCTTCGTGTCCCCCGCCCCCTCGCGTCGCGCTGCCGGCGGTACCTCCGGTGATGAGGAAGTAGGACACCACGACCAGCACGTAGACCGTCATGGCCGACGGCATGTGCACCCATCCCGGCCGCTTCAGCTTGATGTTGGGGCACTCGAGGACGGCGAAGGGCAGCCGGAACAGCGTCTCCATGGCGGCGGGGCGCTCCGCTCACACGAAGGCGGAAACGGAAACCCAGCCGGGTCCTGGCAGGGGAAAGAGAGAAAAATTAATCTAGTAACTCAACAATAAAACCAAAGAAAAAAAACAAACAAACAAACAAACCAAACACTCCGCGCCGTAATGGAAGATACCCTCCAGAAACCCTCCGGACGTGCAGAAGCCCTAGCCGCTCCTCGGAGGGTAACGACCTGCTTTACCCACCTGCCAGGGCCTAGCAGCCTTGACGTGTCGCTGCCGCGCGGCGGGGAAGGCGCCCGGCGGAGCTGTGCCCGTGGGACGGGCCGCGCGGGGGCAGCAGCGCGCCGCCGCCTCAGCGCCCTCGTGGGGAGCGGGGCCGGGCACTGCGCGGCCGCGGACCCACGCAGGCTCAGCGGAGGCCGCGGAGCGTGGGCCAGTGGGGCTGCGAACCCCGGGAGGAGCCGTCCATCCCCGCTGTTGACTCATTAGCAAAGGGTTCTGACTTGTAGTGTTTACAAGTTTTCCTTCTAACCCTTCCTAAAGTACTCTCCCCCTCCGACCTTCCTTCTGCCCCAGAGCCCTGTGCCTGCCCTACACTTCCCACTGCCACGTCAAACCGCCGCTCCTACTAGCGCAGGAAGGCAACAGCTAATAAAACTTTAACCACGTAAACTAACTATAGTAACAGCACCTAAAAATGTCAGGGCATTTAACATTAAGCCTTAGAACAGCCTCTAGCGAGCTGCAGCCTTCAGAAGGAATCGTACACGACCTGCTGAGACACGAAGGCCTCAGTCACTGAGACTTACTGCATCAATCCGTTCTGAGGATGATGCTGTAAGGACTTGGGGCACTGAAGAACTAAACCTCCCGGGTGCAGCAGGCTCTGCCCCGCGCAGCGCTGGTGTGTGCAGGATCACAGCCACCTCCAGTGCTGAGCCAGCGTAGGCACCGTGTGAACAGCCACAACACTGCAGCACATACTAAAAATCAACAAAAAACTAACTACCTTTGGCTTACTCTAGCTCTGTTCCTCTTCATCTGGCACTGTCTTCTCGTCTTTAGCCAGCTGTTTGCTTTTCTCTTTTAGATGTCTTCCAATCACTTCATGTACAGCCGCTGCCATGAGAAAAGGGGCTGCTCAGTACTCCCAGTCTGTCTCAGGATTGTTAGACAGAGCTGGGAGCCCTGTTTGATCAGGCCTGCTTCTCCTCCATGACTGTGCACAGCATCCGAACAGAACCTGTTACATCAAAATCCATTTTTGCCTTTACCAAGCTGTGAGAAGCTCTTACCAGCTCTCACTGGCATGCTGAATGACAAGACACCAGGAAAGTGGAACTTTCATTTATTGGGCAGAAAATACAAATAGATTTACTTTGACTTCTGGCTCTGTGCTTGTGCCTTCAACACTTTCACAACGATCTTCTGCTCCTCAATAAGGAAAGCTCTCTTGATTCTGGAAAGGAAACACAACATCATCAAGACACGTATCCAATCAATTAAGAACACAAAAATAAGAAAGCTGCCATCAGTTCTGCTGACTCCAATGCACAATGTTCTGTGTGGTGTTAGCTCCATATTACTTTAAAAGAAGTTGTCAGTGTTCTTTGCCCGCACCAAAAGATGGGAGCGGGGGCAGTGGCAGCATACACACATACAGGTTTGGAGAAAAAGCCCTTGTTTGTTTGCAAATGTAGGGCTGGTGCCTTGTAGGCAGGTAAGGCAAATCCTGATGGCCTCAGTAACTTAAAAGGTAGAAAAAAAAAAGCTGAAATCCTCAGTGGCTAACTGATTTAACAGTACTTCAAATACTAATTGGTAAGACCAGCTGGTCAGCTCTCTTCCTCAGAGCTACAGGAAAACGGACATGAGTTCAGTCAGTAAAACAGTAACAGCTGCCCTCTCAAGATTACAGCTTCTTTGTCCATAAACAAACAGTGGCAGGTCAAGTTATGCCTCAACACAATTATTTCAAAAAGGCATACAGGTCCACCGCATAGATGGATCAGCGTGATAGTCCTCATACATTGGAAGCCTACATAAAAGGCAGAAACAGCCTACCAGAAATGCTTCAAGAGACAAGGGACAAAGAGCTGCCAGTTGCAAAGAAGGTGACAGCATTTTTGTGTATTTTTAGGCAAAGACAGACACACACTGATCTATTAAA
Source organism: Oreortyx pictus (assembly GCA_036925125.1). NCBI lineage: Eukaryota > Metazoa > Chordata > Aves > Galliformes > Odontophoridae > Oreortyx > Oreortyx pictus. Next base: position 51,327,003 of record JAUPFR010000005.1, on the reverse strand, counting down.
AACAAACTATCAAGTTCACAGTGTTTGGGAAGCACTCAAAAACCCAGCACCTAACACTGAGAAGTTATGCTAAAGAGCTGCAGCTGTAACTACCTGTCTTCAGTGGCACCTAATGTGATTTAGCTTAGAACTCGTAGAAGAGGAAAAAAAGAGGCTGGCAACATTTGCACTACAGATGAAAAACTGGCATTATGCTGCTGACTCCAGAGATCTGCTTTGATTATCATTCACGGGGATGACATACTGTTTGTAATACACATTGTTCCTCACACTTATCAAGGAAGTATACAGAAATACAGCTGTGACACAATAAAACTTCATTAAGGGAAGCTTAGCAAGAGTCACCTTAAAGCTTAACCACTGTGTAAGGTGCTGACAATCACGGAGTACCAAAAAAATCAGAAGTCAAAAACTAAAATGATGTCCATGGGTCTGTGGGTCCCCCAACACCAATTGTCACGGAACCAGGCCAAACCAGCCCGTAAACCGTTGACAAATGATCTTTCACCAACATTTTGGATAAGACAAAGCAGAAGAACAAAAATCTTCACTCAGTATAAAAACCCAGAACGATGTTTAACACCGAACCACAAAGAACAAACTCTTTGTAAGAGCTCCAAACACAGGATCCAGCTCAAATCCCAAAGGAAAAATTCCACACCTCGCTGCTAATGTACCCCACGTATCCCTCACCCCACCCCCCATTCTACTATGCCAGAAGAGCATTCAAAAATTTTGGCCTGCACTACAAAGGCACACTAAGATTCAAAACTCACATCAAGTCACCGCAAGAACAGAGTTAGTCTGCTGTAGGCTCACCTGTCACGGACACACTTAGCACACATGGAACCACCATAGGCTCTGCTGACATGCTTCTTTGTCTTTGACAGCCTCTTAAGAACTTTAGGACGCACAGCACGCACCTATAGAAAGCAGAAATTGGAAGCATAGAAGAGAGCACTGCCTACCTTTGGGTAACAGCTACATTACAAAAACACACTTGGATAGTTTGTCTTCAAAAAGCATCAAGCATAAAGCTGACTACTGAACAGGCAGAAAAAGTGACTGAAGCCACAGCTTGCATCCATGCTGCCCGCAGCGTTCCAAAGCTGATTTTTTCATCCCACAGGTTTCTCAACACATTAACTTCTAGAACTGCTTATGAACAATGATCACTTACACAAGGACGGAAACTGACTGAAAAATAAGACATCACTCAAGCATTCTGATCTGCCAGTAACAGCAACACCATTAATACAGGAATAAATTCGTGAATAAAGCAGCACATTAAAATACAAAAGTCATTCCTTTTCCCCTAAAAATCAGTCAAATGAGGCAGGTTTCACAAGCCTAATAGACCCAGTTCTAACTTCTAGCCCTGCTACAGACTCATCCAGCAAAATTTACATCAAAGACTCTTCTTGAACACACGAGGAAAAAGACACCTAACAATAAACTTTTTTTTTTTTTTTGCACTAAATAAGAACGAAATTGCTCTCAAACTCTTATGCCAGTAACCCTAAGACTTACACCACGAAGTCGTCCTGGGCATACACCACATGCTGACTTCGGTGCCTTCCCTACTTTCTTGGTGTAGAGGTAAACAATCCTGTTTCCAGGTGTTCGAGACCTACGCAGGGCAAAAAAAACAAACAGTCAACAATCAAACCATAAGCTTGGTTTTCTTCACCACGATTTTCCTAGGAAGTGCAGCTTACGTACAGCCTGGTCTTGTTGGAAGCTGTGTTGTAGGATAACCTACGGCGGTAGGTCAGGCGCTGAACCATTTTTCACACCTAAAATAGGCAAAAACAAAGGTTTAAGAGCTCAGTCTCCAGACGGAAGCTCACAGGGCACAGCATCATCTGCACCGAACCACAGAGTTTGAAAGCTGCTCTGAAGCGAACATGGCGCTTCCTTTCCCCCTCCCAGGTGACAGCAGCTGCAGCAGCACGGCTCAGGGCCCAGCCGGGTGCCCGCTCACGGCCCAGCCCGCCGCGGCGCTGGCAGCACAGCAGGACACATCGCCACACGACCAAAGGACGCCGACCCGACGGCGGCTGCCGACCCCACCGAAGCGCCCCGGCGGTCGAGGCCTGTGGCGGCCCCGTCCCTCCGCCCCCCCCCGAGAGCGGCCGGTGCCGCCCCAGCCCCACGGCACAGCCACACGCGGAGCCCCCGGGGCCGCGCCCAGAGCTCGCCGGGCCACAGATGGCGACGGATGGACGCCGATAGGCGCCGGCGGCCCGCGGCAGCCCGCCGCCATACCTGCTGCCGCCGGATCCGGAAGAGGAAGTAGAAGCTCCCGGGTCGAGGTTGAAATAGTGGCGCTCCGAAACCCGGAAGGAATAGCGGCGCTTCAGGCTGGGCGCCGCCATGCTGTACGGCGGCGGGGCTGCAGGGGCGCCGACATGTTGTACGGCGACGGGGCGGGTAATGCGGGAGGGGCTGGATCTGCCCCAAAGAGCCCTGTGTCGCCGGCCTCACCTCCCCTACCCCTGATTTACCTGCTGGAAGCCACGCTTCTTGCCTCTTCCTTGTAGCTGTTGCCAGCTACAGGCAGAGAGCTGCACGTAAAGCACGTAGGGCTGGATGCCTTCGTTAGCTGCTGCAGCTTTGCTTCCCGAGAGCGGGGCACACTCAGAACCCTTTGATGTGCACTCCTGGCCTTATTTATGGATTCGGAGCTCGCAGTTCACTGTTTTCGATCTGCACTTATTTTTGGGGGGGGGTGTTAATTATTGACTCTTTTTAAGTGCAAAGTACGGACACCGGAATTTTTCTAATTCACAAAGGAAGAGAAAATACGTGTGAACTAGATTTTAGGATATACTTAAAATTGGAGTGTATTTCCAACAAGTGCATTTCAGAGCAATTAGAGTCGTTTACATGAACTTTCTAGGCCCTGAACCCTGAGGGGAATAAAAAAGCCAATTAAATTACATTAAATAATCGTGCATACATATGAAAGTGTAACAGAATCCAATTGTTAAAAGAACAGCACTATTAAATGATGAAGGAACAGTTTAGCTCAGATGTTGCAAGAGCAACAGGTCACCACTTTATTACTGAGCAACGGTATTGATGTTTTTGGAGCTTACCCAACTGGGGCTGTGAACTCGACCACGGAGAATTTAGAAGCTGGCACTTCAATGCCAGCGATGCTCTGCCCTACATTTTCAACTGTTGTCTTTTTCTTTTGTAAGAGGTACGGGGCTGTCAGACAAGTCACTTGCAAGAGCATCTACAAATGCTAGCTTTATGACAACTGGTTTAGTGCGATCTAGTTTGAGGACAATATTTGAAAGACGAGCGTGCTAAACCCACTTCTTATGAACTAGTGCTAGTCAAGGGGCTCTCCCTTGCTCTCTGATACTACTACTTCTTCATAGGACCAAACTTCCTCGTTGGGGGGCAGGTTTTTCCATGTCCAACTCTTTCCATTGACTCCTCCTGCACTTTCTTCTTTCCCTGAATACAACAAAGAGGATGGAGTAGCAAATGCACAGACCACCGTCTTGGAAATGGACCAGTGGCAGCCATAAAAAGCATTCTTTTCCTAGTAGGAAAGTGGAAGCATAGGGCCTGTGGGTGCAGTCTTTTTCCTTAAGAACCCATGAGGTTTCCAGGGAGTATTTGCTTATTGTCAGTGTAAAAACAGAAAACTCTTTTCTGCCAAAGATGACTGGAAAGATAAACATTCCTGGTGGCAGATCAGCAATGTGTAGCATTTTGCATGGGCCAGCCAGTTGTCACCGTGTTCCATTTAATGTTCCAGAAAGATTGCTTTGTTCATTGTTTAAACCCATTTCTTGCTACGTCGACCATTCTTGCTTTCTTTTTCACAGTTCTCTCCTTACCTTCCTGTCTATCCTTGTCTATGTACACAGCCATTCACATCCTCACATGGAAAAGTCAATTTCAGTAAAAGCACAAGTGCCAACATGGGTAAGGCTCAATGAGCCTGGCTGGACCTCTGAAAATCCTCGTTCTTTACTTTTGTGACCCTCTTGCCTCTCTTCCAGGGATCTCCCAAGCCCTTCTAGGGCTCCATTGTTCCACCAGCCTCTTCCCATGGATCCCCATGCTTCAGCAGCCTCTGCAGTCATAGGAGCTCTCCTGCATCGTAAGTTTCAACTTAAAGAGGAGCGATTGTTGTCACCTTTATTTGCCTCTGCCCTGTCTGTGTCCAGACAGTGTCATAGGCTGGAGAATTCTCAAAGGCACAGGAAGGAAAGCAAGCCCGTGTGCAAGCACATAGTACAAAAAGAGAGAAATAAAGTGCTGGCAGAGGGATGTACTTCTCCTGTTAACTCTCAGCCACAATAACATTTCTTTGAACAGCAGTAGGTATGTCTTTCAGAAATGCCTCATTTAAAGCAGAATCCAGCCTTGTGTGCTGCTCCAATACAAGCAGCAGGAATAGGTCTTTAAATGAGGAAAGAGAGCAAGAAGCCTTGCAAATGTACTAGGAGCCAACTGAAAGGGCGCACAGAGGAAGAAGTCCTGTGGTCTATTGTCTATCTGGAGTGGGTTTTTTTTCCCCTTAAAAATCACATTATCTTTTCTTGTTAAATACATGGCATGTGTCACAAAGACGATATTCATTTATATCAATGTAACCTTTCACAACATGGACCTGTGCAAATTACGTTACAAGAAACTGAAGTTCATTTCCATTTCAGTGGAGCTTGTTAAACAAGCAAAATTATTTTGTAGCAAAGGGAAAAACAATTTAGTGGAATGCACTCCAAGCATAGAAAGTACATAACATCATATTTGGGTTGAAACTTTTTCTGTCAGAAATGTCATAACCCCGTAAGAAAGAGAATTAAAATCCCGTTATTTTAATTTACATCTAGCCACGAGATAAGTAAAGTTATCATTGAAATTCTAATTAAATAGGATGATTGACTAAGGTAGGACATCAAAGAAGAGAAGTGAATATGATAAGTCAAAGTCTTATTAATTAGTCCGCGTGGAAGAAATTCCAGGGACGTCAAGCTGAGGCTGCTGCAAGGAGAAAAAAAGCAGACAAGAAAATGTGTGTTTCTTTGAAGTTAGGAACTGAGATAGTGATGGAGGTAATTGTGTCTGACTGGATCCAGTAATGAAGAGCCGTAAATCAGACCTAGGAATCGGAGGAAAGATTCCAGTAACGAATGTGGCTGCCCCCCTGCTGTGAAGAAACAGAATGCAGAGCTGACTAATTGACCCAGTCTATCTCCCAGTAGCTCTCTGTTATTATTTATTAATTTTTAATTTCTGAATTATTTACGTTCTGGGAAATTATTTTTGACAGCCTGTTAGGCGTGCCAAAGTTAATGGAGGATGAAAGGACCGGTACTAGAATTAGCAGGGATGTAGTCACAGGCTACTGAATTTAATGATTTTGGAAGGGAAAATTGATTTCACACAGCGTGTCACTTTATACTACTTTAGGGATACACCAGCTATTTGATTAATTGAGGAATAACCAACTCAAAGTATATTTGAAGTGTAAATGAATCACAGTGCTCAGCTGTTTATTTTTCCCCTTTTCTGATGAGAACACTGAGTTTGCTTAAAGTTGCTGATTAAAACCAATACAGGTAAGCCCTTTGCTCACACCTGCTTATTTTCCCTTGCCTTTAAAAAAAAAAAATCTAGCCATCTGGAGGAGACATGTAATCCTCCATTCCACTTGGGATGGAGCTGGTCCTTCCCACACAAAGCCTAATTAAACAGGCTTTGTGCACACTCCCTTCTCCCTGCAGAAGTCTTCAGGAGGAGCACAGCATCCAGCCTGTGGGCAGAGCACGTGCTGAGACGTGAAATCTCGCAGCTGCATTTCATCTAGTCCCTGAGGCGAGGGAGCGGTCCCTGGCCCAACACTTTTCCCCTGTAGGTCCTCCTGCTGCAGCCGTGTTATGCTGGTCCGCCCATCCATCGTACGGAGTGATGATAAAATAGAGGGACTCTGGGTAGCTCTTCTGTGCTGTGTTTCATCCTCAGTGCCAAATACAAGCTAAATCCTGTCTGCTGCTCACGTCTAAGCCTTCTGGCCCTCCAGGCATCAAGGGCATGGAGGCAATCTTTTCCCAGAAATGTGTAGAATGCCACAGGCAGTTCACATCTCCAGAAAGATTCGTGCTGGAAATGTCTCCTGAGTTACTCGAGATGAGCGCATCTCTGCTCCTTCCCATGAACGGCGGCTGCTTGAAGCAAGCCGTGAAGCTGCCCTACTCCTGAGCTGCATTTGGTGTCTGAAATGGGGGATCAAAGTGGCACAGCTTCCTATGGCAAGCTTGGATAAATAACAAGGGCACTGCGATCAGTCAGGTGTACACTGACTCTGGTTACCTTAATTTGGGGTGTATGTAATGGATTGTCTTCTCATGGCCTTACAAGTCCTCCTAAGCACATTCCTAATGGGCCTACATCCAGTTTTCTCATCTTAAAAACAAGAGTAACTCATGTTACTACCTAAAGAAATCTCAGGGATTGTGTGGAGATTAATATGTTGGGTTTTTTTACTTATAAAAGTTTCGGGAGAGTGGCAAACACCAAATACGACGAGCAGTTACTGCTCTTCACAAAGCTGTCCACCACAATAAATGACTCAAAGCCATCTGCTGTAAATTTAAACCATCCCCAGTAACAGGTGAAAAGGATAGAGGCTAGACTCCATTTCTAGTCCAATGATCAATAAAACTGCTCTGAATGTACGGGGATCAAACTATTGAGTGAGAGATGAAGCGTCAAAGGTGGCATTCTGGACATTTTGCTGTGACTTTGCTCCTTAAAACACAAAAAATTCTCATGGCAAATGTTGACTGTATTGAGGTGAGGGGAGAGGTAAAAATCATGCATCAGTGTATCCTTAAATATATGTCTGTGTTCACGATTTAAAGATAGATGAAGAGGTACAGGAAGGTTTTTCTGCTGGGGTTCTAGAAGGGGTTTATAATTCATTTAAATGCTTTCCTCAGGTCATTTCTGTGAGCACTTCAGGAGCACCAGGAACATTTTTTTGTGATGTTTTACTCACAGGAACACATAGGCTAGCCTGGTTCTTCTGTTACCTTTTGGATTATACCAGTGTCAGTTAACTCTGCAGGAAGGGTCAGCATAAACAGCGTGTTAGGGGATGTGTGTGACCTGTGGCCTCTGCTCTTGGGATTGCTACATGATTATTTTTTTCTGTCAGCATGTGCAGACTAGACTGGCTCCTAGAACAAAAGCCTGAATCTCTTGATGAAGATGATGCAGCATGCTCTGTTGTGGTGTATCGAAATGAATCCACCACAGAGCTGGATTCTCCCTGTTTCAATATTAAAACAAAGGGGGTATGCTTCCAGTGCAGCACCCTGGGAATTCAGCTCATAAGTCCAATTAACGACAACTAATTCCCCATACTGCATATTTACCCCTAAGAGTTAGCTAGATATAATAAGTCATGCATTTTGCATTTAAGCTTCTAATGCCCAGAGGATAACAAAAATCTATCCTGATCACTTTTTATTTTCATCATATGAAGTGAGAAGAAAGCATCCTCCCTTCCCCCTTCCGTTAAGCATATACATATTATGGCACTGCGTCTATGAAAAAAGCTGTCTCTTGCCTTCTCCCCATTGCTTCATACCCTTCTTTATAAATGCCTTCTGAGAAGGAAACAGAACCCCTTTGGATGCACCTTCAGTACAAATGAATGCACTCTGAAGCCTTACTCGCCCTGCTACAAAGATCTACTGCTAACTCACTGAACCAAGACTACAGTCCTTTAACCTGTAGGGCTGTGTCACCTGAAATGTATGGTCCCCACACACTGGTTTTCACTACAGGATCTATCAAGGCGGTGCCCTGCTGTGGCAGTGAACATATTTTAAAAGCTATAACTCTAACATAGTGCAAATGGTAATGACTGTGCTACAGCATGCTAAAGATTAGGCAAATACTTGCAACGATCTTCTGGAATTCAAATTTATTTACAATTGAAGCTAGATCCAAACCAAGCCCTCCAATAATAAAAGCCCAGCATGCTATTCCACATGGTAAAATGCAAAGGGGAGAGGAGAGAGAGAGAGACCATATGCATGCCTAAGGCTGTGGATATTTTTAGTCTAATTGTACCTTAACAATTAGGAACACACTGAAATATCTAAATAGGTGCCTGGATACCCACTTACAGGTAGCTAATAAAAAAAAAAAAAGTAAGGTCTATTGTTACCATTTGCATCTATATTTCCGAAGTTTTGTTACAAGGAAATAATGTCAGATAGCACACGATCTCCATGGTTGAAAGGAATGTGGGAGAAAAAGGAAATGGTTTGAGGAGAAAACAACAGAGCATATTAAAAGAGAAAGCATGTTACACTGCTTGATAGCAACACAAAATGTGGCACTGTGCTAAAAGAAACGCCTGGATGAACGTTTGGTAGCTGTGACTGCAGAGCAGCAGGTTATCTATCGGACAGAGAGCGACTCACAAAATATTTCTGCAACACTGCACTTTGCTGCGCATGGCAAAAACCCCAGAAGGTGTTATTTTTTCATAAAGCTGTGGCGAACTTGGCGTACGCTTGGGATCAGACAGTCTGCTCCTTATGTGAGATTCTGAGCTGCATACTCACAGATTGGAGGCCAAGATTCTGGAGCGGCTCCCAGCCAGCTTTCCAAGTGCTTGCTCCCAGGCCAGGTTTTCTACAGGTCCAGAGAGCAGAATGACTGCACGGGAGCTCAGCACTTCTTAACATCCCAGGCTAACTGGCAGCAAATGACCAAAGGTCCGATGGACTGACCCTGAAATGGCTTTGTGCAGAGCAGCACAGTGCCTATACTTGCATAACTCCTCGTGGTCCAACTTTCCACTCACCAGAAAGCGGCAGCAGGCTGCAGCACTAATGATTCCTTCTCTTCTGAAGCCTCAAGACTTTATGTGCTTTGAGGAGATTGAAGATAAGCATTAAATTTTGATTAAAGGGACACTGCCAACTTATGTTAAGCTTAGAATTTAGGTTTTTCTAACAGCCAGGTGTAGGTGGATGGGAGCTTCTAAATATTTATTTGCAAACAGGGCAAGGGCAAATATCTTTGAGCTAGGAAGAAAAGACATCAACAATTATCTTGATTAGAAACAAAAGTAACATGGTCCAGACTAGTTTTCCTGCTTAGGGAAAAATAACTTCAGATGGGAGATACCATATCATTTCCCAAATTTATTACAGCCTACAAGATACTTCTGCTGAGTGAGAAGCTCTTTTGCTTGCTTGTTTGTTTGTCTGTCTGTCTGTTTGTTTGTTTCTTAATATGTTTGTAAAAATGATACAGAGCCACTGCAAAGTGCTGTTTCAGAGAACTGGCTGGGGTCTGGAGAGAAAGGCTACCACAGGTACACTGGAATGGGGACAAGGCTGTACCTAAGAAATGACTTTGCATCTGCTTTTGCTTTGTAGGAATATAAATAGAAGGCCAAGATACCTTGAATTTGACACACAGTCCATGGCAGTTGACTGAGGAGCGGCTAATTACTTTCTATGATCACAGAGATTTCCTGTAACTCATTTTTTCTATGGTGGCACCCAGATCTGAAGCAAATTTTCCAAGGAAAGAACCTGAACTACAGCGCCTCACTGTGACTTTAATGTACGCTAGCCCTACGAAGAAATAGGGCTACACAGAATAGTTCATTCTCAGAGAAATGACAGGAATGTGAACCCAGATCTTCATCTGATAAAAACCAGTTCCCTGCACAGAACTATGCTGATTTATAATAGCCAAGGGTCTGACCCCACATCCAAGCAAACACTAGCTGCACTCCCTCAAATCTGCTGTTGCAACGCTGTAGCTCAGTTTAATCCTGGCTATACCAAAAACTGTGTTTCTGCTGTAGGTTCCTCTACTACCTCTGTAATAAGACTTTCAAGGGACCAAGACAAAGAAATCAAAGTGAAAAGCAGCAGTGGCTGTGATTTCGTGGTCCCAGAGCACAGAAATGCAAAGAAGACCTCAGGGAACCAGCCCTATGGCTTCAGATACATTTTGAGTGCAAGGCTAGAGCCACCTGCCAGGGTGTGTGCAGCAGGTGAGAGGTGCTTGTCAGAGCACTATGCATTAAGTATATATTGTAGGTATAAGGAAGAATGAAATAAGGCCGTGCTACTGCATCAGAGATGACAGAGTGCAGAAGAGCTCTGGAACACAAATTGAAAACTACTTGTTAAACAAGGTTAATTTGTTCGTCTTCCACAGTATAAGATGGCTTCAAACACTTCTAAACTAGGTCATTTGACTGCTCAGGAAATACATGGTGCTAGGCAGCTGTCTTCAGCAACAAGTTTATTGGAGAGTTTGATTGCATCCCAAAAGCATGCTAGATATTTCTGACCATATCAAAGAAAACTCAACTATATTATCAAGGCACACTAATGAGGCGGTTTGTTTAATTGAAATACTTTAAGTTTCCATGTAGTACAGCATGAAAAAATCATTATTTTCATTAGATGAGCTACTCGTTAGCTGAAAATCTAAGTTACAAAATATCACAGTGTGAGATAATAAATACATTGTAAAATGCATTAAATCCAGGTTATTAAAAGGAGTTTCTATTTAAAACATATAGCCCTGTACTCTGAGCATATCTCCAGTGTTAGGAATCAGGTCTGGTTCTTTGGAAAATACAGCCCAACCCAGGGGACCCTGTTGCCCTCTCATTGAAATCACTATCAAAACTCCAATCTTTCACGACTCGGATAATTGACTTGATTATTCTGTGTCGTGATTCTGTCGTAGGAATTTCTGCTCTCAGAGCTAGAAGTTGTGGGACTTGCCCAAAGGGCCTCAGCATGTCCTTGGATTCATCACAGTCAGTGGATGGATGCAGTCATTAACAGTAAGTCAGGAAGCATTGTACTGCCTGTTTTTCAGGGGTCAAGTGTTTATCTAAGTCAAACATTTATCTAAAAGTGTAGTTCTTGGAGAACTTGTGAGTTTTCTCTAGGAGCATGCATCTCTAGCACTTTTCAGTCTTTTGAGAGGATCAGTTTGAGAAGTATACTGATTTTCTCAAAAGGTGGCATTTAGAGTTCACGATGAGTTTGGTTGAAAGGGGAAAATTGTCTGGAATAGTGTTCTAGAGAACATTCAGTCCCCCCCCTCACAAGGCAAGGTGAGCTGCAGCATGGTCCATGGACCATGTCTGAATGGGTTTTGAGTATCACCAAATGTGGAGACACCTTGGTCTCTCTATTCCAGTGTCTGACCACACTTTATTTTTCCACCACCATCTTTTCTATTTCAGAGCCTAGTGTGGATATTTTGCCTTCAGTTCTCTTATCAGTGGCTCCTTCCTACCTTAGTGCTGCACACATGCCAAGAGATCTTTCCCTCATCTCACATGTGCTGCCTCCCTTTTCCCCCTTGCTGAGGTATTAGCCCGCAAAGCCCTGTGAACTGATGGCATTGCTCTGCCATTAATCTAGCTAGCACAGGTCACCGTGGTTGTGCAGAAACAGCCGCAAGGTTGTGCAGTAACCACTTAATTCTTAAGGAGCTCTGGGCATACGTTCAGGTTGTCTCCTTGTGTTGGCAGTCAGCAGTACTGACACATCTTCACAGCAATTGCTCTCCCTGCTAGCCACAGCCAAGCCATCGATGCTGGACACTGCCACTGAGCACACGTGGGCATGGGAGGAGGCGATGCAGCAGGGCTGTGAAGATAGCCCCGCAGCCAGCAAGCCAGGCGGAGGTTCAGAGTGTACAGATTACAGATGGTGCAGTAATCTCACAACTGGCCAAATTCAGAGCCTAAGCAATATTTATATGGAGATGAGCATACAGGACAGGCTGCCAATGCATCAGCAAAGCGGGCCAGTACTGAGGAGCGGGCACATTGCCCCCCAGCAGCCACCTGCTGAGATCCTTCCACGCCAGAAAGGCAAGTAATCCCAGGGAGGCAGGATGCCTGGGGGGACCAAGTCCTTAGTCGAAACCAAGAGAACAAAAGCAAGACCCCAACCAAGCCCAGGCCACCTCTTCATATACCACTGCTGCTAACCTGCCAGCTGTACGCTCTGGAGGTTGGAGCATAAGGGATGAGAGCTGCACCCCTCACTACTGCCCCACTCATTTATGAAAAGAGAACTGTGAATAACTTTCTCAGAATTGCTTTGAATTATCTCTTGCTCCTCTCATTTCATTTGGGTTTTGTTAAACATTTTAGAATCCTTTCTCATTTTTTTTTCTCTTTTTTTTTTCTTTCTACTGGAGTCAACAGGGATGTGGCTGGCAGATTAGTATCTCTGTTAGCTCTCTTTAATAGGGCTTTTCTTATCCCATTTAAGTAGAATAAAGAAGCTTCATTTGTTAACTTAAAAAAACCAAGACTTTAATTCTTGATCATTGCTCCCAAGAGAACCCAGTTGGAGTTCTCTCATCATCACTGATCATGTTGGAATTTATTTGTTTGCTATTCAATTTCATTTGCTTTCATAATTTCAGAGCACTAACAGGCTTCCAGCCCCGTTGAAACAGAGGATGGGGCTTTAACTGTATCATGTGAAGTCCGTGTAGAAATGGAAACTGCCACGTAGCATTTAGCTACACTCTCCCCTCCATAAAACCTGCATTTTAAATGAATTAAAATTAACCCGCCAACAACTTTAATCACAGCAACGACTATTCCATATGACTCTTTCTTCTTGTGCATTACTTACTTGTTGTGGAGAGAAAGTCAGTCAGCTGCTCTGATTTCAGACCAGAGAGAGGTTTAATCTTGGATCAGTGCAGGAATCTTTCTGGTTTCTAAACTTCAGAGGATGACCACCTAAATCAACTGCTACTATAATAACCATGGATAAAAGCTTGCTTATGCTACAAACTTGCTCTGATGTTTTTTAGTGGTTTTCTTTTTCTTAAAAGACCCCAAGGATGATTTGAAAGGGGACTCGTCATAGAGCCCAAGTCTGTAAGAAGTTTTTCAGTAGGCATGCAATCCACCCCAGCCCTTTCTCTGATGCCTACCATCTCCTAAGCACAGTGAGTAGATGCCCAAGTAGGCTTTATATTAGGGAAATCTAGCTAGATTTGCTCTGTGAGTGCTCCTTGAAGGTGACTGTTATCCAAACTGTTATCCACTGCATAGACGTAATGCTGCTGTGATAAACTGATCAAGAATAAGCCACTCTTGTGCCCTTCTCACTGAAAGCAATGCAAAGCTTATCTACTGGCTAACATTTTTGTTTTCTGAGGTCCTTGTCATTTTCTGTATGCCAGCCTCAGTTTCCAGAGAGGGTCTGAGTAAAAGATCAAGGCCCCGTAGCGGCCTGTCTGCTCAGCCTCTGCTGCTTTCCTGTGCTGTGCTCAGGGTGGTCACCTGTGTTTCCAGTCTTCTCCTAAGTGTTTCATGGAAAAGGCTCCCATGCGAGAAGGAAGTCGCCGGGAACACTTTTGGAGACATTAGAGATGTTTGCCCGGCAGAAACAACACAAAATCTATGTGCCTTCAACCACAGCTAGCAGAGAGAAGGAGATTCTGAAGACTTAAAGCATGAGTGCAGCCAGCAAGTAGTCCTTTGCCAGATAAAGACAAGCCATGCACACTGCTCCATTTCGGTACAGGCAATACCACCCAAATGCCCCAGATTTTCCTTGCTCAAGGTCTGCAACCAGACCTTGGGGTTTCCCCTTAGAGGGCTGGACTGTGGGAAGAGAGCTCTCTCCACCCTTCCAGGGTACTGGAACAGCTGTAATTTGAAACACAGAATACTTTTTTTACCCCAAGCAGTTTCCAATTAATGTGCAGATGGAAACCACATAGATGGTCTGTGGGAGAGAATCCTTTCTTGGCAAAAGACAGCCTATTGCTTTCATGAAACGCCGTAAGAGCACTAATAGCATTGTGTCTTCTTTTCACCCCCCTAACCCCCCCTCCCCCCCCCCCAATTCAGGGAGCTCAGATTCAAACTGTCGGGTGAATGCTGCTGGAATGTAAACCTGTCATTTCACAGAACTCATGATTCAGAAGATACTCATGAAGATCCTACTTTTGTAAAAATTACCTGCTTTTCTATACAAGGGATGGAAAAGCAAGTCTTGTTGAGAGGATCTTGCCACAGTTTAGCTGTCAAAGGTGGGAGAGAACTTAGAAACAGCATTGGGCGCTTAGGAAAATAGTAGGGACACATGGAAAGACCAGGAAATTCTTCCTTCTCTCTCGTTAGGAATCATCAGACAGAATAGGTGACGTTTCTTGCAAATTTATTTTCAAATCCTCACAGCTGTAACCTGAACATATTGGGTTTTTCATCCTTTTTCATCATATTCAGGATGAATATGTTACAGTGGGAAATATCTGTTTAAAAAAAATTTTAGGTCATGCAGCTTACCAGCATGAAATCCCTGTTGTCCCTGTGCAGATTAAAGTGCTACACATTTTTGAACATAAAAATTTCATTCCAAAAGCAGAATAGGAGCCAGGAAAATCCTAGTTTTAGGCATCTTGGATTTAAACATTTTAGACTTTTTTTTTTTCCATTTTCCCTGACTGTAAAATAAAAGCAAATTTAGTCTTTGCTTGTCCACTGTGATTTTTGAGATAATTATTGGCAAATATTTATTGTGCAAATAATTACTTCAAAAGCCTTCAGAGATCGACAGATAATAAATGGTAGAAAAATACAGGATAAAGTCATATTTTCTATAATTTTTTCTCCTAGCATCACTATAACTTGTGACATTCCTCTACATTTTTCTACAAATATTGCCAAAGGAGGAATGATGTTGCCAAGGAATCATACTGGCAGAGAGAGTTGTTAAAGTCAAGAGGAAGATTTTCTTCTGTGTCCTTGTTTATGAAATTAATGCATTGCCATTCCAGTTTTGGATGTGATTAGTATGGCTAATTGCTGTTTCATCCGTTGAAATCTGAGATGATTAGGTGAAGGCTGAAAGTCTTTGGCATATTGTATGTACAGAGTAGGTTCTACATGACATCACCTTGTCCCAGAACTATTTAACAGGTTGGTTAATAATCGGGTTATTAATGTAATAGGTTTTCCCTGGTTATTTAGAAGGGACTGGATGGTTAGTCCATGACAACTTTGCCTTCATGTGTACAACCTTGCAATAATAGATACAGTAAACATGTCAAAAAATCATACAGTTAAGCTTTGCAAGTGAAAATGCTTTCTGAACTGCATTCATGCACTAAAAAAGCTATGATTTTCACAAGGCTAAACCTCTAAGTCAGCGGAATTGTACTGTGAGGAGTAACTGCAGATGGATCCATCCTCAATAGAGGGCAGTAGAGGATGATAATGTAACTGTTGATCTATTCACTTTGTTGTGTTCAGACCAATTCCCTAATATAATTTAACGGGCTTTAAAATGTACCCTTTTATCTTGAAAAAGGAGGAAGCAAGAACGTTGGCCATCTGGGAGACACACTGCCAACACCCAGATGTCAGCATCCTCCTGCACCATTTACTCAATCAACGCGACAAGAATTTGTGCTGAGTGGGTGAGAGTGAAAGCATGGGAAGAAGGATAGTAAGCATTTTCCTGGAAGGGAAAAGTCACTAGTCCTGCATCTTTACAATGGAAAAATCCTGACATTCCTTCCTGACTGTTCCATTTGCAGTGGAACTCACCTCAGTATTACTATGCAGTTTTACCTGCTGAACTGTGGCAGCCCTGAGAAACAGCAGTAACTGTGAAAACAAATGAAACAGTAGAAACTTCTCTACGCGTGTACCAGTGTAAGCCTTCTGACAGAAACCACAGCACACTTCAGCCATCTAGAGGTTTCACTTAAAGATGGTACACTCTGCTGGCATTAGCCTCAGCTCTCAAAGCCAAATACTGCAGCTGGGCATTGGGAAGAGTCCATGCTGCCCCTCACAAGCTCAAGGGAGTCCTGGCAGCAGCATCCCTTTGCCTACCCCCAGGCTAGGAAGGAGGACTGCTGTGTGAGAAGCTGAGACAAGGCTAGGAAAAGCAGCCAGACCAGCTGAGGGGGAGCCGGGTTTCAAGTGGCTGGGACACAGCCAGAGTGTGAAAGGACCAGGAGGAGCAAACCTGTGAGCAGCTGTCTGGATGTACTGGAGCTTAGATCTAGGCCTAAAGACCATGCTGGAGATCCTGCCTTCTGCTTGAATCCACAGGCTCCTCCGTGGTTTGGCACTGACACAACTTACTCTTCTCCTTTACTCCCTGCTTGCTGCAATAGCTTCATGCCCCACATCGTCAAGATACTTCCCAGCACCACTATCTGATCTGCTGCTCTTCTTAACTCAACCACGGTGCTACTGGCTACATCTGTATTATTGTCATGTCACTTCAACCCCATCATCTGCGACCGTGCCATCTTTGGCTGGATTTCTACCCCTCACAGCCACGATCACATACCTAAGTCTTGAGGTTTTTTTTAATCAGCTACAACAATTTAAGCCTGCTACAAACCACCAGTACTCCACTTATCCATATGAAATAAAAATATATATTTTTAAATCTTACCGAGGCCTGCTTTCTGTTAATTTTTTACTGAGTTTTGGTCATAGTGAATTCTTATTTTTTGGAATTATTATGTACCATTCACAGTACAATTTTCCTATGAGCAAAATGCATGAGCATTTGAGTAACACTACTGAAATGTTTCTTCTGGTTTAGGTACCTCATTCAGCTAAATGAATGAGGTACATACTGTAGTTTTCTGCCTCTTCTTGTTCTCATGCAGACTAGCAAGCAGCTTCTCAACTAGCCCACGCTGCTACCTCAGTATAAGCTGTGTATTCAAGTTTATCTTCCTAATATTGGCTGAGAAATGCAGCAAGTCTACTCAAGTTGACAATAAAAGCAAGAGTCTGTTCAAAGAAAAGGACCAGGAGGAAGAGCCTGTTGTGAATTTGGATGAGGGAGTTCAAAGAATTTGAGGTCTCAAAGGGAGGGTCTTTTTGGTCCAGAACATGTTCTGCAGAAGGCACAAATGTTGCATCTGAACTAAGTTTAGAGGCAGATTATGAAAGGCCCTTGGTAGACAGGGACTGAGAGGGAAAAGGTCGCTTCAAAGGAATAAGGAAGAGGATGTCTATACATAGGAGTTTCTAGTGGGATCCAACAGCAACATAAGGTGGGGTAGGGGGAGATTGAGTCCTAGTCCCCAAACTCTCTCATAGCTGGACATAGTTCCATTAAAAAAGCAAACCAGAAAAAAACAACAAAGAGAAAGGCAGTGCCACCATTTGGTGAAGATTTCTGAACAGGTATCTGCCCACAGAAGTGAGAATTATTCTGGCCCTTCTCTTGCATAAGATCCTATGTACTAAGCTTATATGCGTGGTACTTAAAAGAAAAATATATTAAAAAAAAAACCAATCCTCCTCTAAATAGCTTGCTCTGATGTAAATGCCAGTGTCGAGATGGACAGAAGGTTTTCTAGGGAAAGAAGCAAGACACTGCTGTCTTCCCACTCCCCAGTGGCTGACTCCTCTGCCTTACAGTTAGCCTGCTGCAGCAGCTCTGTTCAAAGCTGGAAAACTCCCACTGGTGATATGAGCGCACTTGGGTTCCGCTGTTGAGAGCTGATTTCTGCAGATGTATCAGCACAGCCAGCTCAATAGCACATTTTCCCGGGAGGTGATAAGACTGGTTGGGACAGTAAATAATTAGCTTTTCTGCCTTCGGCTATAGAAATGATTATGAATTTTTAAGCAATGAGAATGATTGAAGCCATTTCTGTTTGCTTTCTTTTAGTTGTGTAGCAAAGTTTAGCTTCAAGAAGGAAAATACCCCCAGAGGAGGTTGATAGACAGGTGGGAAAACACAAAGATGCCAAGAGATCAGAAGTAAGTCAGTGAGCATTAAAAGCTGGGGGAGAAAGTCTTGTTAAAAGGGGGTGGCTTTCATAACAAAGGAATATCTTTCCTGTTCAGTCCTTCCTTCATCTGATAACAGGCTATTCCCTAAGAAAGTTGGCTCCTGAGAAGTTAGTGTCAGGCAGGAGTTGAACATGAAAGTTCATTTTTTGGCAGAAGTTGCTTTCTCTTTAATTTATTTATTTTTGTAAATTTATCCTAATCCTCTTTTTAATTAACAGGATGCTGAAAGATACCATACAAAGGAGCTGTCTCTATTAAGACACAGATAGATGTCTATTAAGACACTTCTGATTTAATCTCAGAAGTATACTTCCTCCCCTGTGGCCTGCTTAAGGCTGCCCGAGTATGCCTCTGCATCTCAAGGCAGTTGTGCCTCCAAGACACTTGCCCTCTCTGTTAAACTGGCAGTAAGGCAACCCCTGCTACCACATGTGGCATTGGTTCCTATCAGCTTGGTGCAGCAACCTGGAAGTATTTCAGCTTTTGCACATAATGGCTTATACTAACTCTATGTCTTGCCTTGAAAGCTGAAATCAATGTTGATAATAATAAATACATTAGTAATTAATTATAAATAAATTATAATTCCCTGGAAAGTGCTTGTAAGGTTAAACACGATGGAAGGACATTTTCTGAAGGTTCCCATGCTACCTCCTATATTGCCTAAATACATTAGCCTTGCATTTTTGTGTTTTTAAAACCCTGTCTCAAATATCCTTTTTTTTTTTCTATCTGTTCCTCTTCTTTGTCCTCAACCCATCACCTGCCTGTCTCAGAAGACGTATTTCCTGAGCTCAAGCAAAATCACTGTGCTACAGGCACTGCAAATATCTTACTCTTTCTGTTGTTTCCAACAGAACTGCGAATCAGACCACACAACAGCTGTTGGCACACACTGAGGAGCCCAATATCATGGCACGAGATGAATGTGCATTGAAAACTTCCTCAAGGTGGCAGTGAGGCCCCGGAACAATTGGCCTAACGTGATGGCTGTTAAAATACGCAACAGTGTTATCCCACTGTGACACCACAAGCCATTTTCCTTGCTGGAAAGACTGGAATTAGATGTGATAGAAGGTTGGGAATTTCTACCAAACCACTGTGAGAAGCTGAATGAGGCTCCTTCAAGTACTCCTTGATGTAGCAAGAGGGAGACTAATTCCAACATCAGCAAAACACCAGAGAAAGAAACTCATGTCCCTAACTCTTCCCAAAGCGTAACTTAAAATGTCTTTTCTGCAAATTACTTTTTTTTAATTTTGTCCTTCTCTCAGTGGCTGTGGAGAACAAATGGTGACTGTCCCCTTTAAAGCAATTGTTTACATATTGAAAAACTCATACTTTTCCCCCTAGTCTTTCTTCTATAGACTAAACAAACTTGGTTCCTTCATCATTTCCTCATCACTCATGTTTTATAAACCTTTTACCATTCCTGTAGCTTTCTTCTGGCCGATCTCCAATTTGTATACATCCTCAATTCTGCTGGGCCATGTTTGGTCATGGCTGACAATCTGTCCCCAGGAAAAATGTCACACTTCTGGCTGAGATATTAGAGGTCTGTTTCCAGATTCCACGTATTTCCATGGTAAGCATTTTACACATACATAAGCATTTCAGCTTCTGTTAGTATCAATAAATAAATAAAATAATTAAAACCAAAACAAAACCAAAACAAAATCAAGGATTCCTGAAGGTGACATGTAAATTTTGCACTTCAGTGGCTGTCATCTTTACAGAATGTTTACATAAGTTCTTTTATGCTTTTTCTATGTAGCAGCATGACTTTCTGAGGCAACTAGGGGTGTTGTAGCTAGCAACTCTTGTAGAAGATCCTCTTAAAAGGTGGTATAATTAAAGGCAGCATTCAAAGCATTTCAAATAACCAAAAAACTAAGCAGCCCCCAAATACAGGCAGAATCAAAGAGCCTGGTGTAGAAATAAACCCAGTGACCCTGAAGGCATGAACAATCAACTCGAAGAGATTAAATGCCAACTGAGGGAAGTGGGGAAAGAATTAATAGCATCAACATGTGTAGAATAACAAACACGTTCAGGAGATTTCAAAAAACAAAAACTGAGATAACACATTATATGTGTTTTCTAAGCATTTGGACTAAGGAGGAATCCTTGTGGCTGGGATGTCCTGACTTGGTTTAATTCACCACCACAGAAGTCATCAGGAGTTTCCTTCTTGATATCACTCATGGCTACCAGCAAGCACTTGTGTAATTTTGAATGACCCCACATTCACGGTCAAATGAGGAACATTCCTGTTTTCTAATTAAACTTGAAAATGGGTTTGTATAAAACAGATGAACATTTCAGTGTACATTAGGTCAGCTGGTCCTGATAAAACTCATCACATCA
Organism: Oreortyx pictus; assembly: GCA_036925125.1. Classification (NCBI taxonomy): domain Eukaryota; kingdom Metazoa; phylum Chordata; class Aves; order Galliformes; family Odontophoridae; genus Oreortyx; species Oreortyx pictus. The sequence continues at coordinate 51,306,785 of JAUPFR010000005.1, read as the reverse complement.
ATATCCTTAAGCCATGATAACTGCTATCACAAAGGCTGCAGCTTTTCTGTGTGCGTTGTTTACTCAAGAGGTGTACTCACCTCAGAAGCAGTCTTGTAACCAAAGATTTATTTTCCTTCTGTGAGCTGACAGAGGTTGCACAAAGTACTCTGCAATATGTGGAGTCTGCTGCTCATCTCTGGTCAGAGCTCTATCAAATAACCTCCTTGGCTTCAATTACAACACAAGTTCATGGCTTCCCCATCTGTTCACAAGACTAAGCATCAGCTCTGTCACCCATACATTGACCCTGGCTATGTTTGGGATAACTTTGCAGAAACTTCACACAGTCTGCATGATAAAGCTCTTTTATATGGTAGAACTGGAACCAACTCATCCAATGGGTAAGACTAGCAAAAAAACAACCAACTAACCAACCAAACAAACAAAACCCAACAGTTTGATGCAGCTAATTCAGCAGAGTTTCTGCCTGACATTTGTTTAGTGTGGATGACAGCAAAACTCCCCCACAGTCCGTTTTAAACACCTCAACTAAGAAAATAATCTTGAGTGCAGTAAAGAGCATGTTGATATCCCAAGGGAACAGAGAAAGTGCAACAACAGAGCTCCTTATACAGAAGGGGGAGTGTTAAGCATATTTAAGCCAAACATTTCTTTTCCTTTCCTTTGGGATAAAACTATTTCCCATAGAAACTAAGGCTGTGCCCCTACATGTGTAGCCTGGGGAGAGATACTTTGATGTGAAAGAGAATCCTGGTAAAGTACCGGATGCAGAAGCCAACGTGGAAATAGGAGGGACTTCCAGAAGCAGGAAAAAGCATTGTCCCAGAGGGGCTTCCATCACCCCCCCCAGGTCATCACTGAGACTGTCTGGTGAGTTTCCTCCTGACTGTCACTTTGCTGCAGGGAAAGCCTTGTATTAGTCACGGGGCAAAAGTTATAGGCTTTTCGCTTACTTTAGGCAGCTGACAAAGGGAAAAGTGTGAGATTTTATGGCACTATCTGGATATAAAAACTAAAGTGAACATCTCATGAATTTTGAGCCAAACTCTACTTTCAAGTGCACCACAGAAAGCTTGGAGGCACCATAGGTATTTCGGCAAATCAAGAGTGCTATAAATTGGATTTCATCTAGGGAAAATGAGAGAGTAATTTATCTTTGCAAAGCTTTTGGGAGGAACACAGGAAAAAAGAACGATGTGAGAAAGGATGTGAGTATTAGCATGAAATTCTTATGAATACATACAACTCATATGCTACATGACAGGATGCAGGGAACCTGCACACAGAATGCTGATGATTTGCATTTGATTTTGTCCTTCAGTTGTCAGGATAGTTTCAAAGGGATTTGATGTGTGCAAACATTTACCTGGTATTCCAGGACTGACAGACCATGCTGAGCCTGTTTTGGAAAATAATTTGCAGGGTTCTTTCTGTCCTGATCTTTCAGAGAGCCTTACATTACCTCCTTGTTTTGTCACCTCTCATTGAGTCTGTGCTGGCTGTTGCCCTAGACTCAAACAGTGAACTCACAAAGATCATGGTTCATGTCATCAAATCAAGTAGCAGAACTTATGCTTGTGATTATGAGTAGGTTCTGGTCACATGCAGAGTATGTTAAGCCTCAGCAAACAAAGTATGAATCCTGATAATTTGTTATTGTACAATAAGTCCATCCCCACATCCCATCCTCCAACTTTTCTAGGTTCCTGTGGGTGCTGGTTCTGAAACAGCCAATAAGCAAATGAATTTGATCAGAATAACTTATCAAAACTCACCCATTACCATCATTTACTTTGTTTCTGTCAGTATTTCAGCATGAGTCTCCTGAATAACAAATTACATCATCATTTCTTCGTATGCTCTGAATTGCAGTGACACATCAAGTGGGACACTCTGCAACCAAGGGTTTGTCAGCACTCCTACTATGAAGTCTCAGCAGTGAAGATGTAATTCATCATCCCAGAGTAAAATCTGGCACCTCTTTCTGAACACAGAACAATTTATTTGTTGAATGACTTAAATGTATGTGTTGAATTTTATCTCTGCTGACTAGAGGGGTCTTCCTATTTGTAATCTGAGATTAATGATTCAGGTATATTTATTAGTAAATTCTCTCTTAATGCTTACCTCACATAGATTAAGTACATTCTGTGTCTTCAACGTCTTCTTGTACTGACTGGCTACTAAATGCTCTACTTAGTGTTCTTAAAGATAAGGAGAATATAGGCACATGGAGCACTAAACACCAACATCTGTGTCTGAAGACACATGGAGATGGAGGAAGTTAGAACCCCTGAAAATCCCTGAATGTTCAGTTAGCAACTCAGGGTCTTTTGAAAAAGGACCCAGAGCCAGGAGAAGCTCCAAATCCTGTTGGAGGAACTTCTCCCATGCAGTGACTGGATTCCTCTATCTCTTTAAAGGGAGCATGAGTACTTTGCTCTGGCATAGGGAGCCCTGAGGTGTATTTAATTAACGCTCATTATGAGCTCTGAGAGGAGCTTGAGACATAAACATTATTATAGCTTCAAAGCCTAAGGGATCACTCAGGTTTTACTCAGATCTCCTACACTGGCAGAGATCTTACCAACTTCCAGAAAATCCAAGTAGATGGAAGAAAACCTTCAGAATTCAACCCATAATGGCACAGTCTCTCAGTCCTGGGCGTGACTCAGTCCTGCTCTAAACTATCTATCCTACACTCATTCTTCAGGCCTCATTTATTCATTGAATTGAGCAGCCATTCAGAGGTGTTACTGCACCAATAATGGTTCTCACACAAATGCCTGTTCACTATCAAACAGTCTGGCCTTATTAATAATAACTTTAAAGGGAACAGAGAAAGTGGAGACAAGAAGTAGAATCAGTTTAATAAGAATTTTCTTTCACCCAAGTTTTATGTTCTCTTCTTTTATCTTTTTATCAAGGCAACTGTATTCTGAAAAGCCTCAGGGTACAATAAACAACAGAAGGTGATGCAATGGCTGCTCGTTATTGCTTGATGGGTGAATCATCCTACTAGCTGTTATCTGTATATTGGAACAGATTACTCGAGGGTTTCATTGAACATGGCCCGCAAAATGCAACACTGTGGTAATGTCATGATGTGACACGTCAGTCTCACTCTTTCTAGATATGTTTCCTTTCGGTTACATATAGAGGAAAATATGAGAAAGAGTGCACGTGGGCTATATTGAAAATTATTCCTGGCCCTTACTTTTATCAATGCTTGGTTGCTACCAACTGACCAAATTCTGCAACCCTTGCTTGCACCACTGATTCAGCTGGACAACTCAAGTGAGTGAGTGCTCTTTCAGGAATAGCACTGAGGCTTCTCCTGCTCCACCCTGCTGTTTCACACGAAGTGCCACATCCTAAATAGTTGTTATGGTATACCAGGGTTCTCTTTTTGCTGGGTTTTATGAATACTGTATTACCGAGAATGCAGTATGTTCACCAGGGATATCTGATAAATAAAAAGAGCCAATGCAAACATACTCAATTGAGAGCAAAGTAACTTCTACCTTTCTCACCGACATCTAGTCGATAAGAGGACCTCAATAATTAAGATACTTCAGTGTGACACTTCTGACCTTGTAAAGCTAATTCGTGGTGCTAACTGCACAGTTTAGCAGCTCTGATATGCTTTTACTTTGAGTATTTAATTATACTGACCTATTGTCTTTTTACATCTGGACTCCATGAAAATACTTCAGCCCTTCAGGAAGCAGGCACAGAGGCGGCAAAGAAAATTTGTGACTTTAGGAAGTGTCTGTGCCGAGCTGTCTCTAGTCAGCTTCTGCAAACCAGATCTTGTTTACTTCACAGTATTTTGGTGGCCTTTTCTCCCTTTTTTTTTTTTTTTTTTTTTTTATCCCAAGCCTTTGTGTGCCATTTCCAAAACTAAACCTTTCAGAGTATGAAGTAACAACTCCAGTACCATCAACCATTCCCTGGGAATGGGATTTAGTATTGCATGGCCACATCAACCATGTAGTGCATGGCACACATCAGACCACATAATACCTATAAGAGAAAGAGAGGCTTATACTTTATGCTGAGCTGTCGATGCCAAAGGAGAAAACAGGACAGCAAGGGCAGCAACAGTTACACTATTCCTGATAAACAAAAAACACTGTACTGCCCAGTACTGACATATTCACCCTTGGCACCACAGGAGATATACATAACGGGAAATGGGTCAAAAATCCTTCATTTAGACACGTTTTATCTGAAAGAATTTAGGATGACAAACACAGTGCCTGGCAAGAATCACTTGTGGTGACAGAGACAGGTAGAGCAACAGCAGTGAGGCTGGAGCCATCTTTGACCACATATCAGCCCATGGGATGGCTGTTACCCACAGATCTCCAGCTGTCCTGACTAGTTGTGGAGTTGCAGAAAAGCTTGGGATGTTGGTCACCCATTCTCTCCCTTCCAGTAACACATTTCTAGAGGATCAGCACAAAGTCCTAACAGCAGCCTCAGTACCTGCTTAAATGCAAACATCCTTTACATGCCTCGGTGCCAATTGAAGTTTCTCTGACCCCTCCACTCCAGGCAGAAACACAATGGGATAATAAACCAAGAGGGATACAGGCAATCATTTTTTCTCAGTAAGATGCACCACAAGCTACATTTGGGAAATATAATTTGGCTGTGAGTGTATGCCTTCAGCTCCTTTTAGATGCGGCTATGATTTGAAAATGGATTTGTCTCTCAGATTTTGTTCTGATGTGTAGTGAGGAAGTAAACTTATAGGCAAAGACCCCTTTCTTTCTTTTCCTATTAACATTTCCCATTCTCTTGTGATTTGAAAGCTATAGAATGATGATAATGAATGTTCAGGCATTAAAAACAAGTGACACAGATAAACTCTTGCAAAAGAAACAAGGAATAGACATCTATCAATGTGATTTGTATTAGCTATGCTTTCTCCATGAAGGAGGGTTTCTAAGATGAAAGAAGTCACTGTTATTGGAAAGTACTCTCCATTTTGAATTCAGAAAGTACAGGAAGCTGAACAGTCCCTTTGTTCATTCAGCAAATGCTACTGCTGGAGACAAAAGCAAGTCATGAATCTACATAGTTTTTTGTTGATTTTTCTTCTCATAGACAAAAGCCTTTCTGAGGGGTGGGGTCAGACAATAAGAATGAAGGAAAAGGGATTTTCAGTTACAGATGTACTGTTCTGCGTGCCCTTGGTCAGCTTTCATCTATTTCATTGCTGTATACTTTAGGCTACAGTGAGATCAGTCCAAAGGGAGAGGGAAGGAAATCTCAAAGTAATGCATCCTGGGAGAACCCTTGTGCATGAACATGTGGAGGAGCGAAGCCCCACTGACCTGATTTGCCTGAGCACATCAGCTGCAGTATGCTGGGTGTTCATCAGACATAAAGGATTTATTTATAGAGAGTCCTGTCCTCCTCCTGATTCTATGAAATTCAGTGTAAAAAATTTGAAAGCTGTTGGTCTGCACTACAGTTGGGAACAATATGTCTGAAAATGAAAACGCAGGGCTTTTTTTAGTAATTTTTGATGGTTCAAAATTTAACCAAAACCTCAATATATGACAGATTTTCAGCAATTCTAAGGAAGCACAAGTTTAAAATATTTTGGGAAAAAATGGCAACTGGGGAAAGATTTGGTGGCAACTTGAGAAAGAAAGTAGGTTGCACTTGCTCAGAGCAATCTAAAGAGGAACTTATTTCCCTAAATTTAAACATATGGTAGCTCTGCTTGAAAAATAAAATCAAATGAGACCAATTGTACAAATTACAAGGGCTGCTCCAGAAGTAATGACTTCTAAGTTGTTTTGTTGGTTCCTGATGTCAGAGGCAGATGTTGGTGGTATGGCAGTAAAGACTGAACCTTCCCACCAATATTCCATTACAGTTTGTTGCCATGTGACAAATGGCAGCAGAGGGGCAGTCTGACAGAATGGTATCTGACACGGAAGTGCATTGGAATTGAATAACTACACGTGGAAAAAATGGCACCGATTCATATCCACTGACACTTGCCAAATGTTGATGAAGACCAAACAGCAGATGTGAGCTCAATGAGGTGGTGGGTAGCGCATTTCAGCAGTGACAACAGTGATGTGAAAGATGAGCCATGTTCCAGAAGACCAGCTGTAATACCACAAAATAAAGAGCATCTCAATCTACTGATCCATGCGAATCAGCTAATGGTGACTGTAGGGTGAATAACCCAAAAGAATAGTATCCTCAAAAAATAACGAGGTGGATGGTATATTTTGCTTGCCTTACCTGGGTGGTATACAGATAATGAGTAAATAAAGAAAGGCTCACCTTTTGCAGATGGTCAAGGCTTGCCCAAAACTCCACAGGGGAGGGTACTCCAACAAGAGACCCTTCCCCAGTCATGGTCAGCCCTTAAATGGGGTCTGGGAGAGCTGGAGCCAGACTCCGTCCCTTCCTGTCACACAGGTACTTTGCCTTCACCTGTGCTCCTGCGGCTGACTCAGTACTTGCCTCAGGTGATCAATTGGTGGTTCAGGCTGTGATTCAACAGTTCCCATACAGTGATGATTATGATGATAAACAGTATCTTGTAGCTAAGAGTTTTCTCTATCAATTAGTGTTATTGTGCTCTTGGTATCTGTTGTAGATTCCACAGAAATAAATAGGAGGTGCTACTTTTGGAGCAACCTACGTACATTGCATTTATGTTAAATTTAGCTTCAGAGTCTTCTAAGAGAAAAGGATGTTGTCCTTCCTGATGTTCTTTTGTTACACTTCAATTCAAGGTAACGTTACTAGGCCAAGGAGACTAATTATCATGGGTTAAATCTTCAGGGTTAGCAGAATTCAGTATTGTAGATAAAGCCTTGAAAGAGTACACCATTTCTCTTTTTGGTGCATACTTGAGATGAAAGGTGGAGAGGCTATATGGTGTAGTAGGAAGAAAAGAAAAAAAAGGCTAAAACGATCTAAGTGAGTAATGAAGCAAGTTAATTGTATGGCAAGGAAAGACAGGAAAGTCCCAGGAAAACAGAAGCAATGCCGTGCTGTCCCTGTGCTCACTGACCTGAGTCCAGAGACATGTGTTAACAGCACTCACCACAGCCTGAGGCAGGAAAATGTGATGTGGTTGACAAAACTGTGGCATGACTAAAGACAGAGCATGTGAATTGTATTTATGTACTAGTCTCTGAAGTGGAGAGCACATTGTCCAAGCAGCCTGAGGGAACTGTATCATATGCGGCTCCGTGTGCAGCATAGTATAACTGTATCCCATTAAGAAGCTAGTAACAGAATATATTAAATATCCTCTTGGAGGCTAAGAGTCCAATCTCCTTGCACTGAAATCAATACAATTTTTGCAATTTATTTTTAATGGGAAGAGAACCAAGCCTTTTCAGCTGTTACTCATCTGCAGGATTCACATGCACAGCCTGCAAGCAGTAAGCCTAGCAGCAGGTAGGTGCATAGACTGCACTCCCACAAATGCCCCTCTGTAGCAATATCAAAAGAGCCTGTGTACTGGGACCTATGACCACTATGCCTTAGCCCTGACCAAAAGCTGGGTGATTCCAATCACTGAAGAAAAGCTACTGAGCAACTAGACCAGCCTAAAGCAGAAAAACTCATTCTCTTATAGTAATATACATCTAGATGTATTCTAAAAAATAGTAAGATTCCGTGGCTTGTTGTTACGAAAGCTCTCACCTGCTTCTTTCTTTCCTTCACTCCACAACCTTTTTATTTCCCTCTTTTTTTTTTTTTTAATATTAATTACTCATTTCACTGCTGCGTATGATTTTGTTTCCAGCTCTTTTAGAAATACACCAGGCAGAGGCAGCTGTTAGAGGCACAGTTTACAAGAATTTCCTTTAAGTGTGATAAATGTTTAAGCTTTCCACTGGAATTGAATTTGAAAATACAACTGAATGCCTATTCTTGTTCATCTCTAAGTAGCTATTATTCAGCGCATCTCAACAGTAGCCTCTCTGGTATTTCCATTGCGGAGGCAAGCACACTCACTACTCAGAGAAACCGACTGATCCTTATGTGAAGTGCTATGCAGCAACAGTGGGTACAGCCTCTCCCCAGGAGCTCAGCTACTTCACTGTGGCTCCAAGATCTCTCCCTTCAGACAGCTGTGTGAAGCAGAGAAGTAAAAGAAGACACCATACCTCAGATTATTTGTTCTCTTGTCTGTTGTAAAGACCTTAGGGCAGTTTACTTAGTAACTGAATACACTACAGTCTCAAGAGCTTGATGATCAAGGTCAAGAAAACACGGTCAGTTTGTACAGTCTCTTCAAATGGAGGGAACTTATTCCTGTTCCTGCTGAGTTAAGGGATAATTTGTACAACTCCATCAGTGATGATCTCCTTTTTAATTTGCTGAGAGCATAAAGCAAGCACAAATCCAGCACACATGTCATGACTGAATAAAGAAAAACTGTGTAGTATGTGAGCCAATTACTGATGTATATCCACAGTAGAGATGCTTTCTCTGCTCTGCTCCTCAGATAGGCTCAGTTAGGGAAAGACAGCAGGTTGCACACAAGGCTTCCTCCCTGTTGGAGGGGTGGAAGATGCATCTACATGCATGGGAAGTGCACTTGCTCACAACTGCCTGCCTAGACAGCCTAAATACACAATTGTGCAGGACATGTGAACAGCTCACCTGGCATGCAGGCATGCAGATTCTCTTGCCACTCACACTTCTGCTGCTGGGAAGCACACCATGGGCACCTGACTGCAGAGAACTGAATCGGGGCAGCCTTTCAGTGCAGCTCCTCTAGGCTCTGTAGGGGCACAGCACCTCTTCACTGCCAACTCCAGAGCTGCTAGGAACTACTGCTGTTGCTGGATGGAGGTAATTCCCAACAATCTGTGGTTTGGCCATTCAGTATTTGAAGGGCTGTGCATAGATCTGAGCAACCTGATCTTAGCAGTAGATGCCCCCGTTCACTGCAAGGGAGTTGGACTAGATGACCCTTAAACATCCCTTCCAACTCAAACAATCCTGTGACTCTACTTCTGTTATGCAGTGATAGTGAATACACCTCATTCTCCCATGGCCAACCCCACAGCTCTGGAGCTGCATTGCGTCTCAGACAGGATAATACCACTGTGGTCTGGTTACCCTAACATTATTGACATCCGTGCTTTTGAGATACTTTCCAAAGGGTGGATATATTTGCCTCTGCAATTCAAGAAGATACAAAACCTGTGGCATGACACTGAGTTCTCAAGAAGAAATGCAGCACAGGGAGTTGCCAAGGTTTTGAGCTTTCATGTGTGATGCAGCAAAGGCCAAAACACAGAACTTAAAGTCTGACATGGCATTAATTTATCAAGACATCTAAAAGTCAAGGAATGTCTCAGATAAAGAGAATGGCTGACCTGAGAGTCTGCAGTGTCACAGGAAGTGCTCCGAGAGTCCAGATGACAACACCAGGAGATCATGGCTAAACAGATGTGTGGCATTTGAAAACATGGCAAGAGGCCCTGGGTTCTCCAACCAAGCAGGGTGACAAGACCAGCAGATGTCCACATTCAAACCCCCTGCCTATCATTAAATTCTCCTGAGCTACTGTTGGAATGTAAAAGGTTTCATCCACAGCTGTTGATATCATCTGGATCACCCCCACAGTGAAAGTACTGTGTGGATAATCCCAACATGAATGCAAAATAATTTCCGAGCACTGTCATATTTTCTGAATTATTAGCAATACTTCCAATATATTCATATTCAATTGACTCCAAAGAGGCTAAATAATTCTTGGATTATTCCTTCCATAAACATTTTTTTTTCCCTAGAAAGAATCCTCTTGCTCCTCTATTTGTTATATTTCTATCTTCTAAGCTATATTGATTGCTATGAACTTCCTAGAATTTTTTCCCTGTGTCTTTTAACTTCCTTTAGGTTCTTCAGTTTGTTTGAATAATCATTGTTTTTTCTTGCAGGTATTTTATTTAAAAACAGTAGAATTCTCTCTTCCAAATACGTGGTCCTGACTTCTGGCCATGTCAGAAGATGCATCTACTGATTTCTCAATTGCAATTTTTACTTACTTTTTAAAATTCTTTCCCCCAGTTGTTTTGTCCCATAACCACTCAAGAGAGACATTCTTGTCCCCCGGTCAGCACTGCTGATGGGCCTAGAACTGTGCAAAGGAAGCTTCATGTCTGGTGGCAGTGCCCCAGCCACCAGAGACAGCCAGGCCCCCAGTCAAATGAGTCTTGGGGAGGTGGTAAAAGGCCATCTGAAGAACATTTCCTTGTGGCTTCCTATGGATCTTGATAGGACAAGAGGGAAAGGACTCAAGTTGAGTCAAGGAAGGTTCAGGTCAGATATAAGGAAAAACTTATCTGAAGAGTGATCAGGCACTGGAATGGGCTGCCCAGGGAAGTGTAGGAGTCACTGTCCCTGGAGGTGTTTCAAGAAACATGTAGATGTGGTACTAAAAGACATGGTTTAGGGGGAAATACTGATGGTAGGTGGAGTGTTTCGGATGAGATGAACGTGGAGGTCTGTTCCAACCTTTATATGACTCTGTGATCTCACCTTAACTCAGTGTTGCAAAAGAGCAGACAATTGTAGCGGATCATAAATAGCTTTAAATAGCATTTTTGTTTGCTAGAGTTGTGGCCTCCCAAAAAATAAAAATTAAAAAAAAGCAAGCACATAATCCTCATATTTTGCCTCAAAACACTGATTGTGATCTTGATTCTTGACTTTCCACTAGGACTGAACACACAGGGCAGGTTTCAGTTTGTTAGGCTCGTATGTAATAAAACTACTACCACATCAGATCTCTAGCAGCACTGTCTGTTTTGTACATCTACATAAGGAAACAGAGGACGAACTGGACTTTGCTTCTACAAATGGAGCTGTGCAGATGGCACAGTGCTTACAAAGAGGCATGAATATTGTCTTTTGATCTCAGTAGGAGGGTGGGGACAGAGGAGGGAGAAATGTGATATTACTCACAAGCTGGAGAAAGTTTCAAATCTCTGGCTTAAACAGGCTGACAGAGTATTTGCTGCTGGATTTCTGTTTTGTCCCTGTCAACACTGATATTAGCTCCTGATGTCTCTTCTTTATTTTCAGCAAGTTTGTAGGAATTTGTAAAGCAAAGTTTAGGATGTGTTAGAAGATGTGCAAACTTACTTCTTAAGTTAGAAACTCTATAAACAAACCTTCCAAAAGCACTAGACAGTAAAACCTGTTTTATTAACATTGTGTTCTTTTTTACTGCAAACCTAGAAACAACTTGGCAATTTAAAAAAATTATTTTACTAGCTTTAAAAAATTGAATTTTTCAGAAGAACTTTTGAGACTTTTTGTTTCTGCTTTCTTGTCAAATGCCATGATGAAAATATCTTCTGATTTAACAAAATAAACAAATAAATAAATACCCTAATAGATTTAGGATTCTGAAGTTCCTAAGAGCCATGACAGTCACTTGGTGGATGAATAATTTCCACACCCCACTACCAGAAATGCAAACTGAGAAGAGTTGCCCCAGAGCAAGGCAGACAAGTACTACACTTTTTCTTTATATATTTCCTGTCCCACCAGCTGCAGCTACATTGTCGTGGAAGATAACGCGATACTTTTTCCTAACTTGGGCTGCTAAAGGTTGACAACAATCTAAAAGCATGCTTGCTTGATTTACAGGGTCTCAGGCCTCTTGGTCACAATCATCATTTAAGAAAAAAAAAGTAACTTAGCATCAGTGTAAAGAAACAAGTTTAAAAAAAAAAGAGGAAAAGCAGGCTTTCATGTGGCACAAAGCCATTTAAAACACAAAAACAAATCAGAGGAAAATCCCATCGATATTCAAAATTTTGTCTGTGACAAAAATTTCAGGTTGATATTTATATGCCAAATCTGCAGAAGCTGTGGAAACAGCAGAAGATTTGTGTGTGAAACCATTCTGAGAAATGCCATTTGTATGGATAAAATAGAAATGATGATCTGACTTTGAGAGCATTTTGCACTAGTTGGCTGTAGCCAACTAGTAGATATAAGGGTGAATTTCAGAAAACAGTGTTGGTTCTGCTAAAAGTTAGAATAATAAATCCAAAGTTTTGAAAGGAGAAGCTTTTTATATAACCTGAATATAGAACAAGTGAAAAATCCTGCATGCCTCTCTCGCTCCTGAATATTTTCTTATAAAGATTTTTTCAGTGGTTGAGAAATGAAGTAAGTGAAAGATGAATGAAAGCATTAGCAAACTGGGAAAGTTGTAGTGTGTATTTACACTACAGGACCTCTAATTGTTTATGGGGGAAAAAAAAAAAAAAAAAGCCAGTTCTGATCTCTTGAGCTGGAACTCTTATCTGGAGATTATTTTTCCTTTCTCTTCACTGACTACAGAGGGAGCCAAGTTTCCTAAGTTAGAAAGCTCAGATCGGTTCCCGAGCTTTTGTAGCTTGAATTTCTGATATGAAGAGCATAAGCAAATTGAAAACCTAGTTCCCTCCAATTTTACAATAATTTTGGACCCAGCAGTTCCGGGTGTAAGTGAGGTATTCAGTCAGCCTGTTTCTCTTCTGAATATTTTCAGCTCAGAATTTTGTGTATTTTTTCTATGTCTGATAAAAGCAGTAAAACCAACCCAATATCCTCATATAGTTAACAGCACCACCATGCAATAGTCATTACAAGGTGAAAAGTAATACATCAAAAGCAATATAAGTATCAGTTACAAATGAGTTTTCATTTCAACTCTAGTAAAGTGGTAAATCTGTGCTTATCTGAGGGAACAGTTGCTAAATTCTCTCCACTTGGTTTTCTCCAAGCTTACAGTTTCCAGGAGAATATGGAGGAAGTTCTGCATATGCAGGAAATGATTTCTGAAGGACATTGACAGAAGGACCATTGTGGTTGCAAACAGCCCATGTTCTGGTGCTCCAGATCTTCATGGAGAGATACGGTAGAGGAGATCTGTGCTGTGTGATAGTTGCCAAGAACTGTACAAGTCAATGACATGCTGGTGGGAAGAACAAATGGGGCAGCCACGTTCCCAAACAGCCAGAGGATCCCAGCCCCCACGGCCACATACGCTGCAAGTGTTAGAAGACCAAATGCTGCAAACTTCTTGAGATGTGGTGAAAGATGGATACTTCGTCTGCCTCTCTCCTTATTAGCACTTTGAACTCATACACTGGTGTGAGATCACATTTGAGGAGGCTGCAAATGGTGGCACAGTGAGTGCTTTGCTCCCAAGGGAGGAAGACATTTGGTGGACTATTACCTATTTGGTGGACAATTAACTCTTTAGTTTACTTTCCTGCAAATGGAAATAATTGCAGGCCTATGATGTTGATGTGTTTTCTTCCTTGGTTTCTTGAGAGTGACATCTTTGTCACTCAGTTCCTTTCAGTTTTACAAGACATTCTGTGTAACAATTTTTTTTAAGAGGATTTTTCAGAACAATGAACCTTGTTACATGTTAAGTACCATCTCAACAAAAGCACAGTGCAGAAGTAGCACACATCCACAATTTTTCAGCCCTTCTGCCTCTGCATATTATCGATAAATCAGTTTGTCACTAATTTTCTGATCTGCTATGCCCTAGTATGCCCAACTGCATGACTAGCAAGAGTCTCCCAGAGTTCAGATCAGTGCAACACCAGAAAAAGACAAGAACCTATTTGAACTGATTTTGACATGAAGATTAGATCTGAAAAGAAACATGCATCATTGACAACAGAAGCTGTAGGAGAGGGACGAGATGCACATGCCTAGAACAGTCTGCAGAAAGTTTGGTAGTTCTCCTCCTTCACATTCCTACCAAGTCTTACCCCACCAGTTTGCTGAGGATGAAAGCAAAACAAAACAAAAAACAGCAACAAAAATTTTTGCCTTCTACACTCAAGAAGTTAGAAGAAAAATGATGTCAAAATATTTGCCTATTAAATATTATTAATATTAATAAATGAAATACCATACATTTGGGAAAAGAGAGTCCTTTAACAAAGCCTTGCTGAAGAACCTCAGGAGTTGTTACACCAGCTGAGAGTCTGCTTTCCTATTCCTTTAGTACCACTGAATTCACCACACCGTACCTGTAGTCTAATTCTCTTAGCAATTTTGCCTTCCTCTGGACTTTCTCATAAAGGTAAAGCAAGGTTGCCCACAGCAAGCAATTCCAGGTCATGCTGCTTCACACAGCTGTATCAGACCTATTTCCATTTGACGAGTGCTTCTGGCATCTAAAAGTAACATGGGAAATCCCTGTTTTGAGGTAATGCAGAATTAGAGATAAGTGGCTCTGCAAAACCCGAGGCTGGCGAAGTGAATTTGGATTAAGACCACAACCAAAATATTTTTGAAGTTCTTTTTCATGTACAGATTAAGACATACACACATGTATATCATAATTATGCTTGACATCTGTTTACTATTTTGGTCTTCATACCTGCATGTGCATCTCTGCAGACATCAGTAATTACATTACTTAGCACAGAGATGAACAAATGTGGGTGTGCATAAAGGAGTAACTGATAGCATCTTTCCAGATAACTAAAGAGTGCAGAGGCTGGGGGAAAAAGTGAAAATAAAGTAGGTAACTACTGGGCACTGAAGAGCTTGCTATAATGTGCCTGTAGAATGAGGAAAGTCGACCTAGGATAGAAGAAAACTAAACTAAATGAGGGGAGATTTATATTAGATGTTGGGCAAGTATTTTACTGAAAGCATGGTGAGGTTCTGGCACAGTCTGCCCAGAGAGGTTGTGGATGCCCCATTCCTGAAGGTGTTCAAGACCAGGTTGGATGAGCCCTGGCCAACCTGACCTAGTACTTGATCTAGCAGTCAGCAACTCTGCCTGTGGCAGGAGGTTGGAACTTGATGATCTTTGGGGTCTCTTCCAACCCAAGCCATTCTATGATTCTATGATTTTGTGATTCTAAGAGAACTGGTGCAGCTGCAGCAATGGGCTCTCTCAGTGCCAACCTGAGTGCTTACTTCTACATGGAAGACAAGTGCTGAAGAATTTCCAGTGTGCTCTAGCACACGGCACTCAGGAAGCACAGAGGAGGAAGATGCTTCTCAGCACATGCAATCTCTCTTAATATTTCATTATTCCACCCAGGAATACTATAATAGCCATGGGTGCAATGCCCAGTGAGAGAAATCTTACCCTAAATTCTTCTTTCTACAGTTTATTTTTGTTGCATTTCCTTGGGTAAGGAGTCCTCACTTTGAACAAGAAGGCCGTACAGAAATTGGACAGCACAAAAAGAGAGGGGAAGTCTCAGTCACCCCATATTTACTTAGGATTTAGAAGGGAGAAGCCCTGAGGCTACTTTTAACTTCCTTGGAGGGCAGCAGGTGGGAAGTGGGTGATAAAATACCTAGAGAAGCCAAAGGAAGAAAAGATTTCTCCTGATTTCAAAGGTTTGCGCTAAGTCTTTGGTTAAAAGTCTCACTGCCTTCAATTGCAGTTGCGGGAAATAGAGAAGACACCCCACAAAGGCACCAGCACCGAACACCTGAAAGGGAAAAGCGCTTTGAGAACAAAGTGGCAGCAAGTCCATCTGAAGAGGGCTGCAGGGGCAGGGACTGCTTAAAGATGAAGGCTTGAGCACCTTTTATAATTTGGAATAAAACCTTCTGATCCAGACAGGCATCTTTAAATAATTCTGAGTCATCTGGAGGCAAATACACCTCCATGGCAACTCCCTAAACCTAGCTAATATAGAGAAATACCCAAGGAATATGGTTGGAAATGTTGTTAACTTAGCTGCATCCAGCTCAGTTCTTAATACACTGGAGCCCACTTAAACGAGGAAAGAGCTCTTGAAGGAAGCAACTTGTTCAAAGAACTGATCTGCTCTAAAAGATACATAGAAAATACAGAGTGCAAAAAATAAAGTTCCCTTATGAAGAAGTAGACCAATTAACAGAAAGAGAAGACTGGAGTGATTCTGCTAGTGAAAGCTGATCAAGCAGAGATTTTGTATAAAAATAATAAGGGCCAGTTGCTTGCAACCTACCACAAACAACCGCTGTGAGCTAACCAGGGAAGTAGGAAGAGAGCACGTTTCTCAGCCCTCATCCAGAGAACCCAGCAAGTCTCGCACTCTCCTGGACGTCACACAAAGAGCAGCAGCAGCAGCTGTCCCCCTCCCCAGTGCTTGGCAACTTAGGGTGGTTTCAGAGAGCGAGGAAAGAAAGCCACCTTGTCTCTTGTAAACACTTTGCAAATAATGCAGATCCTGCCCAGATCTAGTGTTACCAGACAATGGCAATCTGACCTACAGAAAGTAACCACAGCTCCTGGTGCTCCTTCTCCAGTGGGGGCTCCCCATCTTGTGCCCTTTGGCAGGACCTGCATATACAGGGCTCTGCACTCCTGCTGGTCTGCTGACTGCAAGCTCTGATCATCCAGCCAGGCAGATCTGAAAGTGTCTGCTACTTCAGCAGCTCCCAGAAACAGCTTGTCCACGCCTTCAATGATTCAGGAGAATATTTTAAGCAGAGAAATCCTCACTTTCGGACAGGCTTTGTTAAGATATGACAGAACATGGTGGGGTTTCTTTTTCATCACACTACGACTTGAGCTCTAACAGCCCTGTAAAACTCTTCGCTAAGAGTCAGAGGGTTAGGTCTGGTTTTGTAGTGCTATATAATTCAATCCAGTTCAAGTTTGTGCAGGTATTTGATGGATATCTTCATTCTATCTCACTGCGAATCACAGAAATGTCTTTCACAAAAAGGTGTGAAAAACGGAAAGAAGTTCCTATCTTCCGTAGTGGTTTTGTTTTTCTTTTTTTCCTGCAAAGCTAAATTGATAATGAGAATGAATTATATACGCCTTTCAGTTCAGCTTCAAAAATATGAGGCCTGAATTCCCCCTTCAATGATTGTCAATTAATATGGACATGCATGTGTTCATTAGAAAACATAGTTCATCAAGATGAAGCGATAATATGTGATTAAAATATGCATTTAAGTCATAAAATATCTCTTCCTCTGAAAATGGAATGTGCCTCTACCAGGGGAGCTAACATGGAAAAGAATATGAAGTACTGTATTAAAGACACTGACAGATATTGCATAACCAGTCTTCTTGGCATGGTGATGGGTTGATTTTTTTATGGTTTACATGGTTCACTGAATTTTGACATTGTCTGTAGCACACTACACATAGTAACACCACTTTTAATGCCAACATCTTTGCCTATAAAGCTAGCAAGACAGGGCCAGGAACTTTTTACAGTCTAACCTCTCTGCGCAGCACTTGCCTGGGTCTTTCATAGGCTCCACAGATGCCCTCCAGTCTAGTATATAATTACTATTTTTCATGTGTTTATTTCAGTTCAAAGTGCAATAATGTGTTGCAGCTTACCAGATTTCGTAGCAAGATGCTGAGGGTATGTGTTGCATGCCCTGGGGTAGGAATAAGGAGGCCCCCTGAGGGTGCAAAGCCTGGGACACTGTTGCGGATGTAGGCAAGCAAACCACAGAAGCTAGAAGGAGCCAAATGGTGCAGTATCCCCCATACTTACAGTTGGGAATAGTCCTTGTGAGCCACTTTTCCTTGGCTCGTGTCAGGAGTGCGCTAATAATTGGGCTGGAAAGGCAATCTGTGGTCCAGCTTGCTCCCTGGCCCTGTTTTACTTAGCAGGCTTGATGTACATATGATTTTGTTGATACAGCGTTCACAGAGACAAGGATCAGACTCTGCCTGGGAAGATTCTGCTGATAAAGACTGGAGACACGTTCACTCCTGGATCGAGATTAAAGAGAGCCTTAGGGAGCTGGTTATAAATTCCTGACTCTCAGGTTGCTGCTATTTCCTGAACTACACTAGAGTAGCATTATACCAGCTGGCTGCGGATTACAGGATATTTAGCATCACGAATAGCTTGGTGAAACTGGTGGTGAACCTACCTTCTCACCACTCCAATGCATCCCAGGATCCCCTTGGTTTGGTGCTGGGTGAAACGGTGCTTGAACAGTTATACTGGCCAAGGATTTCCACCTTCCTCCAGAGCACAGATATCGACCACGCAGACAGGGACAGATTCCAGTTTCCGTCTGCTGCACTACAAAGGGGTGCAGAAGTGGGGCAAGGAAGCATGATGTCTCTCGAGATATGACATGCCTCATTCTTCATCCGTTTTTAAAATAGCTAAAATCATGCAGCACTCTGTGATTTTAGTGCTTGTGGATATTAACATTTCTGAGGCCTCAGTGTGAGTCTCAATTATTGAAATGGCCAAGATTCTGGCAAGAAACCACAGGGAGGAAATCAGTTCTGTGCGGAAGATGCCAGGAGGCAAATATTATTTACATAGAGTGGAGAACTACAGAAATATAACAGTATGTAAATTTCTTGACAGATGCCCTGTTTGGCAGCTGCTCAGATTCAAATTTCACCCTCAGCCAGATCTGCAAAAACACAGATCAGTAATCCAGGATAGATATGATTTGGTAGAAATCCTGGATGACAAGTTACAACTCCCAAACTACTACTGAATTTACACAGAAATAACAGATCAGGGAACTGATAATGTCTGTGGGCCTGACTCAGGCAAGATTCCTAAATATAGGAGTAACCTCAATGAAGTCAGAGAGTTAGCTGCCACTGCAGTCTGTGTTATTTGCCTGACTCTTTAATCAAACACAAAACCGCGCTGAAGAAGGCATTGCCTGCTGGGGTGCCCTGTAAAAACAGTGCACAAATCTGAGAGCTATTTCTGATCAAATCCAGGCATGAAACTTAGATCAAACAACACAAAATCCTCATGTCTTCACTCCAAAACATGAATTCAGGTGCATGTGTCACCAGGTGCCACCAGGCAAGGTGCTCACCAAACAGCAGAGCCCTGGCACAGAGCCTGCTGCAGGCAGTAGCTGAGAGCTAAGGCATGTTGGGAGGGACACTGGACTTGTTAGTGCTAGATCTGTTCAGTGGCTTCACTGATGCTCTTGTTTTTGTGCAGAGTAGTATAAACAGAAAACTGAAGTTTTTTGAGACCTAGAAGGACAATTCAGAGTTGTTCCTTTTTTTTTGAGATGTGAGACAGGTAAAAAACACAGAATTGCAGCTTAAGGTGGTGGGTTTTTTTTTACAAGACTGTAGTAATATTTGGAGGACCTTTGAGTATCCTTAGCCTAGCACCTGTTACTAACTGATCTTTCTGTGCTATGACAAGGAATTCCGTGAGGAAAGACATTTCTACTTTTGCTCTCCAGAAGGTCTCTGAGCTCTCACTCGCGTAAACATGCAGTGACTGCGATTCTTCTCTGGAAAGCAGCAGCTTCATGCAGTGGTGTGATGATTTTGTGCATCCCTGCTGTGGGACGCCGGGCACATGGTGTGTCAAATCTCCCTAGAGTCTCCAGGGCAGCCTTGCAAAAGCCAAAGCAACTTCAGTGTAAATCTGTCAGCTAGGTTTTCTTCTATGAAGAATTTCAGGCATTACTGCTCCTCAGTTACTGCAGGGGGAAATCCTACTTCAGCTTTGAGATAGATTCTGCTTTGAAGCACCTCTGCTTCTGGATCCATAGCCGTGGGCACACTCTTAGCACCTCCGTCCTATCTTGTCGCAAACCCACAGAGCTGCTCCCTCTCAACTTTAAAGGAGCATTCTGCTCTGCTGCAGAAGCATCCTGCCTCAGTGTGTTCCCTCACGTCCCCTTCCCATCCATCAAATACTGCATTTTAACTCCAAAGAAGCGCTCTGTTCCCGAGATACACACACAGCGCAGCCTGACCAAAAGTCACGAGCCGTTCCCACGTGGAGTAGCACAGCTTCATCAGAAAAATCTGCGTTCAGGATTTCTCGGTCATTTGCCTTATTTAGTGATTATTTATGCCTCGCATTAACCTTGCTAAACCACGGCACGTGTTAGACAGATGGGGAAGCCAAAGTGAAAACAATCTAAGCGGCCTCCCCAGCTCATGCGGACGGGAGTGAAAAGCAGAGATGAAGCATCCGTGAGCCCTGCTGCCTAGGTTCCTGTGATCGGCACCGAGAGCCACCGCTGCCTCCGGCAAGGCCACGGGTGCAACTCCCGAATCCCCCCCCACCCCCCATCGGTGCCGAGCTGCTGCCCGTGTCCCCCGCTAGGTGGGGCTGAGCCGATGGGGACGGCCGCGGCGGGGCAGGAGGAGGAGTGGGGCAGAGCCCTGGCTCTCCCTCGCTGCGTCCGTCGACTGGCTGAGGCTCGGAATGTCTGCCCGCTGATAACAGCATCCCTTTCATACGGTAGGCAAACACGAGGCAAGGTGGGTAAACACCGCAAGCGGGCTCATCCTTCCGGGCGGTGCAGGGGTGGAATACAGGCTGCCGAGTTCTGCCCACCTCCTCAACAACAAGGCAGCTTTTGAAACGCGTGTATTTCACGTTACAGGCACCCGAGTTGCCCTTTTACTACAAACGCACCACTACTATCACCCAGCAGAACAATGCCACGCGTGCACTAATAGCTATAGGCTCAAAAAGCGTGTCACTATGTACGGCTCGGACATAGCACACACATAAAGAGTCTCTTGTAAAAATAAATAACGAAAAAGGCTGCGTCAAGATAGTAAATTGGTTTTTCTTTTCAATTAAGGTTCTTATATTTAATTCTGCAAAAGTCCTCTTGGAAGCCTGAAGTGTACCCTGTGAGTTTGTGCTCAATCACGCTTCTTTCTTCCTTTCTTTTTCTGAACTATTCCCATTTAGATTCTGGACAAAAAAAAAAATATTGAGAAAGAAAGAAAAAATGCAGGAATAAAGCATTCTTTGTTTCAACTTTTCCTATCGCCTTTTACTAGGGGGAAGAAAAAAGTATCTGATGAAAGAGCAGTCCTTAGGTGTCACAGACCAGCTAAGTGCCCTGCAGACCTGGGCACCACTGCCTGCTTCAGAGCCCTCCTAAAGGCTGCATGACACAGTGATACAGTGTAACTGAAGTAACCTTGTCAAAAATGAGAATATTTTACATGCATTTAGTAAACATTGTTATTTTGTTAAAACGCTGTGGAGCTTCACAGAGCCTCACAAGGCAAAGCCCAAGTCTGCTGAAAACGTGTTTCCTTCCGAAAGCCCCAAACAAGTCAGCATTCAAGGGATACTCTTCTACTGCTCCAGCCAGGAAAACAAATAAACAAATAAACAAACAAACAAAAAAACCATCACTCCAGACGTTGTGAATAAGTGTTGTGCTCTCTTTCCTCAGTGGCAGTCACAGTGTCAGGACCTTAGTGTCAGGACCTCACCGTGGGAGGCACTAGAGAGAGGAGGGATGAGAAGAGAGACTACGTGGAGCAATTAAGAAAAAGGAAGAGCAACCTAGAGGTGAAAAAAGTAGCTGGACGTGCAATAGGGTTCGTATGGCATCTCTCCGTGTGGAAGTCTTGGGACTGAATTTACTTACAGGGGGCAGGAAGAGTGGCACGTATGCATGGCACATGGGAGAGCAGAGGGATGAGGGGAGTGTAGAAGGAAGCATGTTGAGCTGTGTCTGGGCTGTGAGCATTTCATCCAAACTGCTATATTGTTGAGACTCTTGAGCAATAAAGCAAATTTTCATTCTAATTAAAGATTCAAGAGTTTTAGAACAATCACCAGAAGAAAGACAGAAAAAGAGGCAAATCCTCAGAGGACTTGGTAATGAATAACAAAAACCGCTTTTTCGCATTGTCCAAACTGAATGGCATTCAGTATAACCACAGAGAGGATTTAATGCTACAACCCACTGTGGTGTTCTCTCTGTGAGTGGATGTGGGAAAGCCCATGACCAATAGCAATGCTTAGCCCAGGACAGTACATTTTCTGGCCAATGTATACCAAAAAGCATGCTTGGTATGCCTGACTGTAGTCAATGGGGTAGCAAATATTGCAACGGGCAGAGTCTGAGAGCAATCACAAATGGCTTAAAGCTGTTCAAGTGGGTCCACTTGTGTAATGTGAATCCTATCTCCCCTACGCAGGGTGCTTCTCTGTAGCAGTGTCCCTGCCAAGTGCGTAAACACCGAGGGGCAGATGAAGATCAGGTAGGAAGGTGCAAGACCAAGCACAAACTGTAGAAAGTGGAGAGGAGGATGTATACCTTTGGAATTTTGGCAGTAGTCACAGATAGGGCAGATCTGCCCAATGTTCCTCTGTAAGATAAGTAGAGGGTAGAAAAACTGGGTTAGAGTTGTGTGACAAAGGTCGCTGTGCTTTCTGAGAGTGAATTAAACTCTTTGTAGTGCAGAGCTACAAGACACAAAGACTGCATCTCAGCTCATCCCATGTCCTTTCTGGCCCTCGCTCCCAAGTTCTCCTGTCTGGGGGCATTATGTTAAAACTTTGACTGTCATGTGAGAGGAGAACACAGCTCAGCTGGCACAGCTGGTGTGGCCAGTGTGGACCAGCACTGTGCCATCACAGGCCATGCACTGCAGCCCTTGTGTGCCAGCCCTGCTTGCAATCTACATCCAGTTCAAGAGCTCCGATGAGTTACCTTTGCTCTAGAGGAAAGGGCCCTGGATCAGGACTCCAGAGGCTGAAATTCATTTGTCAGGTTAAATACAGACTCCGTGTGCAACCTTGAACAAGGTCTTTAATCTACTTGAGTCCCAGTATCTTTTGGAAAGGGCTGGTAATTCTGCCTTCATCCCTGAGGGTTTGGGGAATGGAACTGGTAAATAACAGAGCAGTGCTCTGCTACTGCAGGATGCCTGGCAATATCGCCAGCTCTCCCAGTTGCTCTGAGCTCCTTTCCTAACTACCAGGCATGAATGCTGCAGATCTGGGGCTTGCACTGTCAGTATTTTCATAAAACAGAATGTGAAATCAGAGGGAAGCAGAATCTACAAGGGAATTTTATGTGCCCCGCCTAACACACCTTTAAGCGCTGTTCATTGTTCTGAAGTATTCATCAGGGAACTGTGCTCCCAAATTATATTCAGTGTCTAAAATCACTCTGATACTAAGGTGCTGCTAGCACTTGAGTCCTATCATTCGCTCCACAGACACGCGTGGAAACTTCGATAAAGATGTAGAAAATACCAATACCTGAGCAAGGCTGCCTTAGCAACACTTTCCAGAAAGATAGTTAATAAAGACAGCGGGTCCCTTTTTCACCTAACTGCATATAGACCGCCAGTTCTTTCTCTTTCAGCTCTGTCTGCTCCCTTTTTAGTATTTCCCTTCCCCACATTTTCTGTGTTCAGGTCGGCAGTCTTCCTTCCCGCTGAGCCGCAAACCCGCTGCTGCTTTCTTCCCCCGCTCTGCGCGTCGCTGCCCCGGCTTGGAGCACGTAGGTTGCATCCCTTTGCCGATCAGCTGAGGAGCAGATGGAAGATCAGAGGAGCGGGAGGGCTGCTTTACGAGGCATACCCACAGCAGCACTGGTGGAGACAACCAAAGACTGGCTGCAAACTGGGATTTCAAATGCCGCAATATTCAAATCTGGGATACAGGGGGAGGTCAAAGCCATGGGTCCTGGCGATCTTGTAATTCTGGATTATTCTCCACTTTCGTTTAAAGCAAAGTTTGTAGTGTTCATATTCTCAGACAAAAGCTTGGAAATGGGAACCACCAAGGGCTTGAACATCAAAGGGCAAATAAAAGAATCCAGAACTGATTTATTTTTTGAAAAAATCTCATGATCTTGCCATCAACCTCACATTATGTTGGAGGGTAGCTCAGGATTTTTGAGCATGAAAGTCTGGCAGGACTACAGATGCCTCAAAATCATAACGAATTGAGGCCACATTCGGCTTTTGAGAAGGCTGCTCTCTTTCAGCTGAGACAATACCAGGGTTATTCAGAACTGCCGGGTGCTCCCCGTAACCTCCCACTGGGGAACGTTGCTAACCCTGGCCATCCCAGCACAGACATTTTCTCTTTTCCTCCCAAGTTAAAGAGGAGAGCTGTATTTTAAGACCAACGCAGCTGCCCCATTGCCTGTCAAGGTGGGGAATACTGGAGGCTGGTGCCAGTGCCCACAGATCCCCCCAGCTTGCCTTCAGGGCCAGCACAGCTCCTTTAAAGGGACACAAGTCCCTCGTACTTGCAAACATATGTTGAATGCAGTTAAGGCATATGGAGCTAATTATGTAAATAAACAACTCAGCCCACGATGATTCTAAATAATGCAAAACATAAAGAGACAGAACACTAATGTTCTAACTAATGAAAATAGATTCATAGGGCGATTAATTTACAATAAAGAGAAGCTGCGTATGTTAAAGAATGGTACGTCATCATATGATTTAATATAATTAGTCGCAGCTGCATTGCTCTTGAAGTTTGTTAACAATGATACTGTTCACCTCCTTGTGCATCTGTACCACAATATTAAGAGAGAACTGCAGAGCAAAGCCAGCAAACACTTGCAAGAAAAATATTTTTAAAGCGCCTCTTGATAAATATTTACTAACCTTTGGGATTTTTGAATGCTTGAGGTTGTGTCAGGAAAGAAGCATATGCTGATATCCTCAAAAACAACACAAGTGGTCAACAGTCCCTGTACAAAAAGGAACAGCTCAATACAATAGGCCACTGTTGCTGTGACTCTCAGCATTGTTTACCTCTCACAGAGCTTCCAAGTACAAACCACTTCAAACAAACTACAGCGAGACCTTAAACTGAATCCACCCAACAGGTTAATAAAACAAATATCGATTGGGTTTGAGAGTCACTACAGTAAACAAACCTTTTTGGATTAAAATGGTTCCTTTGTTCAGGCAATGTTGTCCAGAGCCTTCAAGCAACATATTAAAATCTCAGCTTAAATCCTCAGGCAATATTTTACATTGTCTGCCCCCAAATTTACCTTTATTTATAGCACGTGTATAAATACAGATACACAAGGAGATATGAGCAAGTATTTCATGCATGCAAAGGAAAGAAATCATGCCAAACTCAAGAATATGCTGGACAAGAGAAAAAAAATAATTCCCTTCCAGTGTACATAATGATTTATACACCTAAATCATACTCCAAAAACTGCAACTGGAGGCATTTTTAGCTTCACTGCTCTAAAATCTCAACCTCTGCAGTGCAGACAGAAACCACATGAGCACTCCTAATACCCTTTCATGAAGTCTCCAACACCCTGACGTGGTCCAGCACAGACGAGTGATGCAGGTGCTTGAGAGTAAGGGCAGAAATGGGAAGAATGCAGAAACACAGAAAGCCTTGTAGAGAATTGGTGCCCCTCAAACTGACCTGAATGGCTCAGTCCTGGTTGCATGGTTACCTGACAGAGTAAAGACATATAAAAAGCTTTAGATCCTCACTCTATCTAAAGTGAGCTATGAGCCTAGAAATCCCTCATCTAGTGCTGAAAGAGTGACCAGGTGGCCCAACTCTGCCACCTTTTTTATATCCATCAAGATGCAGGCTGAAAGTGTCAAGCCTGTCATACAGTTAGGTGCGTATCTTCTAACCATAACAGATCTATCCCATGGTTTTGAGGCTCCTAGACACAATCATGGAAGACTTATTTCTGTTGGTAACAGAGCGGGCCAAAGATTCAAACACAACCATTTGTGTATTTGTGTGTTTCTTTCCTGCAAACTTTACTTCCCTCTCTAAACGTAGAACACACACTAGAAGAGGAAGCACACAAGCAGTAACCAGCTTAGAGGTTGTGAATATCCAATGAACAGCAGAGAGCAAAAATACTGGCAGAACTTATCAGAGATATTCAATATTCTCATACAAATGGGTTTGCTCAGTAATTCTGAAAGTTTCTGCACACCTGTTCCATTCTGTGGACCAGGCTCACAGTACATTGGTGTTAACATGATACTGCAAACAGAGATGGCAAAAAAAGCAGGGAAATATCAGGAGAGGGTGATGCTCCTGACTGGGCAAGAGCTTCAAGGGCCACTTGGTGCTTCTCATTACCTCCAAAAATAAATCACTTAAATGCTCTCTGACCTCATCAAGCATGTATTGCGAAGTGGAGAGCAGAAAGTTGGCCACTATGATGGACTGCAATGTGGTACAAACCTTCTTGCACTCTTGATTTCTTCTTGGAGAACAAGTCTGACCTGCTTGCACTAATTCCCAGCATTCAGACAATCCTCAGCAAATAATTCTCCACAGAGCCCAGCCAGTGATAGAGGCCAATGTGGCACTACAGAGTCTCTGTAACATGAGGCAGAGTTTCTAACTGACAGTATAAAGTACTGAGAAATTACACTATAACTGAATGAAAGTGCAGCACATACCCAGCGCTCAGCATCTGCCTTGGCTTTAGGGCACAGCACTCTGCAAATCTTGTAAAATCAGGTGGTTGATCTGATAAGGTACTCCCCATCACTGGGGCTCTGCCTATCTAAGGACAGAATCAAACCCTGTGAGCTTTGCTCAGAGTATCTCACTCACAGCTAGACTTCTTTGCTGGCAGAGTTATGCAATCTTGGCTTACATCTTATCACCAGTAGCGCAACAGTCAGGCTTCAGTGTTTGTTGTCTCGCAGGCACCCACTTTATTCTCATGGCTGGGTAGCAGCATTAGACACACAGCCTTCAAGTGAAAGAACAACAGGGAGGCATGAGTGATAAGGAGCAGAAAGAGCTTGCCGAGTTAGCACCTGCACAGCAGGCTTATGCTGAGCCTCACTTCATTGATGTGGGGCATTTCCTGCATCTGGAGTGTAATGATTAAGAGAATAAAATGCATGTTCTACCGCACTGAATGCCAGGAGTAACTGTCATGTTCGCTCATGCGACGCTACTGAAAAGGTAATGTGGGCTATTTATTAAGTTTGGGGAGAACAAAACAAGTTTGCAGAGATCACTGAAAGCACCAACAAAAGACAGAGGGCAAATTAATGAAATTGATAATTATATTATGCATCCTTAATGATACTGTGAGAATCAGTAAACAGTTTCTCTTTCTGAAAACTGAGACAGGAGCTTCTTTAACAAGTCTGTATCTATGTCCAACACATACTCTGAGGCTTTTGCAGGCTTTTGCACTTGAACTCCCTTATGTTGTGCTTATTCTGTTTCTAACTTCCCCTGGCCTTTGTCACAGTGGTGAGAAAATGAATAGAAATTACTCTGGGCTTTTGAATCATTCATGGTGCTTGCTGACAACCAGCAGCATGGCAAGGTGAGCAGCAGTGCCCTATGCCATTGCCATGTGCAACCCGTCCAGGACAGATCCCTGGGAATCTTGCATTTTTTCCTGCCATTACTCTAAATACTGCAAGTCCTTCACGCTGTCTCTTACTGTCTCTAGTTGAAATTATGGGTGCAGCTGTATCGCATCTCATGTCCAGAAAACACTACGTTATTTGGAAAACAGAAACGTATTTGTGTAAACAGAAAATACAAAGGGACCAGTTCTACCTCCTGCTATGCACATTCTTGCTCAGCACAGGCACAGCTTTCAATGGGAATTGCCAAGGGGCAATCTAAACCAACAGCTCTAAGAGAACTGAGCTTCATGGCCCTGACCACTGAAAAAATGAAGCTGAACTTGAAATAACGCACACCTGCGATAGCTCATTTTCAGCCTGTCTGCAGTCCTAGAAACAAAGCACCAATCTAGACCCATAGATATCCAAAAGAAACTGGCAGCCAGAGGAACTGAAAGCTCCAGAATAAAAGAAGAGCTTGAATATCAATAACAAAACAATGCACTGTACAGAAATTCAGGATTTTTTTTCCTTAGACATAAGCATAAATAAATCTTTGTTTTTGATTAGATATGGAAGTAAAAGGATTAAAAGAATCAGACGAGTGATTTGTAATTGGTCTCCAGACTGTATCTCTTCCTCTATTAAAGTGCATGCAAGTGAATAAAACTGCATGGTTGGACTTTATTAGCTGCAGCTTTCCTTTCTGACTTTCGGATTAGAGGAATACTTTAACCTTGACACGTTCATCTTACACTCACAAAGCTTCACTTTTAACGGTCCGTTTTCCTTTCCTTTTCATTTGTCTGGTTCTGGTACAGAATTTTCTAAATTAGAAGAGGGCAGTGTTCTGCCTCACAAGAAAAAAGGAATTCTGACTTACCTTTGTTAGCAAGAGCAGGGAGAAGTTCAGGATGGTTTATTACCACGTATTAGGATACAACTTAAAAATCTATTGCAGATGGCAAAACATGGCAAAAAGAGAGGCTTGTATAAATAAGACTCCTGAAAAAATGCATTAAGCTGTCATTTAAAGAGATTCAAACAAAAGCAGGAGTGTAATTTTATTTACCATACTGTAATGTAAAGCCAGGTATACAAATATATATTGTTTGTATATTTGGGGAAATGCTATTTGTTTGAAGCTTTCTTTCTGCTAGGGAAGACTGTGGTGAGCAGTGCCCCAACTCTTCTCCAAGTGAAGCATATGAATACTGTCACCACTGCCTTTTCTGAAGGCAGAATTGGGCCCTTGTGGAGTATTTGTGAAAAGTCCATAGGTGGTGAGATAACGGCTGTGTGCAGCTACTGGCACACCTGCTACCCACATACCGAGGGAAAGTGGCTGTGGAAGTGTTTATTCAGAGGCCTGGGGAAAATGAGGGTGCGAGGAAGATTTGGCATGTTTGTGTGTGGAGTGGGGTGGTATTTAGCAAAACACTTGAAAGTTAATTGCAGAATAAAAGAATATCCCTCAAAGGTACACACTTCCTCAGCGCACCGATTTATTATAATTACAGAGTTTACCCTTACCTTTTTTCTTTATCCAGCCACTTATTTGAGTTGCTTTAGATTAAAGTATACGTCTTGTTAATTATGGCATTTAGTTCTCAAATCGTAATTGGTGTCTGGTGCTAAGCTCCTATAACTCTTCTTGTCACTATTTCAAGAGGGCCTGTTTAATTTGCCTGAGGTAAACTAAAATGGAAAGCACCGTCTTATTCGAGTAATGTGAGATATTTCTTGTGGCTTTAATGATTAAATATTGTACTGTTTAGGAGGGAAACAGTTGAGGGGGGTGACAATGGGCAGTCCTACCTGCCAAGAGCTAATCAAGCTAGATGCTGAGCTCCCATAATTTTAAGGGGTTTTATTACTTCCATTAAGCACATGAAAGTAATACTGCTTAGAATAAACAAACACCACTAAGACACTGGCTAAAAATCATTACAGTGAGCTCCCAAGAACTCTTCTGCCATGTTTTCATTTTGTAAAGAAGTTCATAGCAGTGTGGGACACAGAAACTTTTACTGCATCTAATTACAGCTTCATCCTACCACTGAGGAAGTTCATCAAGGACAAAAGCTTAACTCTGTTAGTATATGGGGGGAGAACACCCGATGGCTGTCAGGCTTTCACAACTGGCTATCACATTCTGTTGTAAGAAGAAGTAAAACTGCACGACCCCAGACTAATGCATGCATGCTTCCCCAAGACTTCTCTTCAGATGCTTTAGGTATTGTCTGGTGGCTCTTCTTTCAGGTCAGCATAAATGGATATCTCTAAATTAGACTTCAGGTGTATTTCACCATCAGTCATATCAGCAAGGCACTTAACTAAAGAAACTTTTGAATCTGTTTTTCTAGTGGTGATTTACCTCAGTAAGCATTTATTCCCCCAATTTCCCATTAAATTAAACAATCAGTCTGTTTTCTAGGTTTGGGGAACCACTCTCTGCATAATGTGCTCCTGTTTCCTCTGCCATCACTGTTGCCTATATTTTTTCTCAAAACAGAGAGATTTGTTAGGCAGTCTAGACGCTAAGTAAAGTCAGTCCTGTGCTTTTCCTGAAGAAATGGGTGCCCAGGAGGTGTTGCACCCCACCTGCATTTTCACAGAAACTTATTCTGATGTTTAATGGACCTTCTCTCAGCATTCTAAGTTTACACTGGTGGTCATATGCTTGTGGGATTTTTGTCCTGTGCCAAGCAGGGCCCAAATCACCTAATCTCACATGTCTGTGCAGATGTTCTGCTGTTTTTTCTCCACTCTCATTTTGTGGCTGAAATGAAGTGACAGAAGTCTGCAGTAGGTCTATCTTTCGTTCATGGAAACTGTGAACCTGGAAGGTGCCTCCTCTCCTTGGGTCTCCCTTTGGAGGGTGAGAGGTTAAAATCTACCCTTCTAGCCTTTGGATCCTAATGGCAAAGATAGATGTGACAAATTATCTCTAAATTCTTCTAGCAGAAAGAGGATTTCCAAAGAGCATTTCAAGCAGGCTCACACTTGAACTGCTCTAGTTTCAAAGAAGCAATAATCAATTCTTTGGTGCACAGGCTTTCCACATTCCCCTGAGGTGAAGATGTATACTTTGTACGCATTATAAAAGCACCTAAGCTTTGTGTGGCACTAAAATGTACCTCAGGTGATACATCTCTAGTTTTTACCATAGAAAAGTAAATAAATTTTTCCCATTCCTTCCTCTTTTTCTTCAATCATCAACAACCAGTGCAATGCAGAAAAGTCATCTGATCACCATTATAATTCTCCAGAATGACAGCAAAAAAAATCTATGCTTGCTTGTTGCTTCGAGTCAGTGCAATAAATGTGCCATCAAATTTCTCACAATCAAGACTGGAACTTGCTGGGGAACTGGAACAAGCAGCAAGACTTCTTGAAATCCTGAGAGGTGAATGGTGTCTTTAACTAGCAAGCACTTGCAATAAAAAATCTGCCACTGCAAAATACAAATGAACATGGCCTCCTGCATGAGGTGACAACTCTGGAACAGGCTGAGGAATTCAATCTGTATCATGGGATTCTTATGCATGACTTTTTTATTATCTTGAGGCCAACTAGATAGACTGTCCCAATCAGAAACAGACTATTACATAGTTCTGGGAGACTAAGACATTTATCATCATAATATTGCCGGTAGTTCCCACTTCACCTCACATTCAGAAATAGTAAAGTTGTTGCCTTGCTGAAGGCACATTTCTTGTCTACTGAATCACTAGTCATTTTCCACGGATTTCAATTTCACAAGCAAAATCAGCAAGCTAACAGTGTTCTTGCCACCTGTGTTGCCTGTTGGACTGCATAATATATCTGAACAATGGATCTTCAGCAGCCTGATAAAAATTTGCTTCCTCTGGAGATGGCAAGGTGAGCCACTCATGCATTTCCTCCATCAGGGGAATTTATTTTGCAGTCACCCCGGAAAAGATTGTTCGCACTGAATGAATGCAAACACACAGGAAATTCGTGTTCTGGAAACCCGTATAAGCACACTTTGTCATGATATTTGCTGGAACTTTGGGAACTGAGCCACATCCGTATCATCAGCCAAGACCAATCAACCAAGTCTCTGCACAGGCTGGAGAGGACATCTGTGATAGTCTTTATTTAGTGAGACACTCATTCCAGGACAGTGAGAATCTTTTCTGGAAAGAAAAAGAACCTAGGGAAATACAGACATCTGCTGAGCCAAGGGCAACAATCATTCTTATTTTCTTCAACAAGAAGATGAGAGATGTCCATAGTCGTGACATGATATGCAATAAGAAAGTTTTCAGCACGGTTCTGTTCAAAGGCAAATTCCTCCAGCAAGAGCCTCCTTTCAGTCATGAGCCCCTGAGAAAGAATGTTAATTCCCTGAACCACATTCTGACAATGGGGACTTTATCAAGGAGGACTACCATTGTTCAGCTTGGATATCTTGCCTGTGCTGGTCAATAAATAACATCTCTTCCCCCTCAGCCAAGCACCTGACAAGGAACTGGAGAATCTTAACAGCAAAGAAGCCCCAGAGCAGGCCTCACAAAGAAACGTGCTGCATCAATTGAACCAGGATAAAAGCCAAATGGTGTCATGCAATGTGTGGTACATCATAAGTGAACAAGTACTGATCCTAGATGCACCTCCTATATGTACTTGCTGTGAATCAACCATGCAGTGTTACTGAGGTAGGAAAACTTGTCATAAAATTTAGACCTTACCCAAGCTAACAAATAGATGATCATTGATGAGGACACCACAGGACATCAGGTGATGCTATTTAGGGAGAGTAAATAATGCTTTCTGTATTCCTTTTTTTTATACCTTTCCAGGAACTACAGTTGTACTGTACTAGAAGGTGTATCTTTGCCTGTTCCTTTCACAAGGAAGTCAGCCATCTCCAATATAGAAATTATGCTGTGATAGAAAAATTGCAATGCTTTCCAAAATCCTTCTTTCCAGATATTCTTCAGTAATGTTTCTGTCAGAGAAGCTTCTGTTGTGTGCTTCCTGAACAACTTGCAGAAATTTTGAGGATATTATGAAACTAAGCATCCAAGTTATAAAGGGAAAAAGTAAAATTGGTGGGGCTAGAGTTATTATTCTTGCATTGCTTTATTATTACAATTGGCATTAATGACACAGATGCTAATAGAAACAAACCATTAAGTCCCTTCATCAAAATCCTGACGTCAACTTCAGTCATGTCTTGGATTGCTCAGTGTGTACCATAGCTTTCTACCACAGAAAACAAGTGTTGAACTTTACCACCTTTTCATCGTGAGAGTTTCATGGTAATAGGTCTGTCAAGGTACAGAAGCCTTGAAAAATATTTGACAAGTTGCATTCAACTTTATTCCAGTTCATACCAACAGAGACCACTTCTGGTTATCTGTGAAACGCTGTCTTACTGCATTGGTGTAATTCTATCATGTGCAGGAATTAAGCCCCTATCCTTCATTCAAGAGGTTTAATAGCAACAGATAAAACTATGCATGTATTATAGAGAAGAGTTTCTTATTGTTGCAGGAACTCAATTTTTCCACGGTTAAGATACACAGTCCTCCATGTTCTA
Organism: Oreortyx pictus; assembly: GCA_036925125.1. NCBI lineage: Eukaryota > Metazoa > Chordata > Aves > Galliformes > Odontophoridae > Oreortyx > Oreortyx pictus. The sequence continues at coordinate 51,274,125 of JAUPFR010000005.1, read as the reverse complement.
TTTGTGTAGGTCACAAATCACTCCTGTGACTGAAGTACTCCTTGTTACATCCATATAAATGCAGAAGTGAAATATTTTGCTAAATCTTTTCATTTTTGCAAGCCAGTAGGAACATCCAACACAAATGTACTGAGCAAACCGCTGCTGCAGATGTGAGTCCAGTGCACTACTTTGACCTCAGTGCAACCTTTGCTGTTGGAATATTCCCTTTATATACCCATTCACACTGATCAGATAGTAAAGCTACTGATTAGCCAAAACTGCCTTGTGTTGCCTAATGAAGAAATTGTCCAAGAAGTTCAGCTCATTTTTAACATGACAGAATGAGCTGCCTACTCACTGGGCATGAGGATGCCATCCTGTTATTCTCAAAAGAACTTGCTGACATTTTTGCTATCTTCATACATCTTGTCCAAGAAACACAAACATGAAAGTGCCAACATGATATTGTATCTGATGGCCCAGAACTGACACGAGCTAACAAAGTTCTTGCCAAGCTCCCTGACGTAACCAAAAGCTTCAGTATTACTTTCTTAAAAGATGTCCAGGGAACACCCCTATTTAAATCCCATTCCGACTTTACTGATCCATTTCTGGGAAATCACTTTAAAACTTCACCTAGGCGCGGCTTGAGGTGATTTTGCTTTCCTCGCGAGCAGCTAGTGTAACTGCTTCTGCTCTTTCTCAACTTCGAAACTTCACAGATTTTTGGATATTGTCACATCTGACCCCAGGATCTCCTTTTAATTCTGGTGATTTTAAGAGCTTCACCAGAAGTATGTTAATTTGAGCTGTCACTAGCATGCTGTGCTGTCTCCAAGCACATGGTCTGGTTGAATGTAAGGTGCAACCAGCCAAAGATTTAATCCTTTCAAGCTGTTATTAAGGGAGACTGGCTGATGAGGCTTGCGGGGTTCCTCATTGTTCTGCATGTCACTCCTCATCTGACTATTGAAGACAGCCCCCTGAAGCTGTCCTATTGGACAAGTTATCAAACCATGCCTCAGTCCTCACAACCCCAATCTATCTGAAGGTTTGCAATACAAGAAGCAACAAGTTTTGACTTCATCTCTGACATCATCTACCTGGCATTTCTTTGCACTTCAAGAAAGCATGTGTGCAAAGCTACAAGACTGTGTCAAAAGCTGGCCCTTTTTCTGTGAAGGCCACTGCACTTGACTCATTGCAAGTTCAGAGTGCCAAAGGACAAGCTGGAAATGCTGAGTCAAGCAGCTGATGCTTGTCTTCCAGTTCTTCAAAGGCCTCTCCCCAGAGCACAGGACTGCTACTGCATTCACAGCAACTCAAGTTCAGCAAAGTCTTTACCCCAGGGGTTAATATTCCTTGCCTCCATAGGAAGCAAGGAGATCACAGAGGAGTTAAATTGATTTCCTTTAGATTGATAATCATACCATTGAAAATGTGCACAAGAGGGTTTCATGCCCTATCTACACCTATCTACTAGAGGTTGTATTATATATGGGGGATTCTGTTCCTTGGTTGTGCAAAATGAACTCATGCCCTGGCTTGTTTCTCTGCTTTTCCATTCAACTAGAAAGATATTAGGGATGGGACTGTTGTTTTTGATGTTGTTTTGCATATATTGCTAAGAAGTTACATTCTTATACACCCTGCTGCTGCCAGTTAGTGTGTTCTGCACCACGAACAACAGAGCACATGAAGGAATCCACTGGCTCAAACATATGCAGAAAGCTGTTTTAGGGACAGCTTCTCTTTGCTTTACCCATGAATGACTTCTTAGTGGGATTATTCCACATGAATAAGGAAGGGTTATCTGGTCTGTAAGACCTGCTTTCTTTAGAGTCTTGCAAGGGAAACAGTGGAAACTCTATTGTTGAATCACATAAAACTAGAACAGACAAGTTGCAACGGACAAGACAGTGCCATTTAGACACAACTCTCTGGAGAGAGTCATGTAGAAGGCCTCCTGCTAGAGGCATTTTCCCTTTCCAGGCCTCACAGTTACAAATCCACCCCTCGACATGAGAAACGGATCGCCTCTGTTCTCTTGTGCAGTCAGTCTCCTTGCTGCTTCTCACCCACTTGGAGCACAGCACAGTGAGGAGTAGGCAGGGAACAGTGCTACTTACAAGAACCCCACTGCACAGGGGAGAAATTTCTTGGTCATTCCTATCCCATCCAGGTAACAGTGTTTAGGAGAGGGAAAATTGAACCCTGAGAAGAGCATGAAAAACAGTCCCATGCCCTCCAGAAGACATGGAGGCTCAGTGATGTGCAGAGCACTTGTTTTCCCAGCTCTAATTCAGACAGCATGAGCTTCAGTCAGCTGTCTGACACTCTTGGCTTTAGTTCTGTCTCCTTTCTCTTACCACTAGCTTTTGAGGTTTCAAAGATAGCTTATTGGGCAGCATCTACTTTCCCTCTGAATGTGTCATAATCTCTTTAAAATAACTACTTCAGTTTCAGGAATTGATCATGCATTCACCACGTATATACATTTTGCTTTTTTGATGAATAATTGGAGCCCATGTGCCCCCTAAACACTGACAAAAATACAATTTATCTACCTTAAACTGGAGGTATATGCAAAATTTTGCATGATACTTGCCCATATGGCTACGCAAGCACTATTCTCTAGTTCTGTGATAATCTGTGGCGTGGTTTCAAAGTAGGGCAGTTGTTCTCCCCGCCAGCTTTGTGGATCCGACAGATAGCCAACTGAGAGCAGTTTAGAGCAGCAGCTCCAGCAAGGAGTTAAACATCATTAGGCTCATTCTAAAACCCTAGCTGAAGGGCTGGTACACTGTTTGGGTTTGAATTAGTCACTTGACCTCTGTTTGTTTTATTCATCCCAGCTGGAGAACTGGGCATAAAAACAGACCCTTGCTGCAAATCTATAGCAGATTAAAGGAGGGAAAACAGTGCACACCAAGAGGAAGAACAAAATCTATCCCACTATATTTTCGTCAGTATAAGAGCTGTGGGCTACAGGTAGAGTTTTAAAAGCATCTCTCTGACTTAGGATGCAGTTTCTCAAGCTACAGGGGTTACTGCAGATACCTGACCAGCATACACAAGGCAACGGCATGCAGAAGTACTAAATATTTCACCCTAGTCTCCTGGCTTGTGCTGCATTCAGATCTGAATCCCAGCCATGTGAATGCAGGTCCAGATGCACCACAGCCCAAGAAGTGACAGTGAAATACCCAGTTTTGCCAGATACATCCACTTTTTTGATTCTGAATATTTGCTCAAGGATGAATCTGAGAACTTTATTTGTCTTGATCTCTCACGGCCCCTGTAGAGCAATAGATCTCCTCCAGCACCTTTAGGTTACAGGTATTGTTTCCACAGAGCCACTGCTAAAGTAAATCAGATGTTTCTGGATCTAACTGGGTCTACTAGGAGCACGTGGGATCCATGACTTGCTAAGCAAATCCAGCTCTACACTTATGGACATGGTTTAGTGGGCAATATTGGTGATAGTAGTACAGTTGGAATAGATTATCTCAGAAGATTTTTCTAGCCTTAATGATTCTATGATTTTTCTAGCCTTAATGATTCTATGTCTACTTCAGCTGTGACATACATGAGCTACAGCCAGATACTCTTCTGTCATATGATCTTGAGGCATATTAGCTCAGACTCAGTAGAAATAACTATGGTAAAATATGACCAATGAGCCAGACGTGGTCTCACTGTGCTGTGCACTGTCCTGCTTTCCCTTAGCTTATACCCAGTCAGCTGGAGTGTTCATACACCTAGCGTGCACATCTATTTCTAAGGACAAAATGGCATATGCAAAAGCTACTTCAAAGCTATAAGAATGTCTCTCCTCTTACTGCCGCCCTTTGGATCACTAAAGTAAGACACCAAATTATTTACAGTGGGCTTCGTCTGCAGAAAGGGTTTAAGGGATTTGTTTTGCAACCTGGAAAGCTTTATCAGTTGATGACCATAAGCAGTGTAAGATCACAAATGATACACAACTGTACTGAAGTAGTTAGAAGGGCCAGAATAACTCCATTCAGAAGCATAACCAATGATATAAGCGAGGATGAGATTAAGCTGGATGCACTTTTTGCATGCACTTTTCAGGTATACAAAGGACATGAGTTTGCTTTCTTCAGCACACACACACCTGTCCCTCTGCATATAGAATTGCTGTGCTCTCTTGACACAGTTTGAACACTCCAGAAGCCCAGTAGCCCTTAATATCCCAACACAGTTCTGGGGTTTTGTTTTTGTTCAAAACTGTGGGATGAATTTAGACAAATAAATAAATAAAAAAATATTAACCAAATATTCTGTGAAGCCATTATTGGAACATGACATTACATTTATGTCTAAATATACTTAGTTCTCATAGACTCTGGGAACTCTTCAAAGTTGATAACACATGGACACTGCTTACAACAGATCACTTAATAATGCTCCAGAAGTATTAAGCTCTCTTATTCCAACTCTGTGCAGAGAATTAGTGCACGGACCAAGTGTCTCTTGGATTCTTTTTGAAGTCTATCCAGAAGAGCGACATGGAAATTCAGCCTGAGCTGGTGCCCTCCACAAGGTGCTCTGTACCAACACTATCCCTAACAAAGACAGATGCAGGCAGATATCAACTAAGGTAGAGGATCTGTTTACCCTTTTTTTTTTTTTTTTTTGCACTGCCATTCAATGCCCCCAATTCTGGCACATGGTGCTACAGGATTATAATACATACCACTAAAAACATCAAAATAGTTTGTGTAAGAAAAAAACTCATAAGCATGCAGTAAAATTTTAAAGTTATAGCATAATATAGTTATAGCAAGTCCTAACTGTTGACAACTCCCTTTTATATTTAATACAAAATAATTTTCTTATTACGTACGATGAAATTCAGGTAACCTGAGAAACCCAGAAAGGGATCCTTGAATTTCTCACCCTCAGGCTACTCATAAACAAAATGATATACAACTTTGGAAACTTTACTTTAGAATCACTATAGACCTGCATTTTCAAGAGCTGTTTGGAGGCAAATTCCAGCTGAAAACATAAGAGCCTTCTTTTCGTCAAACTTTGTTTTGGATTCTCTTCTTTCTACCACAGCTTTACCTAGTGTAATCTGCCAGGATTTGCCTACTGATCCTACCTGTCTTTTTTGCAATTTAACCTGTGCAAGGACAGAAGTGGAGTGAGACTATCTTGGGTAGTATAAGAGGGACACATCTTCAAAGGAGTTTTATATGTTTGCAGTTCTTGCAGACAGGTGTCTCTGACCACCAAACAGCTCATCAGTGTATGACATATGAGTGATTCTGCATGTGAGCACCTGCACCTTGCTGTGGGGTTTACACATGCAAAAGGAAGACATTTTTGTTGATTTATACACTGAGTCCATGCCAGAAAGTTTAGCCTCAAAATGGCTAGAGAGGAAAATAAAACCCAACATTTTGCAAACTTTTTTTTAAGTTGCATCTTCAGAACAATTGATGATAATGTAATCCAAACACGGAACCAACCCGTTCCACAATATTTAGCTGCATGTGATTTCTGTTCAACAGAAGACAATGGTATAACTAACTAGAGGTACAACATGGCCAGTGTTGCTTTGCCTTTGGGGACCCCATATTCAGAAACAAACAAAGAAACAAACAAACAAACAAACAAACAAAAACAGAAAAACCTAAGATTTTTCAGTATGTCGGCAAATCTGGTCTTGAATCACTCTGCTGAATCAACCATGAATGACCATTAAATAGTAATTGAGAGGCAGACCACTTTGGCTGAGTAACAGTTTAGAACAATAATTCTTTGCTTTCCCCCATTATTACATGTCCCACTGACAAGTTAGCCTGGAGTGCCCTTTCAGGTTTCCACCCCTAGTTGCTGGCCCCATCCTGTCCACACAGGTAACTCAGCAGCTCAGCAACCGGCTTCCGAACTGCAGTTATCACCACAACAGAACTGACACGACCTAAACAGCAGTCTCTGGAAACCCCTCATCAGGGCTGTTGTTTTTAACAGTTTTAACAGGCTGATTTAGAGGCAGTTCAAGAAGGGAAGAGAGCTGAGGCCAGTAGCAACATGTGCTTCCCGTTCTGAGCTGTCCATATTGTTCTCTCACTCTCCTTAGATTCACAAGCCATTCTTTCTTCCCTCAAGCCTACGTACATCAATCACAATCCTGCAACAGGCTGCCCTCTGGTTGTGGATGTCCAATCTCTGGAGACATTTGAGGCCAGGCTGGATGGAATCCTGGGCAGCCTGAACTGGTGGTTGGCAACTCTGTCTGTGGTGTGGTACTAGATGATCTTTTAAGGTCCCCTTCAACCTAAGCCATTCTATGATTCTACAGTAACTCTATGATCCTATTCTGTAGCTAACTTCAAACAAGATTCATTAACACTACATATAAACAGTATCTGAAGACTAAGGGAGCAAAACCTATCTCATTTGTACAGGTATAAATAACAGGAATTTATTCTATGCCCTCTTCCATAGCAGCTTTACCAAAGCAAAATTCCTTAAAGCAAAGGAAAAGAGTCCCAAGCGTCTATTTCTAGAGCTGTGGCATTTTAAACATAATGATTTCCCTAAACTTCAATCAATCATGAAAAATTACAAGCAAATATAAACATGATAAATATGGTCCTGGATTGCCTCCAAAGGCCTGTGGTACACTGCAGGCAAAGGATAATGTAATTAAGTATGGGCAGCCTGCCTACTACTCAGTGTCGGCTTTGTCCGGATGTGAGCTGAAGAAGTCTGCCCTATTGCAAACATTTGTTTTACAGTGGTACAACCTAATTGAGCTTGGAAAGCTTCTGGAGGCATTAACAATGGCTTACCTCTCTAATGAGTAGGAATAACATGACCATTTTGACTTGGTGGCAAAATCCCTGCTCAGATCCATTTTGTACTCTTACAAGGAAAGTAGGCATTTACCGACACGTGAGAGTGATCAGATAGACTGAAAATGGTTCTTTGCACTGAAAACATGTCGCTGTGAAAAACTCAGCTCCATGTGAATTACTACATGGTACATGAAATGTACTGTCATAGCTTACCCAAAAAATCAGTGGGGAACTCCCTCTCCTGTGCTGACACTCACCTTCGTTATGAAGTTGCTTAGTCACCCATGTCAGATAAGATTTAGCCCAGGCAATGACAGAGGTGCTGCTAAAGTACCTCCTTTTGCACTAGACTAGTTTGTATTCAAGGAAAGAAGGCACCTCTTCTTTCCAGATGTCTTTCTGCTTACTATATTCCCTTCCTCAAGGTGAGCACTCTACCACCAACATATTTAATGAACTTCTAAAAGAGCTGAAACGTTTTCAGCAAAGGTCATTTGCTGGGTGGTGCTGTTTCTTTCTTTGGTTGCATTGTGACACAGCATTCTGATTTGAATGAGAACAAATGAGTACACTGCCCAGGTCCCTCCTTCTCTCTGGGAACCACATACACTCTTTCCACAAGATTTACCCCAAACTAAGTCTGGAAGCCTCTTGTGTGGATGCCCCTCGTTAAAAATATTGTCAGTTACAGCAAAAACAGGTCTCTGATGCACTGCCTTGCTGTATTTCATACTGCAAAACCTAGTTTAAAATATTCTGCCTAGAATGGCTGCAAAATACAGGGTAGGTATCAGTGGTCTGGCACTGGAAGCCAAATGAGCTGAAGAGCTGCTTATCTGCTCTACAAAACAGGATCAGAAGGCTTTCCTTAAAAATCCCACGAAGGATGGCAATTCAGGATAATAGTTCAAGCGCCCTGAAGTATGACATTTTGCCAGACTATGGCTGCGTTTTGAAAAAAAAAATGTTTGTCTCTCAGAAAGTCTTTTAAGAATGCTCAGTTTTACACTCGAACACACACAACAAAGGCGGGTACAGGAAGGAGACTTGGCCTAAGCTCAAACTCCCTGGTGGTTGGGACTTAATGGTTATTTTCATTTGTCTGACTTGTACACTGTAATTGCACTGGGGTTACAGTTGAGAAATTAACTTTTTTTTCCTTTTCTTTCTTTCTTTCTTTTCTTTTTTTTTCTTTTTTTTTGCTGCTATTTACAGGTATTTGTTTGGATACTGGGGGTGATTTTTTTGTACACAGGGATGTTTCAAGCATGCATGAGTACTGCATTTCATAAGACTGGCATTAAGCAATGCACCTGGGAAATGACATAGCCTGCAGTCTATTGCTTGTAAGAATAAACTTCTAGAACACCATGTCTGTGTTATGTATAGAATATGGCATAAGGTTCACACATAAAATGCATCCTTAACAATAATGCCAAGACATATTTGGAATGAACAGCTAAGTTTTTCCCCACACGGGCAGACAGTTCAAAGCTGATTTTCTTGCCAGCATCACTTAAGGAGAACCTCCTTCTATTTGTATTTGCACTAAGAGATATCCAGAACAGATAATGTCAGCACCTGGTTTGTTCCTGACTCATCCCAAGTGACTTCCTACATAATTCGTTTGGGTGGAGGATGGCAAGCAAACCATCAGTAAAATCCCTATAGGTAGGTGCAAAAACAAACAGCAGCCTTTTTGCTCCTGTGCATAAAAGGCAAACCACATAAAACTTTTACCTTGAATAACTGAAACAGGAAGACGTCTGACTGTTTAGCTTAACAGAGACGAGGAAGATTTGCCTCCCAGCTAAGGACAGGGCTGGGCCCTCTTGAAGCACCATAAGCAAGGAGAGTACCCAGGCAAAACTGTAAGTTGAGTCGCAGAGTGAAAACACACCTGGGAGAGAGCCTTGGACTGTTTGGAGCAGGCAGTTCTGAATCAGAAGTCAGAGTCCGTTCCTAGTTAAGAACTAACATTTAGAAAGAGCCCTGAATGAGTCACCTTATCTCCATCTGCTACATATTCATACATATACACACAAGTACAGCCATACCATATCTGAGTAGTGGTCTGACAGTAGCCTACATCAGATACTTAAAAATTTAAAACTCTAGCTACCCAGCATGGACTGATGCTTTTCTGGAGAACTTACCCAACTTCCAAGCTCTGAGATACACTCGCCTCGCTGACTAAGTGCTGACTTCAGGCAAGTATCATACCTTTAATTTGGCACATTTCTCAGTCACTCTCGATGTCACGTTACACACAAGACCAGAAAGCTGCAGCAACCAGGAATACAGGGAACATGAGCGAAAGGCACCTTCAGGACTGGTGCAGTAGCTTTGAGGTTAGAAAGGGAAAAGATGTGTCATAAAGGTCACAATTTTCCACTCCCTTCATGCTCACCTGCACACAAAGAGCATTATTTGTAACTGAAACAAGCATTGCTCTTTCTTTAACATTTATTTTCTAATGCTTTGAATAAGAATTTAATTCAGTAGTAAATGTCTGCTACTGAGCACAGGGACACCTGTATTTATGTAAGCAAACAAAAGTACGGATATGAAAGAGAGAAACAAAGCAAAAAATGTTCTCCGAATCATCAAGAAACGTTCTCTTCAAATTTTGAGAAAGGCTCAGATTGGCTATGTTTGAACACACTTGTGATAACAGATACCTACTGTAAGCTTAAGAACATTTCTTGTAAATTCAGACACGTATTTTTCCTTGCAAATATGACTTCTTTCAAGTCTCACAAAACCAAGGACTGCCATGCTTACTATCTTAACAGTTGATTACAGTTTTGCATTATATATTTCTCATGCTATAGCAGTATATTCTGGCTTTAGCTGGACCCTTTGAGCTTAATACCATGAAGAGAAAGAGTAAACAGTAATTCCTGTCTGCCAAAAGCATCTTAGTATGATCCAATCTCTGTAGACATGCATACATTAGGTACAAAGAAAGGGCATGTATAACAGCATCTCCTCTGCCCATGATTCTCCTAAGTTGTTGTACAAATTTTTTTTTACAGATAACAGACAGTTCCAGTAACTCCTTCAGGAAAGTGAGGCCAGAGTGAGTTGCCAGGACTAGCACTTTGCTCCTGGTGCTCTGCTTCTCAAGAGTCCCACTATACAGCTGCAGCTGTATGAATTTTCATGGTCCCTTTTTTACAGCCCAAAGACTGTAATTTGGGTACCTAAGGCATCAGGAATGACAACAGCAAAAAGATACGTGCCGTGACAGAGAGCTGGATGAACAACAAGTCATTTCAGTATAAACTGACAGTACCCTTAGTCCGGACAACAGGGACCTTAACTCACCACCAAAATGTTATGGAAGGGCGGTATCATTTCCTCTCACCATTCTACCATCTTCTGTATTATTTCATTATTTGCCCACTCAAGGCTACTCACGTGGCTTTCCAGGTAGTAGACTAGCTAAAAAAAAAAAAAAAAAAAAAAAGCAGCTTCCCACACAATGTTGTTGTTGTTGATAAATGAAGAAAGAGAAAGAAAAAAAAAAACAAAAAAAAAACTGCATGAAGACAAAGTTATGAGTCACCTGAATTCACTTAAGCCAGATGCAGAATTAAGGAACAGGCACTGACATGCAGTCATGAGAAAATACAAAGTTACTTTAGCCTCTCAAAAAGCACTGCTGCAGGGCAGCAGGACTAAGAAGAGTTTAAAAAATAAAAAGAGGGTGGGGGAGGGGGAGGCTTCTTACCGTATAAATCACAGTGTCAAAATCCTTTTATCTTTTGGCGCCCAAATCTCTCATCTGCCTTAGTGAATGCTAAACAAGTCACTAGCAATTCTTTGTGAATTTTTAATTGGTGTTTTCACAACCTTATTCTTGATATTATTAAGAGATATTACCAGATGTTCACAAGAAGAGTTTTACTGAGCTTAATGTCTCAGATAGACAGGGGATGAGTCTAAGAAAGAGCTAAATGTCCACTACATTAGCACTGGCTGCAACATGAACTCCTAGCTGTCATCAGCTTCAGAATATGGTCTCCAGGACTGGAAAATGTAGACTGAAATAGCTTAACATTTGTGTGGTTTATGCACGAGTGGGTTAGCAGCATCTGGTCTCCAGTTAACACATGACAAGGTCACAGCAAGATAGAAGTTCAACTCTTTTCCCTGGTGCCAACACAAAACTCTGTTTTATATTGCTACAATACAAAGGAAGAAGTGAAAACTTTAAGATGTGTGGTAAATACTCTCTAACACAAGTCCGAAATCTACGTTTTCAGATCTAGCATGCTGTTCTGTCAGAAAACTCCTTGAAGAGGGAGGTATGTCTTCTGTTGGAAATGGTTTACCAGATGGCTCATGGATGGTTAGGCAACACTTCTGGTAGAATATGCCCCGACGTAATTTTTTTCAACAATTTTAAAAGAATATTTTCAACTGTCATTGTGCAATGCCATTTTCATTTAATGGTTCATCTACAGAAAGTTAAATAGGGCAAAACTGGAATAAAACATTTTGCCTGTAGTTCAATAAAATTGTCCAGGTAGACTCATCAGGATTTTCTTATTTTGCTTCTTCACCCAAAGAAGGAGAATATACGGTTTTAACTGAATCCAATTTTAAGTCAACTAATGAAACAAAACATTCATTATTGACCCAACTCTGCTAATGGCTAAACCCCCTGTTGCTAGAATATATTGGGTACAAGAGAAGGTTAGAAGAAAAAAGAAAAAAAGAGGATGCGTAGTTAGTACATTTTTGAGGTCAGTGCTTTTTCCAAATACCATACAGCTTGAGCAGAAGTGTGAAAAGAGCCATTAAGCAGTACACCTGGCCTGAGCCAGGGCTGGATTATGGCAGCTAGAAACACGGCTCATCATCTTACTGCTTCTTTTTCCCTGCTTCCCCCTTCCACATCACAGAATCAAATAGTAAATTCCTCAGGATGGCAAGAAATGTTTTATTTTGCGTATGGGTACTATCTCCCCGGTGCACTGAAAAGACACACTGTCAGTACCACCAGAGGACGAATGACCATTTTAACCCTGCTTTAAAATGCAATACTTGTTTTCCCAAAACACTAGCCTCCTTCTTGTTGATAATAAAACTGGCTGAAACAATATTATCACCCTGCTCCCAATGGAAAGATGACTTTAAACAGAAACAAAATCCTCGTTTTCTACCAGCAGCAGCTTTTTGCTCTCTTAAATGAGAGAAGCCTCAGCCTGCATTGCTATCAACAAGGGGTTGGATCTGCGTTGGGCACACCTTCCAGATTTTAATGTGGATTCTGGTCTTGAGAGTTGGAAGAGTTGTAACAAAGGTCCCAGGAAGAAAGCAGAGTCCTAGACTGAGAAAGCTGAGGGAATTTCACAATAAGGTGCCTACTGCTTATCAGTTCTGCCAAGAATTATGTTTCCATCACATACACTGCTGGGGTTAAGCTTCTGCCTTCTTTATTAATACGTAGTTTCAAGTTGCAAATTCATCTTCCCTGGTTCATGACAAGGAAGGAAACTAGAGATTATCAGAAAAAACACTCTGGTCTAAATTAGCTCTACAATTGTATCTATCTCACTTAGACTTCTACTTCTTAGACGTATGTACTCTGAAACGATCAATATTTGCAGAGGCACTTTCAACATGGTCAGTCAAAATCTACCCGGATATCCTGGACTTTTCAAAGTTACCTGTCACAGTTGCAACTTCAAATCTAACTGAGAAAAATCAGATTCTGAACAGTTGGTAATTCCTAGGTCAGACAGCTTTCCCTCTTTTTCCTCAGTCCCTCTCTCTTAAACCCAGGCTCAAGAGAACCAATAATAAATGCATTTGTACAGGGTTTTGGTGCTGTTTTTTTTTCTCTTTTCCTTCACGCCAGATTAAGAGGAAGGAAAAATAGCATCCCAAAAAATGAAAGAGCCTTTCTGTTTCTTACACATCTGTAGCTTGTTAAGGAGACCATCATAACTGAAGACACACCGACCAAGAAACTTCAGGTTTCCTCTAGTAAATCATGAATATCTAATAGAATCAGAGGCTGACAGGATACCAGGAATCACCAGCAAGCTGGCAGCAACAGTGGTAGCCAGCATGGTGTAAAGTGTGTTATTTGCTGCAAACACCCTTGGAGGACTGAGAAATTGCCTAAGCAGCCTAAGTCATTTGAAGAGATTGTGGCATGTTAGAACCCACAGAAAAATGTTTCTTCAATGCATTATTTATTGCTTTTCTGTATTTATATAATATCCAGCTTCCTGAAAGTAATTTGTTTTGGATTGTGTAACACTGGGCAGAACATCAAACGTATGTTAATCAGTGGTAATAAAACACTAAGTTTTATGGTCACTGAGGTATTAAATATTGCTAATAAATTATAGGGCTAGCATTTTAAATGAGCTGTAGTTTAGAGAAGAGCACTAACACCACGTCTGAAAATATTAATTGCCATTGACCGACTTCCTAATTATCAAGATATCTTTTTAAACTAACATTACTCTCTGTTATGCATGCAGTGAACTACAGCTGCATTTGAAGAGCTTCAATAGTAAGCACTTTCCTCCTTCAAAGCACTCTATGGACATGAAAACACAGTACCTCTGTGAAACAGTTAATTATTACTATCCCCATTTCATACACAGGGGAAGCAGAAGTGCAGAGAGGTTAAAAGTCTCCACTGAGACCACCCAGCTTGTCAGAGTCAGGATCTGCATCCACAGGGAAAACATCCTCTGTGGTCTTACAGTGTAAGGAACAGGCAGCGCTCCCTTCCCACAGATGCAGCCTGACTACACAGTGACAGCACTCTAGCCTTAGTGGTGGCATCTCACCCCCACACCATCTTTGTTTTTTTTAATTCGGACTGGCAGAGACTGAATCAAGGGGCAGTAGCTCTCTCTTGGGAAAACTAAGAGAGAGAAGCTGCACGGCATATGACATCTTCTCCTGTCTTCCATGCTCTGGGACATAATTCAAAAGCAACATTATTGTGAATTGCTCTTACCCGTTCCTCAGGGGTTGTATGATCCCAACCTCCCATAAGCAATGGGATAGGACTCAGTCTCATCCAGCTAAATGTTTTGTTGCATGCTTCTATGCATTTTTTTACATAGGGACACAGCAGAGCTGCTTATGTGGAAAAGCAACGTTGTTTAACAGTTTCCTTCCATTTGCTCCTTGCAGGCTTCTCCTCTTGAAAACGTGTTAGGGTGCAGATCTGCACTAATGGTACTCTGATGTAATTCCAATGAGCCATTTTGAATTAGCAAAGAATATAGCCCCTCAACTTTGGTTATCCATAGACAGTTAATCTGAAGATTTCATAGAGTTTTACAAACATCTGCTGCTCCTGGGACTCCTGATTCATTCTCCGCCTTGTGCCCTGCAGGCAGAATAATCAGTAAGGTACTACCTAATACCTGAGCTGACAAATGGCATCCCATGAGTCATGCCCTTTCCTTGAAATGATGTTGCTGGTGAAGCATACAATGCACACAGTGTACATGAATGCTGCAGCTTCTTCCGGTACATTGGTATAAGCACAAAGACAGATGGATCCAATAATTGTCCTGTTGCAGGTTTTTCTTAGACAAGGAGTGAGCACATGCCATGAGTCATGTTGACAGGTGTGTTATTAGTGAAGTGATTCAGGTGCTCTGGAATGCGACTTTTATGGTGGTAATAAGACATTGTCCTTAAACTAGGTAACAACCTCAATAGTGGGATTTGTCCTTGCTGAGAATTAGCACAAGGGTTAGGTTTCAATACATGAACTGCGTAATTCTGCTACACCCTTCCAAAAAAGGTGACCTATTCTCACTGGTAGAGAACTGCTAGACACAGAAACCACAGACGGGCTGCACGTAGTAGGCTGAGGAGTCTGATAGTATTCAAGGATGAACACGGTTGGGCCTTGGCCTTACACTCACCTGGTTTCAGTCCAGAACCCACACTGAATGAAAAATATGAGCCATATTTCTTCTATTCAGGTCCATTAAATTCTTCTTGAGCACAGTCCCAATAAGCAAGTCCTGTGCTGGACTGCCCCAATCTGTATCCACACTTCAGGCCTGCAGGACACTTTTCAAACTGCTACAGGCACTTTGTTGCTGCTCCCTAGACCATTGTAGGGGGCAAGACAACACAAGAACTTCTAGCCCTGATTCATCTGTAAGACACACAGCACAAGGCTACAAGCAAACATGCAGCACAAGAGCAGTCAGTTGGATTGGGGATGACTCACATAACACAGGAAAGACTGTGCCTTGTCCACAGCAGGATGAGGATGGGTGGACAGTCCACACTTGACAACTCAGCCCTCTGGTTTTGCTTTACTGACCTGCCCACTGGACCACTTTTTGCTGCACTGCTCCCACCCAAAGCTGCTACATCCTCCCAAAATGTAGAGGGCACATGGCCAGGCTATACACCCAGCTAGCATTCTGTTCTTCACAGACAGAGAGAGAAAGCCTTCACTTCATCCACGATCAGGCATTGCATCCCCCTGTGGTGTAGAAGACCACCTCTCCTGGCAGAAAACCTCCTGCTGATGTGGCAGTGTAATCCAGAATGAAGAGGATGAACGCTAAGCCTGTGCTGCAGTTTCTAACCAGGCAGACAGAGCATAAGGACATGATATTTGGCAGCAGAAGTCTGTTCCTTTGCTTTGTGGGCTCTTTGCTGGCTGGCTCGTGCCTCCTGACGCAGGCGTTCTGCGTGTGGTGCAGCCCAGACTGCCTTGGGGGCACAGAGGGGGCTGGCTGGGCCCTGGCACCCCCTCCCTGTCTCTGCAATTAATAACAGCACCCCTGCTGCTCCCCAGCCAGCTTTGATGCCATTGCAGGATGACCTGTCAGGGAGGCTAGCCTCTGGGATGCAGCAAGAAGGCACGGCTGAAAAAGACATCTTCCTCCAACAAGGCAATTGCTTTACTGCCAAAAAAAGAAAACTATTTAATTTCTCAGGACAAAAGAGAGCTGAAAATTGAGATGGGGAGACAGAAAATAAATAATGCAAATCAAAGATATTCAGATATTTCACAATCTTATAGTAAGAAAGCATAAAGAGCATTCACAAACATCCAGACACAGCTACCAGACATGTCCAACTCTCAAAATCAGAGATGACAGAATTTGCACTTAAGGAAGTAACGTTTATAAAATTAAGAGGTCTCTGGAAACTTCCATAAAGGAAGTTCCCACAGCTTCCTTCAGAAAATGTATGTGAGTTGCTGCAACGGTTCCATTTTTCTTCTAGCTCCTTATCTTCTGCTCCTTGCATATTTTTTTTTTTTTTTTTTTAATGCAAACTAGTACATTGGTCTGTAGTACTCTGAACATTCCTAATAATCACTGGGGTCATGCATAAAAAGACAATATTTGCTTTTAAAATCCATTTCATGTTACAAAGGAAAGTCCATTCTGACCGCTATCTGTCCTATCTGCTGAGAATCCTAATGTATTCTATTAAAACACTGGCACATGATTGGAAAAACCACTCAGGTGCTTGTTGCAAAGTTCTGCCCACACTTCTTGTTCAGTCAGGATAGTGAGCAGAATACAGCCTCGGGTCAGAATAAATGGGTAAATGGGCTTTGACATAAAATAACACCAAATTTGAATGCTTTCCCAGAAGACTGCAGCCTCAACTACACTATGCAGCCAAGCAGTGCTAGAGCACATCTGGTCACAAACAACTCAAAGCTATGCTTAAGCAGTATTTTTCTATTCATTTATCCTGCCAGTCTGAATGAGACCTAAAATTTGAGACTGGTTTCTTCTGCCTGGTGGTCTGCTGCCTGCTCACTTGTGGCTTGATCTGCTGCTACCTAATTCAAAGAGACTACAGGGGAACCGGATCAGGACTGTGATACAGTGGTAAGATAAAGTTCATGAGCACTCTGCTTGGATTTCTGCCTGTTTCTGTATTACACTTGAGTCTAGTTACAGACACTGCCCAAGTCAAATAGAGGAGCCCTCACTGGCATGACTCTACATAAATACTAAAATCTTGAAGATATTTTTCTCCACAGGCCACCCCAAAACATACATTAAAGCTGATGTTGGAAACTACAAAACATGTCAGTTCCACTACAGACCAGAAACACTTCCACATCAAAGCATCTCAGTTCTTCCACCAGATTTATAAAGTCTCAATTCTTATCCTTCCTGAAAACCAAAGCACCACAAATATTTACTTTTCTGTCCAACACACACCTCGTTTCCTGCTTGACTATTGCAGGCAACACCACCTCAGCCATGCAGTAAACAGATACAGCTTCCTTTTTGCTCCCCTCCTCTTGCTCTCCCCATTTGGTCCCTCTAGCTCCAGATTCAAGCACAGCCAGCCATTCTATTTCTCCCGATGCCAAAGGCTGCAAAATAAAATTCCTCTCTTGTTCAGTAAGACCTGTTTGACCTGAATGAAACAGCAAGTGGCAAAGGCCACTGACACCAGAGCTTTAGCTGTGCTACTGCTGGCCACCGCTGGTCACCCCATGTATGGTTAACCATTGTGAATGGAATGGAAACCACAAAAATAGTAACACTATTCCATCATATTACTGCCCAAGTCCTTATCAAGGATATATAGTAAACTGTTACATAGTAAACTTCCTCACAGTCCCTAGAAGCTGAGGAACCAACACGAGGACTGGAATTTCAACTCTCCTATTATTCCAAATATCTCTCAAAATGATCAAGTCCCACTCACTACACTTTTGAGATCACAAGATGAGGACATGCATTTGAGCTTCTCTTCAACATTTTCTTTCTCCTTTGCATGCATTCTTTCATTCAGTGTATTATTCTGGAAATACTTAGGACAGTCTTATCCATTTTGCTCTCTTCACTAGATGGCTTCATCAGAAAACTGATTTCTGCTTGATTCAAACTCTCACAAAGAATCACACGTGGAACTACTTCAACCTTTTGTTATATAATGCAAGAAGACATACAGCTGTATGTTTCTGTAATGTATCTGTATGTTCTTGGAGCCCAAGACAAGACTTTCAACTGGAAAAGGTCTAACCAGTAGTGCTTAAAAGCAGATATGCACACTTCCAAATAGTGGCTGTTTAAGATTTAATTGGAAATAATTTGGAAAGGGGAATCACACATTTGGATTAGGTATCACAAGTCAAAAGAACTAACAGCAGTCTGTCAACTGTAAGAAGAGAAAGTTCTGGGAATTTTCAAATCATTATTGTTGCTAGGAAACCTTCTTGGTATCCACATGTTCAGCATTTCTGTCGCATTTTATCCACATTTCTCAGACAGTGCTACTCTGTGCCATGCCCTACAGGAGAGAAGTGCCAAAAACAGCACTGTACAGCATTTAAATGCTTTAATAAAAATACTATAAGTATGAGAAAGCTATATTGGATTAATTTTAGTCTAATTTGAAACATGGAGAGATGCAGGAAGAAAAGACAAACAGCTTTATCTGAGGTATTTATCTGATCCCAATACTGGAGTATCTTAATTCTTTACAATCTCCAATGTATTTATGCTAACAGCACGCTTGCAAGAGGGGGAAGTATAATTTTTTACACTCTACAGATGGGGAACAGTGATTCAGTTTCAGAAAGCCTTTAGGAGTCGAACTCTTACCGATTTCAGCTCAGGTTGGGTTCCTACATACTCTGGAGAACACAGACCAAAGCGGCTACAGAATGCACAAGTAACCATGTTTAACCATGCTTAACACCCTCTGAACTCAGCCACCCATGTACTTGCAGAGCATGAAGTACAAGCCTCTTAGAAAACTGCTTCCTACTCAGTTCCTCCCGTCATCTTCCTTCAGCCAACTACTCCTGAGGCTATGCTGCTCTTCTCCCTTGCTGCTGTGGAAGAGCATCCTGCTTCTTTCAGACCTTCATCAAGATCATTTGGACTCTGAAGCTCACCTCTGAAGCACTTGCTCTCCCTCTCTGGATTGCTGTAATTACAGTAAGAGCTCTTCCTATTCTGTTGCCCAGATGCCTGCCATTAGTAATGAAAACCACCAAGCATAACAAAACTCATCTCAAATCTCAGTTGCACTTTACATATTCTTCCATTTGCATGGAAATAGTCATCATTCCTCTGAGAACAATAGGGCTTTTGCCCTGTTGTTTCACAATGTCATTTTAAGGCAATGGAATCTATGACTCCAAGAATGTCAAACACCTTTCTGAAGTCAAAGTCATGTTGTTGCTCTTCTTACAACACTTGTTGTATGGTCCTAAGAGGAAATTAGATCAATCTGGCATGATTTCAAGAGAGAGTGTTGCTGCGTGGCCACTTCATGGTCCAGGTAATAAAGGAAGTCTTAGAGTAAGAAGAATGGGAGTCAGTGTCTAAGGATTCTATCTAGCCCGTCTTCTCCTAGAAATATATATATTTGAAGTTTCTGAATAATACTTATGTTTCTCCTTTCTCCTGTAATTTCTTAAGCATTGACCTTTGTCTTTTATACCAGCCACAGACAAACTGTTTGTTTTTTTCAGTCCATAATTCCTTTAAACTCTACAATCCATCTAATGCTCGCCTTTTAAGATAGGTAATGAAGACTTTGCTGTTCTTCATTCAGCATCATGAAAGAGATCCCATGTAACTACTGTCATATTAGTATCTGGGAACAAAATACTTTAAGTATTGATGCACCAGTGTCACTGAAGTTACTAAAATGGAAGGCTGACAATCTGCCTACTAATCTACTACATTACTTAAGTATGCGTCATTCTAGTCAGTTTCTGGTGCGCTCAGTTCATTAGACCTAAGCAAACTGTTTTCTGCTTTGGTCTTAGTTTTTTGCTTTCCTCCACTTTTTTCTCTGGTGGCTCACACACAGACAGCAGTGACAAAACTGTCAGCAGTTCATAACGGGGCCAAACCTTCTCAGATGTTGCGTACAAGTTTCTAAGCTGTCTTCCGATTCACTTCCTTTCTTGTTTCCTTTCAGATATCCCTTTGATGCCACTGAGTTGATCTGGACATCAGATATACAATCACCATGTGGGACAATTTCCCTACAAACTGGCCACACTCACAGTCATGACTAGTCTGTTGGATCTCCAGAGATCAAAATGAAATGCATCCAAAGTCTGTGTTGTTTTTCTGCACCCTAGACTGTTACAGCAAAGTACTCTTGCAGTTAAACTTCCTTAAAGTTGACAGGACACCAGACTTAGCAGTCATCTGGGCACCAGACTGGATCCAAACCCAGTAGCTGGAAATGAGGACGACAAATCTTTTAAATTTATCACAGAAGAGATTAAGAGGTACTGATCAAAGCATAAGCAATATCATCATTGTCTGGATCACTGTAATTACTCCATTTAACCTGATTCTTACTGGCACCTAAATATACCTACTTTTGATTCTCTCTCCAGTTCTATCTGCTTTACACAATATACAAAAAGTAGAATTTTTACAAGGACGCAGGAGTTTAGGGGTTATTTTCTTGTAAAAATACTAATTTGGAAAGTGGACAGTTACAATCCATGTATTTTAGAGTTCATGCAGAGTCTCTTATTCTTTGCTGTACTGCAATGTCATGTCCATGCTCCAGTGTGGCAGGCTGGAGGGGAGTGGAAGGTGGTCTCCTTACAGGGCACTGGAGAGTCCTGGCTCACTCAAAGAGAAACTACTGTGGTTCGGGCCTTGAAGTATCCTACAGAGAAGACACCCAGTGGTCTTCCCAGCTGGGGCCAGCAGTGCCGAAAAGGTCTACAAAGAAAAAAGGGAGGGCAGACCCTTTAATCACCTCATAAAGAGGCCGCAAGGTCCACCAAGAATGAGATATCACATATTTACTGTCTGTAGCAATTTTTTTTTTTCATGGATACATGTATGGAAGAAAACAAAGTACGAAACAGAGACAAGAACAGCATAATGCTGACTGAGGTACAGACGGAAGTAGTTCATGCAAGAAACAGAACTCCAATGGTTAACGTACAGTCAGGCGTAATGAATGCCAGAATGACAGGTTATTCAAAAAAACATAAAATGAGAATAGGTGCATAACCTTTCCAGGCTACGTGGAACTATACCAATAGTTATTTCCAACTTCTTAAGTTATTCCACATCAAGAAGAAGAGCAGATGGATTGATGCCACAGAAAGAGCCACAACTAGAAAAGAGCCTCAAATTAGGAAGAGTTTGACGAGCATCTCCATCAGGGGTGACCATGAAAGGGGAAATATTTAAGCTTCCTTGCTTAGAAACTAGTTTCACATGGTTTATTCAACGGATTTTGCTAGTTTCATGGGTTCCTCATTTCCTGGATGGACAACTTTCCTTTTTTGCAAATACAAGTTTAAGCACAATCACAGTATTTCAGTAAAATTTTAAAAGCTTTAGTCAGAAGGAAAGGATAAAGGCATTTTTATTTCAGGCACAGCTCAAGCATCATCCATCTTCCTTCCCTTCCATAAAGACAAACATTCTCAAGTTACAATTTTGAAAGATTTTTCCAAGTCTCCGTTTTCCTTGGAGCTTAATACTGTCTTTAATCAAGACTTCCTCTTGGAGCTCTACAGCTTATTCTGCAGTCCCTGTAATCAGCATTATTTCTAGCTGTTCGCTTTTCCAGTCTCAGTAGTGGTAAAGTAAGAATTATTTTCAAATTCATGATTGTGTCAAAAAATATCATTTAAATTAATATTATTTATTTTTTCATGCCAGCTCAGATAAACGATCCTGCCAAATACTGTAACAATTGTTCAGCTAGGAACACTCTTTCTGTGAGGAATGCAATTCAGTCCCTTTGCTGTAAAGATTTGTGAACAGTTTTCTTAGAAAGGAGAAAAGAATTAAATACTAAACTAACTCCAGGTTGAAATTTAATGATAACTCTCTTTGGGAAATAGCACTCATAAAAACTCAGTTTTCCAAGCAAATCCAAGGCATATAGTTCCTACATAACTTTGTTTTAGGGGAAATAAAACTGAATTGGTACCTGGTACCTGCCTCAAACAAGGAGACGCTTAATAAATCAGAAGAGTTCCTACTGTAAAGAGTCAGGGAAGCTCAAGCATGACAAATGTAGCAGAATAAAAGCAAACTATAAGCAATGCTAAATACAAAAAATGGATGGCCAGAGTGTTCGAAGCTACAGGGTTGACAAGAGGTGGTCTCCCATGCTGTTGACCTGGGCCAGACCTACAGGCCAGAGCTGTCTCCCAGCACCACTCAGGTAAAGCAGCCTCTTGCTCCATCCAGCATCTGCACGTGGTCATGCCAACTAACTAGAAAACTGTGGAGACCGTGTTGCCCAGAAGGAGAGTACAGATTCTTAGTCCTGTTCTAAGAGCAAGAAAAGGAGAGCAGACTTTATAAAACATAAAAAAAACATTTGAAAGAACAGTGAGGGTATTCTATCCTAAATGTCACTTGTATCAAGCTACAAGAACATTTCAGAAAAGGATCTGAAGGAGAGCTGGGTGACAGGATAATTCAAGGAAAGTGTTCCCTGTGTTGAAGCAATGGCTGGAGTACACACAGAGAGGAAGAAGCAAAACAAATAGGGAAGATGACAAGCACAGAGTGGTGATAGCTATTGTCATGAAGCTGGGTTGAATGGGTTCATGGGGCAGATTTTCTGAGGAGTCAGTGAAGAAAGAGCTGAAGATCAAGGAAAGAGTGAAGGGAAGGAAAGCAATAACTAAGGTCACTTAAGAGAGCAGACAGCAGAGAGAAGATGCTGAGAGTGACAAAAAAGTGATAGACATTAATGGATTGGAGGTCTCAAGAGGGCAGGGTGAGGCAAGGGGCAGAGGGTAAATATGCTTTGTTGAAAGAAATGGAGTGGCAAGAGAGAAAGCGGATCAGAGAAGGAACAGTGTTTTGAGAAAACAGGGGCAAGACTCTTTCAGCGAGTGGGAGTGCTGCTCTGGGCTTGTAAGTCAAGTGAGGGGGCGAGGGAAAGGAGACAAAGGCTAAAAGGTCGAGTAGGGTGTCCGGGATGCAGGCACAGCCGGGACGGGTGGAAGCAGAAAAGCCAGTATAACTGTAATTAGAGGGGCAGGGAGAGAGCAGCCAGAGCCAGCGAGGCAGCAAACTAGAGATGCACTGCCCTTACCTCCCTGCCAGGGAAGAGGCTGGCTAGGGCAGTCCAACATGCTGTAGGAATAGCCTAGGGCATTTAGAAAATCTGGCAGGTCTTTTAGATCCCAGCCTCTCCCCACCCACGCCCCGCTGGAATGAATGGTTCCATTCATCTGGGCGGAGGGATTGATTTCTGAACACTTCTCTAACATGGAAATGCATGGAGGCCTCTGTGCCTCTATTCTGCCGTTTCCTGAGGGCTGCTCTGAGATCAGAGCGTTCCTCCTCCCAGCCCCAGGAAGATGGGGAGCCGAGCCCAGGGTGCTGGCAAGGCTATTAGGGGCCGCTAAACTACAGATTAGCCCTGACCACATGGGCCAGCACCAGAGTCCTCTTATTTGTTGGCACAGCCAGTTACTGAAGGAGTCACTATTGCTTCCTGCACTGCAAAGAGCTTGGGGCTGGTGCAGGGAGACAAAGATCTTCAACATAATGTGTGTTGAGGGTATGAGCATTCACATCTAAAACTCCTACAGAAAACTGCAGCAATTTAACATCAGTGTTTGAGCTAACAAGGCAAGTCTTGTTGAAAGAGCTGACAACTGCCACAAGGTTATCATTCTATTCTTTTTTTCTCAGCCTACTGGTGCTTATGCCTTTTGCGTACAGACTACGGTTTTGCACTCATTTTGGCCACATCTAGTGCAATACAGCACTAGACCAGCATGGAGGAGGACAACAACAGTGACATAGCATCTTAACAGAATGGCTGTTTGCTAACTACTCTTCATAGCCTACATACAAAAAAAAAACCAAAAACCAACCCAACACATTCAATGTGAAGTGTGTTTAACTTAAGACACCACACTGTTAAAAACACTAAAATAGACACTGCATACTCAGGACAGCTGTTGCCAGCTGTGTCCTTTGAACAGAATTCCTAACAGAACTGGACACATGAAAATAAAAGAGGGTTATTAGTATCTTCTCAGAGATCAAACAGAAAATCATTTTCCATTCTCTCTTCTTTTTAACTCCTCTTACTTGCTGTCAGAGTAACCGTGCACAGTTTCCAGTGGTTCTAGTGGCTCCATAAATCTCACCTGTATCTTCTTCCAGCTGGCTGATGGTTCTCTGATCATTATTTCTGTGGTGTTCTTGTTTGGTTTGATTGTTTTTGTTTTTAATCTGAGTGTTTAGTATTTTAATTCAAAAACTACATCAGCTCTAGACCTGAAAGCAAAGGGTCAAGTGACTTTGGCAAGGCAATCATCTTAATGAATTAATATTTGTACAAAGCTTCTGAAGAAATAACGTGTTGTAGAAGCACCATGAACACACTGTATAGCTTTACTTCCTCCTGGGCCTTTTGTATGCAGAGAAGTACAGACAATACATGACTCATTTCAAACTTTTGAATGAAATAGGTTTGACCCCTTTCTGGAAGGAGGAGCTTGCAGCTTTGTCCTCCAAAACCTCCAGAACACGACAAACAAGTTCACATGCAGAACTGCCTTTCAGCATCCCATGTGCTCTGAGTTTCTTTCTCTCTATTGTGTGTACATTTGCTTCTTACCGTACAACAATTATGCTTTTTTTTTTTTACCATAATTAAAACTACATTATTATCAAATTTGGATGAAGTAAAACAGTTTATACTTTGAAAGAAAAGCAAACAACAGACAATAACAAGAATAAACAGGTCAGTTGCCCAAACTTGAATGGAAAATTATGAAATTATGTAATAAAAATTTTTGGGGGAGGGGAGGGGAGTGGGCGTAGGAGATGTTTACAATTCAGTCGATCAGTCTCACTAATCTCTCCTGCCTTAATGAGGCTCACAAGAGGTCTCATGGTAGTTTTCCGTGTATGCATTCCCAGCTCAGCACTATAAGCAGTGGAAAAAAGAAAAAAAAAAAGCACTGCAGGAAGACAGATAGTAAAAGCTCCATTCAAGAAGTCAATATGAAGGTTTCTGTGGACAGCAGTGATATTTGTACCAGGCACTAATCCCATCCAGGCTTTAATGTCTCTGAAGAAGGTAACAATTAGGAGAATTATACTCCAATTCATCTTAAATTGAGCTACAGTGAAAACACAAACGCATGAGTCACTGTATCTTTTGGGAACTGCACAAAGCTGACCTGATTAGCACGAAGAATAAAAGAGCAACCCGCAATAACATACTCCGTGCTACAGATGCTGCAGAAAATCACTGCCAGAGTGCACATGCACTCTCAGACCATGGCTGGCATGTTTCTCCATTCAATTACAAACTTGCATTGGTATCAAATGCAGTAAGAGAGGTCTACCTCTCGGAGCTGTAGCTAAGATCTTAGTGCGTATCATCCACCTCTGTCACATTATATTACTCTTTACAAGAGGTATACGCAACCTTGCAAGGTTCTCATGCTCTTCTCTTCACATCACAGAGACAAGTGTGCTCCACTTACATCTTGTTAAAGTCAGCAGTGAGTGGATTCACACTGTATGTGGATAACTGCTGGAACTCCAGTCTGTCCTGCAATGTAAACGACCTGTGTGCTCCTTAGATTTCTATCTTGCTCACATTTCTGATAATTATTCCCAGATAGAAATGCACTTTATAACTGAAGGCCTGATGTACAGATATTGGAATATCAGAATTTAGGAAAGATAACTACTGTTTCACACCACGGTTTACCTCTATGAACAGGGAGCATTTTCTTCAAAGCTACACTGAATGAATACTTCAGTGTAGGACCTTTCATGAAGCCTATACTGGAGTATTAATTGGATTGGACCCTTGGATGTTACCATATCACCAAGGCCAGCATTATATGACAACACAGATCTAATATTCAGAAGACTTGATCAGCCAGGTCATTAGCTCATACTTTTCACAGACCTTTTTTCTGTATTATCTTATGAAAATAAAATTTCTGAAGTAGAAAGGAGATAAGAGATAATGTAAGTAGGACTCACAATGGCTAGCCATCAGTGAAGTAAACCATAGCTTTTGAAGCTTCCGCATCAGTAGGACTCCTAAAAGAGCATAGTTTCCTACCTCTCAACATTACTCTCTAATATGTCAAGAACTAAATGCCATTTCTAAATAAACTAGAGAGATATGTGGCTCTTACAACAGGAAAAGCTAAAACTAAAACGTCAGTACCAAGAAACACAGGCTGCTGGAGGGAGCATAAAACATCCAATTTTTAGAGCATAAGAAAAATTCTAAATTACGGGATTAGAAAAAAAAAAAAAAAGTATCTCTGCTACCTATTTATCCTACTAATGAAATTGTAGAGATGTTTGCCAAAGATTACTGGAGGCAGTTATGTACAGTTGAGTCGAACTGGCTGTTAGAATCAGAGATGGTTCCCAATGTAGTTGTTTAAATCCCATTATTAGAAGGAGTGCCTTCTCCTCCTCTTTGCCTCATCCTCTCACTAGGATCTGACCAGAAAGATCTTGGCTCTACCTTCATCTACACTCCCTATCCCAGCACTAGAACTAGGTGATGGTGTGGTCAAAATCCCCTTGGAATTCAAAACACCTGAATTTTTCACATCAAACTCAATGTCAGAGAGAGAATATAGGAACAGTCGGGTGGCTGAGCACTGTAGCTCCTGTGTTGCA
Organism: Oreortyx pictus; assembly: GCA_036925125.1. Classification (NCBI taxonomy): domain Eukaryota; kingdom Metazoa; phylum Chordata; class Aves; order Galliformes; family Odontophoridae; genus Oreortyx; species Oreortyx pictus. The sequence goes on along the minus strand of JAUPFR010000005.1, from coordinate 51,247,664 downwards.
GGGACACAGTCATGCTACGATGGCTGCAGACAAGTCAGCAATTTATGGCTGGTGTGAAGCTTACCAGAATGGGGCACACCAAAGCCATCTCATTAACTCCTCCTGCTTCCCAATCCAAAGCGTCACACTTCAGGTAAGAGCACAGGTTAGGGGAAAAATAACAACAACACAAAACCCATAAATCTCCTTACCACATAAAAGCTGGGAATAGAGAGAAAGTTAGGCAGAATGCCAACTCCCTGCCACTTTGCAGACAAAGCATGTCACACCTTAAGTTTGGAAGGTCATAAATACATTCAAGCAGTTGATACTTCAGAGGCCAGTGAGCAGGAACAAGGTAATTTTTTCTTAAATTCTAATGACTGTATCCAACAACAAGACTGCCATGTTGGCAGTAGGCAAACAGTAGGCTACGGGGACCTTTCGAGGCTTCCCCTCCAATATTAACTCTTACTGTAAGCCAAAGCAAATGTTGAAAGAAAGATCTCTTTTTATATCTGCATGGATTTGCACGTGTTGCTCTCAAGGCAAGCTATTAACTTAATTCTCTTTTAAATTAGCTAACAAATTAGCTAAGCCCTTATTTGACAATTACCAGAGAAATCCACCCTATTACCTAAGTATGCAAGGCATTAGCATTGTTGTTTGGGGATATGCAGGGCTGGTGGGAAATGTTTAACACAGTCTTCTTCAGTGACTGTCTTGAACCAAAACAAGTACAGCATTTACTAAGAACATCAGATTAGAAAAAAACACCCTCATCAAAAATGCTTCCCAACCCTCAATGGCATCACACTCCTGCTTCTTCCTCTGCAGATTGTAATCTCTGTGATCAAGGGGAATCAAAGACAGGAAGTAATGTGAACACTGACATTTTTCAAACAATCCCCAAAAGATGGTGCATGAGAATGGAACATATCATTACAAGATCGTTAACAACTCCTTCCTAGTTCAAGAATACCTCCTTCATGCCACCTTCAAAGTTGGCAAACATATCACATTTTTGCACAGGTACATCCAGCTACCTCGCCTTGTAAGCAATCTGCGTTACCGTACATTATCAGCCTAGTCTTAGACATCCAAACTTCTGCATCGTCCAGAACAGCTGTTTCCTAATGGGAAAAGCAGCGTAGTATTTGATGTACAGGTTCAGTTCCCTCTATATAACAAGCTCCTTTGTTATTTTGTCCTGCCATTCCCCTTCTAAAACATAATCCTCTTCTGTTGCTTGAAAGTGCTGTAAATAAAGCCTGGTAGGCACTTCTATTGGAAGACTAGGGCATATAAATCTCTAGGATATAGTTGCAGGAGCAAATCTATAAAGACTCTGCAAAGTGCTCTTGGGTCCTATAGCTTAGACTTAATTGCAGCAATTGCCCTTTGTGTATCTTTCATAACACAGTATTCTAAATTTGTTAAAGACTTCAGGGAAGAATTTGGTTTTAATTCAGAGAACATGCCTGCTTAAATCTTGCTTCTGGATGGAGTAATCAGAGGGGGTTCAGTTATTTTATTTCTCCCATAACATAAATTATGTGAGGCTAATGTGTCGGTCTTAGAAGTTCCTCCATCTGGAGATGGGACTTTTGCCAATTATGTCATAATTTTTCTTGCCTGAAGTGCCTCATATTCGTTATATAGGAATCAAAATTCTAAGTAGTTCAGGTGGTGAGTAGATTTCCCCATGACAATGAAGTATATTTTACTTTAGACTTTTAGGCCAGCTTCCTGCCACTTCATAACAAAAATATGATTAATGACACATAAAATCCATATTTTAGAATAGATATAAATTGGGCCAATGCAGTATTTCTGTCTATCTGGGGAAATTTTATTCTGTCATTACCTGACAACGTAATTCTACAGAATAAAATGAGGCTTTGTACTTAGGGAATTTCACTTCTGTGTTAAAATATATTTTTACTATATAAAGGTGTAGGAAAGACCTGAATTTAGGAAAAGATTAATAGATTAGATAAGTGCTTTCTTAAAGGATATGCCAAAGCACTTTTTAGAGATGGAATTGTAGTAGGCATAATCTTATTTTAAATAAAAATAAATGAATGGAGTTTATTTTTACATAGGAATATGAAGAGCAGATTTTTTTTCTAGTGCATAGAAGAATGAAGAGTTTTAGAAATTACAATGATTTAACAGAAATCTGAAGTAAAGGAAATCATTAAAACATTATATCGCCCAAATACATGCTCAGTGAGTGTGTGAATGAATATAATAAAATAGCATTTAAGTCTTGCTCTAGAGATTTTTACCAAGACATCTCAAAGAGCTTTCCTAAAATGGGAAATATCATTGGACAGGGGAGCAAGGAAACCAGAGAACAGCGAAGTGGCCTTTCAAGGGATCTAACTTGGCCAAAGAATGCAGTGTGGAAAAGAGTTGCCCTCGTTTCCAGTCTGGTTTTATACATGGGACTTATCATACAGCTTACACTGAAGACACAGTATTATGCTGTAGAAAAACTGTGGGGAATTATTTGGCTGTGAAACACTAATATACAGTAATGTTTCTATTGCACCTTTATAGTCTCTTCTCATTGAAGGGAATGGGAGAGACAGTGAGAAGAAAAAAAATCAGAAAGGAAACCTTTGACTTGCTGCTAAATCGCAGCTTTGAAGGGATCATATTTATGTACGTGGTAAAGAACCTGCAGACAACCAGGGGTTACCTTTATGTACCTAAAACGTCCTTCCCTTTGAAGTCTATAGCCTTCATCCAAACCCTTTATGTGTAGCCAAAAAACAAGATGTTTCTCTTCTCCATCTTCTACCCTTCCTTTTTCACCATCCCACTCTACATTATTTCCATCCCTTTCTGACGGGAGCATACATCTATGTCAAATCCTGTATCATATCCTAACCTCCAAAGGCATGTTTCTATCAAACAGAGGCTGCAGCTGCACAGTGCTTGGTAACTTGGCAGCAATGGAAACTTGCAACCATTACCTGACTCAGCTGCAAGTCAGCAGCTTCTTCCTTCCAGGTGTAGACCAGAAACTCAGACATTTAGGGCTGGTAGCTGCAGCATTCTGATGTGAGATGAAGAACTTTGGAGATGATTTGCTGTTAGGTGGAACTGGCTAGGCTACAAACAGGAAACTCATTGCTCATCCCCAGAGTTACAAGCCTAGAGACCAACAGACCAACAGCTGTGTCACCTCTTGATTTTGCTTATATTCTGCTATACACAGGTCCTGGTAACCCTGCAGCACTCTGATGGCAAGGAGTGAACTCTGTAAGCCCCATTGCTGCATTTTAACTCTCATACTAAACACTAGCAAATGTGTATATATATAACAAGATCAAGAGGTTTCTATCACAGATAATTCAAGTTGATCACTTATGAAGATGCATTAAGCCTTGCAGTAAACTGTGCAGCAAAAAATATTACAAGTAAAACATGGCCTCTGATATCATTACACATTTCAGACTCAGCACTAACCAAAAGAACTCATGATGCAGGACTGTATCCCAAACAAATTCAACCTTCTGGTGGGAAACAGGATAAAATTTTGTTGCCAGAGTTGTATTTTAATTAGACTTCTGGGTGAATTTGGTGATGCCGTGCTAACTTGAACCAAGCTGAACATTGGGATGTTTTGCTGCCACCAGCACAGATTTCTCAAATGGCTCCAAACTATCACAGAAATAGGACAAAGCTAGAAGGTAAGTAGACAGTCTTCTAAAATGTGAGTATGCAGGTAACAGACGTGTAACACTGGAAGACAGCACACTAAGACTTCCATTTAAAAATATGCAAAAGCTTTTACTGACTCCAATTGGTCCATCAGGCTGCGGAGCAAAATGGATATTTGCTAACTCCTGGGCCCCAGAGGTTCTGGGCTGCCAAACAAACTTCAGAAAAAGCACTTGAAACAGAGCAAAAACTTAGGGACTCAGTAACTTTTCTCCTGCGATTTCCACCTGGCAGCTGAACATTGAAACTTTAACTTGTATGGAGGATTCAAATTCAGAAAAGAGCTCTAAAACCACAAAGCGATTAGTTACTGAGTTTGGTTGAAAAAAAAAAAAAAAAAAAAAAACAAATGCATACACATATATATGAAAATACATATGAAATCTGATGGCTTTGCTACACTTAGAAAATTATTTTCCAGATACCAAAACAGATATGTGAGCACTTGGTTTTAGAAGATCTGTACCCTTCAAATCAGCATCAAAAGAAGTCAGGATAAGGACTGCTTATAGAAGAAAAAAAAAAAAAGAAAAAGGAAAACATAATTTTGCTCACTTAGGATGTATAAGGAACCCAGTAACTTCATTAAATTATATTCTTTACATAGCAGGATTAATGAGAAAATGAGAAGGCAGAACTGGATATTGTATTTAACTATTTCCTTTTACTTTTGTGTTGCACAATAAAGCCCTATGAAGATCTTGCACTCATCACAACATGTGAGCAAATGTGACTCAGTCAGAACGCATTACATGCAGAAAGGCAAAGATGCAGAGATAAGATATTAGGGTTGAAATCAATACAGGATTCTCTTTTACATATCCCAACAGTCTCATTATCTTCAAAGTAGTTGATATGAATGTAATTAAAGAGCAGAACAAACAGCAAGAGGGGAAAAAAAACACAGGGCCCTGTTTCAAGATTCTCACTAAAATGGAATAGCACAGTGCTGTACAGTAAATCACAGGATACGCTGTGCCAAACCTAGCAGAATTCTTTTAAAAACAAATAATAGCGACATTTTAAACAATGTAAATTGTATAAACGCGGGCATCTGCAGTTTAAACACAAATAAGCACTGCCACCAGGGAATTACTTGAAACCACAACCAACAGCAGTTGGTGGTGCTGCAATGTGCTAACCCAAACTAGCATTGCTATTGTAGCTGACTGGTAGAACTAAACCCATGTGCCACCCACAGCAGGTAATCCTACAAGAAAGAGGAGCCAGCCACACCAGGATGGAGCTGGATACTAAAGCCTGACTGGAGAACGTGCAAGTCATCCTTGAGTGGCACAGACCCAGGACAGCTCACACCCCAGGCACTGCGGCTGGTGGCGACACCTTGGTGTCTTCAGCAAAGTCCAGATAAAGAAATAGGGGCAGAACACTCCAAGAAAAAAAAAAAAAAAAAAGGTGATTTTTCATGAGCTCTAAATTCCCAACTCCTCCCCCTCCTGAACATCCCACAGATACGACTCAAGAGATCAATGGATCAATGGGATAATAGTACAGAATGTCCTAAGAGGAGCATCAGCCCCTGTTTCAAATATACATTGCTGAATGCTCCTACCAAGTGCTAAATTAAAATTTACAGTAGTGCTAATTGAAGTCATATTTGTGCATGTGCTGCGTGCTGTTAGGCAGGAGGAGATTTCTTTTCTTGGAGATTAAAACTTCCGTAATGTCTTCTTGTGTTTATAGCAGTTTAATGCAAAAGCAAAACGTAATTACAGGAGGCTGCTAATGGATTGGATGGCCAGTGTTGCTGTCTAGCTGTGCTCCAATTTTTCCTCTGTTGGCTTTGTGCTGTCTGTTGTCATCTCCTAATTATCTGTTCCTTTTTCAGTTGGCAGCTTTAATAGTTTGAGGGTATTATTCAAACCGAAATTAATTAGTGTTTTTCAGGAACTGCTTAAAGAGTAAGAGTTTTATTTGGAGCTAGATATGATAACAACATTTTTATCAGATTCAAAAGTGGAATATTTCTTTTGGCCGACTTCCACTTCCAGAAACTATTCACACTGATCAGCAAGAGGAAAGAAAGCTCCGATATTGCAAAACTAAACAAGAATTTCTGAAGATGTTCAGCAGCTTATTGGTTCCCATATGGTTTTACTTCACTACTTCCCATTTACAGCAGCTTCTGACAGCAGAAAGCTAAAGCACTTTTATTGTAAAGCGAATATGCTCAGGTTTTAACTGGCACATGAACAGCTGAGAATAATAAGTTCAAAACATAAGGGAAGAAACGTGGCACTAAAATCTCAGTATCTTCATTCATGCAGCCAATGAATTAACAATAAAGTACACTACATAGCATTTCTACAGTGATCTTGGCAGGTGCTGCAAACCCTTAAGAGCACTGGAGCATCAAATGCCATGCAGCCATTCTGCCTAATTTGTGCACTGTGTTGACACCAACCACCACTGTGAAAAATAGTCACAGAAATCTATTGCAAGCATTCTAATGACAAAATAATCAATGAATGCATGGTGCTTCCTGAATCTAATGGTCCCGATGCACCCAGCTCACAGTGCTTTTTACAGTAAAGCAGGTTGCACAGAGGAATTTATTGCAACAGACTCATAAAACCTTTTAAAGATGAAAACACCACTGTATTCTCTCTTGGAAACAAAACTGGGGGGAAAAGGTGATGAGACAGAGGAAAAGCGAGGAAGATGAAGGCAAAACAAACTCAAAAAGAGTTAATTTGAAAATAATCAAACCCTATTTTCTTTCTCTGCATCAGAAATCTCTTTTATTTTGGTGGTGAGTTTATTTTCAAAGACATGCCGATCCTTTTGAGGGGAATTCCGCATCTTACAGCTGTGCAATCTGCCCTGCAGTGTACACCTTGCTCGCCCACCTGCCTTCTGCAAAACACCATGAACTTCCCAGAGCTGAGGTTCTGCCAGTACAATTGTACTTTATGCTTGTCACCAAACTCCAGCAAAGACAATGCCTAGCCCATTATGTTCTAAAGTAAAAGTAGTAAAGAACTGCATATGGATGAGTTAGCAGACTATTGTTACCTTGCAGAGTGTTATATTGTATTATGTATGGTTTTATGTTAATAATGCATGGGTTTATAGAGCACTTAAAAAGCAGTTTCATTAAACAGTTTCATTTTAAGAATAATTTGTTAAGAATGCAGCTTCTGAAAAAGGTTAAATTCTTGTTCCATATTCAAAGTATAACCCACATGCTGAGAATAAAGGAACAGTTATATTTTAAACACCTATTACAATTCATGCTTTGAAACATCTCATAAGTCTAGCCTTAAGTACTTCCCGTTTGATAGTTACTTTATTTTTGCCTGCTTTTGTTTTCTTCTTCATTCATGTTCTTTTAACATTAGACATTAAAATTTTAATTTTATTTCTGCTGTGCATTCAGATGCCAATGAGTTGAACTCTACCCATTTAAAAGCACATTTACTGGGGCAAAATGATGTCCCTTTGTTCTCTCTGGGGCAAATGTAGTTTTATTATCATGGGAGATTAAAAGACCTGACCCTTGGCACTGAGAAATATCGTGGTAACTCCTACAACTTCTGACTAGAATACTCTAAAGAATGGTCCTTTGCTAGCTGGCAGAACACTAAAACATGTGCTGCATCTGGCAGAGGTGTTTATTTTCAGCTTTCATCTTACGTGTGCATTAGCTACTGAATTGACTATACTGTTGGTAGAACAATGGATCAAGTCCAGGCCTGGCAGATCCTATCTGATGGGCAGGTATATCAATTGGAAAGCACACATTTGTTTCAAGAAAAATAGCAAAGCAAAGTCAGAAGTATGCTACAGCTCCCTTGCTGGTGGAATGAAACAATCCCCTCCTCCTCAGTAACAGCTCAGCTAATGCAGTCGGCTTCAGGAGCACACACATCATCACTGGGGAGCAAATCCCACTTAACAACGTGCCAAAATGGAGGGAGACAAGAATTCCTACGAAGAAAGCCATCATTCATATGCAAAGACAGAATATGGCAAGTGCAAAATGATACCATTTTTACCTCAGCCTGAGAAAGGCTGAACAACCTCTATTTGTTTAAGCAGAAAGTAGACACTTTCTTCTTAGCTTCAGCCAGCCATTGCTATGAACCTACCTGCCAGATTTTGTTATGAACATTGTGGTACACTATGTCTTCTTTTGGCTCCCTCATCTTAGGGTCCCTTTGTTTGTGAGTCCCCCTCTTCCCCGCTCCAGAACAACTTGCTAACCCTCACAGCCGCAGAAGTGACCTCCCCGAATGACAACAAACTTCCCACTGTGGGTGCTCACCCCATAGTCCTCCAGCCCAGGGACTAGAGCAGGCTTATCTGAAAGCTGGCTGTCAATAGGAAGAGCTCACCAGGCAAACACTAATAACTGCTGGCTGCACCAGCAGGGGATGCCAGCATCTAACAGCCATTAACACCAGCAAGCTCCCAGTGATCTACACCAGGGGTCACAGGATAGAAACTCAGTCCAATTTCTCTACTGCAAAAGGATAGAGAAATGTGGCTGACATTTCTCTGTAGTAGTTGGTTTTATTGAGAACTTTCAATTCCTTCAGAATAAATTCGCAAAACCAAACATTTTTTACTTTTCCCTCCTTCATTTAGAGCAACAGAAGAGAAAGGCAAAGAGAGGAAGGAATGTTTCACTTTCTGATCCAGAATTAATTTTCAGCGCCAGCATATAAGGAAATCATTTGTTTGCTTACAAACTCTGAAAGTACAATAGACCATAAAATAGTAAGTGCAACAGAAAATATGATTCTTCCTAATATTCACAGCCTCTTTTCAACACATATTTATAGTCATCTAAATGACGGTGCACAATTTTTGTTCAAATATGCAGACCACTGTAGAAGCCTGAAGAAGCTCATGACTGAGCACAAGGAAGCTATGTGGTTGAAAATGTCTATTTCAGCATGATTTACAGATGCTAACTCTTTAAAAATCTCTCTCTCTTTAAAAGTTTCTTCATAAAGTGAAGTTTTACCTTACCATTTTAATTGCACTTCAGAAAGATCTAACTTCTTTAAATTTTTACTTCTCAGGTGTCTAGATTGCCCTTTCTAGACTTCCCACGGCAAAATCATAAATGTACCCTTACTAAACACATCCCATGAATACAGCAACTTTGAAATACAAAGAAGCACTTCCAGAATAAGAAAGGGTAAGATTTCCAGTTACATTTTCACATAGCCTACTTCCTTCATTTTCAGCCAATGATAAAGCTCTGCTGTCTTTTATGGCAGCCATGAAACGTTCACTGCGCATGAACGTGTGCTGTAGGAAATACAGTCATCTGTTTTCTCTTGTTAGTTGCAATTCTTTTAAGCTAGAATTTTCAGGAAAAAAAAGAAAAAAAAAAAAAAGATCACAGTATCACCTGCCCTGTGTTTTTTACTTTCAAATATCCAACATTCCAGCACTTGGAATATTTCAGAAATTCTTTTAAAAGAAAACTTCCACTGTACTGAACATGCAGTGGTCATGTCTCACTGTGCTGTTCCTGTTCTGGGCCTGCATTGCTGCAGCTATGTAAACTGACTGAAGTTATAGATTTATCTTTTATTTTTTTAAGAGAATTAGCATTCTAGACTGAAAATAAAATAAAATAAAATAAAATAAAATAAAATAAAATAAAATAAAATAAAATAAAATAAAATAAAATAAAATAAAATAAAATAAAATAAAATAAAATAAAATAAAATAAAATAAAATAAAATAAAATAAAATAAAATAAAATAAAATAAAATAAAATAAAATAAAATAAAATAAAATAAAATAAAATAAAATAAAATAAAATAAAATAAAATAAAATAAAATAAAATAAAATAAAATAAAATAAAATAAAATAAAATAAAATAAAATAAAATAAAATAAAATAAAATAAAATAAAATAAAATAAAATAAAATAAAATAAAATAAAATAAAATAAAATAAAATAAAATAAAATAAAATAAAATAAAATAAAATAAAATAAAATAAAATAAAATAAAATAAAATAAAATAAAATAAAATAAAATAAAATAAAATAAAATAAAATAAAATAAAATAAAATAAAATAAAATAAAATAAAATAAAATAAAATAAAATAAAATAAAATAAAATAAAATAAAATAAAATAAAATATAAAATAGGTATGCTGAGCATGTGGTAACATAACAATTGGGAAACATCCAGAAAACTGTGGTGAGGCTGCCATTAGGAACAGTTTCACTTCACTTACTTTAAACTCAAATTCCCTAATTAAATGCTTTGCTACTACAAATAACAAAAAAAAAGTAGAACTGTGATGGTAGACTTATCACCACCTCTCAGTGCCACTTTGAGAGCTTTGGTGCATAGGGTTGATTAACTCTTTTTCTCTTTTCTAAATGTCAGAATCTCGCAATGGCCTACAAACAAAAGACACCAGAAATAATCATTCCCGTTCTTGCTGCAGAGAATTCCCAATTGTCTTTGCTATGACATCCTCTGTACTTTAAGTTGCTTTGGTAATAAATCTAACAATGGTTAACATCTTAAAAGGATGTCATTAAGTCAAATGGACGATGTTAAACACAGAAATTGTTTTTTGCTGTCTATCCAGAAAATTTCCACTGTTATGTGCTTAGAGTTTCCCAGGCACAGTCTCCCATTCTGTCTTCATAGCCTTAGTATTTATCCTCTTAGGCTCTTTCCTCTACCAATTGCATATTAATTTAAAATGTTAAATTTCTCCTACCTTATCTTCATAATCCTTAGTTCTTCCAGCCTGGTGTCACCTGCACAGGTGATTAATGAGGGTCTTCTGTGTTTTTTCAAGTCAACACTGTGTCACCTAGCACAAAGCAGAAGAGAAACAGAGAGTTTAACTGCTATACGCCTAAACATGCAAAATTACAGAAACAGGAAGACAAATAACTGCAAAAAACTGCTAAGCAACAGCTTCAAATCATCCCTTGTAAATAACACATAGATATAATACCATATCTTTAACCTCTAATCTAAAATTTTGTCATAGGGAAAGCAGCTTTGGAAAAAAATGTATACTCTTTGCAGGCATGTAGATGTGACAGATTTCCTCAGTCTGAGATAATGAGTGGCCAAAACGCCTGACAAGACAAAATTTAAACATCTCCATGACAAGGAATAGTATGGTGTAAAGACAGCAACTAAATTCAAAATTACGCAATAAAAATGAATAACATGAAACAAATCATGTGAAAACAAGTACACACATATGTTGAGTATTTATAATTGCATATTGGTAGAATAAGAGCATTAATGTAAGAAATACAAAAACAAAGGCCTTCAAGGCTCACAAAGAGCTGAGTTTCTAGCTGCCTTTGTTAGTAATTCATACTTTTCCCTCTTGGCTCTCTTTGCACAGGAAGACATTTTACATGCACAGTACATTAATTAGACATGTAAAAGACACTTCAAGCCTGCCAACTCAACTGCTTTGGGTAGAATTCCACCAGATTTCCAGACAATTAGCAGCTGGAACATCTGGAAATCCCAGACAAATGGCCACCAACCATGCAGAAATTGACTCTGTATCACACAAATCTGAAGCATCCAAGGAGTTCAGAAGTGGAGACATCATAGGAGGTGCCCAAGCCTCCTGAAGTGTGTCTGGGATATAATGGAGCACATCACATAGATGCACACAGGTCAGTCTCACATGTAGAGAGGGATGCCAGATTTACTGTTCTAGGGCTTGAGACTGGAAGGAAGGATATGCCGACTGTTCCATGACACAACATCATTCAGACTGTATCTTCCTATCCTCTAAGATTCCAGCAGCATTTCCCCCCCACCCCCCACCTCCCCCCCCCAGTTGGAGAAGAAGAACTGAACTTCTCCTGCATATTGCTATTAATCTGGTGGTGTCAGAGATGAAGTCTAAGGAACTCAAAATAAAACCATGTATCTGTTTCTTTCCTTTCATCCACTGGCCTAGAGATTTTGTATCCTCTAAGACATTAGGAAGCCAGCAAATACAGTCTGTATCCAATTGTCATAACCACTGAAAAGTTAAGTCAGACTGATTATACAAAATCCTGGTATTTTCTCAGGTGGTTTCTGCATCCTGGCTGAGATTTTCCAACTGATGCCCAGAATTAGATCCATAAATCTCATGTGCACACTGACTTCGTTGTCAAAGCGCTCAACACCCAAAAGCTGCTACGAGATGGTTCCTTTCCCAATCAGAACAGTCCACTGTGTCAAAAACTTTAAGTCTCTGCAGTGCAAAGCTTCCAGTGCTGGTTAATGGCTCTCAAGCTATAGCACTGCCTGAATCTGGGGCCTTTGTTTCCATCTTGTTCCTGATACTGTATTACAGCACACGAACAATGTGCAAGCCCTCAGCAACTTATTGTCTCAAAAAGAACAGCATTCCTACAACTGATTCATCTGCCAAAAAAGCTGAAAGGGTCACATCTCTGACTAAAAAGGCTTTTCACTTCAAGGCTTATTCCACAGTTCAGTTCAGCTGACAAACACAGATGAGGATTTCTCAACTATGTAGTTTTCAGTAAGGGACAACCCACCCCTATTGTCAGAAGAACTGGAAAAAGAGAAGCCATCCCCTGAAAAGAATACAACTTCACTCTCAGATTAAATCAGGATGTAGCACTGTAAACAAGCTACCTCTTGGCTATGAGAATGGAGCCGGTGTCACACAGGATCAGCCATCCATATTCCCAGTCAGCACATAGGGGGTTGAGCATCACACAAAATGCTAGGCACATAAAGTTACCTTCCCCCTTTTCTTACATATCCAGAGGACCATTTCCTTGTATCACATCTGAAATGATAGCTAACTGAATGGGGAGAAAGGAGAGTCTATGGTACGAAGGTTGCAGTACTTTAACACCACAGGATGCAATGCAGTTCTGTGGGGATAGAGAGGATATGAAGACTGCATGAGTTGCTATTTAGAGAAAAACATATAGTCACGTCCTAAGTTCTGTCCATATCCAAAATCAAACATTTGCCACCCTGTTTATCCAATTACCATCGCATTTAGCTGAGCAGTACTTAACTGAATTTCTTCAAGGTTACGGCCTCAGGAAGAGTCACTTTCCTGGTCAGTTCTTTGATTGCCTTTACATCCATCCATCCAAATGCACTGGATGCCCCCAAACCATTTGGGATCAGCAAACCTGGGCTCAATTTTCTATCTAGTTCATTCACTACTTAAGCAGAGGAAAAAAAAAAACTTTGCTTGTTCAGCTGACTTAATATTGAGGGTAGGCAGTGATCTTCTTCTTCCATGAATATGCTAAAATTAATCCAATTTGCATGGAAACATATAAGCAGTAAATATTTATTCATGATTGGGAGGGAACTGTTCCAAGTATGTAAACTAAAGGTAGACATTAAAAAAAACAGCATAAACATTGATCACCATAACTTTCCTACAATTAGCTGCCAGGTATAATTAATTTGTGCTTCCAGACATATTAAATCACTAACAAGCATAACATGTTTGAAATAAGAAATAATTAAAAAAATAAAAAAATGCAATTAGGGAGATCCAGTTATTTCAGTTTGGGCAAAGTGACCCTCACACTAATAGCCCAGTAGTTAATGAAGCTGACTTTAAGAGAATTCCTTTTTCTCCCCATGAACACTATCCTTATTTTTTTTCTAAACTTCATACTGAAGTTGAAAAGTTTAATTAAATAGGCTTCAGTCTGCAGGAGTAAAAAGTAAGAGATGTCAGCAATAGAAGCAGCAGTCTGCCAACTAAGGGAGTCATATGTTACGTTATTGTTAAACTAAAGCAGGAGATAATAAACACACTGGCATGTATTTTTATGTACTGTGAGTTGAGCATTGTGAAAGGATGTGCTCCTTAGCTGAAATCATTCTTACCCTGACTAATGATAAGATTTGAAGAGAGGGGCATAATTGCCATTCTGCATTGGCAGAATGTGGTTTTTTACTAGACAATAGATCTCTACTTCAGTACAGATGATTTCTACTTCTCAGATAAATCTCTGTTATTTGAAAAGCATTCCTGGCTTTGGTCTTAAGATTGTCTTTGACTGAAAACAGTTCAAAAGCATCATTCAAAGTCAGAATCTCACTGTCTCAAGGTTTTACTGCTCAAGGCTCTTAAGCATAGGACTGCCATGAGCAGGGAGCATAGAAACATTGCTTTGGAAGCATACACAGCAACTCTGAGCATCTGTGCATAGATGAACCACGTGCACCTCAGCAGTGACCAAGGCCATAGGCAAACACATACATGATTAATTACCCCTTCTTTAGTTTGCTAGTGTTCCTCTGTTGGAGGTCTATTGCCTCTCCATCAGAACCACAAGAACGGACAGAATGAATGTTCCCTACCTATGTGGGGAACATGGGGAACTTAAAGCAAATCTTGTTCTTTCAGATATAAGAATGCTGGGTTGAACTCAAGTCTGAAAATTTTCATCAAAGTAGATGAGAAGAATTTGTGATATACTCCTCCAATCTGTTCTGCTACGAAAGAGTGCAAAGAGCTGTGGAGCACTTGCATCTGTGACAGTTATTTCTATTCTGCCTGCAACCTAAATCTGGTCAGCTTCAACACGATTAAAAAGTCAGCTCATGATTCTTTATCTTGTATGTGCAGGGTATGGATTGGGAAATCACTGCATGGACTGGGGAATCAGCATACCATTTTGGATCAACAATTTCCGTTAGTTTTTTCTCGAGTTTAACCTCAGCTTAAAGAATTTCATACTTCTACAGGATAGGGCCTTATTTCCACTGATCACCACATCAGATTTAGGCAGCTGTAGACATATCAGTCTCGGTGTACGAGTGGGAAAACAAAGATATAAATGAAAGCTTGAGAAGAAAAGAGACAAAGAAAACAATCTCACTGGTTCTTATCCAGTGCTCTGCTACCAAAATATTTAAGCACACATTAATTTATGCATTTATCATTCTGTGAAGGAAATACACATTGTTACTCATTTCATCTGTGAAGAGGTGAAAAAGGGACAGGGTCTCAGCATGGCTGCACACTTGAATCAGAAACTAAGGTGTTGGTAATTTGGTTCCAAGAAAGTAAAGAAGAATATAGGAGAAAAAAACTCCCGGCACAGGGGTAGTCACAGATCACAGCAACTCTGTTCTTATTTTCATCTCATATTAGCAGAGGAGAACTTGGTATGTTGTCTGTGAACCAACAAGACTGATGCAACAAATCTCTAACCCCCTCCTCAGTGTTCATGCCCCATCGGACAGAGAAGCAAGGGCAAAGACAAACTCTTTCAGCCTTCGGGAGCTACAGCATAAGCAGCCAAGACAAAGGAACTTCAGAAGACTTTCTCAAGTTACAACAGGACTTTCCCTACTAGCTGATGACAAAGGGTCTAGTCCTCACATGGTCTTCACTTTTCCCAGAAAACTACCTCAGCCCCGCTTCTCAGCTTCGTCACTCTGTGTTTACTCCTCCTCATAACAGTTCTTTCCATCTGTACCACATCTTCCTAGACAAATGCAGCTAAAAAAAATGTTGTTGTTAAATTTAGTGATCGAAGAGATCCAAGCAAAATTACCTGTCGAAAGAATAACTTGTATTTTAAATAAAACACATCCATTTGCTTCACTAAGGTGCACTGGGTTATGCTCTATCCTATTGCTCACTCTTGGTCTGGCTTTCTTTTGCTCAGGTTGCAAATACTACAGACTGCCTAGTTTTCTTGATAAATAAATAAATAAATATTAAGTACCAATGCAGTTTCTAGCAAAGGGTATGTGACTACATAAATCCATGTTTTTTTCACACTTTTTATACCCTGTGCAGTGCTACAACCTCATCGCAAAAAAGACAGTTTCAGTGCTCAGAAAAGGGTAACAAGAATGAGTCCAGCTGAAGAATCAGGGTGGTTTCTACTGTAGAGACAGTGTCTCTGCTGTAGATCTCCTGAGCCCTTGTAAATCCTAAGTTTTATTTCCCTTTAGCACAATGCTTATATGTACCTATACTAGCAACAAGCCCAGCATAACAAGTATACCATGTCTTGCTAACCTTCAGTGAGGATTTCCCAGTTGTTCCCAAAGTCACAGAGACTGACAAGATGCACTCAGGCTGAGCGCATAAGCGGCATCCAGAAGAAAATAAGTAGATTCTGACATCCCATCTGACCTGTGATTTAATTTGTGAGGTGCATGGTGAGAAGTCACTGCTTTACAACAAGATCCAGCCTTTCTTTCCTTCAAGAGGATTGAACAAAGTAGACTAAGTTGAAAGACGTGCTCAACAAACGCATAACAGAGCATTCTTGAGCATTTGACTGTGCATTTGCCCTCAGTGGGCATTTTACTTGCTTTCCCACTTCCACAGAAATGGGCATATAGCCCTTAGATTGAGTCAGGGTAGATGCTTTGAAATTCATGTATTTTGTGTCTCTTGAGAGAAGGCAGAACAGCTGTCAGTTGACAAGCATTAACTTTAACTTGGACCTCTCAAGCCTGGAACTAACATTTGAACAGGACCAGAGCCTTCCTCTCTGATATAAAGCATACTGGTGCATCGAGTATTTTTCTGGAGGACAAAGTATTCTGAGATGTGGCTCACAGATCCATCAGTTCACAGATTTACAGTACATTAACTATGGTCATGGGAAAATGTTGTTTTTTCCTTCTATAAAGAGGGTCTTGTGTAATATGTAAATGCCATGAGGGATTAGCACAAGATATTATTTTTGCAGTGTGTGAAAGTGTGTTGTGCCAATTCTCAGAACGTCCAGCACCAGCCAAGCCTCATGACAGACCCAGAGGCAAACGCACAACTCTCAATGCAATTGCCCAGTAAAGATGGGCTGGACCAGCTGAAAAGTCAGAAACATATGCTACAACAGTATTTTACAATATATAGGTTCACAGACCGATACATCTGAACTAGCTCTGACAGAAGACAGTTCAAGCAGAAAATCCCCTTTTCATAACATATTTCACAAAGACTCCGTCCTTCTAGAAAAGTGCTACAAAATACAAATGAAATGAAAGCTCATACGCTCCTATAAAAATTGCTTTCATCACATATAAAACAAAGACTCTCTGTATGTATTTTTATTATGCTGATGCAGGGATTTATAGAAGGAAAATAATGTTTTGATTCAAGTGGAAAAAAAATCTGAAAAAGCAGAAGAGTACCTATTTTCCAGAGAATTTTATATGAAGACAGTAGCAGTATTTTTCAGACTGAGAAGTAATTAAAAAGGAATTAAGCTCATTCTGTACAGCTCTTACAAGTATATGCAGTACTATTGCAGAGCAGATGAAATTGGGTAGGTTCTCCAAGACTAGGAGTAATAACGCGATGATAAAAATTTTACCAGGTTTCTCAAAAGATATGAGTTAATCTTTTTTTATTTTTATTTTTCTAAAAATAGTCACTATTCTGATGCCCTAATGCACCCAGAATCCTTCATGCAAATAACTTTCTACTGACATCTTTTGATGAGTTAATTCTTACCGCTAGTTGTGGAAAGAATCATCTAATAAACGGGCATGTAAAGATGATGAAGCATTTTACAAATATACTTTTGAGCCTGGTATGCATTCTGTACTTTATATAGTAAACTAATACAAAGGGAGCAGAAGATGATGCCAGGTCAGGAATGACATTTTTATTACCTATGTATAACTATGCCAGAGCAAAGAAATATTTGCGAGGTCTGAGGTTTTTGGTTAAAACGGAGAATAGAATGGCTGAGAATATTTAACAGTATTTAATGTAGGATCACCCTCTCTGTATGCTGGAATGAAGATTTTTAAGGATTGGCTTAAAAGAGTAACAAGCAGCCTATTAATGCCCAAAATGATGACGTAGCAGTTCTCCATATTTAACTACCTTCTCTCTTCATATTTATGAGTTAGGTTTTGAGGCTATAAAATGGTGTACTGTAGATCAGACATCTCACAAATGAGAAATGCAAACTAGAATAGTGAACTGTTTTCCACATTTGAAGTTACCAACATACTCTAAGAGTTCCAAATAATTATGAAAGAAAAGGTAAAGTCCAATAGATCACAAACTCTAAAAGAGAAACTTTCTGGATTAGACACGGTTTGAACAATATCATTGAAAATGTACAGTGAAGTTTAAATATAAGCCAAAACACAGCATTGCATAAGAACTTGAAGTGGACTGAAAAACAACTGCAAGCAAAAAGGGAAATGAACAAACCTATCTGATCTTTCCAGCTGACTTAAATGTGTACCCTAAAAAAAAAATAAAGTAGTGACAACTAATTTGATGTAAAATTATTCCTGTTTTAATTAAATTAAAATAAATGAATATAATTAATTATCTAGGTTGTGAAACACATCTACCCAGACAGAAATGCTCTCTTAGACTCACTGAGGGGAAGGAAGTGGATCAGGCTGACCTAAATTTGTTTCGCTGTTTAAAACTAAGGGTAAGATTTTCGATGTTTTCTGATAGATTTCAACTATATCCCATATGTCGACTTCCTGCCTACAAGCTCAGGAGTATTGCAATGACTTATTTTCTATCTATACTATTTTGGTGCTGTGAGAAAACAGGTAAAGTCCACATGGTTAGTGGGCTGTCTACTTGTAACAGCAATGACTTTTTATCAAGTAAGGTGTGCATCCGAAGTTTTTCTTAGGTTACTGCCCACCATATTTCTTTGATTTTGTCCTCAGTGCCTTTTTGAAAGTTCATGAAATGGAAGCAGGACAGCTTTAATGTTTTTCAGGGTGTAGAGTCCCTACCCTACATTAAAAGTTCTAATACAGAGCTGCTGTTCTGGTTATGGAAGAATAGCATTTCTGATATATTAAACAAAGACAGCAGACTTTCCAAGATTTTTTTATGTAACCTCCCTGGCCTGCCAAGTAACCCAGCACATGGTGTATACAGATGCACCAGAGACAATTTTCATACCATAAATTCCTTTCCTGCTCTTCTGCTGTGAATGACAACAATATTTTCCACTCATTTCAGTGGCAACAACTCCAATCTTAGCACAGATTGCCAGTCTAGTCATTCAGGTTTAACAGCAGTTTGTGTTTTAGAATAACTTTTTCTGACCCCCTTTTTGATTTTTCGGTCAAGAGTTCTCTCTCACACTCTCTTCTTCCCCCCCTTCGCTCCCCCCCCACATACACACACACACCTCTCTTTTTAATATTTAAAAAGCTATTTGCTCTCTGCCATTTGGTTTCTCAGCAGGACTGTTTATCAGCAGTAGTCACTAAGGGAGGACAGCTGGTAAGGGAGAGAAAAAGTATGATCCTTAAGAACATAACTGTGGATTTCAATATGTGAGCCTGCACTATAAATTGTTTTGCTACGCAATTTGTATTAAACTCACTCAAGTCAGGGGCATACCCTGCAGCATGTAAAGTTCATAGAAACAGACAAATAATACCCAGAAGCACATACTCAGTACAGATAAAGCAAATGAAGACACCATTTGTTGCAGAGCAGTGTTTGTAATTCTGAGAACTCTCCCCTCGTTTTGAAGCAGATAAAGTGGTTGGCAGAAAAAAAAAAAAAAAAAAAGAGACACAGCTGGAGGAAACACAGGTGTCAAAGACTGTTGTTACTGCCTTTGTTGTGGCTCAAAACAGGCGGGCATGTTTGATGTGCAAGAAAGACAAAAAAAAGAGATACTTGGGCAAATTGAGCCCAGGACTAAGTGAGTTCAGCATCCAGGTGGGTCTTATTTTCCTATGCTTATTCTTTGCGTGGTGAAGCCTTACCTGGTGAAGACAACCTAAATACTGTGACACCAGATGAAGATCTGAACCACTAGTTTCTAACTGTCTTCAGCAGCAGTTTCAGATATGGTTTCACTAAGAATTGCCCTTACAGTCAAGATTAACTTGGTTCACTGCAAGGAAACTTTACAACACATCTTTGCTGGTTTAGTTGTCTGGGCATTACCCCGTTGACTCCCTCTAATGTGTTCAACAGCAAAGTTTCAAACTGAAGATAGCAGTCAAAAGGGGAGCTGGTGCTCACTGAGACCACTGCCTAAAACATCAGCATGTCCCACTTACAAGCCACTTGGCACCATTACCAATATCCCCTTTTGGTTCAAACCTTTACTAACTAGCTCACTTTGACAGCTGCCTCTGTTCTTTCCTATTAAAAGACACGACACTGGCTTTAGAGAAGAGAAAAGTTGCAGGGACTCACAGTCCGCGCTGGCATCCCAATGGTTTAATTGAAGATGAACACTTTGTTCAACTCTTGTCCTTTTCCCTGGGGTGGCCAGCATTGCTTCAAATGCCTGCTGACTTAAATGGTGACAGCTGCAGCACACAGACTCATGTATCACAAGCTGCGTGCAATAGGAGATAGCTGAAGGGCAGAACTTCAAAGACACTGGTTGTAACCACCCGGACAGCACAGGGCTGTTGCCACTGCCAGTTGGTAGCTCCAAGCTCAAATGTGGGGCCACGGCCTCACGAGCAATTGGACATTTGCCATATCCTGGAGGTGCTGTATGTCTATCCCAGAGAGAGGTCGGAAGACAGAGGTGAGTACAGTGCTGATTGCTTTAGCGTTTCTATTGGCCTTGTTTGGTTCCTCCAAAAACTGACATCAGTACACCAACAAGGAGATACGTTTTCCCTTTGGAGAGGAAGAATTGTTGAGGAAGAACTGGGCTGATTTTAGCATACTTTCTCCAGCACACCAACTTCAAACTATATTTTGAAATTTTTGTACAGTAAGAAGAAGCCACATTTTAAGCACTTGTAGCTCACAATACTTCTACCTTCACAGGAAAACTATCCCCATCCTGATCAGCATCAAAACCTTCAGGTACTATTGGCTTAGAAAGATACGTTGACCTCAAACACTAATTTGAAATATAATTTATTTCCAGTGAACTCGTGGAGCATCTAGATCCTACAGGGCAATGTAGATTACTGCTGAAAGCGTACATGGAACCGGTTTACCACACTTAGAAAATGCTTTCATGGGTCTTGCCAGATCGCTTTCCACATTTCTGTTGCTATATAAGGGACTCAGACCTCCTGATCCACGTGCATTTTATGTTTCTACTGCTTGCGATTGAGGCTCTCTCTTGCTCTGTGACCTCTTGTACTAGTTCCACTTGGCACAAAGGACCTCAGGGAAAGACATGGGGTTGCTCTGCTGCTAGAAACAGGTTGGACCCACCCTCAAAGGAGCTATGTTGGAAGGCATACTTTCCCTACTGCAGCTTCACACTCGTTTCTTTCCATCCCAAAACTAAATCCATGGAGAAAAAGAGTTGAGCAGTCTCCCTTCTCACTGCTAGAGCACAAAGGGACAACAGCAGGACGAAGAGCAGCACAAACACATTTAAATACAGTCATACCACCACCACCCATGTTCTCATCTCTTTCCCAATCTCTGCTTCTAGGATCATTTTTCTGTGACCTAAATATGGATGCTCTAGATGCATATTGCAGTTCCTGGCACACTGCATTTCAGCTGCTTCTTGCCCTGCAACATACTGGGCTTCTCAGTTTGCTTCCAATGCTTAAACACAGTAGAATACTTGTCAGCAAGCGTAGCTGTCATGGCTTACAGTAGATCTGTCAGTAGAAAATGAAATCCTTTTACTAATTCTGCCCAATTAGGAAAACTCTTCTTAATTTAGCTAGTAAAGAACTACAGCTGCAAAGAAAGGCACCAGAATTCCTCATTCCAAAATCAACATTTGTGATTAGGATGAATGGCAGATTTCTAATGGAGCTTGTAGAACACAGATACACTGCGCAGTATAAGGCACATTGGACTGAGTTTATCACTTGCAGAGTGAAATATTGCCTCCAGTTGCCTCCATACAGCACTATTAATTTAGACACAGACTTGGCCGACTAGCTTCTTGTTAGCAGTTCAGGAGTCTGTAGCATAAAAAAACTCACCAAGCGTTGAGAGCACTACGAGCATAGAGCCACAGAAAGGCAGCTCCAAAGCAATGTGAGAAGGAGAAAATCCATGCAAGGATTTCTTATGGCAAGGCATGATAATAGGAAAACAAACATACCTGTATTCTTTTGTCTCTCCAGAAAAAAGAAATTAGCACCTGTCAGCTGTCTGCCAAATTCCAGGAGGCTGGAACCAAGCTGGTAATCATACCACCATTACATTTGAAAGATCTGACTGAAAACCTCACTGTGATGGAGAAAATCCATCTACCAGTCTTGATCACCATGACACTAACAGGTTCTAATGCCAGTACAAGCAGCAGAAATTTGAATGCATACCATAAATTTTAAAAAGTAACTACACCTCCAGACCATTGACAGTAGAACAAGGAATAATTAAAGGATGGCTAGTACACTTGCAAATCTTTTCCTGTCTTTTAAATATTCCTCTCATACAGTTGATGAGGTAGGTGCAGAATCCTTCTAGTTGCTTAAATGCAGTATTACGATGCTCTCTAAAAATGAATGTTAGAGACGCAAACTTCAGAAGGCAAATTATGAGAAAAAGAACTTTTTCAACTATGACTTTTTAAGGCAATTACTGGCTAGGAACAATTGGAGTTAGTCATACGGAAAGCTCTTCTAACTCTGTACCACTCTGTGTCCTGTCCTCAGGCACTCGTATCAGTAAGGAGGCATGTTACAATTTTTTATTTATTCTAACTTGCTTTGTTATTTTTTGGAGCATTGAGATCATTAAGAAAGAAGTTACTCAGATACAGAAAAATATAACCCAAATTTTTAATGACCTCTCTACTTCAGTTCCCCACTGCATATTCAGCTAATTATTTTTCACTTGCACATTTCCTGGGCCCTTCTTTAATCTGATCAGCCAGAGAGACTTAAGAGCTTCTAAACAAAAGGTGACCAGTCCTCTAAAGATTCTGGCACCCGAGAAGAGGACATACTACACACTCAGCTTGTGACACATTCTTTTGCTCTTGCCTTTTGAAAGTTTTAAAGACATCAGAATGGAGGTGGCATCTCCCCTACCATCAGATTTTCCTGTTTGGGTTTGGATTCCAAACCAAGGCAGGATGGATGAACAGAAGCAAATAATCCTTGGATCTCTGATCTGCACCTGGCTATGTCTCCTTTGGCATTCATTCCATACACACAAATGAAGGCGATAGAATATGAGACAGAAGAGGTTCTTTCAGAGCTGAGGGGAATTTTCCAAGTGCTTGGTGGAATAAAAGTAGAGTCAGAAACATTATAACTCTGTCAATAATGTATTATACTTGAAAGAATCTGGGTATATCTATCACTTAGCAAGTTACAGTCTCCTTTTTTTAGGGAGTTTCTGTATAAAAAAACCCTTACCTGAAATGATGGACCAGTACTTTCAAACTAGTCAGCACCTGCTCTTAAACTTGATATACTCTCAAACTGTTTTAAGTGAAGCCAAAGGATCAAGACTTAATTAGCAGTGAATATTTTTTATACTGATCGGTTTGCTCCAGATCTCCTGAGGGACATAGATTTGTCTCTATCTGGAATCTCCACCCTACCTTCAGCTGCTTATTAGAAGGTTTGTGTTTTGTCATTTGGCAGACACTTACCTGCTGCATGTGCTACAATGGAAGAGGGCTTTTGGCAGCAGAGGCTGTACAGCTCTGGGAGAAAGGAAGGCAAGTTGTAGCAGCTTCATCTCTTATGAAGTGTTCCAGCTCTGCCAAACCAAACAAGACAAGGTGATACGCTTTTCTTGCTTCTCCTGTGTAGACAGACTCATTACTTATGTGTTGGTCCCATTAGGGGTTTTTTCTTTTCTTTTTTTTTTTTTTTCCTGAAGGGATAACAGTCATTCAGGTGTAACTCTTCAATTAAAAGGCTTTCCTTCTCTGGCAGTGAAAGTCACACCTCTGCTTATCAAAAAAGCTTTGCTTCCAGCACAAGAACTAAGGTGAAGGCGTAGCCATTAGGAGTGGGATTTTCACAGGTGTCTGATGGTATCAGGTGCCTAAATTAGTCTCAGGCTTTAGCATCTCAGTCAGTAAAAAGGTACAAAGCATGGTCATAAGGGTCATTGCAAAAACAGGGGCCATAGGAGTTCTAGCATCTCTGCTGAATGGTTCCTGTTAATAACAGGAAGAACAAAATTAACTCTATCACAGTCTAGAACAGCTGAGCCCTAATGACTTGTGTGCTTGCTGTGGCAGCCACTTTTTACTTTGGTCACTTAGATAACACAAAGTGAGCTAACCTTGTCATTCCTTTACTTTTTGCAAGTCTCTAAACACATCAAAACACCCATGACCCAGAGGGGAAAAAGAATATATTTAAAATAGACAATGGGTGCCAAATCTAACTCATCAGTCTCTGCTGGGATTCCTGAGAGTCTTGGGAGGTGCAACCTGAAGCAGTTTATTTTGGCATCATTCTCAACTAGGGAATCTTTTGATAGCAATGACTCTGGAATGGACCTGTGCTTTGAGAAGAAAGCGGGGTAAGCATTAATGTGAGAGCAGAAGAAAGTCTTGCAGTGCAAAAGCAGGGGAAAATGGATAAAATTTATCTTCCAGTGCTTTTCATTGAAGGAGAGTAAGAAAGTGAGAAAAGGAGTAAAATGCGATTTAAAATTCCAAGGAAATGAGAAGTGAGAAAGTCCTTCTTATCATCTAGGATTATATTTATCACAGTCCAGGTGTTTTGTCCAGTCTCCAGAAGAAAGCTCTTCCAGTCCACTGGTAGTATTATTGATATATCTTCTTTGAATAAAAATGTTTCCATCTCTACTTGCACTGTCTTTTGTAGCTCTGTCTCAGGAACAAGAAACAAGGAAAATAAGAAAAAAACTGTTCCTGTAGTTGAAGAACTCATTTAGGCTTTTGTCTTCTACACTTCAATTTACAATCCCAGTGTTTCTTAACATACTGTCTGATTTGGCAAGCAGTCTCACTAAAGTTCAGTTTTCCTTTCTGAAGCATACAGTCAACTGAGTAACTGAGGTAAACACCAGTTATTAACTTTTCCAAGTTGCAGTTGCAACTGGAGTGCCAAGAAAAGAACTGGGCAAAAGGCTTTTCAAATAACTGTGGTTTTTTTATCTTTCCACATCTATTTTAAATATCAGGTCAATGTTTTTAGCTTCGTCTAGAGAAAAAAAAAAAAAAAAGAGGAAAAAGGAAAGGGGAAAGGAAAAAGGAAAGGAAATATTTTTGTTGCTAGATTTACAAGTCTTCCAGAGCAGGAAGAGTAGGAAGGAGAGCTGTCACTGGCACTTGGCTGAGCTGTAGCAGAGCTAAGTCCTGTCTCTGCCTGACCAGAGTAAGAGCCAGTGTGTGTGTGTGTGTGTGTGTGTATGTGTGCGCCGGGGTATTAACCTATCTGCCAGGCTATCAGCTTAGGGCCTGGGGTCAGGCTGTCTCAGTCTGTCCTGCTGAATCTGTTCTATTTCACGTAGAATAAATCATTCATTAGGGCTCAGAGAGAGTGCAAAACAGCTTCATCACTAAATAGCTAGACAAGTAAGACGGGAAGCAGGAAAGGATTGCTGTCCCTGCTCGAGGAGAAGCTTACACTCTTAAATTAAGTAGTCAGTGTATCACAGCCGGGAGCACAGATCTCATTTCTCCTAGGTGAGTGCACTAAGCCACAAAATTATTCCCCCCATGGCCTCCAAAATATTCCAAATATTATCCCAATAGAAGCAGAACAAGAGGAATTAAGATTTTCTTCTCTCTCCTCCATCTAATTAAGCCCCCAACATCTGAGTGATATTGATTCAAATGTTCTCAAGCTGAGGAAGAAGTTTGACTCCTACATACAAAATAAGCATCTCAGTCTCTGGGTTCTTGGACAAAAGCATTTTAATCTACATTGTGTTTTTCTCTCCTTTTGTCATAAAACAAAACATGAGTTGGACACACTTTCATGCTGAATGAGAAAAATCCTGTCATCCCAGGGAAAATAATTTTCACTTTGCTGAAGTTAAACTTTATTTAAGCTTTCAGTTAAACTCAGCTCAATCATTTCACAGACTTTTCCCATTTCATTGCCAATCCAACCTGTAATAATAGTGATTGATTCACGCAGGCATAACCCAAGTCCTCATTAATCGATGAGGTGGTTTAGCTAAAACCTTTTGTAAACAACCTGCTTGAAAAGCCAATGTTGACCTGTGTTGGAATATACAAAGCTCTCTTTAGTTAAGGATTTATGTTTGAGCACAGGAATTGGAAAAAAAAAAAAGCAATTCTTGCTTGAATCTTGTCTTGTTCAGTCTCAGCTTGTAAGGAATTTATTTAATTAAACTGGTTACGAATATATCAAAATATGAATATATGTGTGTGTGTGTGAGAGAGAGAGAGAATGTTTGTATTTGGCTTTAAAATAGAGCAATCAACTAGGAAATTACCTGCTTTCCCTGTTTCCCACTACTAGAAGCAGGTTCTTGCTATTGTTAAGGCCTCATGGATTGCTTGCAAGTGGTTTCACCAGGGCACTGAGATGAACATCTGTATCACCAGTCAGCTGAACTTGTACTCTGTATCCAGGATTTCACCTGTGATGTTGGAAAAAATGAAATATTCTTAATTTTTTCAAGAAAAACCCTTCACATTTTGGCTCTTATTTTTTAGTATCTTTATTATGCCTGCTCACATCTGTTCCTGCTGTTCAGAGACCCTACATAGGATCTGTCTCAATGATTCTCTGCTGCTGACCAATCTGGCTAGACACTGAAATCCTCAGCTATCATTTCTAAATTCACCCACCTGAGGAGTATTTCCAAAAAAAAAAATATTATTTATTCATAAAGAGACAAAGACTATTGCCACAGATACTGATAATATCCATCTAATTTCATTAGAAGTTCTATACTTGAACACTGAAAGGTACTAGAAGCACTGTTCGTTACTAATGCAGACAGGAATAAAGGTGGTAGAGCCATTACTAAGGCAAACAGATGAACATTTTCCTGGTAATGGCCCGTTATAGTCCTTCAACTCTTCTAGAAGGAGAGAAAACATGGAGAGCCTTGAAGTATGTGTCCTTTCCCAAAAACAAAGGAGGGTTTTCTGAAAGATGACTGATATTTTTCATACTTCCTTTAGCTAAAACTTAAAGGAGTTGCTTGGCATACAAGTAAATAAAGCAATTGGCCATAGCTTACAACCATTGAAAAGAATGAAATAGAGCTTGTTGAAAATCAAACTTTTCATTCCAAGCTCCTTTGTGTTTTAAATGATGAGAAGAAAAATGAGTGTGTCCTTTCAGGAAAGCTGAAGTTCCAAGCAGTAGCTGATGCCCCCAGAGGCAGGCTGGTGGGATTCTGAGAAGACAGAGAGGCAGAAGAGCCTGCAAGACTTCCTTACCACATGTCAGTGAACTCAGTGAGTTCCTGAAAAAGTTTGATTCCACCCAGTCAACCTTTCCCCACAGCAGAGTGCTGAGTTTGAACATTTGGGTCTAATTTTTGAACCTCCCTTGCTTCCCAAGTAACCATTTCTGCACTCTTTTGTACCTCCATTTTGCATGAACATAAAGTAAATGGGGCTGGTAAATGCAACTCTGTATGTTACTAATATCTCTTAACAGCACAGAGCAGTTCAGATGTGGTTTATGGGGATGTGAAGTAGCTGTTTTGGTGGCAGATAATGTTACAAATATTATGAAACATATCTAGTCAATACAGTACATCTTTCCTGGAATCCTAGCACAAAGGGTACATGTCTGCGTGTACATGTGCCCACAGATTCAGGTTGTTTGTGTGTAAACAAAGTGGTGGCTGCTGCCATAAAGAGACCATATTCTTTTAAAGCTTTTAGCGTCTTTCAGCATACCTATCACGTAACTCTCCCTCATAGTACCCTGCTGACCTCTGCATACTCCTGGGAGCTAACCTGCTTCTTTATCACTGCATGTGGTCATCATTCGTCCCTTTAGGACTGCTCTGTCAGTTGAAGTTTGCACGCTACGGACTAAGCCTCAGCAAACCTAAAGGTATTGGTGAGCTTGTGGTGTTACCAGAGAGACCCTTGAAACCTGCAGTCAGGTCTGCTGAGCCACTCTTGTTCAGAAACAGCTCAATGTGGCTTATGGTTATTCACCATCTAGGCCTATTCAGCGACAGAACTAAAACACAGAGGCAGTAAATCCCATTGCAATCTCCTCCATATATGACACACTTTATTGTAACAGAATAAGGGGTTCAGCTCTGTTGGACCAAATCAAGTTGGCCTGTGTTAAGTATCCCATTTTAGATTCAAATCCCTGCTAAACCCTCTGCTTATGCTTGTGGTTAACATTATTTTTATATCTGTCTTCAGAAATGAAAGACAGAAGCAGCTCACACATAGCAGCAACAGCATCAGCAGCTTTTAAAGGCTGACTCCATAGATTAAAGGGTGATACACTGAGCACCACCACCCCAGTGTCTACTGATTAGGTCGGGAGAAAGGCTGAGTGACAAACATGTTTCCAATCTGCCTAGCCCATGCAGCGAAATGGAGCAATCTGGCCTGAAAAGGGATTTAGACTTTTGTTGTGCGCAAGGGGGGGAAAAAGCTGATTAAAATCCATCAACAATGCTCTCCCTCTTGGTGATCTCAGAGATAAGGAACAGAATCTGGGCACAGTTCATATCCTACCTCTCACCAGGCCCCACACTTCCACTCAAAGACAAAAGCTGGCAGATGAGGGCAAATGATGCTGTCTTGCTATTGAGCAGCCTGTTCACTTAAAAACATGTTGTACAAAGCGTCGAGCCTGCCTGGGGCATTTGATCTGGCAGTTTTTAAAGTGAGAGTGAATCCTCAGCCCATTTCATGGCACTGTGTATATGCAGCACTGCATGTGTAAAAAGGATATCTACAGACAGATAGAAAGGTCTTGCTCCAACTTGCTTACAGTCTACACCAGAAAGACATTTCACCAGAGAATAACAACAGCCCACAGCTGTTGTGTGAGGCAGGCAAAGGTAGAACTGGGGCAGACAACGAAGAGATGTGGCAAAAAAAAAAAAAAAAAAAAAAACAAAGGAGAAGGAAGTAAGATTTCTAAGAGAGGGTTATTAGATCCCCTTACAAAGAAAGCAGATCACATGGTTTCCTTTATTCTAGTTATTTAATATATGCCATCCTGTGCATTTCAGTGTGACTGCCATAAGGAGAAAGCCATTACATCCTCTCTTTATCTCTTGTTGGAAGGACTGAGAATGAGGTGATAACCCATTTTTCTGAAACCTCTCTGCCCCTTGAAAAAAAAAAAAAGGTTTTGCCTTGTTTCATCAGAAAGAGCAGAAAAGGTTAAAAATACAATTCTAGTTGCCCATAA
This sequence comes from Oreortyx pictus, assembly GCA_036925125.1. Taxonomy (NCBI): domain Eukaryota; kingdom Metazoa; phylum Chordata; class Aves; order Galliformes; family Odontophoridae; genus Oreortyx; species Oreortyx pictus. Next base: position 51,218,717 of record JAUPFR010000005.1, on the reverse strand, counting down.
ACAAGACTGTTCTTTGCTTATTTTTAATTGCATCAATTTTTTTCAAATAAAAGCACATGAAGAAACAGAAGCACGTGTGGAAAATCTGCCCGTACAGAAGACTGATGCTTGTTTTCTTGTGGCAGAAATGCAGATGATGCCCTACGACAGTTGTGAAGAACACCAACAAAATGGTTGCTGGAAAATAGCAGCAATCACCTCTGTTACTCTACAGATGCTCCTTGTGATAGGCATCAGGACAGAGCTTTCTCCTTCACAATTATTAAAACAGACTTCTGCAAGCCCTTATTGCTGCCATATTTGGAGAGCAGTATTCAGATGCAGATTGCCTTAAATCCCATCAACCCATTCAAGCGTTTGTGCGCAAGTGTGTCTGTTTCTGTGTGTGTGTGTGCATGTGTTTAGATGCATTTATCCATATATACAGTGCTTGCTATGTGCACACCTTCTCTCCATCCTCCCGCTCAGAGAGAAAGAGCTAAATTGTCAAAGATGAGAATGTGTATTTTCCAGGCTACTTTGTCAGATGTTCGTGTGTGTGTCTTATAAATATTTCATACCAAATATTTAACATTATTCCTTCCCCAATCGGATCAGCTTTGAAATGCTCCTCAAAGTGAATTCTCCCCTAACAATGGCTTGACGCAAAAGCCTTTTTTCTCTCTTAAGAAGAGGAGGCTGCACATGGTCTGCTACCATAGCAGCATGAATAGTTCTTATTTAATGGAAAATAAAAGATACTTTACATTAATTCAGTGGGGGATGGAAAGCTGGGCACATGCGTACCTTGTGCTTCAAACATGGAGGAGTATCATACCTTGACCTCCCCTCCTCTGGTCCCATGATTATTACCCAGCTTGCATTAGAACCGTAATGGGAAGTGACAAGTTTATGTAAATGATCCACACAAGGATTTTGCTCTTGTAAAACAGAGCAGTTACTCTGGGCTTTCTAATTATTTCATGCCTTGTGGTTCTGTGACGGGGCAGAGACGACTATTACTTGAAAAGTATATTGTGATTGACAAGCCACTGTCCCCCTGGAACTCATTAAGGCCTGTGCTTTGCAAGAGGGGGTAGAAAACTCTACCAGGCACACCACATGCACACAGGCACACGCACACATGCTTGCCCTAGTGCCAGTTGTTCTTTCAGATCATTTGTTGGGATTTTTACACGGGCAGAGAAAAGCATAATCTGCATGTATCTCAAACAAGTACCACGTCCTGGCTACAAATTGACCGATTATCATCTGCTTTTCCATTTTTAACTTAAAAGTTAAGATTAACAGCAACATATCCATCAAACATACAAAGGTCTTTGGATTTTATTTACTGGAGGGAAAAAGATCTTTCATATCACAACGCTCAACAGAATGAGGAGCAAGAAGGGCTTGGATGAGGAAAGAGGGCAACTATAAAAGCTGCCACCAGTGCATCTCTGCTGCGATGCAATTTGTGCAAGTGCCTTCCATTACATATGGAGGGCCATCCTGCTGCCTCTGTATGACATGTTATCTTTCTTCCTTAATTGATTTTTCTGGCCTTCAAACTTACAAACAAAATGACAATTTGTTTGGTGAAAGTAGAGCTCCTGTCTTTTGAAACATACACCACACTCCAAGCATGGAGAGAGAGAAAAAATCCTATTCAGCAGTGGCATTAATGCCTTCCATTGTAGAAGCAGTTCTGAACTCTGCTGCTGTTTTTGGATGTAACACAGTTTAGCATAAAATCAATTCACTGTTAACTCCATAGTGGTTAGATGTTACAGGCCAGCGACATCTCTTATTTTTAGTTACTTTTTGTGACAGAGAAACTCTGGAAAAACTTAAGAAAGGCACGTGTCCCACTTGAATTCTTCCATTGGAGAGCACTGGCACTCTGCATATGTCTAGCTTTCTCAGGCTTGGCTCAAATAGAATAAGATAAATAAATAAACACCAACAATATACATACACTAAAATCTCACCACTTTTTGGCTTTACTGTTTCACTTTGAACAGGTGTTGAATACTTAATTTGTGACGTTTCCAGCAACCCACTTGGCTATGCCTGCAGATGAAACTTATGTTTTCACTCTTTTGTTTCATAAAAGTATTACACTGAAATAACAGCGGCCCGTCATCTGTATATAATACCTTTGTTATATCTAATCTGTCAGATTTCCCTCCAAAACATCTGGGCCATGGATATTCAATTGGGAAAAATAAATAGAAATAAATACCTGACTCATAAAGCTGTATATCATTGATAACCAATCAGCACAGAGACAGAAATACAGGAAAAGGGGAGAAAAAAAGCAGAAAGAAAAAGAAATGGAAGGCATAGAAAAATCTCTGAAGTGAATTACGTTTTAGAGCAGTGAAAAATGAAAACATCAGGGAATAGGGTGGATTTCCAAGCATGCTGAGCACTGCCTTAATTTGTCTCCTTTGAGGTGGCTCCTACATTATGAGTCTCATAAAGGCAGACATAGATTAGTGCAAGGATAGCCAAACTTTGCCTTCTGAGGTACGTGTAGCTTGCAAGCAGCTCAAGCGCACTCTCGGGCTGACAATGAGTCATGTGGCCAGGAACAAAGCTAAGCAATCATGTAACTACTGTGGCAATCCAAATCTGTGGCTGTAGAAGGAAGTGAGTTAGCAGGGAGGGCAGAAGCCACTATTGCTAACTTTCACTGGTGTGCGGTTTTACAATCTCCATTCCTGCTTTTGTGGTGAGAGGCCACAGTCATCCCCTGGTTGAACTGCACCCACTGCTTCTCCCTCGCTGTCTGTCCAAGATATGATTCTGATGGCTTTCAGCCACTTAAGGTATTTGGCATAGAGCTCCTTGGAGAGGACGTGGCTCGCCCTTGCCCAGTGTGCTCACCTGCTGTGTATCTCAGTTGAACCAGACTTCTTGCAAGTGGCAGGAAGAGCCTCATCTGACATACATCGTCTGACTTAGGAGCCAACAGCTAGAAAATAAGAGTTTCACATTCAAGCTTAGCGAGTACAAACAAAAATATACTTCTTCTGTAAAGCAGAACTGTCAACTAGCAATTTACCACCAGCACTGTACTTTCCTACTAAGCAAATTTTATCTTATCTCTGCTCAACCCGTTTAAGTTAACACTCCAGCAATAGCTTGCGCTCTCCTTGAGTGTCCTTCAGAGGCAGCAGTGGAGACCTACAGTTGTGTGTTGTTTTTTTTTTATTGGAACATTTCTACAGCAGCTAAGAACCTAGTGCTCATGGCTGCAGGTAAGCTTTCTGCTACAGTTTCCATTCACAACTGGATTACAGAACAATTTCTAAATACCTGTTCTGAGAACCAAACTGAAAACCCTGGCACCCTGAAAAGGCAGAGGACTCCATGAAAATGAATCCTTGGAGAGTTTGGACCCTTATATCTTTAGGAGTTAAGCAGACACTTTTTCAGTGTCTGCTGTGTCACTGATTGTCAAAAAGTTAATGAGTAGAAATGAGCTTAGCTACAACTGGTAGAAAGAAAGCACAATCAAATCCACCTCATGACTTAAAATGAACTTAAAATAACAGCCAGTTACGCTGGAAGGACATTAGCATTAAAAAGGGCTGGCCAAAATCTATCACACATTCAATTATAGTCATATACAGAGTGCCTTTATTTTAACAGTCCAATTGCTCTAATGAGGTGTCATTACCTTTTTGAGGAATACAAGCTGTGGTCACGTATTTAAAGACCAAGCTCTCTCACCTCATTGTCATGAACACAGCATCAGCTACAGACACTAATTCTCACAACAGAGAAGAAACAAATTGTTTATTTGAAAAAAAAATATTGAAATGTTCAGTTGCAAAGAAGCTGAACCATTTTCTTCTATGCTGGCAATAATCAGGTCTATTATGTTACACAGTAGATCTGTTGTCAGTGAAAGCCATGGTGTAAGTGCCTACAGTCTATATTTCACTGAGTCCATAAGATTATCTCTGGAAAAAGTTAAGATGTCTTAGTTCATTTAAGAACGTTAGTTCAAATATTTATGTAAACTGTGCTTTTAAAATCATCTCAGCTAAAATTCAAGCTAACATACTTCTGGCATGTTTATCTAGCTACAGTGGAAGCATCTGACCTTTACATTGCTTTATGTGGGCAAAACAAACTGCTGGTAATGACATTTTTTAAGCTAAGTGTTTCTTATTTTGGAAGGGAGTGAGTCATATTGAGGAAGTTGAATATTATTTCTCATATCTCAGAATGGTGAAGCCCAAAACTCTGCTTTTCACTGGGAAAAAAGTATACGGATATGAAGTTTATGTGTATGTGCAAGTATAGGTTCATATTATTTCATTATTTACATGTATAAAACTATATAACTGTTAAGCATACAGATGTTTAAGGTTATTAGCCTTGGCTACTTCAAGCTACGTAAGTTTGGATGATGCTTCACAGACTGCAGAGCTCATAGATTTTTTTTTTTTTTTAATATATTTAGGCAAACTGAATGATTTCTCAGGCAGGTAAAACTTAATACTCTTAAGTGTATAAAACCAGGGTGAAAACCACCCTAAAGCATCTCCACTTGCATTTTTCCTCATGTGCTTCTTCTGGTTTCTGATTTCCAGAAACAAGAATCTCAGAACAAGTGAAATAGCTGCAGTGAGCAAAGCAAAACTTGATCTCAGGGCGGGAGGGCTCCCATCCTTCAAACATCACAGAGAACCTAGCAAGGCTGCAAGTCTGAGGTGGTTATCAGAATCTCTGTTTCTTGGAGAGAAAAGCTGAACCTCTGAGATCGCAACCCGGCCATGTAGCAACGCCTGGGGACACAGCCATGTTTTCAACTTGCACTATCCATTTAGTTTGATGACATTCTAACATCGGAAGCCACAGCTAAATGCATTGATAGTCTAAATCCTATCTACATGAGGCAATACAAATTCTGTCAGCTTAATTTACTGAAGTTTAGACTTGCTTGGTGCAAAACACAACCACATCCTGAAAGTCTTAGTAAGGAACAGTTACTAAACACCAGACCTAAGCACTCAGGAACACAACAGAGACTGCACCATTTTAGCACGGAAGAAAAACCATGCAAAGTTTCAAATGTAGCTGCAGTTAAATCATTTGGATCTGAAACCTATGGATGTCCTTTTTGACTACGTCTCTGCTCTTTACCTTGCCATCCTGCTGTAAAATGTGTAATGATTGCACAGCAGATGACTTTTTCTTTTTCTTTTTTTTGTTTAAGAACGTGACATGGTCATTATTTATGTGGCCTGGTATTAGTCTGTTTTTCTTTTCATCTTTATCAGACATCTATATCTCCCTCAGAGGTCTTGTTTACATAAAACAGTGCACTTGGACGCATGGTGCTTAATGAGTTTCTGTATAACCAGAACAGAGCGAGCAAAGTACGCTACTCTTTCTAATTATGAATCGTTTGACTGCATTAAGAGAAAGAAAACTTCAGAAAACTGTGCCAAAAGGCTTCTATTTTTATTATTATTATTTATTGCTATAAAGAAAAACCATGAATTATGAGTTAGGACAATGTTGCTTTGGTTCCAAGCAGAAGCAGTAGGAAGAGGAAAGAAAAAAAAAAAAAAAAGCTGTGCTCATATTTCATGCTCCAGGATCAGCGAGTGGTTCCGCCTTACATCTAGAAAGCTCAGCCAGCAATGGTGTAATAAAGTCAGTTAAGCTCTGGCCTGGGCAGTTCTGTCTGAGCTGCAGCTCCCAAGAGCTCCATTTTCCCCCAGATGCCAACGAGCTCTCAGTGCACGCAGTCCGTCAGATGTCAGCAGCAGCACCCAGACATTCCACCACATTTCTAAATGTTTCACTTGGAAACTCAAAAACCTGATGATTGGTTTGTGTGGTTGAGACAAGATCACTTCGTCATCAATACATCTACCAGTGTTGGGAGATGTAGCATTGTAAGCTGGTTGTCCTTAGCACAACATCCTCAAGAGCCTACATTAGAAAACACAACTTAGCCCCTTTCCCTATATTTTACCAATTTAGTTACTTATAGCTGAGTTCTGCCCAGAAGCAAGGCAAACAATTCAAATTGTTATTACTTCTCGCTCCTGTGAATGCTAATTCCAGCCATAGGCTGTCTTGTGCAGACTCCCACAAAGTCCCAGCACAGAAGCAAACCTGAGGCCCAAGGGGCAGAACCAGGACCCCCCAGCGAATGGCTTAGGCCTACTCAGGGCCATCTCACCAGCAAACAAATCATTACCTTTCCAGTGACAGCCATGGGTGTGAGAAAAACAACTGGCACCTCCCATCAGGAAGTCCTAGACTGAATGAGATTTAGTACTGGATAAGAGTAGAAATACCATACAGCAAATAATAGGAAAGCAACTTGCCCAAACCAGAAAATGAGAAAATAACAGAGTATTATGCTGATACTTCGAAATGACTGCTAGGTAACATTTTCCTTCCTCCAGTGAAATTTCCTGTCAAAACTGCAACCTGTAGTTGATCTTACAGCTAGATAAACTACCTTGGCTTCCTGTTTGACTTGTGGAGCATTAAACCTTAGTTTTGAGGTCAGGCTGTTGGTAACATGACAAGCCACACCAAGCATAATCACCCTGGACTAAAAGACATCAGAAAAAATACGGAGTATAGTACTGAACGAGTTAACCCAGTCATTTGTTACAGAAAGAAAATGCTGAGTATTTTAGGAAATCTCTTTGGCTCTGCTTATAGGTATAATTTGGCCAGGACAGTGTTGATCCCAGGCTGGGGAGATCTCCTTCAGTGCTAATTACTTCGGGTCTTGCCTACATGCATCATCTTTTTTTAGATTAAGAAAGGTCACTTTTTTATTTAACTACATCCAAATTTTTTTCTCTGGATAAAGGCTGATACTACCTCAAGCATGCAGGATTACAAGACATAATACACACTTGATAAAATAGAAACAGAAAGATAAAAAAGAATTCCAGATAGTCACAAAACAACATTAAAACAGAACTCTATGTATGCTTATAAGATTGATCTTGCCTCATAACAGCGTCAGCACAGAGCAGATAATTCTTGGCATTCTTACTGAGTGAAGAACATAATACCAGCAATTTCCTCAAGAAATGCCACTTAGAGGGCTTGGAGTTCTTAAGGACATTAGTTCAAAAGTGTGGGAAAACAAAAGCTACAGAAAATCTGAGTTACTGTTAGGAATAAGGTAAAGAGAAGCAAAGTTGAAAAGGAAACGTAAAGAATAGTAAACCATCAAAAAAATCACTTCTAACCTACAGAATGTGTTCTCGAATGTCAAGGGAAAGTTCTTTACAAAGAGAGTGGTGAGGTGCTGAAACAGGCTGCCCAGAGAGGTTGTGGATGCCCCATCCCTGGACCAGATTGGATGGGGCCCTGGGCAAACCTGGTCTAGTATCAACCAGGAGGTTGGTGGACCCACCTATGGCAGGGGGATTGGAACCTGGTGATCCTTGAGGTCTCTTCCAACTCAAGCTGTTCTATGATTAATGGAGCAAGAAGACACAGGATTCTTCTTCTATTTAGATTATGATTGAATTCAAAAGCATGCAGGGTGTTTCATATGTTCATCTTGGATATAGATGCTCCTGAGCAGTATACCATTCTATTTCAGTGCAGTAAAAGAATTCCAGGCTTTCCAGTCTAACAGTATTATTTCTGCAACACACAGTCTGATTATTATATAACTGCTGCCACAGGCTTCAAGCAACTTTTTTTGTTAAAACTGTTTCCTATACCTCCATAATCCACAATGTTTTTCCACAAAATAACAGACTAATCACTGCTCTACTTTAAAAATGCAAAATGCTTTTGACATGCTGCATAATAGTACTTCCCAAACAGCCCATAAACCTGTCTAGTGGATTCCTCCTCCATTTCCTTGCTTACTGTTATCTTTCTCAGCATCTTGTTTTGCAGAGTTCAATTTAGATTGCAATGTCTTTGGGCTGGAGGCCATGTAAATCACCTATGGCTCCACACAAATATTAAGTAATAGCAGAGCCTCATTTTGGAGCCTTAAAATGCTTTCCAGACTCAAAGTCCTAGAAGTCATCTCAGATTTTCAGGCATTCTTAGGTGGATGACCGAAGTAGAGCACTCTGCAGCCAATTAAATAAGGGAGAAGCAAAGGTGAAGAAAAAGGGAAATTGCTCCAGAGCCTTCATGAGCATTTTTGCTCCATTGCACAAGTCTCCAAGATACAAATTTAGATATTTGTGTGATCAGGAACCCATCAGTAACTCAGTTCGCAACTTCTTTAAATGAAAAGCTTAAATCCTAGCTCTATTGAAGTCAACAATAATTTTGAACTATCAAACATGTTTTGTGTCCCAGTGATGTGGTTCTCTTGCAAGTTTTTACCATCAGGGTCTCCTCTGCCATCAAACTACTGATGCTCATGCATTGAACGTGATGTCCTTTTCACAGTTGCCTTCCTTTACATCATTAGGATCCACAGAAAGTTCACATTTATCTAATAAAATCATACATCACTTTGGAAGAAGTGCTAGAAGTCAAAATGTTACCAGCATCTTCAAAAGGCTGTGGCAGAGAAAAGCAGCCTGAAGCATGGAACGCGTAATTCAAGAAATGATAAAAGTGTTGAGATCTTAAGGAGGAAGGAAATTATTTAAACCCCCACATTACCGTGTGATATCCCAGTGCCCAATCACATGAAATAAAGTACAGGTAAACAGGAAGAGAACAAGATTATTCCATCTTGGGCATCTTGTCTGGGGAAAAAAAAAAAGTTCTTGGTCAATCAGTCACCTCTTTTAACCAAAAGGCAAGAAAAGCTTACTCTAAAAACTCCAGAGGGCATAAGAGCCATAAAAGAAATTACAGAATTTAGTTTTTCAGGCAGGCTCGTGCTGCAGTGTGTGGAATAACATTTCCCTTTGATCAGCTTTATCCAAAAAAATTTCCTTGGCATAAAACAAAGAAGGCATTCAGGAATGTGTCTCACTGGTTCAGGTCAGAGTACAGTTGTTGCCTGCAGTTGCAGCACGAACCAAAGCCTACTGATCCTGTTGGATCAGCTTTGCTGAGCTTCACATCAGGATTTTCGTATCTATTAATGAAATTTAAGAATGAGGTTAGGAGTCCTGCGCCTTGCTTTGCTCTTCTTCATTTTCCTTTCTTCAGCCATAGAAAAGGATTCAGCGACACACATCCAAAACATGAGTCAGAGCACATGTACTAGCAGCTAACAAACTGCCCTAGGGATGCGAATTGCAAAGTCAAGATTCGGCTCCGGAAATTTCTTTTCGCCAAAATCAGAGCTACTCAAATGTGGAGTTCAGTTTAGTTTGAAGCATGCTAAGTGGTTGGTCCTGGTACACCACAAAGGCCTTGTGACTTCCCAGGAGAAAATCCCACCCTTCAAATTGTAATCTACAAGAAACAAGGGGAAGAAAGGGCACATGCAAGGCCAAATCCCCCTCATTTTGCCTTAGGTTGTTGCAAACCATTCCATCTTCACTGCATACTGTACCACTTCAGCACAGAAGCCCATTTTCCAATGACTTCTTACAGGCAAGATGGACACAAGGGCCAAAAGCTGACGCAACAAAACAGACCTATAGACCAGGTTATTTACCTACTTCTGTTAGGAAACAAGTTACTAATAACATCTCTTCCAGCCTCAGCTCTTTGCCTTCAGTTTTCTTCTAGAGAGTTTTATCCCACATAAAGCACTTTGCATTAAAATGCAGTTAGGTTTATCATCACACACTGCATAGATACAAATCAAGTCATTGGTCTTTGTATAAATAGGATGCTCATGCCTATGCACTCTAGTAATCTCTCCTAAATTCCTGCCTGCGGTGATGGAAGTTACCTATTTACCTCAAACATATTAAAGCATTCCAATATAAAAAGCTCTCTTGTTAAATGAAATATGCCGTAACACCTCAGCATTATGTTTTAGAAGATCTTCCGGTATAAGGAATCTGACAAATAAAGATGAATATGTTATTTTTCATCTTAGCACTTTGAAGTCACCACAACTATCTGATTTGCGTAACAATGCCCCTTAAAGACAAACAGGGGACACAAAACAAGTCTCGGGTACCAGAACATATACAGAAAAAGGTGTGTGTATGCGGTGCTCAACCAGGTGAGCACCACAGCTACTTTAGCTCCACAGCTCCTGAAAGTAACTGCAATTTTGGTTTGGTCTGAAGAGCTGATATGGAGCCTGGATGTCTCTTTGTTGTAGGAGTCTGGGAATTTCCTGCAAAGCATGTAATATGCTTGAGGCATCAGTTTTTAACATTTATTTGCCAAAAAAAAAAAAGAAGTGTATTATTTGGCATTTTTCCATGGTGACTTAATTCAATGGCTATGAACAAAATGGAAATGGAAAACACCTTTCAGTTGCAAAATGCCACTTTTCATGCACCCTGAATCTTGATAGCTTAAGCCACAATAAGCATTGAAATGAAATCCCGGAGAAATTCATAGCAGTTAACTGTAAGCATTATTAAGCTAAGCAAAGCAGAGCCCTTCAGTTCAATGGCTGATGCACTGGAGTCAGCACAAGGAATACTGGGTTTCACCCTGCACTGTGATCCTGGAATGAATAACATCATCTCACCTTAACTTCTCCATAACAAGGAGATGAAACTTAACCCTGTCCTGCGGTCAGAGGTGGGGCAGGATTTAATACATAATACTGCAGACTTACTTTTCCCCAAGTCTTGTGTTTAAAGTTTCTTATTGCCTTTTCTGGAGTTACAGGACTCCGTAAAAGTCCTCTTCTTAAAAGAGGTTTCAGCCTTTCCTCATTATAAAGTGTGAGGCCTTGAGTTTTCAGGAAGGCAACAGAGAGGTAGCCACATTGTCAATAAACTAATCTGATTTAAGAGCTTGCCTTGCTTTGAAAATGGAGATTGCAATAGCACATACAGGAAAAGCAGTTTTGAGATCCCTAAATGAAACACTATAGAACCAGGTCTTTCCGTTATTTTTTCTTCGGCTGTTCGTATTTTCTTTGTGTTGAACTCTTGATATCCCAAAGTACTACAAGGAGCAGCAGCTGAGACTTTTTTGGTTTCCTTTTCTATTCTTTCATCATGGCCCTTTAAACAGACTCCAAAGAAATGGCAGCATTATCATCACTAGTGATCTCAAGAAATGTCTTGGTCCTGACAACCTTAATTCATTTTGTAACAAACCTAAACATTGCTACTTCAAATCTTATGCTACCAGGATAACCTCAAGAATGCCTGCGGTTTGGTCCGAGCCACTTGTCCAAGTCAGACCAAACATGCAAGACCATGTCCTGAAATCTTTCATTCCAAGGCCCATTTAAATTACCTTTCAATTTTATAAGCAAGGGAAATTCCTTCCTCTCCTTTAGAAGAGCTATCTTTCCTACACAATCAGGACAAATCATATTGGTATTCAGTAGCAACTTTGATGCTGAAATTGGGACATTTCATAGAAGGGTCTATGAATGCCAACAAGATTAATCTGATTTGTTGATGTCCATCAGCAGTGAAGGCACAACATAGCTGCCAGTGAAACCTGAGCAACCTGATCTAGCTGTAGGTACCCCTGCTTGTTTTAGGGGAGTTGGAGCACATGACCTTTAAAGGTCCCTTCCAACTCAAATGACTTTATGATTCCATTAAATAAAAACCAACAGGCAGGGAAATACTACACATGATGCATCCTCATGCCCCTGGAACCTGCCTATCTGTAATTCAGCATCATGCTGGTCACTTCATGGCTGAGACTACTTATTTATTCAAAGTAACATTAATTTCACCAGCCATTTCTACGGAGAACAAAATTGAGTTGTTGTCTGGTTGACGAATCAGTCTTTCTCCATGAAAACCCAAAACTCTTTCCTCTGCCTGTCTTATTTCTCAATTTGGGATTTCCTGCAAGGAATGGTGAAACTTGCTGGCTGCTCAAATCAGCTTCTTGATCTGGTGAAACTTTTGCAGACTAGTTTTCACATCTGAATCAAGCCACAGTCAACAGCTATAAGCATCATGAAATAGATACAAGGTCAGTGGGGCACTCAGGAGCATATAGTAATAAACTTCTCCAAGAGCCAAGATTTATCACATGGTTATTGACAGCATTCATTTAGGACTGATCTTTTAATGCAAATGTTGGTGCAGATTTCCTCGAGGTAGTATATTTGTAGGATTACAAGTTTACATGTGGAGATAGCCAGATTGATTTTTAGATAGCAGACAAGGGAAGTATGTCTTCAGATTTTCCACAAAGTACTGCTCTTCTCAGCTACCATTTACATCTAGTTCCAGGTCTTCATATAAGACAAGCTATACCATCCCACCATATGCACAAGCATTTCAAAGCCTAGATTACTACACTGTTCTGTAGCAAAATGCTACAGATTTTTAAATCAACTCCTAAATTGCTGTTGTCATTGTCCTGACTTTCATTGTGCTGAATTTCATACAGCCAGCTGATGTTCAAATGTGTTTTGTGATTTCAATCTTCTCCCTTAGGCTTACCCACAAAACTCTACCACATACTTATTCAGCAAATTAGCTAAATTATTTCCTTCCCGAAGAAAAGCTTAGATCTTCATGGGGAAGGCTGATGGGTTTTGGCAGAAAAGTCTGGAATTATGGAGTCACTGACTAACTGTAAATCAGCTACAACCATGGATCAAGGAAGTATGGATTCAAAGAAGGCCACAGTGAGACAAATCCTGACTTTGTTCATCATCAGCTGAACTACTACAAGTTTGTGCCAGCAAAACTTAGTTTAAACTCTTTCACATTCTCATGCCCCCAGTACACTGTTATACATATCCCACACTGAAAGTTCCATTTTGTCAGTCAATCCACTAGGCCAACTTCTTTTTATGTACATTGTATGTCAAGATTATAAGAAATATATATATTTAAAAGACTTGTAACTTTATCTTTTAAACGTGTCATGAAGTTGCATACAAAAAACAAAGGAAGGCAAATACTCACTTCACACATCCATTTTGAGGAACACTTAAGCAATAAGAAATTGCTGACTGCAGCCACAATGGGCAGCGTGACTGAGAAAACCTTGGAAGTGACATGCACTGAAGGCAAGACATGGACACATCAGTCATTCTGAACAGGAAAGCTTAATGTCCTTTATTTCATAGGCATGATGCCACTGCCAGTACCATTTACATGACTTCACCTGGATAACTCAGTCTTTTTAGAATAACATTGACCCATACCGCTCTCAAGTCAAAGAAGTAGAGCCTCTCCAGCTAGGATGCCCTTTCCCCTGTCCCTTTCCACCTTACAGTAAGCCCTATAAGATGTCCAGCTGACCAAGAGCATTACCCTTCTTTTAGCAGAGCAGGAGCTATCTCACAGCCGTCTATCCACCACACACAGGAAAGGAAAGATGGATGGTGGTGCTGGGCATCACAAAGCCCACGCAATCCCACACTGCTCACATCTCAGTGCTCCATTTTGGGGCTCTTGGCTGCAGGCTTGGGCTAGGATCATAACTTCCAGTGCGTACCCCACTCTAAACCCACACATCTTCTGGGTGGCCCTTTTTGGCAGATGCTGGAAGTTGTCCGCACCACATATTCCAATTGAGAGATCTTCTGACAGGGCAAGCTGTCGGCACCACAGCCTGGGCGGATGATGAAGGGTCTCATTTTCCTTTATTTTTTAACGGGGGGATTTGAGAGGGAGCTGAACCCCTGTCAAGCTCTTCCTGTCCTGCACATACCCTTGTCAAAGAGCTCCTCAGAGAATACAGAAAGAGGATTAATGCTAGTTGGTATCTGCCTGTCATTTGAAAATCTCAAGTAGTACTCAGTGGATTTTCTTTATGAATCTCTAATGCCCAGCGTTGAGAGGGCACCTTAACATTTGCAGGAAATGCACACAACCAGTAGCAAACAACCTTGCAGTGTATGAAAGCAGATCATAGCCTAAACACGAGGCTGCAGTGAAATTTTTTGGAGTAGGAAAAAGACACCCATTTGAAAAAACTTCAACTGTCAAAGTAATGTCAACCAATTTGTTCCTTTCAATCATGTTCTGTAATTAACTCTGCAATGCATTTTAGAAATTGTCACCCTACAAAAAAGAAATCATTTCCCTACTTATTCCCTTAGCATGGTCACTAACAACACTATGCAGGCAGTGCTCCTTAACCAGCACCAGCACTTAAGACTTGCACGTGTGTAACAGACATTAAACATCTTGGACCAGGCTAATAGCTTCACTGGACAAGTCCTAATGAAAGGCCCAATCTTAATCCCAAAGGAAACTTCAATAGGAGTAACTTATGATCTGCAGGAGTTCTGTATATTACTTAAATGAAATTAGTAGAGCAATAGCACAGCCCTTGGATATGATGCATGTTTTTCTTGGATCAAAGCAGCACAGGAAAACACAAAGTGTAAACAACTGATAAGATGGATCAAGAGATCACCAGTTGATCATGCACATTAACACTCAGCTCTCAAAGAATGGTGCTGCCTGCCAAAATCCCTGTGGTTTGCTGATGTCACTTGAGGGACAGATACCCACTTGCCATGCCTTGGGTTTATTTTCTTTACTCTGGAAAAGGTAGGACTGCCGGGATTTTCATGTAGACCTCTCTGAATAATGCCCATACAACTCAGAAAGACAAGATCCTTTGGCTCCAAGGACAACTCCTCTAACAGCACTCAGCAGTCTCCCATCCACAGCTTTCTTCCTTCCTTTGTGTTCCTTCTGCACCTTCGCCGGCTATCCTAAGGAAGCAGCCTTGTGAAGTCTGTATGAGGTAAGATAAGACTGACATCAAATTTCACATGTGCCCTCTTCTGACAAATTCTACATTAGTCAGGAGGCCAGCTCAAATATCCAACACTTCCCTTGACAAACTTTTATCCTTTACACAATAAAACTTATGCTAGGATTTGAATTACACCAACAGCAAACACCATTTCCCTTTCTCCCATACATTTCTTTATTTTTCCTCAAACCGAGAAAAACAAAAATAAGTTTTTGGGTTTTTTTTTTTTGTTTGTTTTGTTTTTTCCACCTCACTTGGTGGATGTCCTCTCTGAAAGCCACAAAGATCTGCAAGATACTCACCAAAGACTGTAAAACAAAATGTGTTTTAAAATGCAGAAATCAGCAGACACTAAGGTTTGGTGCTGCTCCTATGCAATTAACAGCCCCTGTGTCTTTTGCAGGTCATGCCTTATTGACTTGCACGTGTTTTACCACAGAAAAGCAGGACATTACTATTTTTTATTTTTTAACAAAATGAGCATTTCTGTGAAGTTCAACACCAACCAGATTAGCCATCAGAGAGAAGTACACTGATGTATTTCTAAGACACTGTTGAAAGTAGATGCTGTATGAAGTAATCCAGTTGAATATGGAGAAAGAAAAAGTGTCAGAGCCTTAACCGTTTTTAAAAAAATGGGCTATTCCAACTGCTCTGTAAAAACAAACAAAACTGCAGAGAGGAGAGGAGCTGGCTGGGCTTGTAGCTCTGAAGGCCAGCATTCCTCGTCAGCCCCAGGCCGACAGGCTTTTACTCTTTAATGGCTTCATGCCCTCTAATTAAGGTTTCCAAGTACAATCTGTTTGAACAAATGTTTACATTTATCTTGTTAATTCTCTTTACTTAATAATCAGAGGCCTCTGCAGTTACCTCAACACAGGGAAGACGAACCAAAGACATGAACATATCAGATGTTTTGACATCTAAATACCCAATTTGCACACACAGGACAAAAGCGAACACCTGCAGATACAGAAAATGAATGAGCAAAACTGACTGCACATCTGAACTTCAAATAGACCTCTGGAAGTACAACTTGTGGAATTATAAATGAAGGCACAACACGGTCTCAATAAACAACTTATTTAGAGTTTTTTTTAAAAACATCTTGCCCCTCCAACTCCTTGTTTCTTTAAAAACAGCAACCTAGAAAAGAAGAAAAGACGCTTTCTACTTATGGCAGATCAGACTCAGTCATTCGCTGTCCAAGCAGTTCTCCTTCGGAAAAGTCATTACATCTCATCTGGGCTATATTTTCACAACTAACAGGGGTAATAGCATCAATGTTATCAGTGCTGTAAAGCAGGAGGCCCTTCAATAGCTGTGAACCAGGCAGAGCTGTGATGGTTTAACTACAGAAGTGCATGGACAGCTGGAGGCAAGAATCAAGCAGATTTGGAAAGCCAACCAGGAAAAGATCTTGTTCATCACAACTTATCTATCCTGAAAGATAGCGCTGAAGTCAGGACCGCTAAGAAGAGGAGCAGAGAGCTACAGAAATCTGTAGTTGTGTGGGAACCAGTAACACTGATTCACTAAATTTTTCATCTGGGGATTCCTGAGATGCTGGGAGACACCATAAAAAAAAAAATCATTGCTGCTTCTACTTTGGAAAGAAAAGCTACAAAGATAAAAGCAGAGCAGAAAGACAAAAGAAGCTAATGAGAATGGAAACTGTGTCGTGTTATTTCATGCAAGAGTTGAGGATATGGAAGCTTAGCAGAGACAGAAGATGACTTGGTCAGAGGTTTGTACCACGGCAGATGGGGTAATCACCAGTTCAAGTGAGGGCTGTCAGAAAAGTGTGGAACACTACAGCCAGCTGTGTCCTGCCCATCACAGCTAATGAATATTGCACAGCCCACTAGGCAATAATGGCAAGGTGTGAGACTGCCAGCTTTCCAATGAGTCAGGAGAACGAAGGTCCCAGTTCTCCCCCAAGAACAGGAGTACCTTCAGCACATTTCTACTAGGTAGGGTCACGGTACAGTATTTTCTTCCAAATCATGATGCCCACTTACCATGCAACTTGTACTGGATATTTACATTTTCCTCCCTTCCATCTTATACACCACATACCTGCCTAGAGCAACATTTTATGAACAGACATAAAACTTAGATAATGAAGGTTCATTGTAAAAATGCTGGCACAACTGTTACGAACATGGGACAATCTGGCGCCACTGTAATTAAGCAGACATTTAAATGGGCAGTTGCTTGTTCAGTAGGATGACCATCTGAGAACAAAACATCTAAGGCATTTCTCAACACCTCATGCAACCACCTTATTCAGCCAGCCAGCTTTCATCAACAAATATTAATGAACGCAGCAAATGCCTTTTGCAGCAACAAAAGGGAAATGCTGGAATTCTCACGTTCTACACGCTTGCTTCATGCCACAAGTCGTATACTCATCTTTACCAGAAGCAGACCAACAAAGTGGCTGTCCTTGGCACTCAGATTATCTCAATTAGTGAGTCCTTCATCCAGCGGTAATCTCTGGTATGGTTGTGGAAAACCAAACCTCCACCCATTTTCTGCTCTTTCTCCAAGGGACATTCTCAAGGCAGTATTTCTTGATTCTTCTATTTTCATCCACACTAGCTCGGATGTGTCCCCTTTGCTGGTTTTAATGCACAGTAGAAAACACTAGTGACAGCAAACACCACCAGATCCAAAGATACGGAGATCAATGTGTGCTGCAGTACAGGTTTGCCAAGAAATCCAGTACGTATGTGCGCAGCAGGGACCAAACTGCTGCATCTGTAGAGCTGGTGGGCTGCTAAGATATGAAGTACCCACACAGCTTGCAATCCAGTGCTGCATGCAAGCAACACACTATTCTGATGGACTTGCTGTGTGGACAGAAGTACTCAATACAGCCCGTGCTATCCTTTAGCTAGGTCCAGTTTCCTTAAATTGTGTTTGCATACATACAGCAGAGGCAGCTTTCTGAGGAGGGATGTTTTAAATTACTGAGCCAGCTACAAACAGAGTTGTGAGGACTGATTTTTCTTATCATTTACTAGAAGTTATCAAAAAAAAAAAAAAAAGGAAGAAAAAAAAGACCTTTGTTTTCTTAAATCCCCTTATTTTCCTTACTGAAGTGAAAAGCTGAGGCAGGAAAAGCAAGATGTACTGTCCTGAAACAATTTCTTTCTCGAAATGTTTAAAGCTTTTTGATACAAGAATTGAAAGACAATATTTAAAGTGGTCTTAGAAGAAAATAGAACTTCTTAGAAGTTTTGTTTCAAAATGACTGAAACAAGAAAGAATATTTAAGATACTAATTGGCATTACTGATATCTCATTTTAACACATACACACGAACTTTGCCCAGCTCTGCAGGTGAGGACTTCCATGCATGCTACATGCCTATATCCTTGCTTCCAGCTGATGATAATATAGTCAAGCTCACTTTCTTCAAACACATTCAGCCTCTTAACAGAGAGGTGTTATAGGGTGATGGTTGGCTGCATGAACCCCTATCTTAAAGGCATTCTGCTTTTTTTAAATGGTACTGCTCATCTCTTGATGAGCTCTGCCTCTTTCTTGTTGAAGCAGTGCTCCTTATTTCTCAAGCTTTGAGAAGTAGCTTATCTTGCATCTTTCTTTCTCGCTTATTTCTTTCCATCCTTCTGTATTAAATTAAACAATATCATTATGCAGTAAACAGTCCAATAATCCAAGTCAGCATATGGTATTCATAAGTTGTTACTGTGCAGCTCTGAATCTGTCACAGCCCCATTTAAGCACCCTGAACTTTGCAAAGGTCTGAACTGTGCAAATATTCAGCTCTAACAACAGTAGAAAAATCATCCTATCAGAGCTGAATCGTTGTCCAAATCAACACTTCTAGCCTTCACAGTGATCTGCCCTGTTGCATTTGAACAGGACTGCTCAGAGCACAGTCTGCAGCACATACGCTGCCAATTCACTGGACAGAAAGCCTGCTCCTAAGACATCCTTCGCCCCAGATCAGCAGAGGGGCATCACAGGCCACCAGAAGAATTCTTCCAGTGTAGACAAGGGTGCCGGCACCATTTTTTTTTTCAGTTGGCTTCAGAAACCCTTTGGCTGTGGAGCTCACCAGTCCACCCAGACCATCTGAATGTAACTGCTGTGACAACAGCAAAAATCCCCTGTAACAGAGCCTGCCCACTGGGAAGCACAACCATATGAGGAAAGCTTCCTTTTGTCTCCTTACCCATCAGCAATGAAGGAGGAACAGTCCGCCAGTCACAGGAGCTCTCAAATCATCAGCAAACTTGAGATGAGAGAATGAATCATCTTACTTATGTGGCCAGTGAGTCTGATGGCTGAATTAATTGCATTTGCACAGAAAGTGGCAAAAAAACAGCAAGCAAGAAAACAAAGAGACAGCACGCTCCTATGTTGTGCTTGCTGATGCTACACAGGTTACATTGGGAGCTGTATTAGCATATGACCTACATTTTAAAATGAATTTTGTTCTCAAGTTAGATGTTCAGGTTTGGGGTTTTGGTCTTTCTTATTCCTGCGGGCAATTGGTGCTATTGTATTAGTATTAATATATCAGCTCCACCATGTGTTTCCCCTCCCCTCCAGTGGTTAGAAGGGAGGTTTTAAGAAGCAGGGGGAGGTCTTCTCATAATCAAGGTCCAGGCATTGCTGACTCTCCCATTCTGCACACTGCAACTCTTCTGCCAGCAAAGCAGCAGCAACTGATGAGTGTTCACACGGGATCACTCAATGCTCTAAGGACAAAGAATAATCTGTACTGGAAATGGAGAAGGAGGAAGAAACTAAATGAGAAGGCAGAGCTAGTTAAGGTTTGCAAGAAAAAAAAGCTATGAAAAAAATCAAAAGGAAAAATAAGTTGATCTGAGCTGGAGGAGAGTTAGAAGAATGAAAGGTTTATACAAGTCTTTGAAAGAGGTGAAGCACAAGTTGTGAGGGAAAGGGGAGTTATATGAATAAATAAAATTAATAGCTTTTGAAATTGCTTAACAAGAAGCAGAAACTTTGAATAACTGGGAAGTTGTAGTTTGTTTCTGTTCATTTCTTTTACAGGTGAAGTTATATATGGAAAAGCTACAGGCTGGGATACATTTATTTTAATGCATAGGGGGAACTGTGACTTGTAGACATCTGAGAAGTACTTTAAAAGCACTTGGGAAAGGGAAAATGACAGGAGAAAAAAAAAATATGCACAGTTTCAAGCAAAGAAGAATGAATGATTGTAGCAATTGTCAGCCACTGGATCTCTTACACATTTCTCAGTAATTTCAGCCACCAAGAAAATCAGAGAAATTAATACCAGGTCATTGATGTCAAAGGTAAAATCTGCTCTTTGAAAGAATCCTTGCAGCATACAGTCTGGGACCAGCTGTTAGTCTGCATCATACCCACTGAAGCAGCGCTTCAGAGGACACTACAGAGGCTAACAAACTGAAATAGGATACTTGCACAAGAACCACATCTCTTTCAGCTGGAGGAACTCCTCCTTCCCTATCTGGGAAATTTCATTCCATCTACTTTGTTACGTGGCATCTTATAGCAGTTGCATTACCTGCAGTTGGTTTCAGAGAGCTTAAGTTCCTCTTATCATTAGAATTACAAAAGAGATGTTAAGAAACTGTTTTCCTTTTAATTTGGTAGTGGTTTTGAGCAGAAGCTGTCCAGTTACTGTGCCTAATTCAGTGAGCCCCAGACAACACAAGCAGCCTCTAGTTCCCAGCTGAAATAGCTCTTCATGAGGCTTTACCTAGTACACCTTCCTTACCACGTGGCCAAATGTGTTCTGCTCTCAACCGAAGGTATTCGGTTTGGGTCCCACTCATACCATTCCTTAGCCAGAGAGAGGAAAGAATGTCATGCTACTCAGCTCAGGCAACCTAAATGCATGCAGATGTTCCATCATATGGCACCACATGTGCTCCTCACATAAGCAGGCTACCTTTATAGCCACAGAGCAGAACTGGGCTCCTGTGGTTACATGCTTGGGTGGGAAAGGATTGGCATGATTTTTTATTTTTTTTTTCAGGTTGTGGCAACGGGGCATAAATAAAAAGGATCAGGGCACTGCTGTCCAGGGAACTCTAGGAAATCATACCCAGCTCACAAGAACTGCAATGCTATCTCCAGTGTGTACAACACCTCTGCAAGGTACGATGCCCTCTTGACCTACATGGCAGAGTCTTTTCCTTCTTTTATTGTCCTTTCCCCCTCTTCAGTAAAGCTTGAAAAATATCCATGTTTTTCACACCTCTCATATAAACTATGGATATTCTTTAACTTGCTTTTTTTTCAGAGCAGGCTCACTTTTCTCCATTTGGGTAATTCCAAGATAAAGTTAACAAAATACTCTTTCGGTAATGCCCTCAGGAGAAAAATGAGGTTTAAATGTAAATGAAGGATGACAGCTCAATCTTTAAAATCGTAGAAACACTAATCTCCTATCTACAGTACCTGCAAATCACGAGTTCACTGATCAGAGCATGCTATTTGTCCTTCTAGGTAAGAAGACGCTTTCTAAAAAGCTCTGGTGCAAGCCAATGGTATTGTACTGAGGGAAAATAATTAAAATGATAACTGTAATCAGTACCAAGAAATACTTACAATTTAATTAAAGGCAAGGATTCTTTGTCAGTGTCTAACTAGAGCTCTCAATGGATGTGATTTTCAGAAGCACTGTACTTCCAGAGGGAATAAAGTAATTTTGGTCTTTTTCTTTGCTAAGTTACCAATTCATGAGAAAGGCTGATAATATACACTCATATCTAGTTCTCAGAGGGATTTTCAGGTCATCAAAACCAGTCCCTTTTTCCAGAAAGGAAATCTATCATAGCTTTATTTTTTTTTTTTTTAAAGCACATACCCAAACCAGTGCCAGCTTACAGCAGTGCCCTTCAGCTGCACTGGAGATGCACGCTGGTAAGTGGTGATGGTGGGTCACGGGGCCAGCTCCTGTAACACCTAGTCCCACAGAAGCAAGCAAGCAAAGCTTGGCTCTGGAAGCACTCCTTGAAAGAAAGGTCAGACACAAACTCCCTCTTTTTTTGGTTTAATGCCACGCTCAGCGATGCAAACCAAAACAAGTAACGCTCCTACTCGCACCCTTTATCATCAGCAGTGCTTGTCAAAAAGATGATCAATATCATTCATATATGAGAAGCCAAATGAGCATTAAACCAATGCAAGCTCTAGGGCTCTTCTTTCGCAAGATAACATCAGATATTAGCCACCATTTCTTGCCTCGTCACATGCTGATACCCTCAGTAATCAGGATTTTAATTACACAGATCTGTCTCTAGGTATTTTTCTAGCATAACTACTAAAAGGCACAAGTGTACAGAACTCGTGGTATAGAAGAGATGTGCATTTCAGGCAAAATTCAAATAAGGATATGGTTTTTAAACTCCCCCCAAAGTTTGGGTGTGTTGAGATTTATGGTTTCATGTCAGGCTGTTTAAAGATTTGGTTTTGTGGCTTTCTTTTTACTCTGACCCCAGAAGGAGTTTTGATAATTAGATACACATGCAAATATCTGCATATGCAGACGCTTGCCTGCATGAAATGGAAGATGTTTTCACTGGGTGTTCACAGGACACCGGCTCTTGCCTTTAAACATTATTGCAGGGAAACTGCATAGAGCATCTGTCTGTGAGCTTCAATTCACAACAGGATAACATCAAGCAGTCCAGAAGTCTGGTCACTTCTGCTGAACATCCTCCAGTTTGATTGCTCCATGACTCCTGTCTAGTAAGCCTTCAGCATGAACCAGGAAATCCCCTGGATCCAGCCCCTCTCATGGGTTTCATCCTCCTCCCATTTATCCACCTGGTCCTGAAGAGAACCAAGAAGAGCCTGATGCTCTAAATATCAAAATTATGGATCAACCCAACTCATTTTCATGGGGAGCAGAGGCAAGACTTAAACCACAGCCAAGCACAAGGATTTTGCAAATCTCTCTAGAGAGATGAGTAACCAAGATCAATGGGTACCGAGAGATAACGCTTCCTCTGGTATTATCTCACCCCTTGTGAGCAGCTCCACGCATACCTTTCATTTCATGTGCTGTGTGAAAGCACCACTGCTCTCACGCTTCAGCACTAAGATGCTGCTACGCAAAAGAAGTACCTGCTTGCCTTACACCTGCATGCCATGTGCAGATCCTGCAGTGCCTGCCATTTCTTCTCACGTTAAATAATTACTTAATTAACTTGCATTAATCTTTGCACTGGTTTGTTAATATGCAATGAAATAAAGGACTGAAGCCTTTCTTTTAGCCCCTGACACCCAGGAGGCCCGTTTGCATCCCACCTGAGCAGCTGAATAGAAAACCTTGAAGCAGATCATTTCCAGGACACAAGATAAACACATAGCAACCAGTGCAGGAAAACCAGTAGTGGACAGCAGACCCAAGCCCTTTCCAGTGGAGAAAAATTAGTTCGCAGTATAACTTCTTTATCAGGCATCTATTACTACCACTCAAAAGCAATACATGGATAAAATTAAGATCTTTAGCAAGATAGCTAAACATTACCAAAGCCCTGGAACTGAATTAAGATTAAAAAACAGATTCAAGGTACATGGGGAGGAAGAGACAGACTATTACGCTTAGCAGAGGTAAATACCCAAGGAGGCAACTTAGTGGCAGAGCTGGCCATCTCCCATGTGCCACCTCCCAAGTTGCACAGGAAACGTTATGGCATAAGGGGAATAGAAGTTCCCAAACCTTTTCTTTGCTATTCACAACTTGTTACACTTTATTAGTTCCGTCATTTTTTCTGTTCTCAAAGAACAAGGCTCTCTCAACAGTTCCTCAGACAGGAAGGTGTGGGTTTATATATGTCTTGATGTCTTTAGGACACATGTTACAGATGCTGCAATGCCCATAGCCAAAGCATTTATTTTTATTTTTTTTTTGGAAGAGGTAGACATCCAGCCTAGGTAATCTGAAACCTTTCCCTGAGTAGCCCATCTCTGCATTCACTGTGAGGAAATGAATCAAAGCACTCAGAGTGTCCAAAGCCAGCTGTTACACAAGCTCCTCATCCCAGTAGCACTCCTGTTCCCTTGGAGCATCCTGTGTGCAGCACGCTGAACACTGATGTGGGAGAGTCCCAAGGCAGAGAGGACTGCTGGAGACCACGCAAAGACAAAATTACAGCAACTCTCTCACACTAGAGCAGAGCTCATATAAGACAGCTTTGGGTTCCTTTTAATTTGTATAATATACAGCTTGCCCTAGTTTATACACTCCACAGCATTAGACAATTAGACATGCTGAAGTATCATCACTCGCCTGATTCACCAGCTGAGCATCCTCAGCCTCCATTCCCCTCCCTCCCCTGAGTGCAACTCATTTTTGCATCTCACATAGAAGAGGTGCCCTACAACTATAACTAGTCCGTTCCTTGCTTGTTTTAACAGCTGTATTTTCTAAACTGAAAGTAACATTCTTTTCTCAGCTGTCTTGGTCATTTGCATTTTTGCCTGCCTAGAACACTTAATTCAATCAGTTTTCCTCTATTTTACTTTTTTTGAGGGGGAAAGAGGATCAATTGAAGTTAAGATCACCAAACTTGAGTATATTACAATGGTCTAATTTTCAAAAAGCAGAAGAAAGGCAGCTGAAAAAAGTATTTGCAGCTGTTTTATGAAGCAACTCTACTACACTACTACAAGGTTTACAGGCTTTTTTTTTCCCCCCCCCAAGACACAGACGTAGTGTTTTCCCCATGACCTCGACTAAAATAAAGCATCGATCACCAACAGTAATACATACTCAGTCAGTCAGTAAAGCATCTCGATGTTGGTAAACTTTGCCAGAGACTGCACGTGCAGAAAGCACAAAATATAGCAACACACTGTGAAGTGCAGTGCACATGGAATGCTTGGGAGCGTGCACAGGAAAACTTTTCTTTCCTGGCATTATTTTGAATGATAAGCTACTTTAAGGCAGAGATATTATCCCATACGCACACCAACAAATCAGGTCATGTGATTATGTATTCGTATTTATTTACAATATCAGATAATGTTGGAAAGACTTAAAATTGCATGCTGGAACTACTTTGTCTAAACCTACAGCGCATTAGTTACCATTAATCCTGCTGCATAGCTCCCAAATGGCAAGAAAAATAGCCACTTATTTTGAAAAATGCCTAAAAATGACACTACTTCAACATCCATCATCTTATTCCTTCCTAGCCCTGAGGAGTTCTTGGGTAGTCTTTTGAGGAACTTGGAGTATCTTTCACTAATGGTAGAAATATCCTATTTTAGATTTACATGCTTACGATATATAACTTCCTAGATCTAGTTCATCCCTAAACATTTTCTTTTCTGTACATCACGCATTTATGATATTTAAAGAGGAAGGTAGAGAAGAAGGAGAGAAATACTCTGGGTACAGTTTAATTTGCACACCTAGGATCTTAAGATTTTCAAGCAAGTTCTGGGGGATGTTATTTAGAGGAGGGGAACAAAGCAAGTAAAAGGAAGAACTGCTATAAATGTAATTTATTACCTTAAACATAGCATGCCAAACACTTCAATGGAGCATTAAAACAAATTCTTAAACTACAAAATTACTACTACGACTAAATAGTATTAACTAGCAATTACAACTCTCTCACACAGAGGTGAACATCGATCATCTCCTAAGAGGTATAAAAAAATTACGTATAAGGCACTATCACTTCCAAGGATCAGTATTACCAGAACTGGACACACAAGTATCCAAGTTGCCAGAAGTAGAGAAGAATAATAATCCAATGCACCTGGTCAAAGCAACTTCAGACTCTTCTTGGGGTCCTTTCAAAGAATACATGACTGGATTGAATTCTGGATCAACTTAGTTTAGAGCTTTACTTGTCTCAAAGGGGTCTGAATGGCCCAAGAAGTACTGTCTTGTCAGGCAGAAGCTGACGAATTTGTTGCAGCGGAGCTTAAAAGTACAAAGTCGCCTTATTTCTCCACTCGTTCCCCAAGCAGGACACAGGGCTACTGGGAGTACTGCAAGGATTGCTTCTCAGAGCTGAAGAACTGTGTTCAGAGCAGAAGATCTATTCCATTTTTACTAATAGTTGCTCAGTAGAAGATGCACATTTGAACAGAGGTATGATCACAATATGTCCCCAAATAAAAGCTAGAAGCATTTCTAGCTATAGACTAAGGTTGCCAGGCTCAGAAAACTGGCAACACTTTTTTTTAAGAACAGAGTCGTGTATTACCATAGCAAGTAACCAAGAGGATTGGGAACTACCTAGCAGCCTCCTGCATCATTCCTAGCTTCTGGGAGCTCCTTGAAACGTCTCAGAAGCAGGGAGACAGGCAACTCCTGAACCCTATGCTACATCAGTGATGAGCCAGCAGGACTTTGGTGCACCCTTTCTCTTAAATCTCTTACATTTCTGCAACACAGGGGAACAGGCTGTTCATAGTTACAGTCAACCACCAACTGTAGCTAAAACATCAGGTGGCAACAGAACAGGAAGAGAAGAGTTGCTATTCTCTTCCAACTCTCCTTTTCCAACAAGACCAAGGTAATATTTGAGGTGTGGAGTGAAAGGCAGAATGTCTGCGGTAGAGTTGGACTTCAACCTACAGAGAGAGTCCCATGGTCAGATTTGTTTAAAAGCTTCTAAGCAGACTCAGGGGCTGCTAGAGCCCCTCTTTACCACAGCTTTACCTGATGCTCGGTTCTCAAGGTAAGTTTGTCTATAACAGAAATCACTGGTAGCTGAAAAATATTTTTTTCATATACAAGCCAAATCCAAGAACAAAAATCTGCAGGCAAGAAAGGAACATTGTGCAGAAGAAAATGAAACTAATAACCCACCAAACTGAAACAACAATTCCATGTTCTACACTGCTGAGGATCATGATGAGCAAACATTAAAAACAAAAATCTTCTCTGACCCAACAGATACAGATATTAAGAATCTCAGCAGCCCATTTGTGAAATTCATGCATAACTGAGGGCTGGTAACAGAGTTTAACTTTGGGACTATTTCAAATAGAAGCTTTTTTTCTAAAGACTGCAAGAGCAGGACAAACCTAGAGAAAAGAAAAATCTGAGACTATATATTTTATCATCCACTTCTTTGAGTGGAAGCAGCGTGATCTGTGACTGTAATGTGACTTGATGAGTGTTGGAATACTAACAGAATCTCTTCCACTGCAAAATGAACCAATGGGAAGATAACCAAGTATCCAGTAGCTTGAGCCTTGAGTTCTTCAAAGGCATTGCCCGCACTCACAAAAGCTGACATGACTGGGATGGGCACTTGGCAAGCCTTGGACAGTAGCTCAGACTCTTTCATCATAGATTCATAGATACATTAGGTTGGAAAGGACCTACAAGATCACTTAGTCCAGCCATCCACCTACCACCATCCCTACCCACTAAGCTACTAAATCAAATCCCTTAGCATCTCATCTAAACACTTGAACAGCGCTAGGGACGGTGCCTCAACCACCTCCCTACGCAGGCCATCCCGATGCCTGACCACTCTTCCAGAGAAAAAATTTTTCCTCAAATAGGAAAGATTCACAGGCCCCTGAAAGCGCATGATTCTCAGCTGATGGAACAGAGCCCCACACTCACGGTGGCCTGTCCACCTGACACAGTAGCCTATCTCACAAAGTTGTATGCCTCCAGTTAATAGAAAAATAAAAGGAAACTTGAAGAGCTGGATCAACTGCAAGTTTATACTGAACCAGTCATCTGGGAGGAGTGCATTGCCCATGAAACTTAGGTATTCAGGTGGTTTTCTTCTGTCCCTAACTCATTCCTTCCCACATTTACTATCTTTGAGTGTTTCATTCCTGTTTTAGATATCCCAAGCTATTTCTCCAACACTTCTGGAACTTAATCCAGCTTAGAGATCTCTATCGTGTCTGTACCATGTTTCAGTGTGAAGAGAACTGGTGATAAGAGGGCATTTTCACATACCCAGGAGCACAGGAAGAACTTAGGAAGCTCTTAGGAATCCTTTTAGGAAAGCCATCCTCAAATGTTTGTGTGAAATCATGAGTATTGCTCTCAGGTATGCCGTTTTGTCTATCCAACTTTTCTTCAATACCCTTCAGTGAACTACTAGATGTTTATCAAGCACAAGATGAAGAAACGTTGGAATTCTGGCATAATCATTAGAATTATATATATGCAAAAATACAGATGAATGAAATAGAAAAGTTAACATTATGCAGACACAGAGACCTAAAAATATCTTGCTGCTGAACTGCAATAGAGATGAATAAAGATAAAGCTTCAGTCAGTATTTAACTATGGATAAATAATGCAGTAATCGTGTGCATATGATTTTGAAGAAGAGAAAAAGAGAATATTATCCCTTCATGCTCTGTTCACTGGCAGCCTTAGGTTTAAAATAATTTCAAAGTATTTCTTGGCTGAATCTAATATTCCACTCTTCTGAGGAAAGTTGTTGGATACCACTTAAAGGACTGAAAATCCTGCAAAGAGGAAGACCACATTGCCACAAGTGACTAAGAAACACCCTATCAGTTATTAGACAACACCCACCAACAGGCCAGGCATACTCTAAAATAAGTTAACATTATCTTATGGCAATCACAGGGCATGTTACTGTTTAAATCACACACTGAACATGAGAGATCTGTTCCCAAAAAGAAAAATCGCCTGAGTATGTACTCAAAGCCTCACTCACCACAGCAAGAGGTTTCATGATCTGTCCCTTACATGTTGACATTGTGCCTGGAGTTAGAATCTAGCCAAGAAAGATTTGTTCAGGTTGGCAACAAAGAAGGAAGGATAGGGTAGAATTCTGTCAGTGTCCATACTAGAACGCTCATTTCTTCTTCCACAGTGAAAAGAAAACCACTTCACTGGGCACAAAACATCTTTTTGGTACGAAACGCTTGATCTGTGAAAGCTGAGAGTAGAAGCAAATGAAGCAAAGGAACAAACCTACAGAACTATAGAAGAAAAGCAGCAGCTGCAGCTATGCCCCGCTCGTAAGTGAAAGTAGACAGAGCACTAAAACAGACTCAAAGCCTTTTTTGGTCTCAGGGGTCATGAACCCTCATGGTGCACAAGGCATGCTGGTTGGAAACCTGTAACAGTACCTAGCAGTAGACAGGACAGGGCCCCAAGAGCATGGTGCCAGCGGGCACTGCACAGCCTGCTGTAAGCAAGGAACTGCTCATAGGGGCACCAAAATATAACTCCTTTGTGTCCTAATAACAGACACACTGGATTCACAAGGGATGACTGCCCCTCAAACACCTTGATTGTAATCTGGGGAAAGATGCAAGCCTAAAGGATAAAAAATACTTAGGTAACAATTGAGAAAGCAATATCAGCTATTTTTTTTCCCCTCTTGTCAGTTGTCAGGACAGTTCCCTCAGAGGTAGGATTTCCCACTCTAGATTTCACCAGCCCTCACTCCCTTGAACATTTAAGGCCCTGTTAAGAGTAAGGACTGAAAGGTGCCCTTGTTTGTTCTTCATACCTCTGTCCCCCAGGTGGCTGGAAAGCAGCAGCTCTGGGTTCCCATTTCCTCTAGCAAGAACCCATCTGCACCCGCAGCCTGATCTCCTGCCACTACTTTCAGAACAGTCTTCTACTTTCCACCACCTCCCATTAACTCCACCCCCACACTGTCTTCCCAAAAAAATCTGTTATAAACCACTTGACTTCACCTATTAAAAAAACTAATTTAGGGGAAATATTCTTTTATCTACGTTTTCCTGAATCTACTCTTGCTCCTCTCAGTGAAGAGGGGAGCAGTTAAGACAGACCAGCACGGCACATATCCCTCTGAGAAGGGACTGCCCACGTTTCATGAGCAAGCTGGCTGGAGACTTGCCTGCTGCGTGGTTGTCACAGCCTCCTGAGGTCTTTGGCTTCTGTTCTTCCAGGAGAAGAGGAATCAATCCCCACACTCCAGACTTGGGAGATTAAGTCTTCAGGATAGACCATTGTATTGTATGATTGAAAATATCATCTTTCCAGCTGTGTCACTCATCACGCTAAGTACTGCTGCTTTGAGTTCCAGAAAGCCCTCTGTGATCCTCCCTCAGCACACTCTGCACTCCGGTGCTCTGCAACCACCAGATAGTACTGATGTCCCCTAATGAAAACAAGCCCTTCCTTTTCCTGGCTGTGAGGCAGACTCTGTGACTCAGCAGAAGCTACTGCATGAATAAACACAATGGGCCAGATTCTCCTTGACACGAGCAGTCCTTTCACACCCTTCTGGCAATGCCAAAGAGCATTAATGAGATCGCAAGTGTGCATTATGCCCATGTTAAGGTCTCATCGCGATGCCAGAAATGTGTGAGGAAGCCTCAGAGTAAACGAAATCAGGCCCAGCAAGAACAGAAATGCTACAATGGGATTTCTGTGGGAACTTTCCCAAAAGTCATCTCCCACTGAAACTCTGCTCTAGGCTGGTGCTCATTTCGCTGGTCACATGTGGCTCCCAGATCTTTTCAGTTCATCAGCCTCAGAACATATGTGATGGCGTCTCTGCGTGGTGGAAAAAAAAAAAAATGAAAAGGTGGCTCCGCTTCCAACTCCACAAAGGATATGAGCAGGCTGTGTATGCTTCTGCAATCCTTGTCAGTCAGTAAAATTAGATCCTTACAGCCCTCTCACTTGAAGACATGTAACCACCTAGACACCAGGCAGTATAGGGCTGCATCTGAGGCCTGAGTGCAGCAGCAGAATGGTAAAAAGAATGTTGGATTGGTTTTGTCATTGCCAGGATCTTTCTGATGGACACTGTTCTCAAAGGGCAGCGAACAAACTGCAAGGACTGTGTGGACACGCAACTAATAATTTCAGAAGAGCCTGTTCTAATATGTAGCTATATAATTCCTTTTTATTTTGAATTCTAAAGAAAACACAGCAGCAAAATATCTGCATTTGTTATCGTTTCAAGGGATATAAGCATGGCTTCATGTTTCTTGATTGCATTTATTTGAGTTCTAAGATGGAAGCAAATGGTTCAAAGTCATCCTAAAAAGAAATGGCGTAAATGAAACTTTTGTTAACTACCTATGAGAAGAGTTCTGTTACTTCCCTATAAGCCTTTATAGTAAGGTTTCATACCATTATCAGTGCACTATAATGAAGTGATTGATTATTTGGAAAGCCCAAGAGGGACTTATTTTCCAGAGGTGGCAAAACAGCACCTTCTAAATGTTGAAGATCACACTGAAGCCTTCTACAGCACTACTGCCATTCCATGCAAACTCCTTTGCTAAATTTCCATTAGAAACATTTGCAGTGATCTTTTTAACCTCCATCTGGGTGTCCCTGATGTGAGAGAAACTGACTGAAAAAGCAAAGAAACCAACAAACACAGACTATGAAATTTAAACTGAGGACCCCCTCAAAGATGTAGCTGCATCTTTGGACATCTACTGACTCTCATTTTAAATTAAATGAGAAGAGTTTTAAATGAAAGAAAAAAAAAAAGGAAAAACCTCCTGAAAGGGTTAAACTTTTCCCCTACAGCTTCCCTAAGCGGAACTGATATTCTTAGTCTGACTTAAGGATATGGAATAGAAAGGCTGCCAACATCTGTTGTGGTCAGAGACAGATAAAAGAGACTAATTCAGAGCTGGAAGAACCCATGTACAGCATTCTATGTTGCATTACCCTCTTCATAAAAGCACGCAAAATAGCATTCGATTCTACAGAAGATAGAGGCTTACCTTCTTTGCTTTAAGGTGCTAGGAGTTCCACACATATAGAAATTTCCTCATCATCACAGAAACAGAGAATGAATAACATGAAACATTTCACTTCTAACTGCAGAACTCTGGGACTGCAAATATTTCAGGATCAGTGAGCTTATATTCTCACTACCATGTAACAGTGACAAATGAATGAAACAGAGAGGAGATAGATTATTTGAAAGCAATATCAGTTTAGCCTGTTGACCATAAAAAATAAAAATTAGCACAGTACAAATTAGGATGCTAATTAACTTTGGAAGTGGATTAGCCCAAACTCTGTGAAGGCAGTCAGGGCAAGAGGATCCACAGGGGCTTGAAGAGCTAACGTGATTTACGTTCACACTTCAATTCAGTTCTTAAACTTACTTCATGAAGGCAAGTCTACATATTACAGTGATCAACAATTATTTCCAAGGAAGCCAACTGTATTGCAACGGTATATAACAGGCACACAGACAAATTCAGCCCTAAACTACAAACTACAAAACATTACATCCATTTATATTTACTTCTGCCAGAAGCAATCTCACTATGGAGCAGGAACTTCCAATATCTGAAGTGGATTTTGAAAGACAGTCATTTTACTGCAGGAAAGGCACATTTTACATGCAGGCAACTTAATTACATTATGAACATATGAAGTCTTCATGTTCTTCTGGTGTGAGTTCTGTTGCCCATAGTCCAAGCAAACATTCAGTGAAGTCAGCAGAAATTCCACCCAAGGAAGGGCTGCCAACTGCCTCCTTCATAGTGGGAGAATTATACCTCACCTTTTTTATGCATCAGTAGCTAGGATGCGGGCAAGGAATTAAAACTCACTGGCAGTGGGCTCATAGCATGTACAGCTTACGGGAGCAGAGAGCAGCAGTGGCCACAGGCACTGGGCCCAGCTGCTGAGCTTCTGAAAAGAAGCAGGGCTAGAGAAATCCTGTCCTCATTTCTGCTCCAAGGAGGTGGACTACTCCTTACTGCAGTGGATTCCTTTCCACCTCTAAAACCCTGACATGTCCCTAAAAGCATTTTCCTTAGCTTTCAGAAAACACGTAGAACGTCTTGGCACGTTGCATTACCAGCTGAAATCCTACCAGTTCAGAGAAATTCTCCTTCAGCTACCTCCATCCATTTTAAAATTTGCTTTGCACATTCTCACTCCTAGTCTCCCCCAAAATTTCTTCACGTGATATCATAAAAGAGAACCGTATTATGAAGCATTGGCTTATAAATGCAAGGAATAATTAAGGATTCTCAGACACCAGTTTCTTCTCACAGATACATGACTGCAGATGGCTCTTGCAAATCGGGTATAAACTTACAAGCTGCCTTTGTGAACTCATTCCTCCACTACCAAAATGAAATCTGATTTTTCAGCTCAATAGCACGCTTACGTGCTAAATATAAGCTGAACTATTAAGTCATATTTATTGAGGTTTTACTACCATTACAGTACACATTCTGCATCATTAAAAGCCAACAAGTGTTTTAAATTATTGATAAGTACTTATTTTGTCACACTGATCTTTATTTTTTTTTTTTTGCAAATATCAGTATGTTTTGAATAAATGATCTTTAGTTTAGATGCATTGAAATCAATTATTTAAAACATATTTGGAGTCTTAAACAACTCTTCCCTAATCCACAGGTATCAGAGTGAAGATAAACACTGCCACTGAAAGACATCTTGCTACGTTTTAACAAATCATTTGATACAGCTCCTAGGTCTCACTGCACATCTCTCAGTTGAGAAATGATATGCCCAGTAAAATAATAGCAGTCTGTGCAAAGTCTGATCCAATGGGACTTTGCCATGCAAAGTCTGCCAGCTTCTAGATCTGTATTTCTGTCTCCCTCCTTACAGGCAGCTCCCTATAAAGAGGCAGGGTTTGTGCAAGAAGTAGGAAGATTTAGTACGCCACACAAGTTCTTCATGTTCCGTAGTCCAAAATAGACTTATCTGGAGCCAATTAAGAGTGTAATTTATACCAGACCCTTGCTGGAATGACTTGCACTCTTGCGGCTCTTCAGATGTATATCCAATAGGGAGCTGTCACTCTGCATGAGTTTTAATACAGAGGTCCAACTACAAAATCCAGTACCCAGAGACACCATGTGGCTTCAAAACTCTCCTTGGCAGAAGCTGAGCCAATAGCTCAGCATCTGGGTTACACACAGTATGGAGTTCTCCTATTAGTGACAGGTACAATACGGGTTTTCTTCTTCTTTTTAGGATTTGACAGTATTCTTCAACAAATGAAGTAGTTAATTAGTTTTCCAGCTGAAGAAGAGCACCTGTTTTGTTTTTTTTTTTAAACCTTAGCTATTATTACAGCAAGTCAGGCCTAGACCTCAGAGCACTGGCCACACTTACTGGAACAAATAGGTAGGGAATAAACAATTCTCTGTTGAACCTATATGACCCTCATACTCCTTTACAGTATTTATAAGCATGAAATGTCAGAACAGGACACGAGATCTACAGAATACACATGTAGCCTGAACAGCAGTTTGTACATAATTAAACACCTCAAGTCTGGGATCTCATTCTAAAGAATTTCATTCTCTTTACTACAGAGGGGTCACTTGCATATAATCTGGAACAACAGACAAGCAGATATAAATAACAGCGTACTCACCAACAAGAGTTGTGCATGCTTCACATTCACCGTTCACACAATGCAACCTGTTTCAATACTGATCCATTCTGCGGCTGAAAGATAGGAAAATGTGAAATCACCTTCGATATAGTCACTAAGGAATATACACTGTATTTAATGGAGCAGTGCTTCAAAAATCTTATACGAAAGGTGTCTTCATCATGCAATGCAGCGAAGCTTCCAGTACCAGCTCCCACACATACCAGAAGCAGCCCAGACTAGGCAGCATAAAACTTAGCAGGTGAGCTACAAATAAAGGCTGGAAGAGACTCATCAAAAGCAGATTTTAGTTAATTTAATGCAATTGCAACAATCTGGAAGTCCTTAACAACAACAACAAAAATAGGATCAGCTTTATTGCACTCGGCTGCTTGCACTACTTAGAACATACCATGCCATATTATCAAATAGAAGTTTTTTTTTGCAGGCTTGCAACAATGATGCGTCCTCACTGTATGCCTATTTTCAGTAGGGGAATGAGGCACATGGAGGTTAAGACTTCTATCACATAACAGCCAGTGAAGGAGCAAAGAGGTGAACTTAGACCTGCTACATCCCAGGTCATCACTCTGACTTCCAGAGGGACCATTTTCCTCGGACACAGGGAAGGAATCCCCCCATACTTTGGGGTCAGCAGTCCCTAAACTGCAAGGACTGCAGCTTGTGGGGGCAACAGAGCAGCAGAAACTGCTTCACTGAAATTAAAACAACTAGATTCTCATTGGTTTAAAATGAAGTGGATTACATCTCAGTCATTGCTTTTCACAGGCCCACTCCCCTCCAGGAAAGTTCTAGAGGCCTTTCCTGATTATTTTTGCTAAAATAGCTGGAATAGTTACAGCGTCATGAACAATATGAGTATTTAAGGCTCTCCAGTTGCAAACACTCAGAACGAGCAGCAGCAGTATCACCTGCTTTGATATTTGTCAATGATAGGAAAGCCCTTTTAAACACTCGTAGCAGAGGAAACAGTAATGACCCCAAAGTCGGGAAAGCGCAGTTACTGATTAGCAGCAGCCCAAGAAAATAAAAGGGCCTGCAGGAGGATAAAAAAGAAAAGCAGCCTGAGGACCTTGAGAAGTTTATCTCTGAGACATCTGAAAGCCCAAGGAGTAATTTTGTTTGCTATTTGTGTAGGACAGTTTTCTCAAGCTCCTCAGCTCAGCCTCTCACGAGCAGGCCACATCTCACCTGCCCTCACAGGCCCCCTCCGGCACGCAAAGCGAGCACGGAATAACATCCCACCTCAGGACAGCAAAGCTGAAGAGCAGGGAGGATTTCAGGCATTTTCTGTCGTTCCCTGCCATGCCTGTGCAGCCCCCTCAGTGAGGCACTGTGGCCCAACACCAGGCCGCCATGGTCCAGCCTGGACCTGGCACAGCCAGCTTCCCGCCAGCAGGACAGCTCTGCCGCACAGCAGCACTTGAGTGCTGCACCCCACGACACACACTCAGCATCTCTTCCCAGAACTTTTTATAAATACAAAAATAATAACAAGCAGCCACAGGGCGGGAGATATGCTTCTTGCTCCTACTCTTCACAATCCCATGGTAGGCTGCCTCTAACAGCACCTCTGCTTTGTACCGAGAAGCCTTTATCGAAAGGCTTATAGTTGAAAATACTAATAAGTTTATCTCAAAGCAGCCTTGCATGATCAGTAAATACATTTGCACTTCATAGACAGCTAGAACTCCATGCTGTTTTGAACAGGCGTAGACAAGGACTGCAAAATGAAAGAGCACAAACTCCAGCAAGGCTAGGAATTAGAATACTTCAGAAAGTATGAAGAGCTCACCTCAGTTTTTCAACCAAGCAATTCAGAAAAAAATAAAATTTTCCTATTCAACACAGATTTAAGACAGCTTAGATATCTCTAACTTCCCTCTTTTATCACAAACTCAGCTTTCCTTCCCCTTTAGCAAAGAGGCTGTGATCCACACACAGCGCAACAGGGAAGGTGGGAGGTAACATGCCCTGCTTTCCAGCCCCCTCTTTTTTATTTTTTATTTTTTTGCCACCTGATGTAAAACACAGCTAGGACAAATCTTCCAGAATTATTCTACTCAAAAAAGAAAAAAGCTGGATAATTCATGCAGGATCAATGACTGCCAGCATGGGATCAAGAGCTAATCAGTCTCCCAATATAGCATCAATTTTGTTTACTAAACAAATCAGTGCAGTCCTGTAGAAGGCCCAGTAGAAAAGCATAGCAAACTCTTCGCAAAGTGCCGACAGAAACGCTACTCCATTGGAAGTACCTTTCCAATTATGGGCTGCTCACAGTCAAAAGGATGCTGGTACTCTGTTGACATAGATCTTTCATGAACAAAGACTGAAAACAATCAGGAACTGTCAAATGATAGGGAAGCGTGAACATTTCTCCATGGCAAGAGAAAAAGCTAACAGCAGCAGCAGCCTAAAAAGACAAGGGTTGATTTATGTTTACAGTGTTTGAATGCGAGAGCAAACTGGGCCACCCATTTAGAACTGGATTCTGCTCCTTGACTGCACAGCTATTTTTAACTTCAATGTTTTTATAACAAGTCTGGCTACGAACTTTGCTACACTTCCTCATACAAAGAGAATTCATAGACTTTCAGCAAGGCTGCTGTATTTTAGATTAGATGGCAATTTTATTTGTAAAGTGACAAGGAAAAAATGTGACTTCTCTTAGTTGGCAGATCTGTGCCCTGTGTGTATTCTATTATAATTTACTCATGCTGGTGATGAAATACATTCCCCTTGATTTCAGTCACTCAGCCCTGCAGATCTGGTGGGGCTCAGAGCAAGAAGAACAAGCACAGCTTCCCAGTGTGAAGTTGAAGGGTTTGTGCTTCCTTGTTTTTAATTTGGTTGTGACTTCTGCAGGTAGCAAGCACAGATGGATGCCCCATACATCAGCCCAATAGAGCTATTCCACATCTACATGTACCATCCTAGTCCAGTATGCGTAGCACCTCCCAGAACTGTGACAAGCTCTACACGAGTCCCTGAGCTCCCAGGAAATATGATACAGAATAGTTGGGTGGGTTTGTTTCAACCCCGCAGAGCATTGTGCACCATAACATACAATGGTTGTGAATTAACATACAGCGATGCAGCTGTAATCAGCCTGGTATATTCCAGAAGGGTTGGCCACTTACATACTGCATAAGGCTGCAAGAACATACAGTGCTGTTACACAGGAAATCACAGAGAAAGCCACAGCAACTTCAATGATCTTCACTCTGACCTCTACAAGTAACAGCTGAAATGCTTGCAATGAAAAAAATCACAGGTCAGAATTCTCCTCCCTCAAAGTGACAAGATCTGGTTTCTACCACGTGATTTTTGAAAGTAATAAGAATGCAAAGGAGCTCTTCTCTTCCCATTTCTTACCTCTAGGAAGCATGCCAGTTACATTTTTACCTAAGGACTAGACTCTTGTTGATCCTTGAAAGCAGTGAAATTGCTTCTAATAAAACCTTTACAACACCAGACAAAGCATCATTAGAAGCATCAATAACCATCGACAGGAAAAAGTTGACTCACCTAATTGATAAAAGGATCTCTAGCTACAACACACCCCCCTCACAGAAAACAGCCTCCCTTCAAGAAACATGCTGCTGCGGAGGCTAGCCCTTAAATGAGCCCGGCAAGGGGTGGATCCAGGGTCCACCCCTTCTGGTCACCTGGGAAGCGCAGGTGAATTGCTTGCACCGGTGCCCCCTGGGCCAGTCACCACCTTCACCAGGTGCTCAATCACCAGTTTAGGCTATGACATAACAGTTCCCTTACAACTTTTAAAGAAGAACTGTTCAGTAGGTAAAACACTATGGGATTCACTGTCAAGTGAAACCTGTCAGATTCTCACATAAATCCCCTGCCTCCAATAGCAAGGGCTCTGAACAAAAGTTGCGAGATTTATGACAAAAATCACCACAGCTGTCAGCAAGGCATATGAAGGTACTGCTGAGGTTAAGCAAAAGCTGTACAAGAGATTGATCTACAAAGCAAGCAGGGCTGTATTTTGGCTGTATTGTAGAATAAAAGAATCATTAAGGCAGAAAAGAGCACGAAGATCACATAGTCTGACCACCAACCAACCCATCACCACCATCCCACTATATCACATCACACAGTGCAACATCTACCTTCTTCCTCAAAACCTCTAGGGACGGTGACTCCACAACCTCCTTGGGCAGCCTGTTCCAATGCCTCACCACTCTTTTTGAAAATAAATTTTTCCTAATATCCATCCTGATCCTCCCATGGTGCAAATTCCTCTCATCCTATCAGTAGTTACCTGGAAGAAGAGTCTGACCACGTCATCCTCTCAGGTAGCTGTAGAGAGCAATAAGGTCTCCCCTGAGCCTCCTCTTGTCCAGACTAAACAATCCGAGTTCCCTCAGTTGCTCCTCATAAGACTTATGATGTTCCAGACCTTCCACCAGCTTGACCTTCTTTGGACACACTTCAGGGCCTCGACAATACCAGCTCTGTCATTCAGACCCTTTGCCACAGGTCAGCTGTGCCTCCTGCTCACAAAGCCCAGCACAAGCAAACATGTCACTGAAGTCATAATTTCAACTACATCACATAACCCTCAGGCCATGAGTATAGGTCTTACTCAAGCAAGGAAGGTCTAAACTTGTCAGAAAATCTCTAAGTCCAGTCCCAGCTTTTAGAAGAGCTCCTGCAAAAGAGCACACAAAGGACAGAGGAGTGGGCCTTCCTATCCAGAGGTGTGTGAGACAGCCTGCTCTGAAGAGAGGCCATGCTCTATTTGAGGATATGAAAAAGTGGTGTTTCTCAAACACAACCATCACGTAAACAACACAGATGACAAAGATCCAGCAGAATAATTTCTGCCTTCCTGGTAGCTCCCTCCAGAGTCTAGATTTTAGCTTCCTGAACTTTGGGGGAAAGTTATACTCCAGGGAGCACAGAGGTGTTGATAGCTTGGTTTTGTTTTCGTTTTTTTTCACTCACTTCAACTTAATTTCATTAGATTCCCTAAGATGGAGAACTTCAGAAATCGAGGAGCCAAATATATAAATAAAAAGAGAGAGGAAAAAAAAATGATGTCACCCTCAAGCGGTTCCATCAAGGGATGACATTTTAAATCACATCATGTCTCACACCCATTTCTTAGTGCAAAATAAATCACTTGAAGAGAGTGCAAGCCAATTTTTTCTTTAAAAAATGTTGTGTCCTAAGGCTCCCTTCTTGAACTTCAAAAGCATACTTCATAATTACTCTACCTATCAAAGGAAACTCAATATTTCACCTCCAACCTCCCTCTGCTTGTGTTACAATTTTTAATTGTTAATAAATTATATTAATTTTAAACTGGCTATTCTCTCTTGAAATTACATCTTTCAAATGAGTATGCAAAGTTATTTTAAATTAACATATTTAACTTAAAATTATATTTTAATAATTTGTTTATGACTTTTCTTTCCTGTTAATTCTTGTATTAGGATTTCAATCTTGGGACACCCCATTTGATTTTTTTAAATATTACTGTCTCCGTTTAAGAGCCAAAATCTGATTATAGAGGTTGAGATTGATAGAAAACGAGAATTTTTACTTTGTTAACACAGTTTTCTATTCTTGTTTGGAGCATCACTATACACTGGCATGGCTTTGCAAGCTTAAGACACGGTAGGAAAAGTTGAGGGCATATTTAAAGTCTAAAAACTGCTCTTGCAGGTGTGTACCTCGCTCTCAAAGACGCTGGTCACATACTTAAGTGAGTAATTACTGCTAAATGGTAGAAAAAAGCCAGCATGCTGATACTAGTATTACATTTATCGATGCTCTTCCAACTCTAGAACACGGGTACTGCCTTCATGGCAGGACCAACCAAAATAGGTGGCAAAGTCCTGTACCTGGAAGTGACCTGCGGTGGGACATATGCAAAAGAAGAGCTCTTGCACGAGTGATGTTCTGTTTGCTTCTGAGACCCTAAGAGACAAGGAGAACTGGAGCATGCCATAAGGAAAAAAAATGCATCCACTTGATGAACTCAGCTATGTGATTTTACAAGCAACTCTCCCATTGAATGAACAAACTTCCCAGGTAAGTCTTTGGGATCCCTGGCAGACCCCAAGAAAGAACAAAGCAGAAACTGTCTCTGAATATTATCTTACAAATCCTATGTTAAGTGCAGTGTCTACAGGGCAGTGCCAGGTGGACACTCCTATCCTGTTTGTTACTGTTGCTTCTTGTTTTGTTTTTTCAGAAAGAAGACTGTGACTGTCTCAAGATCCCAGTAAGTTGTACAGTCACATGTAAAATTATTTTTTTCCAAGTTATTGGTAGACAACTGCAAATTGTCCATGTTAAAGAACTCTGGCTCTGAAAGATGCGAAGGAGCGTGGACCTCAGAGATCACTCCCCACCAAACCTGCTGTATTTTATCATCTTGCCATTGTTCTGCATTCAAAGCAGACTTCCTATATGAAAGGAAGACTACCATCAATGGTAGATCACTGGTAAAATGAAGCACAGCAGGCTGGAAGAAGTACAAGCACAGGAAAGAAGAGTAGTTTCAGACCAAATTCACGCTTGCGCGAATCTCAATACACACTCCCAAGTCCCAGCTCATCGAGATGAAAATGTAGCTCCTAATTCTTTCCATATGTTCCAAGCAAAATGTTATGAATGAAACATGTATATTCATCCCAGTTGTTCCTTTCCAGTGCAACCCACCCAGCTCTGGATTAACTCGCTTAGCTCTTAGTTCAGACTCATCTGCTTGGTCAAGAGCGGAGCAGGGAGCTGTGCCAGCAAAGGCACTGTGCTTTTCCTTGCTAAACGAATGGATGTGAGGTGGACAGCAGCACGCGCCGGGACGCTCAGACAGCAAACATGCAGAAAGACAGAGGGAGGGGTTATGTGGAATAGGGCCGCGTGGGTCCTCTCCTACATGTGATGAGGGCTTCCAGACGAGAAATTCATTTCAACAGAAAGGAGGCGCAGCAGCTTTCTGGATGCTCTAATTTATTTCTAATAGTTGTCTTCATTGAATGACTAGCGTGTTTTCTCTGGAGTCTGGCATAGCCACTGGCTGAAGCAACAGATGCACCACTCTGATGATCCCAAAGAAGGGAAAAACATCTGTCTGCAGTAGCGTTTCTGGACTCTGAGGACCAAGTGCATAAGCCTATGGGAACCTCACAGACACTTGAAGTTCTAATTTATTCATTGTTGATTTCTTTATATAACTTTATGCAAGAGCCACGGTGACACTCAGTAACGTATATAGAGGAGTTTTAGCATATAAATTAATTTTGTTCCCCACTTTGAGACATGAAGGAAAAAAAAAGGAGAGAGGCTTTAGATATCTGCAAAGTGGCATGTCATTAGACATTTGCGTACTGAGGCGGGCATCTGACATTTTGTGGTATACACAATTGACGCATCTGGGAAAATGCATACACTGCCAGCTAAAATGCCTAATCTCTTCTTTAGCACATCTGTGGTTTAATTACAAAACTTAGAGAACAATTAAAATTCAGGTCAGCACACAGCAGCAATACCATCCTTTGATGTGGGGTCAGTATTGGTCACAGTCCTGTACTCATTATATAGGTTAATCAACTTAGTGGAGTAACTATGACAGGGCTGACCAAAAATCCATGTAATTACTGTTGCTCTGAGAGCGCTGGCAAGCAGGCTATTTCACTCAGTCGATACACAAATACTACTTCTTTCAAATAAAAAGCAGCTAGAGATTACAGATACAGAGCTGTAAAGCAGTTTTGTTTGTTCCACGAATAACTCATTGCTGCTGCTGCTCTCGTTGTTGCCATCCATGTGCACAAGTAGGGTGTGCACCCCCAGCACACGTGTGAGCACACACCCACACAGCAGTCTTAATCTCATAATTAGATTTGTACCGGTGACTACTTCTGCCCCTGCAGCATCCCACTGGCCGCAGTTGGTTACGTTCTGCACCAACTTGCAAAGCCAGCGCGCGGATCCGCTTGCCGTAATTCAAGTACGAAATAACACGCACATCACTTTTCGTCTCAGAAAGAGAATGGCACCGGTCGATGCTGCCACTGAAAGAGAGTGAGAACGTGTGTTTGTGGCCTCCCATCTTCACCCACAAGTCCATCTCACCAGATTTACTTGCAGTCATTGCAGACTCTGGGGTAACTTTCACCCGGTGCTATTTGAAGAGAAGTGCATTACTGCAGCCAGATCTCTTGCCCAGATGCAAATTCCCCTCGATCCCTGAATAAAGCAAACTCATCCCCAGCCTCCTGCAGGTAATCTTGCATCCGGCTTGAGCGTACAACCAAGGCCAAAATATCCAAACCCTCTGCACTGGAAAACAGAGATTCCTGGTGGCTTTCTGCTTGGATGCAAAGTGTTTGCTGCCTGGCCCCCAAATCCACAAGTTATCAGGCTGTTCAGCCTGGGATTTTCACACTAGGCACCCGATTCTGCCTGAAATGAGAGTGACAGTTCAGAGGTTTGAGCTGGGATTTTTGCAACAGTCACCAAACTCCCAGGGAAATTCGGTGAGAGCTGAGAGTTTTGATCCCTCGCATGAAGGTTGATAGGAAATTAATATGCATTTCAAGTGGGGGTAAAACTGGGTCTGAGTGCCACACTCCCATAAGCTCTTTTCAAAAGCACAGCCATAAATGGTAACGTTCTGATAGTCTGACTATGTGAGGTTAGGTAAGTTTTTCTAATTCTTAAAAATGTACTGGTTACAATTTCCTCCAGCCTTTCAGTCCCTGTGAAATAAAAGGAGTCTGACCTTACAAGCAGTAAGATTTATCAGAGCAGCCTCAGAGAAGTTCGAAACCATTTGCCAAAACATTTCTAACTTATTGTCTAGCTTTTCTTTCTTTAAATTGTGCACAATGAAGGCAGGCAGGCCCAGGAACAGCATCCTGGTTGAGCTCTGGCCTGGACTGATGTACATCTGTGTGCAAACATCATCGATATCGCACAGCACCCACACTGAGAGCAGTGAGCCAGTGAGCAGTGACTATTAACCAACAGAGCAGCCTATGGCAACACACTGATGTGCATCCATAAAGGAAATGGCAGCACAGAACAGCATGGCATGGTAGTGACACACTGTGTTTTCATCTGGGTGCGTCAAAATATTAAAATGGGACAATAGAGAAGGAAAATATTTTTGGAATAAACCCTGGGTCATCCTGAAAAAAAAAGAAGTTGAGAGGCAAAGATTGTGTTTTATTATGCTTGTTGTCTGGTGTCTACCTCACTGGCCTCCTTATATTAGAACAGCAATAGACAGCAGGAGTCTTTAAGTGTTGCCACGGTGCCAATCATTACTACTAGCAATAGGAGTTGATGAGCAGATCTCTGCTGCTCATTTCTGTTTGAGTCCTACTCCCTAAGACGCTTTCCTCTCTCATTCTCCCCTCCCACTACATTTAAACTAACAAACCAGGTTTTCTTTATGTCGTCTCCATCCATCCCAAGAGCTTTGATCACCAAAGGGAACGTGCCAGCGCTGGCAGTGCTCTCATTTTAGGGGAAACTTTGATATTTCAAATTTATTTTTGTTGTGTTTCTGAATGACAGCACACATTTCCAATTGTTTTC
The DNA here is from genome assembly GCA_036925125.1 of Oreortyx pictus. NCBI lineage: Eukaryota > Metazoa > Chordata > Aves > Galliformes > Odontophoridae > Oreortyx > Oreortyx pictus. Next base: position 51,175,011 of record JAUPFR010000005.1, on the reverse strand, counting down.
ATTTTCCAAGGGGAAAAAAAAACAAAACAACAAACAACCTCAGGTCAGGATAGCTTATTAAGATTAAATTTAAAGTATCATTTGCAGTTTGTCTTCTTTTATTTTTTGAAATGACCTTTTAAGTGCTTCTGAAAAAAAAAAAAAACAACAAGAAAAAAAATTTGCTTGGAAACAAAACACTGAAGCTGCTTGTTGTCGCAGTAATCAAACATGATATATTCATGCTTTGCTTTCATACGTTCAAATGAAACTCACTGGAATGCTCACAAACCCACAAAGCATTCATGTTTTTACTGCAAGTGGCATTTTTTGATGGAATCTGATTGATACTCACTTGACAAGTGGAAGTCACTTGGGACTAGCGCCATGTCTTCTTGATATTTCTCTGGTTCACTGGGGAAATGTTTGAGCTTGAATGGACTTAGTGTAGGAACAAGACTCCATTGCAGATTATATAATTCCGTGTAGGTAGGTTGGGTAGCATCCATCACCACAGTCATCCCCACCAACGCATACAGCACCGGAGCAGATCCCACTTGAATTATTTTCCTTTATCTCGTGAAACTTCCCTCGGCTTCCTTGTTTTTCCTAAGCCTGAAGAACACAGTCCATGGGCAGTGCTGTGCTGAGCCAGCAGGAGGTGCTCCTACAGCAAGAAAATCTGCCCAGCAGAATAACTTAGAGATACATGGCACCAAATTTCCATGCCATTATAATCTAGGGAGTGTTTGGCATTATAAAAAAAGGAGTTTCTGTAGAACAAGAAAACTAGTTGGAGCTATCCTACTGCAGAAGCCTAGACAGTTGCAATGTCTTTCTTGTTTTTAAGACATTGTAATCAAGCATACTGCAAAAGAGGGAAAAAATATGATGAAAATATGTTATTAGGTCCTAGTAGACTCGCAATTTCTGAATTTCTTTTACAAATGCCCATAGAGTATTCCGCCTTTATCCTCCCAAGTCACTGAGAATAACACATCAAAGAGCATGTTTGCATTTCTATAATAGATAACAGCATTGACATAAGCTTCAGGGTTCATACAAACTATAAACTGAATTACCAATCTCCTATCTCACATATTTATAAACTGTAAGTCAAGCCTGGAGAAAAAAAATCCCAACTTCAGGTGAAATAATTATTCTGGAGCTTTTAAAGAGTCAGTTCTGAACTACAATCTGAATTCCGGTGGACACAAATTATCCCTCTGGTTTGCACCAGCCTCTGTTCATGTAGCAAAAGTCAGGCAGAAGCCTGGAAGAACATAATATTCCTTATTTCTGTGAACCAGAAAGCTCACACAGAAAGGGCCTGAAGAAACGAGGCACACTACAACCTCCTCTGAGATGAAAGAGTCAATAAAGCCAGAGGACCTTGCCTAGGAGGTCAGCGTGTTAGACCAAACCTTTCATGAGACCACAGGTAACCAAGCAATAGGTTTGCCCTGACATTGTGTTGAAACAGAAAAAGTGAATGAAAGCAGTGTTTCTGCTCTTGTTGGTGCCAGGCTGACTCACCCAAAGCACAGGGCCGCAAGCGTTGTTTTGGGGTGAGACGCTCCTCCGTGAAGGACAGCGTCTAAAGATGGGGTGAGTCAGCTGCACAGCAGCTCTCTGCGCAACTGGGAAACAAAGCCAAAAGCAAAACACTGCTAAAAAGGCTATTGTACCATCACACGCCTTTACTTGAAAAGGGAGAATGAAAACCTGAATCCAGTGAAACTTCTGGAACTTAAGTAGTGGTCTGATACATCAGCTCAAGCCATAGATCCAGAGGGTCTCTGCTGCTGCTGTTGCTGTTATGTAAGCACAAAAAGAAGGGAAAGAAAAGGTGTTGGAGTCAATAACAGTGAGGTGTGTGAGGCAAGGCGTTCTCGGGTAGGACCTCTCAAGGTCCTTAAGAAACTTATCTTGTCAGAAATAGCACTAATGTTTTATCGTACTGATTAGAGATACCGTATCAGCCCTACAGAGTCTTCCCATAGTATCGATGGGAAAAAGGAATTTTCTGGTACCATCCCCTATTGCATCATGCAGACACTGGAAACCCACTGGAAACCCATTAAGTCCACGATTTTTAACTAACGTGCAAATGAAACCAACTGTTTTTACGTCAGATGTAGGATGAAAAGTTTCTCTCTGACACGGTTCTAACTCACTGAGCGTTTGGTAATGTAAAAACCTTCCCTGACGGACAGAACTGATTCCAAACCAGACCAAACCAGACCTGAAGTTTTGGCACACAGTGACAAAAACGGCCTGCAAAACGACTTTTTGTAGTACCTTTTAGCCTCATAAACATGATCGATTCATGTTCGCTCACTACCGCACCAATATGTACAGAATTGGCACTAGGATTTGGGGTCGAGTCAGCGAATGGATTCTCGTGACAATGGCAGCATTCACGAGCTCTGTCAGCGCTGCATGGTTTATTTAATTCAGCAAACACTTAGCTTTGGCGGCAGAGAACAGCAAAGCAGTGCAGACAGAAATATTAAGGTAGAAGTGCAGAGAAAATTTTTCTCCTGGCTAGACTGTGTCTAGATTCAAAGGGAAATTGAGGGGGTGCAGGGGGGAGGCATTTTTTGTTGCTGTTGTTTCTGGGTTGTTTTTTTTTTTTTTTTTTTTTTTTTTTTTTCTGAAACACAGTCCTGTTGTCGTGCTGCAAAGTGGCAGAAACATGAGGTGAGGTTCATTAAGCGATGAAGGCTCTGCAGCTGACAGATTATGGGACAGATTCAGCTCAGCCTCTTTAATTTTGTTCCTCAGCACACTGAAACACTTTTATTTTTCGCTTTAGGAATGTTATTGAAGAGGATCAATGCATAGGAGAGTGGTATGTTCCCAATTTTGGGAATTGGAGACACGGCACTGAAAAGATGCTCAAAATAGCAGTAGAAAGTACTTGCTTCTTGAATAGGTTAGTATTTAAAAAATTGGAGTGAAAGATGAAAACCTGTTCCAGTAGAATGTGCAACAAGCCCTTAAAATTGAAGTTTATAAACAAGAGCCCCTTTGTTCAGTCGTGCTGTTTCATTTGGGGTTTGGAGGCTTTTTTGTTCATTTCTGGCTCCAAATTGCCTTAAAAGAAACTAAAAATAAATCTTGCTCCAAAATCTTGCTGAAAAAATATTTTTGTTACAACACGGAAGAAAGGACATGAGCTTGATGGAGAAAATACATCTGGACCTTTCCCATGTAAAATGATTTCCAAACTTGGTAGCATCACGGGATTGGGTCACATTTTCCTGTAAATTGGGGAAATGCCCAACATCAGCCCTAAAGTGAGGCTCATCACTAACACAGGGGTGCAATCAACGAGCGTTCCTGGTGCCTCCATGTGACATCTTACTGACAGTTGTTCCATTTGGAACTCCAAATGACTTGCAGCTTTTCTTCTTGCACTGCTCCACAACCATCACTGCTGGTGAAGGTCCTGGAGCCAGACCTTGTGCAGCTGAATGGAAGAAGGATTTCAGGGAACACAACCTGCTGTGAGGCTTCCTCAGCTTTTTTTGGAGACATCTGCCCTGCTCTTCAAGGAAAGCAACCAGCAAAGCCTCCTGTACCTCCTCCCGTACCGCAGGGAACAGATATCTGTGCTGCAGTCAGCAGGTTCTAAGACCGGAGGGGACATATGGAGTTCTGAGACAGGGGTTGGGCTTGCAAAGTTGAGTGAGCAACTCTGTGTTCTTCTGATGGTTTCATTTGGTTTAAACACTTACTTCAACGTGCCCTAGAAACTTGGAGAACTGTCCTTACAGTCTGCGTGTGTGCGTTAAGTGAAAGATATCAGAATACCTGCAAAATTCCTGCCAGTAAAACTTTCCCAGTACACTGGTACGTCTGAATGGCCAGACTCAACTCACCGTTATTAAACAGGTCAGAAACACTCTGGATTAATAGAAACAAAAAATCATAGAATCATTTGAGTTGGAAGGGATCCTTAAAAAGCCATGTAGTGCAAAACCCTTGCAATAAACAGGGATATCTACAGCACAATCAGTTTGCTCAGAGCCATGTCCTGCCTGATCTCAGATGTCTCCAAGGATGGAGCAACAACCACCTCTCCTGGTAACCCGTTTAAGGATGGTTTGTCATACATCCCCACCAGGCAGCACAAGTTGCTTTCACAAACACTAACTTGTGTTCCCTTCCCATGGAGAAGGCTGGAAGATCGCACACAGCTTTGCAGCTTGGCTGTGCTGTTGAAATGAAGACATGCGCTGTCCCAAAAACACAAGTGGTACTGCTGCATTATATAGGTGAACTGAGTGTTCTGAGTGCACTGAGGCCTTCAGCAGGCTTCCCTCACCCTCTACACGAGCTATTAGAGAATAAGCAGCACTTAAGAATTAAAATAAAACATATGTTTACTATCACGGACCCTCAGTGTTCCCACTGCCAACCTAGCATGGCTCAGTATTTGAATAACGACTAAGAGACACTGAAGTTGGTGTGTACTTCAACACCACTCTCGTATCTTACCTCCAGAGCCCTTCAGACAAGTGATCTGCACTGCAGCACCAACACAGGCACAAGTGGCAGCTCTCCTGCCTCCACGAGAGGTGGTGAAACCCAGCCCTTCCTTCATCTGGGACAGCCCTCTGCTCCGTGCCCTCGCGGCCTTCTTCAGCCGCTTTTTCTCGGATTTTCTGTGGAAAAACTGACACCACACCCTTGTAGGTCTTGATCCATCCCGTTGTTTTCTTTGCTGGCATCATGCCCCAGTCCCATAAATGTAAGACCAGAAGACGGTAAGGGACCTTGGGGCAGTTTTCGGCCCATCCTGACACTGCACATAACGTTTCAGGTAGAAGGGCCTGTGCCCGCAGTCCACCTGCCTACAGAGACCGGCGCCCTGGAGGGCACTGAAGGCTGTGCCGTGTCTGTGGTCACGCCTAGGATTAAGCCTCTCTCAACCTGTGCTGCCAGAGATGAACCAATTCCAGGCAGTTCTAGCAAGCTATTTCAGCCCAGGCATGGCCTGTGAGCTGTTCTCAAGGACTTTAACTCCTTTTTCCCTGGTCTTCTGTGGGACTCAGGCAACACGTAGTGCTTTTGCCTGGTGGGACCACCTAGGAGCCAACTGCTGCCTGACTTCCCCGAATCCTTTGCATAAAGCAGCTGACCTAACCATCCCTAAAAGCCGCTCTGCGTGCTTCCCAATGGTCTGCTTCCACAGGCTGCCAGACACGATTTCCAACGCACCCGTAACAGCTCCTAACATCCTGTTTCAATGTCTACAGTCAAAACCCCTTGATGTGTGAGGTTATAGAGAGCCTCGAACTACCTTAAAAACACAGCATAAAATTAAAGAATTAACCGCTCATAGCTGCCAGCAGGGAATCCAGTAATTAATATATAACGTAATCTACGACTTCGCCAGGCTCTAGCACTTTGGCCTGCAGCCCCTTTGTTTTAATTTCTCTCACTAAAGATAGCACTCCTCTAACGCAAAGTAATCTGGCGAATCCTCTGCCTGCATCAGGGCTAAATGTGGGGTTTGCTGAGGAAAAGAAGGCAGCTCAACACAACAAGGTGTTTGCTTGCATTCAAGGGAAACCAGAAAAGTTTACTGAAATCCAAAGTACTACACTGAACATGAAATTAAATCCCACTGAAAACTAATCTTCCTCGTTACTGAATACTGCTTTTGTTATGGTGAACATTTCAAGGATGATCTCTTGTTAACATATAATACTGAGCCACAACTTGTCTGCATGCCAGTGTTACCTTCTTTACAGAAATATAAATACCATGCAACACTTCTGTTCTTACATACAGGTTTTTGTATGAAACACTATTTAGATGCTTCGTGACCGGCAAACATAAATAAATGTTATTAAAAGTGGTCTTGGCTGAGAGGGAGGTCTGAAAGACTGAATTCCTTGTGGGAGAGTCATATAAACCAGGGAAAGTTTTATTTCACTTATCAACATAGTAGTGGCATGCACACATCAGCTGGTATTAATCTTGGTTATGGCTTGAGGCTAGTGACTGATGGCATGCTATAAATTCAAATTTGGAAGGGAAAAAAAAGGTGATCCTCTTGATTAATGCATTAAAACTCACTTTAAGTTGGATCAGATTGCAGGCATCTGACTTTTACATCACAGCAAGTGTTTGGGCCAGTTTCCACAGTTTTGGTTTTTCCACTCTGCTTTCTGCTGCCTTATCTTTCCCATGCCAGTACGGGCTTCCTGCAATTGGAGGTCTCAGGACTTGTTGAGCCGGCGGTTGTACCCGAACGGTCGTGTTTCATAGCCAAAATGAATTTGCCTAATCCTTTTCAGAATCCATTTATAACTCAGTCGTCCATAACATCCTATGGCAAGGAGTCTCATAATTTAATTACATGTTGCATGAAAAGGTACTGAAATTAGTAAAAGTTATTAAAGTCTTTTAGCCCAGGAGAGCCTTATTAGCTGGCGTCCCTCGTTTTGTTGGAAAGCCTCGGTGGGCGGGAAGGAAGGGCTATTGCTGCTCATGGAGGCTTACCCAGGCATGCGAGTTCTGCAATTACTCCTGCTTTTGGCCTGCAAAATCCTCGTCGCGTTCTTCTGGTGCTCATCTAGTGAATGCTGCTGCAGCTGACTGCTACACAGCTGTTACTGTGCAGTACCTCAGCGAAGCAAATTGATGTCTGCTGCGTCCCTGGGCAGCGAGAGCGGACACTTGAAAACAAAATCCACCTTCACGCAGCTTCCTTGGCAAGAAGGAAAACGCGTTCCCCCGGCCCAGTCTCCCCATCCAGCGGCATGCACGCTGGAGACGTGGTCAGACAGAGGTCAGGGTGCTCAGAAATATCAAGCAGGCATCATGCACATTCGCTGCGTCACCGAACTGCTTCAGCGAGCCGGGAGTAGCCTCTCACCTCCCGTACTGCGGGTGCTCAGCTGCCGCCAGGGAGCTGCTGCCGATCCTCCTGCCCTCCCACCTACTCAAGGGACCTACTCTGCAGCTCCCAGGTCCTGCTGGCAGCGTGGGATGGACACAGGGAGCTCCTGTCATTAAGAAGAAGGCAGAGGCCACCAGGTGCAGCAGGCGTGCAGGAAAGGAATGGTCAGTGCATCCAAAAGAAAGCACCAGTGCAGTCTGCTCCGCTCACTAATGATATATTTGGCAGAATATGTTAATTGGGTGAGGCTGAATTCCAAAGTAGGCCTTGCTACAGCCAGGCCAAGGGCTTTTGCGTAAGGACGACTCCTCCACAAACTACTTTGCAGGGCCGTGACTACTAATTACACTCTGTTCCAGCAAGTACCAATAGGAATTAACATTTTCAGCCCGAGGCTTCCAACGATGTGTGCACAAAACCGCCCTCAGGAGCCCTTCTGTGGGGTCAGCTCTGTGCCGCGGGGCTCTGGGGGCACCGGCAGGATGTGGCCGGGGGCTTTGCACGTGCACCAACGCTGTGCATCCTGGCTCTTTGCAAAGGGGAAAATATCATCAGCGCCGGGCAGGTGTAACAGTTAGTTATTCAGGAGTGAAATTTCTGCCCCTAAGAAAACAGGAAGTATTGATGTAAATGGGCAAAAGTGCTACTCTGCAATTAAAAGGCTTTCCTTTGGCCAGCGTCTCTGCTAAGCGTGGCATCCAACAGAACTACTGAAGTTCTGGTTTCCACAGAATCCCTTTGAACATCCCAGAGCAGAAATCCTTACTCCGGGCAGCGAGCAGCCATGCCCCCCATCTGCCTGTCCCTGCGGCCCGGGGCGCAGGCTCCACTTCCAGCCCCACCACCCCTTTCATCCATCTGCACATCGCGCATTATCTGATCTGATGAGTCATCGGAAATCATCCCGCCGCCGCACGCTTGACGAGGCAAGGGTTCGTTAAGCAAGCTACTTTGTTTCACTGCTTCGTCCCATACGCAGTGCTTTTCCCCTGCATTTTAGGATGCTTTAAGAAAGCAGACCCTAAGCCTCTAACCCTTTAATCTCAAAATAAGATAATCGAATGTGTTTGCGAGAGCTGAGCTAGCGATGCCTTCATCTAAACATAAGGTCTTACAGCACAAACACGCTGGTGGGATTTGCCCATTCAAATCTCACAAAGCCCTCGTTGTCGCACGGGTAAGAAAACCTCACTCTTTAAACGTGGTAATTCTGGATAAGAACATTAATGGCATCCCAGAACTGGAAAGCTGGATGTGTAAATTAAAAAGCAAAAATCCCATGTACACTCCCGATATCCTAATACCTATTATGCTCAATCTCTTTCCAAGTAGCTCTAAACGAGGAACTCAGTTGCACTCTGGTAGAGCTGCAAGAAACCCCACCAGGACACCCTTTCAGCATTACAAACCAGCCCATCTTTCAGCAAGAACCAGCATCACCCAGCTTCCCAGCCTGGCACAGGTTGCTCTCTGTTTGTCTTCCACTATATCTTCCACACTATCTGTGGCACTAATAACGCCGTGGTGCAGAGAGAACAGCATGCCAGAGCTTCACCTTCCCAAGCTCGGTTTGGTACTGCTTGCCTGGTAGGGCACAGGGGCGAGGGTGCTTTGCTCAACCCCCCCAAGCACCCATGCCCCTCCTTTATTCCCGGCAGGAGGCTCTTGGGAGGTCACCCCGTGAATTTCCATTCCCACACGACGTTGTTCAGTCGCATCGCCCTGCGAAGGGGCTACGGGAGAAACAGAATTGTGGGGTCCCGGGCAGCACAGCCGACCCCCAAAGCCTCGAGGACACGGGGGCAGCGCAGGGACGCGCCGTCGTGCGGAGCCGCTGGGCTGCGCCGCGCTTTGAAACAAAAGGGTGGGCTTTTTCTTCTTCCTTTTTTCTCTCTTTTTTTACTTATTTTTCTTTTTCTTTCTTTTTTTTTTATTTCCTCTGGAGAGGAACTCCAGCCGCCTTCATAAAAACGAGAGATTTCATTTAATTATTTATTATTATTATTATTTTTTCCCCTCTCGCGCTGGCACCCGTCCAGGCGGCAGGATTTTTATTTTTGGGGGGGGGGGGGGAGGGGGAAAGGGAGGGGGATATAATTTTTATTACGACGACGGCGATGATTTCCCCCTTATTTCCATGCACGTTTCGGCTCCGGCTCCCCAAACTCTTTGATCTCCCCCGCTGTCTCCTTACCCGGAAGAAAACCCGGGGCCGGCTCAGCTGGGAGCTCGGCGCACACGTGGGCGCCCTGGCGCGCCTCCATGCTCCTGCCAAATTTAGGCTCACAAAGGGCCCGGGGGGGCTGGCGGGGGGGGGATGAAAGGGGCCGCCGGCGGGACATCAAAGCATCGCCGCCCCGCCCCGCTCCCGCCCTCCCCTATATAGGGGGCGCCGCTCCGCACGCAACCGGGGTTGGGGGGGGGGGGGGGGGCACGGAGTGGGGGACCCTCGGCTGTGCCCTTCCTTCTCCTGCAGCGGGGCCGGCCGTCGGGGATGCAAAAGAAAACAGTGGGAAAATAATCGTGAATAATAAGAACAACAGGGCATCCAACTCGCTGGAACGGCCAAACGAATCCGAAAGGCGTGCAAAAAAAAAAAAAACGGAAAAGAAAATAAAAAGGAAAATGGTAATAATCGTTAAAAAAAAAAAAAAAGAAAGAACACGACATTCTGCTGCAGCGCAGTTCTGTGTGTATAACGAAAAAAAAACCCAACAACAAGAGGATGCTCAAAGCCCGCAGGAGGTCCCGCGGTGCTGCACCGGCGGAGCGCCGTGCCGTGCCCCTCCGTCCCCATCTTTCTGCTCCCAGTTCCCCCATTCCCCGTCCGTCTCATTCTATCCTCGCTCGTCCCAAGTCCCTCCCGCCGTGCCCCGCTACCTGCTCCCGTGCTCGGCCCCGTTCCTTACGGAGCCGTCGGGGAGAAGAGGTGCGGAGGCTCCGCAGCCCGCGGAGCGCTCGGCCCCACGCAGCCCCGCGTGGGACCCGGCGGGGCGGGCAGGGGCACGGCACGGGACGGGCACGGGGCGAGCCGCGACGGGGCCGGGACGGCGGGGAGCGGCTGTCCGCGGGATGCCCCGCACCGAACGGAACGAGCGGCGTGGCCGCGATGTTTCCCGAGCGAGCGTTTCGGATGCTTTTGTTTGGCATTTTTCTTGCTTTTTTCGCTTATCGACGAAACGCGCGTCCGCTCAAACGCCGCTCCCGGCCACGCAACACCGTACCCACGCGGCCGCCTCCTCGGCAAACTTTCCCGGCCCCCCCCCCCTCCCCCCCTCCCCCCCTCCCCGGTGTCACTCACGGCGGCGGCGCCTTTCATCTCCGCCGCCCCCGCCCCGCCCCGACGGCTGGGGCGGGCGGGAGGGGGGTCGGCGGGGCTCGCTTCGCCCCGCGCAGCCCCGCAGCCGCCCCTACGCCGTTCCCCCCGCGGCGAGCGCCGAGCGCGGAGGCAGCGACTTGGCGAGGACTTCGCGGGTTATTTATTTTTTTTTTTTTTCGTTTTGGTTTTGTTATTATCGTCATTATTATATTTTTTTTTTTTTTTCCCCCCCCCCTTCTCCTCTACTCCTCCTCCTCCTCTCTCGCCTCCTCCCTCGCCTCCTCCCCCGCCGCTCCTCCCGCTCCCTTCCCGCGGCGGGCCGGCGGCCGCAGCAGACGCCGCGCTGCCGTGAGGATGCCGCAGCTGCCGGGGGCCGGGGGCGGCGGGGGGGACCCGGAGCTCTGCGCCACCGACGAGATGATCCCCTTCAAGGACGAGGGGGACCCCCAGAAGGAGAAGATCTTCGCCGAGATCAGCCACCCCGAGGAGGAGGGCGACCTGGCCGACATCAAGTCCTCGCTGGTCAACGAGTCCGAGATCGCGCCCGGCGCCGGCGGGCACGAGGTGAGTGAGGGGCAGCGGGCAGCGGGGAGGGGCGGCCGAGCTCCGGTGTTGCCCCGTACCCCCGCGGGCCTTGGGCTCTTGGAGGGATTCGCCTTGAACTGTCGGGAAGAAATTCCCGACGCTGAAACAACTTCGGGCCGAGCCGCTTATCGCTGTTCCTATCTTTTTTCCGTGCTTTTTTTTTTTTTTCCTCCCAATTTCTCCTCTCCCCCCTCCCCCCCCCCCCCCTTCCATTCCCCTCCCCACCAGATATGCAGTAACCTGATTTTCCTTTTCGCGTTTCGGTACCCACTGGGCGTTGGGGCACACCGCCCCTCGGGCAGCGCCGGCACTGTCCCGTCTCTCGAGGCGGACCCTCGCAGTGACTTCTCCTCTTTTCCTTCCTCCTCTCCGGTGCCGGATTCCCCGCGGCCAGGTTTCCAGGCAGACTCCAGCTCAGGATTCCTACCATGACAAGGGCAGGGATCACCCCGAGGAAGGTGAGAACCGCGTGTCCCGCGCGCTGCTCCCACCTTTGGGCCGCAGTCCGGGTCTGAATGCGGTGTGTGTTGGGGGCGGAGGTGGATGTGCGGTAATCTCCGGTGACCAAACGGTTGTCGAAGGGAAGACTGATAAGGAGGCCGCATGGATCCGCGCTGAAGAAATCACTGTTTTTAGGATATTGGCTTGAACTCAGCGTGGCCGGCCGTGTTCGGGAGCGGTGTGATTTCCCCCCTAGCTCACGGTGCCCCTTCAGCCCCTGAGCCTCCATCCGGGCAGCCCTCCTGCTCGCTGGAACTCTCCTGAGCTTTGTTCTGGCCGAGGAAATGACAAAGTTTGTGGAATATCGCGCAGGGAGCCGGGCACGTGTACAAAGAGCGAGCGCTGTGAAGGACAAAGGCTGTGCTGAACGTGCAGTGGTTATGATCACGGGCTGGAGCGGGTCATCACCTCCATGAGAGTGGCACACAGCTCAGCCCCGCTGCCTGCCGGGACCTTGCGGATCCTCACAGCACTGGGCACTGCACAGCCCAGCAGCTGCAGTGTCTGTGCTCGTGGCCGGGAGGGAAGGAGATCAGCACTGAGCAGCTCTCTTTCCCCTTGCATCCTCTGAAAAACACACCTGCAGGCGGTCTCGCTGCCCAGACCCGTCCCTTTGCAGGACCCGGAGCCAAGTTATTTCCCCATAAAATCACCTTCCCCCCCCCCCTGGGCTCCCCCTCCCCGTGGCTGTTTGGCAGCCCCTGCCCCAGGTCTGCCCCGCACCAGCCCTGCCCTCTGCTCCCAGTTAGGAGAGGAGGGGGAGATTGCCCCTTGCTCCCGCCGTCTTCTCCCTCCCCTCCTAGCAGTGATGTGGGGAAGCTGTGCTGGCCGTGCTCCCCAGCCCAACATTCTGGAGGGACGTGCAGCGTGGGGGAAAGCTGCTGCTTGAGAAGCACGATGTCACTGCTGGTGTTCCTGGCGAAATAAATGAGTCGCTCTGAGGGTATGTGGTATTGCCCCCTCACAGAGTGCACTGACTCCTTTAAGAATTAACTCTTCTTAAAAAAATGTGGTTACAAATTGCTGGGACTGCGTTCTGCCAGAAATAATTGCCATAAGCAAAGGAATGTTCTGAGGCAGAACGTTTCCGTGAACGCACGCCACCTGTATAAGTGCTCTGATGGTGCACGTGTGGGGAATAACACCATCATTGTCTCCTCTTCCCTAGGAAAACATCCCGACGGCGGCTTGTACAGCAAGGGACCATCGTACTCTGGTTACTCGGGGTATATCATGATGCCAAATATGAACAACGACCCGTACATGCCTAACGGATCTCTGTCGCCACCCATCCCCAGAACAGTGAGTTGAGTCCCCAAAGACTTTTTGGGGTTCCTCCGTCGGTCCCGCAGCGCGTGGCCGCGCCGTGCAGTCGGGCTCCGGCAGCGTCGGTAGTGGTCCTGTTGGAAGAGCCGAACCCCGTGATGAACTGGGGGGGGGGGAGGGGGGAGCCCTGCTTTACGCTGTGGGATAATGTGCGGTGGGGCGATGTAAATGCCGTCTTTGTAGTCGCGAGGACAGATGTGAATTTTCTGGCGTTAACTCTTTGTTTGTTGAGGAGTCTCGAGGGCTGCAGCAGGGCTGCTCGGGCTGCCTGTCAGCGAGATGAAAAGGCTCGCTCCGCTTTTTGCCGCCACATACGGTATCGCCGGCTGCTGACTGACATTGATTCCCGCCATCGGTCGCTCCGTGCTAAAGGGCTTTGTGCATCGGGGAGCAGTTATTACAATGATTACAAATCTTTTTTCCCATCCCTGCGCCAGCCCTTGGAAGGACGGGGTGTGTGTGCCTTCTCCTTTCTGGGCTGCTGCAATTAGTAAACCTCACGAACGGTGAGTGGGCGATGGGGAAGGGCAGTGCTCCCCCATGGCTCGCTCCAGAGGCGGGCGCTGCATGCATGTGACTTCAGCCGAGGCGTGATCGCAAACCCCACCCATTGCATGTACCCAGCGCTGGAACTGTAGTGTCGTGGGTATGCCTTCAGTCTCCATCTTCTGTACACCTAGGAGCTAATTCGGGGCAACCTGTCCAAGAAGAGGGCGGCACTTTCATTTTTGGGCAGTTGAGAACCGAAATGTCATTCTTGTGGTGCTGTGCCTCCTCTTCTCCAACTTAGTCCGTAAAAAAAAGAGTTAATACAAACAGACCATGGGCCTCGGGTAGCAGTGAGGACAGGGCTCGAGAAGGCAGCCTGGATCCCTGCGGCTTCAGGCAGCAAAAGTTTTTCCAGATCCTCCTGGTTCCGTGTGGCTGCAGGCACTGAAGAGCCTGGGCGCTGCCGGCCCCGCTCCTCCGTGTGCTTCACTTCTGCTGATGGGCAGGGAAAGCTCCTCGAGGCCGAGTAACACACACAAAAGCATTTTACGGCCGCTGTGATATTTGTGAAGTCCTCTTTGAGGTATGCACCTTCTTGGTGTTTTTTTTTTAAGCCGTAAAACAGTCTGTGTCTCTCAGACATGTGCAGGAGCGTGCTCCGCCGGGGATATGAAGGTTTTGCATCTCAAGTGCGTCGAATTGCCGTTCCTGCCCCGCTGTCGGGCCGGGTCCCATCTCGCTGGCCCCGGCACAGCTGCTTTGCATGCTGTCCCCGTCCCACAGCCGGGGATTAGCATCCCTGTCACTCCGGCCCTTCCGAGGCATTGGATTCACTTAAGAAAATTGCATTCAGAATAACTTAATCTAGCAAGCCAACGGCTTCTATTTTGAGACTTGGAACTTGTGGATGTGTTTATTTAGCTTGGGTTTCCCACTTCAAAGGAATCTGTCCTCTCAGCAAGAAAGTGATTGAGTACTTAAATAAAAACGTATTCATTCAATCTTTGGGGCTGAACGAAAAGTACAGTAGGGAACTAATGCGCGTGCCAGCTTTGCTGATCGGCCGGGGATCGTCCCCGCAAGGGGGAAGAAACGTGGTCAGAGCCGCTCCAGAGGAGTCTGTCCCTGCTGTCTGCTGTGGGGAGGAGGGGCCTGAATATCTTGGTCTGTCACCTTCAGAGGTACCCAGCCACTCATGCAGAAGTGCGCAATGATGGAGCATCATCAGTGAGGGTGTCCTCGTTGTTCCTCTGTTCTCTTTGTCTGGCTCTGAGTGTAGATGAGGTTGGGACATGAAATGAGCAGGAGCTTGGTCAGCAGACACTATAGGTGTGAAGTGACAAGGCTGCGATGGGATCTTTGTCAGATGGGCAGTGGGACTGGAGAAGTGAGTGCACAGTGGTGACGAGCAGCTGATTTTGATGCCTCTCCGATGGAGAGCAGCACGCTTCAGCAAGGTGTCCTGTGGGACGTGCTTCTGGTCCATGCTCCCTGAGGCATTGCCTGCTCGGGAGCAGCTCTCTTTTTCGGTAACTGATCACCAAGCTGTGGCTTGAGACTCTATTTCTACTATTTTCTGCTTCTTTCTGTATTTCAAAACTGCCTCAGAGATTTTTGTGACCGTGTCTCTCCACGCTTTTCACTTATCTTCATGCCTCGATCTTTCTTTGAATCATAGGATCATTAAAGTTGGAAAAGACCACTAAGATGATCGAGTCCGAGCATCGACCCATCCCACCATTCTCACTCAGTGTGAAAAATTTGTATTCCGACATCCTTTTCCCCCTAAAGCTGAATCATAACCTCCTACCAGCCACTATGAAGGGTTCGGAACAATTGTCACCCAAATCCCTCTCTCTCCCACACGCGTTACTTGGTATCTTCAATACCCATGGGATAGGGAGAAGAGGAAGCTGTAATGGATATCAAGAGAAAAAATGAAAGAAACACAAAAAAGCTCAGCTCTTAAGTATGTGGCTTTGTTGCAATTTCTTTTCCCCTCTCTGTTATTTTGAGAATATTTCTAAGCTAAAGGCACAGAGACCCTGCTTGAGATGTAAATCTCCATGAGGAAAACTCAAAATAGGAGAGAAAAGCCAATTTATGGGGCAACTGCCCCGCCAGTCTGACAGCGTCCTTCAGGCTGGCAGCAAACTACGCTCCTTATCGGGGTGACCTGTGGCAGATGGCGTCGTACCGTGGAGTAAGGAATATGAAAGCACTCTCAGAGAGCTGTCAGCTTGATCTGGCTGTAGGTGTCCCTGTTTGTGGCAGGGGAGTTGCAGTAGATGACATTTAAGGGTCCCTTCCAACTTAAACAGTTGTATGAAAATGCTGTGTGATTCAGAAGCTTGTTAATGAAAGGATCTCCCAAAACGGCCTGTGCAGAAAGCTTTCCCTCTTCCTCTGAAGTCTGTAGTTTTTTCCTTTGTTTTGTTTCATTTCTAGGGGTGTGTGTAAGTGAGAATGTTGCAGAATCAGAAATATAATTGCATCAGGAAACCTGGCTTAGGTGACTCTTGTGTTTGGGTTTTTTAGGGAAGTTGGGGTTACAGAGAGGTTTTGTGGAGCTTCTCCTCCAGCTCCAGCTATGTGGCTGTGGGTAAATTCATCTTGTCTGGCAAACAGTTGTGTTCAGTGTCCAAAACACCCCATTTTGCCTAAAGAACCTTTCTGCCTAGTATCTTCTGGACGAAGCATTATTCAGTGCCAGACTCACAGTCTTCTTGCTCTGGGGACAACGATTTCTATCCATGAAGCCCGTTCCATCCAGACTCTGGCTTTGAGCTGTCCCATGTCACCTGCACCTTGCCTCCGTGTCAGTGCTGGGTGGCTTCCCACTGCAGGGCTGGGCTGGGCTGCTGGAGGCTGCGATGTGAGCCTAGGGGGCAATGCGAGTTGTTAGGCTGTGGCTGGGCTGAGGGTGGAGCATAAGTATGTGCCTGTGCAATTAAGCATGAAATAGGTAAGTTCTGCGGATAATTACCTGGCGCTGAGTAGAGCTTGAGGACATGACCCGTGGGAATGGCCGTGGGCTGGTGGCTGTGGGCAGATGCCGGGGAGATGTCCCCCTGCTGCCCCCAGCCTCAGATAGGGCCACAAGCCAAGAGGACTCCCTGCAAACAGGGAGCCTGGTGGGAGATGTTCGTTCAGGAGGTGATGGCAGAGGTGGGAGCAAAATCCGCGGCTCCCGAGCATCCTTCAGGAGCACACCTGGAACACAGCTTCTCTCTAAAGATATGTTTTTGTGGTGGTTTATTTGTCTTGTTTTGCTTTCGCGAAAACAAACCAGAAGTCTGAGGAAGTAAAAACTGGAGTGTATGCGGAGTGGGGGCTAAGAGAATATCCCAACACCTCTATCTGATTAAAAGCAATGCTGATAAGAAATGCTGCAAGTTCCTGACAGCGGAGGATTGGCTGTTTCGTATACTGCTTTTCCATGAAGGATGGAGAATCCTGATGAAGTTTTTAAGAAAAAGCAGAGAGGGACCTGAAAAAACAATTAAGTGTAAAAACTTTTTGCCAAAAAGTACATTTCGGTCTTCCTCCTTCTCTGCCACCCCAGCACCAGCATCTTCCCGTCTTCTGTGTGTCATCTCTTCTGCCGCGCGAGAGTGCAGGCTGCTTGCCCCCAGCATCGTGATGTGCACCCATACTTCTTTCTTAGTCCCTCTATTAAAAATCCAGCACAAATGGGACCAGATAATGAGCACAGCACTCTCCCTCCCCTGGGAAGCTGCAGTCTGTCCTCCGCTCCTCCAGCTTCTGAGCTCCTTCAGCATCCAGGAAAATAAGCAGCAATTATGGTGACAAGTACTTTTTCATCCCAGGTAATGGCTTGGTGCTGAAAAGCAGGGTTGCAGCATCACACGGTCCTGACTTCTGATGTTGTTTCAGGAACCTCTGCGATGCTACACGCATTGCCCACTTCTGGGGGCTGGCATTTATGTGCCTGTGGCTCCTGATGGGATGCGTAGACAGACAAACGGACAGAGTAGGAGCGGGTTGTCCCAGCAGCCTGGCAGCGGGCAGCTCCAGCAACCCACTCTCCCCACTCCCCCTCTGTGCTGCTTTGTGAGCATCTTCCTGTCCTTGGAGCAGGCGCTGGAGCCACAGAGTACCGATCTTTCAGGGTGTGCGGAGGGAGGAGTAAATTTGCTGGGGATGGAGGAAGAGTAGAGGGGCAGAAAAAAGAAACAAACCCACCTTGGGTTAACACCGGAAAGGCTTCTTTCTTAACGGCGTTCAAAATGAAGCTTTTGAGTCGTGGGAAGGAGATGGCTTGCTATGTTTTCAGCCTCAGTATGACTCCATGTGCACGGAGGAACAGCCAAACTATCCCTGAGTCAGTACCAGCTAGCCCAGAAGTGACAAGAACATTGTCGTGGAGTCCACAGGGAAGGAGGGCAGGTCCCGTGCCGCTGTCTCTGAAACAGGGCAGTGATGAGTGCAGGGAAAAAGGAGCGCTACTACGGCAGAAGGCAAACGATGCAGCTAAGAGGAAATTATTTTTATTGCTAATACACGAGTGCTCGCAACGTCTAATTCTTTGCAGCTTATAACGTTTAATTCTTTACAGCTTATGCTTTATTTACACACTCTTTGCTCCTCACCGCTCCGCACCGTAGCGGCAGCGAGCATATTTCAAAACTACTGTTCTCAAAAGACTATTCAGTGGCTTCAGAATGAATTAAAAGTGTTTGTTGAAGCAGCAGCATTGCTCCGGACGGGAGTGAGCGGTTCAGGCATGCCGTGTCCCTGGCTCTGCCTCCCATCCTCCCCGTCCCCTCTCCTTCCCACCGGTTCATTTTAAGGCTTCCCTGGAAATGCATCGCCGGGACAGTGTGGCAGTGCGTTTAATCAAAGCTCGGGGCCGCCTTTCTGAGTGGAGATTTTTTGCCTTTGTGCAAAAACCCACGAGGGCAGGGAAGGAGGGGGGAGAGGGCAGGAGCATCCGACAGACCCGAAAATAGCACCGTGGTGATCTCTGAGGCAGCGTTATGGCCGTCGTGTGGCTGGAGCAGGGGAGATCTCAGGAGGAGCTCCGCGGTGCTTTATACTTCCAGATCACTGGTTATCTTCCCAGATAACTGATGGGGATTTAATGCTCCTTCGCCACGTGTTGTGCCTGGTTTAGGCTAAGCGAACTGCTGTCAGTTTACTACAAGGAGCTGCAGAGGGTAGCAGCACCCAGGGCACGTGTAGCATTTTGCCTTGCATCAGGTGCTAGAAGTCACTAAATGCACCGTGAGTCACAATATTTTTTCCCGATTTGACTCGCTTACCCAATCATATTTTTACTTCAGCCTTTAGGCTTGAAAAAACATGTGCATAATCAGTTCATTTTGTGTGGTCTAGGCTATAAAAATGCCCCCTCTGTTCTTTCCATATGAAAAACGTGTTTTTAATTTTGGGGAACTTATATAATTTTCTGTGCTTTCTTTTGTATTTCAGATTGAAAACAAATGCTGCCTTCCCCTAACTTTGCATGTTCCAATTACGGAGTTGTGAAAATAAGTCATCCCTCAGCTTTTGTTACTTTAAAACAGCTATCGGTGATGTCAGAGTCAATACTAAAAGCATTAAGAATGCTGGCAGAATGTAATGCAGCTGCAATCCAACATGATGTTGGAAATGGGGTTGAGAGCATAAAGGCTTTCCATATTCCCAGGGCGCACAACTGCTCGCGGCCTTGGCTTTGATCTCTTCAAAGGCTGCTGCCTCCTCCTCTATGGAGAGACTTGGCTGCCACTCGCTCGCATTGAAAAAAGGCAGAGGTCTCTATTCAGGCAGAAATCAATCACTGTGCAGGAACAATTATGTGTAATTCAACCATCATGAAAACAGGACGAGATTATGGGTTTGTTACCTGAGTGACTGCATGGAGATGGGGAGCAGCGGACACCGGCGTCCCGCTGGCACGCCGCATCTCGGTGACAATTAGGGACGTGCGAGCGGTGCGGCGGGCGGGGGCGGCGGGATGACAAATGCTGGTCACGCCGTCCAGCAGAGCAGAAAATGAGGTTACAATTGGGAGATAATGTTTGCATATGTAACCATATTTCAGCAAGCTGGGCAACTTCAGGGAGCGGAGGAGATGGGCTATCGTAAACAACACCGCTGCGCGCAGCGAGCTTTCCGCGACCTCGGCGTGAGAAAGCCGGGCGTCGCGTCCTAATGAGCTGCCTGCTGGACGCAGCCTGAGGGCGAGAATTTCCTAAAAATAAAACCAGCTCCAGCCCTGAGGGCAAAGGGAGCGCATGGGAGAGGGTTACTGCGGGTGCGCCGTCCCCTCCCTCATTGGAGGGGATTTGTTTCGCCTCGCGGCAGCGCATCCCCGAGCAGAGCGTTCTTGGATTTGCATGGCAATGTTTTGGTGGTAGTGGGCTGCCGGGGGTGTGACATGGTGGTCAGAATATCTTCTGATGTGTAATGGCCTGCTTTAATGAGGAACTTGGTGCCTTTTTGCCCCGAGTAGTGAGCAGTGGTGCGCTGTCTTTAAAAAGGGAAAGAGCTGGAGTGCACAGTATCAGCCACGAGACTATTTATTTCAAATGTTATTGCCTATAAAGTCTTAAAATAGTTTTCCTCCCAGAAAAGCAAAATAAAACACAGATGACTGATTATAGAACGGTATCCCTGCTCGGCTTGGTACATAGGACACGCTTCACCTTTTATACTGCTCACGCCTAGACATCAGAGGCGCAAGAAGCTGCTTTGAGTTACAGATCTTCAAACAATAAGTCAAAACAAAAAATCAATCCCTCCAGTCCCCGGGTGCAGTTAGCTAAAGATAAAAGAGAAAAATAAAGTTATGCTAAAGCAGATAGAGGAAAGGAACAGATATGCCAAGGAAACGCAGAGGACAAGTGCAGAGCTGAAGCGGGCCCAGTGTGAGCCAACATCAATGAATTTTTATCTTATCAAAAAGTTTTAGGGTTGCCAGTTCATTTCAGACTGGATCACTCCGCTCCGGGGCTGCCTGGAGCCTTGCCTTCGACACGAGCTGCTCTCCCCACCCTCACACACCTCCTGCGTGCCCCTAAATACCGAGGCAGGGGGCTAGGCTGTGCCTCTCCCTCCTTGTGAAACCGTTGCAGATTGCAACAGCAAACTGAGGACTCCGGAAATCCCTACAATGATGAATTGAGATTTCCAATTAAACGTTCAGTGAAAAATGTGAAATCTCAAATGAAAACAGCATAGGCATTTTCTTACGGTGTTGTGTCCCCACCTCCCTCTGACTCCCTGTGCATTTAAATGGTAAAGGGATGTTTTTAACGTAGGAAAAAAGAAAAAAAGAGCAGTCTTATTTATCTTTTTTGACAGTTGGCTGATTCTTGACGTTTTTGATGCCAGCTGCCTTGCCTGAGTCGAGCTCATTGCTTAAGCCTCTGCCTACAAGGAGGAGAGCATCACACCCCATGGCCCTGCTATGCGTCTGGGTAGCTCCACGAGTACAAAACCAGCTGGGTATGCTGGTTGGTAGAGGTGGGAAGTCTGATTGATGCCAGCTGTGGGATGGCAGAGCAGACAGGGACACGTTGTGGCCCTAAGTAGAGGGCAGAGGACCAGCAGATGTGCTGGGCTGGAGGCACCGGTGCCAGGTGCTGCCGTTGCTGTGGGTTTGAGGGGATTTCAGAGAGCTGCTTGCTAACCCGCTGCTGGCTCTTCTCACTTTGGGCTGCTCTGAGAGATATGTATGTCACGCTTTTCTGTGTAAACAATGACATCAGCTGCTCTAGAGATGTTTATGGGATTGCAAACTGAACAGGAAAAGAGTTAATGAGTGTAGATGTTACTGCAAGATATGGTGTGAGAGACGATGTGAAAAACCGACACCTTCCATCTGATTTCCGTAAGCTGGAAGTTGCCCCACACAGCAGAAATGCTCAGCCAGTTCAAAAAAAAAAAAAAAAGAACAACACGTAAAGATCTGCAGCTTGATATCTAATCCCATTCATCCCTAGGTCAGCGGCACCTTAAAGAGAATTGGTTTGTTTTTTTTAGTAGTTGTCCCCCAGACTGCCAGCAGCAGGGGCTGAGCTGGGGCCGGAGCTGTCCCACTGGTGCCAGCCTCAGTTTCTTCTGGTCCCACCGGTTGGTGATGTTGTCTGGGCAGAACAGCATGCGTGCTGCAAAGGTGCAAACAGGACTGGGGCTTGGCAGTAGAAACGTTGGCTGTGGGACATGCTGCTTGCTGACTTGAGGGAGAAGCCGTAGTGGGGACAGCTGATGGCTAGGCAGGGAGCAGGAGGTCGTGACAAAATGAGAAATCCTGTACAGAGCAGACACAGCACCTTCTGATCTTGTTTCCTTCCTGAAGGATGCTAAGCACAAGTTTCGAAACATGCTCTTTTGAAGCAGGATGAGCTGGGAGGCTCTCAGCCAAGCGCAGGGCTCAAATGTCCAAACCTGAAGCGGAAGGTGCTGTAGCCATCCCTGCAGAGTGCTTTGCTTTGTTTTGTTTGATGCATACAGTGCGTGGACACAAGGGAACAAGCCGAGCCATGGACCCCTCCTGCCCAGGGAACGGGGCCCTGCCTGGCCACCGTGCCAAGCACCAGCTGCCTGCCTTCCCTGTTTCAAACCCAGAGATGGAGCGTTGCAGAGGAACGTGCTGGCGGGCCCTGCTCCTCTCAGCATGAGGCTTTTCTTCCTTTGTCTTTCCCAGCCTGGCCATGCCAGGTGTCCCAACAACAGCAGCGCAATAACACTCCTTATTTAGGGCAGGACCTCACTGGAGCACTTGTTTCAGCAGCGCATAGGCAACCCTGACGTGCCTAAGGACACTGTGGATGCCCCGTGGTATGTGCCTCTCTGGAGATGACAGCCAGACTGGGACCCCTGGGGTGGGCACTGGGCAGCAGTGGCTGATGGTGGGCCCGTTTGTGACTTGGCTCCACCCAGAGCATGCAGAGCCCCAGGGCATGTGTCGGCTCAGAGACCTGTCCCAGTGCATCCTGGCCTGCAGTAGAAGGCAGATGTTTGCAGAGCGTGTGTTATGGAAATCAGACCAGTCAAAACTTGACCGGCCCACAGTAATGCTCCTCTCCTCACAACAGTGGCAGCTGAGTTTTCTTTGGCTGGAGGTAGGAGAGAACTGCTGTTGTGCTCAGGGCAGCAGGCTGTGTGGGGCAGCCAGGGCCCACCCTGCCATTCCCAGCCCTTGTGTGCCCAGGATGCTCCGCACAGGCTCCTTGTCCCAAGCCCCATGGGAGCAGTGGGCGTAGCAGTGGTGGCAGGGTTGTACAGCCTCCAATTTACACGTCTGCCTACCCCAGCAGCTCGCATTTCACCCCACCGCATCCCATGTGGCCCCAAGTACAGTCACCTGCCAGCGCAGCCCAGCAGGGGCTGCCAACCTGCACTGCACCACTGACAGTGCTTTTTGGGGCTAGGTGTAAGGGTGGGGGGTCATCTCCAGCTCTCCCCCGGCAGCCTGAGCAGCTGGACCTGCACAAGTATTGAATTAGCTTTGTTATGCCGCTGATCTGAAGTCATTACTGGTGTAAGCCGATGCAGTCCCATTATTGCTGATGGGATTGTGGCTCTTCATGTCACAGGTGAATTGGGCTCAATTAACCGGAGCTGTGGTCTTAATTAGACACTGCTCTCCAAGCTTCCTTGCAGCGGTGGGACACCCCCCCGTCCCACAGTCCCCTGAGGGGATTTGGCCACATGCTGCCCCAGGTACAGCACAGCATCCTCACCTGGGGAGCAGGACCCACCGCAGGCCCACGCTCATCTGCTGGAGGGGCCCTTCCTGAGGCACCGCACTCTCTGCTAAATATAGCACCTGCCTGGGCTCTATTTCTGGTGCCCATTTTAGGCGCCGGGAGCCCTGTGAGACCCCTGCTGCCGAGCGTGGCGGGAGGAGCAGCAGCTTCCTGAGCGCCTGCGTCCTTCCCCGCCAGGAAGGATGTGCCTGGGACGGAAAGCTTGCGTGGGGCTGCCCGGCCGGCTGCTGCCAGACAGACGGTGTGACAGCTGATGGCTGCCTCCTCCCCAGCTAACCGAGAGTTCCTTCCTCTGCCTGCTCAAAGCTTCTTTTCCATTTTGCCCCGCTTTGAAAGCTGGTGGGAAAGCAGCCAGTTGGAGCCCTCTGCCCACCAACAACGTGGCCAGGGGGACGAGACAAAACGTGTGGGTGGAAGCTGCTCGGGTGCACAGCCTCCAGCAAACCCCTCTCAAACCACTTCCCTCTGTCGCCCCAGGACTCAGCAGGGTCATTGTCACCACCCTTCATGGGTCGGCTCATGAGCAGAAAAGTGCCCGCAGATAGCAAGGAAGGGACTGGCAGCTGGAGGCTCCGGCAGCACCTGGGGACAGTGGAGGTCATGTTTTCTCACGGCCTTGCCAGAGTCCTCCCTTTGGGAAGGTGGGAAGCTGTGGGCAGGGCTGGTCCAGGGCAGGGACTGCTCCCCAGGAGGGCAGGTTCATGCTCCATGCTGGTGCCCCATGGTTTGGTCCCATTGTCCAGGCTAAGCGTTGCTTTGAGGTTTTGCTGTAGGTGCTCACACCACGGGTACTCTCAAATTACATTTTTGGAGGCTTGCTTGGGTTGATGCAAAGACGGTGCCTCCAAGGGGTCCTTAGGGAAGGGCTGCCTGAGCCATCCTGCCTGTAATCCGCTGGCCTTAACAAAGGACCCCTCATTTCTCTGCGAGCATGCAGGTGCGAGACCGGTGCTTAGCGCCCTGGGGTCTGCGATACCAAAACACGCCTGTCACTGCTTGAAGGGCAGACGCAGAGGAAGGCGCTGCTATTTTGGTTTGCAATGGTTGCTTCGCTGCCGAGATAAGCTGTGGTGGGTGGCATGCACATCAGACGCTACCCTGCACTCAAAAAACAGAAAACAAACAGAAAACTGAGATAAGCGGTGCTTTAAGGAAGATCAAAAACTAGTCTGTGTTTTTCTCGCCTTGGGAGAACCTATGGTCCTACCACCAGATCAAATGCAGGTTTATGTAGGTATACACAAGGCTCTCGTGCAAAAGAGTGGCAAGTGAACTGCTACCGAGAGGATATGACAGGCTTGGTGGGCATCGCTGTATCGAGACACAAAAAAACACTCTGAACAAGTTATTTGCGTTTCGGTGTAGATGCTCAAGCATTCCCACGCAGCAGTGGGAGGCAGGGAGATGGCTGCGTTTCAGGTGGGAAGGGCACAAAACATGCCTCTGGTTACTTTGTCTCCTCGTGTATCTTGCAGCGGTGCATTGTTGCTTTCTCAGCCCGCTTTGTTTTCATTTCACCAGGGCTTCACCGGAGCAGCAGCTCCTGTTTGCACTCAGTTTATCACGTACCTACTGATGCACTTACAGCCCCGTCGCCCCAGATGGGTCAAAACCCAGTGGCTGGATGAAAGCACAACACTGCTGAGCTGTATTTTCTTGCTGAAACGCTTACATGCATCTCCCTTTCACTTGCGTAGCTTGCATACACCGGGGCTGCTCTCTGCTGCTATTGCTGTGCAATAAGTCACTCTCTAAACTTAGCTCCGATCCCAGCCGTCTTCCCCTGGAGACGCACACCTCTTTCCTCCGCAGTTGCTGACAGGCAGGTTGCATTCATCCCACATATCCGAGATCCTCTGACGGCGCTTGGTGGCATCCTTGCTTCCCTGAGCATTGCTCCTGTGTGCCCATCTCAGGGACGGCTTTGCTCCGGGAGCTGCCGCTGGGAGGGCACGCAGGCAGCTCTCCTCTTGCAGTGAAATCCTGTGCCAGCTGGGTAATGGGGGGAGATTAATGACTGCCTTGGAAGCCAGTTATCCAGCATGCCGGCCGGAGGGCAAGCATCGTGATAGTTGCAGCAGCTGGTTTGGAGAGGAGGGAAATGAGGGGAAGATAAAATTGCACGCCCAGAATGCCAGGGTAGCCTGTGTTCATGCTTTGATGTCTTCTCCCTCCACACCCTCCTGTGGGTTAAAAATGAAACTAGACTGCATTTATAATGGGTGTGTGAATATCTGTATTTAGCTGCAGCAAGCAAGCTTTCGGGCTGGAGCCTCGTGTGTGTGGTGCTGGGGAGATGCAGCTGGGAGCTTTCTGTGCCCTGCTCTGGGGGCACACACCCATTCATTCAGACGCTGCAGTCTAAAAAATCCCAACACGCATGGATGCAAGAGGAAACAAGCGGAGATTCAGCACCCTTTTATTCCTCCTTAAGGGTGCTGAAGGGTATAAGGACAGAGTGCAGGCTCCCCCTGCCCCTCTTTGTGACCACAGTCAGGTTGGCAACCAGGATGGTGGCACCACACAATAAACAGATAGCTGCAGACCCACCCCAAATTCCCCAAGACTTAGGTGTTCAACTGAAAAAAGAAGGGCTGAGATACTGGAAGGAGCAGCACCCCTCCTCCTGCCCAGGCAGTCCTGAGAGCGTGCAGACAGGAGCTCCTTCAGCCCACCAGGCTCACACCAGAAGGCAGCTTGGGGGAAACGGAGCTGCTCCTGCTATTGTGCAACACTGCTGCATCCACTTCTGCATGGTGTGCTTTAATCAGCAGCCCTCCCTCTGGCCCCCAGGCCTCAAAATTCCACAAAACCCAATTAACAGAGATGAGAGAACTCTAGCATGTATACATATGAAATTTCAGAAGGCTAAAGAAGAGACTCCTAATACCATAAAGCCTGCCCTAAAGTAAAATTTGCATCTGAAATCTACATAGCTAACCCCTGCAAGGAAGACGAGATCATTGAGCGCAACACTTTCCCCCCCCCCCCCCCAGCAGGGGTAACTTACCCAGGATTTGTTGGGTTTGACTCCAGTCAGTTTGCAGCCAGGGAGCACTGCAGAGCCAATGCAGCACCAACCCTGCACACAGCACAGCTACCCCTTAGGAGAGCAATGGCCCCAGAGGGTCAGGAGAACTTCTCCAAGTGGGCAGCCCAGAGCAGAGTGGGTACATACAATGCTTATACAGACTCATTAAGGGAAGTATTTAAGACTGAGCTAATTAGTATCCACTGATTCAGTGCACTGAGCCCAGGTGTTTCATGCTTTGCTGACCCAGTGGTACACTGGCTTGTTCAAGTTGCCTGCCCTGAGAAAAACAAAACAAAAGAGAAAAAGCCCTCAGCAAGAACAGTCCTTTAGGTACAGGTTAGGTGTTCAGAGAGGAACTGATGAAAAAAATGACTTGGTCCTTTCAGATCAGCCCTTTGTTTCAGATGCATGGTTTCTCCTCCAGTTATCCTACCTGTGGCTTAATTGCATACTAACGCTCTGCTCCTTTTTGAATCTCCATGTGCGTGCCCTCAGTAAGAGTGGCACACCACTGCCCTCTTCAACCAGGAGGAACCAGGCGAGAGCTGAAGCCCCTCACCCAAATTCCTCCAGGAGCACAGCACAGCCCGTAGCAGGGCAGGGGGAATCAGGCAGTGTGCTGGCAGCACAGGTAAGCATTTCACTGCCAAAACACGAGGTCTCAAAGCTGCTTTTTTTATTACCTCCGGATTCTGCAGAGGGCTCGTTATCTCACGCTGCGAGCCAGCATGATCAAAGCCCCAGGAAAGGTCAGGCATTCCTGCAGGAGCCACACTCAACCAGCACTCCCCCAGCCCACAACACCTCCTGAAATCCTTTATCTCACTAACGAGCCAGCCTACAGATTAGCCAGCCCTGCCTCAGCTTGATGGTGAGAGCACCCAACACCTGGCCTGGGTTTTCTGAACAGGAGAGTGTTATTTTTTTTTTCTTTTATTCCTTACGATTTTGTTTTGTGAGAGAGGCAGTTTCTTTCCTCCAGCTTAGTGCAAGGGAGCTGGATGCTGAGAAAAAGACACGTCTCCATGCCACACTGCTGCTTTTCTCATAGTGTCAGCTCCTAGAGTATCACGCGAAGCGATAAAAATGGTGAATTGCAATATCCTGCACCTGAAAAATCGTCCGTGGCACCTTTCAGTGAGACGATGCTGCTCTCTCAGTGCTCGACTGGCCTGTTAGCCCACAGGAGCACAGTTGTCACCCTCTTCCTCTGCCACACTTTGCGTTGCAGGGGAGTGTAACTTGCAAGGAAAAATCAAACTGTCCCTAATAACGGGGCAGTGGTAAACTTCAGAAGTTCCTCCTGAATGAAGTAACACGTAGCCCTGGCATAGTGTTGGAGGTTCAGAGGTTTGAGGCGTGACTGCGGGGCGACCCCTGGCCACAGGCAGGGTGCTGTGAGCAGCCGTAGGACCATCTGGAGGGGTGATTTACGGGGGGCTCAAGCAGTCTGGCAATTCAGGCTCTCTCTTTTACGATGTTTAGACTTTTACCCGTGTTATAAAGTGCAGCGCAGGTTTTTTATGAGGATGTAGGTGCCTGCTGCACAAAGCTCGGGCTGTGGGTTGGGTGTTGTTTTTTTGCTTTTAAGAAT
This sequence comes from Oreortyx pictus, assembly GCA_036925125.1. Taxonomy (NCBI): domain Eukaryota; kingdom Metazoa; phylum Chordata; class Aves; order Galliformes; family Odontophoridae; genus Oreortyx; species Oreortyx pictus. The sequence goes on along the minus strand of JAUPFR010000005.1, from coordinate 51,147,525 downwards.
GACTTTAAATTTTAAAGGGCAGCTCTTGAATTAAAAAAAACAAAAAACAAAAAAAAAAAAAAACAAGTCGAGCAGCAGGCAGGAATATCCCACGCGGGATTTAAAAGGCGTCACGTGCATTGTGCATACCAGCAGCGTTTTTTTAAGCCCTCTGGCACCTTCCCAGGGCTGAGCACAGAGGCCAAAGCAGAGCTGGCAGAGATCCAGTCCTGCCATCACTGGGAGAGACATTTTGGGTCCAGAGGACCCACATTTGCATCACATGACTTTGTTTTGGCAGCTCTTAGAGGCTGCTCTAGCACCACAGCCGACAAAGGAACATCCCTTGAAGGCTCCTCATGGTGTTCCTGCATCTGGTACCAACGGCGGAGCATCCCTACTCGATTCATACAAAGTGTGCGAGCATTCAAAGCATTTGAAGCTCTTCTCTGAGCTTGTGCTTCACCCCACTCGTTCTCTACTCATGCTGAGCTGTACACTGTGATCATTACACTTCAAGCTACGCTCACACTTTTGTGTCTCCCTGGTGTTAGAAACCCTCACGGGACCGACCTAGAAAATTAAGCCAGCAGTTTTTGAGCACTTCTGTTTGTACTGAGGTGATCTTTCACAATATGGCGGAGAAATAATTTCTGTTATGTCCTTCTACTGATGGTTCAAATAACCTGTCTCGGAGACATCCTGTTTCTGGAGGGCCCTATTGCTTTAATTCCTATTAAAATTGGTTTTGCCTTCTGTGGAACAGTACTGCAGAAATTAAGTACTTGCAAATGCGTTTTACCTCCAGATATATGTTGCTGTTTGAATTTTCAATCCTAGTGAAGCTTTAGCAGACTGCTACTTTTGGCCTAATCATTTGTACGTTTTTAGGGATTTTTTTTTTCTTAGTTTAAAAATGAATATTTTATTTTAAGCCTTTGGACCATCTTGCCCACATCCAGTGATGGATGTCTAATGAGATGACTTTTTACCTCCACTAAATGGTTATATTGTTTGCGCTGATGTATGCTAAGACTTGATGCATTAAATCTTTGGTCATTAGCAGATGCCATTAGCAGAAAAGTCCAAATCACTTAGAGCTGTGACTTAAGACTTTTCATTAAAATCTGAATTTGCATGTTATTGGATAAATCTGTTAATACGGTTTAGCTGGACTCAGAGAAGTTACTTGAAAACTTTTTTCCACTGGGTATGCAGGGTCAGCGGTGCCCGGGAGCCTTAAAGTTTAGAAAATGACCCCTCTGGTGCTTGCTTTGTACCCGGCTGTATGCTGGGTGACCCTCTGTTAATCCAACTGCGTGCAGCCTGCCCCCGGGCCCTTAACTCCCTGAAATCCAGTGGCAAGGCCTCCTCACTGCTTGACAGTGTATGGTCAGCCCTTCCTGGACCTTCAGTGTCAGGCACAGTCGGTCACAGAAAAAATTTGCCCATGTAGAGAGGAAGCTTGCCCAGAGCAAGGACTAGCTGAAGCATCATTGATGTAGTCAGTCATCGCTCCTCCATTTTCACATCCATTTCTGTCTTGATTTCTTGGATTCCCTATTTTTCAGAAGGCAAAGGAAGTAGGAGTGCTTCCACAAGCGCCAGTCACATTGGGTAGCGTGGGCAGCTCAGCTCAGTCTCTGCTGTGCTGGAGGTAATGGAGGTAATCAGGTACTGTGCAGTCAGCCTTTCTACTGCAAACTCAGGTGCAGCGAGGCAGCTCTTGGACACCTACATGTGTTCCAGATGCTTCCCCAGCTCTTCGAGTCCTGGTGCTTGCCTTCATGAGGCAAGAGCATCTCTTCTTAAAAAATCCCCATTCAGAGTTGGTTATTTTCAGCCTACTTGGTCTCCATTATGGCACATGGCATTGAGTAGGCCGTGGTATGGACTTGGTGTAAACATGTACTTGGGAGTGGTCTTATTTCGAGCGCTTTTCATCCACTGCATGTGTCATACGGAAAGGCATCTCCTGGAACACGGGATGGGGCTTTTTGTGGGCTCACACCGGGAGCCTTGTCCTGCATCCTGTGGGATGCAGAGAGGCCAGTGAGGAAGAGTCGCCTCATCCTGTGACGCACATCGCGGCCCCAGTGGGAACGCCAGCCCTCAGGGCTGCCCTCTGGCCACTCACTCCCACAACAAGTTCATGTATTCATCCAGTTGGTGTTGTCTCATTTGCTTAAAAGGTTTCCTAGCTCCTTTTGGGTTGCTGGAGGATGCAGAGGACTGCCCGTGTTGAGCATTGGACCAAAGCTTGTGCAAGAGCATGGTGCCAGCTCTGGTTTGTGGAAACATTGCAGTGCTTGTGTTCACCTCGGCAAGCAGAGGAGGGAGGGGGCTGTGAGCTGTGGGAAGCAATGGGAAAAAATGCCTTTTTGGCGATCCCATTTACCAAGGGCATATTTAGCGGAAGAGAGATGCTGCTGTTGAGCATGTGATTTGCTGTGTGTTTCTTTGCACCTGTATATATATATAAGAAAAAGAGGAACCATTTGGGGCGGACAAAGTTAAAGGAGCAGCGTGTGGGAACGGGAGCTCAGAATGAGCGCTGGCCTGTGAAGCCGTGCAGCATTTGCTGGGAACCGCTGACCATCGGAGAGACCTCACTGATGTGTTGGAGAATGAAATCAAACATCACAAAATGTTTTAACAGCAAAAGCTTTCCAAGCGAGTCTGCGGCTTTGCTGGCGATTTCATGCCCTATCAGTCGTTAGCGAGTATTTCTGAAACTAATGGGCCGTGCGACGTTAGGCATAATCTGTACACATGTGCACTGGCAGCCTGCAAATAGCAGCAGGCCTGTCCTCTCCTGAGCAGGCTGGGAAGGGTTGCCCGGCTCCCTGCGCAGTGCTGCAGCACCTCGGGTCTCCCAGCAGCCTTCCAGAGCAGGAGAGAACAAACAAATTAAGGAGTCGCGAGAGAGAAGAAAACTGAGATAGCAGGGGATTCCTAATCAAGCTGTTTTAATGCTGGGTGTGCTTTAATCACTCGCTTAATGGTGCTGCTTAATGAACACTTGAAATAAAGCATGTTTCTGTCAGAGATTCAACAGCCATGTTTTCAAAGCTGTCTTGAGGGAACTCGACCGTTCATTACAACTTTTCAGCAAAAAGCAGTCAGAGTTGTGCTATATTAATTTCCAAGATGGAAAGGGTTGAAAAAATAAAGTTGCCAAAAGAAGAACGTAGAGAAGCTATTAGTTTTCACACCAGTGTCACGATTAACCTGAATCGGGTCACTGATCGTAATGCATCTAGATAGATGCTCATCCCAGGTTTCATCAAATCCCATCCATTCTTTTCTTTGCGGCACTCCCCTGGCTGCTGTACTCAGGTTTTCACTGAGCTGTGACTCTTTGGGCTTTAAGCAGAGCAGCTTGCCCTTCGTCTGCGAGCATCCCTGAACACTGCCTGCATTTTCAGGCATGATGCCTTGTGCTCTAAGCAATGCCAGCTCCAGTCCAGAAAAGAGCCAAGCTTTGTTAGGATGCAAGACTTTGCCACCTCATTGGGTCAAGTTTTGTGACTGTCACCCTCCCAGTTCTCGGAACAGGAAGGATCAGCAACGTAAGTGCTCTCCCGCTGCCAGACTGGAAACAAAAGTCTGACACTCATTTATTCATCTTCTGTAGATCAGAATATTGCTTAGCCCCAGTTCCAAGGGGGTGATCCAGGTGGTGCTTTCAGGTGAGGCTGGAAGCAAGGCTGCAGGTCCCTCCCTCGATACCTGCTATCTCATTTGCTCTGCTGCAGTGTCTTGCGCTTGGAGAAGATTTTGAGAATTAAGCATGGAGCAGTCTCTTCTGTCAAGAGACTAGAAGGAGGCTGGCTTTATACATAAAACTATTTGCTGTAAATAAGTGGCTTGGGGATGAAGGGAACAATCCGACCTCTATATATCAGGCTTGCTGCTTCTCTGCAGAGCTGTCCACAGAAGGAGATTGTGTGTCCGCTCCCAGGAAGGTGGCAGATTGTAATCGCAGTTATTGCTGCTGTTGATTACCTGTTTCATCTACAAGTAACAAATTCTGTCCAGAACACCTTCCTGTTAGTCCTCTCCTTCCACCTCCAGTGCCTGTCCATGACAGCACATCTTAACTCACAGGCCTGGTTTTCACATTGCTCCCAAGCCGTGCTCTTGCTCTTGCATTTCTGTTGCAACAGCTGGTCATCAAAGGCATAAACCCAGAGTCAGTTTAGCCATTAAAATGCTGCCGCTATTTTGAGACAGCAACTGAAACTGCCATCTCTGTGTTTGATAAGTCCTTCTGTCTAAGAATGATTTCAGGGCTCTAGAAAGTAGAAATTAAATAGGCTAAAAAAGACACAGATTTTCCTTGTTTTTTTTTCCAGGCCGAGGTGTCCTCAAATCCTCCAGTAAGTCATTGCTCCTCTTGTTTTCAGGTACTGCCCTAGCAGGAGTGGAAAGGGTTGGGTTTTCTGTTGGGTGTTCAGCTGAGCTATCTGATGTTGTGTTTTCTTCTCTCAATTTAATGTTTGCTATCAAAAACCTGAAGCCCTCCTTTTCAGGAACAAAAGGGAACACATACATTTAGCTATCTAGCTCTGCTTGCCTCTTGGCTTAAGAGTTTCTGTTGTGTTGTTGTTTTTTTTTTTTGTGTTGGTTTTGTTTTTGTTTTAATTTGGCTATTTTATCTTGAATTGAGGAGACCATCTGCTTGTTCCCATACCCAACGCACAACTTGTTGACAGCAGAGTAGAAGTAAGGAGCAGGGGGCATTTAAGATCTTTTCAGAGGCGGTTCAATGCTTAAAAGGAATTAAAAAAACCAAGAAAGAACAGAGCTACTTTGGGTATTGCTTTCAGCCTTTCATTCCACCTTTAGGCTGGGGCTGAAGCGGTCCTTCACTGGGACAACCTGACAGTGGCAGCGGTGGTGAGGTGGGACGGTGGCCACGTGGGACGCAGGCTACGTGCCCCAGCAGCAGCAGCACGGCCGCCTGCGTGGCTCTGCAGGGCTGGCACGGCTGCTTACTCCATCTCCCTCTGCGCACCAGCTGGAACAAATGGTCCCTGCTCCAGCCTGCCTGCCCGGTGCTGACCCGCAGGCATTTTTGCCATGGCTGGCTCGGGCTTTTTATAGTTTTTGCACACTTGTTGCATATAGGATACCTTGCAGCTTTTAGCTCGATGTTCAGGGAGGTGGGTGGGATTTTTTAATTCTTTTTTTTTTTTTTTTTCCTCTGGTAGTCTCACGTTTCTTCAGAAGCATTTCAAAAATGAGAGAAAACCGTGTCGAGGTGCCTCAATGTGTGACACAGGGTCTTCGGGTTCATACGCCAGCAGGTTCTCAGCCTCCAAGATGAGAACACCTTTTTTTTTTTTGTTTTCGTTTCGTTTCGTTTCCCAGAATTGCAGGTCTTGAGCAGGGCTGCATGTTCTTGCTTTCCTTTCTGGGGCGTGTGAGGAGGCTTGTACCTGGAGCTTCAGAGTTAGACCCCTTTTGGACAGATGTGTGACTTCTTTGGAGTGCTCTGGACATCAGATTGCATCCTCATCTGCTCCGTAGTGTTTCTGTAGGCTGCTTCGGGTACCAGTACGCACTGAATTATTACGTCTTGGTGTGTAGTTGCTTGTGGGAGCAGGAGGAAGCTCACTGACAAAGAAAACACAGCTCAGTGAATTTCAGCACGAGAAAACTAAGAGATTCTTCTCATACGTGAGCCCAGCATAGGATTTTGGCCATAATGATCAGCCATGAAAAGTTTCTGGGGTGGCAAAGCCTGGAGGAAAAAATGGACACCAATAGTGGACATCAGCAAATGGATTTCCCGCTTGGACTGGCTTGTGGGGCAGGTGTAATATCAGCACTGATTGAGTCCTTTGGGCTTTTAAAAATAAGTCAGCAGGCCTTTCTGGCCCAGGCCAGAGCGCTCCCGTTGTTATCATTATTTGATTTTATTTTGCAGGCTCTGGCTCTGCAGTCCCCAAATGCTGCTGATGGAGACGCAGCCTGTTTCTGTGTTAATTTTAAGCCCGGTGACAAGCGGTTTGCTTTTCTCCTCACTTCTCACGGTTCCGTCACCTGCTGAAAACCACAGCCGTGGTTTTTCCCCCGAGCTTAGGGGATAAGGTGCTGAGAATTAGAAAATAAAACCAAATCTGCTGGATGCTGAGGAGCGAGGGGTGCCTGAATTGGCTTACTGCGAGGACAAACATGCAGCTAGCAACCCTGATACCACAGGCATGCGTGACAACTGCAGCCAATATAATACAAAATGTTAATTACTAAAATTTGAGAAATTAATGCTGATTAGCAGCTGCGTGTGTGACCTAAATACATCTGTGCCTTGATCTTTATTCATAATGTACAGTTTATTGTTGATAAATTAATTGCTGAATGGTGGGCTGGCCTGCGAGTATTGTAGCTAAAGACCGAGGCCTGATCTGTAAATCAGCTGAAATTTGTTGGCGTCTGTTTTGGTTGCATGTATGCAGATCAGGAAGACGAAGCCAGCAGCCTGTACACCTCACGTCATAGATATTATTGAGAATTCATACCGATTTTATTATTTGGTGGCAAAAAAAATGGACCTAATGCTTGTTGGCTTTAAAACACCTACCAGTGCCGCTTTCTCTCTCCATCTTGCAAAATATAAGACAAGGCCAAAGCTTAAATTAAAATCCTCAGGTTCTTATCTCTTTCCCACAGGAAAGCAAATCTATGTTGAAAACCGTAAAATTAAGAGGAGAGCAAGGATAGCATAATTTAGCAAAAATTCATGGCACCAGATTCTGAGCTATATGACTGGAGGGATAGGTCAGACATTAAGAAGATACTGCCTGCTAATGCAAGTTCCTTAAGGTGGTGCTCTGGAAACAAGGAAAGCAGAAAATGCGGCACCGCTTCCCATTTGCTCCTTCTTCATCTGCTCCTACCGGCCTTAACAATAAATTGAGCTGTCCATTGAATAGCCGTCCCGGTTCTAGAAGTCCAGAGAAATCCTTGGTGTGGAGTTGGAGCATTGTCACTACGTCTATTCATGCCAGGATTTGAATAGTGAGACTCAAAACTAATTTCGTTTGGTTCCTAACTGATTTTTTTATTATTATTATTTTTCTTCTGTTAATTCACAGTGCTTGACAGCCTGTCCTCGCTGAGATTTATCAGCGGTTTTCTCTGAAGGCCTATTGCTTTTTTTTTTTTTTTTCCCTTTTTTTTTTAATTTTATTAAAAATCTGTTTGTGACATAATGGTTTTAGCCAAGGGGAAGGGTGGCGGGGTGGAAACGAGGAGTGCCTCTCAGCGCTGGGCTCATCGCTGCGGTTCATCCTGCTGTGGGAACAGTGACTTTTGTCTCATGGAACGGTACCACAGAAGCACCGCGTTGGCATGGAGGAGCCCCACTGCCATGCGGGCTTGATTCATGAGCATGGTTTGTGGGAACATTGCCTGGCAGTGCCCACTTCAGGGCCCCGCCGGGTGTTTTCAGCACTTTGGTCGCTCCCTGGGTGAGGTGGCAGAGCTTTGCAGCTGTCCTCAGGGTGGTCAGTGGTCTCCTTCCCGAACAACCCATCCAGAAACACCACTGCCTTTCAGCTTCAGTCACACCAATAATGTAAAGACTGTATTTTGGAAGCCGCACCTCGCTAACGCTGTTTTCCCTTCTCTTGCAGTCCAACAAGGTGCCAGTGGTACAGCCTTCTCACGCAGTTCATCCCCTCACCCCCCTTATCACCTACAGCGATGAGCACTTTTCCCCGGGCTCCCACCCATCTCACATCCCCTCCGACGTCAGCTCCAAGCAAGGTGAGCCCGTGCTGCTGGGGGGCTTTGCTTTTCGTGTTTCAGAGGAAGGGCTCCCACCATGCGTGCCCGCTTTCCGTTCCGCCGCGATGCTGGTATTTAGCTCGGCTGTTTAAATCTTCGTGCTCTGCCTAATGTGATAATTCTGGCTTGTTTTACTCGTCAGAGCCTTTTAAAATCTCAATAAGCAGCAGCCAGTCCTCACCACCCCCCGTTGTGCCTGAGGCTTGCAGCGTGCAGACACAGAGACAGCAGTCATCCCTCACTGTCCCAAAAACTGGGGAAAAGCACTTCGGTTCTGCTGTTATCGAAACCTTTTCTTTTTTAAAATCAAAATTGCATTTTATGTACTCATATTCTTGCTTTCTGAATTCTTCTATATAATTATTGGCATAGCTGTAGTCTAGCCACCATCACCCAATGAGAGGCTTTTTTTTGTTCTGACTTTCCCTGAATGCCTTCTTTTTGTGTTGGCCTTGCTGTGCTGACAATAACATGGGCTACCTCCAGAAAATACCATAGACATGTGGCTGGGTGGTTTTTTTTCTTTACTCCAGCCTGCAGATGTATGCACAGTTCTTTTTCTCAGAGAAGATGAAGTGAATGGAAACCTCATGTCCTCATTTGTCTTCTTTCTTCCTGTGAGTGCCCAGGAAAAGGACACTGGTGGTCATTCCTTAGGCCTCATGGGTGCTGTGTGTGTTAGACTATGGGATCTGCACCGCACAGCTGCAGCTCATGAGCACAGGAGGTTTTGGATTATTGAACGATGGGGCATCATTTTGCTCCTCATTTCCTGCAGACCCAACCAGGAGGCCGAGGCCTCATTTGTGCTTACTGGCTGTCCTCCCTTTCTGCTTCGTCCCGCTCTCTCCCCTGCCCAGCCCATCTCTCATGCGAAGCTCTGATATTTCCAAACAGGCTCTTGATTCCTCCTCTTTGCGTCTGGCAAAGATGCCGATGGACAATGCGGGCCGGAGGCTTCTGCTTTTTTTTTTTTTTTGCTGTGACAGTCTTCTTGATGTGTGTGGTCTTCCCATTCTCCCATCCCAGCACCACCAGCATGTCACAGCAGCTGCAGTGAAGTGATCCATGCCGCTGCTGCTGAGGGAATATTCTCCCTCAGGTCCTCTGCCAAACGCCTGCGACCATTGTTTCTGTCCTCGCCTCCCAGTGTGGGGCTGAAGCAAGACACTGCCTCGCTGCCCCTGCCCCAATGCTGGGGGTCCCACAGCTCACCCCCAGCATTGCCTCTCACACCATGGGTACCTCGGGGTGGACATGTGGCCACCACCTCTCTATAGGCAGTCAGTTCACTCTTCCCTTTTGTCTTTATTGCTCGTAACCCTCCTGAGAGCAAACCTGGCTTTGGATATTGCTGGCTGTGGGGCTGCTTCACGTTTTCCTCCGGGCATCAGGTAGCTGGTGTTTCTCCATAACAGGCCCAAAGTTTTGTGCATTAGACCAGAGAGCACAGTGTCCTCACCACGGGTCAGAAACGTGCATTCTGGGGAAGGAACAGCAGCCCAGCTCTTCACACACAGCTTGGTTGGGTAGGGACAAGGTCATGTCACTGCTCCTCAGGAGCGCCAGCGGTCACCAAAGATGGGAGCTGATCTTATTTTTCACCTTTTTCTAACTGCTCTGAAAGAGTGTTTGCTGTTAAAAATCCTGGAGTACATAAAATGTTCTCTTCTGTCAGCCACCAGCTGTTTTATGGCTCTGAAAAGACAACTGGCCAGAGATCTGAGCCTCGGGCTGTGGTCCTAAGCCTGGCAACTTAGCTTTTGTGGCACCAAAGAAGACAGAGTTAGCAGTAACAGCCAGTATTATTTTCCATCCTTTCCTGTACACAATCCCGAAAGATATTCCTTAATTCATTTAATTAAATTCAGAAGATTTAAATGCAAGGGTGCATTTAAATGGGGTGGGGTGGGAAGGAATCGGTTGTGTCAGTCTATAAAACCAAGTCTCAAGGTAGCACACACTCGGTCTTGGGCCTTTGGGCTGTCACTACATAAATATTTAATACCCTCTTAAAGGAGCTGATTTAACACGTGAAGTCGACTTAACACTTCCTTCTCCTTCAGTCTCCTCTTCCCCAAACATATTTAAATAAACCGATGTTCTTTGCGGCCTCTGCAACTGTAATTCCTTGTCTCCTGGGGGCATGAGTTTGAGGTGAAGAATGGAGACCGGAGGTCCTTGTGGGACCAGGATTAGCTTTAATCTTGAGGTGATTCTTACAATTGTAGGACTCTGTGTTCTGGGGAATGCGAGCTAATGGATCGTTTCTGATGGGACCCTTTATTTTTCCATGAAATACTACCAATGCAAAACAGATTGACCTTGGAGCCCACAGGAGTCAACTTGATGAAGAGCTTAGTTGGAGCCAGAGTGACAATTGGAAGCCAAATGAATCATATCAAGTGTGACCATTACAGGCCTGAAAATGATTCTTAATTAACCACTGATCCTCTGTGGTAACAAGTTTCCAAAATCAGTGAATCCATAAGGGAACCAGCAAAAACGTGCGAGTAGCAATTTACCTAATCTAATGGCTCTGCTGTGCTGCCACTGGCAGTGCTTTATTTTTATTTTAGTTTGTCTCGTTATGTGCTGTTTGTTGGAGGAGTTCCTCAGGATTCTGCTGGGTTCGGTACAACCATTTAGAGGACAGTTTTGCCTAACTCACCTGATAGGAAATCTGTTGTTGTGCAGGTCCTTAGGCCAGACATTTATTGTGCCGTTCTGCTTGTTTTCACCCCTGTATTTCCTTCTTTCCTTTACTTTTTTGTTATTTGAAAGGTGGCATGAGGGGCCTTTAACACCGGCCAAACAGGTGGTTATTTCTCACCCAGAGTACTAATTCCATCGTAGTGTTGGCTGTGTTGGTTGTAAACGGTAACTTGCATTTGCAGTATTTTGAGGGGAAAGTCATTAATTCTTCTGTACTCTTTAACAGGCATGTCCAGGCATCCTCCAGCTCCTGACATCCCTACCTTCTATCCCTTGTCTCCAGGGGGGGTTGGACAGATAACACCACCTCTTGGCTGGTAAGATCTTTCAGCTTCTTTTCAGACAAGGTGCATGTTTGCACCATCCACTGGTGTTGAGTCAGTCGCAGCGTTAAAAAATAAGAATGTCGCTTCAGTAAGAAATAACTTATGTTATTTGAGTTTAAAAGATCAAAAAATGTTGATCTTTGAAATGAATTGAATCTGGTTTTTGAACACGTACAGAAATTGAAGTGTGTAGATTTCACTTTGAAGTCTTATGGCTCAGATTTGTGGCTCTTGGCATTTGGAAAGATAGCAGAAAACAGTTCTCAAGGAATTAAATGTAAATTTTTAATAAACAAAATTGCAATTACTGAAGGGAGAGGAGGTAAGAGAGAACTTTGAAGTGTGTGTGGTGGGGGGGAATCTTGAAACTGCACCAGAACGGAGAACAAACTTTTGTAGTCTGCTGCTTTTTACAGTTTCAGTATGGAGAAAAGCCTCAGTTATTAGGAGACTTCACTCTTCTTGCTAATATTAGCACTCGTAAGATCTTTCTGTGCCATTCAGAGCATCATTTTCATTTTGGAGGAAATACATGGTACTTTCAGAATGTAATCTGTTTGGCAAGATGCTTCATGTCTGCTTGGAGTAGATACATACTCGCCCCTCAGTTCTCTCAGAGCAGGGAATAAGTAAACAGCAACAATTTCAGTGCTTCAGAATCCTTATCTGGACTAATCTCTGCCCACGCGAGAGACATAGATTTTTTTCATGTGTCTGTGTATGAGCGGAAAAGATAATCCAGATGATAACAGGCAGAGAAAGTAGAGACCGAAGATGGTTAAGTGCTGCGTTGCTGGCAAATCTCACAGGAAGTGCCACATGCCTTTTTGGAGCAAATTGTTATCGGGTACAAAACTAAAATATGGAAGCATCTGACTCCTCATTCATTGCTGCTAGGCTGACTCACCGCCTCCACCACCAGCAGACAGTTCCTGGCATTCATTTTAAAGATGTGGTCCATCGTTTCTTTTGAATGGTTTCATGATGCAGAAGCTGGTGGGGAGGGGAGTGGCTTAACTGGAATGAGAAAGAAGAAGAGCTGTGATTTTACAAGGTTTGGGAATGTGTTCAGTGGTGCTCACTGACAGCTGGACGTACCCGGCCACCCCTTATGCTCCATGGCTTTCAGCTCCCTTCCAGTAATTTAGTCCAAATATGAAACGGATACCCTGAAGCCTACAATTGCCGCTATCCATTTCTTCCCCCTCCGCTTCTGAAAAGCTGATCTACCAGCGAGTAGCTCTTGGAACAGGATTGGCGCATGTGGTGATCTTGCTGGGCTGGCTCACGTACTAGGGCTGAACTCGGTAAGGCTGAACTTCAAGTAGTTAAGGTGTGTTGCTCTTGGGCTTTTTATCATACCCGAGTATAGATTCTTAAAGAACTGGCCACTTGTTCATCTCTATAGAACACACAAATGAAGAAAGTCCTGAGATACCACAGAATTATGAAACTGTTTTAAAACATTTTCTGTCTTGATAATTCGTATTCTAGTGTTCTTGCATTGAACTACATAGAGAATATTTGGAACAAAATGTCTCTTCCGTAAGAGCTAGTTAACCAAGTCTGAGTTCAGTGTTTCTAAAACTAGGTCCTAGTGTGTGTTCTGGAGGAGGAAGGCTGGTTGTTTTGCTTTCCTCTCCAGTAGAAACCTAGACTGGGAATCTTTCATTAGCGAAGGACAAAGTCCTAAGTATTCAAAGCTAATAAACACTTGAACACAGCAGAACTCTTGAAAATTTTGCCTATTTTTTGTTTCACCCTGAGTTCCCATCAAGTGCTTACAACTCTAGAGTTACTACTGAGTACCGTATCATATGATTGATGGGTTCCTTTCTTCTGTGACCTCAGGCAAGGTCAGCCTGTATATCCCATCTCGAGTGGATTCAGGCAGCCCTACCCATCCTCACTCTCAGTCGACCCTTCCATGTCCAGGTAGGTGTAGGAGATGAATGACTGACTGGGGAGTAACTGCTGGCATTAGAGGGCAAGTTGCTCTTCTGCTTGCATCTTGGTCTGCCTTTGCTTGCTTTTCAGTCAGCTAAAACTTTATGCATACATTTTTTATTTAACATATTTGTGTACAAAACAGTTTGCCTGGATCCCACACTGGTTTCATTCAGCATTTTCGTGTCCGTTTCTGAAGTATCACAATTAGGAGCACCAGTAAATTGTCAGCAATTAATTGATCTGTTTCGTCTGAAATGAGTCGTTAGTTCCTTTCCAGATGCAACACATAACATGCATACTTTGGTTTTACTCATGCAAGTATGAAACCAGGTGGATTGTCACTCTCATTCTGTAGTTTTAATTTCAAAGTTGTTGGTAATTAGTCTTGAATAATTTAGATATCACTCCACATAGAAACTTGCTCGCAAATAGATAGTCCAAAGCCACTAATGGCAGGGGTTGCCAACACAGTGTATTTGTGCTGGTGTGTGACTCAGGCACTGTGTCTTTTTGTTAAGTGCAAGCAAGCAATGCTAACTGAGACTTGGCCATGACACACTCCAGACCTCCTCTCCTCTGCTTTTGCACTCTGAAGACAGCTTCTGCATCCTGTGCTTGGTGTACACAAGGTTGCAATATACCATTCCTGTTTCTTTCCTGTGACCTGTAGAAGACGCATCCTCTTGCACGAGGAATTAAGACAGGCCACTTGATAAGTGGTAGGTTCTCTTGCCTCTGTCTGTCTGGGTTCCTTTGGATTATTGCTGTCCCTTCATTTCTTTGCAGTGGAATGACAAGCATGCGCCCGCCAGGTGATTGGGAAGAAAAGCCACTCTTTCTCTGTAATAAAATCACCTGATTTGGTTACAGGGCTTTGTGTTTGCTTTATTTTGATGGAGTGGAGGAAAAGACCAAAGGGACTTGAGGAAAGAGAGGCTGAATGCAATTCCTTAACCAGCACTCATTCAGCAAAGCTTTAGCGCATGAGCTTGCTTGTGATGTTACTGGGGCACTCCATCAGTCCAAAGCACGTAGGTTTTTGTGTGCCTTTGGGCATGCAGCACTCAGCACCCTGGAGGTCTGTCTCAGCCATCCTTGAGGAGGAACTGGATTCGCAGGGTGGGATGATTGAGTTAGTGGTGCTGGTTTGTTTTCTGTTTTCCTTCTTATACAGGTGGAAGGAAGGTCAATTTAGGACAAAAATCTTTCTCTTTTTTTTACTTTTTAAATTCCTTCTTCTAGAATATAGGAATTTTTCATCAGTATTATTTCGTGAGGAAGACAGTGAGTTTAGGTGAAGTGATGCTAAAATCTTTTAGTTTAAGTACCATGGATTCTTTACAGACCTCTCAGGGACTTCTTGAAAAGACTTATTTTATTTGTTTCTGCATGGCAGTGCCCTCCTTTGCATTGGCTGGTGGTGGTTATTCTACGAGTGTTTATATTTTGGTGTGGAAATACAGTTTTTGGTTAAAAAAATGTGTATTTTTATTGCTAGTCAGCGGTGCAACCATTAAATGTTTCTCATGTGCATTGATAAAACTTTGCCTGAAAGGTAATAAAAAATCTTTAAAACTAAAATGGTGACTTTTTTTTTTTTTTTTCCTTGAATAAACTGGCTACAATGCACAAATCTTAGCCAAATATTTTCCACGTGGTCTTAAAGAATTGTCTTTCCATTGCAAGTTCTGTAGTGTTTGCATTCCCCGGGCATCCCACTGCTGTCATAGTTGTTTGATGCCTATCTTCAGTAGGGTTACAGACCTTCCTTTGTTTTCTCTTCTAGGTTTTCACATCACATGATTCCCGGTCCTCCAGGCCCTCACACAACTGGAATCCCTCACCCAGCTATTGTAACACCTCAAGTAAAACAAGAACATCCGCACAATGACAGTGAGCTAATGCATGTGTGAGTCTGACTTTCTGCACTAGCCCTTTATCTATACATGCTAGAAAACTAAGTCTATCTGAAGAAGAGTCAAAGTTAGAACAGAACAGCAATAGAAAAAGCAACAAGCACCTTACAAGACCTCTCTGAATATTAACTCTTCTCCTATAACTAGGAGAGTTGAACTAGATGACCTTTAAGGATCCCTTCCAATTCAAACAATTCTGTGCTTCCAGCATCTAGAAGAGGCTACTGTGAGTAATGAAGCCATTTGTCATTCCAGTTCAGCACTCCTAAGCTATGAGCAGCAATCATCTTGATTGCAATATAGTTGAGGATCTGTCTTCATGAGGATGGTGCCTAAGTATGAATTCACAAGCTTTTTTGGGAAACAGTATTAACTGCAAAATCTACTAGTAGAAAGGCCTCAGAAAGAAGTAGATGAAGAGCTATCGTCCTGCTTAAAACAGCGCCCTGCTAGGATAGCAGACGTAACCATTCAAAAAGAGAACTGAGATAGGCGACGAATTTGGAGCAGATTCACAGATCAAATGTTATTTGCTAGAGAATGTCAACTTGATATCCTCCCTGAGTTTTACATTCAGTCAGTTCTCTAAAAAGACATGAAAGGGGGCGAGACATGACCACTGAAATTCACATTCTTACCATTTATTTGCTACTGTAACCACTGATTGGAAATTTCCACTGGGTTTGGGTTTTTTTTAGGCTGAAGGTAAATAGATGGTTTTTTTTTCCCTCCTTCTCCCTTCCCCCACCACGTTTTAGGAAGCCTCAGCACGAACAGAGAAAAGAACAAGAGCCAAAAAGACCTCATATTAAGAAACCTCTGAATGCTTTCATGTTGTACATGAAAGAAATGAGAGCGAACGTTGTAGCAGAGTGTACTCTGAAAGAAAGCGCAGCTATCAACCAGATTCTTGGCAGAAGGGTACGTACTGAAGGGTGTGTGTGTGCACTCACGTGTGCTGCTAATTTGTGTGTTTCTCTTCAGTGAGTGTGATGGCTCGCTTTCCGCTTGAGGTGCTAACTAATGTGCAGCTATCAATTAGCTATAGAAGATAAAACAGGTGACTAAAAATAAAAGCAGTGTCTTGATGTTTTTTCTTTTTTTTCTTTTCTTCGGAATGATTCTCATCATCCAGTCGGTGTCGGTTCCGTTCCTGTCACATGTCAGCACCTCAGGCGGGAAACACTCTCGTCCACACGTAGAAGGAACATTGAGATCATGCTCTAGGTCCTCCTTTAGGGTGGCATCTGTCAGGAGGGGCTCACTCAAATATAAACCCTGAATGCCAACAGGGATAGAAGTGAAAAATGAATGCAGTGCAGGTCTGACCGTAAAACCATGGAGAAGGGGAGGGACATTCAGTCCCACGCCTGCTCTACGAAAACCGGTTTCCTCAGGGTCTTGTCACGTGTTGACTAAAGCCACCAGCCAAGTACTGATGGTTCCAGCACATGTCCCAGAGCCTCTCAGTAGCCTTGCTGAGAGCCATTGGCTTCTGTGGCACTGTAGGCATATTTTGTACTATCCGTGCTCTGAAAAAATGCAGGCCAACCCACAATTACATACTTCGTGTTCAGTCTAAGTATGGTTCTTGCAAAGGGAATGCACCATAGATAAATGCCCAGTTTAGTACCGATTGTACCAAAAATTAAAAAAGGGTGACATCTGTAATAAGAAGTATGGATTCTTCAGATTCCCTTGCTCACTGAGCACCTTTTTTTGACCACTTGTTATGTGAGTATCAAGAGGCACTAAAACTCCCTGAAAACCCCGTGCTTTTAAGTGGTAAGTCAGTACACAGTTTTAGCCATCCGAAGCCTTTTTTTCTCTCTCAAACAATGCAGAAATCTCTTGTTACCTGTCCCGATTCCTTTGGCTTCTTCTTTCTCTCTGATGTTTTTGTTGCTTCTTCTTAAATGACAACTCAGTGCTTGTATCTTCCATTCTTGAACACAGGTCCCTATGATCGTGTTTTCATTCTTACTCCCTCAGTAGTTCATCTTAGTTGCTGAGTATGTCTTGGCCTGAATGATGGCAGTGGCTCATTTACCTCCCATTTTGCTAATGAGTCAAACCTCTGTGCTTTTTTCATTGCTTTGACTTCTGTTTCCATAAAAGTACTTCTGGTTCTGTGCTACAAATGTATGACTTATCCCATGGAATTGCTTGGAGGTTAATTATTTTCAAATGTTTTGTTTTCAATCATCCTCTTCCCTGTACACTGTATTCTGTGCTGCTTTGGAACAGGAGCCTCTGTTCTCAGGAGCTGACGCCTTGCATGCTGCTGAGCCCTCTGATGCCATCAATTAGTCAGAAAGTCCAACGTAGGAGATCCTCATCTTCTTTCTCCCCACCCCTATGCCTCGCGTTCTAGGTCTCATCTCAGCACTTCTTCATGCCCAGCAAGGGTCAAAGCATGAAACACTCTGAGTGACATGGGAGCCTTATGGACCTTCCAGGTCTGCAGTATGGAAGGATGCCAGCTTCTAAGAAAAAACCTTCTAACACAGAACGTTCTCTGCATGTTTTGGAATCCCAGTTTTGCTCTTCACCAGCTCAGAGACTTTTAAATGTAGGCACTGAAGCCAGGAAGATATGAAAGACTGGCAGCATTGCCATAGAAGAACCAGTTTTGTAACTCTAGGAACAAGTGACACAAGGAAATGAAGAAGAATGGGCTAGGCAGATATAGAAAAGCACCATATAACCTGTAAAAACTTCCAACAATGTGCTGAGTGAAAAACAAAGTTTCCATTCTTAGATCTTTTACCTTCATGTTTCTGGTAAGGCAGCTGTTCTCTGTCTGTCCTCTTGGTAGGAGCAAATAATGTCTGGAGAAAAAGAGGCTGTCCCTTTATTTTATTTTGTTAAGGTTTTTCACTTCATTCACACTGAACCAGAGATGTTCTGCCTGTTGTGGAGGCAGTCTGACCCTTCTAGTCCCATACTGAAATTTCGCTGCCTCAGTTGCTTATGTGGAATTTGTTCCACAGTTGTAACTTGTTTTTTTTGTTGCATTACCTGATATTGACTGCTTAGACACAAATTAAAAATGCTCACTCCTCATTCCTTAAATGCTCAGAACCTTCCAGTTTTTGAACGCATGCGTGGAATATGAGAGCTGCAAATAGGCTGAGCTGCTGTGCTCTCAGTAACACATCAGACTTGCCAAGTCAAGGCAAACCAGCCCTGTAGTTCACATCTTCTGACACGTAACGAAACAGTATCTTAAATCAGATGTGATTGGACCTGAAATTGTGATTCTCCGAATTATTCTTGCGTGAGTGTCTCACTGATTTCATGTCTGTGTTTTTAATACCTTGCTTTTTATAATGCGCCCCACATCACTATCCCTCGCTGTCCCAGCGCATATTATCAAAGTCAAACAAGACACTGAAAGCTGCAGCAGTGAAGCTGATTCTAACTAAAACTCCTTTTGTCTTTTTGGCTCAGGTCTGATTCAGCAACTACAGAAGGATTAGATACCAGTGTAGACGGTGCCTTTTCCACCGTGCAGGTCTTTGGTTAATTTATTGTGTTTCAAATTAGGTAAAAAGAGCAGGAAATTTATCCTTTCCTGGCCACAGAGGTGAACTCGTCGTTTGGAAGACTATAGTTTTGTGGTGCTTGCTTCTTAGAAACTTTTTGCAGTTGCCATTCTCTTTTCTTCTGTTACAACCACAAGAAAGCAGAAGGCAGGTACCTTGGAGCTCACTGTGTAGCGGTTGACATTGGAACAGGAGCCTCTTGGTGCTCTGTGAACCCTCTGTGACAATGAAGACTTGCGTGCAGCTGCTGCGTAAAAGCAGAATAGCAAACCCTTCTGTGATCAGTGCCTTTTAAAAGCAGCATGAACCTGCTGTTTTGTCAAGAACTAGAATATTTTTTGCTTTTGTGTGTGTGTGTGTGTGTCATGTTGGGAGAGCATGGTTCTTTGAGTGGATTATACGGTGAGCCCTGTTTCCATAAATGATTTTTGTCTTGCTCAAGGCAGTCGGCAGTTACAGAGTTGACAAATGCCTGAAAGTTGTTTAATAAACATGGGTGCTTGTAACTGTTAATGAATTTCATTTTTGCAATGGAGAAGGACCGAATCAAAGTCACAAAAATTCTTGCTTATGTCATCTGTTGCTTAGGTATGAGTTATTTCCTGGTCTAATGCTGTGTTTATTTGGTTTGCAGTGGCATGCTCTCTCTCGTGAAGAACAAGCAAAATATTATGAACTAGCTCGTAAAGAAAGGCAGCTACACATGCAGCTTTATCCAGGCTGGTCTGCAAGAGACAACTACGTAAGTCATTCTCTTGAAGCTTCTTTTCAAATTAACTTCCTTCCCCTAACAGGTGTTTTTCCTTTTTTTTCTTTCAACATGTATCTTATGGAAAGCTCTGACAGGAGGGATGGTGAGCAGACGTAAGCCTGATATTTGTTTGTGCTTCAGACATCCAGAGATTCTGGGATGTTGTTGTTTAGATGAATCTTAGGATAGTCACAATTTTTGAGGGAAAAATTTAACACAGAAGGATTTTCTAAGGCAATCAATGCTCTGAAAGCTGAAGTCTGAAAGCTCAAGTACAGCTGTGAATTTTCCATAATGTCGTGTGATTACTTGATATCCAGAAATCTTCTTTAGACATGAGATAAAAAAAAGAGAAGCCTCCCTTTCAGGAGAACAAAAGCCAGGGGAGTTGCTGCACGTTGAATTTTAGTTGAAAGTAATTCAGGACAGTCCATCTCAGAAATAAAGCCTGGAAGACTTGTATAAATAAATCTTATGACAGGTTTTACACAGTTCGGCAAAGCTAAGAAATTTGGCAGGTTTTTTTTTTTTGTTTAATTACTCACGTTTTACAATTAAATGTCAAACAAGCACTACTCCACACTGCACAGCTCGCACTGCACAATTACACGATTGTTCTGCCTGTGAGCGGTCAGTGGTGTTGTACATTAATGTAATGTAGCACGAAAGCCACAGTCCCAACTATCTGACTCCAGCCCAAGATGTGGGCTCCCTTCTGTCCCCTATGAGCTGTGACATTTACTGTGATAGGAAGTGTACACGCTGTATCTGGCTCTGCTTCCCATCTGCATTGGGTGGCCAGTAGCATTTTCTGTTTCAGTGGTGCCTTATGAATATTGAAGATTTTGAGGCACCTGAATACAGCATTAACAGAGGCTACAGAAGTACCCAACATTTCCAGTGCAGCACAGCAACTGTTCAGCTTAAAGTTTTTGTTGTAAGCCTGAGTTTCCTGGGGAGATTTTTGGCATGGAAAGTATCGACACAGAAGCCATGTGATCATCGGTGAAGCAAAAGCCTTGGTCTTGATGACATCCATGCCCAGTTCTGTAAGCAGAGGTGCTACTGTAAGCACTGGGATTCTGCCCAGTTTATTGTCTTCTTTCCTAGCAGATGAGCTGTCCCGACTTTATGCAGGTGGGGTTTATAACCAGACCTGTTTTGAAATGCACCTGGGAACAAACAGGGCCTTACTGAAACGTTCCCTGCAATGAGGGGACTTCAGTTGTCTTGAAGTTACTTGCTGGAAAATCAGACTATTTGCAGCGGTGCTGACTTGGCATCAGCCTTCCCTGTGGTGGCTGGCTTTTAAAGTTCTGAAAGGTACCTTTAGGTGGCTTACATTTACCTGGGGAACAGTGTCTGTCCTGTGATGCTCAGGCATGTTGACTTCACAAACCCAGTGTATTTTTGCCACAGCACGCAGCCGTACAGCACAAGCTGTGGACCTGCCATTTCTTACGTGCACTGATAGACATTTTGAGTGTATAAGGTGGCACGCAATAATTCTCTTTGATGTGCTTCCCACTTTTATCCTGTGTAGCAGTGCAGCTCTGACATGCTCCAGTCCTATATATTACGGCAGAGAATCCTTCTAGTGTTCCCCCTGCAGCCCTCTGTGCCTCTCCAGGAATGCCAGTACATGTTGCAGCAGCCGTGAGAAGGTGATCAGAGTTGATCACAGTTTATCACTGAATCCTTTTGTGGTCTAACTCGCCATTTTTTTCCTTCATATTTGCCAACATGCAGTCAAAAATGACACTACTGATTTATCAGAGAGATTACTGCAGTATTTTCAGAGATCAAAGTGACTTGGGGATGATGTGTTGTCAATATCTGGGTGCTTTATTATGTTTTTTATTATTGGCACCAAACGTTTTCCCTCAAATTTGTATGATAGCCATGAGAAGCACAGTATTTTCATAATGAGGTAGTGTCTGTATGATGGAGTGGTCACAAACTAATTCTTTTGGGAAGGCTGACAATTAGTTTTCAGCTCAGTTTTTCTTTTCCTTTTTCCTTTTCCTTTTCCTTTTCCTTTTCCTTTTCCTTTTCCTTTTCCTTTTCCTTTTCCTTTTCCTTTTCCTTTTCCTTTTCCTTTTCCTTTTCCTTTTCCTTTTCCTTTTCCTTTTCCTTTTCCTTTTCCTTTTCCTTTTCCTTTTCCTTTTTCCTTCTCCTTCCCTTCCTTTTCCCTTTTCTCTTCCCTTCTCTACTGTATTCCCTTGGAAAAAAAAAAGCTGTGATTGACAAGACTGCCAGTACAGGGCAGTAAGGAGAAATCATATGGAAGAATGTCGAGGCGGCAATTAGGGTGATACAGCATGACTGAGGTTTAAAATTGTGGGGCTGAGCTGATCCTTTGTTCTCTGTCAGCCCATGTGACCCGGGCACTCTGGCCTTTTCGATAGCTGGGGGAGTGAGGGAGGGTCGACTCTGTGTGTGGGTTGGCACGATGGCTGTGCTGACACACTGGTGCCAGCGTGGTGGCCAGGACAGACAGCTGCCTGGCAGCCATTCCTGTCCTGCCCTCGCTCACGCCAAGGGCTCTCACTGCACACCAGCCTGGTATTTGTGTGGGACACTCCTCGTTGTGCAGGCATAGCCATCCAGGACTCGGCTTTTATTAAGTTAGAGGCGTTATCAGAACAGTTGTAGTTGGCTGGTTTGCACCCTGGGGACAAGTTGTGGTTGTCCTAGGTATTTTCAGCACCCTGTCTGCTGTTGCCATGTATGACAGCGTTAAGTATCCGAATGTGTGAAGAATTCTTGTAAGACTCATAAATTAGGATATCAGCATACGTGTCATCAGTTTATTAAGCATGAGAAGTCTTTTAGATGCTTGCGGCTGCCAGTGTTAGTTGAAGAGCTGCCAGGAATTGTACTTCCATGTGGATACAAAAATGTGTATTGCTCATGTGTGTATTTCTGGGAGCAGTACCCTTGTTACCATTGTGAAGGTGGTTTAGAAGAGGTTTTAGCTACCCCCAAAACAATTGTGTTTTTTAACTGACTGCTTTTCTCAGTGTCCAGATGGCTTTCATTTCCATGCTGTGAGGCAAGGAGGGCAGAAATACGGTGTTTGTGTGTAATGGGATGGTAACATCACCTGTTTTGCAGGGGAAGAAAAAGAAGAGGAAGAGAGAAAAGTTGCAGGAATCAGCATCAGGTAGGCCATGTCCAGCTCTTAGTACTTGCTTCAGCTCTATTTCAGACACCAGGGCTCACGCCATTTAATTTTTACATGCTGCTCTCTAACACTTGCTTCTGACCGATGTTCTAAAAGATACTTTGAATGCAAGTCTGTACAAATGCACACAGTATGTGTTTCCTTTCCTTTCCGCCTTTCCTGACTGCATCAGCATCTGTGTCTGAAGTTACTCGTTGCGTGATTGCTGTCCTGCTTTACTTTAACTTTGCTTTTCTCCCCATCATCCTTAGACTTAACCTCTCAAATGTCGCGTGGGATTACTGGACGCTGGAAAGTTCACGCTGACCTTTTTGTAGCCGCTTTAGTTTTTATCAACTGGATTTTACATTTCTGTGTACACTAACAGCTGCCTGGTAGGATGGCTAAAAGCATCAGTGAGGTCTCCTCTTTGCCTTTAAAATACAGGAAGAGAAACCCTGTTTCCCCCAACAAAAATGGCTGGTATAAGAACCATGAAAAGAAAAACAAAAAAATAAAAACACACGCCAAAAAAAAAAAAAAGATGTTATGCTGTAGCAAACAAACTTATTTGGAATGTGCAAAAACTCTGTAACAGTAATTTGTTAAAGGAAAACAATCTTCTACAGGTACAGGCCCCAGAATGACAGCTGCCTACATCTGAAGCATGGTAAGAACATCTCTAAAGCTTTCCTGATAAAACTGATTTGTAAAATGAGCTTTCTTATCAATTTTATGCAATAGCATGAATTTAGCCAAAAGTGGCAGAAGTATCATATCCCAAAGCTAACGTTACTTTGGCTTCTGATGGTTTTTATACCGGCTATCTATTAGGTGTTCACCATTTCACTTCTTAACCTCAGTATTTCCAAACTGACCGTACCTCACTGACTCACTGCAGTCCGCCTGTAAAGCACGGGGTTGGGCTTATTAAGCAGTGCAAACCATCCCAGCTAGAGAAATGCTGCAGTTCCCAACGAATGGGTTGGAAGCTGGCTTCAGAGAGGGTTTTCTGTGCTGACACTGGCTGGCTGGACACACCATTTATTTTAATTGATTCACCTGTATACTAACAACACATCCGCTAAGAAAACGGGACCGTATTTCAGTTGTATCAAAAACGTCTCCCTTGATTGTACAGTGGTATTTTGCATTTTGGTGGTGTGGGGTTCTCTTTGTTGTCATTCCAGTGTGTGATTTCTCTCTTTCTATCACCTTTGAGGAGGGTGAAAGGAGTCGTTGTTACATATAAGGCAGTAACACTGCCGAGCCGGGCCGTGAGAGCACACAGTGCCACAGAGATTCTCATTTCTCACTATTTGTGTTGGAAGGCTGGTTCTTCTCCTCCTGTCAGTGAGATATGTTTTCTAGTAGGAATGGAGTTGTACGATGTGCAGGCCACATCATTTTAACACTGTGTCTGGGGATTTTTTTTTGCTGTCGTATCTGAGTTAATGCACAGAGATTAATTCAGATTAGAATACCTTTAAGTTTAGTGTGACAGGCAAAAACTGGAAAATGTTTGGTTTCATGGATGCGTTATGATTTGGGAGGGCTGCTTCGCCTGCACTGAACTTCTCTTGTTGGAGTCTCTTTGTTTGCATCTCCCGTAGTAGAGCATTAGTAGAAAGAGAAGATGAGCAATGTTTTGAGTATGTGGGCTTTCTTTTCTTTAACCTCCACATCCCTTCCTCCCTTCCGTTGAGTTCTCTACTGGTGTGGAAATTGTTGTGATATCTGTGTCTGTGTCCTCACGCAATGTGCACTGTGAAGCATGAGAATGGCAGGCATCTTCTCCCACTGACGGGGAAGGTGCTGTTGGCTCCATTTTGTGTGTGTCAGCGGCCTCACAAACGTTGCGCGCCAAGGGAGTGCTCTCTGCTAAGACATACAGATGTGCTCTAGCTGGAAGTAAAGGTACAGAACGAATTAGGGAACCTGAATCAGCCAGACTTCAAAGTAAACTTCTGAAGGCTAAGACTATTGCCCTTTGCAAGCCTAATCCAAGGAATGTTTTGCCCACAAGCGTAATATTTTACCAGGCCCACAGCAGAGCTGTTGTAGTCTTTACTGGATGGAGATGATAAAGTTTGGGAATGCCTTTCAGTGAGTGCAAAGTGGAGCTCTTGGAGACAGGAAAACATGGGCTTCCTTACTCGTATGGCTGGTGCAAGGAAGAGGAGGAAGGAGGTGGGAGGTCTGGGAAGGAGACAAGCATTCTGTTATCTGAGAAGAATCAGAAATGAGTAGGTGGCAAGACCAAAGAAAGAATCTCGAGATGCAGCACAAAGGAGATGAGCCAGGGCTGTAATTACGGTGACGTGAGAAGGATGAAATGGTGGGAGGGTTGTGTGGTGGGATGTTCAGAGGGAAGTAACGGAAGAGACATGCAAACAGAAATGATTTAAGAGACTGTGAAAGTTTGGGTTGTTGGTTTTTTTTTGGTCCGTGAACACTTCAGGACATAAGTGATTTTTAACACAGACCTCCAGCCAGCTTTTTGGCTTGCTTATCATTTGAGCCATGGAATCAAGATGGTAGCATTAAGTTGCTCCTCTTCTTAGGGTCGTATGTAACAGCAGGCTCCTTATGGCTTCACTGCTTCGGATTTAACTGAGCTCCACAATGCTTTCCAGCCTGCGTTTGTAAAAATGCTTTAATATTAAGAGAGTTTTAGGAATACTGTGACCTGGTAGGTACTCCAGCCCTCGCTAACTTACCCTGGGATACTCCAAAGCACGTGGTCATTCTTGAAGATCTGCAGGACTGTCCCCTTTTGTCTTTGGTTCATACAGCCCAATGTGATAGTGCATATAGTGCTCAAAATAACTTGCATTTGTTGAAGAAGTATCTCTTACTTTTCATCTCCTGGAGTTAACTGAGAGTAGCACAAGACCAGACAATGGTGTTTGTTCAGGAGAGGCCAGGAAGAAAGGAAGATGAAGAGAGGTAAGACGATATAAAGACTGCCTGTTGAGCACCTTTCAGAAAGGTGGGGTGATTTTTTTTTTTAAGACAAACTTGTAAATGCGAGAAGTTTTATGTCAGAAGCGATGATTTCTGATTCCCCTATCTGATGAGACCTTTGAGAGGAAAAACTGATACTTTAGCATCTCATGGCTATTTGTAAATCACTGAGGAAGTCCAAGAGTGCTAACAAAAATCCCCCTGATCATGAAACAACATGGAAATAGTTAACTTTTACTGACTGTTGATGTAGGGCAGTTGGAAAAAGCACATCTTTTGACATATGGCAGGATGCAATTGGAAAGTCCTCGCAAGCTACATTATTTAACACTGCATTTTGGCATATCTTCAAGGGCTAGAAAGAGTGATAGAGAAGTGTAATAGACATTTGAAAACCTGAGAGAAGTGTATATGTGGCTTGCAAAATGCAATGACAATTAGGATTTAGATTGGCAAAGTTTTCAAAAACAAGGAAACCTGACTAGTGCTGATTTAGAATCAGAAGCACTTAGAAGGATCAGATTAAGAATGTTTAACTTTAAACAGTGAATAATCTGTAATGTGTCAAGTCTCCTAGATGGAAATTAAAGCCTCAACTCCGTGCAGGAGAAAATTTGGATGGTGTCGTAAGAAGAAATCTATGGTTGGTTTGTCTTTTGCTTAAGAGCTAGGTTGTGAAACAGTGTAAGGTGGACTGATCTACAGCCAGCGTATGCTGTGGAAAAGAACCATCTGATGACTGTGGTTGTAGATGACTGTGGGTTTCTGGCCACTGGCCTAGAGAAGAGATGCACAGGGGATGTGTTACCGTGTTTTCTGAGGCACATGCCTAATATCATGGCTTGCCCAGTGCTCTTGAAATTGCTGCTTGATGTTTGTTTGACTTCAGACTACTCCTGCTCCTATCCATAGCCCTTTACTGTTCAGAAACTTTACACAGCATGGAGAAGTCAAGTGTCTGTGGTGACGGTGGTGCAGGGACACATCCTGATTTGCTTTGAGATACAGATGTGATGACCCATGTTTCCCTGTTCCCTCTTCTGCCTATAAACAGAGGTCTTCAATATAGACAAGAGGGCTGGAAAGAAATGCTGCAAATGTGTGACCTTCTGTCTTGTGGGAGAAAAGCAAAAAGTGCACCTCAGCAGTAGGACCTTCCCATGTCCCGAGCAGGATTAACTGTGACTAACTACTACTAAAGGCAATTAGTTGGCCGCTTCCCCCCTCAGACTGTATGACTACTACAACACAGCATCTTTCAGGAGTTAAAGTGACCGGCACAGACGTGGCCTCTTTGACGGTTAATGCTGCATGAAGCTTCTCTCAGCTTCAGAAAAAGTCACAAGAGGCATTTGGGTGATGCTGGCTATGACAAACATGTAATTGCTCAAGAGCTGGAGGAATTGATAGAAAGGAAAATGAGGAGAGTTAAAAACAAAGAACGTTTGGATTTAAATACTAATATTATCAAAGCGGTTATCAAATTCTCGAAACTAAGTTCACTTCAGCCTTTCAGAAATTTTCAAAGACAAGGGGTAGACGCAGGGCTATATATATGCCCTCCTGCAATTAATTCCAACCTAATGCTGATCCGACCATTCTTTCAGGCTCTCTGACCCCAAGAAAAACACCCAAAGGAAGGCCGCCTTCTGTTTGCATGGCAGGTACAGAAAGGCACTGACACCTGCTGGGAGAGATGTGGCAGAGCATATGCAGTTCCCCCTTTTTGTTTTCCAGCCTGTGAAGCATGGGGGGTGGAGGGGGGCTATGAAGGCAGTTTTGGAGCAGAACGTTTTCTGCCAGCCAGCACAGACACTAGATGGACAAAACAAGAAAACACTGCAAGAACTTAAAAAAATGTTAGTTTTTGCAAGCAAAGGGTGTAACACGGTCAGCTACAAAGTCAGCATTTCCAATTTTAAACTGGCAAAGTGCAGAGGTAGGTAACTCAGCAGGTGAATGCCCAGAGCCTGTTCGTTTTGCCTGTGTGAGTTGCAGATGCTGCTGTGAAGTCAGAGATTCTTGGAGTTCAAACTCAGTCACATTTACAAGAAGTTAAACAGCAGTATCATTTCACTTCTGAGGTGTTAGCAGTAGGAGGCTTGGGCTAGAAAGAAGGAGTAGTATTGTTCTAACACCCTTCCTGTGGGATAGGGTGGGGACGGGGAGCAGACCACTGAGGCACCATTCTTCTCAGGCTGAAAACTACGTAAGTTGGTGGATTTAGTAAACTTAGCACCAGCCCGAGGATTCTGAGGTCATGAGAAAACTACAAAAGCAAAGTATTCCATAAAGAAAACCGTAAGATTTTGGAATGTGGTTGTATTCCAAATGAGAACAAAACCTGAGCATTCTAACACTCATCTCTGTATTGTGTTTTCACTTTGTGGTGTAGTTACGTGAAATAATTCAAAATGAGCGATTGATGCGTTGTTACAACGCTGTCAAAAGTCTTTCCCACTTGAGACTCTCTTTACATGAAGTCTGTCCTCTCACTCAGCAGAACTGTATTCACATACAGTTCTGTCAAAGCTTATCTAGCAAGCTAGCAATGTTTTGTGTCTGTCAGCCTGGCTTTCAGAATGTGACTGAATTGAGGAGGTCTTTTGATATACATGAATGCAAAATCACCCATCCCAAAGACAAAAAACTAAAACCAAGAACAAGCCTAAACCAAAGACTTGCAGATTTTGACACTGTAGAAGTCACTGCTAGTACGGCCCATCTTCAGTACCATCAGTCAGTTCCTTAATCCTTCACTGTAAGACTTCTAATGCAAGTTATCTTTAAGATCTCTGACCCTTTACCCACTTGGTAAGGCTGTACTGTATAAAAATGCTGAAAGTGTGCAGATTAGAAAGCTCACAGCGGGACAAGCTGAAGCACTGCTGTCTGGACAGATAAACATGAGACCAGCAGCCAGTTGGACAAAATACACTTTAGTCCAACCCTTCAGGACACCAGCTTTCTGCCATAGTAGGCTCCATCACTTGTAGATGCTGGAAGCACCCTTACCCTGGTAGTGCTGCCCTACGAGGGTGTGACTGTAGAAGTCAGTAACACTCCGGAAGATGTTCTGCTTATGTCTCTTACCTTTGGTCGTATAAAATGGACTATTTGTTTGATTCTATCCATACGTTAGCAGATTTAAATATTGAGACTGTCTTTCTTGTACAGTACAAACTGGAACCTGTGTTCAGTTGCAGCAGAAAAGTTGATCTACGAAGGAAAGTTTGAGTATGTTGTTTCTGTTCAAAATTCTCACTGACAGGTTAAAACTGCAGTAACAGTTTCAGTGTCCCTACAACATACAGATCTCTCTTCTCAGCTCTTAGTCTATAAAATAAACAAGGTGTGGAGGATTTTCTTTAAAAACAAACAAAACAAAACAAAACGAAAACCACAGGCACCAAGTCCTGGCTAAATGTCTTTCCTTCTCCTTGGCTCTTTAACATTTATAGTTCTATGATTTCTTTATAGAGAAATGAGATGTGAGGGGTTCATTTAATTCATTCAGAGAGCAGAAAAGCTTCATCTCAATCTTCTGAGTGTTTATAATAATGATACAGAAGGGCACAAGCCTATTTTTTCTTCCCTTGCAGGTCACTTTTAGTATATCTACAGATCACTTTTTGTGTATCTTCTTTAAGAAGCTGCTGGAGATTGCTGTCTTGGGGTAATCTGTTTTTTATTACGCTGAACCTCCCCCCCAACAGGAAAAACGTGTCGTGAGCCTTCTAGCATGAGATCGTAGCTCAGTGATAGTGCTTCTAGTTTCACACTGCCTACACAGGGGGCCTTTGATAAGAACCACACCTGCTTTGGCATCGCTGAGTTCAGCTGAACAAAGCAGGAGCTGCAGAACACCTGGGTGTCCCTGGTGCCACACCAGCCTGCTCGAAAGAGCTCTCTGACCCACTGGAGTGGGACCTCTTCCGTGAGCTACTTAAGTGCATCTGAAACACAAGTGGGCAGTTTGTTGACGGACCCCTGCTCACAGTTACCAGCAATGGGCTGAAGCTAACAGTAGCAAGTGGGAGAAGAATCCTCCCCCCCAAAAAAACAACCAAGCAGAAAACCTTACAAGGACATAACCTCAATGTGGCAGTAGCTGTTGCACTTTTAAGGTACAGTTTTTTCTAATATCTTCGGGAACAAAGGCAGCTTAAAGAAATGCCTCTGCTGCCTGCTGGCACCCAGCTCTCGCCGAGGGCTTTTTCCTCTCTCCCGTAGGTCTCCAGCCATGTGCTACAACAGCCTGACCCTGCAGCAAATCGGATTACTGAAACAACTGGGGTTTTGCTGGGAGGTGTTTTTTTGTTTAGAAACAACAAAGGTTGTTGGAGTGTTTGTTTTTGTTTGCCCAGAACATTTCAAGGCTCTGGTTTAGGCTAACCCCACAAACCATAGCCCAGCTGGGCAGGAAGAGGAGCAGACGGCAGTGCCTGAACCTCTGTGCAGCTCCACTGTAAGGAGCATACAAAGGGGCTTCACAAACAGAGGGAACCTTTCAGATAAATCATGGCCTCGTTTTGCGTACTCAAGTTTCGGGAGCACTGGATCCATGCTGGCAGTAAGTCGAACATGTTCATTTGGGACTTCAAAAGAAAATGAGTTTCCGTTGTCGGATCCCTGAGCTTGCCACGTTGTTTGAAGTACTGCATTAAAACCCAGGTTTGGAGACTGGCTTTTCTTTTTTTTTTAGTACATGTAACTGCTGTCGTCTTGCATCGTTTTACAACTGCATGAGAACAACCTGTGCTGAGGGAAGGTGCAGGAAAAAAAAAAAGGCCTGGTTGAAAACTTTTATTTTCTCTTGCCTTCTGTGAAGGGCTAGATATCTCACTCAGCACATTCCCCCATCCAGGCCCAGAAGCTCAGCTCTCTTCCGTAACATCTGCTGATTAGCATCACTTGGATGAATCTGCATAATCCCCTCTCCCTTGTTCTACCAAATGGAGAGGAGTGAAAAATCATGGGAGAAGCGAGGGGAACTCGAGACCCTTGCAGACCCAGCCTTCAATCCATCTCATTTCCAAGCGTGGGGAGGAATTCTGACCCCCCTCTGGTGCTCTTGCCCTCAGCTGTTGAGCCCAGGCTTGTTAGGACACTTTATTTTTACAGTAGTGATTCCCGAAATGCAGCTGTATCATTTCAATAGTGAGGCTCTTCTTGTTACACTGAATTTTTTGTTGAATTTTATTTCTGTTTCTTACTCGAGGAGGCTGGATTTTTCTTTCCTCCTGCAGTCAGATGTACAGTGCAAACGGCACAGACAGTGCCTCCTATTGTGGCTCAGGCTCAAGGCTTCACATATGTAAAATGTGACTTGCAGCACTTTCTTTGAAGCCTAACCGCAGCCAGGGAGCTGTAATTGCAGTCTTTGATTGCGCCGACTTCGCTTGTGGATTGGGCTTTGCTAGGGCATGCCTTGCTTGGCCAGACTTCAGCTACAGCCCCCCAGTGAAGCCTTAGATGTGGGAAGTCTTCAGTCTCCTCAGCTCATGCCTGTGGTTTCTTGAAAAGAATCCTGATTTGACCTGTTTTATATCTGTAAGGCAACACCGTCGTCATTCCTATTTTTTAGGTATTACTTGGTTTATCAGCAGTGGAAGCAATTTCCAGCGTGTAGCTGTAATGAGCAGCTGGGAAAAGGCTGGGTTCTAGATGCTGTTTTCAGGATAGCCACTGTGTAATTTTCTGTATTGCAGCATCTGCCTAGAAACAAAAATATTTGGGGTTTCTCTCTGTGCCTGACCCCTTGCAGATTTCCGTACTATCTGCAACCTCCCTCTTGGAAAGGAGGCGAAGGGAGAGGTTGTGGAAAAGAGGCAGCAGCTGCCGACGGGGTGTTTGGATGGAGAGAGAGAAGTGCCGGCCGCTGGAGGAGAAAGCCGAGGGCCAGAGCAAGGCCGCAGCCGTTATTTTAACCTCCTGACTTCAAAGACGGCTTGCTGGTAAGGGAAGGGGGGAGGAGGCAGGGAACCATCTCAACAGAAGAGCATTTCATTTCCTTCGGTGAAGTAGACATTCCTGGCTGCTAATGGGGAGTAGCTCTGAATCACAGCGCTTGTATCAGACTGCTGCGAACTGTTGGCCTGGCGCCTCAAGGCCATTCCTCAACAGGAAGCTGAATGTTTTCGTGTAAGACTGAGAGGAAAACCTTCCCAGGAAGAGCAACCTGGACCAAACCTTTGAAAATCTGGGATGAAAAGGCACAAAATAAATATAAAGCTGCAGGGTGCTCTCCCCAGTGTTCCTTTGCTGTTTGCTTGGCCTCTCTTTCGTGCTCCTTGGAAAGGTAGAGCCCTTCGTAGCTCTTTGATCCGCATGTGTTACGGAGCACTCTGCTACTTCGTTTTTATTTATTTATCTAATAATAATAATAAAATAAAAAAAAAAAAAAAAAGAGAAGCAGGAAGCTCAGAAAGCTTTTTTTAGTTGGGTTTAGGGCTGGTTTTATGAGGAAATAGGAACTGAATTAGTCAGTGTAGACCACCTCTGTTGAAACCGCTGGTTTTCCAGTGAACTTTCAGCTGTGCTGTTTTAAGAGGCCACAGCAGCTTTAAATGTCCTTTTGTGGCTACCAACAGCAGGTGAAAGTCATTCACTACATACCAGGAGATGGTGGTATTTGGGGGAAGAGTGTCTGCCTTCAAATTAAAGCTGCGCAGTACAGCTTAATCTAAAGCTCATCCTTGCTCCTTCTACCTTCGTAGCTAAACTTCAGATTTTCCCTCCACTCAAACTAACAGTCAGCAGGGTGGCATCTGCTGAGGAGTCAACTTATTCGGTAAGATTTTGGGTTCTCATCCCGTGCTCACTAAAATCAGAAGGTCCAGAATCAGATTTGGAGGTTTTCTACCCTGGAGCACGTTAGCCTGCACAACTCCTTATTCAGTGGCAATACTCAAACCAGTATGGGAAAAAGTGCCGTGTTACAATGGCCTACGCTCAAGCCACAGGGCATGGGGGCAGGGGGTGGGACTCAGTTACAAATGGCCCTTGTTTAAGTACTACTGCTATAATATTTGCTGATTGTTACTGCTTGTGGCTCTTACATGCTTGGTCAGTCTATTATGATTATCTAACAGAGTGCACGCAGTTGGCAAATTCTGGTAACAGAACTTTAGAGTTGTGGTTTAAATGAGTCAGTTTCTTCATCAACTTGTTCTGTCTTGCCTTGCATGATTCGAGGTGTCAGCAGTGCATCTTCCCGAAGCATTTTGTGCGTCTCACCTTCTCCACTGAATTGCATTCCTGTGCTAATTTTGGTCATTCCTTAAAGCTGTTCCTTGGCCTGCCCGCTTGGCAGTCAGGTAGTTCCTGGAGGCCTAAAGGCTCACGTAGATTTTTGAGATACCGCTAATCCCAAGACCACGCATCCATCTGTGGAAAAGGCCTGACTCACCAGGCAGTCCCTGGGTGGGGGCCCTGTTACAAGGCAGTTGTCTGGGTCAGAAGGGCAGGGAGGCGACTGAGTCAGCGGTTGCATAAGTCAGCTGATGTAACCCAGAGACCTAGTGCTGAAGAACAGTGCTTCTCTGCAGGGAAGGATCGATAGCTACAGGCTTGCACTACTGGCCTTTTCACGTGGGGCAAGAACGAGGCCCAAGATCGTAGCGAACCGCACTGCTGGGTAAGAGGCCTGATGGCTGCACGCAGCTGGAAGATGTACCCTGCCTCGCTGAAGAGCAGAATGAATTCTTCTCAGCATAGTATCGCTGTTCAGTAAGCTTCTCTCACTGCATTCCTTGGCCCAGCTGCTTACAGAAGACAGTGTTGCTTCATTTCTTACAGAGCAGAGCTTGAGGCTCTGAACTAGCGGTTTAATTGACCTTAACTGCTGTACTAAGTGCTAACGCCTGAGGATGTCTGATTTTGTGGCAGGTATCTGGGTCAAATGTTGTAGATAGATACATTAAATCCACTACAAAAAGGAATTACTTATGTAATATGCTGAACATCTAAAGAGCTTTAAAAAATGCTTTCTAGTTGTGGAGGACATCTCCTTAAGATCCAAAGTGCTCTCCTGCACGAAACAAAACCGTGAACAATCCTTGCAAACTTCAAGCAAGTGCAAATAGCAATGCTCTGCACTTGACTGGGGCAGTGCAAACGCACATCCCAGTCTGTACTGTAACAGTCACCCCATCACTGTATATTTCCCACAGGACAGCTTCTTTGAAGGACTTATTAAAAAAAAAAAAAAAAAAAAAAAGTCTCACATAGTCTTTATCTCTGTCTCTCCATTTTTCTCCTTCCCTGTAGGTGGGAAAAGAAACGCTTTCTCAACTTGCAAAGCAAAGGCGGCGACACCAGGACCCCTGCTGGAGATGGAAGCTTGTTAAACCCTAGGTGTGTCCTTCATCCACACAGACCACCCCCAAGGAGTCTGTCTAGGATGTCATTCACCCTGATGTCACTGCTAAAGACACTGAATCATAAAGACAATCACTGCCAAAATCCTTCACTATCACGAGGTCCAGCCCCGATATAAATAGAGCAAACAAGCTCCTGGGTCAGCAGAGCAGCTTTTGTCTTCACCTCTGCCTTGCACTCTTAAGCCCTCGTCTCATCTGTGTCCATGTTGAGTCAGCAAACAAAGTAGCGTGGCTGTCTCTGCCTGCTTCAGCCAACAGAGTAACTTAGAGCACCGCTGCCCCATACAGCACGTCGAGGAACGGAATCTGCCTGGACCAGGATGACACACTCAAAACTTCTTTTTATTTAATGGTGCGACAGGATCAATTTTGGTTTTAGCTTCTTTAAGAAACTTGAATGCTTTTATATTTTAACTTTTAGTTTGTAATTTCCTTGGTGTATATTTTACTAGGTATGAGCTTTTAAACAACTGTCAAAAATCTGAACTACTTTTTAAATAAAGGGGTTTATTTTCCTTTTTTTTTCTTTTTTTTTTTTTTTTTTTTTTTACCTGACAGAAGAAAAGCCTGTATGGAAAAAGGTGGCTTTTTTGTTAAACTACTTGTAACAAATAGTGGCCTCTCAGTCTATATAATACAGTGTCATATAGAACTAAATAAATGTAACAACAGTCAGCTGGTCAGTAGCCATGTCAGTCTTGCATCACCTCCTCTGTAAACATAAGCAATACATCCAGCAGATCTGACTGCAGTGAGTTCTCCTTCTCACCCATTGCCCTTCTCCTTGTAAAAAGCCCAGCACTTGAATTATTACTTCAATTGTTCTGTATTTGTATCTGTTTTTGTTAGCCTGTTAGTGGGATTTTATGCCAGTTGTTGAAATGAGCATTGATGTACCCATTTTTTTAAATAGTAAGGCACAGCCTTTGCCAAAAATACTGTCAACCAATTTTTTTATTTTATTTTTTGTCATTCCAGTTTGAGTTAATGTGCTGAGCATTTTGGGTTTTTCTGTTTGTTTTGGTTTTTTTTTGTTTTGTTTTGTTTTTTTAATAAAAGCTTTGTAATAAAACAAAAGTCAAGTGTCTGGCTTAAAAAGAAATGAGTCACACCTGGAAGAGATGAATCCCTAGAAAGCAGATGCAAGCCCACAAAAGTGCAGTTGCTTCTAAGGCTGCAGGCTTTTGGCCCAGTGTCCCCATGTGGGGCTCAGTGTCCCCATGTGGGAGATGCACCGTTTCTACTTGTCTGCCTGGAGCTTTTTTTCCTGAAAAGAGCAGGAATCTCATTTTGAACCAGGAGGAAGGAGCTGGTAGCACCAGTGCTCTTCTGCTTCACAGCTAGAATATGCCCAACTAGGAACACCAGGCTCCTACAGTTGCTCCCTCTATCTCCATTTTCCTACTAGAAGTCTCAGTGAACGCAGAAGTGGTTTTAAGCTGACGGTGGATTCCCCTCTTTCTGGATGCCATCCATGTCCATGTAAGGAGTAGGAGCCTATACTTGAACGTCTTACTGCTTCCTAAGTTTGCTAGCCATTAGGGAGAGGAGCACAACGCAGGGCAGCAGCATGGCCTGCCTACTGCTAATGGCAACCATGAGGCACCCCTGCATCAGCAAGCAGCCCTCTGCACTCTTCAAACACGTGTTTCAGTCTTTCCTCCTCCACCCACTACCAGTGATTTGCCTCACACCTCTCCCCTTTGGTTCAGGGACTGGTGTTTCACAGCTCTGAGAGCCAGACAGGGTTGCCACACTCCTACTGAAGGACTTCAGGTGTTGGGGTGGGGAACAATACTGTCGCCATAGGTAAGCTATTCCAGTGATTGGTGAACACCACTATAAAAGCACTAAGCAGGTATGCTTATTCAGCTTACAGTTCTGTCTTGTATCTGCTTTGGTGTAGGCCTGGCCTGAGCCAAGCCTGCACTACAAGAAGTTACACTGGTGTGTAACTATAGAAGCTTTGTCATTAGGATGTTTACAACTGACTCTAAAACTCTGCTGCATAAGAAGAAATTTCATGACTGACAAAGTAATAAGACAGCTTCCTTTTGAACCAGCATGCACCACACACAAACCCGATCGTACGAATGTGGCCAACGTGTTACTCTGTGTAATATTTATTTCCAGCAACTAGTGATTTCTTTAAAGGAGTGACCTGGCAAGGGAATGCTCTCAGACAGCAGGAGAAAAGATTTGGAGAACAGCAGCTACATGCTGCAGTCTCTCAGGACACAGCTCTATTCCCGTCTCTGTCATTTATCCCAGCTTTTGCCGAAAATCTGTTTGGTTGTCAGTTTGGGGTTTGTCTTTTTTTTTTGCTTTTGGGGTTTTGTTTGTTTGTTTAAGGGGAAAAAAAGCAAGTACTTTAGTGCTGGAATAGTTCTACATCGAGAATGAGTGCAACAAGTTCTTTAAATTGCATGTTCCAAAGATAACAGTTCTCTTTAAAACACAACTACCTTATTTAGTTATTGGAACAACCTCATTTTTGGGGGGGCTATTTAAAAAGCCACTTACCCATTTTGTAATAAAATAAAATAAGATGTTCCCAATAGAGAGGTTAGCTGTAAGTAGCAAGCTGTCCAAATGCACTACATAGTCACCAGTTGCCTGTCTTGTGTTTGAAAGATCCTTCAGCTCCAGCAGTGAAGGAGAAAAAGAACTCAGGAGCTAAAAATAACATCTCTGCTGTTAACATAGGATGAGCGAGCACCGTGTGTTGGACCCATTCACAGATCAAAGACGTTTCCCATAATAGCGACTGCTGAAAAGGTGAACTGATATGCAAAGCTCACAGGAGAGCACCTGAAAAAAGCTAACCACGCTGTCCTGGAGTACCTTCTGTGACCCGGGTCAGCAGACAACTGACCTGAGCCCTCCCTGTGCTGCTCCAGCTTGTCCATGGAGACACTCAAGTTAGCAGAAATGGCCCCACGATGATGGTGTGGTTGACTATTCCAGAGCTTCTGCACACATGGTACAAACCCACCCTCTCTCCCCACACTCTGTCCTGTGCGCTGCACATCTGGCAGGCACCACAGCCAGATCCACACAGGTAACAGCACAGGTATTCCCATTCATAAGCACAGAAGATACCCTGGTAGCTAGGAAACACATATCCTCCGCTCACTGAACAAAACAGAGGGACAGAGACACAAAACTGGGCAGTTGAGTCAGAACTGTTCATGGCTAATAAGGCCAACACCACCAGATGATCTGGCTCCTCAGGCTTCTAGATCACTTGGACAAGAGCCATTTCCCTTCTGTTATATAAAAGAACAATGTCCCCAGGCTAACTTTGGTTCCTTTTACAGCGAGAGATGAGAGTCACCAATTAAACTTACAGGGACTTTCCAGCTCTAGAGGAAGTATCCGCTACTGCAGTTTGTTGGATTAACAAACAGAACTGGCAGTAAGTTAGCTGCATGAGTCACACTTCAACGGCTAGGTGAATTTGCAGCAAACGTAGGAGCTTAAGGACCCAATCATTTCCCAGTGCTGTATGACAACAGAATCCAGAGCATCAATCACCCATACTCCTCTGAAACCACTGCAACACACAACGCTTTGAAGCAACCCTTCCGTTTTCTGGTGGCCTCCCACTCTGATCAGCAAAGCAGCTAATTACGCTAGAGCAAGACAGGCAGAAAATGAGGGACGCTGCAGTGATTAAGAAATACCCAGTTACTTCAGAAAGCAACTCAGCAGTCCTAGAAAAACAGATGCATCTGCCACTAATATTGGAAACGAACCTTTTAAGCACCAGCTTCCAGCCAGGTCAAAGAAAGAGCTAGAATTCTGCTCTCCATCCTACCAGGTAAATACCCGTACCTTGACTGCGTGAGCTTTAGATGCCATTTTCTCTCTGGCTGGCACACTCCCATGACAACCATAACTTCAGTGAGTTGCAGAAGCAAGATGTGCTTGGAAGAGATAACAGCCACTGCTTACCTGGCCTGGGATACTAAGGTTTTTTCCCTGTGAGTGATGTGCTATAAAATACACGGTGATAAACACACAGATCCCACCTCCTAGAAACCTACAAGTGAGTGACAGGTCTGTTCACCCCTCTCAGCTATGGAATTCAAATGTGAACCAGCAGAGCTAGGAGTAAAGTTTCACATGCCCGAAGAGCGACTCACCCAAAGAACTGGTCTGTCCTGCTCACTGTGCTGAAAAAAAGTAACTATGCTGAAGTATATATATATATATATATATATATACGCACACACACACACACTTTTTTTTTTTTTTTTTTAAGTATGAATTTACTGAAACAGAATGGCAACTAGATTTCTCAGTGTCCAAGCAGTTAATTCCCTCTTTCCTCTGGTCCACTCCGCTCCTGCTCAAGGCTTTCCGTCCTCCCATTTCTCCCTCATCTTTCACTGGCCCCTCTGCTCCCACCCTGTCTTCACGGGCAGCTGGGATTTCTCTGCTGAGAAAACAGTACTGCTAAGAGCTCTCTTCCATCGGGAAGCAGCCTATCTTTTCCAGTGACCTGATTCTGTGTTTGCTTGGAGCACAAAAAGATGGACTTCAAAGTTAGCACAGGTCTAACACGTAATTCTGTATCTTCATCCAGTCCAGTTCAGAAATAAATACCATTTGAAGACAGAATGGGCACCACTGTCTTCTTAAGTCAGTTTAGGAAGAGGATTCCCTGGAAGCATCCCAGGGATGCTACTTCCTTAGCTTACAGATACGTTGTGAGGATCAGATACAGTTATATATAGCTAGTGTAAACTGCAGATAGAAAAAAAAATACACAACATTCTAAGTGAGATGCATACAACTGAATTACGAGATTAGTTACAACTATTACTGCACAGTTAAATAAATATGAACTATATTCATCATCCCACACAACACTTCAACTGACCTCCCTCCAATGCTGTTCTGTTCACTTTGCCATTTTGGCCTGGGAGTTACCTCACTTCTAGAAGTGATGGAAACGACTCCTGGGATGGTAAGAGAAGGGAGTAATACTATGGCTACGGATTTAACTGTCTTCTGTTGTAGCATTACTCTTCCAAGAACCCAGGGAAGTGTGGATACAGACTAATAGGCAAAGCAATTTTTTTCAGCTCTAAACCTGTGCAAATAATCTTGTAGAGTATTACTCTGGTCTTAAAGCAAATGTTTCTTCTAAAACAATCAAACATCCTTACAAATTTAGATCCAAGTTAACAATACTGGCTTCAGTTCATAGATTTGCCAGTTTAGCGTCAACAATAGCTTTTAGCCTTAGCCAAAAATAAAAAGCAAAGCCTGCAAGGATGAGAAACACTTCCTCCTCAGTTCCAATTAATGCTTAAAAAAAAAAAAACAAAAAAAAAACACACACACACACAAAAAAGATGGTATCAGGAAAACTACTCACGTGCAATTAACAGCATCTTTTTACCCACCTTGTATTCCCATTTTTAAATGAGAATTTACCTGACTAGCTTTCAGAATCCAGAGCCTCGTGCAAATCAGCTCTGTATGAAGCTCTGACCCCCTGTAGCCTACTATATCTTTTTTTTTTTTTAGGCACTCTGAACATTACTCATGTGCTTAACTTGTGCTGCTTAGGAATCTCACCCTAAACTGCAAAGAAAACAGAGCTGCATCAGTTGAAAGGAACCCATTAGTCCCGTTGTCATCGGAGAAATGCCTGTCAGAAACGTATTTCAGAAACTCTTTAGAGAAAACCAACAATTAAAAAGGCCTTTGAAATATAAATGCAGTCTATCTTACACCTGCTTACATTTGCAGCTTTGTAGGATTCTAAACAGCAGGTCTCAGAGTGAATGTAAAGAAAGCAGTTGAAGATGCCAGTGGTTGGAGTGCTGCAGACCGGCTCAGGGCACCCTGCACACCAAGGAACCAAGGATGGTCACAGGCCATCCCATTACCTGCACCAGCCCTTCCAGCTGCAGCGCAGGCCAATCTCTGTGCATGATCCAGAATCCCACTTATCATAAATGTGTGGTTTGACCAATTTCCGTTGCACAGGCATTCAACAGATTTGAGTACACAACGATAACTAAGCAAAAAAAAAAAAACAAGGAGTGGGGGGAATATTTGGTGCTAATTCACCACATGCAAATTCCAGCTGTTTTCTGGAGACCTACCACCAAGCATACACTTCTTCCCAGAGCTCAGACAGAACCTCTAGCTGGTGAAAGTGGTCAATCCACAAGACTTTTGCTGCCAAAGTGAGGACTCTAAATGGGGAGTTTGGGTTACTAATGACAAAAATTCTGCATTCTTTCACTAGCAAATACCGTAAGGGCTTGGGCATTTACAGAAAACCACCCCAGAAGTGGTTGCTGGCAGAAAAATGGGACCAGAATAGCAGAAGCTGTTACCAGGCAGGGCAGATACGCACCAAACAAAGCAGCAATGAACAACAGGCTTGGAAAAAATCCTGTTATCTGGCAGCCTGAAGCAGCCAAAGTAAGCGACAAGTTCTTTAGAGCTCGCCAAGTAAAAACCTTGTGCTAAAATATCCTCCTGTGCCCTGGCCCAACTGAAGCATCAAACCCAAGGCAGGAAACAAAACC
Source organism: Oreortyx pictus (assembly GCA_036925125.1). NCBI lineage: Eukaryota > Metazoa > Chordata > Aves > Galliformes > Odontophoridae > Oreortyx > Oreortyx pictus. Next base: position 51,107,469 of record JAUPFR010000005.1, on the reverse strand, counting down.
TGCCATCGCGCCCCATTTTGATGCCTCACACTACCACTCAGCAAAGGAACAGTTCCTTTAACAAATAAGTTTGGTGTTGTACATGATTCCTACCTTGAAAGAAATAAAAAAATCCAGCCTGCTAGACAGCTTTACTTACAGTGCAGGTTTCTGGGCTAAGAATGTACACAAGTAACACTCCGTGTTCCATCACGCCACACAGCACGCAGAGAGAAAGGCAAACACTTTGCTAGAGAAAAGCAAGCATCTGCAGTCTAACACAAGCTCTCCAATCTCTTTGTGAGGAGAATAATTATTCTTTAAATAAAAAAAAAAAGCTCGAAGTGCTTTCCCAAAACAACAGCAGATACAACATGTACTTTCCCATGGCTGCTCACCTGCTCATTTATTCCAAGGAACAGCCCATCACCTTTACGTTACTGCGAGGCACACACTGATGGTGCTGCCTGGAGATCTCAGATCTCAACACTGCACTGCAATTCATAAGTTACACAACAGATGATTTGCTAATACCTACATCCTCTGGCATCTATTCTTCCGAGCACAGGAATGCATTACTTTGAGTCAGCTTACACCTAACTCATTTTCAGGCTCTACTGACCAGAGACTGGCTCAGCTGGAAACACACAGGACTTTTAGTCAACAGGATGACTCTCTGGGCAGGCACACTTGAAATACCTGCTTTTCAGATCCTCTTTCTAATTGCAAGTAGAGCTTTAACCTGACGATCACACCTCTTTACACTTAGTTTGATAGAGAAAGATGCTTGCTGGTTCTTCTCCAGATTAACAGTAAGTAATTTAAATCTGCAGAAAAGACAGACTGACAGACCTTCATGTTTCAGAGGTATCTGAAAGTCTGAAAAGAGCATTAACCACAGAACAAGCACTGGGGGAAGAAAAAATAACCAAATAGGACATTAAGAAAACAAACAAACAAACAAACAAACAACTCTGAATCTTAATTTGAAGCCACAACCATGTTTTGCAGACACATTATTCGCCCTTGGAGCACTGGGCTGGTAGCACTGGATCTCTGGCAGAGCTGAAGATCCACTTGCTAGGTGCTGGAATTAACTTCAGTCTCATTAATAGTCAGACATTTATAACAACTGGTTTTGGAAGAACATTTGCATTGTCATTTCAAAACTAACGGGTTAGATGGCCTGGGGAAAATATCTCAACTTGTCTTAAGAAAGAAAAAGGATCCTTGTTCATGCTGTTTCCTGTAGCTGCTAAGTCAACACTTCTTCCTACTGTGTAAAATAAAGACATAGGTTCACAAAACTCCCATCTGGACAGAGCTAGGCTATTCACTTCAAAGCAGCTACTCATTTCCAGGGGATAAGCTACATCAAGAGGTGATTAACATATATCAAGTTCTTGGACAACTCTGTTTTCTCAACTAAATTTTTACCCAGCTGATGTTCCACAAGTCTCCTCAGCAGAGGAAGAAGGAAGCAACATCTACTTTTTACTGTGACCCACACAAGTCAGAAGGCTTCCGTGCACCTATTCCATACACCAAGTTGATATCCATATTATCTAAGAAAACTAATCTCTTACAGCAACAAAAGGAGCTCCACAATTTTTGCGAACACAGACTCAGTTAAGAACTCTGGACTTCTACACTCAGCAACAGGCATCTGTTACTGTTGTTCCACATACAAGTGGTACTGCACCCAGTGCCTTTAATGAAGAGTGTTTTGTTTGTTAGACCATAGCCAAATGTTACCTTCTAAACTGCACTTAATCCTTCCTTGCATGAAACTTTATTGCTGCCTCTTGTGCTCCAAATTCTGCAAGTCCCTCATCCGGAACATTCTCTTCCAGTCCAATTAAGATTCTGCTTTCAGTTCCCTCCGTAAAGTTTGCTGTGCCCCTGTCTTCTCCCCAGCCGTGTCAGCAGTGAGGATGACCATAGATGGAGCACATTTGGCAGCTGACATGACCCAGATGCTGAATCTGGAGCCATCTTCCCAGCTGCAGAAGCTGGGCTCCCGTCCGACTCCTCAGCTGTTGATTGTCAAGCTGCTTCCAAGCTGTGCCAAGCACACATCAAGGCTTTGACGGAAGAGGGGCAAATGCTCTGAATCTGTGAGGTCTGCTGACAAAAATGATAATGAAGACTAAAGGTATTAAAAACAGGCAATGTGGGAAACCAAACACCCTTGTCTCCTCCTTTTCTTATTCCTTGTTTTTGTCACACAATCTGCTTTTCCCCTACTAATAAGAATTCACAGAAAGCTGCACGTTGAGAGCAGGGCTAACACACCATGCTCTAGTGTAACGTACCAACCAGCCAGGAGGTCCTCCCTCAACAGTCAACACTACGTGAGCATATCAAGGGCTGTGAAACATTATTCATGGAGGGAAACAGAAACAGTCATTTCCTTCATTTTGTTATCCACTCTTTAAGCCTCATAGACATCTTTTATCCGTCAAAGTCGCAGAAATTCATCTACAAATCAGGAGTGACTCCTGAAGTCCTATTTCTGACAAATTCAACTGTACTTCATCAACTGAACAGAACAAGAGACTGCTACATATTCCATGCCTCCTCACCGAGGAGCAAAACGAAAGGCTTAGCTCAGTTTCAGTTGCCTCAGTCATTCAATTCTCACTCAGATTCTGATCTAGATTTAAGGGAATCTATTTGACGCAGTATTCCACACAGATAAAATTAACTATACCCATCCAGCCTTTAAGTACTTCCACACGGCCTATTTGCTACAGAAAAAAAGAAGTTCATTCTGAAATAGCAAGGCAAAATTACAAATGCCTCTTTAAGAGTTCATGTGTATGTATGTGCATGTATACTTGATGGGTAATCCTAAGTGTCAGAAAAATCCCTGCACAAATCATGAGTTCTGCTTTTAAATGCTGACACTGGGACCCTTCTGTGCACATTGGTAGACTGACAATGCAAGATTATTTTAAACAATACGGCATTCAAAGAGGTGAACTTGTTCAAGGCACTGTAACTTACATCTGCACGTTAGCATCACATTTAAGGAAAACCCTAATGACACAACTCGCCGTCTTTCCACCACATTTACCAGAATGAAAAGAGACTGCCACCCAGTGGACAAAAACCAGGTACATCAACCACAAACCACGGCAAGCAGTACAGAACTGTTGAAAAATTTATTTTTCAGAAAGTGTTATTTTTTGGATTTTTCCCTGTTAACATAATGTCTTCAAACACAAATTCAGTTGTCATTCTCTCCTGCACCTGAACAATCAATATCCGCATGAAGGCACTGTACATACAAAGCTTTTCAGAATTATGAGAAAAAGTAATCTACCAAATCAAGCTGACAGCAGAGAGATAGTTATCTAGTGCAATCACTCCGTTCAGAGGTGAGTTATGTTCTAAATGCACCTTTGGGAAGGTTTACACAATTCACCTGTAGTATTGCAATGCTGAATAGCATACGCAGATAGTTTAACACCCCTCGAGGTTTGAGTTCATTTGTACTTGTAAAATCCTTCTCCAGTCTTCCTACCCAGCTTCTTTTCTTCTACCAGTCTATCCAGGAGTGGGCTGGGTAGAAAAAGAGGATTGTTGGGCTCTAGTGCATGCCATCCTGGTGGGAGAAAAGAAGCGGATGAATGTGAAATATTCCTGTTTACATGCAAAAGCAGTAGAACTCTCCACCACTTCAGAAAAGCATTAAGAGGTTAGCAAAGTGAAGAAGGTTTGAAATTCACTCTGGATTCTCCAAGACCCCTCAATACAGCTTCATAAACCAGGCCAGATGCCACCATTACAAGCAAACCCAGCAGTTGGCCCGTAGGAGTGATCTGCTCACAACACCTTATAATCTCATGATCTGCACAACTTCTCAAATAGAAAATAGAAGACAGAGTATAAAAAAAAATAACAGTTTAAATAAAGGCTAGACTGAAAAGAAATCCAATTGAAAAAAAATGTCCAAGTTTCATTTCTACTTCTGAAAGACATGGTCAGTTTGAGCAAAGTAACACCACCTGGCATTGCTTGTGAAAAGCAAGAGCGATTTCACTGACGTTATTTTGAAAGTGACATTCTGCCTGGAGAATATTTACACCACTTGTTTGCTATTGCACATACGTTTTCCACTTACGGTTATGCCATCTCCCTTTCCTTTCAACTGGCATCTTTTGAAGTATTTACTGCACTCCCTATTAACTGAGAAGAACAGAAAAAGACTAAAGACCGGCAGAAAAAGACTAAAGAGTCTGAACTTTTGTTGCTCTCTGCGAAGACATCTTACACCTCTACTACATGTTTCTCTTCTAACTGACTTGTTTTTAATCATGAAAAGTTCCACTGACATGACTAATATTTTCCACAGGAACTTGATGCAGTCAGCAAAGCAAGCACTTGTTATACTCCCATCAGCAAGATGCTGTACAAGCATACAATACTGAGCAGAATCCGCATTCCTTCCCCCTCAACAGTTAAAAAAAATCCCATGTCACAAGCACGCAGTTTAAACCAATTAAGAGTCAGATTTTCATTACAACATTCATCTGCACATTTCCTAAAAAGGGAGAACAAAAAAAAGAAAATAAGCATGCAGTACCATCTATAATGTATTTACTGGTATCCAACCCAACATAGTCCAGCAGTTCAAATGGACCCATGGGATAGCCAGCCCCGAGCTTCATAGCAACATCAATATCTTCCTTTGATGCATCTCCTAGAGAAAAGATTGACAGTTTGATGAACAGAGAAGATTCTGCATCTACATGGCACCACTTATAAATAATTAACAAGGTGTTATTTCACACTGGTGCAGCTCTTCACTGAAATCTCTGCACGTTTCAGAACCACAAAAACTGGGGTCAGCATATACAAAAGTCCATGCTGAAGTATAACGCTGAACCTCTCACCAAAAAAACCAAACGAACAAAAAAACCAACCACCAAACAACAACAACAACAAACCACCTGCAGACCTGCTTCCTATTTTCTTATCCTTCTCTTGCATTTCAATATAGATTTTTGAAGGAGACACAGCTATTTTGCTCAACCTACCAGAAAGACTAGAGGAAGAATCAGTCATTGTGAAGAATCAGAGTTCTGTTTTGAGGCAACTGAATGTTTCAGCTTCATATCAGCAGCACTTTTTGGACTACATACAGGACAGAGCTACCCTTACTGTACAAGGGTTAGAAAGCAAGGTATAATACAGGACATACCCAGCTACTCTTAAGAGCTGCTCCTGAGGTCAGAGATCTGGCCAATAAGCTGATGGGCACTACTCATTTCACTGCAGTTCCCACTAGTCCAGACATCCACACCACCCTTGAGCCAGAAGATAACAGCTTGGTGACGGAAGTCCTGGATTTAAATATATGTGCCTTGACCCTTGCAGCTCTTGCACCAGTGCATCAGTTTACACTTTAGTACAAGCAGTTTTCTGTTGAGATGCCAGCCTGAAGCACCTGGAACTACCACGATGCAGGTGCAAATTACTATATACTACTCCTTTTATGGGAAGCAGAGATGGCCAACAGACAGACTAGGCAGGCAGGAGGGGAGCAGCAGCAGCTGCACCGTGTGCTTCAGCCATTTTCAGCAGAACAAAGCCATCAGCTATTGAAGATGGCAGACAGGAGTGACCTGAAGAGTCTGTGCGGAGGTGTCATATAATTTTTGATTCCCAGGATTATTTAAAAAAATCTAAATGATCAGAAATTCATAACTCCTACTTCAACGCTGCTTTGCAAGTTGCCACAGTTAATCGTGACTCCATTCCTCTGCTGGGAATGTATGCTTTATACTGTCACAAAAGCAGATCTCTAACGTGAATTTTGATCAAGGCAGTGCACTACTTGGCAGATCCTATAAGAAAGTTGAAGATAAACAGACCCCAGAGGGACTTGCTAAATACTCTTCATTCAGGCTGTTCAGAACCTTAGCAGACCACAGCCTATGCAGTTTATACACCCCAAGTCACACAATCTTATAAATAATTTCTCAAGAACCCGCTATAAAGGGAGCAGCTTCAGTAATAGTCCTGTACGAAACAATAACTGTCATGTACCTCATTTTACTCTTTAAAGGTGAGAACCCCCCTTTTAATTTTAAAATTTTATTTTTGAGAAACTGGGATAATTAGGCTTATTTAATTCCAGCCTAAGTCCCCCACATTTGAATACACATAAGCACTCAATTCGTTCTAGGTTGATGCATATGTAGCTTACTTCTTCTATCAACACATTTGACCCACTTTGTCACCTGCCAGCACACAGTCGCATCGCAACACAATTAAAACAGTAAGAGGCAAACAAGCATTGCACTCCTAGTTCATACAGTCTGACAGTATACTGCAGATTTCCGTAGGAAACGGACTGCTTTTTTGTTTTTCTACTAAGAAGAAGGCAATACAGATTAGCACATGCTAGTATTTCAATATGCCTTCGCTTAAATCACTGTTGATACACCGAAAGTATTTTGCCTATGCAAAATTATGCAAGTCCTTACCCAGCTAACCCATGAAGATTCTGTTTAAGTGAGTATGTAAGGATTTTAGTATTTCAAGATGGTATTCCAGGGCTTGGGGTTGCCAAGAAGGAAACCCTAATTCCTTGCTGTTGTGGCTGACAATCCGGCTAAAGTGTCTACTCTACAAACTAATGCAAAGATGTGATGACAATTTAACGCGATCCAATAAGAAGTAAAAACCAGAGGACAACCATCAGGTTTTTCAAAACACCAATGAGGTTTTTACAGTGATGTTTTAGAAGTTAATAAATAAATAAATGGACTTGAAGAAGTTTGGCAATATCATACTGCTGTACAAGACACAAACAGAATAAAGATGAAATCAAAATACTGTTTTGCCTCGGCAGAAAGCAGTCAGTTTTAACACGACAATTTCAGTGACTGTTTTCTTCCACATTTAATTAAAAGTTCTACTGTCTCCTGAAATACATGCAACAATACATGTCTCTCCACAAAGGCACCTCTTTTACACACGTTAGAACAGCCACACACTGCTTAAAACTCTGACTTTTTCTGAAAGAATAATGTCCCCTTGCATTCATGCCTTTGCCTTTCAAGTCACTAAAATTTTCTTTTCTCTGTTTGAGATGTAATTATCCATCTGTTGTTGGATAAACAAGTAGTGTTGGCTTTTATTTTTTTTTTCCTGGAGATCAAGCCATTCCTTCTGTATGATTTAAAACAGATTTTTAATATTTAAAGCATATTTGGTGGAATCCTGATAATGCAGCGCTTTCATCTATAAAAACTGGTGTTTTCAAAAACAAAATGTTTGAAATGATGTTATTAAACAGCATGCTTCTATGAACAGAACTCTTGAAATAAAAGCAATTATACTCCAGAATTTCCCTATGCATTCACATTATTGGCTTGTTTCCTTCCCAAAATAATTATGAATGCTTTGAAAGTTTAGTGATTCTTTAGGGATTTCTTGTTACTTCCACCTACCCTCAGTATTAATGTCAGAGACCAACAATAGAACAGAAGGGCCTAAAGAAGGTATGTTTAAAAAAATGACATACAAGAGGAATAGGAGGTTATACAGAGCAATGGTTAAGCCCATATCACTTGTATGGCAGTACTATTAGGTGATACTGAATATTATACTACTTAACCTACCTGAAAACGGGTGTCTTATTTCACAAATCCAATGAAAGTAACCTTTGGAGACCTTCCCTCAGGGTCCTTCCATCATGAGGTTTTCAGGCATTTTTATAATGGTCTCTTGGGAGCCCATTCTCCTCTTAGGAGAGGTGAGTTCCTGCTCAGCTGGCAGAGAACATTTTTATAATGCCACTAAGCTCACCTTTCCAAACCAGACATATTTTATCGCAGCAGCAATTTCCCATACTGGTTGGTAATCAGGAACTTCCAACTTCACACACTTTAGCATTTCAATTGGTAATTTACATCTTTTCAGATGCACAGATTGGTTCATTCTAGCTGTACACGATTCACTGCCAGTCTTCAAGGTGTGAAAGTTTGGAGTGAATCCCAACATTTTCCTGAACGAATACACCATTTAGCAGCATCATGCATCATACATTCTCTGAAGTAATAAACCAAGAAGTACCTCTCTCAAAAAGTCGAACAGCTTCCATCATATATGGCACCAAGAGACGGTTTACAATGAAACCTGGAGTATCCTAAGAAAAGAAGAAAAAAAAAAAAACTAGTAGGATTCTAAATAAACATTCTTTACCAGTACTATTTGTTATGTATCATTTGAATATAACAGTACAGACTTCTGGTATGCTCTAAGCTGTATCGTTCATCTCATTTATCTGCTTGCTGTTCAAACACAAGCAATGAGTTCCACTATCTAGGCACACCACATAAACATTTTCTCTTGCTTGAGAGCAATTAAGACTACTGTAAGTCCAATTCATCACTCTTAAAGGCAGTTTAATGTGGTTCATTGGAAAATGCCTTCTCCTTGGCAAAATTCTGCTGATACAATTTCCTGGAAAGATAAAAGTAGTTCTTCCCTAACAGTATTTTTATTGTGTTGTTCACTGCTAAAATTCCCAGTTAAACAATGCACCTCTACTCCAATGCTCACTGCTAAAGCACACTTTCAAAGGTTAGGATCACTTCAGTAGCAAACAGTTGTGCTACCAATGTAACGGCCAAACTTACACGTAACTTATTTAATGCAAGCTTTAAAGAAAATCAAAAATACAAAATGAGAAATAGCTAAATAGCTCTCCAAACAATAATTCTTTCACACAATTCTACAACCGTGTCACGTGTCCATTGATTCACTCCGTTTTGTCTCATTCTTTAACCAGAGAATTCCAAACAACTCACTTCAATTCCCTCAGCAAACAAGAACCAAAAAACCCCAGGTGTTTTGTGTGTTTTTTGAGACTGACCACATTCCTTCATTATCCTCTACTCAAAGTAGTTTATAAACGATATCTGATCATTTACCACACCATCTAATCACACTGCAAACTGGAAAATGAAGTTACCTAAGGCCACACAGCAATGTAGCAGCACAGCCAAAATTGGAGACCAACATCCAGAAATCTCCTGACTATTAGATTTCAGGCCCTTCTTTTCACGACAAAATGCCTCCTGGGGGCTGTGAAACTCAAGGCAGTAGCCTGTATAAAGCTTCCCAGATTACAACTGTGAATGGATTTGGAAAGAGGGTGCTTAGGATGCGAGGCGTTCCTCCAGAGAAAAAACAAAACTGCAAAGCAACAAAGATTAATACGGGTCTAGTTACTGCAGTCTTATTAAGAACTCGTGATGAGCACACACCAGGGAGAATCCATCCCATTGCTTCACAGTACAAGATGTAACAGTCTCGCCTCTAACACAGATAAAGATGAGCTCCTTGCTTAAGCTTTCCAGCCCAGTCTTCTGTAGGACTGGAAAAGAAAAACCAAACGTGTAAACTCTGATACCTGTGCTACTACCTCTCTAACCCGAGAAATCTGCGATCAACGTGGGAATTTTCTTTGTCAAAATGGTTTTAGCAGGGAAGAGAATCTGGACAGAAAGAAGTCTGGCAGCTCTGTTGTACCCTTGTAACCTACTCAAAACCACTGCCTTAAAATCAAGTTTTCAAGAACAGATCTTCTGAACTCTATAGAATCCGAACTGTACTCACCTTACAACTGACAGGACTTTTTCCTACTGCTTTACTGAAATCCACAAGCGACTCAAAAGTCTTTTGGCTAGTCATTGGAGTTTTGATGACCTGGGCAGGAAGGAAGAGCATTTATTAGCAGTACAGCAATGATTAAATTCATATAGAATTTCACCCACAAAAAAAAAAAAAAAACAAACATCTTTGACATATTTTCCCACTCAGCCAGTATGAAAAGTAAAAGGAACTATCCTTTTGGAATCTCACTTGGAGATCATAATATAATTGAAAAAATTCAGACATCACAATCTCCATTGCCTTGGGAAACACACTGGCACTGCTCTAGAAAATCCTATTAGAGAGTTCCTGATAAAAAGGGCACAATTTCCATCCTGCACCCAATGCAAACTACTCATCGGGCGGAGTGACTTTGAGCTAGGGCATTCATCACTCAGGTGAAAACAACTTACTGAGACTGGCTGCAAAAGTCATACAGAGGTGTTTTGTTTTGTTTTCACCAACGTTGATAGATACCTTCAGTATTTTTCAAACTCCACAGAAGCTTAGCTCAGATTTCTGAAGACTACCGTTTGTTTTAGAAACAAGGCTCAGAACATTTCAACTCCACAAATAAATTTCTGGTGACAAGTAGTTCTTAGCAGAGAAAACATTATGTCAGCCTAAGGAATTTTGCTAGGATTTCCATTATCTCTGACACTACATATAAAACAAGTACATGAACTTCTGTAGCAGACTGGACAAAACGCAGAGTTAATTTTCACTTAAGTTCTTGTGAGTTCTAGCTGATCAAGACTGGCTGTAACAATCACACACTCTTCCAAAGCTGCAAATTCCTTTGTTGTTTAGCTCATCTCCAGTTCTATTGCGTAGACAAATTGCTTTTGGGTTTTTTTGTTTGTTTGTTTGTTTGTTTGTTGCTTTTATTTTGGTCTGGTTTGGGTTTGTTTTTTGAGTGGGAAGAGGGAGAGGAGAGAAAAAGCAGAGGAAGAAATACTCGACAGCTTTACTGCAATGAGACCTTTACTTCTGAGGCTCAGACTCTTATATCCAATTATCTACTCCTCCTGCTCTGATTTTAAGTATTACTAGAAATTACAAAACGTAGTCCAATTTTGTATACATAGAAAAATGAAGAGCTATATAAAAGAAATTCTTCATGGCTCCTTGAAGACTGTGAAACACTGTAATGTTAACGGATTTTAATCCTTTCAGAACAATGTGGAACACTGAATAAACACTGAATAAACTTTGTTTCACAAGTCACAAGGCAGTAATGTTCATCAGCAGATAAATTTTGTATCAAGCCTACACTGTTAATAATCAATTCCTCTGTCAGTCAGTAGATGATTTTGTTTAAGCTGCCAGAAGTTCTTACTAATCAGTCAGTCTGCATGACTGAAAGGGCACATCTGCTGGCAGTCCACGGAGAACTATGGAGCCTTGAGACAGAAGGAGTTACCTGAGCTTGTCCAATCTGATCCTTGACAGAAACTGCACCACCCTCTTATCACTGCTCATTCTGCATCAGAGGAGCTGCAAACTGAGATCTGCCCTTTCATCTTACTCATTTCTCAGTGAAAACAAATGCATTACCTTGCAACAGTAGTTATTAAGTCGTTCTAGAATTCTTACCTCCACAAGCTTCATCATAGGCACAGGGTTGAAGAAATGGAGGCCACCAAATCGGTCCTGCCTGGTGGTTGAGTTAGCCAACTGTGTGATTTGCAAGGACGAAGTGTTGCTTGCAAATATTGTATGCCTGGGAAAAAGAAACAAACATTGTAAAAATGACAGCTAGCTTTCTGACAGCAAGAGATAGGTGCACTACACGTAAGCAGACACCCACTGGCTAACCAACTGCAGAACTCTCAGAAATATCTCTGCTTTCCTTTTGTTGCAGTATAAATTAACCACTAGAAGAGCTGTGTGAGTTTCTGACTCCCAGGAGAGCATGCTGAATACTGTATTCTGTCAAAAAAGAAAGATTCTCCAAATGGATTTATTTTTTTTTTCTTAGAGCCTCAAACCTACTCCAGGTAATTCCTTAAGCAATTTAGGCTTCATGAAACCAAATACAATTTAAATAAATAGCACATACATACATACAGCACCTTAAAGGATACACAGAATCACACGACTTTCAAGACGAAGTCAGTTTCACAGACTTAAACCACACTTCTTAAGGATAAGAAAATAAAATACACTGAGAATTCTTGTTCACATTCCTTACAAATATTCTTTCATTATTTATCCACCACAAAGTGGGTTCACATTGTTCTCAGGCAAGCTACTACGAACAGTACTTTGCAATTCACAGTTTTGACCTTGAAAGGTCAGTGCACCCAACCAACACTTACATTCACTGCAAATCTGCTCCTGGATTCAAATATTCTTATGAAAACTTAACGAATCCACTCGTAAAGCCAGCGATGATTACAACTCACAAAATAATGGGCTTAAAGCAAGAGATTTTACTTCGGCATCACTTCTGCTGGTGAACACAGTAACCTCATGTAATGTAAAGCCACAGGAAATAAAACGTTAAATTTATGCTGTGTACAAGGGCATTTTATTTGCACTTACCAGCTGATTTAAATGGAGTGTAAAACAGAATTTGCATGTCTCCACAACATAAATTATATTATCTATGCTTCGGGTGACAGAAGAGTCTGAAGGTTTATGAAAGCAGCAAAGCTAGCAAAGCTTCTTGATACTTTTTTAGGCACCAGCATGGTTTTGCTTAGTGCCACCTAGTGGGTCACAGCAAGAAATCAAACACAAACACCAGAGAAGCATCACTTCAGCAAAACTTGCTGTTATAGTCTAGTTTACCATGCAATGAGCACTGAGCACCTCTTTTGTAACACTTTCACAACACACTGATGCTGAATATGCTGAACTGCCTCAAACCACTGAAACTCTCCATATCTAGAGTTAAATCCTAGATCGAGAGATGCCGATGGGCATTTCCACCAGCCAGAGATGAACAGAAGACAAAAGCTCTTAAAGAGGCTATCTGAAAAGTCTTCTCACAGGACCATTATCATCCTTTTTGGAAAGCGCTGCAGTGTTTAAAATGTCCCTAAAATCATGAAAGATGCAGGGATATAAAAGTAATAAAAGACATAAAATCCTAGCCTGACCTTTTCAGAACCAGAACACGAGGACTGATTGAACACAAGAAAGGGAAAACAGAACTCAAAAGTTGGTAGCAACACTTAATCACCTTTTCTGATGATGATAATCATATCTCTTTTCAAAAGTCAAAAAAAGGAGGAGGAAACAAGCTTGTTTTGTTGTGTTTGGTTTTAATGCAACACTTTAGTTTTGCGGTCATCTTGATTTGAGAGGTCACTGTAGCACAAATAGATGAGAGAAGCATGCAGCACTGCAGCTGAGGAAATCAATGAAACCCAGGATACAGTGCAAATGAAGAAAGATGCAAAGCTTATATATAGCATATATTCCAAAGGCATGACCTCATCTGACCAACTGTAATACACAGTCCCCTATACTTCAGTCAGCTGCCAGTCAACCCTATTGAAGTGCAAATATTTGAAGTAAGAGGAGTCCTACCTCTTCAGAAGTCTTCCACAATCATAATGCACGGTTCAAAATGACATCAGCATCCGAGGCCTCCCAGTTACAAAACACCTCCCAAGACTCAAAGCTATCCTTAAACAAATCTTGACTTTATTATGTATCAGCCACAAGATCTCCACTAAGCTGTTGCAACACTGAGTTAGCTCAAGTAGTTAATTCCAGAAATTTCCAAATGTCCAACGTAGCCAAGGCTGCACAGCTCCTGTGCTGACAGGGAGAACTTACCCGCCCATCACAGTGCCACATGGGATAAGTGAAGTTCACTCCTTTATTCAAAATGCATAAAAACACTGACAAGACATTGCCGCCCCTCCTCACATTATTCGCATAGTTCACAACTTTCTATACTGAGTAGTATAGAATGATACACAACTGTTTGTATCTAACAGCTAGTAAACACTTGGCAACTAAGTTTCGCTATTTTAGTAGCTTTTCTCCCTCTTCATCTAGAACTTCTGCACTCCAGCTCATATTCCTTACCATCCATTTTGCTTTCTTTCAGCCTCTAGATTCACACATTTAAAACCATTCCCAGTTTTCCTTTTACAGATTTCTTGTCTAATGTCAGTGTCCCTTTTCCCAACGCTGAAGAGTCACACTTTTGTATCCCCTCATATCTTTTAACGCTCAGTAGCATAAAATTCGACGTTTCGAGACAGCAGTGTTTATAAGCCACTCAGTCTGAGTACAAATGGCTTAAGTTTTCTCAATACATATCATTAAACGAGGCACCAAGTCCCTGTGCCTACTTCTTCCTGCTGGCTGGCTCCAAAATGGTTTGCTATTTAACTCTAATTTGCTCATTAACTTTCTCTGCTGAACACAGAGAAAAATCCAGGCAAACAATGGTCTGTTCTTATAAAATACAGACAACCTAGTCTTGACATCGTGGCAATTGCAAAAGGCAGTTACCCTTTTTTCTTTGTCTATCACTCTTCAGGCCAAGAGCAGGTTAGACTGCTCTCAGCGCAAGGTTATTTTTTTGTGTGTGATCATTTCTTCTTTTCAGAAATGCCAGGTGACTTTGAACACTGTGTGACGCAGCCCGAAAACCTCTCTGGGCTGAAGTCAACTCACGATAACATCTTTGCTCCATTACCATTATACACAAGCTGAAACTTGCTTAGTCCTGTGGTCAGTAAACCCAGAGCACCTCTTGGGCAGTACTCCCAGCTTTAGCTGTACTGGTTAGAACTCCAACCTGCGAGCAGTCAAGGTGCTGTGACTTATAAGGACTGAGCTCCTGAAACTGCATACTCAGCTTAACTCAGCTTTGGGGTTTTGTACACAACTGAACAGCCACTTTGCAACTGTTACCCAATAAAGGTCAAGGAAAATTCCAACGATTTTAAGTAATCCAGTGAGTGCAAGATAAGAAACAATAACTGGCAATAAACTATTTCGAAACTCTTGCGATAGAAAGTAAACTTGAATCCCTTAAGCTGCGACTTACAGTTAAGAGGCTGAAACTTCTTAAAACTTGATCATGCTGGGCACACTAAAAATAAATATTTCATTCCACTTCCCTATTTAAACATGGGAACAAATATGCTGACCATACCCCATCTGAACCAGAACGAGCTTATTCGGCAGTCGTGCATCTTCACTTGGAAAAAGCAAGCTTGTTGAGTAGATGGACAAAGCTTGTGCCTAATCACACCACAAAGCACATGAAATGAAGCAATGCAACAATAGACAAACCAGATGAATACACCTAAAACAGTTTGCAGCATATGCACTTGGCAGGACAACTAACGCATGCAACATCACCAGAATTAGTCTAAGGATAAAAACTTCTGGTTTTAAGAAAATTAACTTAGAGAATGAGCAATTAACAGGGCAAGAAAAACAAACAAAACAAAACACACAAAAAAATCCAGAGGGGCACATTTTAAAATGAAACAGAAAAAACATACGTACTCTGGAGCAAACTTATCCAGTCTCTTGAAGAGTTCATTTTTAATTTCTTGATTCTCCACGATGGCTTCAATCACCAGATCTGTGCTATGAACCACTGCTACTGCATCTGTGCTTGTTGTGAGGCTCTTTAAAGTCTTCTCAATGAACTCAGCACCAGCCTGAAACGCCCCAAGAACGTGCAATAATTATTTCATTTCTTTTTACATTCAAACCCCCACATATGCTCTGAAGCCCTCAAAACTTCAAGCATGCTGTGATGCTTCCAAACCAATCAGAAAGTCCCAAGCACGTAGAGATATGATGCTTTCACTGACACAAAGTTTTCTTCAATAACTAAATCTATTTTGAAGCAAATAGGAATCCTCAAAATTATTAATAACAGGAAGACTATTTGTTGCAGTCCAACCTTCAGCTTCAGAGTCTAAATGAACAACTGACTGATCCATCAGTCCTTTCTGAGTGAACCAAGACTTGCCCTTCACAGAGAAGAACTTTTCCCGTTCCAAACCTCTGCACAGTTTTCATTCAGTAACAATCTGGTTTCACAGTTCCCTTCTGTAACACGTGCTAGTTCATTCAAGTGAAATGGCCTGCACTCTGTCACGCAGCGCCACTGAGAACGAAGTGGGGAGGAGGCAGAAGATTTAATTTTCTGACTATCAAAGCTGCCAATCACTAACAGCTGCTGTGTGGATGGAAATAAAAAATTCCCAAGACTCTGAATGGGAAATCGGAAACATTATACAAGTGAGGTCGTATCTGCACACTAGAACATAATGTCTTATATTTACCATATGAACAGTTTTCTTCTGCATTAAAAGACTCCCCATAATAATATACAATAATTATACTGTTCTGCTTATCCTGTCATTACAGTAATTTGTCTTCTGTACTCACGCAAACAAGCCCTTTCTCATTTTCCTTGCCTTACTGCACTGCTCATTCTGGTAACTGTAAACACCAGTGTATATTATGCATGTAAGTGTATGTGAGCCAGTATATTAGGTATGCTCTGTAATGCGTAACTGGAAGCAACATCACAACTTCCACACAGCAGCTTTATTCTCCTGTGTTTTCCCAACAGCAGAAATAAAAAGACGTCAACCTCAGGCTTATCTGCAAACTTCTTCTTAGTCACTCTCTTCAAACTCTCTTCAATTCCTTTTGTAGACTTCTTGAGGATTTCATCTGACTGGTCTACTAACACCACAGTGTGACCACTGGCTGCTGCAACCTGAAAATTAAAAACAGATTCAACGTCGAGATCATAAACAACCATACCGACTCGGGTTGGGGCAGACAACTGACTAGGATTAAACAAAAGAGAGCTACGAGGCACTGAATCAAGAATTAAGTGCTTTACTAGAAAACATAAGATGCTGCAAATGTTTGTGGCAGAACGAAGGGTTGAAAGGACTATAACAACTTTAGAGAAAAAGAAATCCACTTGTCTGTCCAGTTATAGCAGAACGTTGCTGACGAACTGGTAAAGAATCATAGAGAAATGAAGACCTTCCTTTTTGCAGTTCATTCTTACCATGTGTGCATTTACAAGAAAGAAGAAAAGCAGCAAGAAGTCACACCACCTCTCTGCAAATCAAACATGCACATGTACACTCTCCTCTATTCAGGGACCTTAACAAATACTACAGATGAAACAACAGTGTGGGGGAGTCAATGCTTTTTTCACAATGAAGTGCTCTTCATGCGGCAGAATGAGAAATTAGGAAATGCCATGTTTCTCTTGATTCTCTAAAACACATGATCAAACAGTATATGCAGATTAAGTCTCTCTCCCTACAGAGTTACAACCCTTACGTAGCACATGTGCTCCTCAAACAAGAGAACGACTTTCTTCAAAGGTGTTCTTTGAAGGTTCCTTCACAGGAAGCCTCAAGTTCTAGCATCAAGGTACAGAACTGTAGAACCGTTTGATTTGGAAGAGACCTCAAAGGTCACCTGGTCCAACTGTCCTGCTATGAACAGGGGCACCTACAGCTCCATCAGGTGCTCAGACAAGTTAATAAACAACTTAACTGATTTCTCCAGATTTGCCTCAAAACAAACCCACATTTCTGAGAAGGAAATTCACTAAGCCAATAAAAGGCAGAACTGCAGTTTAGGAACTCGCACCTCCCTGCTGGGTTCCGCTTGGGAAAAGGGGCAGACGTGCAGGCTGCTGGACGCTTGGGCTGCTGCTGGGAAGCACCCTCTGTGCACCTCCTGTTTGCACCTCCCATCACTGGCAGCATTGCTCAGTCACAGAGTCACAGAACTGTAGGGGTCAGAAGAGACCTCTAGAGATCATGGAGTCCAACCCCCTGCCAAAGCAGCTCCCCAGCCCAGGTAGGCGTCCAGGCGGGTCCTGAATATCTGCAGACAAGGAGACTCCACCACCTCTCCGTGCAGCCTGTGCCAGTGCTCCGTCACTGCACTGCAAAGAAGTTCCTGAGTACATTCGCCCAGAAATCCCTGTGCTTCAGTTTGTGGCTATTTCAACATGCCCTATCGCCACACACTGCTGAGAAGAGCCCGGCCTCATCCCTTTGCCTTCCCCCCCCTCAGATATTTATAGAGATGGATCAGATCCCCTCTGAATCTTCTTTTTTCGAGGCTGAACAGACCCAGGTCTCACAGCTCTAGGGTTAAAGATGAACTTGAGAGCCAAAGGCCAGTGACTGAACACCGGGAAAATAAATCCTCTATAAACATTAACCTCCTGGTAACGCCGCACATGACCGAGGGCCTGATGTTCATCTTAGGCGGTGCATGCTATTTAAAGAACCGATAATAACGTCACTAGAAAGACAGAAGCTCCTTTCTCAGCCCTGACTTCTCCAAACGTTACCGCGTACTTTCCGCCTTAGGGCGGCCCGCGCTTCGCGCCGAGCGCCGTCCCAACAACGTAAAACGCGGCGCCCGCTTCTTCCCGCCCTTTCGGGAGCGCCTCACGCAGCAGCGGCCGCACAGAGGAAGGCCGACGAGGCTGCGGGAGAAGCGCCGGGGCCGCCGGCAGCAACACGACGCGGACGCCGCGCTCACCTGGGCGATGCCGGCGCCCATGAGGCCGCCGCCGATGACCGTCACGTGCTTGACGATCAGCTTCTTGGCGGCCGCCGTGGCGGCGGCGGCGGAGGAGGACGAGGCCGCGCGCACGAACGGGCGGGTGGCGAAGGCCATGGCGGTAGCGAAGGCGCGCGGCGCGGGGACCTTCGGCTGCGGGACCGGGCGGGGCGAGGGCCGCGCTCCGCCCCGGGGAGCGGCCGTCCGGGCCTTAAGCGCTCTGCGCGTTCCGCCGTGGCGAGCGGAAAACGAACGGGCAGCGCGGGGAGCGTGCTGCCGTGTGCTTTTAGAGCTCCTCGCTGGCAGCGGGTTGGCGGCCTGCCGGCAAGGCCGCTCCTCTCGCTGTCCTTTGGCAGCGTCCTTCTCGCAAGCTGTGCCTGCCGCCCCAGCCAGCAGCACATCGTGCTTCTAAGCTACAACGGGCCCAGGGCCCCGTCCAGGCCGGCTGTGCGCACCAATCCTTGAATCGCTGATTTGTGAACGCTACTGACTGAATCCTATCAGATACACACTGCCATCGTTTTCCATCTAGCTCCTCCAAGACCAGAGCAGCGAGCACTTGAAGTGAGGCAGTGGCAGCTGACAACTGATTCCTTGAGTCAGCTCTGGGGTAAGCATTACGCAGCTTATTTTCTTCAAACACAAGAGCCAAAGTATTCTGTCTGCGCACGCTGCACTGAAAGTGCAGTGCAAAAAATTAACACGCTAAGCCTCATCCAACTGCAGATCGGGCAGGGGTAACGAGGGGCTGCTGGAAACAGCTTCACCAGTGCAGACTCAGAGATACCATTCCCTGTGGAAACAAATGAGCAAGCGCATAACAAAGCCTTACGCTGAGCGACCTGCACTGTAACCCCAGGCTTAAAGCCCCGGACGTCCACAGGCAGTCGCTCCACTGCACTGAACTGTCCACACATCTGGGCTCAGACCCACTTAGTCCCTACAAATGCTTCAGTTACACCCACCCAGTTCTATTTGTCACACCCCATCATCTCTGCCCTCCACCTGAGGCTCTCTCTGACCCCTCTACACTACCCGTGCAACAAAACAACCCCTCGACTGCCT
This sequence comes from Oreortyx pictus, assembly GCA_036925125.1. Taxonomy (NCBI): domain Eukaryota; kingdom Metazoa; phylum Chordata; class Aves; order Galliformes; family Odontophoridae; genus Oreortyx; species Oreortyx pictus. The sequence continues at coordinate 51,088,200 of JAUPFR010000005.1, read as the reverse complement.
ACTGGTCTGTTCCTTTCCTACCTCAGTCTTCAGACTGCGTATCTCCTCTCAGCAACTCCTGTCCTTTATCTTCCTCTTCTGCATTCTTCTCCCTGCTCCTTTTATACTTTCTGAGCGACAGGGTTTTTAAAGCTGCATTGTGAGAATAAAGAAACAGATTACTTGCTCACAATATGCCTGCTATTATATTTTCCCAATTCCACTTTTCCCCCTCCCCTTGCCCCTCTTCATCTCAAAATTTTTTTTTTTAGCAGCATGCATAACATGAAATATCACAGGCTTAACCAACAAATAGAATCCATTAAAGTGACTACGCAAAGCCATCAAACACTTAGGAACGATTTTATTAAACATAAAATTATACCAAAGCAAATTCTGAAGTCATTTTTAGAAATAAAGACATTTTCAGCATTCAGAAATAGCTGCTTGCTCATACAAACATTCATTTCTTTCAGTAAAGCATTTGAGATGCTTCATCTTCTGAAAAGAAAATATAGGAGGGGATGGATGCGTTTACAATACAAACCAAGTCTGCTACCACTTTACTTACAGTTTACCACAGATGGCAACACAGTTTTGAACCACTAATACTTTCTTGCTATTGTTTACATAAATTCAGTGCACCTGGAAGCAACAAAAGGCATGTCTTTACTGTCATTTTCAACATCATCTTGCATTCTGGCAAATACTGACAGGGCTGCAGCACCACATCAGTGTTATCAGCTTGTTACACTATGGGTGTTCGATTATAGCTATTGCCAAGAAACTGTACTTCCAAAGTACTCTTTTTAAGAGGTCAACTTTCAAAGGTGACATTTCACACTAAACTCAGCAGGCGAGATGGACACAAGTAACCACATAGTATGGGGACTTACTTATGTGAATTATCTTTTTTGGAATCAGTAAAAAATGAAATACTAAAGTGCTTTTCAGATATGTCCTGAGGATTAAAAGGACGGATATATAAATCATCAGTTGCACACCAACATCATTATGTTGCTTAAAAAGGCATTATGACAGGAAGATAAACATTATCAGCAATTAATTCAGCTTTGCAATTAAGCATATACTATTTTAAGGATTTCCAGACAAAAAAATCCTATCTGTACATTGTCCACTGGAAAATATAAAGCTAAAGAAATATGCACTTATTAATCCAATGCAGTCAGCTTTTAGTGCAAGTCTACTAGCACTGGTACCAAACTCAATGTCTTGCCGTGCTATGGGATTTTCAAAAATCTCATACAAAATAATAATAGCACAGTATAGGCTAACTTATAAAGTCAGAAGCTAGCCTTACTAAAAACTGGATGGTCTCAGAAAAGTGTTGGGGTACATGACCAACCAATTGATCACTCAGAAGTCAAGCCACTGTGTCATTTAAAACAGCTAACAGAAAACCTTAACTGAAATCCAAAGTATCCTGCAGTCTTTCCCAGGCACTATTTGGCTTGTGAAGATTTGATTTAATAACAGACAAGAACAGAGATCACTTAAAGCTTAAGAACTAAATTTTCTTTTACAATTTAGGTTTCATGTCATGTCTGCTACCGAATTCCCAATTTCACTTTACAGCTGATTTCACCTTCCAGCCTTGTGAATGCTGGAAGAACGTTCTAGGAATGCTAGAAAAATCCCTAGAAGAGTACATACATATTTATTTCATCTAATATAAAACTCTGCTAGATCAGGAAGTATATGAAGAGGCTGAAGGATGGTAAAGAACAGTTACGTAAAGGTTAACAGTTACACATCCCTCAAACATCAGATGTTTGAGAAACCTTTTAAATAAAAGGCAGTGAGACTGAGCACCCCGTTCTGAAATACCTAAGAGCAGGCTTCCCTGGTGCTCAGTTTGATAGTGGTAAACAGCACTAAAATTATGCTTGAGGAAAGAGTAAGGTTCTGGTATACTTGTATTATGGGGACTACTGATCTTTTTTACTCCATCTAGAAGATAACAAAGAAACAGCCTATACAGTCAAACCTCATTTCCATGCCTAAACGTTTAAGGCCTGCATCTCTAGCACCACGTCAATGCGTATTTGATGTAAGATTCCAGTTTTCAAAGCCAAAAAGGTTGTGGCAGTACCATCCACACTGCCTGGGAGGAAGAACCTGAGTGCAAGCCCTAGCTTCAGGATTATCCATGCAGATGTCTTCCTGATGAGCAGGCTGGTGGCCTCATCCAGGCTGCAGCCAGAGAACAAACCAGCGCTTGTGACACAGGGAAAACAGGGAGCAGCATTAACCATGGATGTGTTCTGGATACCTGGCTTGGCACCAGAGTTCTGCTTTATGCTAGAGAAATTAGCTCCTGGATCGAGGAACAGGGACTGAGTTGATCCAGTCTCCACCTGTAAGTTACCCACGAGACAGAATGCTCCAAGATTAAAAGAAGTATCATCATTTAGCTCTTTCAGTATTCATTGATATCTGAACTCCAATATGTTTGTAATGTTTCTTTGCACAGAAAATGCTAAACAACACCCTCTTATTCGTTAATTCTTCTATAAGATGATGCCCTTCAGTCATTTGATAAACTCAACGTTCACGTACTGCTTTCACCAAAACAATTACAGTTCAATACAGTATTAACAGGCCTTTCTGGATCATTCTCCCATAATTAACATTTGACAAACAGACAGTATTAGCTGAACAGAGGAGTTAAGCCCAGCAAGTTCTAATATCAAATTGCCAACTATCTTGTCAGTTCATTTGTGGAATGCAACAGCTGACAAAAAAATAACAATAACCCTCCATCCAGAATTGCAAATGGATCTTTCTCATTGGTATGAAAGCATGTGCAGTTTCTGTTTTTTCTGGGAAGAATGTAAGAAAATAAGCTGGAAAGAAAACAAAACTAGGCTTTACAAGTGCAGCGTTTCTTCGTCTGATCATTTGTGATGCTGTATCATCTCTTCAACGCTATTATTTTGAACGGACAGGGAGCTAAAGTCAGACCAAACCTTCCCTCCATAGATGGTTTCGTAGCATTTTCAGGGTACAAAAAGGTAAAGCTTTGTATTAAGCTTGCAAAAATTAAGAACAGCTCCATTTTTGCCAACTGCTCTCCCATGCACACACGTTTACCTAAAGAATAGTTAGAAAGACACGCATTAGTCATTTTTATACTGCTGATCCATTTGTAACACACATGCAATTCCCACGCCAGTGTATTCCAGATACAGAATTGCTTTAAGTTAGGGACTTTACTCTCTGGTATTTGAGACTGAGTTTTGCTCAGCTTTACTTCTTGGTATTAACAGTACTTACATCCATAGGAGAAGCATTATTAAAGTAGGAATCATCACTGCTCATTTCTGCGTGGCAACGGCAGCTTTTAAGAATCCAACCCATTTTGCAAGCCACCAAATGCAGTAATAAAACAAGTCCTGTGAGTCCTTTTAAATCTCATGCTTCTGAGGCCCTACACTTAATAAAACAGTATCAGTCCCGACCAGCATGTGGATATCTTACCCATTCCAAAAGGAATGAATGCCTCTTTCTTAATTAGCTGGCCATTTTCATCCAGAAATCTTGTTGGCTGGAAGTCATCTGGATTCTCCCAAATGTTGGGATCTCTGTGTACCGACCACAGGTTGGGCACAATCACACTGCCCTTTGGAATAGTATATCCCTGCAGCACTTCAAAAAAAAAAAAAGCACAAAGACAGAGGATCTGATGAGCTGTTAGAAGCAAACATAAGAGATATTAAAAGAGAATCCCTAACTGCGGGCTGCAAATGTAGCAGGCACTTGAGGCAAAGGAAAACTCTGCTAGACCAGCTGGGTCACCATCACAGCGGCCAGAGCTGCTGGAAAAAAAACAAGGTACGGCAACAGCTCCCTGCGAGGAAAAGGAGCTGAGAAGCCTCAGTCATGTTACTCTTCCCCAGAGCCTCCCTTCAGCATGCCAAAACCACAGCAGCAGTCATTAGAAATGCACTCTACTGAACAGAAACATGACCCAGTTTCCTCCCAGTCCTCTGCTGTTACAGAACCTCAGTGCAGAGAAGATGGAGTAAGGAAGAGGCATGTGTTTTGAACTGTAATCACTAAAGGGTTTTGAAGTGACTAGTGTCATTTAAGCTTGTTACACCTTATTGTTCCACAAGCCAAAACATTAAAAAAAAATCATATCAATTCAGAAATGGATTTGAAAGCCAAGTACTGCTTCCTCTCGCTGACTTAAACCAGTTCTCAGCCATGTTTATGAAAACCTACAGCCAACAAAAGGACTTTAGAAAAGGTATCTATTGTTTGTACTGTATATGCCTTTTAAGCTTCAGCAAAACAATTACTTGTAAGTAAGTTTTTCAGACCTCTTTATCAAATGACCAAAACCAACTCCAGGTACCAAAGTAGACTCAGCTTCCAACTACCCACGAATCACATCAGCCGACATAAGCTGACCTCCAAGAAAAGACATCGCTCTAAATTAGAGAGATATTCTGAACACTAGGTCAGATATGCTGCCTACCTTGGTGAATATCTCAAGCCCACCCACTCACTATATAAATAACATTTGACACACCCGAGTTGCAGGTCTTAATACACAAACGAGTCTTTGCAGATTCTCACCAGGTGTCCCATCAGACCTTCCCCCACAAGAGAAACACTGTATTAGTAATAGTCTCTACAAATGCTTACCAGCAGTTTCTGAAGCCATTCGTGGGATAGAAAGGGGAACAACTGCAGTCATCCTCTGCACTTCCATAATGGTTGCCTCTGTGAAGGGCATTTGAGCTTTGTGGGTAAGAGAAGGAACTTTGTCACGTCCCAGAACTGCTTCAATTTCTGCATGAACTTTCTCTATTCAAAGACAGTGATGAAAAAGAACAAAAGTACAATACGTGAGAAGGCACAGTTTCAATTTTGCTTCTCTGTGTTTCAAAGTTTAACTAAATTTGTCAAAAGTGACTACAATGACTTTCTATCCAAAATATAATGGCAGCATAAGCCTACAGAACAGTCTCAGTAACAAAGAAACTAACCAAGTACAATCTTGACAACAGCCAAGAGTAAAGCTACAGAGAGGACAGACACTGACAGTGCTACTGTGTTGGCTAAGCACAGGAAAAGTTCTGTTTCAGTTCCAAATGTAGTTGTAACCTTAGTTCACAGTTTAACTATACAGTAGATCAAACATTAAGAGTCTGGCCTACCTTTAAAAAAATAAAACAAATAAAAAGAGTGCATAGCCTACGTGACCCAGCTGGTCTCTGGTCCCTACAAAAAGTCAGTTTTCAGAACAGGAAAAGGTGATAAAGAGATGAGAAAGCTTTAAATGTTACTGCTTTGGGTACTGCTCCAGAATGAAGGAATTCTGGTGCTGCTGTTACTGCAGGCATTAAAAGCCATGCAACTCCTGTTTTGCTGTTTGCTGCTTTCTACTCACAGAACCTAATCACAGCTATTTCTCATTTACCCAGAAAGGCATCGGATGTCCCTTTACCCTCAGAAAACATCTCACTGAAGGTTCAGCATACAAAAAGGTCTGTTAAGAGAAGTTTCAAAGATGCAAGATCTGTCTTTCTCTTGGACTGGATGGTCCATTTTCTTTTTTTTTTTTTTTTTTTTTTACCCTTGATACCGTGAACATTTTGTGGTTGACCTGCTTGCCTTTTCCAAGATTCAGAACCAAGCTGCTGAATGAACTGAGGTTTTGCTCTTTTCTCCCTGGCACTGACTCAAGATTAAATGAAAGCTCAAAGCAAAAAGTTTGTTTTCAGAGACAGAGGAGCATTCAGAAACATCATACAGGTAGCGATGAGTGAACACTTGCTGCCACCTATTGGGATTCTTAGGAAAACAAGTTCCCATATAAAGAACACAAGACATAGCTTAACAGCAACAGATCAGCTAATGGTGTGGCCCATTGGAAACCTGTCTGTGGGTTTTGCTACTTGTTTCATTATTTATTTATTTTTTTACTGGCACACCATAGCCACGCATTCAGGTGTGCATGTCATGTCCACAGTAATTTAAATGAGGAATCTTTTTCTTTTTTAAAGAAAGAAAAATTAAGGGCATTGACTGTTTCATGCCAGATGTCATACCACCATCCTATCACAAGCAACGCCTCTTAGGAGTTTCTGAAGATATGTGGAATTAGAGAGCAGCCCAAATGCTGCTAGCCATTCATTGGCATTTCCAGAAAGTATCTGCCTGCATTTATCACTGCTGCATTTTCTTGTTTTTCCCTTAGGGGATAGGAGAAAAATTAATGGGGGAGGGGGGGGGAAATAGAAAAATAAGGTCCACATATTAAGTCCCAAGCAAACAGGACACATACAAAACAGGACATTAGAAGTAAGAGAATCATATTACATAGCTAAGTGATTTATATGCTCAAGGGTACTGAACTTAAACGTATTGTTTAACACCAGCCATGGCATAAGGAAAAAGGTAATTAGAGAAAAGTAGTAAGAGCGGTAGAAATCTGAAAAGAAAAATAATTAGCACATGTACACAGCAGACAAGAGGGAAGGGGGATTCAAACAAACAAATTCAGCACACAAAACCCATCCAGCTCTCACCTGTGTAATTTAGAACATCTAATTCTTGTAACTGCATATCAAGACAAGCAGGGATAACACACAACCATTAAAATTAGGAGGAGCCCGTGCAATTTGTCCTCTCTGAACTCTGCCTTGTATATACAGAACCGATACCCTATTTTGCAATCTTTGCCCAACAACTTGCGTTGACTTTGTACAATAAACTATGATCTTGACCTATTTGAAGAGGTTACTGCAGAGTGAAGTACTGTAAACAAGTTTCTATTAGCTACTTTGTAAAGCAACTGCAGTATGTGATGTGGAAGTGTAGCAGCGACCTCTGATTTGATCTCCCTCTACAACGGCTAGTGCTTCACTTCTCCAGACTACCACATAGGTTCAGGAACCTCCTTACCACTGCACACCACTACACTGCTACTGTAAGCCTGGAATGAAGCAACTGCCATAAGGAAAGAAAGAAAGAAACAAACAAAAAGCAACCACCAAACCACTATGCCAAGGTCCCCTTGAGTTGCTTCGAAAATATAAAGTTGTCCCAAAACAGAAGAAATGCACAGAGACAGCATAAAGGACAGTTCAGATAGATAGCATACAGCACTAACATAAAGACCACCGTAGCAGGGTAGGATAGAAAAAGATGTTTTATTACATACCAGCTTTTTGAATTGCACATACATACATAGCTGCACTCCTGGCGATTTCTATAGTGTTGCCGTTTGCTTTCGATTCTGAAAATCCAAGCGGAGTTTAAAAAACACCAAGAACAGTCTTACCTTGTACTTCTGGGTAGAGGGACATGTAGAGCAGGCACCACAATATTGTGTTGGAAGTAGTGTCTGTGCCTGCAATGAACAGGTCTCCAATGATAAAGAATAGGTAGTCTTCATTAAAACTGCTCTCCTTGTTGTTCTTCTCTTCTTCTGCATGGAGGAAGTACATATCAATGAAGTCCCTGGGGTTTGCTGCATCCAGTGTATCCCTGTGCTGTGCGATTATTTTCTTTAGAAAGGCAGTGATGTCTAACTCTGTTTTCCTAAGCTCCCTGAAAGGCCCGAAGGGAAGGTAGTACAGCCAGGGGCAGATGTTGACCAGGATCATATAGCTGTTCACGCTTAGCTCCAGAGCGCGGGCCATGTTCTTCAGCATCGTCTTGAACTCCTCATCTTCATAGTTGAAACGTCTGCCAAAGGCCATGGAGCAGATAACGTTAGACACTGCATTGCGAATAATCGGAAAGGGATTGAACGAATCCTTTCCGTGCTTCAGCATTTCCTCCTTTATGAACTTCAGCTCCTCAATGATCTTAGGCTCTAAGCTGTGTCTTCCTACTCCAAAATGTCGCAGTGTTGACAGAGAGAATTTCCTCTGTTGCTTCCAGACAGGGCCATAAGGTGCAAAAATAACACCTGAAAGGGAAAAGAACAGTCTGAAACAAAACTGTTCTGTTTTCAAGGGGAAGGAGGGGAAACAGTTACACAGGCACGCAAGCCATAAGCCAGAAAAAGAGGGAAAAGATACACAGCAACTGTCCCGAGCACTGGGTTTGGAGCTAGGGGAGTGTCCGGGGATGAAAAGATGCAAATTCTTTGAGCACGACAAAATACGTGACATTAAAACATCAATTCTTTCCTTTTCTATTACACTGATTTGTCACCATTTGTGTGTGTACATAGTTCTACTGTAAGTACTGCTTTTAACCACGAAGGATACACATGATGCAAACAAACATGGAACGTGAAGACTGATTCAGAGCCACTTGGCAACAACCTGATTTGCATCTTTACATTTCAGTGCCTCTAGGCAAATGTTCTGCAAGATTAAACCATTATGAAACACAGTTCAGTTCCTCAGCTTCAGCTGAGGAGCTTCATCTGTAAGCTTCTCTTACAAACAGAAACATCTCTGCCACAAAACCAAAATAAGCTCTTTCTAATACTCCACAGTTAACCTGAGAATGTTTAAAGTCATCCAAGCAAGGGGAGATGTTGCTTTCATTCTCCTAATACAGGAGCGTCATCAATTTTGTCCGGAAATAAAAAGTTACTTTATAAAAACCACATCAATTTTTCTATCAAATGCAAATCTCAATGCCGTGTTAAAATGGAAGAGAAACGGTCATAGAGAATTCTCAACAGAGGGATGCACCATTTTCCATATTCAAGGTCACCTATGTTTCTCTTAAAGCCTTTGTGTACATAGCCCCAGTAAACAAGAAATCTACAGACAGAACTCTGTAGAACATCCATGAGATGGATGTTTTCTGAAGGGTTTGCAGTCCCAGAGGCACGTCCAGTGTAACATAAAGCTGGTACTCTTTCTTGACAGATTTTCTGATCACATCACCTATTCTAGCCATATTATTAGAATGAAAAATAATGGAAAAATCAAATGAATGACCTGGTTTTGAAAGTCCTAGACAAAATAAGCAGAGCGTTATGATGAGTCAGTGCAAGATGACCATCAGCTGAACTTTACCTCTGTACAAAACCATCAGCTATTCTCTAGCACTTTTAAAACAGAACCAAAACTTCTCAGATCCCTTTTTTTTTTTTTTTCTCCAAGCAACATTTCCCGTTAGCGCTGCTGCCATCAAGCAGTTGCAAGGGTGGGTGAAATAAGAGGCTTATTGAGGGGCTGCATTTGGCCAATAACCAATAAACCAAGTCAGCCGCTGCAGACAGACCTGTGGATTTCTTGTAACGAAGCAATGCTTTATCACTGTTTCTGTCCCATCAGAAGCGTCTCCAAAACGGACTACACATACACAATCTCTTTCCGTCACTAGGAAAGTTAGTTCCAGGATCCAGATAACCTCACAGAAGAAAACTGACTGATTATCTCAGATGTAATAAAGGCTCTCCTAACCAAGGCAATAACTTCTCACCTCACCACCAGAGCCTTTCCAGCAGTCATGCACAGAGGCTGCACAGCACTTCTTCTGATGCTCTGAAACTGCTCGCTATTGCAGAATTGCGAGAACTGATTTGCAAATTGGAGAAGTGTAACAAAGGAGAGAAACAGATTACAGAGAAAGAAGAGGGTACAATTAGAGTAACAGAGATAACTAAACTGCCAACCGTATCACTGGCAGACAACAATAACAGAAGAGCATTCAACTGTTTTTGCAGATAATCTCTGCGTGGACTGAAAATTCAAGGAACTCAGCACACACAAAGGTATCACAGAAATCATTTAGCAGAAAATAAAATTGTGAAGCATCAAGAACTCCGAATTATCAGGACTTCACGCTCATTACAGCAAATTTCTACCAGCTGAGAATTAAAACCCTTCCAATACAACCAAGAAAGCAACGAACACACAGACAAGCAAGAACTCCCTTTTTACATGGAAAGTTCAAATACAGCAAGTTCTGCCCAAGGTTATTCCCCCACCCCCTTAATTTCTCACTGTTTGGTTTAGCGTTGCTGTAATACTGGCAGCACTGACAAAGAGGATTCACGACAGAGAACATTCAGCTTCTGCCTTGCTGCCTGTCCATGCACAGGGCTGGACTACAAGTGCTGACAGTCTCCATCCTCTCTAGCACTCAGGTCTTTGCTCCCCTTCCCAGCTGCAGAATACAAAAATGCTTTACTAGAATAACAAAGAATAAATCAAAAACTGATTTTCCCCACAATCCAGTGTTCTTCCTTCTGCACACGTGCAAACAGCAGTCTCTGCGTAAGAGCCACATCACGTTCATGTTCTCTGTTGAGGTCCCACTCCGCTAAAAAGTCCTTTCCTTTTTCAGCTGCTGAAATGTGGTTATTTGCCATTTCGGATGCTTCCGCTCGCTCTCCTCCGAGCACAATGATTTATTTGCACCTTACACGACACAGTCGAGATAAGCCCTTCTCTCTTTCACATCATACAGAGTAGCAGTAAAGCGTGAAATAAATCATTTATCTTAGATTGCTTTCTTGTCATACGATTTCCTTCCAAAATGATTTTTTTATAATGCATTTCCTCTTTTTGTCACGTACTCCCTTTCAAGTAATTTTTACGCGATTGTGGACTATAGCAAGGAGGAACTACAGCACTTCTCGGGATCGGAAGGGATAAAGCCTAGAAATAAAATAAAATAAAATAAAAAGGATTCCGTTTACACACTGAAGAGCTAGGAATCTGAAACAGACACCTGCACAAATACAGGCAGGGCGGAAAACAGACAGAGCAGCCCTGCAACCTCGGTGATCCCGTGCTTTCAGGCAACCTCGTGCACCTTCCAGCAGCAACCAGCTGCCAGGCGGGGCTAAACCCCGCGCGGCACGACCCCACCGCAGCGCCTCAATGGGTGCAGCATCCCTCCCAGCGCAGGAGGGAAGAGCAGAGGGGAAGAGCGTGGGGAAGAGCAGAGCCCCGCAGCCCCTTACCCTTCTTGTGGGTGATCATGAGGACGATGGGGACGGAGGGGCGGTCGCTGAACGCCTCCGCCTTCTGCACCAACGCCTCCCGCACCGCCTCGAAGGTGTTGAGGACGATGAAGGGCCGGCTGCCCACGAAGAGCCGGAAGATGCTGCCGTACATCTCGGTGAGGCCGGTGAGGAAGACGTGCGGGGAGAAGACGGGGGAACCGCGGCGGGGGCGCGCGTCCAGCACCCATCTCCGCAGCGGCGGCGGCAGCAGGGCGAAGGCGAAGTTGCCCACCAGCGGCCAGGGCGCGGGGCCCGGCGGCAACCCCTGCGGCGCCCTCGGCCGCAGCAGCCAGCAGCAGCCCAGCCAGCACACGGCCGCCAGCAGCAGCTCGGTGGCGCTGGGGGCCCGCGGCGACCACCCGCCGCCCTCAGCGGCCGCCGCCATCGCCCGCCGGCGGCCGCGCACAGCGCCCCCGGCGCCGCGTAGCGGATTAAGATGGCGGGGGCGGGCGGGCCGGGCGCGGGAGGCGGGGCCTGAGGCGGGCTGACCCCACACCCCTCAAACGTAACCCTGAGGTGCTGGGCGAGGCGGCGCGGAGCTCCTCGCGGTTCTTGTTCCGGAGGAAAAAAAGGACAACACCGAAAACAACGGCTGGGCTACAGGGAAAAGGTTTTATTGCAAGTGAGCGTACAGAAGTTGAGGAGTTCTAGACACGCGTTAAGCGGCACGGTCCGCTTTTCTCCAAGCGCTTAAGGCAACGGGATGCAATCTCTGTCATCTTAATATAAACAGCAAGCGGATCTTTTACTACCGCTGAAACAAAGCGGAAACTAAGGTCGCATTTTAATCACCTTAAAGCAGAACAGAAAGCACGCTTTTATTTTTTATTTTTTTTTGTTCATATTTGGCAGAAATTCAGTGGTTCAAATACAGTCCTGACAAAAGAGGCACCTATTAGGAAAAAAAACAAAAAAAACAGCACAAAATAATTATGAAAACTTGGCTGAACAAAAGAAAATCTGAGTCACAAGAGAAGTTTTATGTTCTGCACTCAATCAATACATAGCTAAGCCATTTAGCACTCTAAAAAATCATTACAATTTTCTTTACGTTACAGTTCTGTTTTTTGTTTGTTTGTTCTTCCCCCACATAGAAGTAATCCGGCCTCATCTCCTTCTCAGCCTGTTTGACAAGTGACTGGAGAAAGTAATTCTGCTTTCCTTGGAAATCACTCCTCCCCACAGCCCCACTACAAGGTAATAAAAGCCATCTTTCATTTACTTAAGCTCTTCAGGAAACTCCATTCCTCAATCTGTTTCACGCTAGACTGAGTAACCAAAGCTCTTGCTTTTAACAGGCAAATCCATGAAACAGGCAATAGCCCCTCTCCCCTCCTTGCCCCCTGCCCAAGCAAAACCTTCTTTAAAGGTAACTAAGTCACAGTACTAATGCCCAAGCAAAAGAACTGGATTTTTTTTAAAACTATCTAAAGTAATATAATATTTATTTCTCAAATTTTGGCAGCCTTTGAATCCTATCACAGCACTTGGCCTGTAGGCTGGTTACTCTGTGTAGTCGTTAACATTCATTTTCTTCAACAACGGGCTGCATTTCTGTGTATTTCAGTTTGTAGGCGACTTCTTGATTTTTATTTCCATAGGCACTTTGTTTGCAACAAAACCCCAACACTCTGTTAAAAGTATATTGAAAATGCTTAAAAGTTCTCTGAGTAGCATTAGCATGCTGACGATCATAGTTCTGTAACTCGCAGCAGATGCTAACATGGAAAATCCCACTAGACAGCATTTGCCACGTGCTCACAAAAGCTTCCATTTCTGCAGGGAGTTTATACATGCAGCCACTTCCTTCTGCTAATATTTCTACTTTTATTGCACTTTGTAAATAAATGCAAAATATGGTTTTGTCTGAGGCTACCAGTATCTAAAATAAGATAGTTACATTTCCCCGTGGCCTAAAACTGTTACAGATGACTTCATTCTCTCCCTTTGGCTCTTCCAAATTTCCTGCTATTAAAGCAAGCTCTGAGAGTAGTGAGACAAAATACAGACTATTGTCACTGGATTATCCATCTTCACTGGATGATTAGAGTAACTTCATTGAAAACAGAAATAAACCAGTCCTGGAATAGTCTTGGCATAGACAAGAGAAGTTATTCATTTTAAAGACAAGTCTTTGAGAAGCCTGTTTACTTCTTGAAGTAACAAAAGCAAATGGTTTGGAAGAACTTTTTCAGTATACAAAAGGTGCAAGCCTTAGAGCTTAGAGCAGAGGAGCAGGGCCTCAGGTGACACAGTTCTACAATACAGACTGCTTACTCACACACACCTATACACGACCATACCCCGCCTGCACTTTCAAGGATGCAGAAGTGGAATATTTCATACTTTCTCACTATTAAATCATACTTATTTCAAAGTCGGCTATAGCATGTTTCCCAAATATTAAAGGCATCAGCATGTCACAATTGCCAGTCGAAAGGGAGCCTTTAACAGCAACTGTAGGCTTTCATTTCTCTTGGAGAGAAGACGTAAATACTGCTGCCTGAAGATTCAAATTAAAATGATTAGGAAGCGTGTTGCCCTTTATTATATGCAACATAGAACTAAAGAGGGGAAAAAACACCAACTCTTCTACAGAAGGCACAAGGAAGTTTTTTGTCTTAAGAAAAGTTTGCTTAGGAAGCTGTAAAACAATAAGAAAAGAACTTATCTTCCGTGACCTCGACAATCTTAAGGCTCGTTCACACTGATTCATAATATCCTACTACAAATTGCCTTGATAACCATGTCAAAATTTCACTTGCAAATTTCACTTCTGCTCTTTAGATACAGCTACATGGTCATCTTCCTTCACAAATCTGTCTTCCCAAACTTTTAGCAGATGCAGCTACACTAGATAATAAGCAGCATCTCATAGAATCTTCTGTCTTCGAGGCTTCAACAATGCTAACGAAGCCAGAGAATGTTTTTTAAAGGCACTTTATGCCTTAATCCTACCCAGCACAGTTTTTACACCTTACATCAGGTTTCAAGCCATTAACTGTCCTAAGCATTTATGAAAATTCTATCTCAGAACTCTAGTCTACACTCTCCTACCCTCTTCCCGCATTTAAAATATATACAATAACATTTTGTAGGTTTTATATAAAATAAATAGAAAAGGGTCGTATTTTTATAAAAAGCATTTAGAACAAGCTTAAAATATAGAGAAATTGCTTTATTGAAAAAGGTGTCAAAACAGCTCTGCTTAGTGTTCATGGGTGATAAGAGAATACCAGCTCTCTATATTTTTTGAGATTAGCACCATAGATGGACATCATTTTTTGGATTTTTTGTTTTTTGAAAGATGAGTGTGGTCATGTAAGTAATCCAAAGAATTTCGCTTGTTTAGTACATACACTGACCATAAAAAGTTCCAGCTTCTACGCGCCAAGTGAGCAAACCACAGAGGACAAATTTCTTCGACATTAAGACAAATTTCTTCAACATTTTTACCGAATTCATGGTCAGCAGTGCAAGTGATCATGACAGATAGCACCTTGTAAGATATAAGCTATAAGATGCTTACATTATTGCTTTTTTTGTTTGTTTGTTTTAAATACAGTAAGTGCAATTATTGCAATTTAGTGCAATGGTTGTTTGTTGTTTGTTTTTTTTTTAATGCAGTGAACATAGATTGCAGCGTCTTACAAATCACAACACCAGTATCCCATGGCAAACAGCAAACTACAACACTGAGTTGTCATCCGCTTAACAAGAAATAGTTGATGTGATAGGAAGTGTCATAACGTTCTCAGCATTTTACAGTTTAAGAGCCAACTCCTGCTAACGGTGAATAGTTCACAAGAAAAGGAGGTCCAGTTGGCAAACATCAGTAAAAACTACAGCACGGGAGCCCTAAAGCAGTGCCATTTGTTAAAGAAGAGTTATACTGTATAGTGTTTGCAGAACTGGACCCCAGAACTGGAAGGAAAAAAAATACGGCCACACGTTATCTCCTTAGCATGCACAAACCACGGCATTCCTGTTTTACCACCTTTAGCTTCTCAGCAGGCAACAGCTTTCCTGGCACAGTTTTTCCCCAGGGCAGATGCACAGCTCCAACTAACATTCAAAGCTAGGAATTCAGCCTAGGAAAAAAAATGATGCCAGAAAAGCTGTTGGTTGACGAGAATGAAAACCACATTGCAGTCAAAAGGAATGTCCTGCCTACATCACTCGAGTTCTCCTCAAAGGCGCATGGAAGCAGCAAGAACTGCAGCCATCAGAACATTTTTTCCTCCTTTGCTTTCAGGCTTCTGGCTGCAACCCTGACCCCGTAAAACAACCAGATCTCATCTTTAGCATATCTCAAACATGCTAACCTGAGGCAATAGAAGAAATAAAAATGAGCGCAACGAAACGTTCACAGAGCACAAATTTCTCAATGCAAGTGAATTCTGACACAAAGAAACAAGCATTCCCCAGGATGTTCAGTTTCATACATGAAAGTAATTGCGAGTAGTGCAAGGACATGTCTGACAAGAATATTTTTTGGCTTTGT
This sequence comes from Oreortyx pictus, assembly GCA_036925125.1. Taxonomy (NCBI): domain Eukaryota; kingdom Metazoa; phylum Chordata; class Aves; order Galliformes; family Odontophoridae; genus Oreortyx; species Oreortyx pictus. Next base: position 51,072,757 of record JAUPFR010000005.1, on the reverse strand, counting down.
TGGTAATTTTGGAGCCTTCTTAAACGTTCATTATGCTAGCCTCCATCAAGCTATTCAGAAAGCAACAGATCAAGAGAAGAAAGATAAGCTGCACGTAAGCATCATTTTGAATGGCCACAAATTATGAAAAATTGGAATGTAAAGCCAACTTTTACAGAAATAACGACATCCTGACGTATTATCCAAGGTGGAAGAAGGGTTGAAGTTTCAAAATTCTGTTTAAGTACCATACACATGAAATTCACTAGTGGAGATACAAGGAGATGAATTTCCCCTTCGTAGCCAGCACCCCTGCTACCCTCTAACATGAAGTTTTGAAGCGTGCAAACACATTCACTTCTAGTGCTACTCACATGCTTGAAGTAATACCAGCTCAGCCAAGTGTTAAATTACAACTGTCTTTACAGCAGTTCCCCTTTTCAGCCCTAAGTTTTCTAAGTTCTGTTGTACTTTCTAGCTGTTGTTGCTTTCCACACTGAAAGGATCCCAAAAGAACAAGCAAAGATGGCTCAGCTTAGTCTTTCCACCCAGAAGAGAAACCTCTGCATTCTGCATCCAGTGCTGTGCACACAGAATAGACTACTCCACACAGGCACGCTCTGTGGGCTCCCAATTGCTTAAGATGCCTTTAGTCCAGAACTGTTTCTTTTGTGCTCATTCTCAGCATCTTGGCACTTTTTCCTGCCACTGGGAAAGCATCGCAAAGGAACACAAAAAGCTTAACGTGCAAGCAGAATTACTTCAGTGGCACACTGAGGTATTTGTATGTACACTCAAGCAGTGACAGTCATTTGGAATAGCAGTCCACAGAAGTGATTATTTTCAAGATCCTTTTCTTTCCCTCAAATAACTGAACTTCAGTCACACTTTTAGTGCCCAGTCTAGAACACTTAAATGTTCACCCATTTTTCTGTTGTGCACCTGTAGAAGACTGCTAGCCAAGTTCAAAACATTAAAGAAAATAAAGCCAGAGCTCTACAGCTGTGAAGTCAGCCTGCAGTGAAAACTAGTTCCAAGCATTTGATCACTGCATCTAATATACGGTGCAAGTATTTAAGGTTGTACCCTCTGAATCATTAAGATAGTTTCGGTAAGACAAGAAAAAGTTCAGAGGAACCTTCCCACAAACTCAAGACTTCATCTTGCACTGAAATGAATGGATCTGATCTCAGGATTGTAGAACATACTTCAGGTCTACTGAAATGAGACATGGGATTTGGTCTGGTACCAGACTTTTGCAGGATAAATGGTCTAGGCAGATACTAATGATGGGTGAAAGTTTGAACAGATTCAGATTGAAGAAAGAGATAATCAGATTACTGCAAATCCTCTTAAGCAAATTCTGCCTCATGTCCTAAGATACCTCCTAGTTCTCTCTTCATTAATAGAGCTTTGCTTCTCAATTATATGAAAGTTAACAACGTTTTAAAGTTTTTCCTCTCCTCTCTTCTAAAAAAAAAATTAAAAGGGAGTTCTGGAGAGGAAGGAAGAAATGCAGTGCTGGAGTTCATATCAATGTTCAACGCAGCTTTTTGTTACTAGCCCAGCTGCAGCTCCTTCCAAGAAAGCAGCAGCGGAGAATGACCAACGATGATTAACATTTATGTCCACACGGGGACGCTAAGCACATAGAAATGTCAGCTCACAGCGCTTTCAAGCGTTGCTACTCATTCCTGGCTAGCACGTTTCCTTGGAAATAAGCATCTGCAGCACGATCACATAGCAGCTCATTTCTTCATATGCTGAAGTTAACCTTTTAAATCCCAGTTTGGTATCTGAATTTAAGAAATCCTGGTTTTAAGTTAGGTGTTCAAGGAAGTTTGATTCTTAAATGCAGAGCACCCAACAGTATTCAAATCATACTGACATACCGGGCACACAAACATTGCTTTTTTATTTTTGTTTGGTTTTTGAAGTGCCTACAGAATTCAATGTGTAGATGCCCTTCGGTAGAGAGAAGGAACGTTTTTTTTAGTCATAGTACAGGTGCAGCTTGTTGTGATGATCTCTTACAGATGTCACCACAACTCCAGGAAAGATACTTACAATGACATAATGAAAAACAGCGGGCCTGCACAGCCCAAATAGGCTTATGGTCAAGTGTCTGATACATGAGGATAATCCCAATATTCTTCTGGTTTCACTCTCTGCAATCCTTTTACCTCCTAGGAGGAAACCATATTTTCTGCTTCACAGGATTTATATATGATGATCTCCAGCTTCTCAAAGTAATTTTTATTTACCAGCTGTTTTCTATGGGGTAAACTATTACAGCCGTAAGCAGTGTCATATAAGTAATTAGTTACCCTACTTCATCACCATATATACATACGCGTAAGAAGTCTTCAAGCACATCTGCACTAAGTTTGCAAGAACAATTGAAGGCTACTAAGACAGTAGAGGATTTCTTTTTTTTTTTTTAAATGTAAAGAAAGCACACCGCCTCTTGAAGCATTTGATACAGTGCAGTAAAGTTAAGCACCTAAGGTGAGACTGAGCGAGAACAGGAATCAAGTCTTTTGAGCTAGGGCTGTCATTTTCTTTCCTTCTGCGTTACAGTAGGAGGTTCTGTCAAGTTCAGCAGTAGAATGAAAAGCTCACACTTAACAACAAAGCAAAATCTTTACTTTGTTACATTTTTCTTCTCCATGTTTTCCCTTATGGCAACAGGAAAACCTACCTAATCCTTGCACAGAAAAATCCTATTTGGCAGATACTTTAGAGAAAACCCACTAAGATGTGGCAGTGGCTACGCAAACAATTAGTTATCTATGCTGTCAAAGTATTATTCAGCCCAGCAGATGGAATAACCACTGTTTAAGCTTCTTACTGGAACAAATTTTATGTCACGTTGTTTCAAGGCACAGGTAACAACAGTGAAATCCATTCACGATTTCTACTAGTGTTACTACAGCTGTCTTAACGTGAACGTATTGAAGATATCAAGGCCAGTATTCAGCTTCAGAAAATGTCACGCTCTGTGAAGCTGCGTTGATACAACCACCACCTTGGCAAATTTATAGACTCTCCCTGAACCCATTCACACAGGTGTTCTGATACCACCTTTTTGGCTACTAAAGTTCTGCCAGGAGCAAGCAAATACACAGCCATATCTACACTCCCGGGGCACACGTGAACATTTGCAGCATCGTATTTTAAACAAAAAACAAACAAACGTGAGCAGAATTTCCTTATTAGCTAAGTTTTTACAAAGGATGTATTGTAAAGAACATTTTTTTTTATTGTATCGTACTTAGATAACGCACAAAATTTTGAGAAGAACATTTAACATTTCCATGTACAACTCAGTTATTGATCCCCTTAACTAAAACAAAATATGTATTTGAATAATTTGTATTGCATTTTAATACTTTAACTGCACTACTTTAAAAACAAATCCTCATAAACTATGTTCATACTTGCCACTCAACTCAAGACATTTTTAAAACAAACACCATTTCCTTTGTATAACTTCAACTCAGTGTAGGTTTTGCTTTGCTATCAGGCTTTACTTGAAGACTTGGAGATAAAATTGAATTAACTGCAGAAATGAATTGCTGAAGCTGGTATGTTAGTTTTCTGGTTTGCCTTCTCAACGATACAAAGCAATGAACAGCAACAAGAACCAGGCAGTTGTTGATCTGTTTCTGTTACGTGTTTACACTGGTAGCTTTTTACGTTCTCAGCCAACGTGAGTACACAGCCATTCTAATTGAACTAAAAGCCAGGAGGAAAAAAAGAAGAATGTGCATTTGAGTTATGCCACAGTGAAATGCAATCCCAGATGGTTTTACATAATAACTGAAGAAATGCTACCGTTGTAGGCATTTACCTTGGCTTTTTTTTAATTAAATCACAAAAATGCATCAAAAGGTACAAAAACCAAATTAAATGCAGAACTATGGCTGGCAAGCAAACTTGCTACATAGTTTCAACAGGAAATAGGTACTAAAATTAAAAGTTTATTTTAAATATAGCCCCGTTCCAGATCCAGTCTCTCAAGCGGGTGACATCAATGGGACTTTTGCCTGAATTAAGAACAGCATGACCACTCTTTTCAGTTGTTTCGTTTACCACGTCTACCTGCATATCAGCATGTGCTTCTGTGTGCATATGCATACACCAACAGTCACTGTATAGCTATATACACAAGGCCAAACTGCAGTTAAAGATTTAAACTTTGAAACTGTGCCCTTTTTAAAAAATAAAGTTCTATGTTCCTTGAGCTCTGATGTTAGCAGCTAATCCTAATCTGCAAAGTCATCGGGTAGCACAACAGTTTAAATATAAAATACTAATAAAAATGTAAAAATTGGTACATCGTAGAATATATGGAAGATAACAGTGGTAGCAGTATTTTAGGGTCATAAGATAGTCGTACCCACAGAACGTAAAAAAAGGTCAAGACTTGCTTCCAGCTGTACTAGTCACACAAAGGCCTTACCTTCATTAGCAAGGATAATGCAAAGAACCACTTTCCGTAACTGTGTTTTTCTCGTGTACTTCAATACACAAACATCATGCTTCTATATTTTAGCATGTTTTGGCCCTTACGCTCCAGAACTCTGAGGATGAGATTTTTGGGTGCATCTGTTGATGAGTGACAGTTAGCAATGAAAGTGTTAATAAGGTCTTTGGCACCTCTATCTCATTAGTAAAACAAAGTCCTGCTCCATTTTCTTTAAGGAAAAGATCCCATCAGTGGTGCATTCTGTTAGCACATCACACCGCACTGTGTGATCACAGAAAAATATCATGAAATGGCAATACGCTTGTCTACAATTTATTTCCAATCAATTGCACAGACGTTTGGTCCACTTCTTCAGTTACAATATAGTCCTCTTGAGAACTTTGGTTACAGCATTAATATTTTGGTAAAAAAAAAAAAAAAAGATGCTTTTCTCCTCTTCAGGTAGATTTTTCGTTGTCTTCTCCCGTTTTCTGAACCCGTGAATACTTTTTGCATGAAGATTTGAAGCAGCTGGGAGGCCAAGATATCGGCCAGGAGAAGCTGCAAGGAACAGATCCCTGCACATTCTTCTCGAAGAAATAAAATATTGGGTACCACCATGCTCGAGAGAGAAAATTTGTCTGCGAAGAAACCTTTAGAGTCTGTATCGGTGCCAGCAGCAGGTAAGGAAAAAAAAGACAGAGACAGTAAGTTTAATTGATTTTACATATGTATATAGTGTTCTACAACAACAAAATTGACATTAAAGTAGGTACCTACAAGGACACATTGTCTTGCAGAAACACATGTGAATACATTGCATTTAGCTTTAGAAAACGGTGAGTTCTCAGGTAGGATTTGCATCATAATACAAGCGTGAACAGCAAACTAAGTGTTTTAACAAAAAGTTAATGCTATGTAGTTTAGGGAGACAAAGCACCCAAGCCTTTTTTGAACAAGTGTCCTTTCAAACGTGTCAAGTTTTTATTGATGACTAAAAAGTAGATTAAAAGGGGTTGAGAACTAACCTTCCACATTCCTACTTGAAATGATCGTTGAAATGTAATTTCTAATGACGCAACAGAACTGCCACTGAAATTTTAGCATGGTCTAGGTATTTTAGGTTGGTCAGAAATATTATTTATCATATGCTTAGATAATCAGGGTTATTCTGCACATCCACAATAGCAGTAAAACAATGAAATCCCAAGAACAGAATGGTGGGTTTTTTTTAATGTCAAAATAGCAAGAATGTTTTTAAAAAGCTAGCAGCTACAGATCAAAAAATATCTTGGAGCATGAAATATTTACTTAAATCACAGTAAAAATCAAACTCCTCGCCCGGTTTGTTTCAACTTCAATACAGGCCCTCTATTTTTATTTCAAAGTTAAGAATTCATTTTGGCCTCAGGGTAGAATTAACAAATGCATGCCATACATTGATTCTAAACATATTTGCCACTCACCTTTTCATTAGCCATTGAGTGGTACCACCAGAAGAGCCGTGTAGTGATATAGTAAGCAATGATGACATCTACAGTGTAATGTTCATGAGCAACAAGGATACAAATTATGCCAGCAGCGCTCATCAGCCAACAGATTAAGTGATACCACCAGAAATGACGTGGTGAATCTGTAATAGTAGGGAGGGGAAGGGAAAACAATACCAAACATATGTATTACTACAGCAATTCAGTGGTAAACTGAAAAATGAGAAGAGATGATTTAAGGCTACTGAGTTGTACAGCATACAACACAGAGGAGTGATGAACAGATGCACTATCACTGGTTTTCTAGTTAACTTCATCTCTCTTTCCCACAAATCCTGGAAAAACACTCTTATTTTGCTTGCCTACTTTGAATCTATGGTCCTGATTCACAGTCTGTACTTGCAGTAACACACGTTGCAGTCAGATATCTAGCAATGCTGTAAAATGTGCAGAGGTCACATTAAACAAGGAAAGAAAAAATACATCCTTAATTCCTAGTTTTAGCTAATTTACTGACACATCTACTCTGAAAAACAATACACTGTATAGAGAAGCACAGCACGTGAAGTTAACTTCTAATGGAAGCGTAAGAAGTGAGAGTAAAACGACTTTTCAAAATGCATTTAAGCCACTTCAGTGGCTGGACTCCCCCCTCCCCTTCTCTCCCCACTGAAAAACTTTTGAGCGTCACAATGAGCATTCATAACTTCTGAGAGGCTAACAGGCTCCATTTCACTCACAGCAGGAGGTTTTGTCAACCCTTCCTTTGTGGTCCAATGGTCAGCCTTTAATTTTACACAGTCAACTAGTTACTGATCTGAAATCTATCCAGTAACAGTTCAATAGTCCTGCACAAAATAGTGGCTACAGAAGGAATTCGGCTTTGGTGCATAAACAAAATAAGCTCAAATCCCTCCAAGTGTTGTATACAAAGCCAAACTTACTGACTTAAGGAAGAAAAAAAAAAAGTGGAGCAGCAAAGGATGGAAGGAAAGATGGCAGAAAACAAAAAACAAATCCTGAACTGAACTAGAAATAAAAACTTAATGCATCTTTTGCTGAGACGTGTCATGTCAAAAGAATATGTAACTTAAATGAATACAGTAAGTAAAATGTGGTTTAGAGCAGTTCTGTTTCTTAAGCCCTTGCTCAGTGGACGTTTTGCTAATTGTAAAGGAAACAGAAATAAGGAAAGCTATGCACATGTAGTGTACAGAACACCAGTTATAGAGCACAACTACACACATACGTATCCTTAAGAATTAGGCAGCAGTCAGAGGGCTCGTTACAAAGACTTATATGATACTAGTCTTCCAACACATTATGATAAAAGCATAAGAAGTACACTGTCCCCCTAAATACTGAGACATCTGCATGCTTCCTTGTACTAAAGGGTATATAAGCAGCATGAAGCTCTGACTACATCCACAAAACAAAGTAAAAAATTCCTAGGTTATTATCCTAATACTGTTGTGGTATTTTTGACAAGTTACATATGCCATTCATCCAGTAATGATCACTTGAAGGCCTGATTCATTAGTCTGATGATTCTTATCTTAAACTACTGTTCAGAAAACCATCTTGAGTCCGCAGATTTCAAGACTGCAATATTAAAACCAGCCTTTTTTAGGTGGTTTATGTATTTTTCTTTATTTATGTTTTTTATATAGCATAGCACTGCAACGTCTCTCCCTCAGGGTTTTAATAAAGTAAGGCATTCAATTGATGCTGGCTAATCATATTTCAGTAAAAACTACATATTCCTGTGATCCAAGCTATCATCTGCATAGCTTGGAACATGACAGTAAGGGAAGATTCTAATTTGTAACGTGTAAATTGAAGAGGAAACTCCTCACTACTGCATTTATAAGCAGTCAAGTTCCTAGGACAGAAATACAGCTTACCATAACTTCAGATTCAGAAGTAGTTGCTCAGTTCTCTAGAACTGCAATCAATGCTGTGTGCACTGTGCAGCAAAGATAATTCTTCACATTCCCCATGTCTCACAACACTACACATCAAAAAGGGAAGTCGTAACCGCAATTAAATCTCCTACGTGCTTGCCAAACACTTATCAACTTAAAAGGGAGAAGAAGAGACTATAGCAGGAGACACATGAGGAGCAAAAAAACCTCAACTTTCCATTGGTTGATATAATTAATTTACTGTACACTTAAAGAAAGAACATTATTTGTGCATGTAGTACAAGTGTGGAGTGACTCAAGCCACAGAAATCCCTTCAAACCCATGGCATGGCAGCCAGCCTTCACAAGGTTACCTTGAACATCCAACTTCAGTGTTCTGAGACAAAATTTGTTACTCATCAAAGAACAATGAAATGCTAGCTTGCTTCAAAGAAATAAAACTAGGAGCCAAATGTCTTAGTCACATTAAGCCCTTAAAGCCCACACTGCTTTATAACACTTCTGCTCCATTTTTACTCTACAGTGTCACAATTTGTTTTTACACACCTAAATGTACAGTTTATGTAGAGTTGACTGGTAACTTCCAGAAGGCAACAGTTTTATGTGCATTTTCATCACATGCTTTATAGTACAACAAATATTTAAATACACTCTTGTTCACATAACAGAACTTACACTCTTTGATGAACAGGTAGATGAGTGTTAGTACTACAGTGTGACCACTGAACAGGAAGTCTCCACACAGGATGTGAGATCCAGTTATGGATAGACCACCACCAGATATCAGTCGCAGGATCCTCTGCACCTTTGCCTGAGAATCTCCATTTAACTAGATCCCCAGAAAAAGAATACAAGAGAAGTTAAGATACAGAGAAAGGAACTTGAAAAAACTTCTTCCCCAACATGTGGAGTCAGGAAGAAAGTGACACACATATCTTCATTTCTCCCCCCCCCCAACAATCTCAAACAATTTCCAATTTACTAAGTTTAAAATTACTTATGAAGCAACTACCTCAGCAGTTATTCAGATTTAGAGCAGGTTGTTCGTTTGGGTTTTTTGTTTTTTTTGTATAATTGAGATCAGTCCTATTTTTTCAGAAAAAATGCTAGGAAAACATTCAGTATCACCTTAGCACCAAAGGATAATTCTGAAAAAATAAAAGGGATAATCAAGTTATCAAGTTTTTCAGAATCAGAAATATTCACATGGACAAAAAAAAAAAACCAAAAAAACAACAAAAAAAAAACAGAACACAAGAGCTCTGATTATGATTCACAGTCTGTACTTGCAGTAAAGTCTTTCAGATTTTGATAGAACCCTCTTCTTTTAATGGCAGCAAAGTATCTTTGCTGGAAGGGGATATAAATTTTCCTTGTGTCTACCCTTTCCACCCCTTGATAAAGCCTGCCACAGACAAAGTCATTTATCAAGCTATTAGAGAGAAACAATTGAGGAGCTCTACAACAGTGGCATGTAGATTAAGCATTTTCAGAGATACTGAATCGTAAGAAAGGAACATAGTAAGTAGGTTCCCAGCTGGAAATAATAAAACTAAATAGACAAAGTGCTGTAACTCAATACTGATGAGACCCTACCCAGGAACTGACACATAAGCTTTCATATTTGCTCTAGTGAGCCATTAAGACTCAGGTAAAGATTAAGATAAGAATTAAGAAGCAAAGGCTCTTACCTTAGGTGCACACTGAAAATGCATTCCAGGCACAGGTAAGGTGGTAACATACATAGTAATGCAGCGGTATAGGTACAAAGTTCCTATTATAAAAAAAAACCTGCGTCCCACAATTGATCTGAAAGTGAGGGGGAAGAAAGATTACACTCAAAGGTCACATTCACAATATACATGTAAAACTAGAGCTTCGTAACTGTTACAGGATTGTTAAAGTCAGTAGAATTACAGAGCAGCTCTATCTCCTGCTCCTTGCCACAGAGTTCTCTAAATAACATCAAATACTAACAAGTCTTTATTCAGTTTCAGTCTTGATTTTTATTATGTTAGGATATAGCAAATACCATAGGGGTCCTACCATACCTATCTAACAAGTTTAGTTATGATGTCACATATCATTTTCCTTGACTCAGTGACCTCCCATATTTTAAAGTCAAACACATGTTTATGGTATCTGTAGTTTAAGCAAATGAAGACAACGTAAAAAGCTTCTAGTTTAGCTGTAGGAAACGATGGCTTTCTCTTCGGGTTTAAAAAACCATCGCCGTGATTTTATCTGTTTAAACATCATCATTTCAATAATAACACTCAGGAAAACCCAATTCCAAAGTAAATTTGAGAAGTATATGTAGGTGTCAAATTCAAATCTTAAAGCACTACACAATAAAGAGGAAAAACTCACATCCCTGTATCCAGCATGGACACTGAAACATTTCCTAATTAAGTCACCCCTTAATCAGTTTTTCTGCCAGCTCTGTTTTATAATATCACTACAGATTCCACCATAGACTTCTTATACCCAAATTAAATAATGGAAAGCAATGTATTAGAAGCAAACAGCAGATGGAAACGGCTACTTACTTATATCTAAGAAATAACCACTGGAATATCCACAGTCCAACTAGAATCATTCCATTTATTTCTGATACAGAAAAAGCCCACTTCACACGATCAATATAATCAAAAAATTTGTCAGGCAAGGGAGGGCTACGCTCTTTTGGAGGTACTCTCTCATGGACCACAGTGATCATGACAGTTGTTAAAATCAAGTTGAAGAGAGCATAGACAAAGGCAATGCCTGTTTTCCACCATTCCAGAGGAAATTTGTTCCTAGACTCGGCAGGCATAGCAATCTGGATGTAATCAGGATATTTCTTTGCTGTTTTTCGCAAACCATTGGACAAGCCCTTCGGTTTGTTATTGCCATTTTTGTTCTCCTCGCTGACTGAGAGAGCAGGTCGTGTGTATCCATTAGCAGTATCATTGTTTTGACCCTCCATATGGTCTTCAAGCTTTGCGGTCTCGATAGTATTCATTCCCAAGCTGTAGGGCTAAACCAGGTTTTATAAGTGACTGACTCCCGGGATCTCTGTAAAGTCTCTTACTCCTTGAAGTCCAATATTCTCGTCCCTAGTTGATTTTTGATTACCGGCAAAACTCTTAAAAAGTGTCCATTGTGCCAAAAGATACTGTAAAGTTGAAGTTGTGGAGACCAGTCTTTTTTGTTTTCCCCGCTATAGCTCTACTACCTGTAAAAAAAAAAAAAAAAAAAAAGAGAAACTTATTGAGAACCTTCAGAACAATTGATGAACCTTCAGACCAAATCCTCAATGTTTATATATATCTACATCATTTTACATACACAGTCAAGAGAAACTAAAGAAAGGTGGTAACTATGAAAGAGTTGAAAAACAATTCCTATCAACTATTTTCATATATGATTGGTTTAGACACCACTAAGATTCTTTTTTTAAGTAGTCTGAAATGTGTGCATCGTATCAACTTAACAACACTCACTTTTGAATAAAACAAATTAAATCTAATCCATTTTTGCTGCAATAGTGCATTTTATTACTCAAAAGCTTTCTGCACAAAAATTACTCTTTTGTTTATAGGTTCACTCTATATTAACTTGGTTTAGCCACACTGATCACTAAATCTTAGTTCAGATGGTGAGAAAGAAAACAGAAGAACGCTACAGTATTTGATTTATTAACATAGATTATCTATAAAATTCATTCAAGGGATAGCTCCATCAAGTCTTCTTGGATCTAGAATAACTGTTTCAACCAAGAGAGTCCCAGTGCATCTTCATAGCTGTTGTAGCATCCAATAAACATCTGAATTTCCAGAGAACTGAGCAATACCTCTGCAGTAGGCTTTTTGTTGTAGATACCAATATGTAAACTAAAACACAATAGATCTGTTATTTGTCCTTCAGTTACTTAAAAATGAGTCTAAGGCAATGTTCTGAACAGGAACTAGTAGCAAGATCCACTACAGCACAGAATTTATTTCAATATGACTTTGTTAATTCAGAGAAGTCTGGCTGCTCTACCACTGATTTAGATGTAAGAGAAAGCTGTTTAGGAAAAGCCTGCTTAATAATTTATCTCTTTATAGCAAGGACAATCAACTCAAAGCAATCTGGAAAGCTTGTTTGGTTGTTTTGTGGAAAGGTATTAAACCTAAAATGGTCAGCACGTAAATCCCATCGCTATTCTAAATGCATTTCTTACTGCCTAAAAAAGAAGGGGATTGTTAATCAGTCCCAAGTAAAGTAAAATTCATACAAATTTTCATGTGTTTAGAACCAGATATTTGCACTTAAAAGGCAGGAAAGAACAAAGAATGATCTCCCGACAGTCAGAAAGTTGATTTTTGAGACCAAGATCACTGTAGGGGGAGATGAGCAAGAGCATAACTACAATCCGCTTCTCCCTGTTAAGATCAACATCGCAGGCTTATTTAGATCAAAGTAAATATTGTCTGTGCACATGGATCAGTATGTTTATGAGTCGCAATGAAAATATAAAACCAAGTTGGAATAGTCAAGGGAAAAACAGCTTACTCAAAGCCTACTTCGAGTTTATCAGTCTGCTTTCTCCATTTTAATGTAACTTGATTTTGAAAGTGCAGAGGTCTACATCAAGTTAAGCTGCTCTGTAGCAGGTTTCTTTATGCTCACCTCCTACGTATCTACCTGATATTTAAATAGCTTAAAAATGGTGCTCCATTTCTGATGGCTAAGTCCTGAAGATCAGCAACAGAGAATGAGCTGTTAGACACTCCATCCCAACGGGTACTATTTCAAAGAAGAATCAGTTCTGGAATTTCATTAAGTAAAAATACTGAGATATATACATGGGAACATTCTGATCCACAATTCTGGATTTCTGTAAGCACCTAAGCAACAATTTGCCTCACATTCCCATAAAATGGATACGGGAAGAAGGGAAAAAACAGTCTTCCTCTGCTTCAAACGCAACACAAAACCATGCAGTCTTATCCCAGTGAGCAGAACTCAGAATTCTCCCAGGCTCCCAATGCTCATACTAATAAGAAAAGTGTATTGTATTGATAGAAAAATGTTTTCTATAGACAGAAGAGTTACAGCTTAAGCCTCTCCATTTATGAAATCCTATAAGCTGACTGTTCCTTTCTGACTCTCAAAAGAAGATATAAGTGTTTCAGGCTGGGAGTATCCAATACTGCTGAGAAAATGTGGTTACATATTCATAATGATCATACTAATCCAAAAAGACATAGAATATGCATGGGAAGACTATGTTCTCCCCACACACACCAACACAGCAATTTTAACCCTCAAAATAACAACATTAGAGCTTTTTAACAAATGAAGCCATGCAGCTCCAGGTTTTCCTGCCAGAGTATTAATGATTAAAGATTACACTAATGAAGCATCCGTGAGTGAAGTTACCCTTTTGGTTTCCTAACATTTAATCTCTGTCACATAACAGTTTCAAAGATCACTAAATCACTGCAAACAAACTACTCTGCATGAAGTCACTCCTTTTGATCACTGAAGATAAAAGTCTTAAATTCTGCACACTGAAAAGAAAATGAGAACTTACAGAACTAAAAACGTAGTGTCAAGGCTTTATTTAAGAAGTCATCCCACAACAGAGGAAGTCAGTTTAACAGTTAAATCACTAAGTTCCTAGCACTGAAAGTACTTCCTGATGCAACTAAGAAAACATTACAGCTGTTTCAAGGCACCTCCTTAATAGCTGAGATTCCAGCAACAGTGTAGTGAAAAGAGTCAAGAAGCATCTCCGCTGGCTTCCCTCTGCCCAGCTGCATGCTGCAGACACACAGCCTTGAAGCCCACCTCTGAGTTCTTCATGCTCTTCCCTGAGTTGCGCGAGCAGGTAGCACTCACGTGCTCACACATTCTCGTTCACCTTGTCTTGTGAATTATCCTACCACTTGTGGTGCAGTAATGATTCTCTGACAGAAACGGTAGGGGACATCCAAGTTAACACACAGAAGCAAGGGCTGAGCTAAAGTACACAACCACAATTCCATTCCACTTCCTCAAGAGAGAAATCCTTTAGTCAAGTGATCTTTGCTAGTGAATAATGTGCGTTTTGGAATAGGCATGAGGAATTTTTAAAAAGAACCATCTGCTCCACTTAACTGAAAGGGAAGATAAAGGCAACCTCAAAATATCTCATATCCATTGCCAAACAAGTAAAGGTTCTGATTTGTACCCTCTTTCGAGTTTAACATCTTGAAACAGCTTTCAACACTGGAAGCAGCTGAACATGATGCTGCAGCACTCAGCAGGGACTCAGGGATCATCACTGCCTACAATCCATCTTTTTTTTGTTGGCCTTCATGTTTTTGAAAATGCATATCATTCTTGTCAGCTGACACTGAAATAAGTACTACGCTAGCTAAGACAACACTGACAAAAACGTCTCTATTTCACTTGCTGTTTATTCTCATCTTTACACCAACTTAGGAGCTTACTCTACCTTGCACTTGATTCTGCAGAACACTGTACGGAGGAAGTTTTGTTTCCTATTTCTCCTCCAAATTAGATTCTTCCCCTCCAGCCAGAAGTAAAAAAGATTTAGAGAGATGCAATGCTCAAGAGTTTCTTTAAAATCTGCTGTAAAATATCCATGGCCTTAGAAACTGCCTCATTCCATCCCCTAAAACATACCACCGGCTTTTTCTTCTTTCGGATTATTCTCTGTCTTCCTGAACATTCATACACAGATGAGAATACATAATACATAAAAAGAAGCTTTCTCTTGGAGAGATTGATAATGCATTGGATGGCCAAGAGCCCCAGTTTTTATGTTCATGGACTTTCACAGAACAGGACTATAATCAAGACTAAGAGTAGAGGGTCAGGATACTGCCCAGTTCTTCATGGGCTCATAGAGAACTCTTCTTCAAACATGTACATCTTTATGTAAATACTAAGAACTTTCAGATTTTTGTTTATATAAGTGATCCAGTAGCAGAGACGCCCAGATGTTGTATGCTTTAGAACTGTAAACAACTCAGCCTTAAAGGCCAAAGAAAATCTGAACAAACAAACAATAACCTAGCAACATAAAAGCAGAGTGACATCCAGGCTTTTATATTAATTTATTAAAAGCCATTATATCTACAGCTTGCAGGACAAAGCAGTGTTCCTTTCTGGTACTTTTAGAGGATTGTAAGGCATATCGATCTACCATTTCCGATGTCTCATCAAAATTATTTCAAGCTAAGAGCATACTGTGAACTTTAGAATAAAATTTCAAAGTACTACATCATTTGATCTGCAGGAACTCAAAGGCTTCCTTTCCCTCATAGGGACTTTTCAATCTATTTTCCCTCTATTTTCAAATAATGCTTATTTATCTTATCGATTAAAACAATAAAAAAAAAACTACCACCAGCCTTGTCTGAAGCTTGTACTTCCTTGCTGCTAAGTGGACTACCCAAAGAAGTGACAGACATAAGACTAATCATTCTCTGATTCAGGCTGTGAAAGCAACTCTCCAAATGTACGCAAGTTTTTCAGCTGAAAAGAAGAAGAAAACCAAAGCCAACACACACAGATCCCTACCCATGCCTCCATAACTCCCCAGGCGTTCATTCCCTGAAGCTTCCATATCGTCCTTACATGCATGTAAAATATCCTATTATTTTTGTGTAACCTGCAGTGCCCCTCTTTGAAGAGATAGGAGGTACCCCTAATGAGTGGGATTTAGGTTTCTTCAGTATCGGACAGCAATGCTCAGATGTGGCTAACTGGCAAATATCCAGGGTTTGGAAGAAGAAAAACAGAAGTTTAAAACCTGCTCTAACCTACCAAATGTTCATGGGGGCAGGAGAGGAGCTGGGGCAGAAGTAAAGGACAAAGATTTGCACAAAGTCAGCCAAATTACCTCTAGGGATAAGCAAAATTCCTACAACGGATACACCCAGGTTTTAGGAACAAGGTTTTTTTGTTTTGTTTTGGAGACAGTTCAATATTTTCTAAACCCAAGCATCTACCTTCACTAAGGAGCAGAGCTTTTCAACCAGCCATATTACAAAAGAAGCAGTAATTGCTGAAGTGAACTATGTATGTCAGGGAAAAATTCAAGAGTGAAAAAGACGCAAGAGAAGCAAGGCATTCTTAATGGTTTTTCCCAAGCTTCTGTTTACTCCTGCACATTTAACTCCTTTAGTTTTCTCCATCTTCATTTGACTGTCATTTAAAAGAAAATACGTATTTGGGAGCATGAGAAAGCATATCTAGATTTGGCCTTTCATGACAGAACTTACTAACAAGCAGTTTTATTTAGGTTCTTAGTCACATGATTTTCACATGAAGGTCTTTTTTTTTTTTTTTTGCATAAAGCTAACACAACTGATAGATCTCACTCAATATTTGGAAATTCTAAAACATTCAAAATCTTTATGTTCTAGAATTTATCAAGGTCCGATGAACCACTTCCAATAGCTATTCCAAACAAGCAGTTCCAAATACGATCATTCACACTGAACAAGATCGTGTTAAGACCGATCTACTCTTAACATTAAAGATACACACAGTCACACACAAGACGGACAGAGCTTCTACGCAGTGATATCTTTAAACTTCATTCACTTACTAGGTTTGGCTCAAACATCTGATACAGCTGTAAGCTGTTACTGTATTTGGCAGTTGCAGTAAAAGGTCTGGAAATAAAGTAATGCAGAAATAAGCCGTGCAGCTGGCGATAGCATACGAGAAAGCTATTAGCAGAAACAACATTTAGCTGGTTTGTATTTTCTTCAGACAAAGTTTTCAGGACTACTTTTGATACCATAAAAAAGCAGCTGGGTGCCCTCTGCTACTCTGAAAGCAGTAAATAAGAATTTTAAGACTTCTAAGAATTGAGACCTGAAACACAAAGTATCACTTCCTCTGTCCTGTATGTTTAGCTCACACCACACACAAAAAAAATAACTTGAATGATATCTGAGGTGTGAAAACCAGAACTGAGTTTAACAGATCTGCCCATTATGTATCTGTCTACCCTGCAGCAAAAGTATTTCCAGAGCCATGTTCGTATTTCACACGTATAATGCGTGCGCTTCCACTGCACAAATGAACACAAAAAATGAACTGTAGTTTGACAATCATAGTTAGGAGTTTATCTACCTTCTCCAGTAGGCTGCCAGCACTTCTCACTGATACGATGCTTAAGAAGCACGAGTAAAATAAAGCTGGATTACAGAAGTATTGCTCATTTAAATGCTCTCAGAACAGATTATCATATTGCCATTTGCAATAACATTCAATGTTGTTAAAAAGCGTTAACTACCTACACTGTATAAATCTATTTTCAGTAGTAGAAATGGAGCAGGGGGGCCCTATCTCTCAGGAGGGAGTGATTTTTGACTAGGCATTGTTTGCCGCTCTATCATTTCACAACACTAAATGTGCTACAGAAGTTACCTTGAATTTCTTCATTTCAGTAAACTGAGACTGAGTCCCTAAAAGCTTCAAAAATCACTGGTTATTCATTTGCATAATCTTTATACCTCTCAACAGTAGGAAGGATATTTGTTTTGATTTTCCTGATATGTACTATCTATAGCGTTTCACTTCAGCATCAGCTTCAGGAACACTACCTCTCCATATGTATAAATTCTATATATTTTTATTCTTATCTGGATGTGCATAAATTTTCCCTTAGAATTGCTCAAGCAGGACCCCAGTGGCCACCTGAACAACAACAACGAAAAGTTATCTCAGAGCTCCTTCTGCTTGCCTTCATCAGTTCATGCCACATTCAAAATTTTCAGCAGCTGGGAATCAGACTTGTACAAATGTTGTTTGCTGGCTGAGCCTTCCTGGGCTATTTTTGTTTTGCTATAGCTGCCAGACACCAATCAGAAATCACTACCCAAAGGAAAGACTCTTCTCAAAACAACGGGATAAAAGATTTGTTAGCTGCTTAGCAGCACATCTGACATCCCACACCCTCTACAGATCACGGGAAAGCTGCAGATTACCACCACCAAGAACAGGGAGAGGCACAGGAGGCAGCAATGCTTCACTGTTCTCTAAAAGTCCTCCACCCAGTTACAGGGGGCAAAGGTTGTGCCTCACAATGAAAGTCAGTCAGGGAGGTTAGTCACCGCCACCAGCACAGGGAGGTGAGGAATAGCACTGACTCATGTGTGCTTCAGTGACTCCAGTACAGCTTATTGGCCAGCAGGCAGTTCAAAAGGATGTCACACATTTCTGGTAAATGTATTGGTGACACATCCTAGAAGTATTTAGGCAATTATTAATCATAACACCTGTTATGTTTTCCCCCCGTGCTACTCCCAAATAGAAGCATAGCAACAACTGTTAAGTAAGAGGATTTATATCCAGAAACAAGTCGGATATCAGCTCTGAATGATGTTACCCAGAAAGAAAGCCAAGCAGAGGCTCGTGTCCTCCGGTGGTGGGCGAGCACGCAGCTCCTTCCGTTTGTGCCTTTTACACGGTGGTTCATACAAGCTCAGCCCATTGCTCCAGGACCTTCCAGGCTGCACACGTTCAGTTTGTTATTCTAGGATCTTCCAGAACATGCCAATGGAGAGCTACTCCTGTGCACTCCCCTCACTGTAAATTAGCCCAACAAAGGTGCGAATTGGCCTTCACCAGGAAACACTACCACCCCTCAGGCACTCACTGATGCCCCTGCATGCAATCACATCTCCTTATCTCATCGAGTGTTTGAGATGTTAGCTCAGTCTCTTGCACAAGGCTACCACAGCTTTCACCTTACAAAAACATCGCATTAGTTTCATGCCCCACATCAAAAAGCCACAGATCTCTGCACTGGAGCGGCACTCGTGTTAAAAGGCTCAAACAATGAAAAACATTCCTAATCCAAATACAATCTCTCTTCTTTTCTTTTCTTTCCCTACCCGAAGCTATCTCACGCATTCATCCTGACTGATGTTTAACCCCACACCAACGATACTCTACCAGGCCACACGCTGTCAAACAGATCAGGAAGGAGTCACCGAACACTCTAAACACCTCCTCCCCTCCCAAAACTTAAATAGCTTTCAGCTCGATCAGCTCTGACCCAGCTGCCCAGACAACTTCACGAGCATTAGCTGAAATGATGACGTATGCCATATAACCCGTCACTGACTGTAAACGAACAGATTGGCTGAAACTGTTGATGAAACATGACCTGCTCCCCATTTCGGTCTTCCCCTCCAACTTCTCATCTCACCACCACAAACTCACCTGCCATCGACAGCATGACACTCCTGCACTGCAACCAACACCCCCGTAGCGCTGAGATGGGAATTCTCACAGCTTTTTTTCAAGCTGTTTGCTCACAGGCTGAGGCACCCCAGCAAATATCTAGCTGACACATCAGATAGTGGTTTCCCCACCATCACATGTTCTGATTTCTCATTCACAGCTTTTCTTGCCATGATCTTTCAGAAATCAAACCAGATATGTTTAATTTAATACATCTCTTAAGGCTACTGAATCACGAACACCGTGATCGATACACAGACATTTGTGGAGATTAGTACACCAGCACAGAATCTTGGCAGTTTCCTCCCAGTTTGTCATAGCTGTAATTATATCAAGTTTCCCAGATGTAACTGCTTCCCCCCCACACCCCCCAGCAAAATGCTACTCATCAAATTTAAACACTATCCAGTTTAAACAAAGTCACTGTGATCTAAATTTCCAATGCAATCCCATGGTCTTCCTCAAACTTGTTTCAACTGTTCCATTAGCTCAAGAACTTCTATTAATAGAAGAAAATACTTTCCACATTATGCTGACGAGAAAAAAATATTTCCTTTTAGTATTGAGTTAGTCATGGAAGACAACACTTCAGTACTATGCACTTCAACACTTCCTTCTTCATTTTAGTTTTTTCCCCCAGATTCATGAACAGAACACGCGTTTCCTTAGAACTGTCTGTTCCTCTGGCTGTCACGGCATCTCCCCACAACAGTGGATAACACTGTTAAGGAGTATTTCTAGTGGATGGTAACAGTGGGGCCGGAGGAGGAAGTAATGCAACCACCACTGAAATTCTTTCAGAAACACCTTCACCAGACAGTTTGCTACCCCCATTTAAGGCACCTTCCTAACAGTGGGAGGAGGAGGTGCTGAGTGAGGAGGCTGAGAATACTACTACCGTGTTTTTACTGCCTCTCACAGAGCTATTATTTGCCTAATTAGACACCTCCAGAATAATGCAAGCCTCTCTCCATTATGCCCTGCTAAACTGCAGTCTTTGATAAGAGCCATTTTCTATCCCCTATCATTTCACGAGCCAGCACTGAACATCACTGCAGTAACAAAATCTGTGTCTAGCTACTCATGAGGCTTGTATTCCATACTTGGGTTTATCATATAATAGCTTGAGAAGCTTACTGCTTAAAGCGTTTAGAAACACTTTAAGATAAAACAAGTTAGTGATGCTCACGCTTGAATTCCCATTTAATTAAATCTGCAAGAAAACAGCCAAGTACCAGTCTTCACCATTACCCCTGGGAAAGCCATCACTGAATTCTCTTATTAGGTCACTGGACAATACCTTTGTAACATCTATATTGTTCGTGGACAGAGACCACGACCAAAAAGTTAAAAACTAAACTATTAATAACTTAATCATCAGGTCATATTGATCCTACCCAACCAGTAGGTAAAGTATGGGGTAACAGTAGCAAAGTCACATCTACATAGAATCTCCTTTAAATAAACAAATAAATAATCAATCTTGCACACCAGGTAGCTACTTCTACTTCGTTAGCACCTGTTACACCCAAAGGAATCTCTTCACTATCACTAAACCTCTTACCCAGGAAAGCAAACTAAACAGACATGGATGTGAGACAGAAATATACTGGCCAAAGTGTCTGCTAAGTGGCACCTGCATTGGTTATACTGCGGACACAACTGTATGCTGTTAATTTGCCTTTTTTTTGTTTGTTTAAAGACTTGGCTAGTAACGTGACTGTCAGTATGTTCTGAGTCAAGATATTATTTCTATAGTAGAAAACAACCTGGAACTCAAATATACTTCTGACATTCATATAGCAGGGAGAAGGGGGGATAAAGATCCTGGGACCAATCAAACAAAATGTTTGAGAAGAGAGACTTTGAAAAACTTAATTGCAACTATATTTCAAAGTGCAATCACAAATTTTCATATGAAGTTGTAGAGCTCTAGAACTTCTGTCTAAATATTAAGCTAATGTTTCAAAAAAAAAAAAAAATTTAAAGCATTCTACTCCATGCCATGACAGACATATCTAGATGTTCACTGATGAAAAGTGGAAAGACGGTGACAATGTGACAATCATTAGTTACGTAAACCTGCAGCAGACAGGACTGCAGCTGACAAAACTGTAAGTCATTATCATCAAGACAAGCAGTGCTGTGCAGGCTTGCTAAGAAACCATGGAATGTAGGAAATGAGTGGTAAATCTCACCTGCGTGATCGGTCACAAGAGAAAGAGCTAGGTATTCAAACTGATATATCTCACTTAAAGATAAAGCAGAACTTGAGCAAAATTTGGGTACAGGAAAAAACAATTACTCTGGTCTACCAATTGATGTTTCTTCCTTCCTGACAAGGCATCTGAATATATATTGGTATTTCTGCTGTGTTCCTGCATGAGACTTCAACAAAAATCCCAATTATGGCAAAAAATCCCCATTCATCAGCAAGGACAGCTCAAGTACTGGCTTGGGACTGACCTTATAACCTTAGGACAAACCAACATAATAAAAGAGAATTACTTACCAGAGAAGAACCTGACGGTTAGACACTGTAAAGGCTTTTATTTCAGGATATCTTGTCAACATAGCACTAGACCAATCTAGAATCACCGTATTGGTCTGTGCTTTACAGGGTAGGAGCCTTAACAAGGGCATGCAGAACCAAGCCTCTACTGAAATCAGTTGCTCCAGCAAGAGCAACTAATCATTTTTCAGCTAGAGCCATCACACGTGCTTCTGCTCTTCAGTGTTCTCCTTATGGAGGAGCACAGCCTGCCCTAAGTCATACCAGCGCACCCAAGTATCAAGGATGCATTCACACCTATTCTAAAGAGGTAACAAAGGGCACAGAGGGAGCTTCTTACAGACTTGATTTAAAACATGGGCCAAGCCAACTTCAACTGACAATCACTATCCAAAGTTGTCGCTAGATTTTCAATTTCATCTTTAGCGCTCCAGTTACAATAGCTGTAACACAACCTGGCAAGGATAATATCAGATATGTGAATACCAACCGTGGTGCATGATGGACTAAATATCTTCACACTAGCAATTACAGTGTTACAAAGGAAACAAAAGCTCTTTAACGCAAATTAGGAAGAGACCCACGCACGTTAAACTAGCACCCTAATATCTCCGAGCTAACACATTAGCAACAGCTGGGGCAGCCAAAGAAGACAGCCTAAAGCATCCTACACTAATCGCAGCCCATGCGATCTCTTAAAATTGTTCTATCAAGACAAGATAGAAGTACGGGACTCTTCAGGACTTGTCACACAAGCTGTCATCCACAAGGACATAGTTTATTTAAACGGCAGCAGAATTCATGCCGTGATACTAACAAATTCCACCCTACATTACATCACGCTGCTCCCTCGAAGCAGCAGTAATAACTAAAGGAAGCCTGAGCCATGCAACTTGAACTCATGCCGTAGGTCAACATTAATTCTGAACTGCGTGAAATGCATTTCTCTCTATTTCTGTAAAAGCAGTTGATCAGAAAGTACTCGTGTGTAAGACTGTGGGATTTGCTTTTCTTTTCTTTTTTTTTTTTTTTTTTTTAATTAATGGAAGTAAGTTTATTCAAAGGCCCGGAGCCAATCTATTTTTCCTTCTTCCTGGTGCTTAAAAGTCCAAGAAGTCAGACCACTTCTTCTGCTGGACGTTTTTAAAAATAACTCAAAGCTCTTTTAATAGCATGCACACATTAAAGAAGTTTAAAGAAGCCATCTGAAAAACATCTTCATGCCACAAAGAACACAAAACACCGCAATGGCACAATACACAGAGTTAGACTTCTGTAGTTTAAGTCTTCCAGAAATCAGCACCTGTCAACTACAGCAGCTAGACTATCCCTTCTTAAAACTTCCCAGATGACATCCCATCTTCCAGCATTCCATTCAAGACAAAGAACACCCAAGACACAGTCAATGTCAGCGTTCAAGCAAATACTGGGAAACTAGTCAGGCCTGAAAACTGCATCCAGCCTCTGAGAAAAACTGATTTCCTTTCCTTTGGGATAATGCACGTTGTGAGTTGCCTTGATTTTTAAGAGTAGATTTAGATGTGCTGGCCATAAGCAGAGAAGTGTCTTTTACTCGAAAGATAAGACATCTTTGAAAACAAAAAATGTTAACGATTAATCAAGATGTAGTTATTTGAGCAAACTACGTAAACCTCAATTGCATTATTTCTCTTGCAAATGTCCTAATAATTGTAAATAAAGGCTGACATAACCGATAACTTTCTTTGCATGTTACAGTCCCATTTTGAATACACTGCATTATTTTAAACATGCTCTAGGAAGGCTTGCAGTGCTAAACACTGATTACACTACAGGAGAGTACAGAGAGAGAATAAGAAATACACCTGCCTGCTTTAAAAAGTTGTGGCTAAGGAAAAAACTTGTCCTAGAGTTTGTCCTTAATGCAACAAGACAGAGCTGAGCACTTCCTCTCTCCACTACAGGCGTTCACACCCTCTCCGTCCCCCAGAATCTCCTGTCAGTGTCCCAGTTTAACTTCATTTGACTAGTCAGTGCTGTCTGACTAAAAAGAATTTAAGAGTTTAATCCAAAATCAAAGAGAGTTTATAATGAACTCTGTCTTAAACAAGGCCCGATAAAAAAAAAAAAAAAAAAAAAAAAAAAGAAATGAAAACCAGAAGAGTTGTAGAAGCATTTGTTCTGCTGAGTGAAAATGAGTCAGCTACTTACTGTGCTCTGACTGTCCAGGGACTAGAATGCAGATTACTGGAAAGCAAAAAGCTATGATATGTTGAATAGCTGTTGTTTTTTTTTTTTTAAAGCAGCTCTATCTACCAATGAAAATTACACTTCTCTATCAGTGTTTACTTAGACTATCCATAGAGATGAAAACTTCTGTAATCTAACTAGTTTAGCTTTGGAATGTGACATGCATTGCACCTAGCCCTGTGGCTGGTTAGCCAAGGTGCATCTCATTCATTTTCCTAACTTCCAGGAAGTCAATGCAAGTTACTTGCATTTTTACCGTAGACGTTGATGTTATTTTGTCTTACTTTACGCTGACCAGTTCTACACCGAAGAAATATACCTAGTCATTATTATGACGTCTACTTGCATGTATACGGATACATCAGCCACATTTTAGGAATAGACGAAGCTAACAACCACAGTTACTGCTGAAAAAGCTGTCCTCAGCCAAGGGTTCTTTCCATTCAGCAACACAGTGTGTGTAGCATTCAGTTATTCAGTAAAAACTGCTTCGATGATGAATTTTACAAGTAATGTCTGCAAGCTCAGGACACAGCCACCGTAGGGTACAGAAGCATACATCAGTAAGCTGTCTTCCTGTCAATGTCTAGATTTGCTATTACAGCACAGTAGAAGAACCAATGTTGTTAATGCTCCTTGCTTCATAGCCAAATGGGGTGGCACAGCCCTTCCTCACAAGACCAAAGTTCATCATGAAAGTTGACATTTCTGGATAAACAGAAACACTGAAGAGCTGCTTGCATAACTGCTTTTAATAGTAAAAACAGGATTCAAACTATTTCGGACAGTGTTCCTTCTCGAAAGACAGAAAGAATCAGCTTTACTTTGGAGGACACGCTTGAATTGTTGGCATATTTTCCCCATTGTGCAAAGTCATTTGTTTGTTTTTCCAAAATCCTCCCAACTACTTCTAGCTGCGTGCAAAGTAGATACACATACGTAATGAAACAACCCAATTCCATGAAAATACAGCAGACTGAACATCTGTACTTCTTCAGTAACCGTAGATGATATATAGATAACATGTAAACTTCACAGCTACAATATGTGGCACTCTAAGATATGAATAGCTTCTATACACACCTGAAGTACATAAGTTACTGGAAGTACAAACTACATCAAAGGACATCTACAGCTGTTAATTTCTCCAAGCACTGAATTAAAGAAAATAAGGACGCTTCTAAAATTCTCAGCGTAAAGGTTTATTTTTAATATTGAAATTACAATACGCGAATTTAAACCAGAATAACTGGCAGAGGATCAGATGACAGAATCCTACAGTACTACATTAAGCATGTTCTCAGCTGTGCTAAGACAGTAACGCAGCATTCCAGTTTTTTAAATGTCCTTTTGAGGCAGCGGCGGCAATGGGAACAGTCTGCTTCAATACAGCCTGTGTTCGGCCTCAAACTGAGACATGGGCAGTGGTATTTGGCACCCTTATAAAGCATCTATAAACAGCAAGTGCTGTTTCCCATTTACAAGGTTGATGTGGGGGAAGGACAAGAATAAGATGAGCAGTCATTGCCGTAGAGATTTATTAGAGCTATCCACCAGATGCACAACGTATCACGTCCTCCACATGGAAGGCAATCAGCAAATAAGGCATGTCCACTGCTTCTCTTTACTAAGTTTTGTTCCTTGAAACAAGGAGAATCTGAACAACTGCTCCACTAGCCAACCACCCAGCACGTGAGCATACACAAGCAGGAACCTGGGTGTGTGCACAAGTAAATATTTTGCCGCTGTTATGTACATTTCACATAACTAACTGTGAGAAGTTAGTCAACTCTCATCACACAACAGTTCAAGATCTAGCAACCTAGCTCATTTGAACCAGAAAAACAGTAAAAGCAGATGACTTCGTAATTAAAGACTTCTATAGATGCAGGTGCTCTACTAAAGAAATGTCAGGGATGAAACACGCCAAGACACTTGTAATAGCGCTTCAATAAGGGAAAAACATTATCTTTTGCCAAAGGCTTTAAGCTAAATCTTTAAAAAGTTCTGGGTTCTAGACAGATCTCTGTCACAGCCTTATTGAAATCCATACAGTCCGGTGCTCTGTTAAAGCTACAAAAGACACCAAATTCATCCCTGCACATTTCATTAAGAATACTGGATTTATTACACCTAAATCAAAACTAATTTTGAATGAATTCATTTTAAGTTCGGCCACACTCAGACTAACATCTGTAAACGCTCTGTAGCAGTTCAGTTTGAATCTCTTACACTGACGCAACTTCCCAGAACATCCAGTGCTGCACCCAAGAGGCTCAGCACCTTTTCTCAAGGAGGAACAGGCTTACGACACCAGTCCACTTTGCATCGGTAACCATGGACATGAAAACACTGCACTGCTTAGCATGAAGCTTGCTGCGTTGCCTAGGATCACAGTTAAGAGAGTCAGTCTAAGGAAAGCTCGGTATACAGAGAGAAAAGGAGATAGAAGGCTACAGGAGGGAGCAGCTAGAAGTTAGTTACTAAAAGCAAGTGCTATTAAGATATTGGTTTGTGAGCCAGCAAAACTCACCCTCTGAAAGTATCACAGGTCCACTGATAGCAGCAAGTGAGCCTGTGTTCACTAAATCTATACAGAATTAGTGGCGTGTCCTTGAAACATGCATTATGGCAAGCTAACCTGTGTAACTTGAGTGAAAGCAAGAGATCTGCTTTTTGCTCAGATGCCTGCAAGTGAACAGGATGCTCTTCTCTACATTTATACAGGGAAGAGCATTTTACCTGGTCAAGCACGCAGTAAAAAAAATGTACTCAATACAACTGTAACAGTCATCTAATTCTCATGAACTCAGTCGAGTTCTCCTCTGAGCAGCCATGCTCAAGAATTTCCTCCTTTTAGATTTAGAGCAGGTGTTTTATTAAGAAGCATTGTATTTTCAATGATTAACTCAACAGTTCAGAACCTCTGACAAACTACTTAATTTCCTCATTCATAGAGCATAAAAATATTTGCTTTTAATATGCCAGTCTGTGAACCGGAGGACCTGAAACTGACATGAATATTTTGGAAGGGACAAAGCGTGGTAATGCAGGAAGCTTACCTCAGGTACCACAAGCACGGCCTCGAGGCACAGCAATTCCCTTTTATTAAAGGTACAGCATATGCTACCTTGAGGGCAGTGAGCTTCCTTGAACTTGATGTGGTTTTAGGATGGGGTTTTGTCCTCTCAGAACTCAGTAACTACATGGTAGACTTCCAAAACCACTTGCATTCATCAGAAGTACTTCACTCTCCATATTACATATCCTCACACAACAACTATTCGAAGGAAAGAGAAGCAGCAAAGCAAACACACTAGCACAGGAGTCACCTG
Source organism: Oreortyx pictus (assembly GCA_036925125.1). Lineage (NCBI taxonomy): Eukaryota > Metazoa > Chordata > Aves > Galliformes > Odontophoridae > Oreortyx > Oreortyx pictus. The sequence continues at coordinate 51,045,572 of JAUPFR010000005.1, read as the reverse complement.
AGTTATGACTGTAAAACAGGGTTCAATATACTTCAGGAAAGCCTCTTTTGAACAGGTGCAGATCACACAATACAGAGCTGTTTTAGATAAGCCTTTCCCATTGGTAGGCCTTAAGGCCTTCAGCATCTGCTAGGACAGCAGTGCCTCAGTGCCTGACATGCTTGGTGTCCTGCAGCATCCTCTGGGACAGTGGTGTCCATGGTACAAAACATCCATCCTCCCAGCAGACAGATTTCTGGGGACAGTGGATCTAGTGTTGCATGAATCTCCCCAGCATCTGTTGAGACTACTGCAATACCATACCCATACTAAATAAAACCTAACAGCATCTGTATTGTCCACCCCCCACAAACAGTATCAAAGACCATTGTAGGTCAATAGCCCATCAAAACTAGAAAACAAATCCAAACAAAAGATGCGTGCAATCTTGTTACAAATAGCTGCATCTTCAAAATAGTTTTCTAGGAGGAAACATCTCTTTTAAAGCCTTCTGAAACATCCCCTCATCCTTGGGAACAGGATACTCATTTTTGAAATCCACCACTTGTTTCAGTTTTTTTTTTTTTTTTAAACTAATCCTTCATAATAAAAATCAGTACAATGTCAGTTTTTATACTTCTCTCGGGTATACTGACACCAAGAGAATGTAAAACACTTGAAGTGAGATCTATCATTCAGTTCTCCTAGAGACAGGGAGAGGAGTTCTGTGGGTTTTTAAACTGATATAGAAGTAGGAAGCCTTCTGTAACACTACATACATGACTCTATACTTCTGATGTCTGCTGAGAACAGCGAGTTTTAAACTCATATGGAAAGTAGCTCATGAAAACAGGATTGTTAGACCCAGACCACGCATTCGTATCTTACACGACTAATCACAAGGTGCTTTCATGACCCAGGAAATAGATGTCCATCGACATGCCAGCCATAGGTCATTATTATACAGAGGTACATAAAGTTACTCTGGATTCAGATTACCAGCCTGAGAGTGAAAGAAAAAAAATAAATCAATTCTTGCCCACCTCAAATTCTCATTTTTCCATTGATTTCTGTTTGAGTTCACTTCAAGGACAGCCCAACCTCATTAGGGCCCTTTATCTACAAACTACTGTCATCACCTTACAATTTTACTCAACTCAACCGCTCCGCTACTCTGACTTTCCCCAAATGCCTTTTGTGACTGCACGCGTCAGATACACTATTCTTGAGCAACATTCTTCAGAAGGACTGAGACGAGCGCGTTCTCTGAAATCACATTTTGATTGTATTGATTTTTCAGTTGGAAAAGGCATAAGTACTATGCCAAAGGAAAATATATATATGTAAAGGAAGCCATCGCATTGATCCCTCCTGTAAAACAAGCTCTCGGTGAGCTAAGCTAAAGCTTCATTTAAAAAGCAACTAAAAAAAAAAAAAAAAACACCTAATGAAATAATAAACATAAACGAGCAGCATTAAAAATAAACATTAAGTAACCCAGGCTTTAGGCAAAGTAATTAATAAATACACCTTGGAGTAAAGCTTAGCAGCACTCCTGTAAGCCCTCTGCTCTCAGAAAACAGCATAAATCGAAACGTTTGCGATAACACGGACGTTCACCTGCGTAATTAAACAGCTGTTCGCTCACTGCTCACACAAAGTTTAGCAGCGGGAGGAGAGAGATTTCCATGGAAAAAGGCGTCCTTTACAAAAGAAAAAGCGAACGAACGGAAAACAGACCAAACGGAACAACAGCTCGTCCGCATTGTACTCTAGGATTTGTTTATTGAAGCCTGCCCACGAGACCAATTACTTTCCGCACGGATTTTGCGCCGAGCCGCGACGCCGGTGGAAAAGCACCTCGTCACCCGGTAAAGTTCAGCCTCACGTGGCCAAGTGGAAGCGGGCAGCCCGCAGCCGCACGCCTTCACACGGCCGCGAAGCGACGGCGATCCCCGACCTCGCGGAGCCGGGCTCGGCCATTCCCGAGCCCGCACCTCGAGCGCTCCAGGTTCCGCCGGCGAGCCGGGCGCGCTCCCTTGCGTACGTACCTCCGCTCGAAAGCCAGCCGAGCTGCGAAGGGCCTCTCCGGCACGGCGGACCGCGGGCGGCAGCGCAGCGGAGCGGATCGGCGGAGCTCCCCGCGCTCCTCCACCTGCGCCGCTCCCGACTCACCGGAGCGGCGCCGCGGGCACTTCCCCCTCCGCAGGCGGCCGGACACTCCCACAGCGGGCGGCGGGAAAGTTCGCCGCCCCTCCGCGGCCGAGGGCGTCAGGGAGGCGGCACTCGGCGGCGGCGGCGCCGCGGTTGGAGGCGGCTCCGAGGCAGCGCGCAGCGGCCGTTGCCGCGGCCGTTACGGCCGGCCTCATGCTCGCCGTTCGCCCCTGACATCACTCGGGCTCCCGCGCGCTCGCCCCCGCCCGCCCCATCGCCGAGCGGTGACTCACCGCGCCGCGGGCCGGAAAAACCGGCGCGGCCGCCGCCCGGCCCCCGCGATAACGGTGGTGGCGGCGGCACCGCCTCTGCGCGCGCGCGCGGTCCCCCGCACCGCCGCGCCGGGAGGGACGGGCGGGGACAGCGGCGGCCGCAGGGAGCGCGCTGCCCGCCGCGCGGCAGCCGGCTGCGGCGGTACTTCAGCTGCCGGCACCCGAACCGCACAAGGCCGAGCGACGCGGGAAGCCTAGCGTGAAAAATAATAGCGACCCGCGCCATTCCGCGGGGAGCACTTCTTGGTTTCAACGGCTGACAGATGGAGTAACAGAGCGCACGCTGCGGTCACGGGACTATCTTGCAGGCATTTCGGCCTCCTACAGGCAAAAGCATCAAGCAAATTCTAGACGACAGGGTTTCCTCCCCCCCCCCCCCCCCCCTTTCTTTCCTCATTGAATTCAAAAGTGCCCTTTAAAAGAGATCAGAAGGAAAAAAGGGGAAGGTTGCTGGCTGTCATTCAGAATCTTTTAGATACACCTGAAATGCTGTCCGTGCCTTAATTTAGGACACTACTCAGTGAAGCACCACACCTTAGAGTGGAAAAGGGCAGCGCATCGCAGGAGTCTCACCCCCAAGGCCTGCTGCCGTGTGTGTTTGCGAAGTCACAGAGCTCAGCGGAGGAGTTAGCTGCGCACCTCTTGGTCATGACTTGACAGGAAAGAGGTTGCCTTCGGAAAAGTTCTTTTCCAGAACGGAAGTAAGGAGGAAGAGAACTTCAGTCTTCCAGAATGACGGAACAGCTTTATGAGGAAACTGTACTCATAAGAACTCCACGGGGAGATCAAGATACAGATCGTGCCCCCTCCTGTCCCAGCCCAAGTACAAGATGGAGAGAAAAGTTTTGAGAAGAAAAAATCACTGTTCATCTGGAACAAATCCGGCACCTTTTTCGTTACTGTTTATTTTCTTCTTTTTTTTTTTTTTTTATCCTTCTCATGGGATCAGCGGGGATATTATTGGAAACAGTAATTCTATAAATGAGCACAGCCAGCCCGTGCATTAAAGTTCTGTTTCTAAAGAGAGAGACTCAGGCAGTTTTCAAAGGCAGCTACCACCAGAACCCTGCTTAGGGCCGTGGGATGGAGCTGGGGCTACAAGAGAGAGTTCAAGGGGCAGGGCAGGAGTATGAGCCGTGTAGGAATTTCTGGTTCAAGCTAACCTTACAGTTTATAGAAAGAGTAAACACCAGTACAATAAGAGAAAGCCTACTTGCATACCTAAGCTACAGCAGACATCCACACACAACACAGACATGCTAAAGAGATGCACAGTTCCTCCCTACGAGAGTAGTTTCATTCTGCGTTGTATGAACACGCATTCTAAGTTCACACGTGTTCTCAGCCCTTATTACAGCTGCATTAAGGGCAGATTAAAACATACAGCTGTTCTACACTGATGCCCCATAATCCCCCCCTGCCCCAATCGATAGAGTCCCTCATGGCTCACGCTTGTTTTCCTTCAAGTAGCCCATAAATGAGGGTAATCCTGCAGACCGCTTCTACACAGGCCTGGCACCGCACTCCATACCCTGATTCTCACAGCAGCCTCCCTATCTAGCGAGGTGGGAGTGAAGACTCCGGCCCCGAAACCGATGAAACAACTCCACAGTTATTTATCATTCCCAATCCATTATGAAATAATAAATTGCACTAAAGCTGAACACGTGTAGCATATCAACTCATATAGAGATTCTTCAACAGCATACAGAGCGCTAAAACAGCACCTCACAAAACAAGCCGTAAAGTTTCGAGATGTGCCGCTACGTGGAGAAGAGATGAATTCTCAGTCTCCGGAGAGTTTAATCAAATCACTAGTTCCTCCTTATTACCAAGGGCTTTAGAACACACACACAGAAGGGAAAAAAAAAAAAATAACAACAAAGCATACTTCACCTTAGAGGCTCATCACTATTTCTGGTGGGGCAACTGAACAAGATAAGCCACAAGAAAGACTGTAAGAGAAGTTCTCCCATTGCCACTTCCCGGCTCAATAGTACTCAACCATGCCCTGCTATCACAGCCCCGGCCCTGGGAAGCAGCTCCCTGCCTGCTGCTGCAGCTGGCTCCGGCAGGAGCCAAGCCCAAATTAAAGAACACTGTTACCCACCGCAAAACAGCGACTCACTGAGATAAACGCCACCAAGCGCGCAAACCTTGAGAACCCCCGTTAACTTCAGCTCAGCTGAGCGAAGCCAGCTCCGTTTGCCCCTAAAGCCTCAGGAAAGTCCCCCCCCCAAACTCACCTGCGACTTCATGCTCCGGCCCGACCGTCCCGGCTCCCGTCCCGGCTTTCAAAGGAGGCAGCAGGCGGCCGAGCCGCAGCGGGGCGGGGTGGGGGCCGTGCTCCGCCCGCAGGTGCCGGGCGGGCTCCGGGTGGGGGAATAAGTAAGGAGGAAGTTCTTTCCTCAGAGGTGGTGAGGCACTGGCTCTGCTGCCCAGAGCTGTGGGTGCCCCATCCCTGGAGGTGCCCAAACCCAGGTTGGATGGGTCCTGGGCAGCCTGAGCTGGTGGGGGGCACCCAGCTCATGGCAGGGGGCAGGACTGAATGGTCTGTAAGGTCCCCTCCAACCCGAACCATTCTATGATTCAGTACACATTCTGTACACAATATCATTTGAATAACAGTTTTGCTTGTATGAAGCGAGGCATTAAAAAAAAAAATGATATGAGCACAGGTACTTTTTTTGCCAAAGGTGAAGAGGGGAAAAAACGTATTTGGGATAAACAATTCTAGTTTGTTTTCTGTATTTGCAAGTCAGACGATCAAGGTGTTTCTAGGAAACTGTGTCAAGCAGAAGCACGGGACATATTCTCAACCTCTGTAGGGAGTGAGGTGACATTTTTGGAAACAAACAGTGTATGATAAGGAAGATGCCAGGCAGCTGAAAAGGCTTATTAACTCTCCTCTCAAACATGTTAGAATTTCTGGATATGATATTACGTGCATGAAAACTAAAAGACAACGGCGTAGCTGAAACAATTACCATTTACTCAACAGACAGTACAATTAGCCCATCTTCTCAGCCTTACTTTCTCTTCTCCCCATGCTCCAGAAAGGTTTTCCTTTCTAACTTCTCCAATCGTACCTTTCCCACATAGCTTTCTTCTTATTTCTTCTAAGAATTTCAGTTGATTTCTCCCAGGCCTAAGGATTTTTATTTATTTTTGCAGAAGGAGCAGGCCTATCTGAAGCAGAATAGTTCTGCTAAAGCTTTCATTGCTAGCAACTGTCCTCCTCAACAAAAAAATCTACACTGATTTGTTTCTTTCTTTCTTTCTACTTAGGTAATGCAAAACAACAACAACAACAAAAATTTAAATACATTCTAGTACCAGCTAGCAGTAGCTGAAGACAGGAGTTGCTGGATAATGCCTCTCTGTCTCTCTGCATGAACCTTTTCTATTTTATCTTATTCATCTGTGAGGAAAAAACGAGTGAGGAAGAAGTAAGACTGGAATGTGAATGAGCTATCTAAAAGCACAAAGCTTTCCCCCACCTCGCTGAGGCTTGTGTGTGGTGTAATTTTTATCTCATTGCCTTACATTTTAGGATTCTATTAGTTTGAAGACTTTTTTAGACACCATTATTTTTAAACCCAAGCAGCTGACATAATTGCATGAAGGACAATTGGCCTACATAAAAAAAATATGACCGCTGCTATCACCTGAATGTAAATTCAGAATGAAGCATACAGTGAGAACTAGAGTAGTAGGTTAACCTCTTGTCTAATCTGCTGCTCTGATAGCAGGCAATGCAAGAAGCTTCAGAAGTGGCACAACAAGATTGTACTTGCTTATCTATTCTAGTGGCTTATCTGTTTACTCTTCCATAGTACTCATTTGTTATTTTCTTTCTGACTAGCACAAGAAAGAAGGGATGCTTTTTTAAAGCTTTTAAATAAAAGGACCAACAACCAACAAATTGGGCTAAATTTAGTTATACACTGGATACAAAAACCTGCTGCTCTTAGTGCAGGTTTGTTTTTTTTCCTTGAGTGTAGCATGTTGCTCCTCAGATACGTAACACCTTAAATGCAAGCCCATACCCATTTCTCCAGTAACTTAAAAATACTGGAAGACTTGCAAATAATCTCACATGAAATCTCTGTGTTATTTTGGGCAGGTCTGTGGAATCAAATGTGAAAGCAAAGTAATGGCTAAAGACATTCTGACAAGACATCCTTCAAGAGAGCAAGTCATGAACCATTGAGATATGAAGAAGTGAAAGACGGCTGACTCATAGGTGAGTCTGAATTTCAAATATGACACACTTCTTCAGATATTCTGTCTATCAACAGACTTTTAATGTGTCTTCTTTCCTCAAGGCTTCAAAAGGTGCATGAGCTTGGTGAAAAAATGCTTGAAAGCCTTTGTTCCACTGTGTTTGAAACGTATCAGAAGTAATTCTGAGCTCTCTTACATGAGAGCAAAATGCTGTCATTCTACTTATGGAAAGTCGTGGCCAAGAAATTTGGCACAAAGGCTCCAGCTGAGAAACAGTTGATGGATGGATGACTCTTTAGATTGAAAAAAACCAAAACTTTCCAACGAGTCTCTATGCCAGTTTGTATGTATCATCGCACAGATGTGACTAGATGGTTTATGATGGGCATGAAGCCAAACTGGGAAGTGTTGCATCCTGTCAAATGTACATTTGCTGCAGTTAAAACATGTTCTGATGTGTCTTTTCCTTTGATTAATATTTTTTAATTGATTCGGAGGAGACTCCAGAAAGGGTGAGTCATAATACAGGGAGAAGGGTTCTTCCTATAATCTGGTGAGACAAAGATGAATATTGTATTAGTTTCAGAGTAGCAGATCTTAGAAGAGATGAGGAGGCTGACAGCATTCTCTGAAACTTGTCAATGGGAAACAACATAGCAAAACCTTGATTTTGATACTGCAAGTTTATATGTAGGCAGACTTTTGGGATGTTTTCATCGTTAAGAGGGGAGACTCTTCTTCTCTAATAAATTAATCACGAGGAGTTGTAGATGTTACCAGAGTTGCACACAACAGTAAAGGCAGTAGAAGGTGTGATGGCAATGGAAGAGCATTCTACAGGCTGAAGCTGGTAGGACTCTTGTATCTAGTATGAACACAATCAGTACTGGTTAATTATGCTCTGAGCTGAACTGGCATTGTTCCAGTACAGAGATAGGCATAAAACATATCAAAGTATAAAACATTTACAGGATGGTCAGCTTTGAAGGAGCTATGTTGGAACCAGAAATACAAGGATTCTTGGATTCTTCTCATACTGTGAAGAAAGATAAAGCATATTATGTTTTTACTTGAGAGTAGTGCTCCTTTCTGACTCAGCAGTAACTGAGCGACTTATGGAAACATTGCTGTCCAGGTGACTCCTATGAGAAAGCATTGGCATCTGCAGGCCTGACGAAAGCTATTGATCAAGTGTAATCAATGAGAAGCAGCAGCTTTTTGACACGTTCCCCTGAATCAATACCATATGCAGGCTTAAAATCTTAAAGTGTTAAAGGAAGTTTTATAGTTTTTCATGGTTTCAATCCTGCTTGAAATTTTAGTGTGTAACATATTTGGTTGATTATTATAAGCATTATATTATTTGCAATATAATGTTCAGATTCCTTTTTTTTTTTAATCCTTATTTAGGAAAGTATAGGGTGCCTAGAATAAATCTTATAATAATATGATAAATAATTATTCAAATAAATCATAAGCCAGGGGGAGTGGCTGCATATGTACTTGGAAAGATACAAGGCAGATCAGACATCTGGTACACAAACACTAGAAACAATCTCAGAGTCAGAAGGTGCTGGAAATATCCTTTTAACATGACCATATTATAACATTGTTCCAAGAATGCTACAGAAGGCTACAGAAGGAGGTCATATAAGCCCACAGTGTAACACTAAACTCTATTAGCCTGCTAAAGGAAGTTTAAAAAATAACCAACAAAGAAAAAAAACCCACCTAACAACTGTATAGACGATTGGGAACACTGCAAATCTAGTGTTTGTCTTGGGGTTTTTAAATAGAATACTGGAGTTCTGTTTTCAGCACCGTACTCGTTGGGTGAGTTGCTTCTAACTATATTTTAGGAGTACTTTTGACAACATACTTGTAAGAGACCTTTTAAGGGACCTGAGATCAACCTTCTCCATCCAAGATTTGGAGGGTTTGGGATTGTATTTTGAAAGCTACAGGTAATTTCAACAAATCTCTTCATAAGTCCTTATTTTTCTCCCTATTTCTGTCTAATTTTTCAAATAGCTTTGAGATCCCCACATTAAAATGAACTGATGTCTGCACTTCTATTACTGAAGCAAGTCAAAAGTTACAGTTGTCCATGTGTATTTATTGGCTTCTCAGGGTTTTGCATGACTGTTTGCTAAATAGGCTGTTGGCCTTAAATCCTAAGCACTAATGGATGCATACTTGCACATCATTTTGTCTTACCTGTAATCACCTTTATTGTGCAAGATAAACTGTGGGCAACCCTTTATGTTTCAACAGTAAATCCCATACAGTTTTGAAAAAGAATAAGTTCACTTGATATCCCTCCTACTAAATACAAATAACATCAGTAGTAGTAATAAGAAAAATGTAGCCTGAAACATAGTGCCTTTATTTACTTATTTTGTAGGTTTCTGTTTGAAAATATATATTGTCAGGTGTTGAGCATGTTTCTTAAATTGTATTGACAGAAGCACTAAAAAAAATAAAAAGCAGAGATTCACCTTGCTAATGACTCCTCATTTTTTCAAGATAGTAAATATAGAGAAAAGAGGCAATCTGTTCTTACCATAAATAGGAAAAGATGCTTTATAACAGCAGCATTTGCTAGAACCCTTAAAAATTAACCTTGGGTCAAGCTTTCCATGACAAATGCCTTTTCTGGAGTTAGTACAGAGCAGCTGAGCCTATAAACACATTAAAAAGTATATTTCAAACAAGTTAGTCTGGGAACTATGATTTAAAATAGTAAATGTGGAAACAAAAACGTGAATTTATATTGAGCATTCACTCCCTATTATAAATTGTTGCCTACAGTACTTCTCTCTCTTCCCGGGATTAAAATAAGATAATTTAGGACACAGGCAGATGACTGTAAATCACAGCAGAGCTTACACTGAAGGCACCCCTGGAGATCATGGAGTTTAGCCCCTCGTTGATGCAGAGCTAAATTCAAAGCTCTGACAGGTGTCCAGCCAACTTCTGGATGACTCCAATGATGTGGATTCCATAACTTTTTGGGTCAAGAAGTTCCAGTGCTTAATTAAAAGGGACTTTTTTTTTCATTTTATTTATCTGACCTCCCTTTCTTCTAACTGTCTCCCTTGAAACAATAATCACTTTTGATTACAAACTTCTAATAGACAATATAACAAATACTGTCAGGTAGTTAAAATTGAGAAATAAGCTTTGGTAAACATTTTTGATGTTTTATAATGGTTGTGCTTTCTCATTGAAAATGAAACTGTTGGAATTCCATGGTTTGCTGAAGTGGTCACTCATCAAACAACAGGATAAAGTGTTAGTACATAGGAAAAAAACAGCAAGTACATACAAAGCTGTGTGCAGTTTGAGTATAATTTGCACACAGCTAGTACAGGTAGAGAAAGTCAATTTAATTTTGAAAATTTAGTCTTAACAGTTATCCTATACACTGCAATTGTGATCAATAAGATTTGTGGAGCTTTGTCAGCTTTCCTTGACTGATGAAGGCATTCTTATCTCCGAAAAGCACATGCAACAGTTAAACCCCTTTTATTGTTAATAACTGTCATTTTATGCCCCCAACTAAATCTGACGTCACAGTTCCCTGGATGGCAAAGCCAAATAAAGAGGTTTCTGTGATTTAGCACGCTACAGAAGTACTGTTTTTTTTTTTTTAATAACTCAAGTAAAATATAAAGAGCTTCTTGAAGGCCTGTCAGGCTGGGGCAGTACGAAGACTTTTCTAGTCTCAGGTATTTTATACTTGTAAATATTTACAGTTGTTTGATTAGAAAAAAAGGTAGGATTCTTGATTTAGGTGAGGCACATCAGAAGACACTTCCTGCTTTGAATTTAGAATAGGAATTTCCAATGGGAATTCCTGCATTACATGCACTGCTCTTGGACAGTGAGCCATTTCAAAACAATGCATGATCCAACCCACAGACTAGAGCTGGCACTGCCAGCAGTGGCCTGCCTTCACTGCTGCTACATGCACAGCTTCTAGTACCTCTGGGCCCCTAGAAACTAATTAATCTCTTCCAGAGCCATGCACTTTTCTGCCAACATTGCAAATGAAACTAAAGCTTCCACAGTGAACAGAAGTGAGGTTGTCTTGTTTTGATTTTTCCTTCCGCTATATACAGTAGAAATGAGCTAAAATTAAATCTTTAAAGAAAAAAATAACAAGTTAAACACATCAATAGACCATAACAGTGGCTATCTATGTTTTAGGATCCTGTACAGGAGGGTGTGAGAAGGGCAAGCAGCTAACACTGGTTTTAATACAGAATATAAAACAAAATCTGAGGAGCCGAGGAAGAAATGAGGTTTTAAAACACTGAGGGCTGCCTGTGTGAAATGAAAGTACAGACAAAATTATAGCAATGGTCAGACCTAGGAAGGCTTTGTGTTACACTCCAGATAGCCACATTCCGGACATTATACAGAATGAGGGGAAAATGCTATGTTAATTCATCACAAATTTGTAAGTGAAGAACTAGTAAAACCTGCCAGATTTAGAAGTTTAGTTTATAATAGAAACAATTTTGCCAAACAAATGTATTTTCTCCAAACTCAAGGAAGCTTAAAATAGCATAAAATATACCTATCTTAAGAGCCACACAAATCTTGGCTGTGACAGTATCTTGTGTTGGCGGGTGGCAAACTCTGCTTATGCATATTTGAGAGAAAATATTAAGCCATGAATTCTGGGTACACCATACATGTACAGAAGATGTTGCACTTTATGGCAAATAACCACTTCCACTGGTTCCTGTCCACTTCTTGCGTGGAAGCAACTAGATTCCAGTAGATACTTACCAATTAAATTTTCGGCTTATAAACTGAAGCATAGCTATAATCTAGATTCCCTTCAATCCCATTATGTAAGTTATACACTGGAGGAAATTTAATTCTTAAACGTAGAACCTTCAAATCAGATCCAAATCATTCTGACTATCATCAATGTTAATTTCTGAAGCCTAGCTGTAACAGTATAGAGACCAGTTGTGCAAAACACACAGACTCGGGTGTTCTTGGGCAAATGCATTTCTATGCCTCGGTTTGACAGAAACCACAGAGCCAAATGAGTGTAGGCCATCTAAATAACAATATTTCCTAATGACTGTGCATGATAAGCACCTAAAAGCATAACTATGATAAAATGTATCAAACACAATGCTACTACCCCCATTTCAGAAACACAGGATCTAACTAAGAGCATTGGTCCTCATCTCAGTTTGCCTCATTTTTCCCCAGCAGAAATTTCCAGCTGTTAAAAAAGAATCCTGAGAAAAGAATAGCTATTACTGCTACCTATGCTGAGCACTGAAAATAATGAGGATATCTGACTTCAAAATAAAAAAAGCTAAGAAATGCTATTAGCAATTGAATTATAGGATAGCTTGTATGATTTAAAGAAAATGGTTTGTATTGAATTGGTGCATATATTCAAGATTTGTTCCATGAAAAGAGCAGCACGGCACTTTGCAATAGCTGGCATATACAGTACCAGGGTATGTTTTATATCTGTATTGATCCTTCATGGTGTATCATAAAAGAAGCCTGTGAATTATTCATACCTAAAACAAATCAGATGCTAGGAAAAAAAGCTTTACTGAAATCAATTTTAAGGGCAGCAGAGTTGTAAAGTCAGCTGGCTTTGCTAGAGCTGTTTCTAACAATCATTTAGTTGCTAATAATACCTCAATCACCACATTAAAACTACCCTCAGACACTGAATGTAAAGGCACTGGTGCAAATTCAGCTCAAGTAACAGGCCTCAGAAAGCACTTCAGTGAGATATCCATTCACCCTCGCAGTGTTAGCCTGCTTACACTCTTCCAAGGCAGGAAACAAACCTGACAGGTTTCCTTCCAAAGCAGGAAACAAATATGAAGATATTAAATGACTAATCCTAGATGTATGTGTGACTAATTTTGTGTTTTAGTCTCAAACATTTCCCTGAACTGGAACCACACTGCAAAGCAACTCTGTGGAAAGATGTAGATTTGCAGTTTTCAAGAGGGATGGCATCCAGCCTTTCATGAACATTCAGAACCACTCCTGGCAGAGCCCCTCTTCTTGGACTCCTCAGTGCAGCAGAACTGAAACGAAAGTAAATTTGTGATGTGACCATCTGAATAATTAAATGAATACGTAAGCATCTTATTTATAGAAAACATATACATAGAAGAGACAGCAATATTCGTTGGATGCACTGATCACTGTTATGCTGGAATATTTGGAAGAAAAAATTAACTGACAGCTCCAAGCTAGGCAGAAACAACTGCAACAGTCTTAAACTTCTGATTAAGAAATTACCCACACACACTCATAGGCAATTAGCAGTGTTTTTCATTACCTTTCCTTTGTCAATTCGTAAGTGCTCATGGGCCCACTCCATACAGTACTGAGCAGCTGATAAATACAGCAGTGCTGTCCTTTTAGGCCCAGGGCTTCCTAAGTGCCACGTGTGCTGGCTAGGTAGTGTAACTGTTGCAGCACAAAAACTCTGCCAACACGTTGTCCAAATATTTACTCACTTTCACAGGCACATCTTACAGCTGACACTGAACTGCATGCTGCCATAGCTGCACTACCTCCAGTAGCTGAGCTAGTTCTTTGAATGCAGCTCTCACTTCTATTTAAAACACCAGAGAAATAACTCTACAAATCTACAGTGTCTATGGCTTGAGCTGCCATTGACATACCATATTTGTTTGCTTACCATAACATATGAAATGTATATACTGTATATATAATGTATTTATATTGTATACACACATAGCAGTAGACTACATATATCAACAAGAAAAACACCTTATACATAAAGCACACTTACTCCATGATAACTGTAGAGGGATTGCATGCTAAAGCACACAAAGCCAGCTTGATTTAGAAGGATCTCTCAACATGCCTTAAGAACATTAACTCCTCAGGAAATACTCAAGACATCCTAAGATTTTGGTTTATGTTATGAAGAGTCATTTGGAACTTGCATCTGCAAGTAAAGCCTGCTGCTTTCTTTTTTTTAAAACTTTATTGTTAAGTTCTGCTCCAGATCTAGAATAGCCTTTCCTACATTTAATGCATTACAAATCACGTTTCTACAAGTAAAAATGCACTACTGAATGGGTAAACTGACAACATCTAGATAAATAGAGTTTGGTTTAGACTGATTTTCATTTTGCTTAAACCTATAGCACTCTGTACCAAATCTAGATGTATTTATTTCAGGGAGACATATCCAGAAAACCTGTAAAAAGTGAGGAGATTAGTAAAACGCATCTTACAAAATACAATACAAAATCCACTCTCACTCAGCTGTCCTCTGAACTCTCATCTAACTTGCTTTGCATTTAACAAAAACAGATCAGCATTGTTCAAATAGTCATAATTTATAATTGACTTTAAACATCCTATTGTAACTTCCCCTTGCCTTATCTGATTCTACATGCTTTGCAGTATAAAATCCAGTAAATATTTACATAGCACACATTTATTATTGCTTATTAAGAAATAACAAATTAAATACATAATCAAGCAGATAACTCTCACAGATTAATTCATTTTCATTCATTTTTAAAGATGTGCTTCAGAATAGTAAAGAAATACAGACAAGCTTCAAAACATTAAGCCCATTTTAATTAACTTCACTTTTTGAAACTCCAATATTTATTGTGTTCTGTGTAAGCTTTATTTAGCTAAACTACAATGACAGAAAATAAGAAAAAAAACATTAAAAGCAACTTCAGTAAGTACAAAGCCATAACAAAATGGAAAGCTTGACAATAAAAACAGGATAGCAAAGCCTCGAGTAGAAACAAACAAGCAAGCAAACCCAAATGCAACAATCACAGACATGGAAAAAAAACCACAAAAACCCACTACTCACCTGTGAAAGGCCTCAGGTATAAAGGGGTCACCAGAAAGAGATGTACTCACCTCTGCTGCCTAACCTTAAATGAGGTCTGGGAAAGGGTGGATCCTGGCTCCACCCCTTCCAGTCACTCAGGTGCATTGCTTCCCACCAGGTGCTCAATCACTGGTTCAGATTGTGACTTAGTAATTCCACTACAGATAAATCATTTATCTTCTCTTCCTAACAACCTTCTTAGATCATACATGTGATCTGTTAAATTTAAATGAAATGGAACAAATATAATTACATAGAACTGGACTCTTTGAAGATCAAGTTAGTAGATTATTTTCTGTGTCCTGAAAGAGGCAATGTGATAAAGCTTGAAGTTAAAATAATCTGACCCCGAAATTAGTGAACAGTAAAAAACAAATTTTCATTTCAAATTTGGTCAGTTGTCTTCCACCTAATCTTTAGAAGTCACAAAATTTTTAGTACTGAGAGGGGACTCACAATCACGATTGCTGTCAGTAGTGCTTTTAGAAGAACCAGTAAAAGCATTTCTCTTGACTGTTCTTGAAGTTGTGCAATTTTTGCATACACACCCCCCATAACAGTTTATGTGATGACTAAGACAATAACCTTACAGGCAGCACTGGGACTTGTGGGAGAATGATATGAAATTAGAAAGATTTTAAAGCCACCTTCTTCAAGTATTTACTTAAGATCTTTCAAAGATGTAGTGGAAATGATAGTCATGGCCTGAACCATTGATTGAGCACCTGGTGGGAAGGAAGGCAGGGTCCACCCAGACGAGCTCAGGTGCATGCAATGTACCTGAGTGACCAGAAAGGGTGGAGCCAGGATCCACCCCTTCCCAGACCTCATTTAAGGGTTGGCAGTGGAGACAAGGGTATTTTGTTGGTGGTCCCTACATGAGGACTGTGAAGGTCCTACTAAGGCCTTCTGAAGGTTAAGTAGTTTTTTTTTTTTCCTATATTTATATGTCTGTGGCTGTTATGTTTGAGTAAGTCCTTACTTGCTACAGCCTCTTCTTGCTGCTCTGCTGTTATTGTACTTTCTGTTGCATCTCAAAAACTCATAGGATTGTAGGTATTGGAAAGGATCTTCAGAGTTCCTCAAGTCCACTTCCCTACTAAGCAGGCTCCATGTAACAGGTCTTTCAGGTAGGCATCTAGATAAGGCTTGAATACTTTCAGATGAGGATCTAGTGCTTCTCTAGGTAGCCTGTGTAATATACGTAATATGGAATAAATAGGTTTCTTTCTCATTCTCCTGAAGTTTTCCTTTCTGTTTCATGAAGTGTTCTATTCCTTTCACCTTCATTGCTGCAGTTTTAAAAGTTCAAATATTCTTCACTAATTGTAAGTGGTGAACCAATGTTCTGTATTAGCAATGTGCTGTAAATCCATCAAACCAGTGTTATGCCTAATAAGTTACACTGGCTATGAAAAATGACTGGAAAATTATTACCCTCTCTACCTCTGAATCTTAGAGCTGAGAACATCTAGGAGTGAGAGCACTTCTGGGTATAGTAAATGTTACAGTACATTCCAAATACTCATGCTTATGTCCTTGGGTAGTCTCAGTAAATTGCTCGAATAATTGCAGTTGGCTTTGTGGTTCTAACTGGTTTAGCATTGCTCCATACTTGTCTAAAATTACAGAAGAAATAAATTGTGTGCTCTTTGCTAACTGCAACTTTATATTGCAGAATCACAGGGTTTCAAGTTGGCTTGCCTATAAATATTGAGTTTCAAAAATATTTGTTGTACGTTCATACAAAGTATATTTCACATCTTCCCTAATCCTCCAGCATGTGGGAGGGTTGGAGCAAACACCTGTCTGTGTTGCAGCACAGCCCTCCATGTAATTCTGACTAATTTTCTTATGGGTAGTACTTGACTGAACAACTGTCAGAACTGCTTAAAATGAAGCAATGTAGCTTATGACAACATTGGGAAGGAATTAACACATGGTACTGTAGAATTCTATGTGCGAAGCATTCCATCCAATACGTAGCACACATTTGACAGAAGTACTTGAAATGTATAATTAATGCATTTCTGTAGAGACAGGTTTGAGCAGGCATTGCAGACTCTGCGTGGTTTCTAATGTAATTAAAATATTTTCATTTAATAGCAAAACATTATCTCATTCTAAGAACACACCATTGCAATTCAGTGTTTAAGCAAAATGTTTTCCTTCAGATTTCCACAGAACTTCAGAAGCTGAACTGCACGTGACTTTAGTGGATTATGTTTGGGCTTTCTTGCGTAAATGTAATGGCTTTCTTATAATTGTAGTGAAGAGATGTTGTGTTACATGATAAATATCAATTTCACTCCCACTGGAAGATTTTACCACTTGTTTCTTAGAAATAAGCATCCTCACCTTTTGATCTGCACCTGACCGAGTTCTGTCAAGGTGTTTCTGTAAGCTTCAGTGCTCCAAACTGCACAAGGAGAGGGCTGGGGTCTGACTTGTGCTAACAATGCTCTTAAGTGAAATTGCAATGTGGTGTGTCTACCTGAAGGGGAGAGTGCAGTTTTGCTTAGGGTATGAACATCACAGAGGTATTTTGGAAAGAAATTAAAAAATAAAATAAGCAATAGAACCTAACAAATTCCTAACTAATCGAATGAGCAAACATATCAAAACCAGTCAACCAACCAACAGCAAAAAACAAAGAAAGCCATGGAACTTGGTCTTCTGAAATAATTCAGTTACCAAATCTGATTTAGGAAGGTTGCTTGAGTTACTGTAATGCAAATGATGAGCAATTTAAATAAATCATCCTAATTGTAAGCATGGCTTTATTATATCATTTGATTGAATTAGGTCCTTGAATCAACTGCTGCTTTGTATGTGCTGCCAAATGATCACAAATAACGATACTAATCTATCTTCTTCTGTTTTCTTTTGCTTATTTAATAGTATCCAATGCAAAAAAAAATATTGTAGAAAAATTTCATGCTAGAACCATGGGAAAAACATTAAGTGAGAACAGAGCAATTAAGGAGAAAACAAGTTTATCATATCAAAGGCTTCCTTTCTTCCTCAAAGTAGATTAAAGGCAGATCTCGACTTATGGTGCAAGTGAAAGATAGAGATACATTTGTGAACATGAGTTTGCTTTCACTTAAGGCTTTTGTGATACAACTTCGTTGAAAATACAGCTCTTCTTAACATCATGTATTTCTGTGTAGCAAATAGATCTAAAAACTTGTTGAGGGAGTGGTAGCTGGCTAAATAAATACATAGGAACTCCACTGTTTTGTCATGTAACAAACTATAATAACACTTCAAAGTTTTGGACAGATTCCCTTGTATTATTGGTTTAGGGTGTAGCTGTGTGGAAAACTGTTAAGTGTTGTCTTTTGGTATTTACTTTAGAGCTCTTTGTAATCTTCAGCTATATTTATATCTTAAAGTGGAAAGAAATCAAAATTAAAGAGGCCTGCTTGAGCATCCTTTGTAATCAAATGGTTTTCCCATTTCTCCTTAAAATAAAAGCACAGCTTGTGTGCTTGGCCGCCTTAAGAGACCACCCGAAGAGTTTACAAGCTGTGACCTAGAGCTAAACATCTCTGTGGAAAAGCACAAGCTGTAGGAACGAGCAGCAAGGCGTCATGGATAAACTAACTCATTTTTGTAGGGCCTACCCAGGGGCTCTGAAGGGGCTCTCCTGTTGGAGTCAGCAGCACGAGCAGAGTGGCCTCTCCAACATTCGTTCTATCTGTGGGGGCATTGAGCCCTAACACCACTTTTTGCCCTGGGTCAAAAGTCTCTGTTTCAGAGTGGAGGCAAGGCTTGAGTGGTGGGTGCCCCAGAATGTGCAGTGATGGCCTAGTGCCCCTGAAGGCAAGAACTACCACATCAGTGCTGCTGCAGCAGTCTGTAGCCTGGCACAAGTACTGACCCACATGAATTCAGCACACCCCATGCTTGCCTGTGCTGTGGAGACAGGAGAAAAGGTTATCCGAAGGAGCTGCTCCACAGGCGTTCAGGGGAATGAGCATGATTACTGGCTCCGGTGGAGGTAGTGCAACTGGGGAAGCCAGTTGTTACTGAACAAGGGCACCAAAACACAGAGTCCAAGAGCGGGAGTGATAGAGCTGTCCATCAGTTACTTTATTTAGACTTTATAAACTGCTTCCATCATAGATAATGTGGTCCAAGAAGAGCTTTTAAGCTTTGGCTTTCCCCTGTTGCTTACAAGATGCTTAAGGCAAGGTTTTAATGAGAAAGGGTGTTTATTAGACCAATTGCTTATGTTTGCAAAATCAGCTGAGCATTAGGGCAAACAGAACCTTCAGGTTTGTGCAGCTGTGGAAAGCTGTCATAGAAACACAATTGTTTGAGTTGGAAGGGACCTCTGGAGGCCGTGTAGTCCAACTTCCTGCAGTGAACAGGGACACCTACAGCTCCATCAGGTGCTCAGAGCCCCTCCAGCCTGACCTTGGCTGTCTCCAAGGACGGGGCATCCTCTGCCTCTCTGGGGAACCTGTGACGGTTCCCCACTGCCCTTAGTGTAAGAAACTTCTTCATTACATCCAATCTAAATCTCCTCTCTTTCAGTGTGAAATCATTTCCCCTTGTCCTGTCACAGTAGACCCTATTGAAAGGTCTGTCCTCTTCCTTCTTACAGCCCCCCCCCCCTTTAGATACTGAAAGGCTGCTCTCAGGTCTCCCTGGAGCATTCTCCAGGCTGCACAGCCCCAGCTCTCTCAGCCTGTCCTTCCTTGTAGGAAGGTATTCCACCCCTTAGGCCATTTTTGTGTCCCTCCTCTGCATGCAGTCAGGAAGTCCACATCTCTACTGCACTGAGGGCTCCACATCTGGATATATCTGTTTCATAGGTACACAAAATACAAGAACTCCTTTCCATTCTGCCAAAAACTTACTATAACTTGAAAACTGTTTCCGCCAAGGTGCTATCCTTGGGGAGCAAATTTTTTTCTTGGGTGGTATGCAAGAGCTTTACCAAATGAGTTTCTGGCTCTGAATTGTTAGTATAGTGAAAACAATTCCCAATTTGCTGTAATGAAAATGGAAGTAGAATGGTTCTGACAGAAGGACACAGATTGACCTCCCGTAACTGCTTTGGAAATGTCCCAAAAGTAGTTATAAGAGCAGCTGGGTATGCTGTAAAAGAAACAGGATAGTGAAGTTTTCCAAAGTTTCAAGAGACTCGAGTTTATTGCCAGCTAACCTAGGTCCTGGTGATCCGATCACAGCTGCCTATCATTTGAATTTTGTTTTTATATTTGGACAGAAATTTTGTCTTTGCCTTATGCACTTTTTTTTTTCTAATGACAACACAGGATCAGAAAAGGTTCTTTGGCTATGGAGTCCAGCATCTTGCTGCAGCAGTTTAAACAGATAACATAACACCATTCGTAAGTTTATCAAGCTTTCAACTTAGGAGAGTTTTAAAGTGGTTTTATTTTATTTTCTCTACTCCATACTTCTATGGTGAAGCTGCTGCAGTAGTTTTCATCCCAGACAAATGGAACTTTTGATTTGATTTTGTTACGGTTTCCATAATAAATTTTTATGGCAATATATGCAGGTGATCTTACGCTGAAATGAAGTTGCGATTAAATTATCTTTCCTTCTGGTGGTATTATAATTTTTTTGGTCCTTTATCCCCAATATATTTAGGGAGTGACAACGTGTTTTCTCAGATTTCAAGCAAATAATAAAAAGATGATAAGCTAAATAAGATAAATACTTTTAATCTCTTTCATCAGGATTTTCATGCGTTTGATGCTATTCCAGAAAAGGCTGTATCAAATTCTTACATAATGGATTGAACACTTGCCCGTCTACAGGGAAACATTTTATTTCGTGGCTAATTCTGCCTGAGGGGACATAATTTTGCTCCAAAAGACAAAAATACTGATTTATCTATTTATTTTATTTTTATTTACTGAAGATTTCTTAAAAATCAATCATAAACCTTTAACAGGCAATAGGAAATTCCTGTTAATAATTTCAAAGGGCACTACCTTGGACTTTGTACTTTCAACCTCATCCCTTTTCTGTAACTGAAGTTCAGTGACCTTTATGATACTCCAGGCCTCTTCTGCTTTGACACTGACTCCAACTTCGTCATCACAAAATGTCATAAGCACACTTACGCCATGCCAAAATTAGCTATGATACTATCCACTATTTTTAGTCTCCAAAATAATCCTAGAGAATTCAGCTGGTAACTTTGCTCCAAACACACACTTTCCGTTTCAATGCAGCATGTTGAATGTTTTTATTTTTTTGCCATGGTAATGAAGACTGTACAATCTGTCCAACACCAAGGTATTTATGATTTTTCTCTGATTTTGATTTGATTCCAGTTCATTTCTTAGTCCTAAACTCTCATTTTCTCTTACACTGTAGGCTTTTTCTCATTTTCAGCTAACTTGGAAAGGCTAATGTTATCAATTGCTTTCATAAAGTTCATCAGAATTAGGCTTACTGGGTTTTAAAATAAGCCCAGTAAAACCAGGAATTAGGAAAGGGTGGTATCGTGTTTCTCTAAAAAGAAGGCATCCAGGTAGATCTCATACAACCTTCTTCCCATAGAAGACTTCCTTTTCAAATTTGTTTACCTTGATGCATTGATTCCTATGTTGGGTGTTTTAAAACCTTGCATACTACTTAGGTCTGTTTAATAGGCTTGTAGTTTGCTTGGATACTTTCTCTTCTCTCCCTGTATTTCATTTGCTGATCTTGAGTAATATGATCCAATACTTGCCTTGTTTGCTTTACTCAGCTGCCTTCTGCTTTTCAGTTCACTATTTAAGGCATAGTTACAGATTTAAATCACAGAATCACAGAACTGTTGGGGTTGGAAGGGACCGCTAGAGATCATTGAGTCCAACCCCCTGCCAAAGCAGCTCCC
Organism: Oreortyx pictus; assembly: GCA_036925125.1. Taxonomy (NCBI): domain Eukaryota; kingdom Metazoa; phylum Chordata; class Aves; order Galliformes; family Odontophoridae; genus Oreortyx; species Oreortyx pictus. The sequence goes on along the minus strand of JAUPFR010000005.1, from coordinate 51,024,112 downwards.
TAGCCCAGGTTGCACAGGTAGGCATCCAGGTGGGTCTTGAATGTCTCCAGAGAAGGAGACTCCACCACCACTCTGTGCAGCCTGTGCCAGTGCTCCGTCACTGCACTGTGAAGAACTTCCTATACACATTTGTGTGGAGCTTTCTATGCTTCAGTTTGTGGCCATTTCCCCTCATCCTATTCCACACACTGCTGAGAAGAGTCCAGCCTTGTCCCTTTGTGTGTGTGTGTATATATGTTATTTCAAAAATATGCTCAGTAAGGAGTATTGTTCTATTTGAAACAGAACTGAGCTATCTGAAGAAACAACTATGCATCAAGTTAAGCCAGCTAGTCTATGAGGAAAGATTACCGTACTCACAAGTACAAGCAATAAGGAAGGGGGAAGCAGAGAGAAGAGGGAGGGTCCCAGAAAATGCCACTTTGTTTTGTGTTGTCTTTCTCAGATGTGTTTTCTAATTAATGCATGCTGTTTGCTTTTTTTCTGGTATCTACATGAAAACATGGACAATGCTTAAACTGCACAGAAAACAGATGTGGTAATGGCTTCCAACTTAACAATCTATGCATTGCTCTAATGTCACACACAGTGGACTTTGTCTTCTTTCCTCCTGTCTCTTTTTTTCCTTGCCACTGTTGCTGTCTTCTCTCCACTGCTCACCGCCGAACTCTGTTTGACTCTTTCTTGCATTTTTTTCTAGAGCTCATTAGACTTTTCGATGGGCCAGTCCTGATCACTAATATAGCAAAAATGCACCACATAAACCATATTCATTGAAGTTTTTTTTTGGTTAAATTATTTACTTTTTTTTTGTGAATTAATTTCAGAATCTGATTAAAAAAGCTGGAAAAGCCACATACTGTATTTAAAAAAAGAAAAAGTAATTTTGAATTTGGTTACAGGTAGACTTTCTACCAATGGTGAAGGCATAAATGGTTTAAGGATGACTTTGAAACTCCTATAGTGTATTTAAAGCACATTACTTCTTTTTGAAAGGAGTTTAGAAACGTTCTCTTAAAATCAGTTATGGTAGAAAGTTTACCCTCCATGAGTGATGGTAAGCACATAAAGGGAAAGCATTTGGCTGCCTGCCTAATGGTCAGTAAATCTGCAGGGTCTGTATCTAAACTAGGAAATAAAAGGAGGAGGCTTGCTGTAACTATCTCGTTTGAGTTAATCAGAACAGAAACGCCTGTTTTTCTTTGTTATTAGAAGTCACTGTGATTTACCATAATGATTACTGATCAGCTTGGTCTGAATCATTCTTCACAGTTGTATGCTGTGTTCATGTTGCCACCTTTCTGGGTTTTTTTTCTGTATTATTCTGATGTTCTCAGATATATTTCCTCATAAACTTGTGATTTTTATTTTTTTTTTTACCAGAATCTATACCAGAACAGGACAGATGCGTCAACTGCACAGTATTTTATTGACTGGCATTCCATAAGGAATGTACAAATCCTACTGTATAGCAGGCATCTGAAATGGGATTTTTCCATATTGGTAGAGCACCGCAGAACTGAAATCTCAAAGGTATCTTGCATTTCTATTATTGTATGTGAAATACTAAAACTTTTCTTTTGGTCCTCACAGTATCCATTTGAAATACATTTTAAAAATAAAGTTCCAGGGTGAAATGATAATTTCATTATTTGTCCTATGCTGTAGAAAGGGATCATGAAGGAGAGCTGCAAGTATTTCAAGAAGGAACCTGAACTCCTGCCCTTTGAGAAAGGAACTGGATTTTCCTTTGCAATAGCCTCTATAAATGGAGCCAGTTAGCATTCTCAGTAATGATTCCAGCGAAATCCAATTTCTACTTAGTAAAGAAGGTACATCAAGTTAAAGTAACTGTAAGGTATGTATGTGGTGTTTGATCATTCACCTGGAAATACAGATGGCTGTAGTGTTTCCTGCTAGGCTCTGGCTCTCCCATCACTGTCTGTCTTACTCTCTGCCATGGATACTGCAAAGCCTTGCCCACAGATCAGAGCTGTTTCTCCTGAAGCCAGAAGAACACCTGAAAAGAAAACTTATTTTCTGATGCCTTCTGTTTTTAACAATGGTATTCAAGGAGATACAGTAGTCTGTTCTACATCTTTGCAAACAATGTCTCTTGGGAGAGATTTTTTGGTTAATGTTTTGAAACGTGAAGAGGTGGTCAGTGTTTACCATGTCTGCAATTTCAGGGATGGGCCTGTTAAGGTGAAGGAAGGCATCTGTTTTCCTGGACAAGATAGATTAATTATAAAGGGCCAGAAGCCTGTGGGTTTCCTTAGTGCCAAAAGATGCATTTTCCTTCAAAGTTTTTTAGACCACAGTGAATCAGGGGCTTCAAATATAAGCTCTGAAGTGCGAGATCACAGATTCTGAAGGGAGGACTGTCTTGATGGATCACAAGGGTTGCTATAAATGCTAGTCCTACAACAGAGCCTTTCAAGCTAATGGCTTGATAACTGCGGTCTTAGATGGAAAGGGTGAGGCTGAATTGAGGAGTGAAGGGAATGATCCAAACCTGCCCAATTATATAGACTCTATGAAGTACCAAGTGTGGAGAAGTATGTGCATAGGGATGGATGCTCCCATGTTTTCCTTCAGTCAGAAGATATATTGCTGTGTCATCTCAGAACAAGATGGCTGCTCTTTTTGTTCTTTGAGCTGCAAATCTCATGGGAAGGTGGAAAACTAATTGCTGGGTCTCAGCTGAGCTTTTCTGAGTAAATAACATGAAAAGCTTGAGTTGTTTGAAGTTCAGGGGAAAGTGGGAAAGTCTGTGAGAAGCTTGTGTTCTACATGTCAAACAAATTGTTCTGTGTGAAAGAACTGGCAGTGAACGTTGTGCCTTGAGCCTTCTCATGACATCTGTAGGGAAGAAATGACTGGTTTTATAGTTTGTTGAATGCAAAAGTTCAGTTGTATCTGTACCTCTCCTATACACTTAGATGGATTTTTTTTTTTTTTTAAGGCAAGTGGTGTAAGTTGCTTATCTTGGCTTTTTCTTCTCTTCTGTTTTTTGTCAGGTTAGCCCATCCCTTCCTAGTTACACCCCTGGGAATTACTCCAAGAAACATATGAAATGAGTTCTCTGGCCAAAAAAAGATGTATTCAACTGTACTTTTACAATTTCAGATTACACAGGGAGATTATGGAGGACATTGTTATACATCAGCTGAGAATAAAGTTTAATGGGCTGCTGTGTAAATATATGCAGGCTGGATCTTGATGTGGTTTCCCACAATAGTTGCTCTAGGCTTTCATCTGGTGCAGTTTTCATGGAGTGCCATAATGAAAGGTTCCACAAAACCCTCCTCATTCATTTTTAGCTCTGCAAAACCAAAACAGAAAAAAAAAGTCAGAAGAGAACAACTAGTTGCTAAAAATGCACTCTGAAACAAGCACTTTTGCAGCTCAATTATTTTTCCACACACTGGGGACAGGTCACTATAGCTTTGTTGTAAAGCTGTACGTATGACAAATGCTTGGGATGCAGGAGAATAGAGATTGTTCCAGGCACGTGAGGCAAGGTGAATGTGAATGGTAGCAAGAAATGAAGTAATTTTATGATATGGGTCAATTGAACGAGAACAAAGGTACTAGACAAAAAGGCTCAGAATCACATGGAGCCACCCCCACAGCAGGTAGCCAGCTGTTCATTTGCAGCTTTGAAAACGTGTTCTGGATGAAGTCAAGTAACAACTTTACCAAACTACAGACTAAAATCCATGTGAGCTGAAATGAAGCTTAATGGGTTTGCTGTGAAAATAATATTCTGAAATCAAAGCATTCTAGCAAAACAGTAATGATGCTCTAAAAAGACAAACTTGACAAGCAGAATTGAAATAATTCAGTTAGAAGGAACTTGATTTCCTTTTCTATCTGGACTGTATTTTTGGTTAATCAGAGGTTGTACCTATTGTAAACATAGGTACAATGTGAAATAGCTGTATTTCCTGTCATGAGCTTTCTTGTGATCATTGCAAGTTATGTTTCTGCACCAAATTCTACATGACAACCTTATCCCACTACCCTCCAAAACACCTGGTTGGCTAAAGTATGGATAAAATAGTCCTTAGGCAATAAACAACCTTGTTACGGTAACAAGACTATTCTTCCAGCTGTTCCATTGACCAGCTACTACAGATGGAATTTAAAGCTACCTTACTTCAGGGTAGTCAGTATAGTTAATGAGACAAATTATTGAGGTCAGAGCATCTTGACTTAGAATCTAACCAACTAAAGCCTCACGCTGCTACCCCTGTGTTTTATTAGGTTGAATTTAGGTAGCATAGTGTTGACTCCTACAATTCTGTGACTGACCATAGGAAGAGTACATAGACTGTGTTAAGCTAAATGAAATGTATCCGTATTTCCCTATGAGAAACAAAAAGTGAAGTTTATTAATTACCCTAAATCATCAGTGAATATGTTAACACTGTAAGTGTTGCAGATGATTTTTACGGAACACTGACATTTTTCTCTAAAATTTACTTGGGAAGAACAGTTCAGCTGAAGAGACAACTGTACGTGAATTACTATAATTCAAATAATTTTATCTCCATCATCTGCTTTGATTTCCAGACTAGCAGAAATTTGAAATGGAAGACTTGATACAAAGGGAAAAATTTGATACGAGTTCAGTGATGAATCTGCTAGAAGCGTGCCTCACTCCACAGGTTCAAAGCTTTCTTTGTTTCCTACCTTATTTAAGTTCTTCCATCTTGCTTCTTTGTCCTTCCTATCCAAATGCTCTTTTTTTTTTTTCAAGTTACTGTGAGCTGTGTTTTTCATTCTATCGTAATATCTTGAAAGATGATTCTTCAGCCCAATTTTCTTGTGAACAAAGGCATACTGTTGAAGTGTTCTTCTTGCCTGGCTCTACTTTTTTCAGTCATTACAATCCAGCTCTGAGTAATACTGTTAATATGAAAAAACATTTATCGTAATAAATCTTTTAAACTGTCCTAGTAATTATTACACATTCTGCTGGAACTTAGTTGAGTCTTTTGTAAATTAACACTAAAATTTAGTGTTTAAAATATATTCACTTAAAGCCCACATACAAATGCAAACTTTATAAGGATTTAGAGATGCCAAACGAAATGCAATCACATCAGTCATGAGCAAATGAAACACAATGTAATAAATGAGTAAATGCTGAAACCAGGTCAGTCTGCTCCTTGGACACTTACCAGACTCTGCTGTTTGCTCACGGTCCACTGAGCCTGATGTGTTAAGATTCAGTATTATAAAGAGACTGCATGTGCTTGCATTTGTACCGTGAGGTGCAAACTAATGCTCCCTTTTGCAACTGATCATACAGTTTAACAAACTGACACCTATGTCTATTGTTGACTGTTCAGATTTCTTTGTTTAAAGAACTTTCAAGAAGATTCTGATTCACATGGAGTATGTTCTAGTTCTTAGGACATACGTAGATGTAAAAGCAAAGTCTTAGTAAGCTGCAAAACAACTAAAATATAATCTGCCATTACTTAGAATGTACCAATTTTATTGGTAGGAAAACAGTACCTAAGTGCAATGTGCTTTTCTCTTCACTTTAACTAGAAGTCTATCTGTTCAGTGTGAAGGACTTCTTCTTGCAGTTGCTCTACCTGCTTTTGGTCAAAATGCCTAAGGACATCAGTTCTGACTTCTGTTTGCTTCTCCTCATTTTACACCATCATCTTTGACCAAGTGGTACGTGGTTTAAACACCCCATCTTTTTCTCCTGTTGCAGACTAGAAAGGGTATGTTGTCATACAAGCATCTCCTTGTCCAAAAGATCACAGTCAAAATGCTATGATCCTGTGCCAACTTCCCTTAGAACTCTGCTTCAGAAAGCAGGTAATGAAATGGCACATGGCTTAGCATCAAAGTTTGAAGTTCAAGATAAGCACGGCCTATAATCAGACAGTCTATACAAATCCTCACGACTGCTTCATGAGTACAGATATGTTCTACACAGACACTGTTTATTCAAAATGATGTTTAACAGTCATCCGGATTACTTGATTGGATTCTCTAAGGAAGGAAGCTGAGCTGCTTATTTCACAACTTGGAGTGTAACAGGATGCGTATGTGCTCGTTGGGTTTAGGTGGACAATGAAACTGAAATTGAAGTTCCCAGGCTTAAGCTTTTTGTATTTAATCTTTTTTTCTTGATGTGAAAGTAAGCTATAGCATTTTGTACAGGGTAGTTTCTTTTTTTTTTTTTTTTTTTTTTGTAAAAGTCTGTAAATAATAATTTGGTAAACTCGTATGAAGGCGATGAATTGCGACTGTTCTATTTCCTATGTTCTGAATGGTAAAAAGAGCAAAAGATGAACATAAAGACATCTCACTGTAGTTGCTGCCTGAATATTCATGGCAAAGACAATTCCATTCTGAGCGCAGCCAGTGAATAATTCTGCAGCAGATCTCTATTTGACGCTTTGGAGAAGGGCTGATAAGCTTAGAAACGGTAGGAAAGCATTATGACAAGGAAATAATAAGGACACATGCTCGCAGTGCTTATGGAGTAATGATTTGTTCTTACTGTGATGTGAAACATCAGACTGTGAAATGAGAACTTTCTAGCGAGATATATACATTTTCTCTCAGTTTCTTTGCCTCCTTCCCTCTCCCTTCTTCACGTGACAATGAAAGGAACTCTTTCTACTCTTTTCCCACCTCGGTATGTGCTGTTCTGAAGGTTTTTTGGGGCCGTGCTTTTCAGAATTTCTTCTGCCAATGTTGAAGCTTTGTAGAACAGACACGTACCAGCCTGGAAATATTATCTGCTGCCTCTGAACAAAATGTCAGATTCCGGATGCAATCCTATCTGGCCTGAATAGCTTGCCCAAAACATTGCTAAGTCTATTTCGGACAGTAACAACAATTTCTAGATCTTTTTCCAGGGCTCACCGCTGCAGATCTTGTTTAGCTCTGCTGTTAGGATTCAAAAGGTTATTCCAATGAGATTGCAAAGCTGTGAAGGATTGAAAGGTACACTTTTCAGAGACACTTATAAAATGCTCCCTCCCAGTTTTTACCTTGCTTATGGTTGTAAGAGAGAACATCTGAGGAGACAGAGAGGAATGTAGGTAACTAGGTAAATGGGTCTGATCAAAACCGTGTCCTCAAGAAGAAAGATCAAACTGCCAGCAGTTATTTTGTTGTTTTTCTCCAGTTTCAGTTTTGCTCATGTGTCTGTCAGCTTTACAGAGTATCCTGGACATTAAAAGGGGTGAAAGAAAATAAATGATTACTCTGGCATTTAGAGATTGATCCTTAACTACTGGGTTGAAAGCCTCTTAGAAGGGGCTAAAGCCTTCAGCTCCTTTTGATTTGATTACGTGTACTAATTATCTGTTCCAGCTTAAGTCACGGTGAGAGATCTGGGCACAAATGCTTCACAGACTGTTCTTGCTATTGCTTTGGTCACAGCCACAATAAGGTCAAGCTGAGAGGTGAGAAAAGTGCCACTTGGGAAACTAGTTAGCTGTCAGTTAACTAACCAATAGCTGCTGTTGGCACCCTCAATCAGTGGAAGGGCTGTAAGAAGTGACCAAATCTGGGTATGAAGTAACACCAAAACAGCATGCAGTGGTTCTGCAACAACCCTGGTTGGTAATGCAGGCAATCGTGCTGGGAAAATGCGAATTCTAAGCTCCTTAGAGATGTCTTGAAGAAAGACTTCCAATTAAAACTGCTTTGAGCTTGCACATCTGGGATATACGTCTGTGTTTTTAACCCTTAGGAAAAGTCTGCAGTTTGAGTAAATACACTGCTTTATGGAAGGGTTTTGTCTGCTCTTCGCTTAAATTGCTGGGTTTATGCACCTTTTGGACTGAATTAGTAGTCTTTTGAATCTCTGTTAGTTTCAGCCCTTGGATTCTCTAACTAATAAATGCCATCACAGTACAATAACTTTATTTAATGTGTATGACAGAATAATATTTAGGATAAAATATCTTCAAAGCATTTTCCTCGAAGGAGATGCAAAACTCTAAAAAGAATGATTATTCATATGCTACAGAACAAGAAACTGAAACTCAGAAAGACAAACCCAAAATCTTTTCAGTCGAGTAGCAATCTTGCAGACCTATTTGAAATGCTCTGCTTTTCAGAAATGGTTAACATCTAAGTGCTTTTAACGGTTCTAGGCTTTTCTCAACGGGTTTGATATTCAGCAACAAATAATGGAGATACAACATATAAATGTATTTTTTTCCTGCATCATGCATTCCATGATCCTTGCCCTGGTTTCTAACAAGTAGATCACACTCCTCTGGAAGCTTCAATGCACTTTTTCAGCAGTGACTCTTATGAACATGCTTTTCAAAGCTTATTGATTCTGGTAGTTCACTGATCTACTAGAATCCTTGTGTACAACACCTGTGGCTGTAAAACTTTCACACAGAATGTTTTTCAGTCTTTTAAAGCAGTGTTTGAATATGAATTATCTGGGGACTTGCTAGCTCCATTTAGAATAATTTAGAGCTTGAAAGTCTGCGCATATGCCCAAGCTGATAAAGACAACTTTTAATAAAATTTCTTTGAAATAAATAATTTCAGGGGTAAGCATCAGTTAAGTTACATTCCTGATTTATGCCATTTTTGCTCTGGCAAATAGATAGTCAAGCTGCTATGGTTGTTTCCAACGGGTGAGTATGATTTTGATACAGTTTGCTATTTAGCAACCCGAAGATCTTTTCAGGTTGGAGATTTTGCTTCTAAATACTTAGGAGATGGACTTGTATGTTGCAACTAATAAATTATTGAAAAGCATTCTAATAGCTCAATTTCCTCTTGCAACAAATCAAATGGCTGTGGAAGAAATTACATTAAAATATTTCTGAAAAAGTCTTCTCTCATTAAGGAAAATGTTTGTATTCTAATGACAGAAAAACAAATATAAGTGAAATGATGTATGTAGTGAATGGCAAACAGGAAAGTGACAGAACAGTTATGAGAAAAGCTGGTAGGAAAGCAGATCAGTAGTACAGAGATACTATACATACAAATTTGCAGAGTAAATTCTTAAATTTACTTCAGTTGAAAACCAGATACTAGCGGGAGGAACATCCCTTTCAACAGGGAAAACAAAACTGATTTGGCAAAACATTCCTAAGGACGTTATGTCCTAGACTTGTTGACAAGAGTGAAAGTCCTCTGTATGCCCTCTTCCCTAAGAAAACAAGCTGTTAGTTCAGGTGTGCTTTGTTTCTCAGCTCATCTTTCCTACTAGTTTCATAGCTCAGAAGAGCTCTTCCTTCCTTGGCTTTTAGGTAAGAACTACTGTGTACCTCTGTCAGCCTGAAGACTGATAAAACAGAGTGGAGTTATTTACTACATAAATTTAAAATAGACAGTGTAATAAAGAAAGCAGACACCTGCCAAACAGGTGAATACTTTTGGACTCCTGAACGTTGGAATGAAGACCAGAATTTTTAGGGCTGTTACTTGCCTAAAGTCGCAGAGAAGAACACAGCTCAGGCATCACAGTGCATGCCTGTGTTCCAATCAAGTTAAGCAGTGCTTCTGAAAATATCAGCATTTTGTACTCTGTGTATAAAATACAGTGCATAAAATACACTTCAAAAGGCAATTATCCTTAGAAATCCTGTACTTAGGGTTTTCTTTTGTACACTTAATTCTTTATGTTCTTACTGATGACCAAAACAAATGAACTGCAAGCACAAAGCGAAAAGCGGCCGCCTTAAATATTTCTTATTCACTGAATGACCCCTAGTGGTCATTCTCTAGAGGAGTTGTGTATTTGTATTTGCAAAATACGGAGTGTGCACACTCACTTTTCTAACCTGTGCACTGTGTACTTTCGCTTTACACCTGGAAGGTTTCCTTGTTGTACTGTTAAAGTCACATTTTATTTCACTTTACAAAGAGAGCACTCTACTACCTCTAGAGGGATTTTAAGCAACAGTTCTAGTAGCTGTTCCTGCCCCTCACTGTCTCTCTTTGCAGGCCAATACCCTGGTCTACTTCTCAGGTATGCTATGGAGATGGCCTTCTGTTAGCACAGAAGGAATTGCTGTCTGTCCTTTTATCATGTGTGACATCTATTTAGGTGCTTCTGACATTGTGGTGTCACGTGGCACTGGCTGGCGAGTGTAATCTCTCACCACTAGCCAGAACAGATCGAGGCTGAGCACTTCATTCTAAACATGGGGTGAGTTTATCTGTCCAAAGAGCAAACGCAGCAGAGGGCACACTGGCAGCATAATTGGACAGAGGACTCTAATCCTCTGCATTGTAGGACATGAAAAGTAATCTCAGTTGAACATTCAGCAGCACACTGGAAAGCAAATGGCATTCTCATCACCGAGGATTTTGATTAGCATTTCTGCTGATCTTTCTGTGGGTTCTTTAAAAAGCTGAGCTGGATTGTTCTGCTGGGTACTTTTATAGGTCCAGACACTAAATAGTTTATTAAATGCTTTTCCTGGAGATGGAGCGTGGCTTCCCAGAAACATCTCTCATATTACCATCTTTCTCCAACATATGAAGAACTTCTTACATTTATGTATTTTGTAAGTGGATGAACAAATGTCCACAAACACGAGCTACATTACAAGGGAAGTATCCACACATTAACTTGATTCATCTCAGCAATTTAAGAGTGGTTTAGGCTGTCGTCTTTTCTAATGTACGGACCTCCTGGCAGAAGAATAACAGCGCCTCCAACAGGAGACCACTAAATAAGCAACTGATGGTTAAAAACCATTAGAGGTTGCTTTCCGGTCCTGCTTACAGAGCTAAAAAAAAAAACAACTCGACAGAACAGCAATCAGCCTTTTCCATGCAGGCAGCAATACCTGCATTAAAGATGTCCTTCTCAAATAAAACGCATAAGAGCGAACTGTCAGCATTATTACCTGAGTTGCACTGTTGTAGTGTGTTTGCTGATTTTTTTTTTTCTCCCCATACTAAAAAGGTTTTGAATGCACACATGTCTACATGGACGAGTCATGTCATCAGAACTTGATGACTGCTATGGAAGGAATTCTAATATATAAGGAACTTCTGCCCTAATTTCTATGTTTATTGAAAGTGACATTAGATTCTACAGAATGCTTTGTTAATAATGTTTTTCTTCCAAGAAATAAGGGAATGTGCATCTAAAGGATAATATTTCTAGCTAAGGCATTTCTAGTTTTGTAAATAAGTCATATGCACAAGTAAATGGTCAGTCTTCAACAGCAGAATGTTTTGACTCTAGTTGGTAGTCACTCCTAATTCAGATGTACCTTTCATGTTACAATTGATACCTGGAATCTTTTTGAAATAATCTTGTCTAATTTTGGACCCTTTAAAGGCTGATTGTGCTGTGTTGCTTCATCGAAATCTTGGGAAAGTTTGCCTCCTGAAACGCTACATTAAAAATATTATCAATATTTTGACTAAATAGGTCATTAAAAGTAATTGGATTATTTTCCCCACATTTCTTCAGAATACATCCGAAGTCAAATCAGTTCACCCTTCTTTTAAAGTTGTTAGTATTTAGCTCAAATTTCCTGAAGATTGAAACTGTATGGTAATGTATATCTGTGTAAAGGCACCATGTATCTGTTAGATAATGTGTTGCAGACAGAGACTTTTACCACACGTTTAGGATTGATTTGTATTACATTGCGTAACTGGCCATGGAGGAGCTGGCTCAGTAGACAGTTAATTCTCCATGGCATTCTGCCTAAGTAAGATCAAAACAGTCATTCTATGATTTCTGCTTGTGGAATGTGCTCTGGGCTGACAGTCCTTCTTTAGTCCTTCCTGGTATCATGCCAGCTGCAGATCACTTTGCCTAAAACTTCACCTTTTCTCAGCTTTCAAATCAGAATCCAACACAGTTTCTTTAACCAGTCTCTATGCTAAATAGTATTTAGTAATTACTAGATTGTAATAACAAATAGTAATTACTAGTAATTACTAGATTGTAATAACAAATACCACATTCTTTTTTTTAATGTTATTTACTTTTTTTGAAATGAATCACAGTAGTAGTAGACGTTTTGTTTTTGTTGCTTCTGAAAGAACACTGAATTCAAACTTATTATGCTAATTTTATGGAGTTTGGCAGAAATATTCAGTGTCATAATCAACTCAGGAATATTAAATCCTGGTGGTTCTTTCCTAGGCAGAGTGCTCTCTTGTTTTGGGGTCTCAGACTAGCCAAAGATTTTAGGTTATATTATCATTTTTGCCCCCCATTTTCTTTCCAGACAACATTTAGTAAGCCACAGGCGCACAGCACGACAGACAACAGTTGCAAGAGCATCTGACACCATGAGATTGGTTTTCGAACTCAGACCAGAAGCAGATTAAGAGATAACAGCAATTTATTGGAGATGATTGTTTATTAATTTGAATTTCACTCTGCTCCCGTAGAAATTTCTTTTGGAGTCCAGAAAACACCTGGTTTGTATATCTAAATCAATCCACTGGGAAAGATTTCCAGAAAGTGACATTGGATTTTAGATCTTAATAGCCATGCAGAGCTTACATACAACCTCACAAAGAACTCACAGGCTGTGCTTTTTCTCCAGATCTTTGTATAAGTAAACACATATTTAGTTCCTATGTTTAAAGGATGTTATTCTTATCTCCCTCTTCAACATTTTAAGGAGGCAGTTTAAGGAGGTTAAGATGTAAAAGAATGTAAAACACATGGGCAGTTCTGGATGGACTTACACATCTACCTTCTATACATCAAAACAGTCATTACATCTTCACTGAAACAGTTGACAAGAACTGATGAAGCATGGCCCATGCTTGTGACATGAGGCTCAGTAAAGCATGTAAATACAGACTACCTGATCTACCTAATCCATGTGTGTGGCTTTACTATGTAATTAATTAAAAAAATGTAGTAAAATTTTATTTATATATGTATATATAGTACGTACACACACATTATATATAGTACACACACATACAAGCATACAGAATTTGATAAAATGAGTGTGATCAAAAAAGGCGAGCTTCTTAGGAGTTGTTCATAAATGTTTTTTTATCACCTTCACGATTTCATCATTTCTCGGATCACAGATGTCTCTGGATCTGCACATTTCGCTAATATAAGGTCCACTCATCAGTTTTCTCATGATATTTTGTGGAAGGAATGACGCAGCTCCCTGAGGCCCCTGTCCCTGGAAGCGTTCAATCAACGTGTAGATGTGGTACTTAGGGGCACGGCTTAATGGGCAGTGTTGGCGCTGGGTGGACGGTAGAACCAGAAGATCTTAGAGGCCTTTTTCCAACCTTTATGATTCTCGGATCGTAAATAACATTTCGGACTATTCTTAAGTCACGTCAAACAACACTGTGCGCAGGGCAGTTAACGAAGCCTGCCCTCAGTACGATTCCCGCCACATCTCCACAAGCGGGGAGGGCCGGGCCGCCGGGAGCGCCCCGCCGACCGCCGGGGGCAGCCGAGAGCGCCCCGCCCCGCCCGGCGGCGGCGGCGGAAATGGCGGCGCCGTGCGGCCGCCTCCACCCCTCGGGCGCGTCACGGCGCGGCGCACGCCGGGCTGCCGGCTCCTACCGCACCTCCTTCCCTCCCTTTTCCTCCTCCCTCCCGCCGGGCCGCGGCTCCTCCCTGCGCTACCCCTGGCACGGCACCCGGCGGCGGCAGCAGCTTCGTCCGCGTCGAGCATCAGCGGGCATCGCGCGTCTTCGCCCTCCCGCGCTCTCCTCATCCGTCATCCCGTGGCCATGGAGCTGCCCGAGAGCCAATGCAAGAAAGCGAAGCTGAGCAACAGGGTGCCGAGCTGGGTGAGCGAGCGGGGAGAGGAGGGAGAAGCGGCCGAGGCGATGTGTCCGCCGTGCTTGAGCACGGGATGGGCAGCGCCGCGCCGGAGCCGGGACCGTTCCCGGGGCGGCCGCGCTGTCCCTCAGGCGGCATCGCCGCGGTCCACCTCACCCCGAGGGCACCGTCCCGCCCCGGGGAGCACGGGCTGCCTGTGGGGAAGGGCTGCGGGCTTCGTCCCCGCCGCTTTCGCTGCCGGGCAGAAGGCAGAGTGAAGGGGATGCACAATGCGGACATTCACACAGCTGGGGTGGCCAGGACTGAGGTTCTTTGTGTGCTGGGTGTTGTGTGGAAAACTGCCGAGACGGGGCTTAGGAAAAGCCGAAGCAAAGCCTTCATTCTTGTCCGCGAGGCCGGGGGAGATTGGTTTACGGCGCAGACCAGAACGAAGCTATTTAGCAGGCACATCGCAGGCCTTCACTGGGCTCATTTGATACTTTTGGTGATGCGAGCCAAGTGAGAGGGGAAAAGAGAGAAATAGGTGCATGATTATTTTCAGACAGCACTGAACTGAAGCAGAACAGAGCTGAGGTCTGAGCTGTCGCCGAAACTTGCTGCGAGCAGAACAGGCCCCAGCTTTCTTACTAAAAGAATGAGAAAAGCGTCTTCGCTGTCCCCGGGAAAACGGGGAAGACGTTTCCGTACTAAGAGCTGTGCCATTCCACGTGCAAGCTCCAACTTGTTTACATAACAGAGTAATTGGTAAATTGCATTCTTCCAGCGTCTGGGAGGAAAAGTCGAAATGAAACATTATGAAGAAGATAGTGGGTTGAAGAAACGTCATGAAGAAGATTCTGGGTAGAGGAAACAGTATGTTGTAGTTTCTCGGTATCATTTAGTTTATCTGTAGCAAAGTTGTGATGGATTTGCCCAAACCAGGGAGGTTGTATTAAAAAAAGATAATTAACTTTAGCTGTTTGCTGAGTTCATCGGATGTCAGCGAGCACCATGAGATACGTGGCAAGCAGGGGAAGTCTTCCGCCTCTTCCTTTTTCTTCAGATGGCCTCAGCTGAAGTGCTCCCTTAAATCCAATATGCTTTGCTGGGAAAAAAAAAATATCCTGATTCAAGCACTCAGCAGATGTTTGAATGTTCTGGCACTTCTGGCTGCGTTTGTCTGAGAATGAGGTCACAGCAGACTCTGATGTCCCGGTGGGACCAGCAGCCCATAGGAGAGCAGGCAGAGCTGCGTCGTCCCAACTTTGTCTGGGCATTTGGTGCTCTTCACAATCGCCCCTTGATCTGGGATAACCTCTGTGTGTGTTCTTGGGCTTGCCAGGCCTCCCTCCGAGCACAGCATGCTCAGAGTTATGGAGCAGCACAGTACACTGTCAGTATTTGTGGCCAGCTTGGTTGGAAAACTTGTGTAACACTTTCCTTAGTACTGCTTCAAGTCCTGAGGTGTTGGGAAGTGCCCGCAAAATGAGGCAGCGAGAATTTTCTCTAACATTTATTTCTGGCTGAGGAATTTCTGCTGCTAGTACTTCGTTTTGCTCATTTCCCTCTGCCTGCTAATGACTTGATTCAGCGCTGGTGAATGAGCTGCTGGTGGGGGTCACGGCAGCTGGTGAGTAAAGATAATCTCCTCGTTTGTTATCTGGCTGTCACAGAGTTGCTTATATCCACAGTGCTTTAGAATGTTCTGCTTGCTTTCTGTCACAGTGATTTTTGAAACCACTGCAGCGTTAGGACATCTGACAAAGGCAGATTGTGGCAGTCTAGTCAGTGTAGGTGGCAGGAGCACATGCCTTTGGCTATTTGGGTGGCGATGTGCTAAGGTGCTTAGGTACATACTGTTCCAGGATCGCTGCAGCCAACCATGTTCCACTGAGCAGGTATCAGGATAAAAGTAACCTCTCTTTTTTTAGCTGTAAATCCTAGCAGGAGAAAATGGAATGCTGTGGCAGAATATGGATTGGTGATTTGTAAGGTTCTCAGTAATGGTAAAAAATCTTAGTGTTTGGCTGTCACTTCTAGACTCATCCTTTGTTCCAAACTACGAATTTTCAAACCTGAATTTGAGAAGGTAGTTTCAGAAGGCATTCTTAGCAGATCTTGTGGCCCACAACTCTTGAAACCTCGTCTGAAGGGGTGAGCAGACTCTCAGCTGTAATGCAGTTGCTGTGGCACTTGTAATTATTACCGTTTTGCTATAAAGCTCTTTCTGTGCTCCTTTGCTTGTCTGTGTGCAGACAGAAAATGGGGACTGTTCTGTCTGTTTTAAGTTGCTGTTTGGCTGTTGAAGAGGGCTTGGAGGGAAGAAGAAACATGATTTGAGTGCTGAAGTAGTATAAATGTACAAATGTACTGTTACCAGGATATCCCTGTCTTTCAGGGGTTGGGTGGTGAACAAGTAAGCAATCGGCCTTGAAAATGTCTGGAATGGTTGGGAAGTGGGGAAGGCACTGAAGATAAGACTGCACTAGAGAGGAGATAGTGGATGTGTTGCTGTTGTTCGCTTATGGAAAGTTACAGCTTAGGGTATTCAGTGCCTTCTTAAAGCAGAAGAATATGGAATTAGTCCAAGCTTCTTGAGGCTCCCAGCCTCAGAGCTGGCTGTCCGTTGGTGCTGCAGCTTGGGAAATCTCTACTTGGCGTTGGAAGCTTTGCTTCTTACCCCAGAGCTGTTGCTTTGTGAAAAGTTAAGATTTGCTGATAGGTGGCTGTTGGAGCATGATGGAACTTTTTATTTTAATTCTCCTTTTTTTTTTTTTTCATTAGCCTCTTTACAAAAATAAACCACAAAAAACCCAAAGTGTCTAGTATCTGTTTTCAGTAGAGATTATTGTAGGGAAAATGTAATTAGGCTAAAAGGTTTAAATTAGCTTTTTTTTTTTTTTTTTTTTTTTAAATAAAGAAGTTCTTGCTCATAACATTGAGCTTTTCTATTACTCGCTTTAAGACATTTCATTTCCTACACTGATCGTAGGGTTCTCCCAGGTAAGCAGTGCTTGGCTAGAGGATGAAATGAAATGATCTTTAATTTCTGCTATTGTTTTGGATGACAATTAAATGTCACTAATCAATATTCATCAAATTTTAAGTACAGGAATTTGGAGTCTGGCAGAGTGAGTTAAGAGCACAACCCATCTCAGCCACTGATTTCTGTTCCTAAGTACTCTTCTGTGCCACAGCAGTGTTTGTAGTAAGTGTACGTGTCAGTAATTAATTGTCAGTGATCGATCGTTCAGCTTTTGCTGTTCAGTGTTGGTACTGAATGACCTAGGAAAGCAGTTGTGATTAGGAAACATGATTGGGTTTTTTTTCCAGCAACAGAGAATAACTTGCTAAATGTGCTTTCATAAGAAGCTCTTTTCTACTGGAAGTTAAGGAGGATTTTGCCACTGAGCTGCCCAGTTGGTGTGCATGTGCGTGCACACGTCCTGCTGGGTGAGGGTGTGTCTCTGAATGCACACAGGCTGAGCAGTTCAGTTTTCAGATTCCTGCTTCAGAGGTATTAATACAGGTATATTGTTGTCCCACTACTGAGCTTGCTGACTGTTCTGCTGCACTTGTGTGCTTTTTTGTTTTAGCGGTCTTTTGGCCTTTTCATTGCTGTGATTTGTCATGTTTGCTATCTAATTCCTTGCTTGATGCCTTTTTGGATTTTCTTCTTAAGCTTATGTCTCTATCATTTTGCAGATTACATCTGCCCGCTTTTCAGAGTTTTGTATGTTTTACGAGTGTAGGGCTAGTGAAATACCTGGATCAGTTTTGCTGCTGCTTTGCTAGTTCTGGGAAACAAAGCAAAAGCCCTCCTGTAATTTTCTGAGCACGGACTGGAAGAAGTGTTGCTGAGTGGCACACTTGACCTCCAAAGTATCTGTGCTGATAATTTGTTTGGAGATAACACAATTGGCAAGCAGAATGTTGTTCTGTGTGGCTATAACCTGTGCAGGTGGTGGTTTCTTATGGATTGCTATTTAGTCTGCCTCTAATTTTAGGTGCTGACTGTCTCTGTTCACTTAGGGTTGTTTTAAATAAAAATCTGAACATCTGTTCCTACCCCGAGTTTCTGTCTGTATCAGCTATGAGCCCAGCTGTGCAGGGACAGATATTTTGCAATGTGTTTGTAAGCAAGAGAAGTGAAAGCAGCATTACATAAGCAAACCGTCCCACCCTCAACACTTTCTTGAAGCTTTTGTTTGCCTTTGTTAGGTTGTTTGTACCGAGTCTTGTTGTCTAAGGTGTTGATCTTGTATGAACCAAGTTCTTGTAACCAGGTACCAGCAGAGCTCTAGGGAATGCTGAGGCTGATTTTCCTCTTCCTTTGGCTTAGATTAGAAAAGGTGCTTGGCAACGTTGTCACCTTATGTAAGATGACGTGGCAGGTCATTGCAGTGACTAGGTGGTTTTAAGAAAGTCTTCAACCAGATGTTAGGAGTGAATTTTGTCAGAAAACCGACTTTGTAAGTTCTTTAAAAATTCATTTAGAAATGCTATTTGATTTAGACTCGGAATATGCTATAGCTGTCTCAGATCACTCCAAAACTGAGGTCTCCTATTCATTTCCATGGAAACTACAACAGGCAGAACACAGTAACGGTATTTGACAAACCAGATTCTTAGCTACAAATACACTGTTTTTTAACACAGTCCCCACCATTAGCTATGCATTTTCACTTTATCACTAGCAGTGAACAAAAGTCTGTATGCCCTGGTTGTAAAAATTTGCCTGGCTGTCTGGAACATGACTTATTTGTTTGTGATACCACTACTGAAATGCCTCTCTGTGCTCACATCCAGTGTTTGGTCTCCATAAGCATTCAGCAAGCATCAATGAATGTCAATGGATGCCAATTTTCCCACATGGAAGATTTCAGTTCCACGCCTTTGCTTCATACACACTCCCGTGTCAGACTGCCCCTCTGCTGCTCTGTCACACAGCGACAGCATGTAAAGGAATATTGGTGGGAAGGTTCAACCTCTGTTGCCACATCACCAGCATCCATCTCTGGCGTCCTGAGGCAATGTAATGAAAGGGGAGGCATTACTTTCAGACTCAAGATCTGTGTGAAGGCAGTGTAGTTCAGAGGTGGGACTGCTGAACTGAAAGGTGGATCACGCACATGGTTTGCAGGTCCTTTTTGTGAGTTAAAAGTGAGCTCATGTTTGTCTGTTTATGGCGGAAACCTTAATTTCTGTGAGATGAATCCACTCCATCTTAGATTTTCAGTGACTTCAGTAGGATTCAAATACAGCAGTTCATCTCTCTTTGATTAATTTTCTTAAACCAGTTGCAT
The DNA here is from genome assembly GCA_036925125.1 of Oreortyx pictus. Classification (NCBI taxonomy): domain Eukaryota; kingdom Metazoa; phylum Chordata; class Aves; order Galliformes; family Odontophoridae; genus Oreortyx; species Oreortyx pictus. Next base: position 51,005,062 of record JAUPFR010000005.1, on the reverse strand, counting down.
GTGAAGTCAGTAATCAGCCGACCTGGTTAACCCCAGGTTTCAGAGAAGGAGCACCAAGTACGTGGTTTGCGATGCTTTTGTAACTTCCTTTCATCCTTTGAATTGCTGCAGGAGATGGATTAGGTGTTGTTTTTACTTCCACTGACAGGTCTCTATATCTTTCTTTGTGCCTGTGAATAAGTCTTGATATGCTGTGCCAGCTTACTCTTTTAGAAGTTAAAAGATTTAATCAACTACTATTTCTACAGGGAATGCAGAGGGCAACCAATGTTACCTACCAAGCTCATCACGTCAGCCGAAACAAGAGAGGCCAGGTGGTAGGAACAAGAAGTGGTTTCCGTGGATGCACAGTCTGGTTAACAGGTACATTTATGGAATTCTGTGGGTCCTTGTGTTTTGTTTTTTCTTCTCAAAACTTGCTTAGCTCTAGCTGCTTTTTTCATCCAAAGTCGAATGTGGCATCCGAGCCCTTGATGCGTTTTTATCATTATTTTTAGGCCGGCTGTCAAGAAATTGCTTTGGGACGATGACTTGAGAATCCTTTTTGTTTGGTGCTTTAGGAACATTAAGTTTACTTAGCCATGTCCTTTGCTTAATTCTAATTCTTGGCCCACGTTGCTACCTCTTGTTTTTTAAATCCATTCTGGCTCATCCTGCTTCCCGTTTCACCTAGTAATATATGATACTTCTTTAAAAAGTTTGTTTATCAACCATTTTTGTAAAGGTTTCCTCTCTTTATATTCTTCTTGTCTTTTTGGGTTGAAATAACTCTGTGTGTTTTGTTCCCTTTGTGGTGACTGAAATTCTCTTGATTGTGAGGTCTTCCTTTTCTGATGTAAATGTGACATATCTTCAACTTTGCTTTGGGTTTCTGAATTCAGTTTGCTCAGGTAGAAATAACTGCCAGCAGCTGGAAAATAGGTACTGTCTCTATGGGCAGTAACAGCTCTCAAGGCCAGACTCTTATTTTCAAACTGCACACTTCACTTTGTATCTTATTCTCACTGTATCTATTGTCTGTATTAGGCATTTAGCTCTTATTGCAGGTAAGCATCTTCAGAAGTCAGAAAAACACGATTGCTGTCATTTTTCTGGACTTCTCATGCCGGCACTGTACATGTACTGCATTTTGCCCTAATTTATGCATTATGACACATTTTATTTAATATTTTAGGTCTGTCTGGTGCTGGGAAGACCACAGTTAGCATGGCCGTGGAGGAGTATTTAGTATGCCATGGCATTCCATGCTACACGTTGGATGGTGACAACATTCGCCAAGGCCTTAATAAGAATCTGGGTTTCACACCAGAGGATAGAGAAGAAAATGTCCGTCGCATTGCTGAGGTTGCTAAACTGTTTGCAGACGCTGGTCTGGTGTGCATCACTAGTTTCATCTCTCCCTATGCTCAGGTAACTGTGAAAACCCTCTAGGTTTTAATGTATGACAAGTTTGTAAGCAGAGAAGAATAAAATATGTGAATGCAACGTATCTTTAAGAACAATCCAATGGCTGTAGCTCAGCTGCACAGCATGAGATGATGTTATTTCTTCGGCCATAGTGAAGAGCAAACAATTCTTCAGATAATGATTTGTAGAACTCAAGATTCTGCAGTAAGACGTAAGCTGTGAAAAAAAAAAAACCCAAAAAACTAGCCATTTTTTATGAAAGGTGCTTGTAGTAGATTTTTGGAAAGTGTTTTTGTTCTTTTACTGAATTCCCCATGTATGAAATTCACCTGTTGTTTCAATGATCTGTAAGCCACGCAAATAAAGTATTTGGAATGTACAAGTCCATCCAATAAGTGAACGAAATCTGGTGTTCTGGAGAGAAAGTTGGTCATAACTGGAGCTACGGGTAACGTGTGCTCTGACTTCAGTGCACGAGGTAGATGCAGCTCTTGGTGTTGGCACTCTTACTACTGGAACAGGCATAGAAAATTATGCACTCTGGCTGTCAATGAAAAACAAAACCGATCCATTTAAGATCTCTCCACGTCAACCTTTAGCATGCGAAGAACTGTTTTGAACTGAAGTTCAAAAGCAGAAAGGCGATACAAATATTATATAGGTGCAATCTTTTGGTATTTTTTTCCTGTTTCCTTTCAGGATCGTAATAATGCCAGAAGAATTCATGAAGGAGCCAGCTTGCCTTTTTTTGAAGTATTTGTGGATGCTCCATTGCATGTCTGTGAACAAAGAGATGTTAAGGGTCTCTATAAGAAAGCCAGAGCTGGAGAAATTAAAGGTGAACCTAGCTGTAGTTTCGTCCTTCCTACATAAGTGACATGTGATTGGACTGCACATAGTGGCTGTGACCATTGACTAGATAAAAAAGGACCAGATGCTCTCTTTGAGTCTATAAAGAATGGTATTAGTAAGAATTACCGTCTTCCAAAAAATAAATTGTAGTCACCATCCCTCTGTAAAGACTATGTTGAGAATGCCTCTGAAGAGAATAACTTTCATTCTGAAGTTAGGGTTTTATACTCGTGCCCATGAATGATTTTATGTCCCTCATACTCAAATAAAGACTGCTTTGCCACTGGGTTTATTTATTTCTGCTCACACGTAGTTAGTTAGAATCTCCTCTTTCAAAGCAGATTATTCACAGACCACATAAGCGACTGACAAAAACTGTTAGAAAAGTCCTTACAACCATAAGTGTCAGATATCTGCCCAACTTTAACTAGCTATCTTAAAACGGTGATGTTAAATGCAAACTAATGTAATGGTGATTGAATTCCCTACTCTTTAAGGTATTGCTTGTGTGAATTTAAATATATACTTGCAAAAAAAAAAAAAAAAAGCACACCTAAAACCTTTAGGAAAAAAAAAAGTAAAGAAGAAATAACTACTAGTAATGTCGGACAGTTGAATGGGTTGAAGTATGGAGTTCTTTCAGGAGTGCTACCATTTTAATTCACAATATAAATCAAATGTCAGCAGACGTGCAATGTGCCTGATGCCTGCAGAATGCTGCAGTCACGTGGTAGGGATTAGCAAATGGCTCAATAAAGGAAAAAAGCAGTTGATTTCCCTATGAAATCCTTTCTTGAGAAAGTTAAAGCTTTGTGCTCGTCTGGCTTATGTCAAGAAAACCGTTATGTGAGTGATGTTAAAATGCAGTCATCTTTTTGAAGACATCATTTAAGATCTTTGTCTTCTGTTTTGTAGGCTTTACTGGAATTGATTCTGAGTACGAAAAACCAGAAGCCCCAGAGCTTGTGCTGAAGACTGATTCCTGTGATGTGAATGACTGTGTACAACAAGTTGTGGAACTTCTTCAAGAGAGGGTGAGCAGCAGTGCAGGTGTATCCTAGTAACTTTTTCAAAGCATGAGGTCCAAACGTGATGCTGGAGAAGGCAGATAAAAATGTGTACATCTAACTCAAAAATTCTTACTTTTAATTTTAAAAATTGCCCTGCTATGTATTTCCTTTTTCTGACCTCAGCCTTGCAACAGCAGTGATCATCAAGTGAAATAAACTCTCAAAAAGTAGAAAACAAATTTATATTAATTGCCATAAATGCTAACTGTAAAGGAGAACTCGGAAGCAGTGGTGAATGCCAACTTTAAGCATAGGAGAATCATAGAGTGATAATAGGGTGACAACATAAGGTAAGAGTTCAGTTACCTGGCTATGATTTGCCAGACCTTTTACCTTCTTATCACCTTGATAGGATGAAGTTTGCTAGTATTTATGTGGAACAATTTTTGTCTCCTCATATTCTTATTTGTTGTGGGTAACAGGATGACGCTTCAGACTGTGATTTCATTTAGATGCTCTACCAGGCCATTCCTCATGTTCTTTTGTGAGGTGGGTGTTTGGGAAATGTGAAATGTAGGCAGTAACTTCAGTAATTCTCCACCAAGGCAAAAAGACCTCATTGTGTGGCTAGCATTGAGTTCTTTTTTAGTTTACTGTTGCCGGTACAACTTTGGAGAGATTTAGTTCGTGTTTCCAAATTCTCAAGAAAACTGTTAGCAGTTTGCTGCTTGATCAGGATTGCTCAGGAAATCTGACAGGACAGCAAGCCACAGTAGAGTGCTAGACTCGTACCGTTGTGCTCATCCGCATGCTTTTTGGAGGGAAAAAGGAAAGAGGTGCCTGAGTCCTACCTGTGGGAGGTGGCAATTGCTGGCAGTGAGAGGCCCTCAGCCTCCTCTTCAGAAGACCAATTCAGTGCATTTTCATAATTCTAGAAAGCAGTGTGCTAACACAGTGATCCCCAGACTCTGCATTAGTACATTTGGTACGCAATGCTGAATGCTGGCTTCTGGCCCAGTCGGCTTGGCTCTATCCTTGGCTTAAAGCACGCTTTAGTATTTTATTTTCTTTCTAGAGAATGGTGCCATGAATAGCAAGACATCTTGTTGGTTGCTTACTTCAAGACACTGAAACCAAAGCAGAGCTGAACAGACACATATAACTCAATGATACCCAGGCAAAATAATTTCTGTCGGATTTTTTGAAGTTGGGACAAGCAGTGCTTATGGTATTGAACAATTCACTGTGATTAGTCAGGTAAAGAGCTGTAAACCAGCAGCATTAAAAATAATCTGGGATGTTCGTTTTGTTTTAGTAGCTGAGAAAAAGACTGTGAAGAAGTCCACTCGGTATTGGTAATCAGTGAATTTCAAGAGCTGAAACACAGATGAACTGTGTGTGTGCATTGAGCTAGGCAGATGGATGTACACAGATTTATACTGAGAATTTTGAACATTTTTATTTCATAGGAAATGGAATGACTTAGTTCTTAAAACTTTCTCATAATATTTGCAAAGAACTCTAACAAATTTAGCTGATATTCTTCAGAAATGTGTTTCTTATGTAAGAAAAGGGAGGTAGCCACTCAGAGGAGTAATAAGCAGCTGTTGAATCTGGAAGGTTATTGTGTAGTGTAAATCAGCTTTGAGGAGCACGTGGTTAGGTTTCTTTACGTGTAAATGCAATAAATAAAACGCTTCAGAGTTCTTTTCAGGGAGTTAGAATGTGAGCTACTGATGAGTATCTCTCAAAGCTACTAAGTCTGAGTCACATGAAAATGCCCGTTTTTTCCTGACAGCTTTCAATACTTTACAAATAAGTCCTTGCTCTATCCATTATATTATTATTTTTTTCAGTCAGAAAGGCTTTAGGCTTGATAACTGTGGCTCTTTGTCTGCTGGTACCGCCCAACAGAGTCAAGCAAGCCTAGTGCAGATATTTGGCTGCAGAGATTTCATTGTTTCCGTTTGTATTTTTCCTGTCAACGATTGTAGCTGATCTAGCTCATTGAACAAAGCTGGGATTTAGCAGTAATGAAATCAGCTCAATATTTAACCAGGGAGATATTTTCTCAATAAGTCATCTCTCAGGAGTGCCACCTTTATCATGAAGGAAGTGCAAAAATGTATAAAGTGTTGCATTTCTGGTATGTAACTTTCAACGTACCGAGAAGAAGTGTGTTTTAAACTACTTTTCTACAAAAGTCACATTCCTGGGGACAAACTTAATGCAGCTCTGCAAATAGTGCAAAGCACACCACAAATCTGGGGAATCTGATTCAGTTCTTTTACTATCATATCCACAGTGGATTGATTTAAAACCTTTACTCTCTTCTTCCTTTTACCACCCATCCCCCAAATTATAGCTAAGAATTGAATTCTTATCTGAGTTCAGGGACTTCCTGTTTGAAGACATGGTATTGTATTTGAGGAGGGAGGTTCTCCGCGTGGGCTTTTAAAGCATTGATTTCCTACAGTTCTTTGCAAGTGTATTCAGAGCAAATAGAAATAATGGACAGTAATAGCTCCTGGAAAATATGTAGAAATAGATTCTACTGCTCTCCATAATCCCTGTATGTATTTTCCTCCAATTATATTACAGCTGTCACTGTAACACGATGATTCTGGATCAAAGTTCTCAGTCTCATCTAGTTCCTCATTCATTCATTTAAAAAAAAAAGTGTGACGAAGAACATTCCATGTGATCACCTTGATTATAAAATTGAGTTGCAACAGGCCAAAAAACATCTTTCAGTATTTTTTGAGAAACTTACAAATGTGGCAGATTAGTATTTTTAGTATCTTTAACTCTTATGTAGGACAGACTCTCCACGTCTTCAGCCCAATGCATAGTTATTTAACTATGAGGTATGTAGTTGGTAGAGTGTATTTGTCACATCTGATTGTACTCATCTGCTGGCTGGGCATTGAGGAACTGTTTTACATGCAGCCTTGTTTCCTTTCTCCTTTCAAAAGTACTTCTGTGGAAAATTTGTATGAATGTGGTTTCTTACTTTTTTGAGTGGGATGTTGAAACCAAATACCTACAGGAGTAGGTGATTGAGTGGGACTTCCTGGGATTCGTAGGACAAATCATGGGGATTTTAAATGATGTATAGTGGTGCAAATAAGCATTTTTCCAGTTGCCCTTGCAGCATAGAAGGCCAATAATGAACTTGGCTATGCTCTCATTAATGTAACAGAAGGTCAAGGGAAGTGATTAGAGCTAGTCATCCTGAGAGTTTGTGGACGCTTCCTTGTTGCCGATATTTAAAACTTGTTCGGCCACGCTTCTGATTTGCCTCTTGTAATTGGTTCAGTTTTAAGCAGGAAACTGGACTAGGTGACATACAGAGGTCCCTCTGTGATTCTGTGCTAAGGCTAGTAGTTATTTTGTGTGAGAATTCAGGGAAAAAACATGCTTGGTGTAGAAGATATGCAAGGCCATACTAGTAGTTTTATGCTGCTGCAGTGATGATTTACACACAACAATAAATACACAATCCACAGCGAGCAGAAAACAACTTCAGCTTTCAAGTATGATTAAAAAAAAAAATAAATGACAAAAAGCCTTCAGTATTCAACATCAGTAATTCCCATATCAATAAAACATTGAGTTTTTCTTGTGCTTAGAGAAGTAAGTTTGACAGTATTTTGTTATGGATTTTTTACTACGGGAGTAGGTGTACTTTGGTTATTACTATTTTCCACTGGAAGTATAGTACAAAATCACATTATTGAAATGGATTTCAGGAGCTCGAAGTGCGCTTTCTTTGTTTTGAAAAAGCATGTATAATGTTGTGGGTATTATTGAAAACCAAAACTTCAGTTACATCAAATTGTGTAATTAGATACAGTGATGGTGTCATTTTGTTGCTACTAAATGACTTTTGCTTTCGTTTTTGACTTTAACGGGAAAGGGGAGCGGCAGTTTTGTGATTCACAGTCTATGTAAGCTTCAGAGACTCCATTTGAATGGTAATCATCTAGTTAGATTTGCTGACTAATTGGCTTACACGTGTATGTCCTTGATGTTTTTGGGTCGGAAAGATTTGTTTTGCCTGAGATGTCCTTTATAAGCTAAATGTGGCTCATTTTGACCAAAACAGATGTGTGAAAGACATAGTCACAACAGAAATAGTAGTGACTGGGGTCAGAAGTTTTTCTTGTTGGCACAACAAGAGGGGTGCTTCTGTGGCTCAGGTGAACTAAAATTGTAATAGGAGAGATGGGAAGAAAACATGAGTTGTACAGAAAATCTTAGTTCCCTTTTTTTAAGATTGTAACTGTCACTACACTCTTCATTCTTCCCTGTATTCAATATTCTGATAAACTTCCCTGCAAGTTCCTGATAGCAGTGAGTGTGTGAAACAGTGATTACAGTCAAGCAGATACTTCTGTTTGCTTTTTCTTAATGTAAATCATTTAGTGGCCTCACCCATCAGTGAATGTGAACTTACCTTACTGAATGACTGGTCTTATAGATCAGCTGACACTTGTGAAATCCTGTCTTCTGGAAACTTGCCCAAAGGTTTTTTTCTTTACAGACTGAGAAGGGCGTTAGCATCAGCAAAGAACTGTCACCACAGTCTAAGATGGCACACGTGCTAATAAATCATCTAGTTTAATTTTTATTATCTTGTTGATATTTATGCAAATATGCTGAAAAATCGTAAGTGTTGAGGAATGCCGTGCAACTTGTCTGTTGGTAGAATGAACCTTTGAATGAACTTACCGTGTTAAAAGTTGTCACTAGATGGCCTACTAGCCTAGTATATATCCAAAATTCATTCAGTTTAACAATCTGTGATCTTCCCTTGCTGATGTTTTAAGTCAGAAATACTGCTTTAAATACCTTTTGTGACTGCTGATGAATCTAGATTTACTAATCTTACAAATCCTCTAGATGTTTAGCTCCTATTTAAAGCTTATATGACCTGAGATTAAAAATGTTGTGAAGATGTCAGTATCTGTTTTCTCTAATTGGGTAGAAATACAAAGGCATGCGTGGCTATGGCTGTTGTCACTGTTTTCTACGTAGTATGGCCTCAAGTTGCACTGGGGAGGTTTAGGTTGGATATCAGGAAAAACTTTTGTACAGAAAGAGTTGTTAAGCACTGGAATAGGCTCCTCAGGGAGTTGGTTGAGTCACCATCCCCAAATGTGTTTAAAATCCATTAGGATATGATGCTCGGGGACATGATTTAGTGGTGGGTTGTTAGAGTTTGCATAGTATGGTTTGGTTGCGGTTGGACTTGATGATCTTGAAGGTCTTCCAACCTGAGCAATTCTATGATTGTGTGATTAATGCTTTAGATAATGGTGGGGCTTGAGCTGTTTTACAAGCAGGGCTGAATTACCTGCTCTGGATTTATTGCCTTTCAGTGTACCTAGGGCTGCCTTCAGGCTGTCTACATCCTCATTGTGAGGTAGAGAGATTGTTTACAGAAAGCACATTCTGTAACATTACTTCCATTGTTTTGCCCGCTAGTGGGGCACTAGAAGTAGGATAACATTTGAGAAAGCCTTTTAATAGACACATTTATTGAAAGCTTTTTGTGGCTTGTAAACTAAGAACATTATAGTGTGGTAAGAAACTAGGCTCCAGAGCAGATATTGTGTATATACAGGCATATAGTGTGTACCCAGACGTTACATTTTGCTTTTAAAAGCTGTTATTCTTACAGGCAGCAGGCAGCACTTTGATTTGATTCTAAGCTTACTGCTGTGGAGAGTCTGCAATTGCTCTCTTGGGCTGTTACTCTTCTACTCAGATAGAGGGAATACAAGATAGGTTTTACCTACTTTGTAATAAAATTTCTCAAAGTCTGATATGTGATGGATTCAGCTTTTCCTAATGCTACACAGTTTCTGAGTGCTTGTTGATTTTTCTTTTATTTGTCTTTGGAGACGCAAATAGTGGAACAGTTTGCTAGCCTCACCAGCTCTTTTCACTTGTGACTGAAGTCATTTTGTCTTTCTCATGCCTTCCGTTAACTTATCATGGAAGTGGTACCTGATACCAGATAAATGCTTGACTGAGTGCTTTAACACTCCCGGGCAAACTTTGTGTTTCTACAGGCACACCTGTTTACTGTGGACTGCAAATACAGGAGTCATTTTTATTTTTCCAGTGTATTCTTGTTACAGGTCTGTGTATACCTTGCCCTGTGGGTGAGCCCCTCCCTCCACCCCAAGTGTTACTCCACAGAAGGTTTCAAAAATCTTAAAAACCTGTTCTCAAAAGAACATTTTCCTATGGAATACCACTGGAACAATTTGACTGGGTTTTGACATTGGATACCACCCTGTGTCAGGAGGCTCTTTGAAGTTTTATCATGTTATGATGACCTTCCTTTCTCTTCCCCTTTTTTCCTTGGAATTATGTCTTTATCCTTATAAGCAATTTAAGATCTAGAGTATTGCGAAGTGAGAATGTCTTGTTTAAAAACTGCAGAGGAAAAATGCTTTTTTTAAATAGTGATATTCTGTGATATTTGGGTTATAATTAGAGCACTGATATTATTTCCCTAGCTGTTAGGGTGCAACATTCACTTCATATTTACGTATTAATCAGTTTCGGTTTTACATCCATATTACCACTGTTAATGCATGTTGCATACTTGATTACTTGAGTTTTCAGAGGCTGAACATCAGTGCATATTAGTCTTTCTCTTTAGCATGTATGAAAACATAAACTCTTTCTTTCTGTTGTAGCTAACGTAAGTATTAATAAGTCATAAAAACTGCACTTAATTCAGTAGTTAAGTACTTACTTAAATGTTACAGTGATATGGGTTTTAAAAACACTTCTTGTCAGAATGTTTCACTGTTGCTACTCAAGCCAGCAGCTTTCCTGGTAATATATGCAAACCCCAAGCCAGTGCTTTTAAAGAAGTTCCTTCCTGTACATATTCTTGCTAGAGTGCAGTACAACATAGAATTTTAATTCTTGACTATTACATATTGATTCGTGATTATTCAGTGTCCAAGAAGCATTCTGTGAAAACATAAGATTGTGGTTATTCCTTTTGTACAGGACATTGTTCCAGTGGATGCCTCGTATGAGGTGAAAGAGCTTTATGTGCCAGAAAACAAACTGCACTTGGCCAAAACTGACGCTGAGTCTCTGTTAACCTTGGAAATAAACAAGGTACTGTGTGTTCATCTGCCTCATTACTGAAGCTGACAAAACAATCTGCGGTTAGGCAGAACTATGTATAGTCAAAACACCTGTGCTAGTTACTGATTGTACACACATTGTCCTCCTTTTCTTGAGGAACATAATAGCATTTGTTTTCTTTTGTCATTTTTTAGAGATAGCAGTTGATGAATGACTTAAAAAGTATCGGCTGGAATTTCCAGTAGTGCTACTTAGTTTATCCTGAGCCAGGAGATTAAAATTTTGGTCATTTTTTTCCCCTTATCCAAATCCTAAGCCATTATTCGCATGACTCGTGTGCATAGTTTTTTCTAGAATTGCGCTTTTTTTTTTTTTAAGATTGCTAATGCAAATAATTTTATTTGGAGTTGTAGTGACTGAGAAGTATTCTCCTTGTTAGTAACCTTCAAGTTGAAGTAATAACCTTGTCTGTCAGACTTGTACAGGTGCAAATTTAGGTCCACAAAGAGGTGATCAGATCTACTTCGTGAGTTTTTGTTTCGATTTTTTTTTTCTAATTGGAATGAATTCTTGCTACTGAACAACTTGGAAAAGCATGGATCAACTTAATGCTCTTACTTCAGTTATAAATGTGTTATTTTCCAGCTTGGAATTTAATTTGACAAAGCTTCTTCTGACTGTTTCTGTTCTTCCTCGTCATCTTGTTTCTGAAGAACTAGGCCTAAACGCAGATACAGTGCTTGACTTTTTTCACTGAATTCAGATTTTTAACAGTTTTATTTTAAAAGTGTATCCTGGCAGCCAAAAAAGCAAGCTGCATTTTGGGGTCTGTTTAATACAGCATAGTCCGCTGGTCAAAAGAGATGATTCTCCTGCTCTATGTAGTGTCTGTGCAGCCTCACCTAGAATTTTGTGTGCAGGACCTATTAGGACAGTACAAAGCTGTGCTGGTAAGGTTCAGACTGTACATTTGGACAGATTGCTTAACAGCGTGATCAAGCACTGTAACAAACTTCCTAGAGAGGTGGTTGATATCCCATGTCTGTTAGTGTTCAGGAGGCATTTGGATGATGCCCTTGGGTGATTTGCTTTCACATTTTTGGCCCTGATGTGGTCAGGGTGTTGCACTCGATGATGTTCATATGTTCCTTCCATCTAAACTCTTCTGTTCTATTAGAACTTCAGTGTTACATCTGGGACCTGACTAAGCATGTGCAGTGAGTGACTTTGAAGTTGTTAGACATCACACCAAGCACTAAACTTAAGAGTGCTAAAATTGCCTAGACTCCTAATATATTTTGATAGTTCCTTTCACTGCATCTTACTAGATTCCTTTCACATGCATCTGTAAAACTGTACGTTGCTTTGCAGAGGAATAAGTATTTCGGGTCACCATTATTGAGTTTCTGTAGTGTCTCATTCTAAATTGCTTCTTATCTAGCGAAACCAGCCTCCATTCCTAACTAGTGTTTTTTTTTAGTTACTAAGCAAGTATATAACATCAACTAGGGAAGAAAATATGTGCTATATTTGTCTCAACATAAACTAAATGATGTAATAAAACTCGTCATGCTCTTTGCAAGAGTGACTTGTGCAAGTGAACTCAGTGGACTTTGTCCTTTTACAAAGGCAAATGCAAAGACATGCAAAAATAATAAAGGCCATGCATTAAGTCATGGTGTGACAGTTTAAATGTAAGGGAAGAGAGATGCACCTGTAAGATGATGTAAGTACTTTCCTGAGAGAATTTTAGTTCTGGATTTTCTCACTACTTTCTGCATCTCCTTACTAATCTGTGCTAAGGTCAGACCCACTAGTTGTCTCTCTCCTTGATTCTGTTTTGTGGTTATTGTATGTGTTAGTGTCTTTAAAAAAAAAAAAAAAAAAAAAAAACCAAACAAAAACAAAACAAAACAAAAAAAACCCTCTTGTTTATCTTGCTTTATTAAAAAATAAATATGAATGAAACTCACCAGTTCCACTAAGATAAGCTTCATCAAATGTTTGTCAAGTAAAACTTATTTGTTGTTAACACTATGAAGTTTGGTCTAGTGTATGGAGTGGGAAGTAGTTACAAACACTGAGGAGCAAGTTGTTATTTTCCTTGTGTACAGAGATTTGGAATTCTGTATGATTAAGACCAGAACACTAAGAAATCTTCTGTTCACGTTGCATTTGTTGCATAAATCACATCCTGTTATGATTAACACCTAATGTCAGTTATTGAGCAGCAACACCTTTTATCTGCTCAATTTCTCCATTTCTTTTCAAGGTGGATATGCAGTGGGTGCAAGTTTTGGCTGAAGGTTGGGCAACACCCCTGAATGGCTTTATGAGAGAGAGAGAATACCTGCAGTGCCTTCACTTTGACTGCCTCCTTGATGGTAAAATAATTTCATTAGTAAATCTGAGCTAGTAGTACTTCTAAAATATTATTGATGCTTTGCTGCTTAGTAATGGTATGGTGAAACTTTCTCTGATTAGTGCGCAACCTGAGGTGAGAAGATAGAATTGTAAAATCATTACTTTTTAAACTTTTTTTTTAAATTTTTTATATTTCTACCATTGTGCTTGAAAAATCAGTGCCTTATCTCTTTGCCTGTACGAATAGTAATTTATACTTTTTAAATGTTTTCAGTTCTAGAAAGCTTTTAAACCTGAAATCCACATTTCTCATTTGTGCTGAAGAAATTGGATTTAGAACTCAAAATGGAAATTCAGTTGCTGTTTATCTTTGTGTGAAGAACGCAAAAAGATTTGTTCTTTAATAGTGATGAAGGAAGGGGCAACAAAGTGTCTTGAGTACTGTAGCTGTGTCAAGTAGAAAACCAGAATTTGAGAAGAGGCTTGACTGTGGATGACTGTCTCATGCAATTGAATGACTATGCCTTAATAACTGTCCTGTCTTAACAGATGCATTTTATTTTGCGTTAGCAGTAGGCTAAGGGCAAACATCAGTTAATGTAGTTACTTGATAACATCATCAAGTTTAAAATTTGATTCATTTATTTCATTTGTACTACTTTGGAGATTGTTTTACACCAGCGTTTTGTGTTTTTGCGTGCTCTGTATGAAAGGGATAGTAAGGGGTCCTATTTCCTTTCCTGTCACTATTTTATTTCTGGAGACCAAATGGCAGAAGAAAGCTGTCACTTGTCTCTGACTGTTTTTTTTCTGTTATCCATTCCACCCAGTTTCATCAGTTTTAATTTCCTATCATACTTAAGATATGATGAAGCAAAGGTTTTAAAAAAATTGCATTGCTCAAGTAATGAGGAAACCAGCTGTATTTAGTCTCACCTCCATTACAACCAATAGCAAAACCCCCACTGACTTCAAGGGACCCGTTACTTTTGTTTTGGAAAAGAGTTTTGCATTTTTTTTTTTTTTCCATGTGTATGTTTATTAGATTTTTTGATTGTTTGATACTTGCAGTATTTATTCCACTGGTTTCCTAAATCTTAATCAAGAAAAACAACACTTCTAGGATGTGAAGTAAATGTTAAAAAATGAAAACCACATAACATTTGAGTTCAGGTAGTTGGGGTTATTTTTGGAAGTTAGTAGCTGGTAGGCTTCAGATGAATGAACTGTGTGAAATGTGTGACTCTACAGTTTCTTTTGAAGTAGATAAGTTTGAGTCTGAACGTAACGAAGTAAGCAGTGGAAGTCACCTTTGGAAATATTTGAAGCACATATGCTAACTAGGAAGATGTGTTTTGCTGCTTCCATCGCAATGAGCTTTTCTTACGGACTGAAGTTATGGCTATTGAGGGTGATATTTTATAGTAGCTGTAGTAGTCTTGAATAATAGCTTAAATTATCTGGTTCAGTTTACTGGATTGCTTCCTGAACAAGATATTCATTGTTTTGAGATCCCTGAAACATAGTTTCTTACACAATTTTTTCACATACTTGTGAGCCACTATTATAAGTACTTGCCATTTTCAGTAGTGTTTTTGCTCTTTCCCAACCCTCAGTGCTTACACAACCTTACAGCACATGTGGATATTGCAAGAGTACATGATAAAGTTGTCCTTACTGTATGGGGTAAAAGCGAGAACAACCTGTTGTATTATCACACAACAGCCTAGACTGTAACTTGCTAAGAGTTTTGGTATCTGGACTATGACTTACAATATGGATAATGACTTTTTTTCACTCTGCAGGGGGAGTCATTAATCTTTCAGTGCCTATAGTGCTAACAGCTACACAGGAGGACAAAGAAAGACTGGACGGCAGTACGGCAATCGCGTTGGTGTATGAGGGTCGCCGCGTGGCCATTCTCCGTAATCCAGAATTCTACGAGCATAGGAAAGAGGAACGCTGTGCGAGGCAGTGGGGAACGACATGCAAAGAACATCCTTACATAAAGGTATGTGTTGGAAGTTGAAAATCTAGTCTGATAAATTATCCTTTCTGTGGTGATGCAAATTAGTTGAAGTTGGTGTCTGTGACTTGTGTATTTTGAGAACAAAACTTTGAGAAATAACTGAAGCACTTGAGTGGAAACAAAGGTGCTCTTTTGTTCAGTGCAGCACAAGTCTGCACTTGGTGTGAAAACCCAATAACAGTATGAACACATGAAATGAATTTAGGATATAGAATCTGTGCTGCAGAGGGGGGAACTTTGCCCTACCGTGTGTCTAGGAAATCCATTCTTCTGTGGCCCCAGATGGATCATCAAAGCTCCTTAATATGCAGTGTGAAGGCAAGAAAAGTTCTTTTCTCCACTGCATGTGGAGCATGTGAGAATTGCCTGGTTTAAATTCTTTTGAAGCGGGCACCCTTCCTGAAGAGTTCATGGTTTAACTCTGTGAGGAGTTATTTCCCATCCATTGTGTTGAATATGTTTTACTATTGTGACCTTATGTGCATGTCATACTGAAGTATTTTAATTATTGTACTCAATGCAGTACTGCATTTAGTTTTGAAAGCTGGTGTAAATGTTGCATTATAGCTCTGAAGAGCCCTAAGTGTATTTCTCTTCCCATTTCTATGGTATCTTTTTGTTTACTCTAAGACTTAAAATCAGATGAAAAGATAGCTTTTTTTTTTTTTTTTGAAAAAGTAACATAAAAGTAAGAAATGCTAAGAAAAACAGAAAAGATTTGGGTGACTTGTAATATATTAACAATTACAGAATGGCGCTACTGAAACTCATATAGGAGATGAGAAACTATGCTCTATTATGTCTGTACTGGCATGTATAGTAGTATTACGACAGCCTACAAATGTGCGTGTTGTGGTTTCGTGACAGTGCATAAATCTGGTGGCCCTTCTGAAATAGTCAGAAATCTTTGGGTGCCTCAGAGCTTAGACAGGAGCAAATTTTCTCATCTTAATCATCTTTCTCGTACCTTCTCATATCTCGTAGGTGAGATGTGAAATCTGGCGTTTACTCTGGGGAAGGTATTCTGATTGCAGTACCACTTAACCCTAGCAGGTTATAATTTTATCTTATTTTTTTTAATGTTGGTGCTTGACTTCAGACTGTCAAATACCATTAACGTGCAGCTCTTTCCTTTTAAAGATCTTGTCCCTGTTGCAGTAGTCTAAATGCTCGGAACAGGCTGATTTTTGTTACTTTTCCTAGATGGTTATGGAGCAAGGGAACTGGCTTGTAGGTGGAGATCTACAGGTCCTTGACCGTATTTATTGGAATGATGGGCTTGATCAGTACCGTCTCACTCCGACTGAACTAAGACAGAAGTTCAAGGAAATGAATGCTGGTGGGTAACTTCTTCTTGTTTTGTTTCTTCATGCAAATATTTATCCGAATGCCTACTGCCTAGATTCTGCAAGGATAAGCCTTGTTTCAGGGATAAAAATTTTGAATCCTCTTTTAAGTGATGTTCTTCCTTTTACTGGTATTAACTTTTGTAAGTTCAGGCCCTGCCTTGCCTAAATGAAAAGAGAATCTGGTAACTCCTAAGGTTCTGAATTTGATCTTTCCATGCACACTTGACATTATTAATGCAAGAGAAGATAATGTTAAAATATGGTAGAACGTGATTTAAAAATCATCAGGTTTGACTAGAGCTATAGAAGTATGGTTGTGTTCTGAGCTTTTAGCTCTTCTGTTCTTAACTCTGCTACATGCTGCTTCTGGGGAATAAAGCTTATTACAGCCATGTAAGTAAATGGATATTAAATAGAACGTATCACAAACAGCGAGCTAGTTCCATCAGCTAGCAGACGGCTAAAAAGCACTTCGAGTGTGAAGAAAGAGAATGCAGATTGCAAAAATGCATGAAGAATGCAAACTGAGATTGGTCTTGAAATCATGTAGTTTCTCAGTATTCTCAGGACTTCCATGACCTGCAGGTTTGAGATATACCAGAGTCTTGACTGTTCCCCAACTAAATATATCTGATGCCTGAAAAAAATACCTATTATTTAGATTTCGCTGACTGGTTGAGGTTGTAAGTGACTTCTGGAGGTCACCTTATCAGCTCCCCTCACTGAAGCAGGGCCATCTAGAGCTGGTTGCCTGGGATCCAGATGGCTTTTAGTATCTGGAGAGATGATCAGCAATCTCCCCCTGCAACCTGTGCCAGTGCTTGCTCACCCTCACAATAAAAATATTTCCTGCTGTTCAGGTGGATCATTATTTGTTTCAGTTTGTGTCTGCCGGTTACTGGATAGGTAGCGTAGTTTGTTTCCTCTTACAGTTTAATTTAGCTCTATGTTACATATTGGTGCTGTTGAAAAATCTGAGTAAGAGATTATTGCTGTTGGAGAAACTACAGTAATTCTACTGAAATGTCAGAAATGAAGGAAGCTGATTATTGTTTTAGTTTTTTTATTTTTTATTATATTTTCTTATTGAGTATAATGACCTGTGATTGCTACTGTTACACGTTTTGTTGTTGTTGTTTAATGGAGATCAGGGGAAAGACTGTACCATTTGAAGATTTTTCTCTGGTTGTACGGCTCCTGATAGAATAACTTATCTTCCTTATCCTCTGTTTTGTCTTTTCTTTTTTTTTCCTCTTCATAGATGCTGTCTTTGCATTCCAGTTACGCAACCCAGTGCACAATGGGCATGCACTTTTAATGCAGGATACTCATAAGCAGCTTTTGGAACGTGGCTACAGGCGTCCAGTTTTGCTCCTGCATCCCCTTGGAGGCTGGACAAAGGAGGATGATGTTCCTCTCATGTGGCGCATGAAACAACATGCTGCAGTACTGGAGGAGGGAATCTTGAATCCAGAAACAACCGTAGTGGCTATATTCCCTTCCCCCATGATGTATGCTGGACCAACTGAGGTAAGTACGCCAAGAGTTTAAATCAACAGCAATGACAACAACAAAACCCCTTTAATACTGCACTGAAATATTTTGTTTTGTGTTACTCCTGACACTTACGGGACAAGCTGCTAGTTTTGTATCTCAAACACATGGTTTTGCTTTGCTCTAAATTTTCTTCAAGTTAGTCAAGCAGCATCATTTAAGAAGTCCATTTAAGAAGTCCATTCTGAGTAGGTTGTTCCCCAAATGACAACATGAAACTTGAATTTCAAAAGTGTGGCAGAATTGTGGAAATGCTACTGCCGTGGTATGTTGGCATTTTGTGGGTTTGGTCCATTCTGTGCTTGTGACATAAATATGAAGGTAATGCATTCATCAGCATCCATAACACTCAGGTGTTTGAATAGCAGTTGAATCCATCGCGTGTAGCATCTGGATGTGGTCAAAATGAAAACTGGTATGAGTACCCTCATTACTCACAGCTGCTTCCTAATTCCATTATTTGTGTACTAGCTTATAGGAGTCTTCAAATTGATTGCAAACCATCTCCTTCTCAGTGTTTTTGTAACAGTTAGTTATAGAGCCTACAGGTAACAGACTAATTTTTCCATTGATGTATCATTTTTAGAGCTTCTTGCCTAAAATTTATCAAGATAGAACAACATATGAAAGATGGTGATTTTGTTTAATATAAATTATTTGCAGTGTAAAGATGTAGGGTTTTTTTTCCCTATGAAAGGAAAGCTTATCAGTCCATTTACAAGGTAGTGTCAGCAACTACTTTTCTCTTCCCTTCTGTCCCCTCCTTTTTACCCTCTAGTGTTTTCCAGATTGCTTTCCAGGTATTTATTACTGTCCAACTTGCCAAGATGTTTTACACTGTAGTTACTGAGTAGGCCCTTCACCTTTTGTGTGAAGGGTAAGGCTGCACATGTAAGAAATTAGTTACGTATTTATGATTGTTTAAACTCCTCTCTGAGTACCCACAGGCAGACATTAAGCTACATAGGTGGTATAAGCATTCTTTCAGTGGAATGCTTCCTACTATGAGAACATACTGACATTTCCTGAAGTGATGTATCTGTCTTACCTAACATGGTGTAGTAGTTATTTTACTTCTCTTATACCGTGCAACTAAACTTTCTGTTGAAAATATTTGAAATTTACCAACAGACCTAGTGACCAATAAGTATAGAAAAAATTTTATTATAAGCAAAATCAAGTTCTGCATCTAGCAGTTTTTGATTTGGTAAATGCTATGATGGATACTAAGTCAGGAAAATCTGAGCTGAGAAATAAAACTCTCATCCTTATTCTGATTGTGCTGTTCCAAACTCCGTAACTTTTAAGCGTATTAGTACACAAATGAAACTCAGGAGTAGTGTGTAGAATAATTAATATAGAATAATTGCTGTAGGAAAAAAGTTTCACAGAATAGGTTCCTGAGTGCCTGCCAAATTTCAGACAGTTTTGGAAGCCTCAGTGAGCACCTGACTATGTTAGGTTTTCAGTTCCTCATAGATGAATGGGCAGGACACTGCAGAGGAGGTGCAGGTCGGTGCCTAATCTAGAAGAAAATGGAAGGGAGCTCACTGCAGGGATTGCAGGGACATTGACAGCCATTTTGTATTTTGTCTTCTTGTGATTTGAACAACTGTACACTAGTCTCACAAACAAGGATGTAAGAATCAATCCATTTCATAGTGTAAAATTTTTACTAAACCATTATTAGTAATTTAGTGTTGAGCAGCTTTAGGCTGTCCTCAGATGATGCTGTTCCAAACTCTGTAGTGAAGTCTTTTTTACAGCATTCTGCTGTGCAAATGAAACAAGGAATGGTATGTCTTAGCTGTGTGTTTGGTGATTCACATAATTGATGTAGTGAAAAAAAAATTTGTTTGTCTAGGGGGTGGAAAATAGTAGTAAGACAATGTGCTCGTGTTTTAAGGAACATACTTTTGGCTGTTTGAACTTTTTACCTTGTCTGTGTTCTAGGTTCAGTGGCACTGCAGGTCACGGATGGTTGCAGGAGCTAACTTCTACATTGTAGGGCGAGATCCAGCAGGGATGCCACACCCTGGTACTGGGAAAGATCTGTATGAACCAACCCACGGTGCCAAAGTGTTGACAATGGCTCCAGGCCTCCGAGCACTGGAAATTGTACCCTTCAGAGTTGCAGCTTATAATAAGAAAAAGAAGTCCATGGACTACTATGACTCTGAGCAGTAAGTTGTATTTTAGTTTTAAGACATTTTGAGCAACAGCTGTCTTCTGCCCTTACTCCCCTAGGAAAAAAAAAAAAAAGTATTCAGTGAATATTGCTAAATATGTCAGTTTTTAGAGGTATTTTTAGACCACTAGTGCAGCTTGACTTCAGTGATGATTTGGGCACAGTTTCACAGCACAACTTACTCAATATAACTTTAGTTGCTTCTGGAAGCTCCCATTTTTAAATTCCAAGCACCTGAGTTGATCTGATCTCGTTTTTAAAAGCTGCAAAGTGTTACCATCTTTTGCATAACTAAATCTAATTTTGTAGTATGTTCTTGCGCTCCTTGGAAATGATGAGTAGAAAGACAACGGCAGATGTGTTGAAACCTGACAAGGATTAAAGTAGCTTCGCTGTGTATTACTGTACAGTGTTCATAGACATTTACAAATTTGATGATTTGTTGTACTGCAGGTGTTTTGAAATAGAAGCTAATCGACGAGGCTTATTTAGCCATTGCAGTTTGCTCATCCTTAGCTCCCGTTTAGGCAGCAGTCTAGCATGAGGCTCTCTTCAGTGGATCATCTCTTTAGATAGCACTGCAGCAGAAGTATTTTTAGTAGATGAAGTTGTGAGCAGTAGCATCAGATCAACCTACATAGAGATACTTCTATTAGGAGGAATAACACTGAAAGGAAGCATTCTTCTAGCATATAGGACGTTAAAGTCTTTTACTGTGTTTATTGCCTCTTAGACAGCGAGCTCTTGAACATGAGTGGTGTGTGTGCACCATTTGTTACCTGAGGTGCACCTAGGAATCCTTATTGCTGTGCACAGTAATTAAACTGTGACGTAAATTTTGCTAGTTTTGTCCCAACTTGTATGCTTTATATCGTAAGAGTCAAAAGGCTATTGTATTAGATTCAATGGGTGTTTGTCCCGTTTGTTTATCCAAGTGATTCAACACATTTGTTTTGAAAGATAAGTACGATTGAAATGAAGTAGGTCAACTGGTGCGTCACTTTCTACTGTGTTGGAATAGGATTAAAAGTATGAGACACTAGAATTCCCATTGCATGGAACAGAAAATTTTTATAGCATATGGATTATGTGACTGTTGGGACTGTGCTCTTGGCAGGACAGATTTGATTTAGATTGATGGGAGTAAAATTGTATCTCAGTCATTAGTCAGACCAGATGATTTAAATAAACAAACAAACAAAAAAACAACAAAAAAATCCCACCCAAACCAGAAACCAGCAAAATCTCTGGTAACAGGTTTTGTCTTAGACTGCAGAATGTGCACTCTTATTCTTTTGTTATATCTCTGAGCACCCTTGAGTTGGAGTTGAGCTGGGATGGAATTGTTTTCAGAGTGGTTATCACTGATCTCACTGAAGGACACAAGGAACTAGATAGAAAAGAATTAGGACGGATAACTTAAACTGGACAAAGGGATATTCCACATCATATGACATCATGCAGAAGCAGTTTTGGAAGAAGTGGGAATTAATCTTGCTCTCTTCTGCTGCTTAAGGGGTGGCTAGCTGGGCATCAGTTAGGGGATGGTGAGCAATTACTTGTGCATCACTTGTTATATACATTTATATATATATGTTTATATGTACATATGTACATCATTATCCTTTTCTCTTAGTAAATAGTTTTATCTGAACCTGTGAGTTCTACTTCTTTTTTTCTTTTTTTTTTTTTTTTCCTTTTGGTTATCTTCCCTGTCCCACTGGGTGCAAGTAACTGTGTGGTAATAACTACCTGCTGGGTTAAACCATAACAGGAGTTTTTTCTGTTTCTGTCACTATCTTGGAAAAATGGTAATGCTGCTGTTAGCATGAAGCTTTACCTTTCTTCTGTGTGAATGCAGGTCTGCTTGTCCTCTAGATGTTTTATTATTTACAGGGTAGACTGGAGTGTGACAGCGGTCCTCTAGATGGCAATGCAGCTGCATTCAGGGTTGCTGAAGAGAAAGCCAGTATTGTTCCTGCTCACCATAGACAGATCACAGCGGTAGGCTACAGACAGAGCTTGGGTGGGTGCAGCTGGCTGTATTTCAGGATAGTCTACATAATGCCAAAAACCTGTCAGATTCCTGGACCAAGTGGTGTTTCAACTCCGTAAGGAGGATGGTAGGGAACAGAGAGTTGTCTGGAAATGTGAGAGTGTCAGTACTGCTGGAGGACCTCAGGAGTAAAGTAACGATGTTCATGAAAGTCTTTCCAGTGCTTGCTGCTTAACTGATGAAAAACACAACTTGAAAATGTGGGGAAGAACTTCATTTGCATAAAAGCAATACTCTGACTTATTTTAGAAACAGGTAACTTGATTTCTGTTGCACCTTACTCAATTGCTTGAGGCTTGGAAGGTTCACAGCCAATAGCCAGTTCAAGAATTTGAAACACTAATAGAGGCATGGGAGGTTATGTCAAGCATGTATTACATGAGTTTCTCTGAGACTGAGCTGTACCTGTCTTAGCTGCTGCCCCTAGAACTTCCTAATTTTACAACAGCCAGTATGTATCATGATGCAACTCTGGAAAGCCACTATGGATATTTAAATCCTAGATTCTGATCTGGGAGATGTTAAGTCTTCCACTTTCACAGTTCTTGTCCTACAAGCAAGAACAATTATGCTCACGCCTTGAAATTCGAACGGCTGCCCTGCTGCCTTCCCCTAGTGACTGTGCCTACTACAGAGGAGTCATTCACCAGTCATCCGGTCATACATAGGGCCACATCACATACCAGCTAAGCAGTGGCCAAGGAACCTCCTCTGGATGACATGTGGCATGTGCACGGGTAACTGCAAACAAGAGGCTTAAGTACTGTCATTTCTTTGCCGTTTTTGCCATTGTTCTGTTCACTGTGTGACTTTCACAGTGTCAACAAATAAATGGAACAGATGTCAGAAGGCTGCCAACAGCATTCTGAGGTAGAAACTTCTGTGAGAACAAAAAAAGGAGTTAGAAGAAACTCCCGGAAGAGGGAACTGAAAGGGGATCAATAATTGAGAATGTCCAAACAGGATTTCAAGAAATGCACAGAAGGAATTGTTGTTATAATGAAGAACTTCCAAATGAATATCTGATCTAAGAACCACTATCATGCAGATGCATAAAAATAATCACACAGAAAAACCAAAATGACAACAACAACAAAAAACCAAAACCCCAGACCAAGCAAACAAAAGAACTCCATAAACTACCACCCAGTGCGGAAATCCTTTCAGAAGTCAGTATGTTTCTTCAGCCAAAAAGGCCTTTCAGTTACCACAGGCAGATGTAATTTGGTATTGGTGGCTTAATAGTTGTTTGGGTGAGCAGAGATTCCCCATTCTCTGCAGAAGATCAGTCCTAAAAATGTGGCCACAGCCTGCTGCTGAGAAAAAAAAACTCAATTAAGAAAGGAAATTAGTCTAGCAATTAACAATACAAACCCAACACACACACAAGCAAAAAAAAAAAAAGTCTGGAAATTCCAGCAACATCTGAAAAAAAAAAATGGTTTGTTTTTTTCTTCTTGACAAAAACCATTGAGATCGCTTCAGCTAGAAGGAACCCATAAATAAGGTTACTGGGGCAACTATTCATGCTTTTTGTAAGATGTGAATGAAGCATGGGCATCTGAAGGGCAGGGGTAATTGTGACTTTTAAACTTTAAAAGTCCTGGGAATACACTATATAATGTGGTTGTCACAGCTGCTTTAATACTGTCAAGTCATGCTTAGCTGTTTCAACCATGTAAGTACTGTTTGCGTACTTGCTTGGTGTGATGCCTGATTTTTAAAGTGGTAGTAAGAGGCTGAAATAGTCATATTTGATTGTCCTTCATTTACATATGCGAAACTGTATTTCTTAGTAAACATTACTGCATCATTTAGGATATATTAAGATACATAACATAACAGCTCAAAAGATTTAAACGCTTCTTCTGGTCAGGAGGGAGTGTAATGCATGTCAGGGAAAGGATTTGCTTTCCTTGTGTTGGTAGTAAGTGCATTGGTTATGTTCTGCTCTCACACAGCGTTTGATCATAGCCAGCTGGGTTTGGAACCTATCTGATACTAGCTGGTTCACTCAGCACAGCAGCGTTCCCAAGACCTAAGACTGACATAACAAAGGCTGACACTGAAAGGACCATGTTCTGATGCTGAAGTAGTTCCGGTACGAGTCACAACTTGATGCTGCAAAGGCAAAATGAAGTTCAGTGGAAATCCTTCTGAGAGTGGTTATAAGGTTAGATTTCACCTCCTTGCAGATCCTGTTCAGCAGGGAATATGAAGTTGAAGAAGTAGAACTTTTAGAAGGATGAACCTGAGAAAAAGAAGCCTGTGAATTCCCTAGGAATTAATTGCATCTGAAAGTTTGCCAGATGAGTTGTTCTGAATTACAACAGAGTGAAGAAGTCATGTTTCTGTTTAGTAGAAATACTAGTTAGTCTAAAAATTCTGGAACAATGATGAAGCCTCACCTCATCGTTTTGTACTTTTTAAATAGTGTTTTTGAAACATTTCTTGAATTTTTTTGTTACACTGAACCTGTTATATTTCTTAAACGATACTTAGATTTTTTTTTTTTCTCTCTAATTCTTAAAGCTGCTTCTTGCACAGCTAGGAAGGAGGAAGCTGAAGGAAAGGGAGTCTTAGTGAAGCAAATTTACATGGCATATGTAAATTTCTTGGCAGCTTTATTCCTTACTAAATGTGAGGAGGCTGAGTCTCACTGTACAAACAGGCAGTGAGTGACTAAATCAGCTAATGTGTTTTTCATGCTCACACTTTGATATCATGGAAAATGTGGAAAACTCTTATACCGTGTTTGCTTTACTTTTTTTCTCCCACTCATCCAGAGACTTAATGTTTTGGTTTTGCTAGAATAATTGCCAGACTTAACATTTCATTGTGAATATTTTGTAAAAATAGTTGTCTTCAAAGAAATCAACTTATCTTCAAGCAGTGTCAGTAAAAAAATTAGGCATCTCCCTACCAAAGAACAACTTTTGCAGGTGTTCTTAATGGTAGTGACATAATTGTTTGACAGGCTTACAAAAGCTTAAAGGTTTTTATTTTAGTCTGATTTATATTTTGCAAAATTGAAGCACAGTAGGGTTTTTTGCCTTGTTTTTGCACTTCAGAACACATAGTCCTGAATTGAAACCAATAAGAAGGAGCATGTATGGCATTGCTGCTGTGTAGATGCACGCAATCCAAATCAAAAAAATTATGAGGTTAGTGGTTTTGTGAAAGGGAACTGTGGAATGCTTTCTGCATCTTGCTAACTTCCATGCCCTGCTGAGCGTAGCTCAGCACTTAAAGCCAAGTTCTGCCCTCTGATACACAGACTTGGCTCTTATTTCTGTCTAAGGCTTGTGCATCTGAGATCAATACTTGGCTTTTATTTCAAACAGACAAGTAAAGAGTGCGTAATGGTTACATGTTGCAAATTGAGCAAATGGCGTAAATGGAATTGCCATATTTAATTTAAGAATAAATCATTTTTCTTTGGAACATTTGGTGGAATTTTGGCATTCTTGTCTTGGTTATGCTGTTTCTCTTCTGTGAGGAGTAGTGTTTAATTTATGGAGCTTTTGCTGCTTATCACCGCATACCTGAGAAGTTAATTTTAATTTAGGTTGTCATGTTAATAGTGATAATCAACAATCCTCGTCTGAGTTCTTTTTTTTTGTCCAATGAGTTCTTTAGGAAAAACATCTTTATGGGAAGGCATTTTTATTATTGCTCCAGATAATGTTGCTTTTTTTCTTTTCCCAATCTGTATATACCATGTCTACTTTCTTACATATATAAATACATGTATATGTACAGGCATGCTATGTGACTTGCACTGGCACTGCTGCAGAAGCTATAGAACACAATCATGGAATTGTTTGGGTTGAGAGAGACCCACGTTGTCCAACTCCCTGCAATGAGCAGGGACACCTACAGCTCCATCAGGTGCTCGGTGTCCCTCCAGCCTGACCCTGGCTGCCTCCAGGGGTGGGGCATCCTCCGCCTCTCCGTGCAACCTGTGCCAGTACCTCACTACCTTTACTATAAAAAAGAATTCTAAATCTCCATTCTTTTATTTTGAAACTGTAAAGCCTGCCTCTAGACTCTTTTACTTTCTGTTCTGCAAACTATCATCAAGCAATTTTTTGTCATATTCTTCTACATTTTCTAGTAGAACTGAAATGATCTTCTGCCAGCACTGAAATAACAACCTACAAACAGCACATAGTTTCCTTGTTTCTTCTTAGAGAGAAAGCCAGGCTAGATGAAAGCACAGACTTGATTCAACCTGCAGGAGATCAGTTGGACTAAGCTGCTAAACTCAGGAGTTACGTAAGCTGTTTGTTGAAGAGAATGTATATTTGTAGAGGGTGTACTGTCACTGATGGACAAATACGTGGAAATAACATTTGCTTTCCAAAACTATACTTCCAAGTGGAGATTTCATTGCAGTATAAAAAAAAAAAATATATATATATATATATATATACTAAAAAAAAAAACAGAAGAAATATGAACAACTCCTACTGCTTTTTAAAACTATTTTCTTCTTTTCCCCCTACCTGCTCCTCTCCCTCTGTCCCCTTAATCCCACTCCCATTCTCTCAGCCATGAAGATTTTGACTTTATATCGGGGACCCGCATGCGCAAGCTGGCTCGAGAAGGACAAAACCCACCGGAAGGCTTCATGGCTCCTAAGGCTTGGACTGTGCTGACAGAGTACTACAAATCCTTGGAGAAGGCTTAGGCCTCTTATTAACTGCAGATCAACCTTTGACGCCTGATTTATTTACGAGAAGGGGACCACACAGTCACCGTTCATGTCGCTTTGTTGTGGTGTCTGTCAGGAAGTTCTTCTCTGAAAGCAGACTCTTTCTCCCTAACTTAGCATCATTCTTTGCCTGTCCTTATGGGTTCTATTATGTCCTGGCACCTAACTAGCTGCTGGTTTTAATGTCTTTTCTTTTATTACAGTTAATATTCTTACAGTGGGATTTTTAACTTTTTTTTTTATATATATTTTACTGCCTCTGTCCTCTGAGTTCTGCAGCTGTTAAATAGATGCAGCTTTTTTTCATGTTATTTAAACTGCTGGATATTTTCTGGTTTTAGTAGTTTGTAGGAGGAAGTGTTATAGTTAGACTCTTATATGGATAGATGCTCTATAAATGAAAAAAGTAAATAAGTTTTAAAACTACCATAAAAGTGAACTCTGTCTCATTCTCATCAGCATCTCCAGAGGCATTTAATGTTAACTTTTCAGTATATTTAATCAAAAAGTAGAGTTCTTTATGCAGCATAATTAACTTCTTTTGCTTTCTTTGTTTAGTTTTGGAGTTCTTGGAGCTGTGTCCGGTAGTTTTCTTCTGCTGTGGACCTGTAAAGATGACCAAGTAATGAATAAAAGAAAATACTTAATTTTCTCTTAATTGATGTCCAAACTAAGATATTTACTTTAATGTGTACTTGTTGCAATGAACGTCAGTATGGAATGTTTTATCCCATTTAATTTCATTTGCTGGTCTTTGTTACTGTTACACTCGACAGTAAGCATACGGTACTACTGATCTGTTGGCATCTTCTCCGGTGTTCGTAGGTAATCAGAGGAACAGTCAAACTGGTCTTAGCTATTGACAAAGAACTCCTCATATCCTTCTCACTGGAACTCTCTCTTCTGTTAAGAGGTGTGTGTAGGAGGAAACATGAAAAAATTGTTTTTAGAACATTGAAAGTGGCCTGCTACTGAACCTGAGTCAAGCATATGTTTATATAGAATTTCTTTGGATTGTAGGAGGTTGTGGTGAAGGGACCTGTTTAATGAGTAGGATGAATATTAACTGTAGTCTTCATTTACTTGTTCATAGTAATTTTAAGCCAAATACTTTGGGAGTGTCTTCCTTCTCTTTTCCTTTTCTGTCTCCTTGAGGGTATGTAGATAGTAACTTTTAGGGGGGATTTATGCTTCTGTAAGACAGAGTTTGGAAAACACAAGAGGCGTGTTTATCAGTGAACCATGATGATTATCTAGACTGCATTTTGGTAGCATAAAGCTTACTGTTTTAGAATCACTAAACACATTTCCTTCAAACTTGGCCTTTAGGTTGTGCACAGTCCAGAAGAAAAAGTTACTTCCTCTCTGTGCATGTGTTTGTGCAACACTTCATGCTTAACTACAAAGGTGAACACAAGTTAGGAGCTGCTAAAATGGGATTCGCTGTTGACAGTTAGAGCTTGGACTTTTTGCTGCCAGGTATGTTTCTTATTAAAAATAATTTCCATCGTAGCGTACTTTAGCAGAATGGCAAACACAGGTTAAAAAGTGCAGCAGTAGATATTTTGCAAGTGCTACCTAAACTTATGAAGTCTGGAAAATAACTTGAGTGGCGAGCATGAATGTGAATCATCCTTTAAAATTAATTTAGAAGTGAGAATAAGCAACTTTATAATACAGTCATAACAAGCAGATCCAGTATTCATACTCAACTGGCGCAGTGCTGAGGTTCTGTTTCTACAGCGCTTCTGGAAAGCATTCCTTATAGTGCTTTGTGATACTGAAGCCTTCACGTTTTTTCTAACTTGAAGGTAGCAGCCATAGCATTCCCAAGGAATTCATGGTTAAGAACAAGAGCATCTAGTCACTTTGCAGGTGTGGACTTGCTCTGTACAACTTTTTTCCCACATCATACATGTTTTCACTGTAGAATTCTAATTTTTCCTCTTATGTTACTCTCTTGTGTAAGAAAGTAGTGCGTCACAGGAAAGGACTACCCTAGAAGTGTTTTTTTTTAAAAACGTTCCCCTTGCCTTCCACCTTCCAAGTGTTCTTTAGCTGCTGCTCTTGCACAGAGTTATTTATGTCTGTTATCCAGTGCTGTTTGTATAGTCTCAAGATGATTGTTCTCTTCTGTTTTCCTGTGCGAGGCTTTTTATGCCTGTGTTTGACTAGTATAAATTTTCATTCAGGGTGACTTTTCAAGTATGAATCTGAGAGTCTTTAGAAAAATACTGGATATATACTGAGGGTTCTGGGTTTTATCTGGCTTTGCTCAGTAGGGGTTAACACTAACGACTCAGTAATACTTCAGACATACAAAATGGAAAACAGCAGAGCTGGCCACAATTTTTTTGTGCTACAAAAGGAATAAAAACTTCTTCAGTCGTCCTGACAAAATTCTAACAGTAGCCCAGATGCTTTTCCCTTCCTGTTGGTTTAAAAGTGCTAATCAGTATAAAATAATCAGTGTATTCCCTTTCCCAGTATAAGCCAACAGCTTTGAAGACAGTTGTGTGTGTCTCTTTCTGCATTTGCATACATGGTATGCCTTGTCATCTCTGCTTATGAACCTTCAAGTTTTTTTTTGTTTTTTTTTTCAATGAATCATAGGAAAACAGAAAGCAGCTCTGGTTTCTGTAATAAATTAGTTTCTCTATGAGTTGAAGATACATTTACTGCATCCATGGCACCATCTCCAAAGGCAGGGTAGGGAAAGCTATTGCTGCTTTTGATGTTGGAGAATCCACAAGAAATTGAATTTAATGAAAATTCAGTTTCTGTGCAGGGATGTCTGCTTATTCATTTACAGGAACGCAGTTTACTGTGGCGCCTGAACAGTAATAAGAACTGTGTAGGAATGGTGTTCTAGTCTTGAAACCTGACTCAGAATCCTTCAGCACCATCCACAGAGTAATATGGACTTAATAGACTGGATGAATTGGCTGAATTAAATGTTACAAATAATACAGCTGGAGCTCAGAATTAATGTTTTGTTCTAGTTTATTAATTGATCTTTAAAACTTACGTACCAAAACTCAATTGTTAGTTCAATTTTCTTCACATTTAATTTTAATAATATAAGATGGGTTGCCAGGTGTAACTTTAAAACTTTGTGTCCATTTTGTTGGATATGGGAGTTCCTGCAAAGCAGGTGTTGGCTAAACCTGTGATTTAGAGGAAGTCAGTGCTAAGGTTTTTGCTCGGTTGTACTGTTTTACCTTGGAGAAAGCCTGAGGGCTGGAGTAGCAGGGCCTCATTTTTATTTGCTTTCTTCTTTCATGAGAAGCTTTTTGACTATGAATATAGCTGGATTTTTAGCAGGCTTTTGAAGTGCCTGTTGAGGAGTTTTCTTTGTGTCTCATGCAAGATCTCTGTCTGCTCTTGTGATATTGGAAATTTTTTTTACCTGTATCCGTTTTCATTATTCAGTCTTTTATTTAAATCACTTCTTTCATTATGGGAGGGTGTATATGTGCATGCACCAGAGTTATTCCTTCAACATTTCCAAGACTTTTTGCCCTAGAAAATTCATCTTGATATAATTTTGAAGCTGAAGGGGAAAGGCAGCTACCCTGAAAGCTAGGAAACCGTGCTTTAAAGCCACATCTGGAATTCTTAGACAATAAATGGCTCCAACTTAAAACGGAGAATGTGGAGACGTTAATATATCATAAAACTCAAGGAGCCTTGGATTCAGTATAAGGACTGTCACCCAAACTTTATGTTCAGATCTAACTATATAAGGCTTTGAAGTGTAACCGTAGTCAGAATGCTACCTGTCTGTATATAAAAGGAGAAAAAAAAAAATCCACATCCTTTTCATCCTAATCTTTAGTGGAGTGGGAATAGTGTCATCTCTTTTATCAGCTGCAAAGTTATTTTGTCTGTGGAATCCCACACTCATCAGTCTGAATAGCACCTCATAAGAAGCAAATAAGCATTTTGGCCATGTCCATTTATTTTCATCTCCTAAAAGTAAAAGGCTTGCAGTCTAGGCTGTGAGGTTTTTTTTTCTTTCTGAGCACCTGCAGATCTCCAGACTTTTCACGAAGATGACCTTTGACCATATTTCTGTGGACTAAATCAATTATTTCTGTAATGATTGATACTTAAGTTTATTGCAATAGCTGTGATGAGACAGTTGAGAGAAAACATTATCCATGTGTTAACTCTCTGTAGACTTATTAAAAAACTTGACATTTCTCTCCGAAGGACAAATCTGCTCCTCTAACTTGGAAACACTTCTGTGATTTCAAGAGTGCTACTCAGAGAAAACATTTAGGCTTTTGTACTATTAATTTTATTTCATCAACAGTTTTCTCAAAGGTTTAATGGGAAGAAGAAACTCTTTTTTGTTCA
Organism: Oreortyx pictus; assembly: GCA_036925125.1. Lineage (NCBI taxonomy): Eukaryota > Metazoa > Chordata > Aves > Galliformes > Odontophoridae > Oreortyx > Oreortyx pictus. The sequence continues at coordinate 50,974,052 of JAUPFR010000005.1, read as the reverse complement.
AACATTGGATTCAGAAGAGCTGTCTGCTGTAGAATGCAGGACTGCATTCAGTCTGTGGAGGAAAACTGATAATGTGTCATTGAGGTCTGCCTTGCTTCCAGCTGATGAGCACAATATTCTGCCACCTGTAAAATGTGATTTCATCATTCAGTTCATTTGTTTTCCCAGGCAGTTATGAGATAAGATCAGTTATGTTTAAACATAACTTTCCACTAGAAGAACGCTTACCACCATTATAGTTTATATTTAAACTATGACACGGTCTGAAAAAAAAGTGTTATAATTACGTGAGAAAAATTTCCTGTCATGCTATGTGACAGCAGAACAATAAACATACCGTCAGAGTCAACATCAAAAGTACAATACAAAATGCAAATTAACATTGGCACTTTTGCATTAGAGATAGTTATTTATAACTCCTTTGTTCCTTATTTCTACAAGGAATAATACTTCTACTTCCTGAAATCTGTAAATCTCTTTGCCTTACTTGGTAGTTAGAGACACTCAGATTGATGCTCTTCATAATTTTTACTGTTTTCAGTTTGTATTTTAAAAGGCATGCTTGTGAGCTCCACAACAAAATAGCTTTGCAAAGGTTATTACAGGTTTAAGTTTTTCTTCACAAGTGTTCTTGGCTAGTTTACTCTGGGTTTTTTTTGTTAGTTTTGGTTTGTTTTTTGTTTTTTGTTTTTTTTGTTTTTTAATGTAGAGATTAGGTACATAATTTTTGTGAACTATTAGAAGAGGTTTTTTTTCATAAAGTCTTTCATTCCGGTCTGTCCTTCATGCTGTAATGACTTCTTGTGACATGTTTCTTACGCTGGAGAAGAGTAAATAAAAGTATGGCTTCAGAGAAAGGTGTTGAATCAATCACTGACAATCCCAGGATAACATTATTCAAAAACTGACAATAAAAAAAAGCATCTCTTGTGACACGTGATTCTTTCAATATATTATTTTGCTTTTTCTTTAATGGTTATTGAGATATAAATGGAAATTCAAAGCAGCCTGCTCTGCCTAAAAGATTTACAGAAGGAGATGAAGGTTCTTTGGTCACTTGTTTTCTGAAGAGGTAAAAGTAAATTCCTTTTCACTCATTTAGTGTATTAAATAAAAGAACCCACTCAGATCTTTCCATTTTCATACTTAAAGACGTGTCTTCACAAGGAACAACATTTTCTAATGTTCTAAGAGGTGCATTGTTTTCAGTTTGAGGTTTTGTTGAACATTGGCAATGAACAGCAAACACGAGCCTATCTAGTCCAATTCTGCACTGGATGGTTTAAAAAAAGAAGTCTTGCCTTTTATCTTAAATCAGTTCAGTTGAATTTTTTCACCTGCTTTTAATTTGAAACAAGACTTTGTTTCAGTTTTTTTCCTCATAACTATATAATTGATAACAAGAAAATTCAAGTTCTTTACCATTCTTGGTTGATTATTATCCTACACATTTGTAGATCTTGGAACTAATGCTGAGGAAGTAGATATTTTTCCACATTGACTCTGTGAAACTAATTCTGGAAGATACCAGCTTAACTTTAATTTTTTGAAAAAGTGAACTTGAATGAAGATCTCACTGTCTTTCAGAAAGAATGAATCTGATTGCATTAAAAGTCTACACTAATTTTTCTCCCTTTTAAAATCTGTGAGTGAATCTTGGAATACAGTCTCTTTTGTGATAGGAAAGGGTAAGATACTGTTTCCTGAAATGTGATAATGCTTCAAACAAACATAAATCTTCGTTGGTCATAGACAAAACCATGAGATAAGAGCTTTTTAGCCAGTGGATTATAAAATTGTTGACACAAGTCAAAGAAGGCCTGCCAGTGAAACCCAAAGACCCGTGCTTTTATATTTCCTGTGGAAGACCTGCACTGCTGTGAAGAGTTCCAGCATGGTAGAGGATTCTCTTCATTATCTGCTTTCCAGTTCTGTGGGATTTTCAAGGTCTGCTCAATCTCCATGTGCAATTTTTATATGATTTGTGTTCATAGTACGTTCCACTCGTGTCTTTTCTTCCATTTCTCAGAAAGGTATGCCCTTTCTGTTTCAGAATGAAAATGTTCTAGACGTGAGAAGGGAGTGATCACAGTTTACAAAGGAACTCTTACAGTTTAGGCCTTCATCAATCAAAAACTGAAAACTGAGATAAGGAGTGGGCTGTAGCAATGGAGTTCCTAGTTTTGGTGCAGGCTGGTATAATATGGGCCATAGTTGTTTTCAGTTTGCAGACCACTGTGGTTTAGGAGTGTAGGTTTGGTTGATTGGTTGGTTTTTGTTTTTTTCTTTAATTTTAGTATGTATTAGCCAATGATCTTATTGTTTACTTGTCTTCTGAGATTCCGTTAACAGCAGTTTGTGAGCTTTTCTGGTAAGCGCAGCTTATAAGTTTAAAATCATTGCTCTAGAATAATAGTAAAGTGTCATTAATTTTGTCTACATAATATTACAAAACATAGAAGCATTTGAAGAATGATTAAAGAAAATAATTGAAAAAAAGAATTACAGGTGGAGTAGGCAGTATCTGAGCGGTTTCTATATTTTTGTTTAGCGCAGAGGCCATTTATACTCATCATCTGGAAGGAAATTGATGGGTATTGGCACTCAGTGTTTGTACACTACTGCAAATACAGGAGAGAACCCAGTGAAAGGCAAAGACAGCTCCAAGAAACTTCTGAGCCTTAGAAGACTCAGTTGAAGAAATGGAGTAAAAAATGAACTGAGACCCTGAAGCTTGGGACTGCTTTTCTCATGCAGTGGATATGGAGATGGAGTCAAGGCAAATGCCAGTGGGTTATATGCTGGAATGTTTGCCTACACTAGTCTTATGAATGCAAAATGTTACACTTTCTTGACATAAGAAGAAACCATGTTGAGTATTAATGTTCCACTCCTTGCTTTTCTCATTGGAAAAGTGGCATGGAAGCAACTGAAACTCTGAACTGAAATGAAATAAGTGAAGAACTCACAATTACCCTTTACATGTTACTTACTTCATCCTTTGACCTGATATCTCCATAGTTTTGTATTTTGTTTTCTCTGCTATTTATATGACAAGCAATATGGATCAAAGTGTTTAAACCTGGTTTGAAAAAGGCCGTGATTCTTCAGGATTTCAAGGTAAAATTTAAAAATTAATCATGGTAGTTAGGAAAGTCTGCAGTGTGGCAGGGCTGCAGCTGGTGGCACTTCATTTACAAAATGTTCTCAGAACTGTTACAACAACATCCACAGTACTGATGCACAAACTGGGAAATAGTAAAAAGAAGCATATTTTTTACAGGCTTAATTAGAAGCAAAGAGCAAAAAGGAAGCCCGCTGTTTTTCAAATAGAAACACTGAAATTCTGTAATGAGTATAGGGATGGGGGAACACAGAAACTTCTACAGAGGAAAAGGCTACAGGAATTAGTTATTTTCACTGTTAGTGATCTCAAGCAGTGGTCTTTGCTGAAGAGCGGGTGATATGAAAACTTCAAGGCTAAGTTTATCATAAGAATTATCACCATTCAAAACAGAATTTCAGTTACCCAAGAGCTGCTACATTTGTTTTAAATACACTTCTAAGTTTTGTGAGGATAGGAAAGTGCAATCAGAAGTGGAAAATTTATTGTTTTAGAGTTTCCTTGTCAGCAGACAAGAAATCCAGTGTGAAAATAAAAAGCTAAATCCTGCAGACTGATAGCCATCACACACAAGTGTGTTTGTGAGCTCTTTCATGGCATCTCTTTGGGCTAGTTGATAATGTACCAATTAGATGTTATTCCCAATGGGACAATGGCAGATGTGCCCTTACTGCCATGCTCTGGATTAAGTCTGTATGGGCTTCTGGGAGAATAGGCTGCTATGGGAACAGCTAGCTTAGTGCATTCTTGCGTTAGTAGACTTTCAAGTCACTTGGACCTTTTTTCTATAGTAGTCAGTGCTGGCAGATACCCTCTTGAATTCTGGGGTGAATCCATCCGTGGTGAACTCATTTGTAAATAATAAAAAAAAAAAAAAAAAAAAAAAAGGGATGTTTCAGTTTCACTGCAGGAGTCATTCCTTGATCTTTTCTTGACGCTGTGAAACAGGCTTTGGCTGTCTTATATGTTAGAATGCCTTGATAGCAATATTACCTGAAAAATTCAGTAGTTATTGAGGGATTTTTTTTCCTTCTGTCCAACTTGCTAAGAAGGAATGTTCCCCTTAAATGTTCGTGGAAAAATAAAACTCTTCACTTTACAGAGTTCTGCTGAACAAGCAGGACTGTAATAGTCTTCCTTAAAATTAAATACCAACTAGTCCTGCTGTTCATATGTGACACACTTATTTGCATTTGCTCTGATCTTTTGCCCAAATAAAAAAGCAGGAACCGAATAGGATTTAATTACAGGCTTATTTAAGTTTTCTTTTTACGCAGACAGTTGCAGAGTATATTTATCTGGGTAAAACTTCTGAAACGTGCTCCCTTCTGCTGCGCATTTTTTCTTTTTAAGAGAGAGATACCTAGCCACTGATATTTGGTTTGTCGGCCTTCAGTTCATTTCCTTCTGACGGAAGCTAACATTTAATGTAATGACACCAGGCACTCTTTGTCATAATGAAAATGATGTGAATTGGATTATTAATCTTTCTCTCGCTGTAACTGTAGCAAACATTTTTTGCATACTGATTTACTTTTTTCTGAGGTACCTAGTTCTATAGAGTACTGTTTCATGTTAAGGAATTCTTTTCTACGAGAGTGTGAGGGACATAAAATTAGATCGTGTTCATCTTTCTACTGTTAGATTGAGTTTTTTCATCCTTCCTCAGAAAAAGTTGTTGCTTCTGACTTCTGTCATTTTGTTATTTTTGGATTCTTTGGATTTATACGTAGAATATTATCTTCATCATCCATAAATGGTTTTCCTTGTGTCTTAAATAGTTCAATTAGCATCAACAACAGACGTAAGTTTTCAGCTTTTTTTAGAAGGAAAAAATTTCAAACTAAATTTGTATTTGTTTTTCACGTTGTAGTGATTTTTTCATTCACAGGGAATGTGCACCAGAAATGCTAGGCTGTGTCCACAGGACAAGTTGCCTGATGGTGGTCAAAAAGTGGACTCAATACGATTACACTGTGTTACTAGATGAGATTTTTCCTATCTTCTGATCAGGAGGTGAGTTTTTTTTTTTACTGGTCCTTTCTGGCCAGTAATTAATTCTGTAGATTTCTAGCACTAAGTGTAAGGTAACTGTAGGATTAAATGTAAATAAATATAGGAATTAGATTATGTGAAATGCAGAGGAGCTCTTTAAAAATACTGCTTGTAAAAGAAAACAAATCTGGTTATAAGATGACAGTTAGGAAGCATGTTTTTTCTTTAATATTCACATTCAAGAGAGATTCGAGTATTTTTGTTTATAAATACATTTATATACTCATAAAGATATGTGAAAACAGATAAAGTATCTTAACCACAACATACGTTTCCACTGATTTTCATGTTTTCTTCAGTGACAAATTCACGATTGTCCCTGTTGGGACTGCAGGCTAGCGTTGATATGAAAAAAATGTTTTGTGCAAGAGGCAGGTGCTTAGCCTCTGCCAAAAATAATACATGATATTCAGATCTTGTGTCATTCTTTTTCTGCTGTTGGTTAGGAAAATATTTCTGCCATGGAGCCAAGCTTTGCATATCAAAAACTTGTAGTATGAAAATCAGTGAGGAAGAGCAAATAGAATTTTTTTCAGACTTAAAATGTCGGAATTTTTTTTTTTTTTGAGATTAAGGCAGAATACAGGATATTGTTTTAAACACTTTCTTGTCACTCAGTGTACTTGTAAAAGGTACCCTACCAAACCTTTATACCATCAGTAGAGAGCAAAAGACATGCACTGTCTTCTCTGTGTGGTGATTTCAGAATGCGAACCCTTTTTGGAATTGCTCTTGGAGGGAGATTGTTTTTTTCTTGATGTCTGTATGAAAAGGTGTTAGCTGGCTAATGTGATCTTAAAAATAGGTATCTCTGAGTACCTAAAGCTGAAAAAACTTGTTCTTAATGAGTGCTGTGTTTTGTGTCAATGAGTAATGATATTTCCAAAGTCTACGTATAGCACATAAAAGGAAGTTCTTTTAACATTCAGCATGATACCTTCCATACTCAGAGAAGCATGCTCAGTGTGGCCTTGCAATACTTAACAGAGCAAATATAATTACAATGGTTTTCATATAATGGTGCATATATACAATAGCAGAGAAAGAGCACTTAATACCAATACTTCAGTGTTAAGCCAAAGATGAAAAGATACTTCCTGCTATTAGATTTCATTACTGTTCAGGGTTTCACAAAGGCTCTTTTAAAGATCTAACATTTCTTTCTCTTGTAATACATAGAAATCATGGTGTCAATGATCTTAATGTTCACAGAGAGCATAGTGAAAAAAAAATCCTCTTTTAATGTTCCCATAGCCTCTTACTGAAATTGAATTTGTTGTCAACTTAAGAGATTAATTCTACTCTTTATTACTGAGGAGTTCTGTGACAGTTAACCTTCCAATTGGATACAATTTTGTTTCACTTTTACATATTTTTTCCTATTTAAAACAGTGTTAAATCTTGAAGGTGTTGTGTTCCAGGTGATACAAACATATTTTTCTATTTAAACTTTTTTAATTTAACTACAGCAGAAATGGATGCTCAGGCCTTCACAGTTTTGAGTATCCATTTCTCTTATGCTAGAGAATATACTGGGTATTTTAGAGAAAAAATACTTAAAACCTGAAGGAAGCAGGGACAGTGGAAATACTAGAGTGCTGTGAAAGAACATTCACAAGTGTGCGTAGTGTTAAAGAAACAAACAACATCAACAAAAAAACAAGAGTGGGAGGAGGAACAAAAACTCTGTTCTTTTGCTATGTAACAAAAATAACCTATTAAGTGAATTGGCAGTAGATCATCCTGGAAAGATAACACTTATGTTAGAGTAGTCAGTAACCTCTGGAAAAAGAATTAGTTTCCTGGAATTAGTTTAGATTCTGATCCTAATATTCTTAATCATTAAGTAGCTCTTTTCTACCTTTTGTTGTTACCCCACTCCGCTCTCTATTTTGATTTATTTCGTTTTGGTGTGTTCTATGATTCTGTGTTCAGAATTACTGCAGTTATGAGGTGGGAAAACTTTCATGTGCACTGAAAAATGTATTTGCTGAAGTAGTCTTCTGTACATCGTGAAGTGCTAGTACGTAATTTCCTTTTTTTGATTTTGTTTTGCTGTGTTAGTCTACCAGAGCATGTCATTTAAATACATAATTTTTGCAGCTGTGTCATTCCTTCTGAATGTCTATTTGTATGTTAATCTTTGCAAATTGGTAACCTCAGAGAAAACATTACTTGTTTTGCAAGGTGGCAATAGAACATTTTTGGAACTGAAGTATATCATGACTAGTCAGAGTTGGAAGAGAACCTTTTGGTTTGCAGCATGATGCTTTGTTATCTTCAAGCACAGTGGTAAAATCTATCTCTGTACAGAAGGTCAATGTAAGTCTTGTTTCCTACTTGATCAGAAAGTCCACGATGATGGAAAATAGATACTGCTCTGCTGACTTTATGGGAGCAAACTCACATGTCTGGGCTTGTCTCAGAAAGTGATGCAGATCCTTGAAAGTTCAAGCGCAGAACATACTTTTAGCCCCATCTTTTGCATAAGACTGAATTTTACTGCAGGCTTATGAATTATCCTACATAAAAGGCCATCCTTCATCAGATTTTACCATATGGTTAAAACATATATACATATTTTTTCCGTTACTTCCAGGCACTGTGAAGCAGCTGGTATTAATGAATAAAAATAGCCAGCAAGATCATGGCATGTGGTTGCTAGAAGGAACAATTTATAGGCAGGAATCTTGTAAGTTACTCGAAGGAAGAAGAAAGGAACAACCCCAAAACATGTGACCTCTGAAAACATGGATGATCTCTTAAGTATAATTTGTATTCTGGGCACCTGTACTGCTCAAGGCAACAGAATATGGAACTGAGTAGAAAATTGTAATTCAATTCCTACTGCTAAAAGTTATAGGAAAGGGCATTGTAGACTGGTGGGTGTGGTGGCTTTGGATTTTGTTTCCTTTTTTTTTTTTTTAATTTAAAATAATACCACTGCTCTTTCAAGCTGACCATTGTACCAAGATATTTGAAACTCTTGGAGAGATTTGAAAGAGAAGAGGAAGTGCCTTTTGTCTTTCAAAATAAATATAACTTAAAGATGAGTAGGTGAATCTAATAAACAAAACTATGAGCTCTGCATTACATTTTTATCTTTCTGAAAAATAGAATAGGTCTGCCTTCATTTACTAAGAGTAATGACAAAATAGAAAGTTGCTAGGTTACAGCAAATGACTTTCATAGGCTTTACTATTTCATAACTAATAGTTACCAAGCTCACAGTATAAGCAGCAAATTTTATACCTTCATTAAGGCCTTGCTTTTGTTTTGTTTTGCTTTGTTTTTGTGTGGGACTAGGAATTGGTCATTTATTTTCCATAAGGACTGTGGTTCAAACAGTGAAAAGGCCAATATGAGATAAAAATTCTGTAGGGAGGGAAAGCTAGAAAGTATGATGGTGTTGCAGTGAGAAAAATATTGAGACTTAATTTGCAGTGTTTAGCAGAAATGCTAAGTCACAGCTTGAACCAGTGATTGAGCACCTGGTGGGGAGGCAGGGCCAATCCAGGGGAGCTCAGGTGCATGCAATGAGCTGCGTGACCAGAAGGAGTGGAGCCAGGATCCACCCCTCCCCAGACCTTAAGGGCTGGCAGTGGAGGTGAGTGTATCTCTGGAGGTCCCTGCCTACCTGAGGCCTTCCAAAGGTAAAACCTTTTTTTCTTTTGTTTCTGTGTCTGCTGTGTTTGGGCTTGACCTCATTTGCTGTAGCTGAAGACTTTGCCGTCCTGTTGTTATTGCTGTACTTTCCATCACGCTATAGCATTGCACAGTGAGACTATAATGGCTGGTGTATTTCCTAATTTTTGTAAGTGGGGCGCAGCAACAGTAAGAAAGGGGAGGAAGGGAGGGAATGGTTCCTCTGTTCTGTAGCACTGGGAAGATTAGCATCGAATGCTATCTTATCTTTCCACAGAAAGACTATACAAAAAAAAATTAGAATAGCATCATAGTAAATTTAGAAGTAGAAAACATTTTACAGGAAGGCATGATATTCCGTTAGTTGTTGGATTGATTAAAAAGAAAGGAAGTTTCCAAGAGATTTAAGTTGGGGATGAACAGAGGTCTTTGATCTAGGGAGAGACTCAGCTACAATTAGTGACTCAAAGCTAGTTGAAGAAATTCAAATGAGATGTGCAGCTGTTTCTTTAGCGGGCATGATTGCAGATTGGAACAAATTACCTAGAGAAGTGATTGTTTCTTTCTCTTTTACACGTGTATGATGAAGGTGTATCTGTGTGAAATATATGGGAGAGTAGGATTACACAGACTTATATTATGTAGATAGGAAGGAGTATCTACAGAATACATTCATTTGCTCTCTGGTTTACTCTGAAGAAGTTCCTTGATTGCATATGGTGCTTTGACGCTGTAGTGATAAAGGAATGTGACTTGCAGAGGCATTCATCTGTAACCAAATTCTTCTTCCTTAAAAGGTTGATGGGAACATAAGTAGGCTAATGATGTCAAAGAGGAACAACGTATTTCCTGAAGATGATGCTTGATGCATCTATAAACTCCAAAAAGGCAATAGGAATAAATGTCTGGTGGTTTTGTGGCTTTATTACAGAAAAATTATTGGAATATGGAAATCATAAACAGCAGTAGTTGAGGCACTGTGATTCTCTTGGCAGGCAGGCAATTTTAGTGAGAACTCCAGTTTCATGATTAAAACTCTAAAACTATTTTAAGTCTTTAATTTATTTCAAAAGACAGTGCTGCTTACTATTGTTAAATTTAGCTTTTAGTTCACCCACCATTGTTGCTAATGGCATATTAAAGATTTGGACATACGTATATTATTAAGTGGTATTATCAGTTATGTGTTTGTCTGGCAAATAGGAAATTCATAACGCATGCTAAGTGGTCTTAATATACTGCTTTGGTTTTGTGCTGGAAAGAGCTGATCACTTGCAGTTTTTGCTGACTGCCAGTAGCTTGCAGTGGCTGTCAGATGATCTCTATTGAATTAAGATCAGTATTCAGGAGAGGCATACCTTGATTTTGGCACGGAACTTATGAAGACAGAAGGGGCTTTTAGTTAAGCTCTCTGCAAAACTTGATCGTAAAAGATGCAGTTGCAAAGACAAAAAAAAAAAAAAAAGACTCTGGGACTATAAGTCTTTCTTGTAACAGGATGTTAAGACAACCCTTGAATAAAAAATAGCTTGTTGTAGTTTATGAAGATGGAAATAAACAACTCTGGTAGTGAGGGACTTTAAAACCTCTTAGAGAAGAAGTGTTTGCAAAATTGTTGCATTTTTGCTAAGCAAATTTAATTCCTGAGTTCCCACATGTGAGACTTTTCTAATTATACCCAGCTGAAATTTAGCAACTAGAGCTGGCAGCTGGCATGCTATGTTTTTTGTTGCTGGAGAAAGGTTTGGAACATCTCCTTTTTGGAAAGTTCTTACCCATAAACTGCGAATTATTCCTCATTGTGGCTTAAAAAAAAAATGCTCTTTTATATCAAGTAGTGTGTTGTTTCCTCTCAATATATTCTTGATACTAATGTTTTGAAATGGAACTACTGCATGACAATTTGTAGTATACAAAATGTCTTCCAGCGGAAAAAGTGATTCATTTGTAGAGGTCAGTGATGCAAACTAATAAGCTGGTAGTAGAAAGCATTGTTGTTAACACAGGGCAAGCTGCTCACTGGAAACTTCTGGTTTTCTAGTTCTTACTTATACTGCCTCATGTTAAGTTACTTCTTCAAAAGGACTAGCCTGAGTTAAGCATGTTCCTTTGTGGTTCTTTCAGACTAGCACAAGTGTTCCGAATCACGGGGTTGCTATTTAAAGAATAGATCTTCAGCTGTTTGAAAATGCAGTATGTACAAAATGGCACTGATATTCTTATCAAATGGATGTATGTATCATATCATTGCCTACATATTGTCTTTCTGGATTGGTATTAATTATCTTGTTTCATGTAGTTGCCCACATGTGCTGTGCATTCTGGAAAATCATGAACTTACATAAAATATTCTGTGCAATCTTAAGAGTATTAGGATATAGATAAAAATATAAAAATCTCTATGTAAAAGATCTAAAAGTTGATGTAAGCTGTTTTATTCTTTTAAAGTGTGTTAACAAAATATCCCTTTTTTGTGTGTTTGATTTGCTAGGATGCACATCCAGTTTGTATCGATATGTAATATATTCATGCCTTTTAAACTGACATCTGAAGAAGGCATTTAAAATTTTGAGGTGCTGTTATTATGTCAATTTGTTAAAAATGATAGGAGTTACAGAAATCTCTGTAGCTTTTCTGTTGCTGGCATACGTTGAACATACCTGCTGAAATGAGCATAGTGTAGGCCTCCCTAAGGGGAACCTACTGGATAGCTGGAGGAGGACTCTTTATCAGGGGGTGTAGTAAGACAAGGGATAACAGCTTTAAACTGAAAGAGAGTAGACATAAGGAAGAAATTATTTACTCGGAGGCTGGTGAGATGCTGGCATAGGCTGCCCAGGGAGCTGTGACTACCCCATCAATGAAGGTGTTGGGGACAGGTTGGATGAGGCCGTGGGGGGCAACTAGGGGGCTGGAACTGAGAAGTCTGTAAGGTCCCTTCCAACCCAAATCATTTTGTGATTCTGTGTTTTGAGTTAACTCTGAAGCAGTCTGCCAAGAACTTACAGCTCTATTTTCAGTACAACAGAAGAACAAAATACTGCAAGATAAGGAAATATGATGGTAATAAGGCATCCTACGATGAAAAATAAATGGCGAGAACATTTGGTATCCTGCCTTCAGAACTATAAGCTTTTCGAATTTTTTTCAGTCTTTCGGTGCTTGAAAGAAGACTGAACTGTCACTGACCCTGGGAATGACGTCTGAGGAGACGATTTGCTTAATCTTGATAAATAATGCTAGATACATTGTGGGAGCTGGTCAGAGCTGGGTCCATTTGTTTCATTATAAAAATGCATAGGGTTTTTTTTTTTGTTAATTAGCTGTTCTGAAGAGCATACATTTGTTCTACACCATGCAAAATTAAAAAGCAAACAGTGTGATTTTTTTTCTGATAAACTTCATACAGTTGATTTCAAAAACACATTGTAAAGGCTTCCTAATTTTTTAACAACTAATGGAAACTTTCTCTTTTTTTTTTTTTTCAATTTGGATGAGGACAACTGAAAACTTTTCCCCAGAAAGTTTCTTTTAAAAGAGTTTTTTATAAATTCCTCCTGTGTCTTGGTATTATGTAAGCTAATGAGTCCCTTGACTATAATAAATATTGGTTAGCTGACCTTTTTAAGCAACAGTTTAAATAGTTTGGTTTCAAACCAAAGCTATTTGTAAATTGCTTTTATTTCTTACTCACATTGAGTCAATTCATTTTTCCATAAAAATGAGATTATTAAGATCTGACATTTTACTGAGGAGTAAAGACACTGGATTCATTACTGGTCATGCAATGGCATCATAGCACCAGTAACATACAGAGCATTTAAGCAGATCTTAAATTGTAGTTTGTATATTCTAATCCCATTCATCTTCTTTATGATTTCAGGCCTCTTCTTCTAAAGTTGAGCTCTGGAGGACAAAAACCAATAGTGCTTTAAGACATTGGTAAAGCAAAACTCTAGGATCTCTCACCAGAATGCCTACTTAATGTTATAAATATTGTTGACTCTTTTTATTTTGTTGATTTATTTATTTAGAGTTAAGTCACAACTATGCCAGAAAGGATCTGGCATTTCTGATGGACAAGGAGAATGTGAGTCAGGAGATCTGGCCTTGCATTAACATTCTGAAGCAAGTCCAGGGGAGGGCCACCGCAATTGTCAGAGAATTGAACACATGAAGTATAAGAAGTTGAGGGAGATGACTTTTTCCATCTTTAAAAGAAAACTAAAGGGAGACACTGTTTCTTTGTACAGCTATTTAATGGGATGTTGTGGAAAAGATAGAGGCAGACTCTTCTTGGAGCTACATAGCAATTAATAAGAGGCAAAGCAAGAAGGGGACTTGTTATTAGGACAAAATATTGTCAGTACGTAAATATTAGAAAAAGTTGGTTAGAGAAGAGATTGAATCTCCATTCTTTGGGATATTCAAAATGCAACTGGTTTAGGTACTGAGTAAAGTACTTAGAAAAAGGAGTTGAATCAATAGTTCTCCAGAGGTCTTTTCCATCCTGAATTATTCCATGAACCTTGGATGAGAAAAGAGAAGAACAAAAGGTTTTAATACTGAAAAATTTTTATCTGATTGCTCGGTTGAAAACTGATTGCTTATTGTGATGTCAAAACTTATCCATGGAAGAATTTGGACACTTTTATTCCAAGGCAAAAAAAATTTCTTTGTTCTGAAAAAGTTGCATGTATGACTTTCCACCTGTATTAGACAAGAAAAAGTATTTATCATTGTACTGTATTACCTGCCTCCTCTGTAGAAGAACATCTGTTCCATGAGAGTTACTATGTTACTGTCTCTTCGTTTAATCTTCATCTTCCAGTGGTGCCAAAAAACATGTACTACTACTTCAGGAAAGACTAAAGAATACTGGCTCTCAGTTGCTTTCCTCACTGTAGTCATTCACTTTAAGAAGAAAAGTTATCCTTGCAAACTAGGAGAAGGGGAAAGATTTTGAGCTCAAAGATTGCTTGAAATTAACAGGCCTTAAACCTGTGATTTGCAAAAAAATATTCTCAAATGTAAAATCTAGACTTGAGCTTAAAGACTATAGTAAAAATTGAACAAATTAACTTTTTGAGTCAAGTAAATGAGAAATGATTAAGAGGCATGGCACGTATGGTTTCCATGAAGTAGGAAAAAGGACATTTGTTTAGAATCTTGAGTTGTGGGCAAAGGAAGGAATCTGAGTTAGAGGAGGATTTGCTTTTGTTGTTGGATGGCTGAGTTTGTATACCTGTATTTAAAATACAGAAAAGTGAATGTTTTGCTTCTTATCTCCCACTATAAACTCATTGTTTTCAGGAAAGGAAAGAACAGATCTAACTCCTTTCACCTCTGCTATTTTTACAGGAACATGAATATCAAGTGTATTTAATGTCAGAGCCCAACTGTATTGAATAACTGTATAAAAAATGTTTTATTTCATTTTACTTTGGGCCTTTTTAAAAAATTTTTTTTAAAGATGTGTCCATTCAAAATAAACATCTATGAACTTTTCTTGGAGCAGTAAGAAACCACTCATAAGCTGTTACAGCAGCTGTGTCAGACTACTACCTGTTTTCAACAAAACTCCCTTATCTTCTTGTTGCATTTCTTAAAAGCACCTAGTCCAAAGCAGCACTGAATATTTTTGATTTCTGATGAAGCACTCAGCATTGTGAAAATCAATCTCATAAAGAGATCTGTAGGCTTTTACTAATGTGTCTTCAAAATGTCAAGTATAAACACATTTGTGGCATGAACAATCAAAGACTTAAGTTTTGTACACGTTGATATTATAGAACATAAAGCAAACCTGGAAAGATCACATCCCAGGATGACCACTCTGTGTTAGGATGTATTTTTCTTTTCCACTTATTTTTGCCTCTTTGAATGCCGTAATTCGTCTCCTCGTTGGGTGGCTGACTTTGACTAACTGCTGTCATGCATGTGCTCTTTTCGCTGCCACTTTCTTCTTCTTGTTCCACAGACAGCTGAATTAGTTGCATGCCAGAAGCTTATTGTGAGCTGGAAAGAGCATGAAAGTGTCCTTTCTGGCTTTATTTCAATATCTTAGCCAGATCCTGATGTTGGGTGGAACCCGGAAAGAATTCACATAGAAAAACAATTAAGAAAATACCATGAACTGTATTAATTTGATTTTATTTTCTTAATGTGAGTTTATCTGACTCATTTGAGCAGTGTTTGTTTCAAAGACTCAGAAATAGTTTTTGTTTTCTTTAACTGAATAATGAAAATATTCCTCTTTCTTTTTTTTTTTTGTAGATAATAAGCAAGCTGAAAGTAAGAACTACTTAATACCTTAAATTAAGTAGGAGGAAATTGGTTTCAGAGTAATGAAACTGGTTCTGTGTTGTAAATACTGTTCCTTCTTGCTGCTTAATAATATAGGCTGTATTTTCTTTGTAGTAGAAAATAGAACAATTCTATAAGAATAAGTTAAACTGTGCTTTGATAAGTGCCTTCTATATCTACTGATGTAGGTGAATTGATCACTTCCAAGACAAGCGGAAACATCTCTCACTATGATCAACCAGGAACAGATAAATAATGCCTATGGATAATCCTCTCTTAGCTGGGGAACTGAAGGTTGAATTTAGCTGAAGAAGACTCCTCTTAAAATAGGAGCAGTTTGACTGAGTAATGCTTCAGTTATAGGGTAAGAATATTTATAAAAATTTGAGTAGATTAATTAGTTCTTACACTTGCATCAGAAGTTCCAAATACAGTTGTATGTATCTTTTCAAGATTCTTTATTTGTTATGAAAAGCAGACTTGCATTACAGTCCACAGACAAGGAATTCAAAAGCTAAAGGCAGACTTAAATATCATTAGCTTTCATGTCAGAGGAAAAATTTGCCATCTTGGCACCGCTTGTCATCCAGATTACAGCTGCTGAAGGTGACCAGGTGAACTAGAAACAGTTTCTTCAGGAATGAGAATGTATGATTCTATGTCTGTTGCTTTTTCCCAGAAAACGGTGAAGTCTTTCTAGAATGGGTAAACCTGCTTGTTCATTTTCAGTCAAGTATGTTGCAGAAGCATGAAGTCCAAGTATGAACTCATCCTATCCTGTTGAACTGTTATAGTGTATATCTGATGATTTATACTTAAAAAAAAAAAAAGCCATTAATGATGTTAGGTGGTGGGTCAAACTTGAAGCCATCTTAAAACTTGGAGTTACATTAAGTGAATTTGCAGAATAATTTTACTCTTACTTGGTGTTGCTGTTGCTTCCTCATTTTCAGTGTTCTGATATTTCATGCCCATCATCTTCCTGGCTGAGTTTTTGTTGAGTGGGTTAAAAAGGAAATAGAATAAACATCTGTTGAGTATTCAACATCCCTAAACTAAGGTGAAGCTGAGTTGCTATTACACGGGAAGACAATATATAGCACTTCAGCTATCAGTTATTCTGTCATTAACTGAGGAACCAAGGAGAATGTGTTGGGAATGCTGCTGCAAAGAGTTTTAGACGCTTTTTACTGAGACTGATAGCATGCTGCTGATGGAGAAGGATTTAAATGTAGATGTTATGCTGGTGAACTTTACAATGTGATTTAGAAGTAAGAAACCTGAAGAGAGAGGCGATGTGAGGAAAAAGTAAATAATTCCCTGGACAGTGAAGTACAGGTTGATGTCAACAAGCCTTCTGGATCAGTGCTGATAAATAGTTGCTAATGAAGTTGTTTTGGAAAGGTTTTCTTGTTCCACAGTGACTCTCATGAAAGCAGGGATCAGGCCATTTGCTTTTATATTTTCCCAGGAAACCTTTTTATCCCGCTCTCCCTTCTTCAAGTCATTGGAAAGGTTTCTAGAATTATTTTTCCACTGTCCTCATTATGTGCATGGAGCATCGTATTATTTTACAAGTAGTGTGGGGGAATACTACTTGTAGTTCATAAAGTACTATTGTGAAACTGTAACTTGGACAATATTTGTGCAGCTGGTACAATGTTTATTGATAAAGCATTAGCCTCATTTTTTGGTCAACATTTAACCTTGTCGAGTAGATTACATCAGGTGCCTAAATATTTTTATCCATGTGTGAATGTTTTCTGTTTACCATAGTTTGTCCTTGTACAGTGGTTTATCCCTCTACCTGCAAACCCTTTCCACCCAACCCCCTACTCCAAAAACAAACAAATAATAATAATTAAAAAAAAAAAAAACCAAGAAAAAGAAAACAAACCCCAAAACTTTTGACTGAAGTTGCAACTGCTTCTAGGGAAAATGTGTCTATCTATCTGTATCCTAACACCTTGTGTCATTCTTGTCTTAGTGCTCTGGGTATGGTGTTCTTATTCTAAACCCGGTAAACTAAACCCAAAAAGGAAAGGCTCTCTTGTGATTAAGAGCTAGGCTAGATCTTGAAGGAAATGGATTTGCTGTGTAATTCCATGTGACCTGGAGCAAGGCACTGTGGCCAGATGTTCAGAGGTGCCTAGTTGAGTGGCCAGCAGATGTCCCAAAAGATAGAGAGCTCGTGCTGTTCTATTCCACCACAGCTATTGCTTCTACCTTGTTGGAGAATGCCCCTCATCTTAGGCATCATACCTTCTACATGTTTCCTTGTTTCTAGCCTTGCATTATCCATTGACTCCTCATAAATTGGGGTTTTTCATATTTAAGTGCTTAGCTTTATGCATGACTGTGACCACACTCTCTTGTAACTGCTAGGGAGTACTGTAATGCAAATAATTATCACTAAGTATGGTGAAATTAGAAGATACATCTGGCAAAGTTGATGCAGATGATAAATGGTTATATAATTCCTGTCTCCTCAATGGATAAATTGCACCACATTCAATAGACACGATTATGTAGTTTGAACTAGTGATGAAATACTAGTGAATTATATTAGTATGTCAGTACCACAGTAATGTGCCTTTAATTCAGTAGCTGTGTATTAGCACAATATTTACAACATGCCTTGCTTTCTAGAGCTTGAGCTTGCCTGTACTTTTCAACTGCCCATCTCTGTGTGTGTGCCAAAACTCTCCCAGAGGATTGTGTGTTGATACTTCACATTTTATTCCTTTCTGCCTCTACAGTTGGCACTGTTTCTGTCCCCTTGGCAAAAAATTTGCAGCAGAACTGCTGTGCTGATGGGAGCCTTGTTGATATGGAAGGTTATGTATCCCTAACAAATGCATGCTCAGCTTTCCCCTGCTGTTCTTATCTGCAACTCTCCGAGAAGGTGATGTTCCTTAGGACGAGGTTATAGTTGTCTAGTGGCATCTCATTGTCCAAAGGCTAGGCAGTTGAGGTTCCCTAATACTCCTGAAGCACTACTAAAGAGTGACATGGAACTGGTATTGGTGTCAAAACAATTTCTTGGTGTTTAAACTTGCCTAACTTTAGATAACCTCCAGTAAATAAAACATTGATTTCTACTGAATGAATTTGGTTGTTGCTTTATCAAAGTTAATATAAATTTAGTTAGCAGTGCTGTTAACCCTTACAGTCAGAAGAGTATTCAGTGTTTTTAAGAGAAATAAAGGGTTTATTACAGCATATATTTCCTGTCTTATTTTCCATCTTGTTATCACATCTGGTGGCCTTTAGAAGCCACTGGTATGTAAAATCACATTTTTTTCCAAACCATGTTTAGAGTATTGTTAAACTTATCAGATGTATTTACTTTGCTATTACTTATATCTTGCAGATGACCAGAGCAAGTCATAATTTTATGTTTAAAAGTAGTAGAAATCTTTGACAGTTGAAGTGGATGAGAGGAAAATGGACTAGAAGAGATGATTTACTATGCTGTGATACAAATGAAGTAGTTCAAGATCAGAATAGATCCCAGATAACTTGCCTGCTTATCTGTTGTCCTAGTAAGTACTTATTTATAGTATTAAAAAGGACATGAAAAATTAATGTTGTTTATGAACCAGGAAGTTAATTAGTTATAAGGAACAAACAAAACTTCACAAAGCTGACTGTCTACAGCCCCAGAAACTCATAGTGCTTGTTGGAGTTTGGGGTGCTGCAGAAAATTGCCACACATCCTAGTGTGGCTCCTGCAACCAGTTACAAGCCCAGTCCTGAACTCCTTTCTCAGACAAAACTTCTGTTGGAGTTTTTAGGAGCTTTGTCTGAGTGAAGACCAGGAGATGCAACTGATTAAATGCTACGTTTATTTAAAAATCTTTCCCCACAGTCTTTGACTTCAGAGTTGGCCCAGCTACCAGATTTTCCTTAAAAATAATTTGCTTGTAACATCACGGCAGCTTCGGTTGGGTCATTTATACTATTGGAGATACATTAGTGGATGGACCTCACCGAGCTGTTGTCAAGTCTTTGGAAATTTGGAAGATGGTTTTTTTTTTTTTTCATTCAGTTCAGATCCAAAACTATTGGAGTAAAAGCAATCTTTTTGTTGGAATGGAATTGCATAAAAGACACTCAAGTAGCCAACAGTGCAATAAAATGGTATGTTTAAAAAATTTCATGACAGTGATTTGTGGTTCAAAAATCTTAAATAAAATAAATCTCCAGCCGGAAAACCAGTGCTCAGCTGTAGCATGAGAATGACATGCCAAACAATCAGCTGAAGCAGGAGGTTCCAATTTTGCAGAGCTTTAGGGGCTCCTGGCAGAGGACAACTGTGGTATATACATGCTGACAAGAACAAGATAAGTAAGCTTCCTGCTCGCTGCAGTCTTGTCAGTTTAATTACCCTCCAGAGGCTATTTGTGATAGCCACTTGGGAAGTCAGTACTGAGGACACAAGTTTAAGTCAGATCCTGCTAGTTATCAAGTAATTGCACATTTTGGCAGAAAAAGTAGGGCCTGGGTTAAAGGGGGTGAAAGCTATCACTGCTGTAAAATTCAAAATACGCACTTCTCTGTAATTCTGTTTCTAAACTTTTAACCAGCGAAACTCTAAAACCAGAATTCCTTTTTTTTTTTTTTTTTTTTTAAAGGAGTCAATGTTTCTTGTTAGGTCATTTGTCTAAACTTATTTTCTTGCTATTTGCTTTAATATACGTAAATATACTCTCAAGACTTGAATGTGTGACTTGAATCATGGGGTCTAAAAATGTGAATTCTGTTAACAGAACCTCATTTCTCATTACTGTAAGGTGAGATTGAGGTTCTTTGACACTTTGAGGATCTTTGCCCTGTAGTGATGTAAGTTGTATGAGGAAAGGCCGTGTATTTGGTATTTACTATTTCTTATTCTCGAATATAGAGTTGTTGATCTTGCTAGGCTAGGAGAAAGAAATCAAATTGTTTTTTGACACATTGATACTGTGGGGTTTTGCCCTTGAAGATGACATTTTATTCATTTTAAAAATTAAATGTATTTCTTACTCTCTGCCTTTTAAGTGTTATTTTTCTGTTCAAATTCCCAAGTTTTAACTGTAAACTTTTGAATTATCTTTTATTAATATAAAATATTAAAATACCTTTACTATTTTTAGCTCTCTCAATTTTTCAGTGTGAATTAGCCTCAAATTATTCTTAATTCTCAAACTTGCATTTCTTTCATTTTTCTAGTAGCGTAACTGTGAGGGGCAGGGAATAAGAAGGTGTTTGTTAACAGCTATAACTTTATATATAATTAACAGCATATCTTTGGTCTATGATGTGATGCAACTTTAAGTCCTGTTGCTGTCAGAGACTTCAAAAATTGAACTCTACCTGGCTTATTTATTTTTGTTTGTTTTGGTTTATATAATGCTCAGTGCAGTAGGGCTGTGATCTGAAGCAGCTTTTCCAGACACCGTTGGTTAATAACAGTAACTCTCTTTATGTTAAATTCATCTTCCTACTGGCTATTGGCCTTGTGAATTATTTCTTTTCTTCAGATGTCCTGTACTAGTTTACCATCTTCCTCCTCTCATACACATTTTAATTCACTATTTAGAACTTTGCCTACGTCATTTTTAACTTATTTCTATTAGTGGGATTTAGAACACATTCCTGATGAATATAATCTTCAATGTTTTTCTTCTTGTTAGCAATTTAAACAACAAGTAGATTGCTAAATATAAAATTGAGGCATAAAACATTTTATCCACTCTGATGCTTTCTGCAGTTGTGGATATGTTTTTCCTTCGTTTTCCCTGGGGACCTCTGATTACAGGCTTAATTAGGTTGTCACATTGGTTGGCAGTCTACCAGAGGTTAAACTTCCTTTGTCTGGAAGAAGGTATGTCATATCAATCAGTGCCTGTGTGGTCTGTACCATGCAAGCTATACAGGGTAGAATTTATTTTGGCATGGTTGTTGAGCAGATTGCTTTTATTAGTCAACAGGGTCAGTGAATCTTTGTCTTTCACTATAGATCATAATTCAACATACCAAGAAGATACTGTTTTTGAAGCAGCTGAAAGCATGTTTTGGGACAGTGTAACCATCCACTTGCTCTCTTCTTGTGCTGTTACCTTGTCATGTTTCTCCGGTTTTGGGAGAAGTATACTGAATCTTGAAGGCTGTCTAGTCCAACTTCCCTGCAATGAACAGGCACACCTATACCTCTGTCAGGTGCTCAGAGCCCCTCCAGCCCGATTTTGGGTGTCTCCACAGAAGGGGGTGTGCACCACCTCTCTGGGCAACCTTTTCATTGCCTCACCACTCTCACTGTAAAAAATAAATATAATAATAAAAAAGTAATTTCCACGCTAAATCTCCCCTCTTTTAGTTTGAAACTGTTTTTCCTTGTCCTGTCACAGCAGACCCTGCTGAGCAGTCTGTCCTCTTCTTTTTTACAATTTCTTTTAAATACTGAAAGACCACTGTCAGGTCTCCCTGGAGTCTTCACCAGGCTGCACAGCCCCAGCTCTCTCAGTCTGTCCCTGCAGGGAGGTGTTCCATCTTTTGGATCGTATTTGTAAACCAACTCAGATCTTAATTAAGTGAGAATGAGGATTAGATGATATTTCTCCCAGAGTTCTGAAGAAGTCTGTTTGAAAACTTTGTGTACACTGCCAATTGTTTTTCAATACATCTGTCCAATCGGGTTGTCTCCTGAGAATACCTGTATTTTGGAATTGTAATACATGTCAGTGCTACAAACTCTGGGCCCAGTAATGGTCTTCCTGAAGTCAAAAGCTGAAAAGCAGACATCAGAATGAGTTGGATCAGCCCCACAGTTTGTTTGACAGTGATCACGTAGCTCTTTCTGTTTGTCATTAACAAAAGTGAAGTTGTCAGGAGAATTTGCTCTCTTGCTGCTATTTGGTTTATTGGCTTTCCACTGTTATGCTAATAAAACTATTTGTCAGCAGATGCAAATGAGACTCAGTTTAGCAACAGCAGAGCTTTTTAATGAAACTTTTAATTTTTTTCCGTACAGAGTTGCATTTTAAGAGCTGAATGGGAACCACACAAAGAAGGCAGATATAAGTATATGTAACGCAGATTTGTGATACTGTTTTTGCTGACATTTTCTCCCTCTCCCCCAGCCAGGTATATCCTGTTAATGAAAGGCTAGAGCCTTTCGCAGGTTCTTAGAAAACTCATAGTACTTGAGGGTTAAAAATTTGACTCTGTAATTTGACTATCGTCAATTGGAAAGAAAACGCAAACAAACTGAAGCAAGTAACAGGATCTTCCTACACTCAGGATCCGAACTTGATAACTGGTATCCCTATTAAATGCCTCGAGAAAGGCTTGGAAGACTGCTTGTTCTTAAAGAAATGCTTCCTCCATTTAGCTTTGAAAAAAATCATTCCACTTTCTATAAAGTAAAATTTAATGTAGAAACTAATGTAGAAAATTATCACAGAAAACATATGAAGTATCTGGGGCTCAACCAAGACATTTTATCATTGCTTAATTAAAGCTTAATAGCTTAATTCTTGAGCTGGGAGGTCTTTATTCAGAATTAACACCTCTGATCTTATTTCCTTTGCTTATTGCTGACGGAATTCAAACCTTTAGGATTTTGTTTAAAGAAGACCAAACAAAATGCATAAGAAATCCTTTTTTTTTTTGTTGTTGAGATTCTTATATTTTAAGTACCTTTAGGAAATGTTTTTCATTAGATGGAGTATAAGAGGCAAATGTTATTGTGCATACCCGTATTTGGCATTTCATGATATTCAGCCAAAAAAAATCAATGTGGCCCATATGTTGAAATAGTGTGCTGTTGGTGCATTTTTTCTGTAATGCACTGCAAATGAGGTCGTGTGCTGTGTAGCTGATATGTTTCTCTTCTCATATTTGCCTTTGTAGAAAAATACAGAATAATAATTTTCAGAATATTGTAATTGGCTTTTTCTTCTTTGACTGAATTAGTCCCTGCAGAGGATGGAGTAAATGTGATTGGTCTACTTCCCCGTCGCTGTGGCTGGGTGTCCTGTCAGCAGAATGGATGCAAAGTGAGCACTGTGAATTATCTTATTTCAAATTCTAGACTACCTGTGAAAATGGAAGTGGATATTGGATAGTAGAAGTGTGGCAGTAGTGTCTCAAGATGTGTGTTCCTCTTAACCGTTATCTCCATCCTGAGTGTTTGTTCTTGCAGAAAAAGTTTGAACATAAAAATACGAGAGAATGTGAGGAAATTTAAGTGGATAAGTTTACTGAAGCTTCTTTTATTTCATCTCTGTATCTGCTGTCTTGTAACCCACACTTGCGCAGATGTATTCAGTAGGTGTAGTTCAGGTAAAGAGGTTACTCTAACTTTCTATGACCTTTGTGTCACAGTGTCTTAGTGTTAATGGTAAATGATGCTCACCTAAAAATCCCCTTTAATTAGTATAGATCTCATGGAATTGAGTGGGATTAACTCTCCCTTACTGCAAGATTCAGCTTGACTCAAGTAGGATAAATATCAATAAGACACAAGTTGTGTGTTGTGGATGTACAGAATTTGAGTTGTGTTATTCAAGCTGCTTCTTACATTAAGAAAGTTTTGACAAATTCACAAGATTATTGGATGAAGAGAACATATTATCATGGATGTTGTGTCTTGAGTTGCGGTCTTATACAATTTATGACTTAAAAAATCTCAGAATTCAGTTACACTGTGTTGTTATTCTATGGTAAGTCTGAAAAATGTCCAGTTAATTTTTTACTCTTTAATTCTTACTCTTTAAGAATTGATTAATTGCTGGTGTATTGAAATTGGGAGAAAAATTGATAAAGGTCAGATTTTTTCAATTTCTTTTGAGCTTGTTGGGCCTTGAATTTCTTAATGACCTAGAAAAGATGTGGTAGCATCTTCTTGCTGGAGTTTTTGAAGACACTGAAGTGAAAGTAAGCTAGAAATGCCAGCTCTCCCAGAATCAAAGAAATGAGGAATAAAGATTGAATATGATAGTCTTTGCCAAATGAAAGGCTAAAAAAATAAAACAAAAATCTAATAATTACAAAGAAAAGGAAGATATGTTTAAAGTGGAAGAAAAGTCCCAAAACCCTAGCTAAGAATGGAGAGAGAGGGCAGTTAGAAATAATTTTGCTACTGAATGGTTGCTGATGTGGAGACTTTTGAAAGCCCTGTGTGATCTATAGAGCTTGATCATTGTTCTGTGCTATATGGCTGTGATAAAGGCTGAAACTGGACTGCCGTGTTCGGTAAGAGACATCTTGTTGATGGAATCTGATAAAGGAAAAGGGATGCAATGAAAGCCATCTCCACCTTTGCATAGGAGAGTCTCATAAAAGTCCATTCGCTTATTCATGTTCACATTTCTGTATGTGAGGTGAGAATTTGACAAAAAGTCTGATGACTTTAGCAGAACTTAACAGCCTTTCCCTCCCTCCTCTCCAGCAGCTTTCTGGTGTAGCTGCCGAATGAGCCACCATATGCCACAGGCTTCAGCTTTGCTGTATCTTCTGCTTAAATTTAATAGTCATGTCATTTCATTACCTTCTCCAGATGTGGCTTCATTAGGTCTTGCTAGAATTCTGTTTGGCATAAAATTTTGAGATCTTAGAACTTATTTGCATGCAACTTTGGAAAAAGATAGGAATGTGGGCTAGAAAAGACTGAAAGGGTATTACGACACGGAAGAGACAGTACAGTGGGGGAATTATGTGATTTGCAGTTTGGACTTTGGAGACTTTTTTTTTTTTTAACTCTTGGCCACAGAATTTGGTAAATTGATGTTTATGTGCACAAAAATAGTGGCTGTACAGAGGAGATGAACTCCACAGTGTTGGTCCCTTATTTAACTCAGAGACAAAAAGATGCAGCAGTGAAACAGCATTCTGATGGTGAATAGTAGGAGCAAAGACTTGGGCATATTTTGTTGCTTGGTATTTAGTCTGTTTGCAGTAGGCCTATTAGTATCACCATGACTTTTATTAGTTCCAATCCCACATGAAGCTATTAAGTGAGCACTGATTTTGTTGCTATTTCTCTGAATGTTGTGGCTTTATTATTGAAATATAATGGCTAAATGGGGCATAGCATTCTCTGTGGCCATCTGTTTTTTAAATGTTTTTTCTGGCAAAATTAAAATGGATGTATGCATATAAATAAAAAGCATTATTTCTGTGAAGTAAGCATCCAAAAAGATTCAAATACCACAAAATTACTTTCATTCATTTTCTTCCTGTGGGTGAATTTGTTATGTCTCCTAGAACACAGAGAAACAAACATAGTTTTTTCTGTATAATTGTATTGCAGATAAATACTTAATTCTGCACCCACTGTGCAATCTTCATCAGGTCGTTGTAATCCAATTACAAAAAAAATCCATTGTGTTCTTCCTCATTTAAGAAAAAAAATCCACAAAAAAAAGTGGGACTGGACAGTTGCACCTTGAAGAGTGCAATCCTCATGTCTCAGTTTAGTTGCATTTGTAGAATTTTTTTCTTTGTTCTGGAGGAGTACAGTGTGAAAGGTTTTGATTTCTTGAAGTGGCTAATGGCTTTGGATGCCTTGCTAGAAGAGTCTACAAATTTTCAATGTGAAAGTTAAAAAAAAATAAAATCTGAATTATCATCTCTTTTTCAGACAACCAAGTTTGCTTGTCGTCTCTTACACTCTGCATATACACTTAAAATTGAAACAAGTTAATCACTTTTTCCTGCGTTCTGTGAAAAGATGATACATTTCGTAGATTGTTTTAATTTCTTTAAAGGAAGTACATAGTGGGATAAACCCGTTGACGCTAGCGAGCCTTTCTCCCAGGGAAGGGAAGAGGGACCAAACTTTTGATGAAGGAGTTTCAGGATAAACCAAAACCTTCTGAAACAACAAAAAAAAAATGAATTCCAAGGTATAGCTGACAGTTTCTTTGGTTGTGACTCTTTTGTTTAAAGCTTGGTGCCAGTTATGTCTTAGAAATCATTAGTAAGTCATTGATATGTTGTGATTGAGTCACTGTCCCTGGAGGTGCTCAAGAAATGTTTAGATGCTAAGGAATGTGTTTTAGTGGGGAAATATTGGTTGTATGTGGATGATTGGACTGGATGATCTTGGAAGACTTTTCCAACCTAGGTGGTTCTGTGATTCTGTTATATTTGCTCCTTTTCTGTTTTTGATGAGTGGCTGCATTCAATGCTATGGTAAAAATCTGAGTTGGAATACTAGTGATTTTACATTTTAAGTTGGACACGATATACTACTAACTCAGCTGGTGTGGATTCATTTGCATGTATAAATGTCATTGAAAAAACAGATACTTTTTTTATTTGGACATTCTTCTATAACTTTTATGCTCGTGAGTACGTGAGGGGACGTGTCTCCATTTCTTCATAGAACCTTGAGCGTTTTCACCATAAAAAATAAAACTGTATAAAACGAGGGAATTTTTTTCTATATGCTAACCACAATAAAATTGGAAGGAGATCCATTCTCATTAAAACTGTCTCAGGCAAAGTAATTTATTATAACCACAAAAGTACTATTCATATACCAGTTGTAAAAAATGAAATTTCAGAGACATCTCATGAGGTTTTTCACCAGCCGCAGGGTTCAGGGGAGACTAATGATCATGCTTTCACTTCTTCTAGAGGAGCAACAGAAAACAAGAGTAAACTTTATGATTAATATTATCATAACTCATTTGAGAGGCTGAGATGCAACGATTTCTAGGTATAGCATGTTTTATTTTGTTTTCACAAGATGAAATGTAACCAGAAATACTATTTTTTTTTCAAAAGCTGATAAGTAGATCAGTTAAATAATCCAAAGAGCCCTCCCAAATACTAGATTTTATTTATTATGCATTTAATTTTGCTGAGGATTTAATGTCAGCTTATGACTTTGAAAGGCAGTGCTTGTGCAATCTGCATAAAGTTAATGTGTGGTAACAATAACTATGCTACATTCCTTTCATGATGATGTTCAGTCTCTAGTTGCTTATTTTTTTATGGTGAAGTTCTTTTTATGGAAGTTAACTTCCAATGAATTTTTTTTTTTTTTTTAGTTCTAACCTGGTCTCTGTTCATTTTAGTTCACTTCTGTACATGTAACACCTCAGAATCAAACCAGTTACTACCACCAACTTTAGTGAGAGTAAAATGTGTTTTTCACATCTGCATTTTTGACATTCTTTTCCACAATCTGTTTCCACTTTCTTTAATAAAAGTCTCCATGTCTGATCCAATAAGCCAACACATAAAATATATATGTTAACTTCTGCGCCATGAGTGCTTTAACTGATAAAGAAATGCCTACCTCACTTTTATAAATGCTTAGTTTAGAGCCTTTCAGAGCCTATTACATTTACTTACTATAAAAATATTCTCCTCATACCCAGTCACTTTTATCACATTGGTTGGAAAACCCCAGACTGATAACATTTAAATCAGAAACCAGTGAGCAATTAGAACAAGATCAGAAGAAAAAGGAGGAATTTGCGTCTCAAACCATCATGATTTTAATACAAATGGATTTATATAGTTCTTGGTCACTGTAAACTGACTCTGCTGTTTTGAAGTCAGTGGAGCTAGACCATTTAACTTAATATACAAATACGAAATTATTGCTTTTCATATATAAAATATTTGTAAAAAAAAACATACTGAACACACAGAAATAACTCTGATCCCCAAAGATGTTCCTACGGTCCCTTTAAAGGGCTGATTTACTTCTGAAGTGTTACGCAGGCCATTTCATGCTGCATTCCATCTACCTGTACTGTGAGGACCAGCTTATGAGCAGCCTCCATCCCAAAAACACATACGTGGATTTGGTACCCATATCTCTGCATGGACTTCTCTTTTAAAATCAGAGAGTGGAACAAAATGACATCTCTGCTGATGTACCTTGCTCCCATATGCAAGAGAGAGGCTAGGAAGAGGACAGTGTCAGTGCTTTTGGCTGCTGATTTTAAACCAAAATGTTTTGGTGTGGATGGCCTTTCTAACTAGTTAGAACCCTTT
Organism: Oreortyx pictus; assembly: GCA_036925125.1. NCBI lineage: Eukaryota > Metazoa > Chordata > Aves > Galliformes > Odontophoridae > Oreortyx > Oreortyx pictus. The sequence goes on along the minus strand of JAUPFR010000005.1, from coordinate 50,945,920 downwards.
TGTCTTCTCCTAGCTGGCAGGAGATGAGAAACTACTTAGTTGGGTTAGTGAGTTATTATCTATATTTCCTTCTGGCATCTTGTTCTGCTTTAAGGCAAGAGTAACTTTGTGGCTTTTTTTTTTTTTTTTTTTTTCAGTTTATAGTTGAGAAACCTGAGGTAAATGTTATGTTACTAGTAGGCCATGGGGTCACCCTGTCTTCACAGAACTGCTTGCAATGTGATATGAGCCATTGTTCAGCTCTTGGGACAGGCAGGGAGTTAAAAGGTGAGGCAGTCATCCTCCTTGTGTTCCCCAGGTGCAGAGTGTTACAGAGACAAATGCAAGTAAGAGGAAGATTTCTGACCATGAAAGACAGAAGGGTATTTCAATGTAATTAGAGTTCATCAAGTCTGTCAAAACTGTGTAGACTTGTAGAACTAAAGTGAGTGCAGCTGTGTTCTCTGCATTGTACTTTATGCTGTATTACATGGGTAGTCATAACTATAGGTTACAAAACTTGTTTAATTTATATCTGGCAACACTGAGTGTCTAAGAAATAATAGCTTAGTGGTGATGTGTGAATCTCAAAATATACTGAGGTTTTTTCTAGTTTGGATAGCAGTAAAAAGTGCAGATGCTGATCTGAGCCTTTTGGGTCTCTCAAAACAGGCTAGGGACCTTACTACAGAAGAAGTCTCCTATATTTTTTTGGCCACTGCTAGAATTAATTTTGAGCTGGATGGACCAATGCCCAAGGCAACTGAAACCAAATGGTAGCAATCAGCAGCTATGTGAGCTAGAGAGAAATGCAAAAGCTACACAAGTAATGTAGATAGTTTCATCACAGTTGAACGCTGAAGTGTTTTGTCTTTCTGGCTCTGAAATCTCATTAATACTTGAATACTGAAGGAGGATAATCTGCTGACTGATGTAGAAAGCAAGGGTGAGGACAGAGTCATCTTGTAGCAAAGATAGTTGGCATAAAGGATTTGAAAAAGAGGGACAATGAAAGTACAGGGTCACAGATGAGGAGCTTGACTGTGTATGTCCAAGGTTTGTGGCATTTAAGGGATATATGTTTTAAAGAACAATGCATCCCCATCTTTAACTCGGTCTTAAATAGTGTTACTTGTAACCAATGTGAACAAAAGAAGTACCTCACAGAAGTTCTTAAAACTTTGTTGGCCTGACCTTTGGGTCTTACTACTTCTCTGGGCGTGTTTTGTGCCTAACTAATAAGGCATGTAGCTTTTTGGCAAAATTTGTGCCTAAAAAAAACCTGAAATAGATTGCACATGGTCTGAACCCAGGAGTCCCTAAAGCAAACATGTAGCAAAGACACTTCCTTTTATTCTGCAATACTAAGGGAAAACACTGTTACTGAGATATGGTAGTTCACTTATCATGAAAACTAGTATCAGGAGTTCATTAGAAATATGACTGTCAACCTTTATTCTGGTATAACTTTGTCTTGCAGATTTATTTGATCTAAAAATTCTGTTGTTAATCCATAGCTGAATTAGATTTATTTTTAAGTGTCAAGTAAATTTATCAACACTTTCTTGTTTTTATTGCAGAACTTTAAAAATTGCCAGATGCTTCTGTTGAGTGGTGGTTTATGAGGCTTCTTGTCAATAGCCTGAATCAGGGCAGAAAGAGGAGGGCAAGAAGGTTATTTTTGGAATGTGCAATGTTAAACGTTATGTTGCACATTTATTTTAAGAGAGGCAGTGGTCTGTGAGGGCACTAAGTTTTCATATTTCTCCCTTGATATTTTTGCATTGTTGTAACTGAAGGAGAAATGGTTTGTTGGTTGATTTTATTATGGGATAGGGGAGAAGTGACTGATGGCTGTCTGAAACTTGTCACTGGTCCCATTAGAATTACAGATAGCTTACCACTGTCTAGCTCAGAATTAAAGAACAGATCCAAATGGCAATAACATCACATCTGGGAATATACGGTTTAAGAAACCTTTTCTTGTCAGACATTTCTAGGCTGGCAGAGACACTGAAACGGTGGTGGTTAATGCTCAACAGGAAAGGGCAGCTTGTGTCTATAGGTTCAAATCCTTCTGGTTGTACCCACTGTTCAGAGAATACTAAATGTGGTAGATGCCATGCTAGTTCGTAAGAGAATTGTAGGACTTAGGCCATGAGTCTTTTGGCTTGCTGGGGCTGCGCTGATTGAAGAGGAATTGTCTTGGGCTGCATGTAAAATATGTGATTTATATAAGTAACAAAACTTCTATTCTTTTAATGTTTTTATTAAAATGTTAAAACTTTTTTATTAAAACATCACAAAGAGAGCAACAAAACCATAGCACAAGTGTGATGTTTCACCTTCTTTTTGTGAAATTAACGCATCAGTCTGGTTTCATGGCAGTGGCTCCAATTCTTAGTGAGATCTCAAGGTTTTTGTCAGAATTTTTTTGATGAAATCTTACTCCTCCTGTACTTCACCCTTGAAATGTACCTACCACCAAAAGTGGTCACATGTAAGTAAGATGTGACTGTGAGACTAGGGATAGTTCTCTCCAGTAAGAGGGGATTTCTAACAGTCTGGGAAAGAAACATGGTCACATGTTCTTTGAGTATCTGCAACTGTCTACGTTTCATGTGAGAATATGCAGGTAATGTATTTATGTCAACTAAAAATGTAGCCACAAATACAGCAAAATATTGAGTATTTTTTTTGGCAACCTTGAAACCTGTTCTCGAATTCTTTTATCACAACAGAAAGCATGGCTGCATGTTTTTTTTCTGTTCACAGGACTGTGTTTAGCCAGTCAGTCACAATGCATAAATATATTTGTCATAACTTGAGTTATCACTGTACTGTGCCTTGGTTCCAGCCCAGACAGTGATGAGGGCACACACCAAGGTTCAGTAGGTGCTAAGCAATAGGTGTTTGTCCAGGACTGGGCCAGGCTGCTCGGTGGGACAGGGGACAGTTGCAGGGAGAACTGCTTCAAGGCTGTGGGTGGGACGTGCCTGGCTTAGGCCTACCTGCTTAGATTTTAGTCTGTGAAGTTTCTTTTGGTCACGTGAACCATCTGTGACTCTTGAGAAAAAACTGGCAGGTTTACAAGCTGGGTGGCTGGTTTTATGTTCTGATTTACTTACATACTGAAACATTGACAGATTGCATGTCTGAAATAAGGCCCGAAGCATACAAGCAGAAGCATTTTTTTTCTAAGATGATGAGTTTCCAAATTGTTACCATGATTTAGGTGATACAGGAGTTGACTAGCAGCTGTACAGACCCAAAATGCTACTGTTTGTGTCAGTAAACATGTTCTTAAAGGCTAACCGAAGGCAGGTAAAATACAAACAAAATATTTTCATGAGGTATGGCTCTTCTGTTCACATCACGTACCCCTACATTAATATGTGTTTTTTGGAAATAGCCTTTTTGCCTGTCAAGGTATGATATGCATAGGAAATTTTTGATTTCTAGTATTCTTTGTCCTTTGAGAAGGAGAGAGGGGGCGAAAGGAGGAACGAGAAATAAAAGACTGTAATTTTCAAACAAGGAACAACAAAACTCGCCCAAAACTCCAGAACTTTGTATTTTTCAGTGTCTCATAATGGTTTGTTTATCTGATTGTGACACATTAAATACGTGTGTAGTCTAAAGACACATTTTAAGTAGAAAGATGCTTTTCTTCCCTCAAAAATTCCCCAGGAATTTGGTGTTGGGGTTATGGTTTATAGGAAGTTTTTTTCTTTGTTGACTATGGAATTGTTAGATTGACCTCATTATTGTGTGTGGGAAAGAGATTTAACTAATTGTTACATTCAGGAATTTTTCTGGTCCTTCCACTTTAGGTGAGAAAGTCAAGTTTCTCAGAAAACCTGGTGAATGCTGTGTAGAAGATGGTGGAGATAGTCCCAGTCTAGTTGTTCTGGCACATATGTGAGTAGTAGATTATGCTAATGTGGCATTCCAAGAATAAGCGATACATTTGGCTGTGCTCATGTGCTGCGTCTCAGTGAGGGAAAGCAGACATCATAAAGTTAAAAATGCTTTATTTAGACATTATGAATCTCAGATAAGTATTTCCTAGTTCCAGTAATGTAACTGCACTGCAGAAGTAACATGATGTTACAGAAAAGCTCATCTGTGCAAAGTTAAAGGCAGAAAATTGTTCTTTAGCTCATTCTCTGTATCGTCAGTTGTTGACAAGGCCAGAAGAGTTTTATCTGTATTTCTGAAAGCATGAGACAAATTCTACCATTTTTGTATATTGCATAGGGGAAGATGAATTGCTTACCACCAGTGAAGTTTGAAAGACAAATATCCTCTTACAAGTGTTTTATCTCCACTGAGAAATAACACTGGTGGTTTTTTCTTTCTCTTCACAGCTACCTGCAGTCTACATCTGTGACTTATTCATTTGTTTTTATTACAATGTAGATGTGCTTTGCCTGTGTACTGTACTACCAAACTACTTCTTGATTTTAAAACTGGATATCATAATTTCTCTTCATCTGGGGTTTGATATTCTTAACATTACCAAGGAATACGGTTTGAGAGGTAGGACAAAAACTGTTTATGAAAACCCCTGGTCTCAAAATAATCTCTGAAGTGCAGATTGACATCTCATTGCCATCTCTTTATGTTCTAACAGCTCGTAATGATTTCAGATTAAAGTTGACTTTGAAACCTGATCACTGGAGTAAAGAGTTGTTTTATTGAAAATATAGTCACCATTTTTAAAATATCTATTAGATTAAAAAAAAAATCAACAGCCTGAGACCAGTTTTTTTATTTTGGTTGTTCCTGTTTGGTAAAAAACAAACAAACAAAAAAAAAAAACCTTGTCAAATTTTGTGTTTAGTGTTTCAGACTGCTGTTGTTATAACTATGGTTTACTCCACTTTGGTTTAGTCACTTTGAATAATCTATGGCTGCTAGCGCCAAAGACGATACCATAGAGATATAAATGTTTAAATAAATCAGTGACATAATATGTTCAAAAATCCCTTATTAGCAATCTGTAGAATGTTTATTTTACCACATACAGCTGAACTATGCAGATGGATATATAGCTTCTGCTGAAGCACAGTTGTCTTCTGAGTATTTTAACATTTTGTGTTTATCATGTGTCAGCGTATTATAGAACAAGTTCAGTTAGTTCACAAGTAACTGTAGTAGTAGCAGTTCAATCACCTTTTCATCACACATTATTATTGCATGTTAATAATAAGGTTACGTGCTGTTCAGACCTATGTTCAAGACCATGCTGTGATGTTCTGCTTTTCTTCTTGCTTGCATTCACAAAAATACTCGTCTGCAGTACCTGTACACTGGTGTACCTAGCATAGTGAACATACAGGAACAGCTAAATATCTTGTACAGTCTCAGGGCTTTGATCTCATTGCAATTACAGAAGCATGTTAACTCACGTGACTGTAATGTCATTATAAATGGCTATGCGCTCTTTAAGAAAGGCCAGGAAGACGAGGAATTGCCCTTTAGTGAGGGAATACCTAGAATGTATGGGGTTGATGATGAGAGTTTTGAGAGTTAAGGAGGCCTGCATTGGTGGACAGAGGACTCCTGAAATAACTCAAGCAGGAGGCTTAGATGAGGTAAAAGCAGGGACGGACCATTTAAGATGCATGTAGAAACATTGTCAAAGTATGCAGAAATGAAGCAAGGAAGGTCAAGGCCTATTTTGAATTAAATCTAGATAGGATTGTTAAGGACAACAAAAAGGGCTTCTTAAAATACAACAATAACAAAAAGAACACTAGAGACATGCTACTGAATGGGAAAGGGACCCTGGTGACACGGGGCACAGAGAAGATGAGAGAGAGACTGAATGCCTTCTTTGCCATTCTTCATCTCCAAGGCTAGCCCTCAAGAATTCCTGACACAGGAGATAAAGAAATTCTGGAGAAAGGAAGAGTTTCCTTTGGTTAAGAAGGATCAGATTAGTGATCATCCAGGTAAACTTGACATCCACAAGTCCATTGGCCCTGATAGGATGCATTTATGACTGCTGAAATAGCTGGTGGACAACATTGCCAGGCCACTCTTGATCTTCTTTAAATGGTCACAGCAATCAGGAGAGATTCCTGTGAACTGAAAGAAAGCAAATGTGACCCCAGTCTTCAGAGAGCAAGAAAAAAGACTCATGAAACTACAGGCCAATCAGTTTCATCTCAATCTCTGGAAAGGTGGTTGGAAAAGTCATTGTGGAGGCCATCTCTAAGCATCTGGAAAACAAGATCAGGTGTAGTCAGCATGGATTTATCAAAGGGAAGTCATACTTAATCAAACTGATTGCCTTCTGTGATGGGACAACTGCTTGCATAGATGAGGAGACAGCAATAGATGTCATCTACCTGGATTTCAGCAAGGCTTTTTATACCATCTCCTATGCTGTCCTCATATTGTGATGGGCAGTATATTGACCATGAATCCGCAATGCACCCTTGTGGCCAAGAAGGACATTGGTATCTGGGTTGCATTACAGAATTGCCAGCAGGTTGAGGGAGGTGATCCTACCCCTCTACTTTGCCCGTAGGACAGAGGACAACCTCTAGAAGAGATTGCCCAGAGAAGTTGTGGAATCTCCTTCCCTGGAGATCTTTAAAAGCAGACTGAAACAGTCCTGGGTGATGAGCATGCTTGAGCAGAGAGTTTGGACTAGCTGATCTCCACAGGCTTTTTCCAACCTCAACTGTTCTGTGTTTCTTTGAGAATTTCACAGAAGAAAAAGAAATTATATGGTAGAAATATCACAATTACAGTATCAACAATGTCCATGAAATATTGTATTCTTGCATTTATCTTTGCAAAAGCAACGGTCAGGTAGAACTTTGCATACACACTCGATGAAAATGTTTGTTAACAGCTGCTGAATTAGAGCATCTGGGTGCAGGTAATTGCCTCTAGTGGCAGTACTAACCTTTGGATTTGGAGTTATTTCTCAGTATTGCCTACTAAATAATTGACTCAGATGTCTATAAATTTTCTCTGTCAATTTTTATGGATCAGAAAGCTCTAGAGAACAAGTAGAACATGCTGAACAGGTAAGTAAAGCTGTATTGTTATTAAGTAAAGTCTCTAGGAAGATTGTGTTGATATAAGGTGTTCTTTTGAGACTGTGTGAGCACGATCAACGGGTAAACATTTGCTGAAAGCAGGAGATAAAATTTTAGAGCATACAGTTACGTACCATCTTTCTATATTATATTTAAAAGAATATTTTTGGTTGTAGGTGTTGAAGACAAAACAAAGGGACAATACTATCGACAATGTTTGTTCAAACTACAGCTGTGACAAGAAAGAAAAGGTATGACAACCACAAGCAGTGGCCTTCACTCAATCATAACATGCTTTTGAATGAAATCCTATAAATCTTCATTGTATTCATAAGTAGTTGAATTTTGGCTTGAATGAACTGAAAGCCTGTCAACGGTTTGTGGGCTGGTTCGGCCCGGTTCTGTGACAATTGAGGCAGGGGACCCATGGGCCCACATCCCGGAGAAGGGGAAGGGAGAAAGAGAAAAGGGAGATGGGCCTTGAAACAAAACAGCGGCAACTATCTGAGGAGGAAAGCTAATTTACTAAATAAGGTATCAGAAAGTAAAATAACACAATACAATATAATTGGAATTGAGGCTAATGAATTAAACAAAATGAGCAAGAGTGTGTCCAATAAACCGAAGGCCTTACGCTAACGCCGAAGGCGAGGCGACAGCAAGCACCCACTGCTGAGTTGATCCCAAAGGAAAGAGAGATGGTCCTGTGACCGCAGACAGTTTTTATCTTTCCCTCTGGGCGGAAACATGTAAAAATGCAAAGCATTGCAAAGTCCTCTTCTTCCTCTCTTCTGAGACAGGCATATCCATAACTATCGATGATCCACAGAGCTGGAGCATCAACTCTCCAACTCCCAGTACACCACATGATGTTATGATGTGGAATATAAACAATACAACAAAAATCATAAAACCATGACAAAGCCTTAATGTACAGAGCAGGGAAATTGGATTTTCTCCCTGTGTTATTCTCCTGTGTGGCAGTGGCTTGGCGATTGCCACCCACAGAGCACTTCAGTGCACTGGTGATAAAGTCTGAAGAGGAATCCCCCGAAGTTTTGGTTAGTCCATTTAATAAATCACATACAACAAAAAAGAATATTCCCTTGAGCCAAAGGGAAGTGATAAAAAGCGAAGTACGTGGGTCCATCTGGTCAGAGTCTCATAAAAATGTGTTTACTCTTTGTTTTACAAACCCTCTCTGTGTTGATATGACATAATTCTCTATAAAGGTAGGAATACTGTACATACACAACTATGAGTTCGTATGAGATACAGTGAATATCCCATGGGAGAGAACAAGATGTAATTTAAAGTTGGAACGAGAAGTGATTTATGAAGATCGTTGTCTTACTGGTTCAGATACTTTCCATATGTTGTAGAAACCCATTTTTGTACGGTATGCCTACAATGTGTAGCAAAATGATTTCTACCATAAGTTTTGTCCTTTAAAATGTTTCGATTTAAAAACAGTGATGTGTTTTTATCTCATCTGTGATAGCTTACTTTTATTGAAAGTACGCTTTAACATGGCAGACTTTGAGATGACTCTACTGAAGATTGGTTTGGTTGACAATAAACCTAGGAGTACTTCTGATGCTAAAATACCCTACTGCATTGGATTTATAGCTTTACTTCTGTATCATGCTTAGATGATATGTAGTATGCCCTGAATCATGCTTAAAGCCCTGAAGGAACTGACCGACTATGAAAGGAATAGATTTTTTTTTTTTCTTACCAGCTGCAGCAACTTAAATTCAATATCACATTTTTTTTTAGGAAATATTTGAAGATGGAACTACTCGTATTAAAGTTATAGGAACATGATTATTAAGAATACATTACTGTGTGAGGCATTAAAATATTCAATTTAATTTACTGTAATGTATAAAATACTTTTATTGCAGGAAACTTTATTACTGATAGCTTAGTAAGTGAAGGGACATTTATTAATCAAATAAATCAACACCACCCATGGCAACTTGCCCCTGAAGTATCTACTCAGGAGACACAGATGAAAAAAAGCATGAGGAAAAAATTATCTAGTTTGTGCTCTGCCTTCCTGCTTGCAATTTTCTAGAATGTATTCATTATTCAGCAGTATTCACCAAACAGCGTCTGCAGAGTAGTTTGGCTTGTAGTTTGTTCAGAAGCAATTTGTAAAGAGTATCAAAATGTACTTCAAAAGAAGAGTATTTTTCACTAGTTGAGGGAACCAGTTTTTTGTTCTCTTTGATCCCCTTACCCAAAGAGTCCGTGGATCACAAAAGACACCAAAGTGTTACAGTGATACAAATTAATAATAGTAGGAATCACCTATGGTATTCCTGTAGCTTGACTTTGGACCCTCCGTAATGACCTCCACAGACTTCAGTGGTATTCAGAAAAAAAACTTAGTCTATTTTTCACCACAAACATTTGAGACCACCACTTTAAAACATGTTAGGCACGTTTTCTGTACTCATATTTTATATTTCTTTGCTTCAGTGGCTGTCTCCCATTCAACATTTTGTTAGAGTATCTGTTGAAAGTAAATTGTAAAGAAGATACAAACCCACCTGAAACTAATCGAGCACTTGAACAGATGTAATTAAGAAATAGTGTTTTCCTGTAAACGTGACATAAGGCCTATGTTTTATGTATTTCCCCCTGTCTTTCTGTTTTGTAAGCATTCTAGCTGTGAAGCTGCATACGAAAGCACAAACTAAGACCATCAGTATCATAATCTTGCTTTGGAAGTGTTTGAAATATTTTCTGAAAGATCTCAAAAGTGCTAAAAATAGTAATTCACTTCCTTGATTAATTTAATCAAAAATACACATGCAACTGGAACAAGAACTGTTTTTTTTTCTTGTCGTTGTTGTCTTTGTTCACCCCCTTGTTGTGCAGCCACGCGGTTGCTCGCTGTGCGGTAGTCGGAGCACACTTATGAGTAGCACAGTAGCAGGACATCATCCGTTGTGCTCGTGCATACTCTGAACACATTCATGCCACGTTCTTCAGATTTCCACACCGTGTGATCTTGCTGCTGGGGAGGGGTGAACAAGCGTGTCTGTAAACCTTTAACATCTACTATAACCATGAGTGGTTTGCTGGATGGACTCACCAGCGGGTAGGGTAACTAGTTCCTCCTACTGCCACTAGCAAGCCACTGTTGCTGATGTGCTGAGAACTGTTATTGTATCTTTTGGGGCTTAAAAAAGTTGAGTCAGACAAATAGGTATTTTCCTTATGGCCTAAAGGGAAGGACTGAATTTGCTGAACAGGTTTTCCATTACTCATTTTCATTTTTATGTTTTCAAAGCATGAAGTTTATTCGTGGTCAGGAGAATGAAGAATAGTGAATTGTTCTGCTCTCAGAAGAGGATCTGAAGTGAAAATGAAATGAAAGGTGAGTGGATAGAATACTGGGTATCTGAGCAGGAATTACTACTGTCATGTATTACTCTATTACACTTTCTTATAGACGAGCAGCACTGAGTCAGTGTTTGCACTCAGGCACCAGCCCACTGACCATGCATTCAAGATTTACGAGTGTGTCGGTTGGCAAATTCTGAACAACTCCACAGTTGACTCTTCCAGGTTTTTGTGGGTGCTTAAAATAATCATCAGCTCCTTTCTGCTGCTTGTTGAACCACTAGAAATCCCATCCCACTCTGTTCTCTCTCTCTAATGTCAATCAGTTCTGCTTCTTTGCTTATACTGCGAGATACAGCTGATGAAATGGGAAATTCCACATCACAGCACTGGGAGAGTCTCTTCCAGAATCTTTCCTGGCCAAAGACTGCTCTTCTCATTGCTAATCTGGGTTTACCTTCTGCCTGATGCTTCTCTGCTTCAAAGGGATCTGTGTAACTCTCCTCTTTTCCATTGAGACACATGAGCATGCACCAGTTTTTCTAACTCAGTATCGGGTCTTCTTCATTGAGTCCATTTAGGTCCTCAGCAGGAATGAAAGTGGAAACCAAATGCATCCTCAGGATGATTTTTTTTTTTTTTTTGAAAGTTCTCTGTTCAGTCATGAAACTGGTTAGCTAAGCTGGAGGAAGAATAACCAGAGATTAAAGTTTTCCTTTCTAGGAATACAGTTTTCATGTAAGTGGTGTGCAGCAGAATTTTCTCCAAGAGCCGCAATGTGTGGAAGATATGTAACACGACCTTTTGTCATGGTCTTTGCTTGTCTATCGTCAGCTGTTTACTAGATTCTGTTTTCAAAATCTTTGTTAACCACAATAGTTTAAGGAGAGGAACAAACATCTTGTATTTAAAATTTAGAACAGGCTTTATGGTGCTGATGCTTAGGCGGAGGGGGGGAGGCGGAATCATAATTACTTGCATACCTTTGCTTTGAGAGTTAGTTCATAGAATGATAAAATCGTTGAACTTGGACGGGCCCGCAAGAGGTCATCTTTTCCAACTGCTTGCTCGTATAGGAATTGTTGATACATTCAGAAAGAAAGCTCTTGTTCGGACATACACGCTCTGGAAGCAAATGTGTATCGCCCCTCATCCACAGCAGGTGGCGCTGAGTCCCTGAAATGCACTCAGTATTTGATGCTCCTGCGGTTTCACATCACAGGTTCTGCAGAAGCTGTGGAAGACGTCCTGCTAACGTCGTTGTCCTTTGATACCAGTTGTTTAAAAGCAAGGTGACAGCCCACAAAGCAAAGGATGAAAGGTGAGAAGCGTGAAAAGTGATTCCAAAAATTCCTAAATTAGGTAGGTTATAAGGACTGTCAGTGCTGCACTCTTCCACTCCTCGGAATGACCATGATACAGGAAAGGGTGTGACTGCTGTTCAGAGCTTCCTATTCTTTGTAGGAAGCACTTTCCAGAGTTGGGAACTGCGTACGCAACAAATTCATTTAAATATAGCAAAATTATACATTAACGTCAATGAAATCAGTGTATGGAAATAGGTGGTTCACAGATGAGCAGAAACAGTGATGATTTTCACAAAAAATAAAAAAGCACCAAAAGTTGTATTGAATTACAGTCAGATTTTGAAGCTTTTTATATTTTACAGGAAAGGTTTTTCAGTTCACAGCAGAATTTTGTAGCACTAACATTTTGGCTCACTCCTGCCAAAGCATGACTTTAATTTGTCCTATCTAAGAGAACATGAGGATTTCAGAAGTGATATTATACTTATGCTGGCTGCCTATTCTAGTGACTAAAACAGGCAAGACTTATATTTAGAACTGTGATGTATGGTTTGGAGCATTAGTAATGCAGACCTGATAGGCTTTGGCTTCCCGTGAAGTTAATGGACAAAGTAGAGGTGGGCCATGAAACTAAGGAAAATGGGAAGGATGTAAATGTTACGAAGATACCAGGGATGAAATGTCATATGTCAAGAGCTGTATGATTCTTCTTTTCAACTAGCACTGTGCAGTTGCTTCTGCGTGAGATCCATTGATGGCTATTACAAATTCATCTTCATGAAATCTGAGCAGAAAGGTGTCTAATTTGTCAGTCACATTTTCACAGTTTGATTTGTATGGCACACTCGCTCTTGGTTTACATATAGACTGAGCACACACAATTGTATTTTTATATCTAACTTAGAAGTAATGGTTCTATATACTCATTATTTGAAAGAGGAGCAACCTGCTGTTGTGACATCATCTCTCTTCAGTACTGTCCAATCTGGTTTCCATTTTCTGTCTGTATTGTGTACATGTTAATGAACCGGCAAATCCATTGAAAATAAGATATTTTTGTTTTAGAGAAAAAGCAGTTAATAATTTCTTTGTTTTTCCTATCTTCAAGAAAATGCACTTTCTAACTTTGTCTAACCTAGAAATACTGGGCTTGACTTTCCCCTGCTTTCCATTCTGAATAGCTATGATCCTTCATGCCAAGAGGTTTTAATATATTAATGTGTCAGAAACAGTGGCATTTAAGATCTATTTGTCCAGCAAATAGATGATAGGTAAGTCTTATCTATTAATTTTGAACATAGCTCCTGCTCAACCTCACACAAAGGCATAATATTGAATGAATGGCATAAATACAGTTATAGAACATACAACCCCAAAAACTGGTTTCAAACAAAGAAACTTAATACTGGTACATTTGCTGGGTTAAATAATCCTTTGTGCTACCACTGAAAGGAAATAGAGTAAAAAATCCTATCTGAACCCGTTTTGTGTTATCAGTGTACACTACCAGTCAAAAATGGTTTTAGTTAGATTTAGCAGATTCTTAGAATAAGTGCTAATAAACCCTGTACCAAGTAACAAATAGTAAGCTATGATGTACAGTTGAAACTTTGAGCCTGCCACAAATCCCAGAAGCTTGCATTCCCAAAAGAAGTGCTTTCCATCAAATGCCAAACAAAAATAACTTTTCAGCATAATATGTCTCTGGAGTGTAGCAAAATACCAGCCCTCTTACAACAGTTATGGGGGAGAAAGTTAGTAAATAGTCATCAGTCTCCAACTTCTTATTGAAGACCCAGCCAATAACCATTGTGCCTAGGTGGTGGCGAGAAGATCAAGATTATTTTCATCTTTTGTATGTGACAAATTCCTCTGTTCTCCAGATTAAATGAAATAAAGCCCTTCAGTGCATCTGGTATAATAAAGTTACGCCATTACCCCCTTCCATTCCAGATGAAGCAATCAGAATTGAACACTTCTTCCTTACAGCTGCTGCTGCTTCTTTTGATCAAAATTGTTCTGTGTTCTTTTTAACTGTAAATCTGAAGAAGGAAGTGTTTTAGGAGATGGAATAGACATGCATCACCCTCCTTGGTAAGTGTTCAAGGCTTTCTATACTCTGGTGTTTGCAAAAAAAAAAAAACCCCTCTGCATATTTCAAGGTCTCAGATGTTTTTCCTTATTTAAAGGGATTTTCCACAGCAAAATCTTCAAGTATATCATGCATACTATTCAAACCAAATGAACTGACATGAAGAGTTCAAACGGAACAAAACCAACATTTTTTTTAGAATCTTAACAGAACTCACATTACTAGGCTTTGTTTTGAGCACAATCTACAAAGGAATAAATAAACTATTAGGGCATGAGAGTTTTTTTAGGAAGAGGAAAGCATTCATCCTATTGAAGAAATCAATTCCACAGAATTTGTTCCACTGTCAAATTGTCTGGGAAAGCAAGTCTATCAGGATTCTTTCAAGCTAACAGAGTTTTATTAAGACAGCTTTATTTTTATTTGAATAACATTATGTACATAATTTCAATAGAAGTTAACCTAAAACATTCTGGTAATCATAGAATGGCCTGGGTTGAAAAGGACCTCAGAGATCATGTAGTTTCATCCCCCTGCCACGGGCAGGGTCACCAACCACTAGAGCAGGCAGCCCAGAGCTGCATCCAGCCTTGCCTTGAATGCCTCTGGGGATGGGGCATCTGCAACCTCTCTGCATGACCTTTTCAGTGTTACCACCTTCTGAGTGAAAAACTTTCTCCTAACATCTAACGTGAATCTCCTGTTTTAGTTTAAAAACTATTCCCTCTTGTCTTGTTATCAACCCACGTAAACAGTCATCCCCCCTCCTGTTTATACACTCCCTTCAAGTACTGGAAGGCCACAATGAGGTCTCCCTGGAGCCTTCTCTTCTCCAAGCCCAGTTCCCTCAACCTTTCTTCATAGGAGGGGTGCTCCAGTCCTCTGATAATCTTAGTGGCCCTCCTCTGGATCTGTTCCAGGTGCTTTGCATCTTTCTTGTGTTGGGGGCCCTGGACCTGGACACAGTACTCTAGATGGGGCCTCACAGTAGCTGAGTAGAGGGGGACGATCATCTCTTTCTCCCTGCTGGCCACTCTTTTTTTTATGTTGCCCAGGATATAGCTGGCCTTCCAGGCTGCAAGCGTGCACTGCTCACTCATATCCTGCTTCTCATCCACTAGGACCCCTAAGGCCTTCTCTTCAGGGCTGCTCTCAAGGTGTTTTTTCCACCAGTCTGTGTCAATACCCAGATTGCACTGGCCTGAGTGCAACGCAATGCACTCAGCCTTGTTGAACCTCATTAGGTTCACGTGAGCACACTTCTCCAGCCTGTCTGGGTCCCTCTGAATGGCTTCCCTTCCCTCTAGCATATTGACTGCACTGCTCAGCCTGGTGTTGTCTGCAAGCTTCCTGAGGGTGCACTTGATTCCCTCATCTATGTCATTGGTAAAGATGTTGAAGAGAAAGATACATTCAGATCAAGTGCTGGTCCGTAGGCTGCACTTCCAGATAACTCTATTTTTCTGGGCATTTTGTGGCAATGATGCTTTCTTTTACTCGCTGCTGTAATACCACCTTCAGTGATTTTTCTGGGTCTGAGATAATGGGTGTATACTATGAGCTAAATGAAAGTAGAATCACAACGTGACAGTGGCTTGGAGAGAGGAGGATGAGAAGAAAGCATTTTGTATAGCCTCACAGATTTGCATTGGTTTGCTTGGATTTCAGAAGGTCCCAAATCAGAAGGAAATTTAAAATATCTTGCTATATCTTCACCCGAGTATCAATTTTGAAGACTATTCACTTTATATAAAGCATTTCAGTCTGAGCAGGAGATGAAACTGAAACAGGAAAATAGCAATGTTTGAGGATCTCATAGCATTAGGAACCTTAAGAAGGTGTTATGTTCCTCACTGATTTGTACATGAGAAGAATTTTTCCCATGGTCTTGCATGTGGGACTAAAAATGATTCTGTGACATTAAACCTGATAATCTCCCTGGTCCCAAGAATATGCTCATTACGAATTTCCTTTTGAGTCTGTAGGATCATTTGTGTTTCACTTCATTGCCATCTACCCATTGGCTTTCTTGACTATTGCTGGTCACTAAAAGATTCTCCTTCCACATGTGATTCTTAGGAGACCAACTCTCCTGTCCAATCCATTTGTTTAGATACTGTTCCATTATAGCCTGGTAGTTTTTGGATAGCCTAGGATGATATGGAGGAAAACTGAACACTTGTTTACAGGTCCTGCTTCACTCTCCCGTCTGCCATATAATTGTTTGATGAATTAGTCCACTATCTATAGCTTTATAGAAATATGCAAACACTATTTGGAAGAGGCAACACAGTTAAAAACTTCTTTTTTTTAAATGTAGGCCATGGAGTGTGAGAAAACATCAGGATTTTTGTTACAAAATAAAACCTACAAAATCTCTCTCTGATTTGAATAGATTGCTGTAGGTAGTCACAGATTCCTATTTCCTCTATTTTGTTCTTCTCAAGTTGAGCTTCTTTGAAAGCATTCCTTCTCTGTGGCATATCCAAGGTTTTGTAGCCAACCTGTTTTTTGCAGAGTCTTTCAGAGACACCATTCACACCCAGTCTCTTTTCTCTCTCAGCAGTGAAAGTAGGTTGCTCTGAAGATGTCTCCTGTTTACTTCCACGGAAACTACAAAAAATAAAAAAAGCACAGTAGTACTATTTGATAGAGCAAATTCTCAGCTACAAATCACTATTTTTTCAACGTAGTCATCACCATTAGCTATGCATTTTCACCAGTGATGAACAAGAGCCTGCATGCTGGGCTTGTGCAAATCTGCACCAGCTGAAGTGAACCCACTGAAACCACTCAGTGCCTCACTATGCTCACATCCACTGTTTGGTCTCCATAAACATTCAGCGAGGGCTGGTGAATGTCAATAGGTGCCATTTTTTCCGAAGTGAGGGATTCAATGACCATTCAAAGGCCATTAGTTATAAACCTTCTCCTTGATCACTTTCCTGGGATGCAAAGTCATGTAACTACAGAGAACTATTGTGTACATAGAAGACCACACACACATAAAATTGCAGCTGATCTGAGCTGACTTTGAGCATTCCATCTTTCCAGTGACATTTTGTCTGAAACAGAAAAAAGGAGTGTTTCATATTAGCAGAAGGAACTCCTACTCTGGTCTGAGGAGGAAAAATAAATAGCCTTCACATAATGTTATGCTGAATGTAAAATGTGGGATGACATCCATATATAATTTGAAGTTACAGCCAATTGTAAATGTTTTTTCCTGAAATATTCATTGTGATGATAATTCTGAAAAAAGTCTCTTTTGGAGATTTTGGATTTTTGATTAATCTGAAGTGTTTAAATTATAATATCTGCTTCTGATGTTGTGGGCCAACATAATGAAGTGGGAGGCATTACTTTTTGAGGAATCCTTGTCATTCTCTCTGGGTTTGACAGGAGGCAGTTTTGAAACTCCTCCCATTAAAGATAGTCCTACATCTTTGGTGCTGTGAGTACCCCTTTGAAAGGCTATGCACCTCCTTCTGTACCTGACTGGTCTGTGCGTTATCTGGCTTATTCTCATTTTGCTTCTTGCTGTGTTACGTTTCAATATGAAGTATCTTCATCATTCATTGGGTGCAATAAAATAATAGGATACTTGGATGAAGAAGAGTCTGGGATTTTTCCTAAAAGTATACCTAACATAAAATGAGACTAGCAAAATATATAAGAGAATTCCTGACCTCGGAGATCTAGGTTGGTTTACCTAATGCAGTGTTTTGTTTCTGTCAGCGCTCAACATTCAGTGCTTCAGGAGAAGGTGGAAAACAAACAAAAAAAAAAAAAACGCTATGGTAGGAAATGTCCAGTGAAATCTATGTTTATATCCCTGTGTGATTTTGTGAAGTTAGCAGTTCATTGAAAATCACCAAAGGAAAAAGTTCTGGAGATTGCACTGGAGATGGGAGTCTATAGAGACAGAACATGAGATAAAGGTTTCTGGAGAAACCTAGACTCTGAGAAGCCACAAACTTAAAAGGAATACACAGAACTTGCTCTAATGCTTCTTAACTGAATGTCTCATTTTGACTGCTTTAATCTCTGTCACCTGGGAAATGGTACATTTCATCTTTTATTGGACAGACAAATACATTTTGAAGAAGTTGAGTAAAATAATAAGTAATCTCACTAGAAATAGTTGTTGAGGTGTTATCTTCCTGCTAGTTTTCTTTTGAACTTTGTGACCTTGATTTTGGCTTTATCGTGTCTGTTATTGAATCTTAAGGTGAATTGGCCTCAAATCAATCAGTTCTGATGATCGGAAGTGGATGACAGTCCTGTTCTTGTTCTGTTATTAAATCTAGACCAGGAAGAATGTATAGCATAAGGAAATGAAGGTTCCTATGTCATTTTGGAAATTGTTCTTCAACTTCACTTGTTCTTCTGGCTTTGTCATTGATATCTGAACCTTCTGCTGAGCAGCATTATAGTCCAAGGAATAAAGCAGTCCTAGATGCCAGAGATTTAGAGTCCTTAGTAATCAAACTCACCAACTTAAGCAAGGTGAGATTTCTGTACATCTGTTTTGCTACATACATCATTGCCAGACACACTGCGCATTCATTCGTTGCAGGAAGGTCTTCCTCTGACAAGCTAGGCAGGAACAGTTTTGTTTCTGTCTTACAGTGAGGAAATTACGTGTACAAGTCCCTCATTCTAGACTATAGTTGCAAGTTTTATGTGCATTATACACGCATAACATTTTAGAAAGTTCCCTGTTCTATTTCCGAAGTAAGAAATATATTCACCTTTCTATTTAGGAAATGGGTAGTAAATCTATCTCAGTGATTAGCACTGATGTACTGATTTCAGTGATTATGCTGTCAATTGTTTTGGCTCTTGTGCTGCTTTGAATATGTAAAGCACTAAGGGGAGCTCACTTGTCTTCTGGAAGTCTAAAGCCACAACTCAGAAAGATGAGAAGAATTTCGCAAGTCAGGTTTTTATCCAGGCTCTGCAAAGGCTAGATAAAGTTCTTTGAGTTGAAATCTCGGCTCTGACAGTGAACCAAGACAGCTCTGACAGTAAGCCAAGAGCAAATCCACCGAGTGCAAAGGGACAATGGTTATAAAAAAGGAGGTGAAGTAAGAGAAGATTTGATATTTTTATTTACGTAAAACAATACAATTATTTCACGAAGTGATTAGATGTATTGTTTTCATGTAGAACGGATGCTTATTTTCTTTTCTTAATTTCTTCGTGATTGCAAAAAGTCTTTTTCATCCCAGATTTTACTTCTTTTTTAAAAATTCTGCCTCACTGCAGATGAATCTTGTGGATCTGGGTGTTTTAAATATTTGATGTAGTACTGCAAGAAGAGCAATACATCTTATTTCAGAATAGCAATTTGTAATCTATTTCTACTTCATTTATCCTACCACAAAATGCTTTATCTATTTTAGAATAATGGAATGGAATAATATTTTAGATTAATGGAATGACATGACTACTTTTTTTTTTTTCTTTAATCAAAAAGAATCTATGTTCAGGCACATTTAGCAACAAATATGCTTAAATATGTGAACATGAATTCTTTTTCATCTTCAGTTTCACAGACTTTCTTAAGCATAAGGAAAGGCCATGCAAGAAGAGACTAGATTAGCATTATTATGTCAATGTAAATAACTTATGGTACTTTTTTCATTTTTTTTTCTTCTCAATATAATGCCTATTACATACCTATTATGTAGAAATTTTAATATAATACATAACTATCAATATATTCATTGTTTTGTAGATCATCCCTTTCATAAGTTTCCAGTCACAACTTGTGTGTAAGGTAAAACATACACTCACCAGATTTGCAAGAACACAGACCTTTACAACTAGCTTTGATCCACTGAACACTCAAGAGGTTCCTGTAGAAGTAAAGTATTTGCTGGCAAAGCTCAGAAAAGACATATTTTATGTGTGCAAAATGGGGAAAGCTGACTTAAAATGGTATATCACAATAATCTTCAGCATTTTTGGACCCTTTAAATCATTTATTCTCTAATCCAATCTTAACCCAGGACGACCACTTTTTCTTAATGTCTCTTCTCCTCTGCCTTGGAAGTGGACTTGTGTACACAAAATAGCTAAATCTTTAGGACTGTGTCTCGGTTTCATCTGGGATGGAATTGTTTTCTTCAGAGTGTATGATGCTATGTTTAGGTTCTAGGAGAAAACAGTGTTGATAACACACCAATGTTTATAGCTGCGTCTGAGTGTTGTACAGAGCCAAGACCATTCCAGTTTCTCAGCTCATAATAACAAAGGGTTAGGAGGGAAAGAATTAGGAGAGCTGACTTAAACTAGCCAAAGGGATATTCCATACCATATACAAAAGAAGTTTTGAAGGGGGGTAGGAGTTCATTTTGCTCTCTTTTCCTACTCAGGGTGGTAAGCTGGGAATCGGATGAGCAATTGCTTGTGCATCACGTGTTATATATGTTCACATATATGTCATAATTATTATCAATTTCCTTTTCTCTATCTTTGTAAATAGTTCTACTTCAACCCACAAGTTCCACTTTGTTTATTTTTTCCTTTTGATTCTTTTCCCCATCCCACTGGGAAGGGGGAATGAGCAAACAACTTTGTGGTGCTGAGCCATCTGCCAGGTTAAACCACAACAGATTATTATAACACCACTGAAAATTACATTGTACATGATTCCAGAGTATTTATTGAAGGAATAACTAGCTTTAAAACCAAATGGTGTATAGCATTTTAAAGTAACGATAACTACTAACAATATCTTATTTTTCAATTTATATTTAAAGCACATGTCATTACTTTGTGTTTCCATACAAAATCACCAGCTAACTGTCTCTAATGGAGTCTATTACAGTTCCACGATAAAAAGATCTATATTCCATAACAGATGTAATCCGTATCAAGCCTCGCCCTCCCCACAACAGTGTTTAGCTATGTTATTTTTTAATACCTACCTCATACTGTCAATTTGAAAATCATGCTGTCGGATTCTTCTCCCATGGTTTTATAACTGATCTCTAGTGATTAGATATCATAGAATCATAATATGGTTCAGGTTGGAAGGAACCTTAACAATAACCTATTCCCTCAATGAGTCCTGTGGTTATAATGCTAAGGAGTTGCCCCCCTATTATAAGGGGCACTATATCACTAATTTATACATGTGCTTTTGAGGGATCAGAGTTGAATCTGTTCCTTTCCCTCTTTGCTATTCCAGAAACTAGCAAATTCCTGCTTGCCTCTGCTCTAGAATCAGCAACGTTGTTCAGGATTTTATAAGAAAAAACTTACATGACAGCACAGCTGACAGATTTTAGAATAGCATTGTGGGTAGTTACATCCATACTCAGTTTTCATTGCCTTTCCCTGACTTCTTATTCTTAGGGATGCACCGATCTTGAACTTGGGAGAAGTGCTGTTTCTTAAGTTGGTTTCCTAGCATAAAAAGAGACATCCACCTTCCCATCACTCAAAAAAATCACAGAATTCCCAACTCTGATGGGCCCCAGTATAAACACCTTAATGGAAGGAAAGGTGACAATGTGAGCTCAGCACTTCCTTTTGTAAACCCCGCTGCTGAAAAGACCTGTGGGATACCTCCAAGTAGGTCTCTGACGAAGTCAAAGCTGGCTCTCTTGAAGTCCAGGGTAGCAATTCTGTTTACTGATTTGCTCCTTCCATACAAAATTTTGAACTCCACCATCTTGTGATCTCTGCATCCCAAGCTTTCAGCAGTCCGCACAACCCTGACCAACTTTTCCTTGTTTGTAAAAGCAAGGTCAGGTAGCATGCACCTCCTCATCAGCTCCTCCACCACCTGCATCAGAAAGTTATCAATACATTTGCAGGAACCACCTGGACCTTGTGTGCCTTCTTTTATTGTTATAGTGCTTCAAATGAAGAAATAAATATTTTAGCGTGATCAGGACAGCAAAGTCATCCTAGATTTTAACTAGGACTCAACAAATAAAATTCTTTTGTCAGAAGAGCTTTTTGGATGTTTGTCACAAATAGCCATAGAAAACTGAATGTGTGGCAGGGAACTTTAGTCTGTGAAAAAAAGAGAATAGTTTCTCCACCATGCCACAGGTGATTTCAGTGGTCTAATCTGAAGGTTATTTCTTTGTCAGGAGGAAAACTCGACCTCTTTCAACCACTTTTAGTTTTCTTTCTTTCTTTTTTCTATTGCTTTGTATTTCTGCACGCTTACTACCAGTCTAGAATCTGCTTGAGTTCTGGAACAGCTCCTAACATGACCAGTAAGCAGGGGCATTGACCAGTAAGGAATTTTCCAAGGCAAACAAATGGAGAGGTAGGCAGTAGCTTACACGAAGAGAATCCTGCTGAGAGGTGTAGCTGGGGCAATAGAGTGCAATAGAAATGCTAATATGTTGTATGTAACCTTCAGCCCAGGGGCATTCCTGGCTATTTGATACAGACTGCTGAATGCTTTGTAGAAAAAAGTGCAGGTTTGTCTCTGTCCTAAGACAAATGGAAGAGAAATGAGGAGTTTTCAGGGACGAGGAAAAAAGGGTGGCTTACAAGTTGGCTTGATGTAACTATTACCTACACCTGTTTTTCAGAAGCGTGTACAGAGAAAACAGAACTTTACAGAAGAGATGGCTGGGTCGTTAAAAGCTCATTATCCACGATTTTGCCCACGATTTCTGATGTATTGGCAGTCACTGGAAATGTTGCTGGGACATTATCCAGCACAAAATAACTAGGAAAGCATAGAGTAACCTGTACAATACATGCGTTCTTAAAGTGTTCTATTAACAGATATGTTAAAAAAGATATTTGAAAATGCCGTTTAAACATCCTCATAAGTTTCAGATTTTACCCCAGTTTGGGGGTGAAAGAAGTACTCAAAGCAGCTCAAATATAATTTGGTTTTTGGTCATAACATCTGAAGAGCAAAGGAAACAGAGGGTTTCCTTAGTCTAGCCAGAGAAGGAAGAGTTGTCTTCATTCTCCTTTTGCCAAATAGCTCAAAGGGTGAGGAATGCTTTGAAGATATTTTCTCCTGCGAGTGTGATGTAGACAGCAAGCTGAAGCAGGCTGACTAGATTACAAACAAGCAGTTGAGAAACTGTGGTTTCTAGAGGATAGGAGTTCTGTGACCTCTCCTAGCAGGTTGTACCAGAGATATTGCCTTACTGTACTGACCTGCTTAACTCTTCTGCTCAATCTTCTGACACAGCAGGGAATAACTAACTCCCAGGCTTGCAGGTTTGAATTAGAAAGACAAGGAACATACCCCAGTCTGAACATCTAAATAGTATCCCAAAACATCCACAGGATAGCAACCAAGGCCCTTTGTGGCACCTTTTGGGTAAGAGCAGATATTTTTCAGCTGGTGAGGGAAGACCAGGTGTTCCTCATCTCCTTAATGACTTTCAGCTGCAGCCAGTGTAGTGAGTGTTGCTGCGTGGGAGGCTGAGCTGCCAGGAGAGTCTTCAGATGGCTGCCAGGAGAGGTTAGTTGGTTTTTACTTTTGCTTTTAGTTTAGTTTTTCTGTGATTTTTTTGAGTGATGGGAAGGTGGCTGTCTCTTTTCATGCTATGAAGCTGACTTAAGAAGCTCTCATAAAGGCTAATAGCATGGTAGCGCTAGAAGGTTCTTCATTAACAGGGGCTCAAATTTGGCTTAATCCCGGGCTTTGCTATATGTTTCTGAAGGCCAGATTCTGTCCTCTTACATACGTGTAAATTTTTTGAGTCTTTCCAGTGTTTAGATGTTACAGAGAGGGGAAGTTAGCCAGACATTGCATTCTGTTTCTCTTCTAGCACCGTGTTTTGTCATTTTTTGTGATTGACTGGAAGGAGTTTAAAGAGGATGCATTAATAATTTACTGTGCTGCAACAAATAATTGATGTTTTTAAAGTTCTCTTTCATTCAGGCTGGCCTGGATTTCCCCATCCTAGTTTATTTTTGATTATAGAAATTCATTTTGGTTAAATCATTCCTTTATCGGCAGGATCTGCCCACATTTTGTTAAACTAAATAGCTCCAGAAACCACAGTGTTTTTTCCAATTGCTTTGAATCAAAGTTGCATAAAGGAGAAAAAAAAACACCAAAAAAAAAAAAACCAAACCAACACACCACCAAAAACTTTTGCTGAATTTGAGCTGGATTTTGTTAATACAGAAACAATTATGTTAAGGAGTTTTTAATTTGTAGCTGTGATGCTGTGCTAGTTACTTAAAGCATCAGCTCAGTTTTGAGAACAGACTATCCTGTTTCTCAGGTTTTCCCACTTATGGTTTTGTGTGTGCCCATGATCTCAAAGCTTCCAGCTGCTCTGTCCATTTGTGACCCTCTTGATGAACATCAGTCTCTATTAGATGTGTACATACATATAATTTGGTGCTTTATAATGCTTTTGGCATTTGGCAGGTAGAACTACCAGGTTAGAAATGAGAAAAATCTAGCCTATTTTGCCAAGCAGACAAAATGGTTTATCTTGCTGGTATGTCTGCTTTTACTGAATTGCTTCATGCTGATACCCAAGACAGGTTATGGAAATGGATTGTTTTAAGAATCCTTCACTGGGCTTGTTTGATCTTACTTACAATTGTATATGCCACCAAACACTGGATGTTGGGAGTGAGGTTTGAAATCTGAAGTTCTGTGGTTGTAAAACAGGGTAATCTTAAGTTTTTTTTGATGCTGAACTATTTTACAAATTACTCCAACAGTAGGAAGGAAGGTACCAACTCACTTTAAGACTTTAATTATAGCTCTTGGTTAAAGAAATTATACAAGACCCTCAGGCTAGTGAGGAGAAGGATGCTGCAGTGAGATTAAAAAGCTTTTCTTTTTTTAATAAAAAAAATACTACTAAAACAAAATATGGATAATACTGCAGTCCTGTGTACCATACCAACATGTGAAAAACTGATATAAATGTTTAAAGGGTCATTTTTCAACTCTAGGCTAGGTTCTGATACCTTTTTTCCTGCTAGTAATTGCATTCAAGTATCATGTGATGGATTTACAGGATTGCATCTCAACTCTTAAGAATAGCCAGGTATCATAAAGTAAAGCCCCCCTATGCTTATGTATTACATTATTTGCTTCTCAAGTGCCTTTCTAATTCTTGGTAAATAAGTTGGTAAATAAGGGTTATGCTCTGAAGCTTACAAATCTCACTCATTTTAGTGTGTATCAAGTTAGTTCCTATGTGAGTCTGTATTCCTAACAAACATCCCACGCATTTCTCATACTAATGGTCCTGGTTATTAAATTGCAGAATTGCAGAAATGTTTTTACACTTTCATGGGGCCACAGATTAAATTGTATATCTATTAAAATGATTCCACCCTTGTACTTTGGAACTCTGATTACTGTTTTAACCCATTAAGAAATTAGCTAAATTACTGAACTGTACAATGTAGTAATTCCTAAAGTTTTTTCCAGTCAAGAAAGAAATGACATTAAATGTATTTAAGACTGTTTCTATAATACATTAATGTATCAGTAGAGTGAATTCAGGAACCCACCATTCAAAAAATATCTATAAAGGCTTCAAATTCACTTATCTTTATAGACTTTTGCTTCTGCTCCTCACACTGCTTTATCTCTAGGGCTGGCACTCAGAGAGAGGGAAATGCTAGATGGAAAGTATTTAAAAGAACTTACTTAAAAAAAAAAAAAGTCTTGTATATTGCTAGGTACAGTCTTCTTATCTTTTTCTTGTAGAATTCATGTTGGGAAAGGGAATAAAGAATCATCTTGTTGTATACTTCATGGTGAGTCTGCGGTTTGCAGGCTTTGGCTCTGCATTTGGGCAACAGTGTAATCTCATGGATTATCCTGAGTTGGAAGAAGTCCACAAGGATCATCCAGTCCAACTCCTGGCTCCTCACAGGACCACTCAAAATTCAAACCATATTTCCGAGGGTGGTGTCCAGACAGTCATGAAACTGGGAGCCTGGGGCTGTGAACTCTGCCCTGGGGAGCCAATTCCATCAACACCGCCCTCTGGTGGAGAACGTAACGCCCAACACAGCTTCATGCTGTTCCCTCAGGTCATGTTTCTGTACCCAGGGAGCAGAGCTCAGCCCCTCCACTCCCTGAGAGGCACTGCAGCTGCCAGGAGGTAACCCCTGTACCCCAGCTCTACTCTGGGCTGAGCAAGCCAAGAGACCTCAGCCGCTCTTCAATACATTTTCCTCTCTAAGACTCTTCACTGTCTTTGTAGTCCTCTTCTGGAGGCTCAGAAGAGGAGGCTCATAGTTTTATGTTCTTCTTACATTGTAGCACCCAAACGTGTGCACAGTGCAAAGAGCAGGGTGAGACAATGCCATTATCTGGCTAGCAGTGCTGGGAACATTGCACCCTAGATTATCAGTAACCCACCACTCGGGAGACGAATTCTGTCCTCTTGCAAAACAATCTTTTGTTGCGTTAGCTATATGTAATACCATGTAAGAAATATGCAAGCTGTGAATTTCTTCCTTTGGTAGTCTTAGCATTTCTAGGAGATGATCTGTTCAGGTGGAGAGAGCAAATATGTGTGCGCAAATAAAGGAACTGGAATATAAGTTCTTTTTTTTGTACTCACAAGCACACAAAGGGTTGTGATTTTTACTGGGGGTTGTTTGAAACAGCAGTGTTTCACGGGTAAGAGGAATCTGAGTCTAAAGAGGTAGAATGTGTGTCTGGCATCTCTACAGCTTTGCTTTCAAGTGCTTTTTATTTTTTTTTTCTAAGAGTTCAAATGTAAATGTAAATGTACATTTCCTTTGTTTGCACAAATGATGTATCAGTTCTATATTGCTGAAAAATAGAACACCACATCTTTCAATTCCCTGCACTTACTCCCCCAATTTCAGATATGAATCTAAAAAATCATGAACCAGAGTCACCCTCAAATTTGAACCCTAAATCTGTGTATATGAAACGTGTCTGTATATATGAATTTATACAATTCCATATGGATGCACAGTTCTCTAAGAGGAAGAAAAAGATACATTCTACATCTTTAACTAAAGTTGGGTATGCCCTGCTGTGATGGGAAGAATGCTTATAACTTGTGACATATTTAAGCTATTTAATTGAAATCAGTTTATATGAGCACAACAAAAGTTTTGCAGCTGAGTAGACTTTGAATACAGAATGTGTCCTAGGACTCTGCAGTCTGCTGCACAGTTGTGTTTTGCTTTGCTGGCTAAGATAGGGCTGACTGCTTTGGGTGCATCTAAAAGATACCTATCATGGCAAAATACTAACACTCTTTGTTAAACTTTCTATCTTATTAACTCTTAACGTTGCATTAATCCTTACAATACTAGGCTCATCCTTGAGATTCAGTGTTTCTTGAATATATCTTCTTTTGTGTTCTGGATGTTCATTCTTCCTCTGCCTTGTGAATAGCTCTTACGGCATGATCAGCTTCTAAGACACTGCTCTTGCTCCCGTGGTGCTTACCCTCTCTTTCAGCTCTAAGAGCCACCCATCATGCAGGCTTTTGGTGCCAGCCCATATATCATTGGCTTCTTGCGTGTCAGCCATGTGAAAATTACTGGAAATATTTAGCATTAGATGTTCCAAACAAAGGAGATAAATCACTTTGTTTTATATTGTTTGTTACTATTAATAACCAATGATCCTCTATATATGGAAATATTTTTCTAGGACAGTTCTGAACGAGTTTTAATTATGGAGTTAGCTGGATAAAAATTGGATTTTATATCTTTTTTACTGGCATTTTTTTGATATTTGCTCTCAAATGCGGCCCGTGAAGAAGAGGGGTGGAAGAACATATTAATAAAGAAAGATAGAAGCAATTATGCATGGAAAGGTTAGTCCAAACAATTACCAAGACTGATAATGATGACTTTGTATATTTGTTTTGTGCAAATTACAAAGGGGGCAAAAAACCTAAACTTGAGAAAAGGTGCTGTATGCTGAAATGATGGGTTAACAAATGGTGAAAAATTCTAGACAAAATATCTGGAGAAAAAAATGTCCAAATGATGTGATGGATCAGACTGTAGAATAGTTTCTCCTGACTAAACTCTGTCATTTGATGTCTTATTTTTAAGTAGGGCTGTCAGAAAAAATTGAATGTGTATGGAAAAATCTTGCACAATCAGGGATATATTGACCTGATCTGGAGTTTAAAATAAGTTTGTGAAGTCAGCAATTAAATAAAATTTAGTTGTGATGTATTAGACCACTTAAATTATAGAGTTTAGAAGTTCCGGGTTGCACTGAACTCCTGGAATTGGTCCAAAGTACCTTGTACAGACATGCCTGAATTGTAAGTGAGGTAGGTTTATACTGCAAACAGTGTAGCTGATTTCACACTGCAATATACCTGGATTTGTGCGGCTGCCTATCAGAGTGCCTTGGTTAACAAGGGCAGTTCTGCGCTTGTGTGGTTATGCTGGTGGGGAACCCAAGATCTGTCAAGAATAAGTGTTCCTTTGCATAAACTGGTGGCCTAAAATGGGTGCCATTTTTTTTCTGCATGGAGGAATTCAGTGGCACATCTTCGCTCGGTCTGCTCTTCCACATCAGACACCATTTTGTCAGACTGCACCTTTGCTTACATCTGTCACACAGCAACATCCAGGATGAGAATATTGGCGGGAAGGTTCAACCTCTACTGTCATACCATGAATATCTACCTCTGGCTTCTTGGGCCAACATAATAAAATAGGAGGCATTATTTTTGGAGCAGACCTTATAGCTAAAATTTCCATAAAAGTGCTAAAGAAAAAAAGATTGTCAATAATTATGCTTTTCCAGGACTTTCATTCAAGAGCCTTATACAAAGAAAGAGCTGATCACCTTCATCCAGACCACCCAATGTCTTATCATATTTGTGAGCATTTTTTTGGTATTGCCAGTCATTTGTGAAATTTTTTTGACCACCTGTCAAGGTATAGACATGGAAAAAAAGGACATTTTCTTTCTTGTCTCAAGTAGGAATTTTGAAACAGTAAGAAACAGTTGCTTATTTTAAGCAATTACCATTCATCTTTTCTTTGCCATGCTTTTTGATACGCTGTTCTTAATCCTCAGTACTATTAGGTTTTTCTTGTCACTGTCATCCTAGTGAATGTGCCATTATTTGTATGTGTATATATACATTTATTTTTGTGTGTATGTGTCTATAAAGAACTTTGGTTCTGGTCTCATCACATGGCATTTATTGAAATACAGTAACCCACCTATTAATCTGGATGCTAAGACCTAGTTCCTTCATTTTACTAGAAAAGATTGATTTACATTTTTAAAAAAGCATTTAATCTGCAGTTAAAATTTGTAGTGTGATATTTCTGAAGATTTGGTTCAGGAAAACAGAAGAAAAATAATTAATTGTCATCACAATAAAAGGATTGACTTTTATAGTAAGGAAAAAATAGTCTCAGTTGTCCACATTCCTTGTGCTATTTTTTCTTTTTTCTCTCATAGGCATGACTTCCATGCTACATACCACAAACAGTCCAACCCCACTAACAAACCACATTTTGGAATTGATCTAGTTGATTCTCCAGTGTCATGTACAATAGGAGCAGTGTAATAAAACACTCTAATCTCCATCTGATATTGGCATCTCTTACTCAAGAATCTCTTTATTTTCCTTTGGACCCCCATGAAAATTGAGTTTGGAGAATAATGAACTCCAGGAAAAATCTGGAGCTCTTTAACTATTTGAATGATACAAACCCTGTCATAACAGATTGACGTTATTCAGTGTGCAGCACTGGTAAAAACTTTTTTCTAATAAATACTTTAGTTGTTTGTTACCACTAGAAGAAGAGATTAATTTACAAATTGTTCATCCTTCCTGTTCATCATTCCAGAACTGCTAGTCCACTTGTCTCTAGCTACTGTGTGCAATTACTGTACAGGCTGCCAGGAAGAGAAGCATAATGAAATAGTGTGTTCTTCAATTAACAATGGCAGATCAAGTGGAAAATATTGCTAAGAAAACATTTCTTAGCTGCTCTTCTCCAGAACACACAAAGTGTGTTTAGGAGCAAAAACAGAGGCATCCTTTTCTGGTGCCTGTTGAGAAATAATGCATACAAAATGTATCTTGCTGTTAGGGAATGCACTCTTGGTTCCTAATGCTTAATTAACATGCAACTTTTATTTCTTCTCCCAAATGCCTAGAGATAGCAAGGTGCTATTTGTGATATCCTCACGAAGAGGAGGAAGAGGTGCAGAGAATAAGAGACTGTGAGAGAAGGGAATGAGACCAAAGCATTTTCAAGTATTTTAGCTCAGTTATGTTAGCTGTTTCTCTCCTTGTGTGTCTTCTCTTTCTTCCTGTAGGAGAGAATGATAGCACAGATAACATGGGTACTTTGGTTGGGACTGTTTTATGTGAGGTAGATATTTCTAAGCTTTCTCTTGGTATACCTTGACTGCATATATTCTGTAGTAGCTCCAACAATAATGAAGGAGACAATCTGAAATGCTTTAAAACATCGACTCGATGTCAATTTTTAGAGATGGATACTGAGTCAGGAAGAGACCTTTTTATGTTCTCTGCTGGACATTGGTTCTTCTTGCATAAAATATAGCAGTGTTAGTTTGTGCAATTGTTTAAAACGTGGGTTTATGACAAAAAGTGAAGACTGTCTGAGAGAGAAAAGCCAAGAGCGTATGCTGTTACATTCATTGACTCAGGAGCTGCTACCCTCTTCTCTGCCTTTCCAATTTCATACACCTATCACCTTTCATCTCATTCCAGATTCCAGGATGGTGGTCTGTCCTCCTCCTGATTCCCTCCTCTTTGCTGAAACTCAGGCTGTACCAGGAAGAACTTGCTGGGGGGATCTGTCTTGAATTTATAGAAAAAGACAGTCTCGGTGTCTTTTTTTATTTTGTTCTTTTTCTAGCTGTCTGCTTTGGAACTTGCTAACATGAGTGCTAACAGTTTTGAATGACGTTTCTGTTCTCTGGTTATGTGTATGTATATGTGTATAGAGCCTAGACTCTGCAAGCGTCCTGTGAGACGTTTTGGAAACTAAGTGAACTATTGTTACATTTCACATCTCTAAACACTAGATCTAAGTGCGTCCTTCCCACTGTCATATTTAGCTTTTGTTTCTCATTGAGTTTATTCTAATTAGTGTGTGGTTTGCTTAATTTGGATTTTAAAGTGAATAAGATGATCTTTTTTTTTGTTGGATAATACTGAGCAGTTACACACAAGTAACTACCTACAAATAAATTCCATAGGTAGAAATAGTAACAGACAACGTTTTTGTAGATTGAAATTAGTATTTGTGATTTCTCATTTGCAACATAAAATGGCAGGTCAGCCATGGAAAATAAAATCAAAAGAGTGCCCAGATGAGGTTTTTATTAAATAAAATCTTATCAGAATTGTTTCTTCATAGATTGATTAACTCACATTTTCTTTATGGGTTAGCTTCTTCTTTGCTTGTTTTTGTTTTTAATAATGTTGTATCATTCCACTGGATAAGACAAATATACTTGCATTTTTAAGAATCTTTTTTCTTTCGTAAATAATCTATTTTAATCTTCAGTACAGCAGATGACCTGATTTACCATCCTTGTAGCTGAAAAATGTCATCTGTTTATAATTGTTGTGCTCTAATGCTCCCTTAGTCAAATGGCCGAGATTACTCAAGCGATCTGTAACAACCTCTAGTTATTTGCTGTTTTCCTTTAGCTAATTCATGGTATTCTGTTGGATTACGCAGTGTTCCAGTTTTATTGAATAACACATCATAACTATGGAAATTGCAGTATTTCAGTTCTCTGGAAACAATTTCTTAGTACTGCAATGCTTGCCTACCTTTATTCTTTAAATGTTTTTATTAACCTCTAACAAATGACTGGCAAACAAGATAGACTTTAGGTATATTTTAAAACATTTCATCCTTGATGAAGAACTGTACATAAACTTTGCTGTTCAAGGTGCATTGCTTTAATCAGTGTCACTGGTAGTTAAAATGAGTAATGATTCATCAAAAGACTTAGCAAAATAAAGACATTTACACTGGCTTATCTCCAAAAGCATTGTTGTCCTTGCAGCTGTTGTTTTGCTCCATTTCATTTTTTTCCAAGAGCCATACTATCTGCAGATATGACACTGGAATATTCAGGAAGAATTGACACTTCACTTATTAGGAATGTCTCTGTTTTTCCATTACTAAATGTTATATTATGTTCTAGCTGTAGGGGGAAAAAAACCACTTGGATGAATATACATCAGAGCATATGATTAATGAAAAGCCAAGAACAAATGTGAATGCATCCCTGAGTAGGGAATGAATCTGACAAGCTTATCTGATATTTTCCTCCTCTTTATCTCCTGGGATTCGGACGTTATTGTTTACAAATCCGTTCTTTGGCTTGGATATTGCAAAAGTAATTGTTCAGTGATTGAACTGGGGATTGTTTATCTTGTGTATGACTAGGTTGTTTGTAATTACTCCAGGGACACTGTTAGAAATGCGGAGGGTTTTCTAGTGTCGTCAGGTTTCTGGGAACACTCCCATGAATGGGCTCCAGATGCCCAAGAAGGACTCTATGCTAGAGCTCTCCTGCAAGGGAGAATTGTTCTTGGGTTCTGTGCTCTGGGATGGCCTACTACTCTCTACTACTATTTTAGGATGGGCCTACTCAGTAGGAAGGACTCAAACTGTAACAGGAGTACCATATTTTCTAATAGTCTTGTATATGTTGGCATGTGATATGTGTGGGGAAAAACATGTAGTGGTGACTGGCAAATGCCAAGTTCAGGCAAGGTCCTACTCCGAGTGTGTCATGATGGTCTCGGGAGTATAAAGTGGTTGTGCTACTGATGGACAAGCAAAGGGCACATGTTTTATTGTTGATCTTCCTACTTCAGTCAATATCAATACCAGTAGAGCAGATATTACTTGTGTTAATACTGCTAGAAGAATTAGCATGCTTAAGATTCTACTAGTTGTTCAGGCTGTGCTACCCATGCTAAATTCAGTGCTCAGAATACAGATGTTGAAATGTTTTCTCTATTACTGCTGTTAGAGAAATTAGGGCTAAGAAACATGTCAAAATGTAATCAGTTTATTCCTGTATTCAAAAACAGGTTTGACTATGCCTATATTCTGTATTCATTACAGATTCAGTCAGTTCTGTAACACCTCCAAGAATGGAAATGGTACAGCTGTTTCCTATGGTCTTTTTCAGTTGTACACACTGTCCTGGCATACACACATGAAACCTTCTAGGTTAGGTAGTATTCACAGGTATAAATGCCTGTGACTTTCCTTATTATGGTATCCACTCACAAAAATGAAAGCATCAGTTGCTGATAAATCAATATATAGAGCAGCATTTCTCTCTTTAGGCGTGAGTTTATTTTATTAAAAAGCTTCCCATATCTTGATACGGGATGTTTGCTGAAAGTGCAAACGTGTACAATGCTGAGCTAAATCTAGTTCTTAATGTACTTGTTAGTGATACTTGTATTCCTCCCCACAGTTCATCTTGGAGTCACATTTGTGAACAAAAATTTCAATTCTGTTCACTCTGTGAGCCTGGTTCTCTGACCATGTAGCTCAGTACATGTTTTCCTCAAAATAGTCTGTTGAGATACCTGTGAAAAATAGGATAAGCAAGTACTGTAGTAACTGGGATAAATAATACTGGTAGAAGAAAATATGTAGTTTTTCATTTTCTTTGTTTTTGTACAAAATCAGGTGGGTTGTGCTGATCTGCACTGTAGGGTGAGCAGCTGACATTTTAGCTAGGCTACAGTAATTATTCCCTCAGTATATGTCTACAATAAATTTTTATAATACACAAAGTATATGTCAGATAAAAGAAGTCTTTATTTTGTTTTGGTTTGATTGATTTGTGATTAGAATCTTTTACTAAATGTGGTAATCATTTTACACTGCTGAGTTTTTGTATATCATATATAAATATATATATATATATACACAGTTCAATAAACTATGGCTTATTTGAAATAAAGTTTTTTACCGTGATTTTCCAGTTCTACCTGTCAAAATTCTATTGCAGTTAGACTTTTTACTTCATTGTATTTTGACTATTTGAAGGCATCTGTTAGAAAAAGAATGAGCATATGTAAAAATATGGTCATAAGTTGGTCAGTGAAGTAGAGTCCTGCAGCATTCAAAAGACCTGGAATTTTTCAACTGTCTTATTACTTCTGGATTCTTGGTCTTCTGTGTTGCAGAAAAGCACAACCAATCTTCTGTCTTACTGCACAGAATTCATTGGTTGAAAATGTTCAGGTTATTATCAATTTTTGTTAGTCATTGTTATTTTGTTGACAGTGTAATATACCTCTATGCAAGAAAGATTTGATGCTCCATCTGATGCTGAATAAAGGAGCTGGAATTGGAAATGCTTGTCTGTAAATACTGGCTAGTCAGATCTTTGGCTGTGTATAGGCTTGGTCCAGCTTAGCAGCATTGGATCATGGATAACATAATTCTCCAGCTGTTTCAGAATAATCTGGAGGGAAGCAGTACACTAAATTGGAGACAGATGGATAGCAAGACATTTAATCACTGAATGTTTTGTGTAGCAGGTTCAAGTCAGTTGTCTGACACAATGCTTTTGTTTTTGCAGGAAACGAAAACAACACCTAGAAACCAAGTGGCTAATGGTGGTGAGTTACCATTTTTATCTTCTTTCTGCAATTATTTTCTTTTTGCCTTGTTTCTTCTTTGATATGAGTTTTGCATTGCAAATGGATTTTTAAGCTTTTTCATCAAGGTCTTCACTGTGGATAGGAGCCTCTTGCATATGATCACATCCATTATGTTTAAAAAGCATGAGCAGGTTGTATGACCTCTGGCGTTTTCTGTTGTGCTCTATTTTATTAAATTTCACAAGTGAGCAGTCCAGACTGTGTTAAGTAAACAATATGTGACCAGCTGAAAGGTCCATGACTCAGTGAGTGGATAAGATTAAAGTGGAAGAGGTAAGAATGTGTCTTGGATATATTCAGTGTCAAGGCCTACTTTCCGAGTTATCTGCAGTGCACAACAGATATTCCAAAGCAGCAATAGATGTTGCTCCACGTGTCAGTTGTTATCACCTCTTTTCCTACTAAAAGTGCTTGAGTGTTGCTGTTCAGCAGTGTTTGGCAAAGATTCTGATGTTCCAGGCGTTATTCCACTTTTGGAGATCCTTGCTTGCTGAGCTAGATTTGACCCTGGTTTGAGGGAAGGGTGTGGATGTTTGATTCTTTTCTTACTTGTTTTCCCATGCACACATTGAGTACATTAGAATAAAACCCTCCAGTAATTTGTCATCTTTGAAAGTTGCGATTATGAATCCATTAGAAAATACCGTCTTTTCTGTTGTTACTTTAACGTGCATAGGATTAGCCATGGAGCTTAAGTAGCTATAATTTTGAATCCTCAAAAACATTTGTACCAAAAGTAAAAAAGAAAAAATACAAAAAAAAAAAAAAAAGAAATAATAAATTGGAACTGAGTAGCATGACAGAGCTCCTATATATCAAATAAAACAAAAACATTATAATATCTATATAGAGTTAAGCCTTCCAAGATTGATTAATTGGGTGAATGTTCTAGGGGCACCTTTATTAGGATATGCTAGATTACAGAGAAATTGTTCAAAAAACATTGTATTATAGTGTCTTTCTTAGGGTTCTCTATATTTGGGGGGAAAATTTAGCCATGAAGTCATTGGGAAATTTGTCCCAGGGAGAAAACACAGGGTCATAAGCTTCTTTGCCTAGAACTTGAGCTTTTCCCTAATATTTCACATTGTCATGCTCTTTGTGTTATATTAATAATATTATTTAAATAAAATTAATACATCTGTCAGGGAGGCATTTTTTCTACTCTGATAAAGCAGTATGACTTTTGTCATTACTTTTATTCCATGAAATTACTTTCTGTATGTTTCATAACAAGATAAGTAGTGACAGAATGGTGTAGTTTACTATATGGATTCCTAATGTTCACTGAAATATCGTATTTCAGGTAAATTGCCTAAAGGAACCAAAGCCTGAGATTGTTTACAAAAGCAACCCTAATGAATATTTATGTTTAAGATGTGTCTGAATGTTCTGTGACAAATACTTCTGTAGAAATGAATCTGGAAATCAGTGTCTTGTTGCGGTGTAGGCCCACCTCTGGTCAAATATATTGAAGAAGTTATGGGTCTCAAGATAGACTTTATGGCTTGTTCATATTTAAGTTCTGAAACAAGTGGTCTGATTTTGGACAGTACTATGCTTGTAGCAGTAACATTTACACATCACATCACAAGCTTAGCTGGATATGCTCTAAGGGTACAAAAAAAAAAAGAGTATTAGTAGACTTATTTCTACTTTGGAGAGGATATAAAAATAAGATTTGTGGTTATAAGAGTGATCCCTAAATATCATTCACAAATTCTGGCTCCAGACAGCAGTTGGTTTGTGAGTGCTAGGTTTCGCAGCTGAAGTGAGACTTACAGCTCCTCTCTCACTTTCTTTGTAGCTTTCCTTTGAATGTTTCTGAGATTCACTGTTGCAGTAATACAGAGATTTCACAGTTAACAGATCCAGCCCAGAACTCTCACTGATTGCTGCTTAAGAGCACTGCAGGGTGTGCATCATACAACTTGTTTTCATCCTTGTACAAAGCATTTCTTGCATGGTGGTCAATGACTCTGGAGAGAAGACTCAGCACTAATTCCTTCTGTTTCTTTCTCTCTCTCTCTCTTTTTTCTTTTTTTTTTCCTGAACTCCAGAAAGTTATCTTCATTTTACACCTCCTAAATGCCAGATCAGAACCTCATATCCAAGAAGCCTTCCCAGGTAGCAGCAGCTTAGGAAAAAGCTGGTCTTTCCTATTTGTATAGGGTTTTGATTTGTTCATCAGTTTCCTTTGAATGTGCAAATGCCTGTATTTCTTTAATCTTTTAATATACTATTTCATGGGTATATTTTACATAATTTATTAGCCTGATGCTTTCTTTAGTTGCCCTGTGTCAGAGAATCTGCAAAAAAAGGCTCCTGAGGATTTTTTTTTTTTTTTTGACAAAGGCACAAACCATTCTCTTTCGTTCCTCAAGTGCTCCTAGTCTGAATATTTCCAGTGCAAAGGGAACGCAGTCCTATTACTTGTGTGATTAAGCTATTACTAGTAGCTATTATGCTACTTCTGGAGTAGCTTTATTTCATAGAACATTTCTAATTTTAATTAGGATTGTGTGGCCTAGAAATAGAATTAGATGGCTGTCCTTCCCTTTCCAGGTACATCCCCTTAATGGATTTATATTCAGTATAGCAGTTTGATAGCATGTGTTTTCAGTTGAAGTTGATGACAGATCAGGAGGTCAAGTGTAGTGGTACTATACATAGTAGTAAAAATGAGTTTCTGAAGATATAAAGAAGGAAATTTAGACATAAGACGATTCAACAATGAATCTACTAGGATACTGAGTATTTTACGTTGTCCAAAGAGTTAGGGTAAAGTTGCATCCATATGTATATTAATAACTTGTGTTGATTGACCTATATTGATCATGACATTACCGTAGACAGTCTGGTATGTAGTTGTGTTTGCAACTGTAAGCTGTACACTAGAACGTAAAGGGTGAAGGTTCGTACGGAAAACATTAAATGTCTGTATAGGAACCTGCTAAGCTGTATCATTTAGACTAATGCCTTGTGCTAGTTACCCTGTGGAAAGTTCCTCATCCCAATATAAAATCAAAATGAAAAGGCTAGGATAGATTCCAGTAGACAAGATACTAAAAAGAACTGCAATAAAATAAGATTAAAAAAAAAAAAGGTTAAGAGAAGGTAATGCAGCACAGAAACACTTGTGAAATTTCAAGAAAGGAGATTCAAAATTCATGGTAAGAAATACCAACGTAATGTATGGTTGGGACCTCCACCATTTATGTAATGAAAAATGGAAATTTAATGAGAGTGGAAAAGGAATTTAATGTTTTAGATAACAAAATAAGATAGAATTATCTGAACTGATTTTTCATAACCATAGAAGTTCTGTTCCCCATTTCAGAGATTCTATGATTCTAAGAGTTTGGTGGTTGAAAAATCTCTCTAATTTGTCATTCAGATATCTGAGTATAAGAGAAGAAAATAATAAATTTAGCATGTAAACAATCTGTCCTGCATAGCTCCTAATCTTGGATTCTGTTTTAGGGATGAGACAGAAAAGAGCAGATGCAGAATAATATATTATCCAGAGACAATCTGAGCTGACCCATCTCATGGGCTGCTGGTTGTCCTATATGTACTTTCCTCAGGGCTTTTGAGTGCTTGTTGCTCAATCAGGTGCTGGTGACTGTAAATGCTAGGACACTGATGTGCTGAATTTTGGGACTGATCCTACAATCCAATGCGTTTAAACTTCAAGTAACCTGCCATACTGCAATATGAATGCAGTTAGGATTTTGATGTTCATATGCCATGACATTAAAATCTGATATGAAACTAAAGTCTAAGGCAATAATTAAGTCTTAATCTAAGTAAAAATGAGATGATAGTCCTTGATATGGAATATGATACAACTTTCAGTTTTCACAGTTGGACTAGGTGATCTTGGAGGTCTTTTCCAACCTTAACGACTCTACAGTTCTATGATTTCAGTTTACTTACTGTCAATCTTTTATTAATTTCTGTGGTAGTTTTGGGATCTACGGGAATAAGAAAAAAGGCATTAACATTTTCATAAGTAAAAGAAAAAATTGTCTGCTTTAACACTTTTAGATCTTTTTGAAACACAAGATGACAGAGCTGGACGAGCTCTAATATATACTTGAATATACTTTTTTCGTTAGGCTTCCAGCCTCACAAAGCACCAATGAAAAGAAATAGACCCAAACAGAAGTTAGCAAGGCAAAGAACATTGGAAATGTCAGTGATTAAAAAATGATAATAAACTTGACACACAAAAAATTCTACTGATAGTCAAGAAGTCTTCTGTTTTCAGCAGGAGAAAGAACATGAGTACTCCCTTATTTAGCAAGTAATATTTTTACAATCTTTTAATCAGCTAGCTGCACCTAGTTCCTAAAAAGAACAAGTTTTGTTACAAACAACAAGGCAGGGAACTTTCAGAGGTATAAACAGTGCATCATAACTGCTTATGCCCAGCTCTAGCACTTTTAGTCATTACTTCGTAAACATAGATTTTGAGGTATAGTTTACCGGTCCAGTCACATGGTTTCCAGTTTTTTATTCTTCAAATACAGTCTAAACACCAAAGGAAATTATAGTGCACTGGTTGTGGTGTGTATCATTCAGAAAGCATTATCTACCATATGTTGCTCTGTAAATCATCTAATCTGTTTTACATTTTGTTCTCCATTCTTTCATTAATAAAAAGTAGGTTTGGCCCCAGACAGTGTTCTCATTGTTGCCAAAAAGATGTATAGCGATAATAATAATAATAAATAATAATAATAATAAATAACATATAATTATATATATGTTATATATATATAATTATTGTTATTATTGTATCTTTTCTTGGGGTTGCGTGTTTCTCCTCTTAGGGAGGAAAAGGGAAAAAAATAAAAATAAAAATAAATCACATTTCCACAGATCTGTAGATTTGTGGTTTTAGGGCATCTTGCATCATGCACAGAAATTTTTGTTTCAGAGGTTACTTTCATTTATGTGGTGCAAATACTGAAGCATTCTAGAGATGGTGAGAAAAAAATGCATGTAGTCATACATTTTGAAAAGTACGGGTACCCATCTAATTCTTAACTGATAGTAAGGGGTGTATGTCCTTTTCCAGTTTTTTAATGGTGTTGCCTATGTATATGTGTGTACTGTTACCTGTGTGTGGCAAGTTTTGGCCCCATCCTTTTATACTGATGTCAGTTACTACTAGTCCATGAACTACTACAACTAGAACAAATACTGTGACACCTGAAGGTGTTTTGGCAATGTTACAATTACACCTGAATCTTTGGAATTATTTTGAAGAGAATAAGGAAGCAATTTCTCACTGAATTTCTGTGGAATTTTAATGCCTAATGCCTTGTGAGCTCTGCTGAACACCTCTAGCTCTTTCACATTTGTGTTTTTCCAGATATTGAGGGAACAGGAAGGGAGTTAAGACCGTTTGTCAGATGTATTTTATTCTACGGGGAACTCATGTTTCATACAGCCTTATCCATATATTATTCATATTATTTAAAGGTGGCAGGTTCATTATAGTTGCAATACATTATAAATACTGGAAAAGTTTTTGATATCCAACAATAATGCATTGCATTAAAGGATATTTTTTCCACATGCATTTTAGGAAAGCAGGTTGGATACGCTGTACATCAGGGTTCATCTCGGTCCATGTTCCAAGGTCATAGCCAGAAACATGTGCCTGCTTTGGTGGTTGTATATAACTGAACTAGTCTAAAACTGAGCTAGGTCCTTCTATATCTAGTCTGATGTCACACTGACATTAATACAGGTGTGTGCCTGCAGAAATATCTGTTTCTAATTAGCAGACTGCCTTACAGCTGATCTGAAATACATTCTCCATGTATGTGTTTTTCCTGGATTCACATGGATTGATTTTTCAGCTCTGCTTTTGGAATTTAGTCTTTAGTATTTATTTATTTATTTTTGCTTCAAGTGTACACAGATGTTCCCATGTTCTGCAAAATGGAAGAAGAAGCACAAAAGGCACATTAAGTCAATTTACCCTAAGATTTAGAGGAATTTATCTGGGAGATGCTTGATCCATTTGTTGCAAATAATATATGCAAATGTTGGCTTTTCTTTTCCCATTTTGTCCCATTTGAATGACAGACTTGGATGTTTACTTATGTATGATTTTTTTTCCTTGTTTTGAAACTGCTTGGAGAGCATTTCAAGCATTGCCTCTCACTATTCATTATTTATGAATTTGAGTTAATTCATGCCGTAATAAGTAGAGCTTCCATAAACTTTGTGAGGGAAATTAGTGGCATTTCCCAAGGTTGCACAAGTGTTTCTAGGCTGAACTTTCCCAAGTATTTATGATTCTGATAACTGCAGAATCTGTGTGTAGCTGATGTATTCTAGTTGGCTTACCTATGTTATAAGACTTCTTAATTTTTATTTTTTTCAATCTGAATGTCTTTCACACATGCTTCTGCTGCTTATGACCAGGGTTTCACCACATTCCTTGCAGACCAGGAATACCTTTTGGAAATTGAGCTGGAATTAGTGACAGCGGGCTGAGAAACCCAGGTTTTATTCTTCCTGTCCTTAGGCAGGAGGTTTGAAGTAGTGGAAAACTAATAAATGCAGAACAAAGAAGCCAGATGTTGTAAGGCGGAGTAGAGGAGATTCAAAAATACTTTCAACAGTAGGAGAGAAGATAGTGGCTTGCTTATATGATGGGAGGGGGTTTTGGTGACGAAGGTCAAAGACAGTGAGCTAAGCTGAGCTGGAAAAATTCTGTCAGAGTGCAAATCCTGAAGTAGTCTAGGTGGCTTCACATCCTCTGGGGAGTTGCTCAAAAATACTGCAGTCTAGTAAGTAAAGGTGAATAGGTTTTGAATCTTACATGAAGCCTTATTTATATGTCTGGCTGGTTACACACACAAGGATATCCGAAGGAATCAAACAGCCCAGCGGAAAATATTTCAGATTCTTCTACGGGAACAGGCTTCTGGAATAAAGTTAGCTGAAAGTCAAAAAACCTAGAAAGGTGAGATTTCAGAAAAGAATCCATGCCATGAGAACAAAATGTGAATACCACAGAGTAGCCTACCCTACACCTGGGGAGCCTTAAAGTGTTTACTGCCTCATAAACAGACCAATTCAACCATGTTACAGAGGCAGTCCTTCAGGTTTTCATGAGTGCCAAAGTAAATGCTCACTTTACTGGCATTTTGTTTAGAGAAATATTAATAAAAAGCATTACAAGCAGACACTGCTAGTGTGTAGCTTTTATTAAACTGCTTGTGAGTAATCCTTAGGAGCATGATCTGCACTACAGTGGTTTTGCTAATAACTTTATTTTAGAGACTTTTGCTTTCCATTTATTAGGGAATGGAGTGTTGCCTACAGCTTAGCTTTGCCGTCCTTCTTAGCATCACAAATGCATTTCTAGGTCTTTCACTCCCTTATCTTTCCTAATGTGAATCACTTAAAGTGAAGGGCGGTATTTTGAATGTGTATTTTGCCTGTGGGAGTTATAGGAAGGCTTCAGTGTAGGAGTCTATCCAAGCCTAGGTAGCCTCACAGACTTCTCTTACTGTTTTTAAAG
Organism: Oreortyx pictus; assembly: GCA_036925125.1. Classification (NCBI taxonomy): domain Eukaryota; kingdom Metazoa; phylum Chordata; class Aves; order Galliformes; family Odontophoridae; genus Oreortyx; species Oreortyx pictus. Next base: position 50,903,921 of record JAUPFR010000005.1, on the reverse strand, counting down.
GAGCTCATGTATCAGTTTCAACCATCATTGTGCAATGTTAGTGTGTGCTATGTGTTCATATTGAGCTACTTATGTTACAACTAAGAAGTTATAATTCCACATTCATCAAGATAGGAGAGATTCAGGTTGTGATTTCCCAGAGGCACTGATCTTTCTTTGGGGTTTTCTGTGCTTTTCTTCAGCAGCTGTTAATACCTAATCAAATGATTTATTCAGTTGCTCTGCAGACGACTTCTGGTCAGCTTCCCTTATTGCATGCATCTTTTATGAGGCATCTTGTAGGCCAAGAAAATGTAGTCATATGAACTATTTTTGACCTGTACTCATTACTGGGAGCTGTATGCGTCCTGGTGATCTATCCAGTATCTAGAAGGATGTAGCTTTGTTAATTCTATGTTGCTTTCTATAGAACAATTCTTATATTCATGAGACAACAAGAGATCAGCATGGCTTGACTAAGATCTTCCACCTGACAGCAGGACTAAAACCATGGAAGAGACTGGTTTTCAAGGTAGTACCTGCTTTAGCAAATTTAAATTCCTTCATGACCAAACAAAGAATTGATTTTAGATATTTCTTCAGGGATGATACTGTAGTCTTGGAATTGCAAGCAGATAAGTTCTATTCTCAGTCCTACAGATCCTGGTGGACATTTTGACATATTTGACATATTAAGCTCATCCTACAAGAGGAATTTGTCTCTGGTAAAATAAATCCCATTCATAAGGTGGATAAAATTTGCTTGTATAATTACCATGCAATTGAGTAATTTTTCTAGACATTTCCAAAATATGGCTTCAGGATTTTCTGGGGGTAACCCAGTAAAAATATTCAAATGAATAACATCTGTAAGAATGCTTAATGAAGACTAAGAGATGAACATAATGTCCTGTCTTAACCATCTCTCAGATACAATCGTTACTGTATTTAGCAAGTGAGTGGATCTGGGCTAAATTACTCCCTGTTAAAACTGTAATTTCAGTGGGATTTCTGTGGGTTTATACAGATTGAGATGTGAAAACAGTTTTTGCCAGCTGATACTAATAGAAATATATTGAACTGTGGGAATGTTCTACTTTCATTTAATGTGAGAGAACAATTTTTTTTTTTTAGTCAATAAATTATTTTCTCATTCATCTTTCAGAGCATGGAATTAGTTTTTCAAGTGTGTGCTTGGACTATAACATGATAACGAAAAGATGCATTTACAAACCATTTGCTACATTATACTTTTCTTTATAGTAGCCCATTCTGACACTAATCCTGTATGTTGGAGTATTTTATAATCTAGTTACCTTGAAAAGATTTTCTGTTGCTTAATAGAAAAGCTGAAAAAAGAACTCAGTTTGACTGTAATATTTTAAAATCTCCTTTCTCTTACAGAGATCATATTCAGATGTAGATAAGGTTTTTTTGTTTAACCACCCATGTCTTATTGCTTTGTTATTTTCTTTAAGTTAATGCTTTTCCATTTGTGATGTCCAAAGAGTATTGAAGTAACACAAGATACCCTAAGGGCAGTATAGTTACTTCCAGTGAAGAATGAGCAGTAGAAACAATTTAATTCAATTTAAACAGATGCAAAAGGGAGATTTTTAGGGGAGGTCTAGTTTCCTTCTTCTCTTTTAAGAAAATGTTGAGGAGTTAGGGTGTTTAGAAGAAGGAAAAGAAAGGGAAAGGGAAGGGAAAGGAAAGGAAAGAGGAAAGGAAAGGAGGGGAAAGGAAAGGAGGAACTATGCACTTGAAATCAGTGCAGTTCAAGTAATTGTATGATTCCTGATGGCATGACCAGCCCCTCTCCTGTTCCTCTTTTTGCTCTCATGTCCCCACCATGCCCCTGGTAACATGCAGCCGGCTGTGGGTTCTGTTATGGGGCCAGATGCAGGGTGCTTCAACAGCGTAACACAGACGTCTAAATTGTTTAAAACACTAACTGCCAATAAACTGTGGGAAAAGGGGTGAGGAGAAAAGAAGTTTTAGTATTATTGTGCTTTTCCAAAATGATTATGAACAAGGCCATAGTTCAAAAAGCATTCAGTAGTCACAGAGCATCAGCTTGAGAGGTTTCAGTGCAAAAACTGTTGCTTGTTCATAAATGCACAATGAAGATATTCAGAAAATTAGGTTTTGAAAATACACAATTATCATCTTGTTTTTTATCTGGTGAGCTAGCAAGAGAATTATGAAAATATAGAATTGAGTCTGTGATGAACAAAGATTTCCTGTGTTTCCAGTGAGAGTCATAGAAACCTTCTCTGTTGTCATCACTATTTAACGAGCACCACTTCTTCCAGGCTGCATAACCTACGAAACTGTTTCATTATTCCATTTTTTTTTAAATGTTGGTTTTGTTATAATTAATTGTGTGTTGAATACAGAAAATCTCTTCTTCTCGTATCCAAGATTTAATATTGAAAGAAAATCTGCTGCGTGGGACTTTGAGTAACTAAATTTTATTTTCTAACTTTTTTGATAGTTCTTGCAAGAAAAAATTATGGGGAAATAGCATTCTTCAGTAATTTCTTAATTGTGAAGAGGTGATATTTTGATCTAAAGGGTCTCTGAAACATGTGCACCTTATTCTTAAAATACTTTTATGTGAAATATTGGTCCTTCAGATCTGTGACTAATAGTTTCTGTATCAAATTGGTGGTTTGAATCCAACCTTACATAGAAATTTATAGGTAGAAACTGACTTGATTTTTAGTGCCCTCATCTAGGATTAAAAATGTAGGTCAAGTGTAATCTTTTTTTTTCTTTTTTTTTTTCCTCTCTAATGTATAATCACCTTTAAATTATGTTGGAATGTGAGAGGAGAAAACAGAAATAAACCACTGGTTTTCTAATTCTCAGGGTGGTGGGTCTTAGGTAAAAGTGCAAAGGAAAAAGATTCACAGTAGAGAATTTGATTCAAAGATCTGGTTTAGATTGCTGCTTCAGCAGGAAATTGTGAATCTTGGCAGTCTCTCTACTGTGAAACAGTCTCTGCAGTGAAGAAAGCTGATGCTTCAGATAGACACAAGGAAAAAAAAGGACCCAGAAAATAGGATATTGAAGACATATTTCATTTTGACAGAGCCTGAGAAATTGGTTATCTTTACCACTGTTGTATGAACAATTACTTATTATCTGTTCTGAAGAAAAACAGGGGTTAATTCTCTAACCAATAGGCTGAAAATGAAGCCAGTGATTTGGAGATTGAGTGTTAGAATAAAATATATCTAGACTGCTTGTCCTGTACCCGAAGAACCATAATTTTAAGGGGAAAATCACATACTTGTTATTAGAAGTAAAAAACTTGGAAAGCCCTCTGGGGTTGCAATAGTTCAGGTGTGCCTAATCTGAGTTAGTCATCATCCTTACTGTTGAAGGAACTCTCAGAATGAAATACATGCTTATGAATTTATTGAAGGTTAATTTTTCTTGTTCTCTCTCCTTTTAAGAAAAAAAATGAGGTGATATGCAGGTTACTCTTGGTTATTATGTAGTGCTTTGTTGCTGTAGGGTAAGGAAACTCTAGACATTCTCAAAATAAGGGATAGTGAATCCCTTTCACTTCAGATCACCTCTGATGCTTGCTGGATCTCTGCAAACAGTGGGAGATGTCAAAGTTTTGGTGCTTCAGGAGTATATATATATATATATATTTGTTCTCATCACATGTGAAGGTTGAAGCTGCTTATGTTCAAAATTTTTTTGCTGACGAGCAATGTTGTGAATGTGTTGCTAGAAGGGCTTGACACCAAGAAAGGCATACCTGAAGTGTACCTGGAAATTTAACTGTAAAATATTTATTTTTTATCTTAATGATGTTAACTTCTGATTAAAACCCACTTTGATATCCTGTGCTTTTTTCATAATTTGTTTCTGAATATAGTCTTGTCAGAAATGCTTCTTGTAATCTATTTTGTATGAAAATTTCTTAATTATTATTGGTCATTTCACATACCCTAAGTGAAGATGTGACAATTTTATTGCTTCCTTTGCATTTTTGATCTAAAATATCCTGTTTCATGAAAGAGAGTATTTTCAGTGAAGTATCTCATGTCCAGGAGCTATGATTGTCATAGTGTTTTGCAGAGATGACATTTATTGACATTCACATTTTTCAGGAACCATCATTTTTCATCTTTACCCGAAACACTGGGACGAATGGTTGTATTGCATTGTGTAGGAGTGCAGGTCTGAGATAAATCTCTGAAATGTGCACAAACTCCTTTTACATGTGAAATGAGGGCTGAATGAACCTTGAGAAAGTCCCATCTTCATCAGCAGCCTCTCAAACCTTAATGTAGATGCAAGTGCTTTGTAGATCTGCAGAATAGACCCGAACCACCTTGCTATAGACTTTCTGCTTTCCTGTGAGATAATGGGGAAAAAAATATGTGCTGAGGAGAAAGTGAAAACAATGGTCTGAATTTCTGCTGTGAGCTCTGAGGTCCAAAGAGGCTTTCTTTGATGTCCCTAGCGTGAGCGTAAAATATGCTTGTGTCTTGTCAGCTAATGGCCATGGTGCCCATTCCTAAGGCCAGACTGACCCCTGTTATTCTACTGAAGTCTTAACTGGATTTTGTTTGTAGTTATTTCAGTTAAATATTAGTTTTGCTAGAAAACTCTGTCTTTCAAAAAATTCAGAGTCCAAACTTTCCATCTAAAGGGTATGAGTCTGTGGCTTAACCACTCCAAACCTAGCTTTAATAGGAGACTTATGTATTTATTGTACATCCTGAAACAGTCATTGGTTGTGTCAGCATCACAAATGACAAAACTATTTTCAGCAATGAAGTTTTCAGTTTTACATTTCTCATTGTTTGTGTTTTCATGCTGAAAACCTCATTTTTTTTTTTCTGATGCAGAAGCCTTTTCTCTCAACCCTGCGCTTGTCAGTATTGCCTTCCTCATACAGGGTAAAAGCTATTAATACTCCTCAAAGTGCCCATATAATGTTACTTCTGCCTAGTCCATAGTGTGTTTGAAACTAACAAGCTGCCTTGGTATCTCTCTATCTACTCAAAATTCATACACAACAAAAACATTACTTTTACGCACAGCATGAGCCTGGCAGGCTTTGATTAGCAGTTTTTTTTTTTTTTTGCTTCTGATTTGTTTCTGCTTGTTTCTTTAAGGTAACTGTGATTTGCTAAAACTAAGGGAGACCATTATTGGCAAAGATTATCCTCCTCTTTATTATTTGAAATCTTTGTATTGATGTAATTTAGTAAGAATTTTAGAAGGCCTAGACTGGAATGTGTCAATGCTTTGGAGCAACCGATCACTGATTCTCACTATTGTTTGAATGGTTTTGCCTTGAGCTCGGTTACAGCAGGATCCAACTGCCTCTTTAAATAAAAAAAGCTCTAAAATTCAAATGAAACCATGCCAGCTCTTTACAAGATTCTCAGGGATTTTATGACTTTATGTAGAACCCTTAAACTGTGTCTTTGAGAAGCAGCTGCATTTGCCACACTTAGAAATCCTTCCTATAATTTCACTACTCATGCCAAGCTAAAATAAAACACCTCTGGTGCTGCTTCTGAAACTTTCCACTCCGGATAAGGACAGTAAGTATTTTTGGAAGTGTTTCTTAGAAAGGTGGTATAATTAGGCTTGCTTTCTTTTTTCCCCTCTCTGTTTATTTGTTTGGCAAAAGACCATTTTTCGACATTGATCTGAAAGGGCAGTATTCCATCTGGCTTCAGAGTCAGCATTCACCCCTATCATCAATCTGGTCTTGAGAAACTGTCTTGTATTGAAAGTGAAAAATGAGCCTAATTCATCTCTATGTTTATAAATAACTACTTTCCAAGTGCTGAGTTACTGTGCATGTGGAAGTACCACAGGTTCTTGCTTGAGAAACAGATTTATTTACAAACTTTTCTTTTGCAAGCTCTTGATGCTCTGGTTTGTTTGTTATTAGGGCATTTGTGTCCTTCAGCTGGTGATGTGAGCGTGGCTGCTGATGCAAGTGGAGCTGATGTGAAATGAACCCTTTTTCTGTGCTCCTTCTGCTCTGGCTGAAGGAAAAGAGAGGTGTAAGCCTCCTTCAGACAATACAGGAGAACATATGTTACATGGAAGTTTCATAGCTAGAGTCTTTCAGAGATAAAGGTTTGTGGTAGCACAGGCTTTGGGTAACAGCAACAAATGCTTGTGCTGCATGTCAGTAGCCAGAAAACACTGTGAACTGAAAATCCCAAATTTGTATTCTGAAATGCTCTTGCTCTGTGATTACTGTTCATTGTTCAGGGCTTGTTTCACGCAAGCCACACCATGCCTCACAAGATGCTGCCTGTTACAAACTGGAAAACATCATGCCATAGTCCTGGTTGGTTTTCCCTTAAGCGATGCTGTGGAAATATATATTATAGTATATCATGATCCTTCTTTCACCCCCAAAATGGGTGAAAATGCACACAAATTGATATTCTATTTTTACTGCTGATGGCCCGGGTAATTCACTAGCCTTCTGCCTGCCTAGGAGATTTCTTTTAAGCATTTGTACTTTGCTCTGTATAGCTTTCTTCCATGGCCCTCTCAAAATAACTCTTTTAGAAGAAAAAAAAAAAAATATCGGGATAAAAGGGGAGAGAGGTAGCACTACAGGAATTTGGCTTTGATTTCCCAACTCTGAAGTTACTTCCATGACCCTTCTTTTGGAAATGTGATTGGCTAGTTATTTCTTTCTTCCCCAGCTAGAAAAAGAGAAGAAAACAAAGATAGGAAAATCCAACGGAAGAAAAGGAGAGTCTAGGTAATAGAGAAAATATTACTGAATTAGAAATGGGCTTTGTACTGAACTTGAAAGTTGCCTGAACTCAGGTTTCCAGGAAAAACGTCTCTCTGAAATGGTGTTTTGGATATTAAGAGAGAATTGCTTGCCTTATGTCAGTTTTCTTGGAAAAAAAGATGTGGAAAGAGATGAGTCAGTAATAATTTGGGACCAAGTAACTGCACCTCAGTGTACATTTCATTCCAGAAGTTTGAAATAGTTTCTCTTAGTGATAGCTATAAGGAAAATTCAGACCTTTGATATGATGCCTGCTTGCAGATAGATGGAGGTGCTGAATGTTAGTTGCCTGAGCCTGAATATTTTGGATCAAGGATTTGATCTGTGAAATCTGAGATTGGGCTCATTTTTGTCAAGGAACATCAGAAAATTCTAAGGTGGGAAAAAAAGCCATGTGTTTTTCTAACTTACTGAAGCAATGTAGAGTCTCTTAACCTACCACAGTGAACTTTGAATTTTGCCTTTCCAAATTCAAGAATGTCTCCTTATGCCATTTTCCCTCACCTCGTCATCTGTACTAAGTTTTCTCCTCTCTCTTCCCTTTCCTCAATTTCTCATTCACAGAGTCAGCTCATGCTCACTTGAACATATTGCAACGTGTCAGCAAGTAGGAAGTGTGGTGGGCTAGGACAGTTATGCCACTCTGTAGAGTAGAATCAGCTGGGAAGACCTGCCAGTTCACTTCGCTTTTCTGCAGAACTGAGTAAAGGTTATACTGAATAGTGCAAGACACTCAAGCAAGCATTTGGGTTTTCTTTTCTGAAATCACATTGCTACTATTGGGCAGTAAGTTCTCACAAAACTGAATTCCACCTCTCTTTTTCCGGATATGTCTTTGCGTACTATGTATTGTAACACTTCCTTTTTCATGTTAGTCTTACTATCTTATACTAAGAGAATTTATTATGACACAACTTATATGTGTTCTTTGAAGTGGCATAATGTGAAAACACAAAAACAAAACAGTGGCGCTGATTTTTGTTAGCATTTGGATGGTTGAAGTCATGCTCAATATTTGGTAACTCCTATAAATCTTGTTAAGTCTCTATGACTTATTTATCTTGTAGCTGCGGCTTTGTTCTTTTCTTTGGTGAGCTATTTTCTGTATCATGCACTCTATGGTCTTGGCAGATTAATCCATTCAAAGAAGATATGCCATATTATGATTACAGCAGCTGCTCTGCAGATACCTGTTTGTCCTGGCCAAAGTGAATTTGCCAGTCATGAGCGAGTAGCATTAGGTCTGGTTGTTTTATAGACAGCATTAAGCTCTTTCATATTCAGTGGTTATGTGAATGATTGATAGACCTCATTATTTTGAAGAACTATTGCACTGTAATGTTTCCAGATGTTCTCCAATGGAAACTTGTGTTATTGCTATAGGGTAGTATCAGTCAGGAAATAACCTATATCACTTGTTGCCCTTCTGTGCAATCACAGTGTTCTGATCTTGTGGTTTAGCTTTATTTACAAAGAAATTGTCAATTAAAATAGATTATCATTCTGTATGTTATAACACAGCTCAGCAGGGGGAAACTTAGCAGAGGGGCAGTTTGAACTTGTGATATTGTCAGCCACTATGAACCAAGTGGCTCACTGTGGCCAGTACTCAGGTGAAGAATCAGGAAAGAAAACTCAAATGTTGCAAAAAATATTTCCAATGAGTCAGTAGAGGTCACTAGTTCATCCGTTACAAAACTTTTGCTCTATGCTTTCCTAAGAGACATTCAGTTGTAAAGAACTCTTCCTCTCATGAAACAATTTTAGTACTGTAACCAGAGGATGCAAGTCTGATTTCAGCAGCTTTTCTTATTTACTAGAGCTGGCTTCAATACTGTGAAGGTTTGTAATTTGATAGCCAGACTGTTCCAATGCAAGCCAGGAAAAACTGACAGAACATTTACTCTCAGAATAAGAATCAGTGAGTTGGGTTTTTTTATTTGTGGACTGTCTCAAATTAATAGACACTTCTAGGTGGTAATTGGTTACATTAAAATCAGATAAAACAACTGCTTTTCAGATTTTTCTTTAAATACATGTATAACCTGTAACACCAATCCTCAACAGTGATGTCTTCAAATTCATTCAAAACAATGCTAGGTAATCCTTGCAATTCTTATGCAGTAGTTTTTATGCCTGTCCCATTAGCTACCATCCCCTATAAGGCACAAAGAATTATGAGTAGTTGTTACTTGAATACAGTATCTCTCTGGTGAGCTGCTTTGCAGCTTTTATTTGCCACTTGACTATCTCTGAGATTTGCTCATATTTTAGTTACTCTCAGCAGAACCAAGAGTAAATAGGTATTTCCATTCAGGACGTTGTGTAGTAGACGTTGATGATTTGTTGGGAGAGTGAGACAAAACTCTTTTTAAGAAACATTGGATTTGTCCTAGATCTGGATTTTGGTTTGGATCGCTTTACCACCAGTGCACTACTGCTGGAGATGAACTTCTGGGCATCCTAAAATAAATAGTATTTAGTTGCTGTTGAGGTCTGCTGGGAGAATCTTTAACCCATGGAATCAATTAGTCGTGTTTGCCAATTTGGATGATCTGAATGGAAGTTCTTATGAAGAACATGGTGAATCCTATTTAAAACAACATGGTTTTCGTTCATTTCCTAAATTGCATTTTTTTATTATGACACTTAATAACCTTAATTTATTGGTCTTGTTTGTATTTCTTCAACTTTATCAGCATAAGTTTACTTGATAGCGCAGTTTCTGAATTAGAAACAATCTTTTTGATCAGCTTTTTAAATATTTTTGTCAAATTTCCAAGTGTCTGAAATGAATACAGTGAGTATGCGTAGGTTTTGGAAGATCAATTTTCAATATTAATGTCTTCATCTCAAATGTATCTGTACTTTGGAGTATGCTGACAAGCAAAAGAATGACATAATCTAGTATCCAGGTGTAGTGGATATGGAGTGCACCCGCAGTGATTGAACTTGGATGTGTTTGAGTGCAGGGGCAAAAGGATATACCTGTGGTTGGAGAGCAACACACTCTAAATTCATTTAAAGACTGTACTTGTGGGACAGTAGAGAAAGTAGACTATTTGGTCTTCAAAGATTAGTCTCCATTCTATTTTTTCATCAAACAATGTTTTTCATTTAAAAAGATGAAGGTTGCTGTTGACTCTGCGCCACTCATGCTATCATTTGAAGTTTCCTGCTTGTGTTAAGATGTCATCTTGATTCATTTGGTGGAAAAAAAAATGACTGTCCTGCCATGTCTGCTCTTTTCTAATCTTCATCAGTTTGTCATTGGACTTGAATATCAAATGTAGTGTCTGTTATGTGAAAATGTCACAGACATATGAAGATTACTGCTAGAGGAAATTTACATGCACACATGCTGGGAACTGAAAGTAAATGTAGTGCTAGTGTATTTGGACTCTGTGAGGCATGAATGTATGAAATCCTTGTTTTTTTCATTAGTTTTTAATTTTTATCTCAAAGGTGCTCAACTTTTTTTTGTGTTAAGATACAACTGGAATGAGAACAATGTGGTTAGAACATCTGCAGTTGAAATGGTTGAGGTGACCTTACCTACGAGACATCAGTCTGCATCATAAAAACATGGCAACATCTGGAGTGCTTGTTTTGCTGGATGTGTCTAGCTTTAGGAAAATTGAAGGATGTTACAGAGATTGAACTCAGTAAGAAAAATTTTCATTAACAATAATCCCTGAACAAATATTTGTGTATGGGTACAAACTACTTGAAACTCCATATAAATATTCCTTTTCATGAGACCTTTTCCTTTCCATATTGCCTTTGAAGTTTATTCATAAGTTTAGAACTGCGTTCCCTATGAACCAACTGTGGGCAAATACTGATTTCCTTTCTGCTGATTTACTAATATTACTTTGAATGAATCTGATACATCATGGTTCTTTTGCAATAAAAATTTTCCTAAGGTATTTCATTAGTTTGAAATAGGCTAAAAGCCAAAAATTGTGTGCGCACAAACAGCCCAATCAACTATTCAAGATATTCACTATGTTTTAGCTTGAAAAAACAACAACCGTGTGGGCTGTTTCTCAGAAATAATGTAGATTTATATAGCGCTTTTGTTTTCCCTATGTTGATTCACATTCTATAATGAATCTCTGCTCTAGGTTATCAGCCTTTAATTGCCTCTTGGGAAAGCTTTTTCTGTTTGTTGCATATGCTTTGGTTACTTTAGAGAAAGCAAAGAGTTTTAACTTTCCTACCGCTAGAAGGTTGCTGGTTCTGACCTTGGTTTTCTTAGCTATCTTTCCTTTCCTATATTAACTTCCATATTCCCATCTTGTCACAATCTTTTTGGTCCTTGGCAGTGGCAATATCTTTTCTTTCAGGCATGCTGACCTCTCCCATTCCCTTTGAAGCACTTACGATCATATCCAAGAGCTGCATTCCAGCTGTGGCGCCTTCTGAGGTACTGAATATATTAAGATAAAAAGAAATAAGCTGAGCCATATTAATAAGAAGCTTAAATGTTTGTGCAGGCATAAGCTTTGAGAAATTAGATACCCAAAAATAAGACTTTACCAGGAATGATTAAGTAGATAAAGTGGAAGCCCAAAGAATGATGCTCTTTTTTCCAGTGCATTCTGGTCCAGCCAGTGGTCATTTAACATTTAATACTTTTGCTGTGTAAGTGAAGAGCATTTGAAGGACATTTTTTTTCATGGAGCAGAGCATGTATGGGTAACTTTTTGTACAGTCTTAAAAACAATGGGAGCTTTCTTATTATTTTTATTTTTTTCTTTTTTCTGTTTGGGTGTTACAGAAGACTGAACTCTATTTAGAAGCATGCCTGACTGTGAAATCAATATAGCTAGGAGTCAGGAGACAAAGAAGAGTGAAAATGAAAGTGTAGTGTACTAAGATGGCAATTCCAGTCTTAGCTTATTTGTACAGGCTCAAGTATGTCTTTGTTAAATGATATCAAGGATTAAACTCATAGACAATCATTTTGCTCACTGGAATGTGTTTAGAGGGGATAACTTTGCTCTGATGTATTTCAGAGCCAAATACGTGGTCAGTCCTTTCGTACGTGTCTCCAAATATGTATAATGAAGACTCTGGCTAACGTGGAAGAAATGCTTTTTGCCCACTATAGTGGCAGACAAAGTTTTTGCTGTTGTACAAAATGTTATTTTGTGGATCTGTTATAGAATGAAAGGAGCTTGCAAACATCGTCTGCGTGTATGTGAGCATGTTTAAGTGCCTCAGTGAACTGAAAACTTTCAATATTTCTAAAGCAATTTGAATGATTTTCAAATGGAAGTTTCTGTACTTAAAATCGTCTCTTTTGTATTCTGATCCTACCAGAAGTGAACAAAATCAGAAATGGAGAATCCTCTGGAATTAATTTAGATGTGATAAGCTTATTAATGCCAAAGTTGTATTCCAGCTCTGTTTGACTTGAGAAAGGATGATTTTCAGTCTTGTTTTTTCTGAGCATCGTATCTGTTTATAGGTACCCAACAAGGTTTTATTCTTCTCAGAACATGTTTTCAGGAAGGTCAGCTAGATGGTTGTTAGGAATACTTCCTTCCATAAGAAGGGTCATAAAATATACAAGCAAGGGGAGACATTCATGTAGTGTATAGGCCAGTGTGCACCAATGTATGTTTTAACTTCAGGTAGATCTCATCTCAGGGATGCGAACAATGTGAATGGCCTGAACATTTGCATTAATTTTCACATAAATGGAGCATGAGAAAACAGATGATGGACATAAGCAGACAGTATGAAACTTAACAAGAAGTAGGTTTGCATATTGCAAAACAAGTTTGTATGCTTTTTGTCTGAGATTTTCAATTCTGTTTTTACCACAAAGGATTTTGTGCTATGCAAGAATGAAGACCTTAGACTTCAGATATTGCCTTCTTTATTTCATTAATGTTAATACAGGAAATCAAAAAAGATCACAAAAACACTATGTCTCATTATCAGGATGTTTCTTTTGATTCTGAACATGCCAGCAAAGAATGCTTGATCTAGCAGCATCAAAAGATGAAGCCATTTGTGCTTAGTTGGTTTGCCTTAGATTTTTTTTTTTTCTTCTAGACAGAAGGTTTAGCTTTTTCTCCTTAACTCCAAAGTATGTGACTGCAAGTGTACATCTCTTATTGCATCTGTATTTTATGGGAATATCTTACTCAGGGCACAACAGATGGACTCATTTTAGGCAAGATTCAGCATCTTCAAATGTGATACTACTGTTGTGTAGATACATAGGGCTATACTTTTATTACTGAAAGGGAAAGTCTGTTGATTTTAGTGCTTCTATACTAGAAAAAAATAGCTAACAGTAGATAGCAATAGCTGTCTTTTTTTTTTTTTTTAATACAAAAAATAACCACATGAGAAATAGTTGTAAAATCAATTACTGACTATTTTTGTTTAGCTACTGTATTACAAATTTTATCCAAATGACCATACAGGTCACTTAAAATTGTGTTGATGATTCTGGCTGTGTAGAAGTTGTCAAAAAATCCCTGTTGGGTTTCAGTCAATACACGCTTCACTGCATTAAAACATAGAAGAAAATACTGTAACCAACACATATAAATCATAGTAAGGCCTATGTTTTACTTCAGACTAGAAACCAGCTACTGTGTTTCAAATTTCAGTTAAAACAACCTTGATTTTACTGTAAATAAAATATATTAGGCTTTTGCACATGTCACAACAAACCTGGGAAATTCCACGGACCACATATTGTTGATAGACTGCAGTGAATTTGTCTTAGAAATGAACTGATACAGTTCAGTAACTTCAACTGCTGACACTGTATTGAAGGATGTGCTACAGACTATGGTGTATAAACAGGCAGTAGTATTACTGAATAAAATATTTTATAATACTATATAAATATTGGAAACAGTTGAATTTTTGTTTGCATGACTTTGGCTATTGCTAAGCTTAAAACCTTTCTGACAGCCTTACTGTATCTGACCTCAAGTCAGTGACAGCGAACAGTACAGGGAGACACCTGATAGCCAGTTAAACATGATGAAGTGTTGTTTTGCATATTTTGCCAGTTTGGAAGATATGTGTTTCACCTCTTGAAAGTTTTCCCATAATATTCCACATTTGATGACAAATCCAAGGTGACAGTTGGAAGGCTCTTTCTATTGTTTCATGCTTTCCTGTGTGTTTGGAGTTGTAATGAATTCCAGAAAACCAAGAGAATTTCCATCGTGTACAATATCCCAATGTGTATCTGTACTCAACCAGAAATGCAATAATGGAATAGTCTGTGGAACTGAAGAGCATGGGGGATTCATAATAGAATATGGACCCTCTTGTTCACCTTTTCAAATCTTAGAGCAGGTGAGCAGCTAATAGATTTTCCTCTTCGCTCCTGGGTGGCCTCTGTGAGAAGGTAGTTGCAATGAAGAAACACCCAAGAGGGAGGGATGGAGGATCTGTATAATCACAGGCACATGCTGTGTGCTCTTCTGTAGGTGGACCCTGGGGGCCACAGGTGGTTTTTATAGGGCTTGGTACTACTGTACTGAGCTCCAGAAATGGACGTTTAAGGAGGCAGCCAACCTTTTGTCACCCATACAGTTCTTGCAGGGCAGGCACCAGATGCATACAAAGCAAACAGTGGAATGATTGCCAGCGGCTCCAGTGCATCTTACTAGCCCATGCCATGCCCCCAGAAACTCTAAGGGTGGTGCCAGGGTATATCAGAGGCAGCTAGAGATGGGTACAGAGGGAGCAGTGCTTCCTTGGTGCTGTAGTCAGGTACAGTTTCCACCTCTTTCTGGAAGCGGGACTTGTTAACTCTCCAGTGTTCTTTGTTCAAAATTCCCTTCTTTCACTTTCTCCTCTTCCATTTTTGCTTTTCTTGTTAGTGCTTCCTGTGATGATCATCTGCTTTGCCTTTAGTATTTTTAAACGGTATTTAGAAGTGAGGTGCCCCATTGGCTCTAAAATAATGTTTGTCCCGTCACATGGGAATTCAAGCTGTCTCCTGAGAAGAGAGTAGGCCAGTGCTTTTATATAACAGTACTAAAGAGCAAAATGTAGAATATTCATTGATTCAGTTAATTGATAATATTACAAATGTGGGCCACCATTTTTGCACATCACACATCTATTATTTTCTCAACTAAGAAATAACTGAAGATTTTCACCCCAGGATGTGTATTTTGTCCCTTAAGGAGTGCATTTGCAGTCCTCCTATTCAGGCAGCAACAGAATAATGTTTTTCAGATTCTTTGTTCTTCCTCTCGTGCAAAATATTTACAAAAACTGTGAATTAGTCTGAAATACTAATGCTTTTGTACATACTACAGTCTGAAAACTTAAATGAATTTGTCTGCACTGGGAATTTGCAGCACGGGGATCACTCCAGGGGGGCCAGTATAAAGAAAAGCAACTGAATATCTTGCTAAGGACTTGGGACCTGAAAACAAGACGTGGTTTTGTTATGATTCTATGCTGCTACATTTTATTTGTCAGTAGAACATTTTTTCTTGTGTTCTGTGCTGATTTATCTGTACTTTTCTGAAGCCAGCTCTGTTACAGGGAGTTTGGGAAGATACAATGTCACAGGGTAAAGCTAAATAAAAACCCCTAATATTTTAGTTCATGCATAATTGGATCGTCTTAGATTATTTAGTGCTTCTGTGTGCAATTGGATTAAGTTCATGTGATTAAGTAGCTTGGACAGCAAACTAGTTAGGACCTGATGTCTTGGCATTTAAAATTTATCAAGGATAAACTGCAAATTAAAATTTTTTGAGAGACATGTATGGAAGCTGATAAAGTCTGTTCTGTAAAGAAATAACCTAAGCAAATGTTTGACTGAATGTCTATGCTGTCTAGTGCAGTTGTGATTGTTACAAGTTGATCAGATCTCAACAAAATTTTAAGGTATAAGGAATTAGCAATTGTATTTTTTGTTTATATATAGTATTTTTCTTCCTTTTTTTTTCTTTTCCTTTTTTTTCTGAAATGTCTTGATAAGGAGCAATAAATGTAAGTCAGGGTCATAAAGTTCTTATATTCTGGCACTGTGTAGCAGTGTGAGAGCAAATTTGAAAGAAAGTGTTAAGCTTTAAAGGTCTGGAGTTTGATGGGCTGTTATCTTTTATTCTTCCAGCACAAATCTTTATGCTGACTTCTCCTGTATCCCTCTGTTCCCTAGGGGAACTTGGGTTCACTCACATGTTGCTGGACAACAGACAAAGAAAGTCTGTTCAACACGTGTAGAGCAGATGCTCAGGGGAGGATGGGGGAATTTTCCAGTGCAGTTACTGTAATATCCATTGCTGCTGTCTTGCTCCCTGCATAAGCACTGCTGGGATCTTTGGAGCTAGTCTTGGGGATTTTCCCATCTTGGAGACAGGCCACCCAGAGAGCAACCCTTGCAGACTTTTGCATATCAAAAATACAGTGGAGGATGTCACCTTCTTCCTCACTGAGAGAGCACTTTGGGAGAAGGAATAATAAAATAGAAATGCTAAATGACTCAATTTTCAGAGATAGAGCTTAGATTACGTGGGAGCATGGGGTCAGGAGAAAACTCTTGCCACTCATGTCCATTATAGCAAGACTAACACAAACAGACATACGTCTTTGAACCCTATATTTGAGCAAGTTGTGGACAGCAGGAGGTGAGGAAGCACACTTTCATCCGAGGTGAGTAGGTATATAACATCTTGTAAAAGAGGCAGATAGAGCTAAAAATATTCAAGAAACAGTAATCTCTTTTGGAAGCAGTTGACCCTGTGAAGTAGGGGCATTCATAGGCACTTTGGTTTATGTTGTGAGGGTGGAAAAGCAACAGGTCTTAATGTTTTGTTTGGCAACTCTTACCTCTTCTCTTTTGAGGACTTTCCTGGCAGGGTGGTCAAACATAGGATGAACTGGGACAACAGCAAAAAAGACATGAGAAGAAATTACTCTGAGGCATAAGACATCAGCCAGCTGCACTGAATTCTTATTCTATTGTTTTCAACAGCACGTGGGAGCTTAGCAAATAAGAACATGAGAGAGAATATGCTCTTTCTAATCAATGTGTAATGCTAGATTCCAACCCAGCCTAGCTAAAGCAGCAAGTGCTTGTTATGCTACAGCTCACCAGAGGATCAGAAATGAATCAAAATGCAAATATAGTCCACTGCTATATATCACTGTTCCCTAGGCTCTGCAATGGCATCTGACCAATGGAGTAAGCAATCACACTTAAAAACCAGCCATGTGCTAGGCTGCTACAGAGCTGTGGTGATTACTGAATGGCTTCATTGCAGAGCAGTAGGGTTCAGTTACTGCTTACATAAATCAAACTTCGGGACCCCTGATTAGAATGAGGATTTGGAGACTCACTAAGCACCTTTTCAGGTAGGGCAAATATTTCAAGTGGGAAAATGCTGGCAGCACAAAGTTCCCAGAACAGAGAGGTTTTTTCCCCAAGTGCTAAAAGTAGCAAAAACTCGTGCCTGGCCTTGACAGAAAACAGAAACGTCATTGTGACATGTAGCAACCTGACAGAAACTTTGCCATCCAGCCTCAAAAATGGTCCAGGCTGCTTTTACTCTCTCTGAGGAAAGCTATGCACAGCTGTATTTTTGTATGTCTTCAGATACACACGTTAGGTTGATGAGTCTATTTTCTTCTCAAGAAATGATGGAATGATCTGCTCTGTAGTGTGTTTTAGCTCCCCTAGATCAACTGGGTTTGTGAATGTCCAGGGACTACCAAGGTGTATGCTAAGGCAGATGATGCATTGTCTTGAACGTGTTAGTTGCAGGATGTGATTTTGGTTAGCTGTTTGAAACTGGAAGTAGAGCACTCAGAGCACTTTTCAGGGGGCAGTATCTTCCTAGGTGAAGCATATCTCAACTGGCTTGAAAACATTGCTTCTCTTTTTCTTTGTCAGTAGTCCTACCCTTTTACTCTAGGTTGCTATGTAATATTGACTAAGGGGAATAATTACAATATTCTCAGTAGTTATATCAATTCCTCTTCAAGTTATCCCAGAAGATGACATTGGATACTTGTTCCGCTATTTCTGTTCTTATTTGCTGCTTGTTGCATGTAGAGTTACTACAGCTGATGGCTTCTGAAAGTAGGTATGATCTGGCCATTTTTTTCCAACAGGCAGGAAGGGATATTTGTTGGGATACATTTTCAGGTGGGATATCATCCCCTTGCGTTGGATTATTATGGCAGCTTCCTCACTGATGTGCTGGAACACCAAAGTACCCTCAGTTCAGATTGATGATTGGGATCAGAAATGCAGACAGAGCTGTGAGATCTCAGGTTAAAATTTTAGCTGTGGAAGTAACACAAATAACCTGCTAGTCATGTATTGTAAATAACAGTGGAAACGTTTCAAGAAATATTGTGTTTTGTTTTTTCCTTCTTTATGTTTTAAAATGACGAGGCTTAAAGCAGCAGAGTTGTACTGTGTTACAGTGTTGTGATGAAAGTTCAAAGTGTGAGCTCCCTTTATACAGACCTAGTGACTGAGCAACAAACCTGCTATGAACATTGTGTGTTTTTAATGACCTTGATAAGTTTCACTCACATCATGTAACATAGTTTATCAGTTTCTGTAATAAAGGAGTTAGTAATTATTTTTAAAAGCTTTCCTTAAAAATTTGCAAAAACGGAGCTGACAACAAGTCAGAGAGAATGGCTCTAATGCATGTGGCAAAGAAAAACAAGAGATCACACTGCAAAGAGAACTTATAACAATCTCCACTAAGTTCAGTAATGGCGGAATAGTGGAGAACTCAAATTTTGTAGAATATAAACGTTCCTTATAGTGTGGAAATACGTACGTGTTTGAGTTGGAGAGTCTCTGGAACATATTTTCATAAGATCAATAATATGGTCAAGTGGCTTTATTTTTATGGTTTCCTGGGGCTATTGCTGTTTTATAAAGATTAGTCCACTGGAAGTCCCAAGCTTCCTGTTTTGATTATTCACACTTTATACTATGGCTTAGCCTAAACTATCCCTTTCCAGTTTTAGAAGACATTCACTTTACTGTGGTGCATTATTGCTCTATTAGATATCATAGTGAGTTTAATTTTGCAGAACAATAACCTGCAAATACAGGATTTTTTTTTATTGGTCCGTCCTCCCATTTCAGCATGCATTCTGCTTTCTGTTTTTATTTATTTATTTATCATTAACTTAATAGAGTCATGGTGTTTATTATTTGTCTCACCCATGTTCAAATTAAAAGCAGATAATTAATAATTAATTTATATTAGCTTTTCTTAGATAGCCTGTCTTTGAGTCCTTGAATTGGCAAATAAAGTACTTGTCCAGTTGTTGCCAGATTAGCTGAACTTCAGCTGATTTGCTCAGTGCTTACAGTTCCTCTGTTTAAGCAGCTTGGTTGCAATTCTAGTACCAACTTAATGCTGTCCCGAATGGTCGTGCATTTAGATACCATATAGATTTTGTTTAGAAGGGATCACTTGGACCTTCTGACACATCAGCTGCCTTTCTGGGTATGATGCTTTCATTTCATATAACAGTGAAAATATGCAAGTCACACAGCTGGGGTTCATATAGAAGGATTCTGGATTGCCTATGTTTTTATGGGATGTTTTTTGAACTTCTTGTATGTGTAAGCCCTTCTCCCTTTTCCTGCACCCTGTGGTTGGATATTAATATATATTAAAATTTAGGAATTACTTTTAAAGTTATTTTTGAGTGTGATGTGAATACATATCCCTTGGAGGAGATTTGGTGTCCTCATGCTTTTGGTATTACTGCTTTGTCTCTCTTACTGAGACAGGAAAAAGAAATATAAAAGGGAGGGAAAAAAGTTCATTTGACCCTGAAATTCCAGATGCCTGAGATTAAAAGAAAGGGCTGGGTTATCCCATAATCTATGCTGGCACTATAGCTGCTAAGTAATTTAATGTGAATGCTGTGGAAATGATGATGTATGCCATCAACTGCTGTGAACACAGCTGTGTTTCATCAATCTCTGTTTTCCATAATGAGACTGAGAACTATCAATGACTCTTACACATTTGATGTCAGCATTTGGGTAGGTCTGAAGTTTAATTATTTTATGGGCTTTTGTTGCAGTCATCTTAGGTCCTCCCATTTTCGTTTTGTTTTTTGTTCAGTAGCAAGTGAGGCATCATTATTTTAATAGCTAACAAAGGGATATCTGAAATGAAAAAAATCTTTGTTCATGGGAACTGACGTAGAAAGCGACAACATCCCGCTTTTAGATTGGCATTACTGTTCTGCCATTCATCAGATGACAGTGAAATCAGTTCCCTTTCTGGCTAACAGTATAGCCCAAATCTGGGTTGCTTAAGCCACTGCACCCTTCCAAACTAACATTTGCTTTACTGTGGATTACTGCTTCTGTATTTTTCCTTCTGTTTGTCTCTGGCTTCTTCTCTTTTCCTAATAAATGTTTCTTTATGTCCATCTCTTTTTGCCTTGAAATCATATTCAGTTAAGATCCAGAAATACCTTTTTCTTCCTCAGTCAAAATTCTCTTAATCCTCACCTTGGACTGTGGAGGAGTGTTCCCTTGAGCTTTAGCTCAGTGATGGATAATGGTGGCAAGGCTTGAACGGTTTTGTGTTGAGCTGATGGAAAATCCCAGATGGCATGGTTCTGGACTCATTATATTGTGTATTTTGAAGTCACCGGGCTGAGGTCAGTTTTGAGTTACTGTGACTTAAATCAGTAGTGTTGGCTGTGATATGGGGCAAAATCCTCAGTCCAAAAGGCTGCAAGAGTGGATTCTGTAATACGCTTTTCTCATATTACTGCTTTTGTGCAGGAGTTTCTGCCAGGCTGTTCTATGGATTCAGTATACCACAAAAAATACGCTAGCAGAACTTGGCTGTAATCTAAATCAGACAACAATTCATCTTTGCTGCGTGATTTAAAGTATTTTATATACTTGTATATATCGCCTTATAGGCTAGCTCTGTTTATAAACTTCTCACACATTTGGGAATAAAGCTGTTATAGCTTATCGTAACTCCTTGGCATTGTGTGTTGTGAATATAACAGAACTTCAACTCAAATCAAACTTATCAGAGGGAAAAGTGGGTGTCTTCTTTTACACTTTGTCATATTTTGGCTTCATGTTAAACTGCATAAGCAATGTGAAATCTCCACATATAAGATAAAATTTGCAAAATATGGGCATAAATTTGTTCTTGGTTTAATATTAAGGATCCCTATCTGGAATTGTTTTTTCAGGGATTAGAAAGGTAATCCTCAGTTCATATTTAGTCATTTTTAATGGAGTGCAAGTACATCTCTGCTTTCAAAGTGATTTTTAGTATCAATTCCGCTGTAGAAGTGACAATTTCTGCCTCTGGTTTTTTTTTTTTTTCTTTTTCTTTTTTTGACCCCTTCTTTAATTCTTCATAACGTACTTAGTTTGTGTACTACTTAAGGGGTGATCGCTTGCCATTTATATATACACATTAGGCTGGGTATTTGTCTGTATTGTTTAGTTTACCCTGGTGCAAACCTAATGAGTTGTGCTGTAGTGTGATACAAAGTGTACAAATACAGTCCAGTTTTGAATCTAGTCAGGAATTATCGAAGTAAGTGTCATAATGTGGGTTACTTTGAAAGCATGTCAAGTCATGTCAGCATGTTGGCGAAATGTATAAGAAGAGGGATGGGTATTTTCAGTAACGTCAGATTTTATGGCATAAATTATAGACGTAAAAAAAGGCAATAAACATTATTTGCCTTAGTACGTTTTTGTTTTAATACCTATTACTATTTTTTAGTATCGCTGGGCTATAGTCAAACGCTAGGTATAATCTTACCAAGCTCTTTGTAAATATGTGACTCAAAAATAATTACTTCTGCTTGTCTTCTGCTATGGTATAGATACATGTCTCCCTAAGTAAGCCCAGAAAGAGACAGAAATCTTTATGATATACTTGGATTTGATTTGCAAGGAAAAGCAAGTTATTAAAAGAAATAGAAGAAAAATGAAAGAAAACCAATGCCTTTATTGAACAGAATAGTGGAGGAAAGAGAATGTTGATTTAATCTATTGATTTGCTGTGAAATAAAAGAGCAGATGTTTTCTGTTAGGCCCCTGGATAAAACTCAGTAGGTGCCACTAATACTTACGGACTGGTGACTTCTGGTAAGATTTTGAAAATTGATTTCTGTTCTATTGTTATCAAATGGATATAGCAAGTTATGCTGCTGTAAGTGCCTCACTTCAGAGTACATTAATACTGAAACAATATATCATTTTCTAAACTGGTACAAAAGCAAGAAATGTTTTCCCAACAGTTTTCAGCTCTGAAGGCATGTCAACCATTAAGAATTTAAGACTTACAGGAGACAGTGGAAAACACAAAGCTCCCTTGTTGTAGATCCACGTCTTTTTGGATGCTTAGAAAAAGGAAGTCTTATCTTCGTATTTGCCTTATTTCTATTTCTCAGTCATCTCTTTGAATGTCTGCATCAATAATTACCTACAGAGGTTCTCAGGGGGAATGTTATTGAACTGTGGAGGTGTTGGAAGCAAGTAATTTCAACATTAACCTAGTTTATCCAACCAATTCTTGTTTGACAGATCCAAATGTTAAACAGATTACCACTTAATGGAAGTTCAAAGGCTTCCCCAGAAGGTTCAGAAGGCTCTGTGATTGGGAAAAAGAAAACAATTTCTTCTTTGCCTTCTTGGAAACCACTCGAAGCCGTTTAATTTTGGAATTCAAACTGTCTTTCATTGCTTTCTGGGAGGCCTAAGCAAAGTTTGCTGTGGTCACTGCAGAGGGTTCTGGGTACCTTGTCAGCTTCCAGGCAAGGAGAGTGGAGAGTCCATGCAGAATGCTCTGTGAATGCAATCCAGGTACATGACATACATTTCTTATGAGTTCACATGCACTTGCTTATATATAGATATTTGACATTTTGCCACTGAATTCTTGCTTTAAATGTAAAAATCACCTCAGATACTACACTGCTAGGCAGATCCTTTCTGTTAGGTGACTGGAGACTTTTCTTCAGAATTCTCTTACTAGGAAGACTACAAGACCTTTGGATGATTTTTGGTGTGTTGCTTTTAGGTATTTAAGTACATGCAGATGTGCACACACACCATGGTCATTGCCTTGTCTTCCTGCTGTCCCTACGCATTATGAGAGGTGCAATTGACTGGATAGGGGAAGTATTTATGATATCAGAAATACAGATTTGGAATATATGTTTTCTTGATTTCTTAGTCTGCTCTTTGCGTTTGTTTAGCCTTCCAGAGGCCTTTTAATTCTTATTTTTTATTTCCTTCTTAGTAGCAGGTTATTTTATGCAGTGTGCACTGGCCTAAAAGAATAGATATTTCAGCTTTTGATACCATACATATAGTTCTTCTGGCAACTTTGGAGCTCATTTATAAGAACTGGGCTGCAGTACACAGCACTTGGATTCTACTCTGGGCAGGTACTTTACTTATGGGAGAAATATCAGGTGAAAACCTGGGTGTGAGGCTCTTGATTGGAGAAGTCCCTGGCTTAAAATAACTTACTTTTTAGACTTGATTAAAGCAGTAAAGAACTGGGGGAAAGAATGTGGCATAACAGTGGTATGATGTTTTAGGTGTGAGCAAGTCAACGTTATTTATAAAACCATAGTTTATGAAACATCAAGAACATTGCTTGCTTCTTAAAACAATTCTCAAATACAAACCAGGAACAGTGTGCTAATCAATACAGATTTGCACTGAAGTAAGATACATTGAAATGCAAGTTAATTTTTCAAGATTTTTTTACTTTCAAAGAATTTTAAATGTCTAATTGTGATAGTTTCCATGAAGAGTAGTTGGCTCTCAGCTGTTAAGATTCAAATCTCTTAAGAGGTTTTCCTGAGTGCAAAAAGTCAATTAGTATAAGACAGTCCACTCCATTCTGCTTGAGAATGCTGCTGGATGTTTAACTACCATATGATCAGCTATTCTTGGACAAATATCTGTAGATTTCTATAGATTCTAATCATGGTCTTCTGTCAATTTTACATGTAATCCCATGCTCAAATGGAAGCCATTCAGTTGGCCTGTTTAAGTCACTGAAAATTAGCAAATGGTGAACAAATTATTCATGTGCTCAATTTGATACAAAATAGACATAAATATTTAAGGCTAGAAATTGTTAAAATAATCTAGTTGGGCTCCTCGTACAGTTCGGGTGTAATTTCTGTAGTTTTTCAGGAGCTACCTAAGACACTGTGTACTTATAAAGAATTTCCAGTCTTGAAATAAAAGCTTCAAGTGATAGAGTCAGTTATAGCATTATGTTGGCTGATTGAGTGGCTAACATTCCTTCAGTAAGGAAAAATAATCTGCCACTGGATCGTATTTCAGTAGCCTTTATCAGTTTCCTTCTCAGGCATACAAGGTCATGCATCTATTCTGAACTAGTCTTGCTTTTGAAGAAAGAGAATGGATTTAGGTGAGATGTAGAATCATTTTTGTGCTTTGTTATCCCCTTCTGAATTTTCCATGCTTCAAATATGTTCACTCTCTCTTCTAAATTAGGAGAAATGTGCTTTGTCTGGAGAGACAGCTTCCTGATGAGCCATAATGCGCAAAGCTCAGAAGTATGAGCAGTTTGGTTCAGATAGGGACATAAAACTCCAGACACATAAACAAACCTCGTTCCAAACTCCTCACGCTGTTTAAAATATTCAGTATCAGGCTAGACTTTCTGGAGAGAAACTCCCTGATGTTGTTTGTTTCAGTATCTTCTATTGCATCTCTGCTGCAGCAAAATATGCGGGAATGTCAGTAGCCACAGGCACAAACCCTTGCCTACTTTTTCCTCATGGGAAGGAGACCTATGGTGGTTGGCTCGCATGCTGTTGACATCTATTTTCTAATGGTGTTAAGACCATGTAATGTCTACGATGATAAGAGATTCAAAGAGAAAGAAGTACTTGTTTTGAGTGCTAGCTAGCGTGTTCTAGCAGGTCTGTGAACTCTTGCTTACAGCCTCCGTCTTTGTCAATAGGGCATTTTTGTACTGATGTGAAGTTGGTTAAATGACGTGGCTTCAGCCTAAATCTAATGTGGGACATATCTAGGGCATCATCAAAGTTCCAGCATTCAGCTCTCTGCGGAAGTGCAGAAGTCCCATCCACCTTTATGGCCTTTGGAGCTCTTTCCCTAGGGTTCGAATCAGCCATTCGTTATAGATTTGCACTAGAAACTAGCTGAACTGACTCAAATTTCCTGCAAGGAATGTAAATATGCTATCACAAGAGCAGTTTACCTAGCTGATTGTCACAGAGGCTCGATCATCTTACCATTGGGTATTAATTTATTTATAAGAAACCATCTTTAAATATACAACTCTGTTTATGTTCTCTGGTATGCCTGTGGAAGGGTAGGTCTGTGATTCCTCCAGCTGCCACCAGATGCCAGTGTTTACTGTACACAAGCAGTAGCACATCCCGACCAGCAGCGTGGCAGGAAAACATCTGAGCTCTCATAGGACCTTCGTGGTGATAAGTTGCTTCCTCTTGTTTTGGATGAGGATTGGGCTTGCTGTGGTGATCAAGCTGAGATAATATCCGAAATAAGAATAACCTCCTGATGTGTTAGAAGAAGTTAAGAAGTTAGCATCCTTCTGCCCTTTCACAGAGAGGAAGAATTGGAGAGCCCCATCCTCATCAAATGAAGTCAATGTGAGCCAGGGGTATGTCAGGATCCTGGCTGCTTTCTGAAAGCAGGAAGAGGGTTGGGGCAGATTTGGGGCATATTGATTCCTTATAAGATAGGATAAAAAAAGTAAGTCAGAATCAAAGAGTGAGACATGCAGGAGCTCTGAGAACTTTGCAGCCTAAGAAATGCCAGAATTCAAAGCAACCCACTGGCTTAATGTATACCTCTTCAAAGAGCTACAAAAACTAATAATTGCAGAATGGTGACACTATTGAGGAAATTAAAGATCAATTCCCCATAAAATGCTTGTTTTCTCTTAACAAACTTAAGCTTAAAATTAGCATGCAAATAATCATTTATGGGGAAAAAATGTAGTAAATGCCAAATATCTTTAGTATGTGTATCTGAAAAATGTTATGTTTTATTCCTGAGGAGTGAATGTGTCTGGCTTTGTAGTGCTCTATTCCTCTATATGTTGAATTTTCGTCTATGATATGGAACCAATAGGTGATCTTAAGATTTTTGGAATTTCATATTCCTTTAGTTTTATAGATGAAAAGTTATCTCCACTGTAGGGAAAAAAAAAATTATACTGTAGCAAAATCCTTACTCTAGAAATCTTTTTTATTAAGAAAATGTAGTTTCTGATGGCCATTGTAATTAAGAATAGACAAGAGAATTTAACCATGGAAGTGGTGAACTTACTGTTTGCTTTAGAAAAACATAGTAATGCCTACCTGAACTCCATTCAACTTTCTTTTTAACCCTTGATCCATTTCTACATTTTTGATTGGCCTATTCCACGTAAATTCAGATGGGAAACCATATAACTTTTTTGTGCATTAGCCTTGGTCTTCTATTTAAAAAAATCACATTTTTTAGTATTGTTATGGGAAATAATATAGATTAAAAATTAGAATATAGTTCTATTGTTGCTGCAGAAAAACAGGCAAAAGTAGGAATTTTCTTCTTTCTTATTTTCACTGAAGACTAATAACGTGCAAACATGTGAAGTCCCAGTGCAAGCTAGACTCCTCTGGAACAAGTTGCTCTCATCAGCAGGAAAAGACAATGGTAGTTGTAAAATATTCATAGAAAGCATGCAGTCTATGTGTAGAAGAGCCAACTTTATTCAGTCCCATTCCCACGTGTAATCCAGGGTGGTATAAAATGTTATATGATATTTCACCTTGTGATGCTTCCAAGTTTTTTGTGGAAGCCATAGCTTGGATCAGTAGCTGTGGCTGGGTGAGGGCATTACTGCATAGGAGTTACACACTGGGAATTTCCCTACACCAGCTACCTTCCACTGTTATTGTACTTATAGGTCTGATTTAAGGGTGCATTGAAGTGAATTGCTAAAGTTCTACAATCATTTTTTTTCTTCCTTTTCTTCCTTTTCTTCCTTTTCTTCCTTTTCTTCCTTTTCTTCCTTTTCTTCCTTTTCTTCCTTTTCTTCCTTTTCTTCCTTTTCTTCCTTTTCTTCCTTTTTTTTTTTTTTGGGCTATCCATTTTATTAATTTCAAAACCAAAATATATTTTCCAAATACAATATTGAACCAATCTGTGATTAGTCATGATATCTTATGAGGAGAACATCTTTAGATATCCTTTCAGACTTCTAACATGAACCAGCACAATATTTGCTTTAAGATGCTGAATCAATTTCATGAAAATTATTAAGTAAAAGGGAGAGCATTTTGATACATTTCTTGTCATCGATTGTGATGTATTAAACCAGGGAATTACTGGCTATCATGTAGGATCACCCTCTCAGGAGCCATTTAATTGCCCTGGTCTCTGAGCTCTTAGTGAATAGATGATACATTCCATTATAACATATTCTTTAAATTAGTTACAGCTCACACTTGGAAAAAAAAGTATTTGCAACAGAACTTTTTTCTTTCTTATTTCTTTCACTGATTTGTGAGGCCTTGATTGAAAACTTC